>CP125979.1:69571624-70834299 GCA_030063025.1 Avena longiglumis | reverse complement strand
TATCTATCTAAACTATAATCATGCATTGTTCAACAACTTAAATGACAAGTATAATTAGAAGAACAAATGCACCCCTCTCATATGTTCGGAGTTTCCCAGAGTTAGGGTTTTCACCTCTAACCCGACAAATCGTCCGAGCATGTCTTAGGGTTACATTCAATGCAAATTAACTTGTCATATCATCATACTTGCTTGAGCATTGCATCGATGCCATGTGTTGATTGTTTCCCTTTCTTTTAGAAGTGTTTCGATTATTAGAGTTTATTATTAGTTAGGGTATTATTAGGTTTATTAATTACTTTTGGTATTATTGGTCTTCGCCCCACCTGGTCACCATCCGTGTGGTAGCCCTGCATCTTATTCACATTGTCAAGCAACTTAGGTGCATGTGGGTTGACGATGTGCCTATCTACTACGGTGCTTCCTTTTTGTAGCTAGGTTTAGGGTTTAGGGTTTCTCTTCATTTTTATTATTGTGTATGTATATATTAGGGTTTCTCTGAATTAGGCGTTTATATCTCTCAACACCGTGCTTAACTTTCTCCTTTAGCCGCTTTGACTTAATCGAACTTTTCCACCTATGGAGAAAATATGGACCCTGCGTCGAGACGAAGAAAAGGAATAGTTGATCCAAGGTGTGATCCGGGTGGGAAGATAATTTAGGCAGTATCAACGTTTCCTGAACAACTCGGTGAGGGTGATCCTCTTTTACCGAATAGACAACTTGTTTGAGTTGAAGGTGTTTCCTTGAGCGAGAGAAGGCAATGCCTTGTGTAATCGAGAAGACGCACTGCCTCCGGTGGTGCATGTAATATAAATCAATTCATTAATTAATCATCCGCTATCTATATAGAAATAGTAACGACGATCTTTCTTCTTTTAGCCCTCCTGATCGAAGGAATCTACTAAAAAGCGCTTGATTGAGGCCCAACCAAAAAGTTGCAAGACCATGAGAGGTTCAGGATCGAAGATGTCAAGGCAAACCGACGGCTCCCGAAGTTGTCGCAACCAAATTTGTGGCACAATGCGAGTAATCGTTAGACTTAATCCCGATCACCATTAGAAATTGGAATAGGCCTTCTAATGCGGATGAAGAGAACATGTTTATTTGTCCCTAACCAAAGATTTACTGTGGAAGAGGCTCATGGTTAATTTCAAACTACCGAAGATAGAGCTGATCCAAATGCGGAGGATCCATTGAGGACGCCACAACATGGGAGAGCCATGGAGGTTAAGATCGTGGAGTGGGCTTTGAAGAAGATGGCCCAGTGTTTCACCAACTAGAAGAAAAAGATTGCACCTTGACTATGTCGTGAAAGAAGACTCGATTTCAAGAATATTCGGTTTGAGAAGATAAAACCATTCAGGCTGTTTGTGGAATATAAAGACATCATAAAAGCTAAGAAAATGTCCAAACGAATAAGCTGAATGCTAACGAAGTATCACCATACTATGGGGCAAGGTGGCTGAGTGGCATTCCTAAGTGGGAGAAACTTGAGCGAGGAACTGCGTGCTAAAAGATCACCCAGAGCAGACGATTGGGTGAAACGTGCAAGGAGTTGGTTTTACGGGCATGGGGCACGTTGGACTCGGAAGGAGGTGTATATATAACATACGACATAAAGAAGACCCCTTGCCAATCGAGAGGATCGAGAAGAAGTAAAGGTTGTTAAAGATGGGGACTTCATTCCCGATAGAGAGAATGATGAGCTCACACTCTTGGAAATAAGGAACATGATGGACGAACACGAGGCACAAGAGGCTCCCAACCATGGGACCAGGTTTCCCGAAGAGATGAAGAAATATCCTGATAGAAGCCCGTCGGAGGAGAAAGGACATGCAGTTGAAGCAGATAGTCGAAGAAGCGAATGCGTTTAATTGAAGAACGATTAAAGCAACAACAAGATGAAATTAACGCGCAAGAGCAAAGTACTACGCCCATCTCGCAAAGACACCCATTCGATGCTACCGGCCTATCGAATAATCGAAAAGCGATGTGGCTTCCACCGAGGTCCCGGAGTGATGACAATGGCGATGGCGATGATGCCGTGATGGCTCATTGGCTACCCGATTGGATGATATCACAGAGATGACACTGCGAGCTACATGTCAAAGTTGTGAACATATCAATGAAGGTGGCGGTCGGCTATGCCTTACCAATTGGACCCACACCAACTTACCACCGCACAGTTCCGAGAGGGCTACGCTGTTGTCGGCGTGGATGAAATCATGCCCACCTTTGGCGTTTTGGATCTTGACTACCCGCATGCGGTGAAGGGGATGTGGCATCTTGGAGACGCAAAACGTCACCATTCTATGGCCAAAGGTATGTATCGCTTCAAATCACACACCAAGGCCATCTTCGCGCCGCCTCACCCGTCTCCGGCCGAGGTCGTCGCCGCTGCAGCCGTCTTCGTCGCCTCACCGGCTCCGTCACCTCACCCGGCTCAAATCGCCTCACCAATCTCCGGCATCGCCGGAGCCATCGCCGCGCCTCGGGATAAAAGCGTAAGCGTACCGCTCAGTCGCGTCGTGGCGATGAAACGTAAACAAGAGCCTCTTCCAAAGTACCAAAGGTTCCTCCCAAGAGAGCTTATGGATCTTGAAGAGGAGACTGCGGCGATCGTTGATGCGAAGCTTGAGCGGCGTTTTCGCTAAGGCGGCCGAAAGATCCAGAGTTCCCCAGCACCAAAGAAGAAAAAGCCAAAGTGTTGAAAATGCTAAAGAATCTTCATCAACCCGAGCCAAAGCTGTCATCAGACTATGACCGTTCTATTCTCAAGTCACATGCGGCACAAAAAGCCTCGTAGAGAAGTATTGATGCAAGCGGGAAATATGTTGCCCAGCTCGGAGAACAAGCAAAACAGACTTGCGCCCCTCTCAAGGTGATTTCTCAAACCAATGTGGGGTCGAGCAAATATGGGGCAAGCGGTATGATCCGGTGGTTAGTTGCACAATACGGAGAAGCTGCCGCTGCTCAAGGTATGAGTATTGCCCAGTACTTAGCCCAGTTAGAGTTCTTCCCCGTGAGTGAAGTAGCATACAAATACCAGTACGGCAAACCTCTCGTCAAACCTGAGGAGGTAAACAATCTTTCAACAAAAATGCGAAGATTGCATAACTGGTACATGCATGCCACGTCCGCTGGGGCTAACTGGATAGTGCTGAGGGTTACAAAAAAGCATCATGGGAAAGAAAAGGATGACATGATATCGATTGAATTTGATAAACTATTTCAATTATTCAATCAAGACGCCTTGGACAAATCGATCATCAGTGCCTATTGTCTGTAAGTACTAATTCTGTAATTAATTTAGCCTTCAGCTATCTTCTTTTGTCTATTGCATGTATACCCACCCCCTGTAATATGCAGAATGAAGATTCTCGAATGCAGCAGAGGACAAATCTATGACATTGGCTTCATTGACCCATATTGGGTTCATGAAGCTAATCTCAAAATAAGCCCCCAGGATACAGAGGATAATATAGTACACGCGTTAAGGTTTCAAGAAACCAAAAGGGAAATACTATTTCCTTACAACTTCCAGTGAGAGTTATTGTCTTGTATACACTTTCTATTTCGCTTACTCGATGTTAAGTATATAATTGATTAGTTATGCATTCGCAGGTACCACTATATTCTGTTAATCATTCAACTTGACAAAGGGCGTGTACTAGTCATGGAATCGAAACATAAACCCCTTGAGACGCGGAAGGACATGCAGATACTTCTCCAGCGGTAATTCTAATCATTACGACACTATATCAGCAACGTTCGTGAATTTTATGATATCAAGTACTTAATAACTTATTTTTTTCGTTTTCTACGCCGGGCAGCGCTTGGAAACGGTTCACCAACAAGGCTAGGGGTGTTTGGAAAGAGGAGCTTACATTTCAACCACTAAATGTAAGCACCACTAGCTATATCCGCGTATCTCTTTGATTCTAGTTTTGATACAGTTATTATCATGATTATTATTTTGATTGAACTATGTTCTCGTAAAGTGACTGACGCAGGGACCAGGTAACAATCTATGTGGATACTATGTTTTGCGAGTTCATCCGCAGACGTGCGATAAGAAGGGCAGAAATTTAGAGCAACTCACGTCGTAAACAATTTCTATAGTTTTAATTTCAAACAAATTGTGTTTAGTTTCATTCATATAGGCTGACTCCTTTTTAAATCAGATCGAGCCTACGGACGGTCTTCTGCCAAAGGATCGCGTACGAGCAATTCAGGAGGAATTGGCGGGATTCTTGGATGCAGAAGTCCTAGACCCGAAAGGGGAATACTATTCTGCTGTGTATAGACAATAGGGATTGTAAAAATAGCAACTTTGAAGGAATTGGCCGGTAGCATCGAATAGCAACTTTTGTATGTAGTGCATGAACTCGATCCGTGTATTGAATGTAATATTGTCATGATGATCTTGTGTAATATAAGGTTCCTTTATTGGTAAGTGCAAAACACTAAATAAACAATAAAACAACCTAAATGAATTCTCTGCCGCGGCAAAAAAAGTGGCGAAAATGCTGCCGCAGCAACAAAATGTGCCAAAATAAATTCTCTGCCGCGGCAGAGAAATGGGCCAAATCTGCCAAGCAGCAAGATGCTCCACCCCTCGTGCTCGATGCGCCATTGCCCCCCATTTGTCTCGGTTGGTAACCGACTAAAGGTTAGAGCTTTAGTCCGATTGCCCTTCCGTTGGACAACGGGACTAATGCCCCAACCGACCAATGGGCGTTTTCTACGATGCCTAATAAGTAGTTAGATGACCTAATCGACAAGAATTGTTGTTGGATGTGAATTGAGTATTTTGTGCAGATGGACGGGTGACCTAATTGAGCGTTCTTTTTCAATTCTTTCACAAAATCATAGTAGTGAATTAAAGATCCAATGATTAAAATATTTTGCATGATCTGTATTCCAGGTCAATATAAACTTAAAACCATGTGCAGTGAAATATGTTTGATTCACTTAAGTTCAAGCTTATTTTTCTTGGGAGGATATTTAGATACTTTCAGCATTCTCTTCAAAATTTAAGTGGTTTCTATTTTTCCAAAAGTGCCCTAACCTGATGATACCCAAAGGGTTCAATACTAGGTATAGCATGCGCCAGATCATATAAACCTATTATTTCAGAACCCATCAATGGTAAGAAAAAATGTAAACCTTGTCCTTGCAAAATATCAAGGAAAAGAAAATTAGTCCTAAGCAACTATTGAATAAAATATGGAACGTCATGTCGACAATAGAATACAATGTGTCCCAATTCCTATAAGCTTATTATTATGCGTAGTATAAACACAAGAAATGATGATGTTATGGAAATTTAATGAAATGTAACAAACAACTGATCTAAAATAATGGTTCCGGTTTGAACAACCTTGTCGCTAGCAATTTCATTGCAAAAAACATTTTGAAAGATAATATTAATTTGCAGCATACAACAAATAAAAAATGATTGTTGGAATATTATAACAGAGTACCTTGTTAATCAGTTGATAGATATTTTTTCAATAAGTTTTATCTTAAATTTTTGCATATCTTTCATCATCCATGACCCCAACGCCTTGAAATTTAGATATGAAAATAGTTACCTACGGTAAGCATCCTAAGCTTGACAATTTGTTTGTTGCAATCAGAGATCCTAAGCTCCCCAGGAAACTAACACCTTATACCCTTTGCTCCTCAGACTGGTGCATATTGCCACGCAAACAAATTCAGATTAAGCCGTTTGAGCAACTAAAGATATACAAAATAAAACTGGAGTCGTAGATATTATACATCCCCTGTCAATAATATATGCTTTGTTATGATCAATGCAACCGTCCACAAAAATCAAACCATTGATAAAGTTACTATTTTAAATCTGAAGTATAGTTAGAGCAAGTACAATAAAGCTTAGTCAGCATGATATAAGCTAGTACAGGTCAGCAAATTCTTAGATGGAGGTGAGAGAAAGGAAGTGAAAGAAGAGAGCAGGCGATATACTAAGCGCCCGACTGCACTTAAATCTAATCAACTAACGCCGGCTTGCAGCCTGCCACTGACGCTAGAGCAGGCGCATGCATGCTTTTGTATAGCTGGCTCATTACCACACATGCAAATATTAAATACTTAAATATTAAACTGGAGCATTCTAAGAGCCAACCTATTGTATGAATGGCCTTTTGTGATAGCTCTAGTTGAGTTGGCAAGGGCTTGTAGCCGGTGGCTGGCTACATTATTGCATTGCTCTTAGTGGACAAGAAGTTGTTACTGACAAAACTGCATAGCAGAGCGCTTGGTTACCAAGTTAATGTGAGAAGGAGATGGCACTTATGAAGCTGGCATTTCTTGCAAGTTCAACGCATCACAATCATCTTCTCAGACAACATTTACATAGTGTCAGGGAGGATTCAGGATTTAGACATAGAGGAGGGGCGAAAGAGATAACGAGAACATGCAATATCTCTCTAGCTAGATCATTATATCAAAAATATCAGATAAAATTGTGTATATGTTTTTCACTTTTTTTCGAAATGGTGAACGAAGCCCCGGTCTCTGCATCAATAGATGCACATAGCCATTTTATTGCAGCATTTAAAATATTCAGTTTATTACAATCATGGATCAGCGAGGGTTGAGACAAGAATCAACCATCGAAAAACAAAAAGGAGCAAATGACTATTCATTCTACAATCTACTAGTGTGCCAGCCAGATGCCTGAAATAGAAGTTCTAAGCAACCATTAGCAACCGGATGCATCTAGAAGTCATGGGTTCCCGCTGATCTGCTGGGAGAAAATATGCCCATAGCTCTATCCAATGCCTCGCCATACGAATAACCTGCAAAAATTAATACCCAATTGTTTGTTAAAAATTATATTATTACGGCATCTCCAAATTTCCCAACATAAAGCTGAAACTCCAATACGTATTCTAGCTTTATTCGCCTTATTAATTCCATCTAGCCATTTACCAAACATATTAGTAATGTTAGCTGGAGGCTTTATATTGTAAGTAAATAACACCATGCGCCAAATTATCCTAGCAAACGGACAATGGAGGAATAGATGTTCAAGGGTCTCTACAGAATCACAAAAGCAACATTTTTGGTATCCATTCAAATTTCTTTTTGCTAAAGTATCCTTTGTCAATAATACTTTATTACTAAGGAACCACATAAATTTTTTAATCTTTAGTGGGATTTTTAATTTCCACAAGTATTTACGCAAAAATCTAGTATGGCCATTCATTAAGTCTAAATATATAGATTTCACCATGAATATCCCCATGGACGATAGTTTCCACACAAATTTATCCGGTTCAGCATTAAGTTGTACTCCTATTAAACGTTGGCATAAATGTAACCATTCATTCCATTTATTACCGACCAAAGCTCTTCGAAAATCCATATTAAGCGGAACTTGGCGTAATACATCAGCAACTAGGGCATTTTTCGTGCGTGCAATGTTATATAATAATGGGTACTGCTGAGCGAGGGGTGTGTCGCCTAACCATACGTCCTCCCAAAAACGCACAGTCAGGCCATCCCCAACTCTAAAAACACCTCTATGAAATAAATCAGTTTTAACTTTCATGAGACCTTTTCAAAAGGGTGAATCTGTTGGTTTTGCATCCACTTGCGACAAAGTTTTATTGTGTAAGTACTTGTTATGAAGCAATTGTTGTAACATTCCATCCTCCGTTAGTAGTTTGAATAGACATTTGCTAAGCAAACATCTACTTTTAAGTTCAAGTACCTCGATACCTAATCCTCCTTGATCCTTTTGACGGCATAAAATGTTCCACTTTGTTAGCCTATATTTCTTCTTAGTGTCATGACTTTGCCAAAAAAATCGTGACCTGAAGAATTCCAAATGCTTTCTTACCCCTTTGGGTATTTTAAGAAAAGAAAGCATAAACATAGGTAGGCTAGTGAGAACAAAATTTATAAGAACCAGTCTATCTCCATATGAGAGCATACAACTTTGCCAACACCCAAGTTTGGAAACAAAACGACTCTCAACGGTATTCCATTCCGTATTACGCAATTTTCTATAATGGATAGGTACACCCAAGTTCCGGAAAGGTAAGGAACCAGTTTCACAGCCAAAAATCTGCTTGTACTGATGTTCCATGTTCTTTGCTTCTCCGAAACAGAAAATTTCACTCTTATGGAAATTTATCTTTAAACCGGACAGTTGTTCAAATATGCTTAAAATTAACTTCATGTTCAGGGCCTTCTCCAAATCATGCTCCATAAACAATATAGTATCATCTGCATACTGAAGTATGGAAACCCCTCCCTCCACCAAATGAGGGATGAGACCCCCAACTAGGTCGTCCTCTCTAGCCCGTGCAATTAGGATGGCTAACATATCAGCAACTATATTAAAAAGAATTGGAGACAACAGATCACCTTGTCTCAAACCTTTTCGTGTCTGAAAAAATGACCAATGTCATCATTGATCCTTATTCCTACACTGCCACCTTGCACAAAATTTTGAATCCATCCACAAAAACCAAGATCAAAACCTTTCATACATAGAACTTGTTGCAGAAAAGGCCATTTAACTTTATCGTATGCTACACCGCATTTTCCTTTTTAGGGAGGAGTGTGATCACACCAAAGTTTAATTTGAACAGTGATAACTCTCCTTTATGTAACTGACTAAACATAGCCATCAAATCTATTTTTATCACTTCCCAAAATTTCTGATAAAACTCCGCGGGAAAACCATCTGGCCCAGGAGCTTTATTATGTTCCATCTGAGAGATAGCCTCAAAAACTTCCTTCTTAGTAAAATCTTTCGTTAGAATAACGTTCTCCTCTGAAGACAACTGCGGTATATCCTCAATCCGGTCCTCCATCAATGAGAAACCATTTAGATCAAGATTACCAAAAAGTTCTTTATAATACTCAGAAATATAGACCTTTAGATTGTTTTCTCCCACTATGGTTCCTTCCTCTTGTTCCAATTGGAAAATTTCCTTCTTTCTGTGTTTGCCATTAGCGATTAAGTGAAAATATTCAGTATTATTTCCTCCTTGCACATGTTTGACATTGGCTCTTTGAGCCCATTTGGTCTCTTCATCCCTCCTAAGAGAATTAATACGGTCATTAGCATCTCTCAAAGTTTCTTTTTCTATTGTACACAAAGGAGTAGTTTCTTTTCTATTGTATATATTTTTCACTAACGATGCATTTTATAATTTATATAGGATATTTGCACTCATGTTTGACATTGTCGGTTTAATTTGCCTCCCAAATTACCTACACAATAATACTGAGTTAATAATCTCATCATGGATGACATCTTATTTGAATTATACTTTTCAGCCCATAAAGGTTCAAGCTTGTAGTACGTGTGTTGGAGAAGGCAGTATGTTCTCTCTTTCTTCAAATACTCACCTACAGAAGTATCGCTAACGAAAACGTAAGACAAATTACATCTATACATAGAATATCTTATCTAAGCAAATTACTACCACTAACTAATGTGCATCGTAGTGCTTCTAAAAAATAATGAATTAGGAATTACCGGCTAACTACATCAGAAAAAATTACCAATACAATGTACCTACCTGGAGAAAAAATTCTAGTGCTGATTTTCCTCAACGATTGTATATACCGAGCGGCAGGCCAGCGATCAGTGGAGGCTACGTCGGCGTCATTGCGTGTGGATTTTAGACGCAATGGAAGAGACGAAATTCAGGTGGGTGGCTGACACATGAATGATATGTGCCATAGCACGAGCGGGTGGCGGCAGCGATTAGATTAGCTGGTCGAGGGTTTCATGCTCGAGGCCTCAGGTAGTTGTTGTGTATGTGGAATTAAGGATGGAAAACGCTTCTATCCCTCCGGAGGCACGCATCGCTGCATCCTCCGGATTCAGCACGCAACACGCGTCCTTGCGTGTGGGAGTTCAATGCGGTCCATGGGCCCACCATGCTGCCTTATCCCTTCCTAGTTCTTCTCAACCGTTCCTTCTCTTTTCCCTTTGAGCCGTTCCCCTTTTCTTCTTTGGCCCGCACACAAAAGCTTCGCTCCCGATCCAAGAGCTCCACCGCAACCGTCCATGGCGCCCGCCTTCTCCACCAAGTGCGAGCCCACCACCTCCTCTCCTCCTCTTCTCTGGCCCGCGTGTTGTCATTCCCGACGGATTGTGCTGCGATATATATTTCGGAGGTTTGGCTGCCGACCGGCGTGGCTGCTAGCCATGGGGCGATGGTGCACCTGCGGTGCGAGGAGCGGCGCTGTTGCGATTCCGAGCTAAAGGTGTCCGGGGCGGTAGTGCTACTAGTGGTGGTCTTGTTGCTGCAAACGTCATAGGTGGGTTCTGTGTGGGATTGCCGGTGTTGCTACCACCACCCAGTGGATTTGGGTCATAAGACAAGAAATTATGCTACAACCTTACTCTGGATTTGCATCTAGGAATATTTTTTTGCTAAAACTGTGGATTTTTGCATCAGAGGATTTGTTTTTGTTATGATTGTTCTTTGTATTTGCATCTTAGGAAGATTTTATCTTGCTATAACCGTTATATGAATTTGCATCAGAGTAAGAAATATTTTGTTATGAACGTTCTTTGTATTCTTCCTTTTTTGCATATGAATCAATACCTCATCGTCCTCTACCGTGTATTTCTGCTACATAAATTTTTGGATTTGCATTGTATTACAATTTTTTCTACAACGATTTAGTGGATTTGCCTCTAGGAAGAAAATTCTTGCTACCTACGTTTTGTGAATTTGCGTTGTATGAACATTTTTTTTGCTACAATGATCTTATGGAATTCATCTTTGATGAATTTTTCTGCTATATATGTTTTGTGGATTTGCATTATATGAACAATTTTTCTGCTACAACAATTATGTGTATTTGCATCCATGAAGATTTTCTTTTGCTACAAGAGTTTTATGAATTTTGCATCATGATAAGTTTTTTGCTACAAATCTTGTGATTTTTGCACCATTTGAATCACTACCTACCCCATGGTGGGTCACGTCTTCTCCGGCGATGGGTGGTGAGGCCGGCGAGTTGCTTCCAATGGGAAGGCGATGCTGCCATGGGAAGGGTGGAGGTGATGCTGCTATGGGAAGAGTGGAGATGCTGCGAACCTTGAGGGGAGCTGCTTTCAATGGAGTTCTCCAGTGACGTTGTGACGAAATTCTCCGGCGATGGTGATGGGATTCTCCGGTGATGGTTGTGGCTCACAAAGAGGAGGGGATGGGAGTGCGGGCATGCTATGTGGATGGAGTTTTTCCTTTCGTTGACTTTTGGTTCGGTCGTGCAAGGGGAGTTTTCTATGCGTGAGTGCTCTGGGACACGTGTCGATCGCTGGATCCAGAGGTTGGAGGCTCTCCGATCCTCCAGAGGACGCTCAGCATAGGTAGGCCTCACGTTCTAATTCATTTTTATTGGGCTTGGGCCATGAGGCAGCGATGTATATAAGATCTAATTACCCGCAAAAAAAAAGTCCACTAAAAAAATTACCCGCAAAAAACATGATCTAATGGTCGCATATAACTAGGCTCCTCTAAAAAAACTAGGCTTAGCAGAAATTGTATGTAATTTGTGTTGGCGCTTGCCTCAACTAGCTAGGGGTGGTCGATCATTCGGGGTGGACTGGCCTCCTGTCCCCTATATCCGCTGCGTAGTGCATCGACATGTGCATGATCTATGCATCTTGAGGGCGGAGTTCACTAGACAAAGCAGTGATGGCTCAAGACTTCAGAGTTGCTCTAGACCGGTCATGGAAATAAGCAAATAGAGGAGGGATACAAAGCGGCGTTTCCATCGAAGCTGATGAAGGAAGGCGATGGGTGGTAACGCAAACAAGGAGGTGGAGGATAGCCAAAGGGGATGGAAGAGGCGATTTTTAGAAGGAGCCTGGATTCATGAGTACATCTGATTAGCACAACATGAATAGTTATTTAGAGAGAGATATATTGGATACAGACTCCATGTGTGTAGATATCAAAAGGGTTGATTCAGTCTTTCTAAATGTCAGTCATTAGTTACATATTTAACAGTCTAAGTAATTTTTCCAATATAATAGATAGATATTCGGTCCTTGGTCTCTTGTATACTATGATGGTTGAATTTTTCCATTTGAAATGTAAACGTTACATTTTCAGGCCCATAACGGGTTTACAGCATGTTGTTGACAAGTCAACACGATAAAAAAATAGAAAATTACATATTTTCATATATAAACATATAAGTAATCTCTTATATAAAACAACACACGTAGTATAAATATAACATTAGAACACATCCTCACAATGGTGCATTACTCCAGGTTGTATCATACCATATAGTACAAGATAGAGAACACCTGATACAAACTACAAATCAAAGTAGTATAGATGCAAGATTTATAGTGCACCGGTTCAACTGCAAGACCTCATTTTCATTACATCATTCAAAATCGCCAACTAGCCAACATTCAAAGGGAAAGCTGGTCGGAACCACATCGGTACTTGACCAAGGTCGCGTGGCCCGGAATAATCGATCAAGGAGACATTTCCAGGAACATCCTCGAGAGTCAAATCGATGGCAACAACATCATGTTCAGACATAGCAGCAATGTATAAATAATTCTTCTTCAAGTCTCCCATTGAACGGACACGGGAATATATAAAGGATAATTTGGCCCTAGAAATAAGGCCTGATCACCAATGTCACGAACTTCTTCAATGCTTTGGGAATCGATGTCAACCTCGTAAAGCAGAACCCCATGCACGTAGAAGTTCCAGTAGTTGCTATGACCTGGTTCTCTACGGCGCAGTCTTATTGGAATATCTTCTCCGTAGGGGGTGATAATCAGTATATTGTCATTCAGAGATGGCGCCAGGGTAAAATCAAATAGCTCCCATGCTTCAGTGTTAATGGATGAACTCAACAGTAGGATGGGATTCTGCCCTCCTTGGTCCAAATCCCACGACCACAAGTTGCCGTTCTGACAAATGGCGATAATCTTACATCTATGAATGAGTGCATCTGAATAATTCAACCAATACTGGTTGGGATTCTCCAATCTAATCCAATAATCACAGCCTTTCATGGTATAGCATAACTTGTATGATGATATAGCAATGAGAAAATAACCATCAGTTTCATCAGGAGTTCGACACAGTTGTACGCGATCAGATGGCCGTATAGAATAGTCTGGCAAAGCGATGCAATGTCCTGTACTAGGATTCAGTAGCTGGACGCAGCTTCCTCGAGTAGCGGTGACTAACCAATCATCTTTTCCTCCTATCCAGCTCCTACTTTTCATACCCTCCACCTCAACGGGGAACACCTCCCTTGACAATATGTTGGTGATAAAAAACAAACCTCGCAGATAATCATCCTGGATCTCCCAGCCGCAGTCGGAGGGAGGTTAGTAGAGTGGGAATACCAGGCTGGAGGACAGTAGGTTGGAAGAGACGTTTTCAGCATAGACACCTGCCCAAGGTCTACAAACCAAAGGAAAACGGAGGATTTCGAAGGCGCCGAGGCGATCCAGAATCAAATGGCACAAATCCAGTGGAAGATTGATCCATTCATCGAAATCGGAGGGAGTGCCTGCATCAGCATGGAGACATCAAAATTAATATGGTTAAAGATCGATCCCATTAGTTGTGAGTTGTGGTTATCGGGAGGTGATTCTCTTATGTTAATAACCTGCAGCAAGTAAGGTACGTACCAGTGCTATCCAAATCTCCATGTTTGGGTTCCGTGGACACAACAACAACAACATTATGATTCTGCTCCTGAAGAAGTGTAAGAGCGATCCATGCATCGTGATCTGCATCCAGACCATCAGAAGTCATCAGTTAATCCAAATCTGATGTAAGGGCATATCTATAGTTGCTGATTGACAATGCCTAGATACATACCAGTTTGATCCAAATCTCCATGTTTGGGATCCATAGACACAAGGATAGCATTTTGGTTCTCCTCCTGCAGAAGTGGAAGATCGATCCTTGCATCGAAATCTGCATGCAGACCATCAGTAGTGAGTTCTGAGCTGTTGTCATCATTTGATCCAGATCTGCAGTAATTAAGGGCAAGCATAGTTGCTGATTGAAAATACTTAGAGATACGTACCAGTTTGATCCAGACCTCCATGAAGGGTTCTGTTGACGGAACGAGGTCGGTGATATCCTCCTTGTTGATCTGCGACGTGGGTGCCCTTGGTGACGGCGGAGCCGGGCGCCTCTGGCGGTTCATTATGACGGTGCACCGGTGCTGGCGCGCTCTCCGCCAGCCCCAATTCTGTGGATCTCGGGGACGCAGCTACCTCCTCCACGCCGTCATGGAGCTGCCTGAGTTGGTGTTTGGGATTCATGGTGACTAAGCGCGTGGCTGCCTGAGTTGGTGTGGCTGTGCTGGGCAGTTTGCAAGAGCGGTGGTGGTGACCGGACAGCGCTAGCGAGGGGGTATAAATACGGCGGCGGGCAGGGGACTCCGGTGTCGGACGCAACGGTCGGCGATGGAGGGCCGTCGGATACAGAGGCACCGAACAAGAAGCGTGCGAACGCATGGCCGAACAAGGTGAGCTGGTAACGCGCGCGAAAGATTAATGATTGCTATTTTTTTTTTTTTTGGCAAGGACAGTAACTCCATGCCATTTTATTCTTTTCTATCTACTACTGTACTGTAACCAGCTGGCTGTAAAGTTTATTTTTCTGTATATTATTTTCCTTTTTATTTGCTCCGATATTTTTATGTGCTATTTCTTTTTTCCCTTTCTTTTTCTTTTACCAAAACATTTTCATGTGCACGGTGTACCATTCTTGCGGGATAAACGAACGTTCTCATTAGAAGGTGAGTATATTCTAAAATTCTTCCAAGCACAAAACATTTTCTAAGCAAACCAACCTAAGGTTGGATGGCTAGGAGGTTGTACCCCTAGCCCACGGAGTTTAAACCCTAGGTTTGACTGTGTGTTACATAAAAGCCAGAATATTCTTTCAGGGAGGCGGCGTTCCCCAGCGAGACGCCCGTGGTGACTTTGTCAATCTCAAGACTCGATCCGCCAACTCAGTCTCTCGAAGGTGCTCATAGGGTAGGTGTGCATGTGTGCTCATAGAGGAAGCATAGCGACAACACTCACATTAAGGGACCATATACACCGCAGGATGCGCTGATAGTACCGTTATAGGCGGTGTATAGGAGCTCTCATTATTTCTAGGAAGCCTCGTTGCCTACAATAACTCATTCCAAAGATTACTAACAGTTGAGAACCAACTCGTGGTTGGATGGTTAGGAGGGCAGTGGTACCTCCAGCCTACCAGAGTTTAAACCCCAGGTTCCACGATTTGGTGTTTCATAAAGGCGGAATATTTTTTCAGTGAGAGGCGACGTTCACGATAGCATAGCGCATTTGTTGACTTCGTCAATCTCAAGACCCGCCGGTAAGATCAACTTTTGGGTAAGATGGCTCTTATTTTCAAGAGCTAACTATTTCATGGTTTAGTGGTCTGACTACTCTCAATCTTTCAACATTTGTTTTTATTACACTTTCATCAACTAAAATTTCTCGTTTTGTTTTTATGTATCATATTTTTCGTTTTATGTACTTGACAATTTTATGTGATATTTGTTTCCTTTCTGTTCATCTTCTTTTTAGTTTGTGTTTTATAAGCCAATATTTTATTCTTTTGAGATACTAACCTTCTTCATACAACTATTATTCAAAACGTGCAATTTTTTATTAAATTCAAAAGATCTGATTTCTTATATTACTGAATGGTATAATTTGGTAAACCTTTCTTATAGTATTAAATTCATAATTATACCAAAATTATATTTTTCAACACCAAACACGGTCATATATATTGAATATAAGAAAATAATTATATGGTTTAGAAAAGATTTCTTATGAAGGTTAATACATCAAATAAAAATAGTATTTTATAAATCATGATCCAAATAGAACAAAAAATAAAGGAAAAGAAATAGCAAGTAAGTTTGTCAATTAAATAAAAATGAAAATATGATACCGAAAATAAAAAGAGAAAAAATAGATGAAAATAAATATTAAAAAACTGCGAGTTGGGAGATGATCAAACCATGAGATTCCGACTTCTCGAGAACAATAGCCTTTTAGGGTGTGTTCGGTTGAATGGTCATATTTTGGAGCTCCTGGGGGCATGGCCATGCAATAATAGGTGAAAACGCATGTCCTTGGGTTGGCTTGGTTGCATGTGAACGCATGTGGTTACCCATAGTAATATTGAGTGTGCAGATGTTTGGTTGCAACATTTGCCAGCGGTGTGCAACATTTTGTCTGTTTACCATTCTTGCGGTTACCATTCTTGCGGGGATAAACGAACATTCTCATTAAAAGGTGAGTATATTCTAAAATTCTTCCAAGCACAAAACATTTTCTAAGCAAACCAACCTATGGGTGGCTAGGAGGGTGGTTGTACCCCCAGCCCACCAGAGTTCAAACCCCAGGTTTGACACTGTGTGTTGTATAAAAGGCGGAATATTCTTTCAGTGGAGGCAACGTTCCCGTCGACAGCGAGACGCCCATGGTGACTTCGTCAATCTCAAGACTCGATCCGCCAACTCAGTCTCTCGGAGGTGCTCATAGGGGTAGGGTGTGCGTGTGTGCGTTCATAGGGGTGGGTACATGTACGTGTTGTGAGTGTCTATGATTATACCGTGTTTCTTTAAAAAAGAACATTTTCTAAGAAGACAAATTTCCTATCTCACGTGAACATCTCTGAAACAAACAAAAAATTTTGGGGATTGCTTACCTCGTAGATCACGTGGAAGTACTCTATGTGAAATTTTAGTTTCTTTTCCCTAACAATTATGTGACTCGTTGTAAAATATATTCTAATCTTATATGTTATTTTTTATTCCTAAAAAAGTTATTTTGTGTCGAATACCTCATTGGAACACATAGATTAACTAAGGATGCGTTATGAAATATTATGTTAATCTATATGTGTGGAGATATAACACATGGAACCATGCTTCCAAAGAAGATCATCACGAGGAAATGTTACTTGTAACTTTTGTACTTCAAAACCACACGATACCAGACTGGCGGGTGGAAGGGAACTATGCCAAGTAGAGGCACTCGATCAGGGACGACAAGAGCAGAGGAAGCATAAGCGACAACACTCACATTAAGGGACCATATACACCGCAGGATGCGCTGATAGTACCCGTTATAGGCGGTGTATACGAGCTCTCATTATTTCTAGGAAGCCTCGTTGCCTATAATAACTCATTCCAAAAGATTACTAGTAGCAGTTTAGGGCAGTGGTACCCGTAGCACTACTAGATAAACGCCTATTCGTGGCGCACCTGAAAAGGCCTTCCGTGGCGCACTAGCACGGGCCTCGCGCTACTGCTATCTCGTAGCCGTGGCGCACGGTTATATCGAGATAGGCGTGGCGCACTACCTGGTGCGCCACGGGTAGGGGTACAGGTGCGCCACGGATGTTTTTTTCAAAAATCAAACAAAATGCAAAAAACACCCTCGTTTTGAATTGCAAAAGTAATCGGGTCCGCATCGCCGCCGTGGCGCTGGAGCATGGTGGCGTGGCCACGACCTACCACAGGGAGGTGCGGGAGGCCGTGCTACTCCTCGCCGGCATAGAGGAAGAGAGGGAGAAGGAGGCGTGGCTGGAGAAGGGAGGAGGTCGCCGCAAGGAGAAGGAGGTCGTCGGCGGTCGTCGACGGTCGTCGGAGCTCGTCGTCGCTCTTCGTGACTGCAAGGAGGAGGAGGCCGCAAGGAAGGAGGTCGTCGCCGTCGTGACTGCAAGGAGGAGGAGAAGGTCGCCGCCGCCATCGCCATCGTCACTGCAAGGAGAGGAGGATGCCGGATCAAGGAGGAGGAGAAGGACACCGTCGCCATCGTCAGTGCAAGGGAAGGAGGAGAAGGAAAGGAGGAGGAGGAGGAGGAGGAGGAGGAGAAGAGAGAAGGAAAGGAGGAGGAGAAGAGAGAAGAGAGAAGGAAAAGGAGGAGGGAGGAGAATGAAAAGGAGAAGAGGGAGGGAATAGGGGTAGGTGGGCGGGGTGGGGATTCGAAATTTGAATCCCGCCCAATCTTATCCGTGGCGCACTAGATGGTGGTACGCTACGGGTAAATTGCGAAATCTCGTTCTCGTCATTTTGGTATATTATACGATTTTTTTCGATATCGTATGCAAAAGTTACGGCCTTTTTACCGTGGCATGACTTTTTTTTGCAGATAAAGTCGAAACTCATTTTTATTTATTTTAGTAGAAGCTATACCACATTACCTACCTAAATATGGAAGGATTTAATTTTTTAAAGTGTTTATTATTTTCTTTTATTTTTTGCAAAGTCTAAAAAGGCGATCCACAGGGGGAGGGGGTGGAGTTGGTGCAGGATAGTTAGGCGTAGGACACTTGGGCAAGGTTCCCTACTACTAAGTTTATACATTCGTGGTGCACAATGACATAGTGCGCCACAAATGTATCTGGCCATTTCACAGCAGAGAGGGGCATGCGCTTAGGCGTAGCGCACCCCCCATGTGCGCCACGGTTGACACTAACAACCGTAGCGCACCTACCCTATATGCGCTACGGATGTTTGGCGTGTGGCCAACAGGGCCCTGGCCCACACATATCTGTGGCGCACTATGGTCATGTGCGCCACGGTTGTTCTAGTTACTAGTAGGGCACTGCCCATAGGTGAGCCACGCCTGTTTTAGCCATGAGGAACTTCAACCATGTGAGCCACGGATGTGATGATTACCTATAGCCATTTTCGTAGTAGTAGCCTACCAGAGTTAAAACCCCAGGTTTCACGCTTTGGTTCTCATAAAGGCGGAATATTTTTTCGGTGAGAGGCGACGTTGCGTCGATAGCGAGGCGCATACGGTGACTTCGTCAAGACCCGCCGGTAAGATCGACTTTTGGGTAAGATGGCTCTTATTTTCAAGAGCTAACTATTTCATAGTTTAGTGGTCCGACTACTCTCAATCTTTCAACATTTGTTTTTATTACACTTTCATCAATTAAAATTTCTCGTTTTGTTTTTATGTATCATATTTTTCGTTTTATGTACTCGACAATTTTATGTGATATTTGTTTCCTTTCTTTTCATCTTCTTTTTAGTTTGTGTTTTATAAGCCAATATTTTATTCTTTTGAGGTATTAACCTTCTTCATACAACTATTTTTCAAACCGTGCAATTTTTTATTAAATTCAAAAGATCTGATTTCTTATATTACTGAATGATATAATTTGGCAAACCTTTCTTACAGATTAAATTCATAATTATACCAAAATTATATCATTCAACACCAAACATGGTTGTATATATTGAATATAAGAAAATAATTATATGGTTTAGAAAAGATTTCTTATGAAGGTTAATACATCAAATAAAAATAGTATTTTATAAATCATGATCCAAATAGAAGAAAAAATAAAGGAAAATAAATAGCATGTAAGTTTGTCAATTAAATAAAAATGAAAATATGATACGAAAATAAAAGAGAAAAAATATATGAAAACAAATATTAAAAAATTGCGAGTTAGGAGATGATCAAACCATGAGATACCGACTTCTCGAGAACAATAGCCTTTTAGGGTGTGTTTGGTTGCTGGGCATATTTTGAGCTCTGGGCAGCCCTAGGGGGCATGGCCATGCAATAATAGGTGAAAAAGCATGTTCTTGGGTTGGCTTGGTTGCATGTGAACGCATGTGGTTAGCCATAGTAATATTGAGTGTGCAGATGTTTGGTTGCAACATTTGCCAGCGGTGTGCAACATTTTGTCTGTTTGGTTGTCCTGTGATAGCCACTGTGGTAACCTATTATCTAGTGTGGTGTGGTTACGAGGGACAGAAGAACATGAACATGAAGAAGAATAAAAGAAGATGAACATGAACATGAAGAAGAACACAAGAAAATAAACGTCATAATCAACAACACAATCAAAACATGAACAATACTTAACGCATAGATAGATTACTGGAGTTAACAAGAGTATGACACATAGTATCAACGACAAGCAGTTTAACAAGGAGACATATTAATATGATAACATGAAGTTCTTGAAATGTAAAACCCTAAGTAGCAACCAGTAGATCTCCATGTACTTTGTTCACCTTCGCCGTGTCATCTGGGTGCTGAGGGCACCGCTTCACCACCCATAGCGCAAGTGGTTGCAAATGAAAACTATGTACTCCTTACGATTGAACTTTCTGAAGAAGAGGGAGTAGCCAAGATACAGGCCCTTTGCAATGGAAAATTGTGGCCAGCCCGCCTCGTTGACGGCTTTTCCATTCACATCCTTCATGTTCATGTCCCATTGGCATCCAATGGACGTCATGACGGTGATTTTTGTAGGCACCGACCCCATATATATGTCCTGACGGTGACCTAAGGGAGAGGACGATACCCTAACCCTGGTGCCATCAGCACTTCGACGAAGTGGGTTGGGGACACCTTCTCATGCTAATGGCCAATAGTGGGGGCCTTCCTTTCGCCTTCTTGTTGGGCTGCCCTTCAAGAATTTCAACAATGATGCCTAGTTGAAGATGCTGCGAAAAAAGCAAGCATGCATGGTTACCAATGCAAGATATGAGTGACAAAAAAAGAAACTACACACACAAAATCTGCAAAATGTATCACAAGAAGTAAAACATACTCTGCCTCATATTATTTTGCCACACACACTAGGAAACGAGATGAATCTATATCTGCCAACGCATGTGTACAACTATGTAGGTTTGTATGCAACCATAGGTAGGTGCACATTACCTCATTAACAGTCATAGTGGCACATTTTAATCATTGGTATCAGCATAAAAAGATTCCAATCATATGGGAGACTGATTAGAGCACATACAATTCTATGAGATAATCTAACATATTGCTAGTACAACGTGCGACCTATGTGGTTGTACAAACAGAAATTATATGCCGATTATCACATCCAGGTTGACAGTGCACTGTTAAAATTATTTGGCCAAATGGAGATGATGAAGGTTGAATTAATTTGGGGCCTCATAAGTTTTTCAGGGATGGAGCTAGTGAACCAAGGACCAAGCACAACCATTGTTTTTGTATATTGCACCAGGTTCACTAACCCATCTTTGAAAAATCAGAAACATTGTGAAGGTTAATGTGTTGCAAGTTATCGGGCACATTTAAATCATTGGTCATAAAATGAAAGCCTCGTAGAACAATTTTATGCATGTGGCAAAACAAAAATATGTCTCTAAATTTACTACATGCGTTACACTTCAATCGTAGGCCGAACAAAAAAACTCAATCAAAGGAAACATGCAATTATGAATAGTAAATCATGGTATGATAGATATAAAACTAAAACCCAATCTCTAATCGGTCAATCATACCTAGTGAAATCGAAGAAACATACAAGAATAAGGCAAGAATCCATCACACAATATCCCAAATATGAAAGCAATGGTATTAGTCGGAAGCTCAAACCCTAGCACAGACGTCACCTAATCATATCTAGAATGCATATCATCCATAACCCATCCACATGGCATGTAGATGCAGATCTACGAAGGAGAAACTTAGGTAAGGGTCAGAGTGCGTCTTACGACCATTGATGAGCAGCCAATGATGTAATCGAGGTACCGCTGAACAGAGACTATGATGATGCTGTCTGGTTTAGGTCGCGATCGAGCTTTAGGTCGAGGTCGTGGTCGAGGTCCAATCTTCCTCCTTGCACCGCCACGAACGATGGGCCGGCGGCAGTGTAATCGTTGATGTGATGTGACAAGAAGGTGACATGAGAGAAAGTGATAGGAGTGAGTGGGCGGTGAGGGGATATGTGGTGTGTGCTCTCGATATGCACCGCCACCCTCTCATTTCCCATCCGTGCAACCTAGATGGATCCTCGTGCTCTATTGAGCCTGGCTTCATGGGAATTGCCGATTCAATAATTCCCTGCGGGCCTAGATGAGGACCAATTTGACTAGCATGCGGGACACAACGTAGAGAGAGGGCGAGCATCCAATCAGGCTGATTTTTTCTCGCCGGCGCCTGGTTGGGGTGACGCGGCCTACCAAACGCGCCCCTAGGATACATCTAACTACAACTTCCCACTCTTCATTTTTCCATGTGGAAAACTATTAGTACTCTTTGTTGAAATAGTTCCTCAATGTATGACCACTACTCTATTTTATTGTAAAGTTTGGGACCAAATAAAAATAAAAATGAGTTGGCAATGAGGGATCCTAGAAATATCTGGATCTCTTAAAAACCTCCTATAGAGGGGCACCTTCGAGGTATATGGTCTGTTAAAAACAGTGTTGTTGCTTATACTTCCTTCGTCACCCGTGTGCATGGTATCTCCTGGTTTTAAAGTACAAAAGTACAGATAAAATTCTCTCCTGCTCTGCATGAAAGCATGTGCAAAGAAGTAGTGTACCTGTACATATACTTTTTTTTTCAAAATGGGAAAGATCACCCCGGTCTCTGCATCCAAAGATGCACAAAACATTTTTATAGATTATTCACATCACATTACAAGAGGACTACAAATATCAGACTGGAATCACCAAACAAGCGACAACTCGATAAACCTACAACACTAACGAATGGGTGTCCATGAAAAGGGCCAACACCCTAGCATCACCTGGATCATCTAAAAACCAAAGGGCTTGACAAGTCGCCCAACGGCGAGCACACAACTGGTCTGGCATACCCTTAGTGTATACCAGCATGCATATTTTAGAAGTCCTCGCCGCCGCTCCCCATACCCATCTTCTTGATAAATCAATGAAGTGAACTTGCGAGGTCTGCCGTCAATGCCACCATGACACCAGACAGCTCCACCACCATACCCGCATCTAACAAGACGCATCCGTCGTCGAGACCCTGCTGCACAATGCCACCCAGACTAGCCATTGTCGATGTGGAAGATTAAACATCGCTCCACCAGCAGACCCCTCTAGGCATCACATGTTCAAAACCAATGCCCCCAAGAGGGAGAACGACACCAAGTGCCGCCATCATACGATCCGGTTGACCCAGATCTGGGGTTCCCCGAAACATCTAGGCATGACGCGAGAGTTTTGCAGTGACAATGCCTTCAACAAGTTAACGGCCCCCAAGGACTATGCCATCGTTGGCACCGACCTCATCAGAGCCCAGCTCTCACCGGGAAACCGCCTCGCCTCCATCCCGCGCGCTGCAACGCAAGGGACCGATCCGCAAAAGAGGGGAGACACATCCATGACAACCGTCATTGTTTTGCCCGAAGAAGATTCCTTATGCCAGCCGCTACCGCAACAGCACCATGACGTCGGAGGCCACAGCACATCTAGTCTATAAGGTGCCTTCCTGGGCTGGCACCATTGGGCAAGGAGACGAGGTGAGCGTCCGCCACCGCCGGCGCAAGCCAGGCCATGCCCATCCGCACCTCTGGAGGCGGCGGAGGAGGAAGGGGATGGAACGAGATGGTGGCGGCGCCGGTTGTTTCTTATGGTTCCCCCAGGTCACCCGTCAACTCATATAACCTCCACAATACGTAAACATGATATTTTAAAACTCATACTTAGTTGAATCTGCGTTCTCCTCGAATAAGGTCTTCGATCCAAAGCATTTTTTAGAAATAAAAAGACAAATAAATAAGATGTAAGATTAGAAAAGATTTTACAATGAAGAACATAACTGTTAGGGAAAAGAAAAGTTACAGAGAATGCTTTGGTACATTTTTGGTACATACAGAAAAAATGTTTCATCTTTTAAAGGAAAAATATTGCAATAGACAGAAAAATAATTCTACTATTTTCAGGAAAAAACTTTGCTGAAAAAATATCATTGAACACTAAGAACGATCAAGTCAATTGAAAAAATTAAGAGAATGCAATTTATAAATCAACAACTAAAAGGAAGAAAATAAAGAAATTAAAAAAGAAAAACTACTAGCACTTAAAATTATCCGAGTACAAGAAAATAAACTTCACGGCCAGCTGGTCAAATTAAAGTAGTACTACACAATATAATAATAAATGACATGGAGTTACTGTCCTTACCACCAAAAGAATCAAGCATTAATCTCAGTACGCGCGTACCAGCTCAGCTCCTTGGGTTCGTCTCATACGGTATCCGACGGCCCTCGTTCGCCGACCGTTGCGTCCCACACAGCGGAGCCCCCTGCCGCCGCCGTATTTATAGCCCCTCGCCAGCGCTGTCCGGTCTTGCAAACTGCCCAGCACAGCCACCGCTAGCTCTTGCAAACTGCCCAGCACCGCAGCCATGGATCCTAAGTATGCGCAGCTCCATGACGGCGTGGAGGAGGCATCAACTGAACTGGGAGTGCCGGTGAGCTTGCCGGCGCCACTTCCGTCAGCAAGTACACCTACGTCGGTTTTGGGGCAAATCAACAAGGAGGAGATCACCGAATGCACCCACGTCGTCGTTGTGTCAACGGAACACCCACACGGAGATTGGGATCAAACTGGTATGTATCTATGCATTGTCAATCAGCAAAATTGTATGCCCTTTACTGCAGATCTGGATCAACAGTTCACAACTCACTTCTGATGGTCGCAGGGATCGATCTTCCAGTTGCGCAGGAGGAGAATAATAATGCTATCGAAGCCAAACATGGAGATTTGGATAGCACTAGTACCAATAAACAACAACCCTTAATTACTGCAGGTTATTAAGATATATCACCTCCTAACTCTTAAACAACAACCCTTAATTTATACATTCAAGGGATCGATATTTAACAATGTTCTAATGTCTACATGCAGATGCAGACAGTACTTCCCCCGATTTTGATGATCTTCCACATGACGTGTGCCGTCTTATTCTTGATCTGCTCCGCGCCTTCGACACACTTAGTTTTCCTCTGGTTTGTAGCCGCTGGGCAGACGTGTACACTGAAAAACGTCGCCTCCAACCAGCTGGTAGTGGCCTCCAACCGGGCGCTCCTACTGTACTCACCTCTGCCTCCGCCGACTGCGGCTCGGAGATCTCGGATGGTTATCTGCGACGTTTGTTTTTTATCAACAATATCTTGTCAGGGGAGGTGTTTCCATTTGAGGTGGAGGGTATGAAATATGGCCGGATCTGGATAGGCGGCAAAGGAGAATGGTTAGTCACCACTTCACACGGAAAGTGCATCCAACTACTGAATCCTGCTACAGGGCGCTGCATTGCTTTGCCTGACTATTTCATACAGCCATTTGATCATGTGCAACTATGTCGAACTCCTACTGAAGACGAAGGTTATTTTATCATTGTTGTATCATTCAGCAAGTTATCATATACCATGGCAGGGTGTGATCACTGGATTAAGTTGGGGAATCCTGACTCGTATTGGTTGACTTTTTTTGATGCTATCTTGCATAGAGGTAAAATCGTCGCCATTTGTCGAAACAGGGACTTGTGGTCATGGGATTTGCACCGAGGAGGGGGAAGTCCAACATTACTGCTAAGCTCTTCCATTAACACTGAAGGGTGGGAACAATTTTGTTATATGCTAGCACCATCTCTGAAAGGCAATATACTGATTGTTACCCCGTACGGAGAACGGAGCCGTGAGGACCAATTCATAGAACCCATCGGAACTTCTTCGTGGATGGGGCTGTGCTTCATGAGGTAGATACTGATGCACAAACCATGGAAGAAGTTCGTAATATTGGTGACCGGGCTCTATTTCTAGGGCCAAACTTTCCTTTCTATAGTCGTGTCTCCTTGCCCATGGGAGACCTCAAGAAAAATTATTTATACATTGCTGCTCTGTCGGACAATGATGTTGTTGCCATCGATCTAAGTATGGAGGATGTTCCTGGGAATGTAACATTGATCGATTATGCCGGGCCACCCAATTCCGATCAAGTGCCGATGTGGTTCCAACCAGCATTTCCTTGAATGTTGACTATGTTGCTGTTTTTCAAGATCTAAAGAACATGGGACTTGCTAGCTGTCTTGCTAGACTATAGAGCATGCATCTATCCTACTGAGAATTCTAGTTTGTATCATGTGTGGTCTATCTTGTACAAGATAATATTATGTAACATGTAATAGTCCACAATTGTGAGGGTATGTGACAATGTTACCTTTTTTAGTGTGAATTTTTCGTGTGAGAGATTAATTATATGTGACTAAATTTTCATACATATGTGAAATTTTATGGTCATGTTATAGGCATATGTGAAATTATATGTGCTAGCAACAGCGTGGTGAACTTGTTATAGGCATGAAGGTGCAACTTTTAGGTTTTGAATGGCTGGATTCAAACCAAATAATATGTGTATGAGAGATAAAAAAAACATGTCTATATGTTATTTACTAAATAAATATCGCATAATGCTATGGAAGACATCGTGTAAATCCACATTACCAGAATTATTTAGAAAATTAGATCTATAACTAACGACTGAGATATAAGAAGACTCCAAGCAGGCCCGAGGGGGAACTGGCCTACGCCGAGCGTTTTCCCGCTCAGCAGTGATGTTCCTTCCTGTAGTGATCCAGTTATTCGTAATCTACAAACATGGAGTCCAAGTCACATACATCTCTATCTGAAAAACTGCATGCTTGCTGATCTGACGTCCTCCTAAATCTGGTTTCGCGCCTGGACATCGCCTCTTCCACCGTCGCCAACCAAGTCCTGTAGCCACATTCTCCACCTCCTCTTCTGCTTTACCATCCATGAGCTTTGGTGGCCTAGAGCACCTCTTAAGTGTTGACACCATCCGTCTAAGTTTAGTTTGGTGAACTTGCCACATTCGCTCGCCCTGCAGTATTCATCGATCATGAACATGTCGGCTGACATACGTACCTGTACGTACATGCACTCTGAGAAGCTAATTCTTATCCAATGCAGCTGCGCTCGGAGTACTAATTATGCTTCATCTTTACATAGTACCTATCACCAATTAACAATTGGATTTTTTTAGATGGTTACCTTGTTGATAACAAAGAATACATTTTTAGGACAAGGCGGTCGTATCCGCCATTCGATTAGATAGAAGTGATTGATCCAGTTTATAAGGAAAACCGGATCCAAAAACCATACAAACTATACAATGTCCAGTTTATGAGAAAAAATAGAAATAAAAACCACACATACGAGGAGACTCGGAGTCCACGATGTAACCACCGAACGCAACAAACATACTCAAGCTCCGGGGCCGCCGCCCCGGCCTACACCGCTCGGCACCAAAGCCGCACACAAGCTGCAACGCAGCACGACCTAGCCCTCGCTACACATACGGTCACCCGTAGACCTCGGACATCACGCCAACTTCGGGGCCACCGCCCTGACATGGCAGCCCGATCGACCTTAGCATTGCCCGAAGACGAACCAGCCAGATCAACGAACTCACTATCCACACAAATCTCCAAGCCGACACCAAACCCCGTGCGAGGCCACGACCAAGCCCCATAGGACCATTGCTGTAGAGGTTGTTGAGGCCGCTGCCTCGACGGAGACATTGAATATATTGTATCCACGAGTCCTATTAGAATTTTATGTATCTTGAGTTTCTCAAATGGCCCAATCTGAATTTTTCTGCTAGGCAATACATGAGTGCAAAAAACAAAGGTTACAGTCTCGGTTCTCTAGGAATAAAACGAGAACAGCACCTTCCGGGTCGCCCTAGAGCGGTGACTCCAGAGGTCCTCCCGCCACCACCAAAAAAACACAGCTCCACCGTCCCGTTCACCCTTCCGCTGTCGGTGTTGGCGGTTGGCAGCGGTAGGATGACCTCTCTTTTTAGTTGTTCCCTTTCTTGACCCTGCTTTTTCTTCCCGCAACCGCCTCGTGAGATCGCTCCTTGGTTCAAACGGCAGGCACCGGCCCTACATCCATGGGTATGACTCTAGAACCTCCAATCTTGGCACTATTGGACTGATCAATCTCTTTCATCGCGTACTTTTGTAGTAGTGATCTTGACAAGTGGGGACAACGTAGATTTGTTCTTGGTGGTCTCAGATTCCGGGGTGAAAACCCTGATTCTGACCTTCGATGGTTGTACCTTTGAATGGAGGTTTCCTAGTCGTTTCCTTGTTGAAGGCATTGCTTGGAGACTTGACCTTCTTCGGGGCGAAAACCCAAGATCTGGCCATACCAGTCACACCGGACAACGACTGTGTTATGCATTGTTACCTTCATGGAGGCGTCGTTTTGGAGAATCTTTTTCAGAGTCCGGGTGCCTTTACCACTGGGGGTGCTCTTACTGCCATGAGTCTCTCATTAGTTTTATGGGGTCTTTATTTTCTTATTCTTCTTTTCTTTTTTCGGCTGTGTGCATCCGAAAACAGCTGGGTATAATTGGTATTATCTTGGTATTAATATATTCACATTATCGAGAAAAATCACAAGATCTTTGATTGCGATGAACTTTTTTTTCAAGGAGAAGATGCTTACGATTGGTAATTGATTGTGTATCTAATTTTGATGGCATTAGAGTTGTCGATAATGAAAGATATGACAACTTTATGAAGAAAGATGATTAAAAAACATCTACAAGTTGATTAATGAGGCACTCAGGTTATACTATTCAAAGAATCATTATGATGTATTGCATGTTCTAGAATTATACTTCTTTGAACTCAAACTTAATGCAATGAAATTTATGGTGACAAGTTATTGTGAGATCATTGATATTTGCTAAGCATTTCATCAAATGCTGAGGGACATTAATATATATTTATTTCATTTTCTTACATCGTAGTTACTTCCATACTCATCCATAGTAATTTTTGACATGGTATACCAAATTGTAATGAAGAATTGCTACAAATAATTTGTTGAGAATTGAGATTTTGCAAGCCTAGGGGTGACCAAAAAATGAAACATTTATTGAGCTCACCACATATGTTTGCTTTCACAGTGAAATAATAGCATTATGTGGTCCAAAACATGCCATATCTAGTACTGAACACTTTGTGGTTTCATTAATTTGGGGGATTTTTCGGGACTACATAAGAACAGTTGAAATTTATAAGGGAAGGCTAAAACCATCTAAATTTCTTCTCACGCAAAACTAAGCTCAAAGTTAAGTGAATCAAACATATTTCACCTGCACATAGTTTTAGGTTACCTTGAAGTCCATGTCATCTATTTTTTTAATATTAGTATCTTTAGTTCTAGCCAAAGAGTAAAAAAAGGAACTTGCGTAGCAAAAATTGATTTACTCCATACATATTATGTCTTGTGGTCGATTAGTTCATCATCGGGCTACCTGTAAGGACATCACACAAGAAAGAAATGTTGGGTCATGGAAACTGATACTTACGCATACACTAATGAGTACACCCAAACAACTAAATTAACGTAAAACAGATACAACTGGTTAAAGATGGTTTGCATGTGTTAAAGATGGTTTACTTTTTCCACCAAAATAGCGGCGGCAGGACACCATAGACGGTGATGGAAGAGGTGGGAGGATGACGGAAGCGGTGGTGCTCAGCCACATGCCTTTTTAGAACCTTATATGTTTGCTTAGCTTTGCGATGTAGCCCTTTTTATTAGAAAATAGTCCATGCAGATACATAGGAAAATATGACGCTCTACCACGACGAGTGACCCTACATGGACCAGTGATGCATATTCGGCGATCGTGAATTGTGTATAGTGAAGTATGATGACCGAGGTGAGTAATGACCTTCAGTTCGGTGACCTTTGATTGATTTACTCATTTTCTGAGGCAAGAAAAATATATACATAATGATTTTTATTTAGAAATATTAATGTCAATTAAAAATATGGGTTTCTTTTTTAACATGGTAGAAGATAGATTAAGCATTCTTAAGTACACAACACATTAATTATTCCTCTCATATAAGTGAATGTTAATCTGAAATAGGGAACACCATATGTTTTGCATATGTGTTCCAGTTCTATAAGTAGCAACTAGAGGCAAATACATGAGTATCATAAACATGGCTATGCGATTGTTCCAAACTATACAAGGACAAACACAATCAAAATAACACGAATCAGAATTGATCAGTGCAATACATTATTAGAGTTCAAGGAATCAAGGCTAATGAGGAATGTTCTTATGCACATTTCAAACTTGTAGACTACTATTTAATAAACTCCAAATTATTAATATTTTTTCACGTAGAACCTAAATAATTGGTTGACTGACAAGAAGATATCAATCTAGCTAGCCACACCTTGATCTTCTTTGAATGAAAGAAATCTGATCAAATAACCCAAAAATAACTTACTGTTTGTTATGGAACATAGAACCTAAAATTGATACTGAGTTAAAGATTTGAAATGTAATGAATATATAACTTTTACCTTGTATGTACATGTCGTTTACCTATTTTTTAATATAGAACAACATGATTAATTTCACCATCCTAGTAGTCGATTCATCATGAGATGATGATATCTCTCATCGGGTTTGTCTTATGTAACCAACTATTGTAATACCAAACTCGTAGAAAATTTGGGAGTTTAACTAGGAAAAGTTTATTCTATGGTGACATGACATCAAAATGAATCATATAATAAATATTGAGAAAAGATATATTAAATAAAAACCAAGTATTGAATACTCTCTAGCACGTATTTCATGTGCTTATCATTAATTCTCGAATTTAGAACAACATAATTAACTTCACTATCTTACTTTTAGCCGATTGTTCATATGATAATAATATATCGCATCATGTTTTTGTTGTGTATATAGCAATATAACATGAAATGATGATTGTTTGAAGGTAACTATTTTGTGAATTTGTTCCCCACTACATGCTATCAATTTTATTGGAAACTTGTCATTGATTTAAATGTCCAAATCATAGCTCTTTCAGACGATTTCAGATGACTATGTATCAAGGTTGGTGAAGGATATCCGTCAAAAAAAGTATGATATTTTTATGGATAAATGGGGTTGCATGGGATCCTACTATGATATTATTTCTGCTCATGACATTAGGTCTATGAACGAAAGACATATGAAACTAAACAAGTGGTGCAGAGTGTCCACTGGTAGAAAACGTGCCATGCATCCCGGTTGGTAAGTGGCTTTAGTCCCGGTTGCCCAACCGGGACGGGGCAATCGGGACTAAAGCCCCAACCTTTAGTCCCGGTTGCCCCACCAACCGGGACAAATGGGGGAACACGTGGCGGCATCAGAGCGCGAGGGGGGTGGAGCATTAGTCCTGTTTCAGAATACCTAACCGGACAAATAACCTTCTGCCGCAGAGATTTGATTCATTTCTTCTGCGAAGAATTCATTTTGGCACATTTTGTTGCCGCGGCAGCATTTTCGCCACTTTTTGTGCCGCGGCAGAGAATTCATTTAGGTTGATTTATTGTTTATTTAGTGTTTTGCACTCATCAATGAAGGAACCATTATATTACACAAGATCATCATGACAATATTACATTCGATACACGGATCGAGTTCATGCACTACATACAAAAGTTGCTCTTTGTACAATCCCTATTGTCTATATACAGCCGAATAGTATTCCCCTTTTGGGTCTAGGACTTCTGCATCCAAGAATCCCGCCAATTCCTGCTGAATTGCTCGTACGCGATCCTTTGGCAGAAGACCGTTCCGTAGACGTTCGATCTGATTTAAAAAATGAGTCAGCCTATATGAATGAAACTAAACACAATTTGATTGTAATTAAAAACTATGGAAATTGTTTACGTACGTGGAGTTGCTCTAAATGCCTGCCCTTCTCATCGCACATCTGCCGGATGAACTCGCAAACATAGTATCCACATAGATTGTTACCTGGTCCCTGCGTCAGGCACTTTACGAGAACATAGTTCAATCAAAATAATAATCAAGCATGATAATAACTGTATCAAAACTAGAATCAAAGAGATGCGCGGATATAGCTAGTGGTGCTTACATCTAGTGCTTTAAATGTAAGCTCCTCTTTCCAAACACCCCTAGCCTTTTTGGTGAACCTTTTCCAAGCACTGTCCGGCGAAGAAAACGGATAAAATAAGTTATTAAGTACTTGATATCATAAAATTCACGAACGTTGACGATATAGTGTCGTAATGATTAGAATTACCGCTGGAGAAGTATCTGAATGTCCTTCCACATCTCAAGGGGTTTATGTTTCGAGTCCATGACTAGTACACGCCCTTTGTCAAGTTGAATGATTAACAGAATATAGTGGTAGCTGCGAATGCATAACTAATCAATTATATACTTAACATCGAGTAAGCAAAATAGAAAGTGTATACAAGACAATAACACTCACTCGAAGTTGTAAGGAAATAATATTTCCCTTTTGGTTTCTTGAAACCTTAACGCGTGTACTATATTATCCTCCGTATCCTGGGGGTTTGTTTTGAGATTAGCTTGATGAACCCAATATGGATCAATTAAGCCAATGTCATAGATTTGTACTCTGCTGCATTCGAGAATCTTCATTCTGCATATTACAGTATGATTATATACATGCAATAAACAAGGTGAGATAGCTGGAGACTAAATTAATTACAGAATTAGTACTTACAGACAATAGGCACTGATGATCGATTTGTCCAAGGCGTCTTGATTGAATAATTGAAATAGTTCATCAAATTCAATGGATATCATGTCATCCATATCTTTCCCATAATGCTTTTTTGTAACCTTCAGCACTATCCAGTTAGCCCCGGCCTTTGTGGCATGCAAGTACCAGTTATGCAATCTTCGCATTTTTGTTGGAAGATTATTTACCTCCTCAGGTTTGACGAGAGGTTTGCCGTACTGGTATTTGTATGCTACTTCACTCACGGGGAAGTACTCTAACTGGGATAAGTACTGGGCAATACTCATACCTAGCAATGCAGCTTCTCAGACAGTAACTACCTCTGGATCATACTGCTCTTCGGCCCCATATTTGCTCGACCCCACATTGGTTTGGGAAATCACCTTGAGGGGCGCAAGACTATTTTGCTTGTTCTCCGAGCTGGGCAACAGATTTCTCGCTTGCATCAGTACTGCTCTTCGAGGCTTTTTGTGCCGCATGTGACTTGAGAATAGAACGCTCATAGTCTGATGACAGCTTTGGCTCGGGTTGATGAAGAGACTTTAGCATTTTCAACACTTTGGCTTTTTCTTCTTTCGTGCTGGGGAACTCTGGCTCTTTCGGCCGCCTCGCTTAGCGAAAAACACTGTCGTTTCCGCATCAACGATCGCCGCAGTCTCCTCTTCAGTACAGTCATAAGCTCTCTTGGGAGGAACCTTTGGTACTTTTGTAAGAGGCTCTTGTTTACGTTTAGGCGATCGCTTACCACGACGCAGAGTAGCGGTACGCTTACGCTTTTTATCCTGAGGCACCGGCGATGGCTCCCGCGGTGATGGCTGCGCCGGAGATTGGTGAAGCGACGGAGCCGGGTGAGGTGACGAAGCCGGGTGAGGTGACGGAGCCGGGTGAGGCGACAAGACGGCTACCGCGGCGGCGACGACCTCACTGGAGACGGGTGAGGCGGTGGCGAAGATGGCCTTGGCGTGTGATTTCGAAGCACGATACATTCCTTTGGCCATAGAATGGTGACGTTTTTTGCGTCTCCCAGTACAGTCACATACCCTTCACCTGCAGGGTAGTCAAGATCCAAAACTTCAAGGTTGGACATGATTTCATCCACCCCGACAACAGCGTAGCCCTCTGGAACCGGACGACAGTGGTAAGTTGGTGTTGGTCCAATTGGTAAGGCATAGCCGACCGTCACCTTCATTGATATGTTCACAACTTTGACATGTAGCTCGCAGTGTGTCATCTCTGTGATATCATCCACTGGGTAGCCAACAGGAGCCATCATCGGTGCACCATAGTCATCGTCATTGTCATCACCCGGGATCTCGGTGGAAGCCACACTGCTTTTTCGATTAATCGATAGGCCGGTAGCATCGAATGCAGTGTGCTGCTGAGATGGGCCGGTAGTACTTTGCACTTTAAGTGCGTTAATTTCATCTTGTTGTTTCTTTAATCGTTCTTCAATTAAACGCATTCGCTCTTTCTGACTATCTGCTTCAACTTCCGCCCTGTCCTTTCTCCTCTGACGGCTTCTATCAGGATATTTCTTCCTCTCTTCGGGAAACCCAGTCCTCCATGGTTGGGAGCCTCTTGTGCCTCGTGTCCGTCCATCATGTTCCTTATTTCCAAGGGCGAGTGTGAGCTCATCATTCTCTCTATCGTGAATGAAGCCCCCATCTTTAACAGCCTTTACTGCTTTTCTCATCCTCTCGATTGGCAAGGGGTCTTCTTTATGTCGTATGTTATATATACACCTCCCTTCCGAGTCCAACGTGCCCCCATGCCCGTAAAACCAATTCCTTGCACGTTCTACCGAATCGCCTGTCTCTAGGGTGATATTTTTAGCATGCAGTTCATTCTCAAGTTTCTCCCACTTAGGAATGCCAGCCCTGTAGCCACCTTGCCCCATAGTATGGTGATACTTCTTGTTAGCAGCATTCAGCTTATTCGTTGCAGACATTTTCTTAGCTTTTTATGATGTCTTATATTCCACAAACTCAGCCCAGAAAGGTTTTATCTTCTCAAACTGAATATTCTTGAAATCGGGAGTCTTCTCTTTCACGACATAGTCAAGGTGCAATCTTTTCTTCCAGTTGGTGAAACACTGGGCCATCTTCTTCAAAGCCCACTCCCTGACCTTAGCCTCCATGGCTCTCCCATGTTGTAAGGCGTCCTCAACTAGATCCTCCGCATTTGGATCCAGCTCTATCTTCGGTAGTTTGAAATTAACCATGAGCCTCTTCCACAGTAAATATTTGGCATGGTTAGGGACAAATAAACATGTTCCCTCTTCATCCGCATTATCAGGCCTATTCCAATCTCTAATGGTGATCGGGATTAAGTCCCTAACGATTACTCCGCATTGTGCCACAAATTTGTTTGCGACAACTTCGGGAGCCGTCGGTTTGCCGTCTTCAGCGACATCTTCGATCCTGAACCTCTCATGGTCTTGCAACTTTTTGGTTGGGCCTCATCTGCTCTTTTCAGTAGATTTGTTCGATCCGGAGGGCTAAAAGAAGAAAGATCGTCGTTACTATTTCTATATAGATAGCAGATGATTAATTAATGAATTAATTATATTACATGCACCTCGCCGAGCGTCGTCTTCTCGGTTACACAAGGCATCGCTTCTCTCATGGAAGGCAACACCTTCAACCTCAAACAAGTCGTCTATTCCGGTAAAAAGAGGATCACCCTCACCGGAGTTGTTCAGAAACGTTGATACGTCTAAATTTTCTTCCCCACGGATCACACCTTGGATCAACTCTTCCTTTTCTTCGTCTCTGACGTGTGGGTCCATATTTTCTGCATAGGTGGAAAAACGAATAAGTCAAAGCGGCTAAGGGAGAAAGTTAGGTACGGTGTTGAGAGATATAAACCCTAATTAAGAGAAACCCTAATATATACATACACAATAATAAAAATGAAGAGAAACCCTAAACCCTAAACCTAGCTACAAAAAGGAAACTGTGTAGTAGATAGGTAACTCTAGCTAAAATCAACTAAAATCAATATTCCGGAGTTCCGAGGGGTGTAAAACCTAGTTCGGAGAAACCTCGGATGCATATGTGAGGGGAACATGAGTATAAGGCTACAAAAGGGAAACTATCCAGCAGATAGGAAACACTAGATACTGACAAAATACCATATTGGAATCGATTTAAGAGGGTTCGAAATGCCCTGGCGAAGGCACATCGTCGAACCCACATGCACCTAAGGGGTATTGATGCTTCCTTATCTAATCTAGGGTTTTTAAGTTGCTTGACAATGTATGATGATAGCTTGGATAGGTAGGTCTTAATTTTCTAAACATTTTGATATATTATTCATATTTTTCTTACTTATAATTAATAAGTTATTGATTTTATAAGATTTATTCATTTTCTGAAAATATTAACCAAATGGGAATTACTTTTTATACACAGGCATCACCTAGCCGCAGTGGCTGACAGAGTGGCCCTAGAGCCACCTCAGCGTCCACGTGGGCAGGTGGGACGCGGGCTGGGTTTGACCGGGTCAGACAGTGCGCGGGTGACGTCAACATGACGTCAGCGCGACATCGCCGCCCCTGGGCGTTTTGCACTAGTGCATGGTCGCCCTGACGCGAAAAAAATGACAGGGATAACTGCGTTGAATAAAGTGCATAAGCGGGTTTTCTATCGCTTTGCACATTGTCATCCGCGGAGATAGAGATCATCATTATCCAAACACAAATTCAATGGTAGGGACGAGTCAACTCTCCTAGAAGTGGGGCGGGTGTTGCCGCCCACACAGTCTGGCGATGGGGGAAGAGGTCGGGTGGAGCCTCTGGGTTCTCAATAATTTCTCTTGGTTAACTAACTATAATAAACACTCTAAAATAAAAATGATTCAAATCAATCGGTCTGTGCATTTTCTTGTAATTTCAAGCGAGCGACTTTCGGGAGCGAAAACAACAGCAGCTGGCAGCGACTCGCGCCGACGCCGACCATGCCCCGTGGTGCCCGCATCCAATCCTCGCGTCGAACACCACCACCACCACCACCACCGCCGCCCCGTGGAGCCCGCACCCAATCCTCGCTCCGGCGCCGACCATGCCTGCCGTGTCCCGCACCAGCGAGCTCAGCTTCAGGTCGCCAGCGCCACCCGCACCTACTCGCCAGCGCCGCCCTCGGCCACTCGCCCCGCACTCGTATCGCCAGAGTCTGCGGCACGACGCGACGACAACATGGCCTCAGAGCCGCCCGAACCGTAGCCCGCGACGGAGGGGGCATACCTGCTGGCGGCGATGACGTGCGGCGGCGGTTGGAGGTGCTGGTGCGTGCGGCTGGAGGGATGACGAAGAGCCGACGGAGGTGTTGGCGATTCGCACGGGGAGGAGCGCGCGGCGGCCGAGGAGGAGCACGCGACGGCCAAAGAGCCGACAGAGACGAAGGTGGAGGCAGCGACATCGATGAAAGCAGAGGAAGAAGCAGAGAAGTGAGATGGGGAAGAAGAAGAGGAGGCGACGCAGTTATAACCAAAGGACCTTTAGTCCCGGTTGGTGGCTCCAACCGACTAGAATATACGTCCATTGGAACCACCAACCGGACGTACTCCAATTTTTCAGCAGATAAAGGCGCGCAGGTCTTTAGTCCCGGTTGGTGGCTCCAACCGGGACATATTCCCCTGTTTTCAAATTTTTTCAGGTATTTTCTCTCTGTTCCCGCCTTATTTTTTATTTTGGGGTTTAAATTTGTAATGTTTTTTAAATGATAATTACTTTGGAATTTAGAAAAACTTTAAACATAAAAAGTGTTTGAATTTGAATAACTAATTCGAAACCATTTTCTATTTTTAAAATAATTAATGTAACCATTTAAACTATGAACCATTTAAAATTAATAATGAAATAAATTATATTTTTTAAATATTAATTTGGAATTTAGAAAAACTTTAAACATAAAAAGTGTCTGGATTTGAATAAATAATCCAAAACCATTTTCTATTTTTAAAAAATAATTAATGTAACCATTTAAAATTAAAAATGAATTAACTTATACTTTTTGAATATTAATTTGGAATTTAGAAAAACTTTAAACATAAAAAGTGTTTGGATTTGAATAAATAATTCAAAACCATTTTCTATTTTAAAAAATAATTAATGTAACCATTTAAAATATGAACCATTTACAATTAAAAATGAATTAACATATATTTTTTAATATCAATTTGGAATTTAGAAAAACTTTAAACATAAAAAGTGTTTGGATTTGAATAAGTAATTCAAAGCTATTTTCTGTTTTTAATGGGCGGAAAAAAGGATGGAAAATAATGGGCGGAAAGAAAATTTGATTAGGATAGAACTGGAATTAAAGTACATAACGCAACTAACACAAAGTTACATAGAAGAACTGAAAATTAAGATACATGTCCAGATTAAGGCACAATCGGCCGAACTTGTTTTGCAATGTTGGAATAATTCAGTCATGCTCCTGCCTACACCTGTAATACTCGCCACTGTAGTCGTCGTACTCGCTGCGGCCGTCGTCGCTATCGTCGTCGGGGTCGCCGTAGTTGAACCTTGAAGGCTGAGTACGAGTGGGCTGTACTTGAGGGTAGCGCAGGCGGGGGCTAGAGTCGGCGGCCGTGTCGTAGGCCATGATGCTCTAGAGAGTCCGGTCGCGCCACCACAGCCGACGGCCGGCCTCGTTGAAGTTCGGAGGAGGTGGGCCGTCCTCCTCGTTCCTGGCGAGTGCCCTCTCACGCCGATCCACGAAGAAGGCTTCCCAAGTCGGGAAATAGTCGGGATGCCATCTAGGATTCCTCCGCTGCTCCGGCATGAGCTCGAAGTAGTAGTGGTTCGTGATGGCCATCCGACGCGCTACACCTAGAGGGACAGGAGGAACTGGCACACCTCCAGCGCTCAGCATCCAGCCGACAGGGACACAGTAGCCCGGTGGGCAGGGGTAGTTCGAGGCGCAAAGCGCCTCCGCCTCCCTAGGAGTTAGTGCTACGGTGGAAGTCATGTGAAAGAGTGATGAGGTTGCAGATATGAGTCTAGAGATGTGTAATGACAATGGAAGCCAACCCTACATATATATATAGTGAGAAATGGCAGGAAGATAACTGGAGGGAAGAACCGGCGGGAAGAACCGGTAGGAAAAACTGGCGGGAAGAAATGGCGGGAGGATTTTTTTTGAAAATGGAGAAGGGCTTTTCCGTGCGACAAAAAGGAAAACTTCCTCCTGTAACATTGTTCTACATACCAATGTCCACACACATGCATAATATGGGTACAACATCACAAACTATGCCGTGATTCAACACATAACATCGGTCATTTGGACCGAAAGCCATGAAACCTCGAACATGATAGGTCATTTTGTGAAGGTTTTTTAGAAACATGATCAATATACCAAGTCTGGTATATTTCCTTTCAACTATGTAACATAATATGAAACCACGCGAAGGATTTTCATTGTTCGGATTTTTTTTGAATTTATTATGCCCGTTTTGAATTATCTGAATTTCTAACTATGGTCGAACTGGTGTGCATGAAGATAGGGGACGAGCATCGTTAGAACTTGCATTGGATCTCTGAAGAAACCACATATTGCGAGTCTAAAAATGATTTTTCAAAAATCACGGCGATAGATCATGTACATAGTACAAACCGGACCCACTTCCTTCCGATTCGGCGGACATTTGTCCTTTTACCCGGATGGACGAAAAGGTTTGAGATGTCCGGTTGGGAGATAGTCCATGTAAGGTGGTCTAGTATTTTAGGAAAATGGGACGGTAGCATTCAAAGCGGCATTTTGGTGGTTACTTCACAAAACGACCCGTTTTTTGTGCTCGGAAAATGGAAAAGGGCTTTTCAGTGCGACAAAAAGGAAAACTTCCTCCTGCAACATTGTTCTCCATACCAATGTCCACACACATGCATAATATGGGCACAACATCACAAACTATGCCGTGATTCAGCACATAACATCGGTCATTTGGACCGAAAGCCATGAAACCTCGAACATGATAGGTCATTTTGTGAAGGTTTTTTCGAAACATGATCAATATACCAAGTCTGGTATATTTCCTTTCAACTATGTAACATAATATGACACCACACGAAGGATTTTCATTGTTCGGATTTTTTTTGAATTTATTATGCTCGTTTTGAATTATCTGAATTTCTAACTATGGTCGAACCGGTGTGCATGAAGATAGGGGACGAGCATCGTTAGAACTTGCATTGGATCTCTGAAGAAACCACATATTGCGAGTCTAAAAATGATTTTTTCAAAAAATCACGGGCGATAGATCATGTACCTGTAGTACAAACCGGACCCACTTCCTACCGATTCGGCAGACATTTGTCCTTTTTATCCGGGATGGACGAAAAGTTTTGAGATGTCCCGGTTGGGAGATAGTCCATGTAAGGTGGTCTAGTATTTTAGGAAAATGGGACGGTAGCATTCTGAAACGGCATTTTGGTGGTTACTTCACAAAATAACCCGTTTTTTGTGCTCGGAAAATGGAAAAGGGCTTTTCAGTGCGACAAAAAGGAAAACTTACTCCTGCAACATTGTTCTCCATACCAATGTCCACACACATGCATAATATGGGCACAACATCACAAACTATGCCGTGATTCAGCACATAACATCGGTCATTTGGACCGAAAGCCATGAAACCTCGAACATGATAGGTCATTTTGTGAAGGTTTTTTCGAAACATGATCAATATACCAAGTCTGGCATTTTTTCCTTTCAACTATGTAAGATAATATGACACCACGCGAAGGATTTTCATTGTTCGGATTTTTTTTGAATTTATTATGCCCGTTTTGAATTATCTGAATTTCTGTGCATGAAGATAGGGGACGAGCATCGTTAGAACTTGCATTGGATCTCTGTAGTACAAACCGGACCCACTTCCTGCCGATTCGGCAGACATTTGTCCTTTTTACCCGGGATGGACGATTTCGGCAGGCTGGGCCAGGCAGCACTAATGATAGGGGTGAGTGTCGATATTATGTCGTGCGGCGTGTACCTTGTCCCGGATGGTGTCACCAACCGGGACTAAAGATCAACCTGTAGTCCCGGTTGGAGACACCAACCGGGACAAAACACGAGTCCAGCCATAAAACGGGACTAACACTCAAGACATTTATTAATATTAAAAACTAAGACTACAAAACCGGGACTAAAGGCCACAAACCGCGAAAGATATCCTTCGGTCAAGCCACAAACCGCGAAAGACATGAACTAGAGTTATATAATATGAGCATGAACTTCTTGGCATATGTCCTTCCTTATGATCGCTTCAGACGTAACCATGGAGCATCTTCTTTACTTAACGGAATGCTTGGGTCAGTTTTCATTGTGAAGGGCGGAATTTCATCAAACTTATTATAATCTTCTGACATGTCTGTCTTGTCCTCGATTCCCACGATGTTTCGTTTTCCTGAAAGAACTATGTGACGCTTTGGCTCATCATATGATGTATTCGTTTGCATATTTTTTCTTTTTTTCGGTCTGGAGGACATGTCATTCACATAGAAAACCTGAGACACATCATTGGCTAGGAAGAATGGTTCATCTCTATAATCAAGATTGTTGAGATCCACTGTTGTCATTCCGTACAACTGGTCTATCTTTACCCCTTCCCCATTCAGGTTGACCCATTTGCAGCGCAACAAAGGGACCTTAAAAGAGACTCCATAGTCTAGTTCCCATATCTCCTCTATGTAACCATAATATGTGTCCTTTTGTCCATTCTCGTCTATTGCATCAAAGCGGACACCACTATTTTGGTTGGTGCTCTTTTTATCTTGGGCGATCGTGTAGAATGTATTCCCATTTATTTCCTACCCTTGGAAATTCAATACAGTAGAAGATGGTGATGCGGCCAACAAGTATAGTTGATATCCAACAGTGGTGTCATTCAAGAGATGTGTCCGCATCCAACCACCAAAAGACTTCATGTGTTCATCTGTAATCCATGATTCAGGCTTTCTCGGGTTTTTGGAGCGTACAATATTCTTGTGTTCCTCGATATACGGAGCTGCCAAGGTGGAATTATGTAGAACTGTGTAGTGTGATTTAGTGAAAGAATCCCCGTCCCTACATATCATTGCTTTATTTCCCAGCGTGCCTTTTCCACTTAGTCTTCCCTCATACCGCGAGTCAGAAACACCAATCGGCCTAAGGTCAGGAATAAAGTCAACACAAAACTCAATGACCTCCTCTGTTCCATATCCCTTGGAGATGCTTCCTTTTGGTCTAGCACGGTTATGAACATATTTCTTTAAGACTCCCATGAACCTCTCAAAGGGGAACATATTGTGCAGAAATACCGGACCAATAATGGCAATCTCTTCCACTAGGTGAACCAGGAGATGCGTCATAATATTGAAGAAGGATGGTGGGAACACTAATTCAAAACTAACAAGACATTATACCACATCCTTCTGTAACCTTGGCAGAATATCTGGATTGATTACCTTCTGATATATTGCATTGAGGAATGCACACAGCTTCACAATGGGTACTCGAACATTTTCCGGTAGAAGCCCCCTCAATGCAATCGGAAGCAACTGCGTCATAATCACGTGACAGTCATGAGACTTCAGGTTTTGGAACTTTTTCTCTGCCATATTTATTATCCCCTTTATATTAGATGAGAATCCCGACGACACCTTGATACTGTAAAGGACTTCAAAAAAGTTTTCCTTCTCTGCTTTGGTAAGAGCATAGCTGGCACGACTTAAGTGACGCCCTTTATCCATCTTGTTATGTGTATGCATGTTCTTTGGATCTTTCATAATTTGTTGGTCCTCCCGTGCTTCTGGTGTATCTTTTGTCTTCCCATACACGCCTAGGAATCCTAGCAGGTTCACGCAAAGATTCTTCATCACGTGCATCACGTCGATTGAAGAGCGGACACGCAGGACTTTCCAATATGGCAACTCCCAAAATATAGATTTCTTCTTCCACATGGGTGCGTGTCCTTTAGCGACGTCGTTCGGAACTGATTGACCGCCGGGACCCTTTCCAAAGATTACTTCTATGTCCTTGACCATACCAAATACATCATCACCAGCAGGGAGTTCAGGCTTCTTCCGGTGATCTGCCTCACCTTTGAAATGCTTGCCTTTCTTTCTTACGGGATGATTGGTCGGAAGAAATCGTCGATTCGCCAGGTACACTACCTTCTTGCATTTATGCAAATATGTACCTTCAGTCTTATCTAAACAGTGTGTGCATGCCTTATATCCCTTGTTTGTCTGTCCTGAAAGGTTACTAAGAGCAGGCCAATCATTGATGGTTACGAATAACAACCCTCGTAGATCAAATGGCTCCTGTTTGTTCTCATCCCACGTACGAACACCTGGTTTTCCCCACAACTGTAAGAGTTCTTCAACTAATGGCCTAAGGTACACATCAATGTTGTTGCCCGGTTGCTTCGGGCCTTGGATGAGCACTGGCATCATAATAAACTTATGCTCCCCAAAAGGATTCATGCCATCCGTACTTAGACCAAACCATAAGTTCCTTGCGTCACCTGCAAAGTCTGGGAAGTCTCTCTCGATTTTTCTCCACTGTGACCCATCAGCAGGGTGTCTCAACTTCCCGTCTTTCTTACGGTCTTCTTTTTGCCATCGCAACAACCTGGCATGCTCTTTGTTTCTGAACATGCGTTTCAACCTTGGTATTATAGGAGCATACCACATAACCTTAATAGGAACCCTCTTCCGGAGGGGCTCTCCCTCAACATCACCAGGGTAATCTCGTCTGATCTTATACCGCAACGCATTGCATACCGGGTATTTATCTAAATTCTCATACTCCTTACCGCGGTAGAGGATGCAGTCATTAATGCATGCATGTATCTTTTGCACATCTAATCCCAGAGGACAGAGAGTCTTCTTTGCTTCGTAGGTACTCTCGGGAAGTTCGTTATGTTTTGGAAACTTCGGCTCCATTATTTTCAACATCTTTTCAAATGAGGAGTCAGTTAGACCACACTCTGCCTTCCATCGCAACAATTACAGTGTGGTACCGAGCTTTGTGCTCCATATTCACAATTTGGGTACAACAATTTCTTGTGATCTTCTAACATGCCCTCTAACTTCAACTTCTCATTTTTACATTTCCAGTCTCGCTTTGCATCGAAATGACCCTACCAAGTTCATCACCGGCTCATCGATGCCCGTTCTTCACCTCTTTCCTCTCCATTGTCTTCCATTGCGGTATCAACGATTCAGAAACATATGATGATAGTTGTTATCATCATCTTCTTCTTCACCATCTTCCATCATAACCCCTCTTTCCCCGTGCTTGGTCCAGCAATTATAGTTGGGCATGAAACATTTCATAATTAGGTGGCCGCGAATGATTTTCGAGGAAGAGTACTCCTTGTTGTTTCGACATTGAACACATGGACAACGTATAAAACCATTCTCTTTGTTTGTCGTAGCCACATCGATAAATTTATCCACGCCTTTCATATACCCGGCTACGCGCCGGTCACCGTACATCCATTCCCGACCGTTCATCTGCATCATATAAGTAAGTTTATCAAAAAACAGGACATCATAAATAGTGAAATGACCAATTCACATCGACACATGCATTGTATCAATGACAGAGAAAAGATAAGATTGCTAACCTCGATCGAGGGAAATAAAGAGGAGAAAGCTCAAGTGCGTCTCGGACACCTTCTATATTTTTGTTCTATGAGAAATTGAACGGGATTATTCACTCAAACATTTCATCAAACACCTTGAATGCATGCATAGGGGAGAAAAAACTAGCACACCCCTCACACCTTCCACTAAGAGAAAAAACAAAGTGGAGGCAGAGGGGGCTGGGGCGTTGCATTTATAGAGGGCGGGAGCATACGTCCCGGTTGGAGCCACCAACCGGGACTAAAGGTGTGTGCCACGTCACGTGGCTGTGGTCAAACCTTTAGTCCCGGTTGCTGGCTCCAACCGGGACGTATGCCCTATTACCAACCGGGACACATGCTCATCTTGCTTGGATTAAATTACGCATCTTTGGTAAGAATTGGCTCATTATCTGGCTAGAATTGGACATTTTTGTCCGTTGTTTGAACTTTTTAGTGGTTTTTATGGTCAATGAAACGTAAGATCGCTTTTGTGGCTAAGTATGTGCTTCTCTTATTTCACGATGGGAATTTCATTATGGACTTTTGGGATCCTATGCCCTGAAATCAATTCAGTAGTCGGTCATCTCCGTCAACTGTGTCGCCAGTCGCCGCCACCTAATGTTGTCACCGGTCACCACCGCCACAAGACGCCCACTAGATGTCGATGTCGTTGCCACCGCTACAAGCTGCCCATTGCGCAAAAACTACTTATGACTCCCTATGCTTCCCATTGCGCAACAACTACTTATGACTCCCTATGTCCATCTCTGCTTAGTGCCTAGATGCGGTGCTACCGGCCATGGCTAGTAGTGGATTCTCCTGCGGGAGTGTTACCTGAGTAGTAACCAAACATAATTCAGTTTGTGCCCTTTCCGTTTAAAATGACAGTGTAAATAAATTATGTTTATGTTTCTATTACCATTTTAGAAACAAACACGTCCTAAGGGTGTCCCCGTGGTACAAACTTTAGATAGTGGGTCTTTGATTGTGTCTCATCCAAAGAGGCGATCTAAGAGATAGGGATGTAACCCTGAGACTCTCATCACATGTTCCAAGATCCTACATACAAGTGTTTTACGCGAATAAAATTTAAGACCACCGCTTATGCTAAAGAATCAATATAATGCTAACATCACACACTTAACCAAACACAATTTAATTAGCATTGGCCTAGAAATAGTTAATTACTCAAACATATTAGTCAAAACATAAAGGGTGAAGAAGACTATACACAATGGCGAAGACAGGCATGCGTTGAACACATATTTATAGTGTGTCGGTGGTCAGGATCATTATCCCAAACTTGAACAATACTTTTTGTTCTTCCTAATGAAATGACTCATATATCCCATGTATTAAATAGACAAAATTTATATCTTAATTTTTTTATCTTCTCAAAACTTCTTCAGCATGTAATAAATACTTATTTAACATTTTTTTAAGTATCAAAATAGTTCTAAAAAATAGTTGAATGTTGTAGTCATTTAATCCCCAAGGGTATGAATATATTGTTTCAACATCGTACATATATATGGCTTCAAAACTGTTGAGCTATGTAGGTCCCAAAAATTGTTGAGTACATTGTGAGGGTATAAGAAATACATAAGATAAAAAATAATAAGAAAGAATGATCAACTCGCAAAATCCCCAACGGCGTATAAATTTAGTCAAAGATCAATGTGTTCTAAGTTTGATCGAGTATAACTAAAAATATAAAGATCTGCAATGGGACGCACTATTTTACATAGGTCCTTACGTTATTCTACACCAACACTTTATCTTTGTAACCAAACATGATTTTTATGTCACGTGAATTTTGTCTTACCTCGGAAGTGAAGAAGAACAAAATAAAATAAAAAATGGTGTAAACTTTTTTTTTGCGAATATGGTGTAAATTTTTTACTACGTGTCATACAAAAATATGACGCAAGATGCATTTTTTTGTGTTTTTACACTATAATGACTCATATACCGTGTTTCTATGTCATTTTCTGTGGTTGGTCAATATGAATATAATTGTTTATACAAAACATAATTTTCTGAATGTAATGACGTAAAAGTATGCAAGGTGCAAAATAAATTTTCTGCATCCTAAGTGCTGAAGAGCGCTTTTATTCTTTTTGACTTGTGAGTTAAGAAAAAATTTACATGATGTGAAAAATATATACAGTTGCAAAGTAAGATGGTGGATGTAAAATAACTATTGTACACTAACAACGATGCAACCTGCTGGGTCAACTTACGCATCCTTGTCAATAGATTAATCTTAAGATATTATTTTGTGAAGGATTTATTTAATATTTTAATTGTTAATATTCTCTTCTCTCTATGTGGAGAATACTAAATGCAATTTTTGGATTTAAAAAAGTCATAAATATTGAGAATTAATTTATAGAAAACATTACAAAGACACATTATCAATTACTATTTATTTGAAACTGTGGAATTTTGGTTCTTATGGTAGGTCCTCCAGTCATGTCATGATGAACCCTTATTTTTCTTGCCTTGTGAGTATAAGTTGATGTGCAATTTATTCCGAACCAGTAAAGAAATATCAAACTGAGTTAACCAGCAAAACAAATATGGAATGGAGTTATCCGGCAAGATAAATATCCTTGAAACAAGCTTTCACACCGCTTTATAAGTAAAGCCAACACGGTCATACAAGATAGAGATATCGACGTAACCCTCTTACAGAGCAGATCCTAGGATAACCGGAGAAGACAACATATATAAGCCACACCATAAAAAGCCAAGAGGCAAAAAAAAAAGCACAACTACGAAGCTAAGCATGAACAACGGGATGCCAGGACACGCCACACCATGTTCCCGGGTACGTGAGTCCAGGACAGTGCCCCAAGAGGGTAATGACACAAAGCATCGCCGCCGCCGAGTCCAAAGGACTCGTATTTTTAGCCTGGACCCTAACACAGGAAAGAGTACCTCGATAACATCCTTAAGATGAGAATGGCACCTATGGGAGCCGTCGTCGTCGTCGTCGTCAGTGTCAAAGCACATAGCTTTCTTCGCTCGATAACTCCCTCGTGAAACAAACAGGGCCGAATGGCACGTGCGAGACGATCCAACATCCGACATCGAACTCCAGACCCACTCCAAGCAAACCTATGCTTTAAGCAATGCCTACCCAGCGGCCAAAATGATGCAGCCACCACCATCGCCATGGTACTCGCCAGAGAGCCACCCATGCAACCAACCTTCCAGGGGCCGCTGCTCTGGCATCCGTGAACTCACACCAAAGACGCGAGAAAGATCCCCTTGCATGGCCTTCGAGTTAGGCACGGTTGCAACCGGAGGGCGGCAGTAGCGCAACCACTCGGAGGGGGCCATCCTCCACCGCTGTAGGCGGCGGCCGACTGGAAGCGGGAGATCGGGTCTGTAATTGGCCCGTCGCCATGCCCGTACCGTCTTGTTTAAGCCATACCACCAACTTCAGGAGGCGCTGTTGTTGTGCACATATATACCAGCCGGGCTGAATATCCCTCCGATCCTAACGCAGATCAGGCCCTTTCGGGCCTAGATCTAGGCCGTGATGCTTGGCCACTGAGCACCCGCCCCTGGCCATGCACAGCACCTTTCCTAATATCGCTGTCCTGCCGCATCACCGCTATCGGGCCGAGCTACACCGCCGTATGTGGAGGACTCCCCGTAAGGTCCGCCAAGTGTTGAGTAAAGCCGAGCCCACTGCCACCGACACCGCTTGAGCTTTGCCCAGCGGCTCCTATTGATTGGCCAATACTCTCCCGACGACGGTCGCATAGGATTTCTATTGCCAGGCTACTTGGCGGCATACTAATAGACTAGGAGATGTCTAGTTTATTTTGGCTTATCATTTTTAGATGGTTGATTTATGTATCAACCTTATGTGATTCGTGATCATGACTCTATAATACACCGAATGTTGAAATAAAAGGCTGTGTGCATCAATTGATGCAGAGGCCGAGGCTTATGCTCCTTTTCAAAAAAAAAAACTCTCTGTTCCAAAAATATAAGATATTTTAGCCTTTTTTGTGAAACCTATGTATCTAGATGTCACCCTACACACTTAAAGACTCGTATAGATACATGTGTTTTTTTAACTTATAATTTGAAACCAGATGGAGTATTTGACAAGGCAAAACAAATACGTAAGGGAGTTATCTTTACTATTACTGGAAAAACCCACCGCAAAAACAAATCACTTCTACTTTTTAGCTTCTATTTTCTCCACCACCCAAACAAACTCTCCTATTTCTGCATATTCCCACGTCAAACTCCACCACCAAAACAAACTCTCCTATTTTTCTCAGCAACTAACAAAAAGGAAATAAGTGTAACTCATGCGTACGTGCTACCTGGCCCAAGCATGCATGCGACCCGTTTAGGATTTTATTTAATTAAATTCAATCATAAATTAACAACTGGTGGCCTTACCTAGCGAATAGCGATTAATTTAAAACTTTGTTCCGCATTATCAGGGATTTTTAAGAATGTGCTTGTATTAATACCAGGTTAAGGGGGCGACACACCATTGTTTATGTGTGATGATGCATGGGCCCAACGACGTGACTTCACAAGATGGTCCGAACGGCGACCACCGGAGATCACGACTACGTGACGACGACAATGGAGAACAGAGTCGGACAAAGATGGCTTAAAAATGGCGTTGTTGATGTGTAACGATGCATGCACCCAACAGCGCGGCTTCACAAGATGGCCCGGCCGGCGACCACAAAGGCGAATGGGACCGGAGACCACGGCTACGTGACAACGACGGTGGAGAACAGAGTTGGACGAAGGCGGCTTCACGACGATGGAGACCATACACGTACAATGTTAGCTCAACAAGGATAGAGAAGATATTTGAACGATAGCGGCTCGACGGTGAAGAAGAAGAGAAGGGGACACCTGCCGATCATTTCTTCAATGTCATTGCACCTTGTAGGTTTGTCGTTTCCGATCTCAAGCTCTAGGCGAGAGATGTAAGAAACTTATACATACACAACTTTGATCTAAATTCTATGCTATCGATTCCTACCAATCTAGCTTTTTAGAGCCGGACGACACGATGAAGGAGATGAGATGCATGACACAACGTCCGCTCGACGACGAAGACGAGACTCGATGCAGTTGGAGGTGGCTCGACGGCGACGACAAATACACGGCTCGACAATGAAGAAGAAGAGAAGGGGACACCGGCCGATCATATCTTCAATGTCGTTGCACCTGGTAGGTTTGTAGTTTCCGGTCTCAAACTTAGGCGGGAGATATAAGAAACCTATACGTACACAACTTTTATCTAAATTCTATGCTATCTATTCCTACCAGTCTAGATTTTTAGAGCCGGCAAACACCATGAAGGAGATGATATGCATGCCACAATGTCCGCTCGACGATGAAGACGAGACTTCGATGCAGTTGGAGGTGGCTTGACAGCAACGACAAAGACACGGTGCAATGTAGACAGCTGTGGTTTGTCGATAGACATGAACACGTACATGTGCGAGAATTAGATAAACTGATTTACTCTTCTGGTTGATGATGATCGATGGTGCTAAGATATCTTCACATGCAACGGGCTTAATGTTCTTGATCCAATCGATTCGCCGGCTACCTCACAAAAATCAATCTTTATTATTGAAAGAAACCTGCAAGTTAGTGATACGTCATGATTTTTGTCCGTCAACAATTTTGCAATATACCCTCTGACGAATTGGATATCAACCCATAGTACAAAAAGACGGGGTGACATGTGCGAGGCTAGCGCCCAATAGAGCAAAGAGGACATGTGGCACACGAAGCTGTCCGGAGGAATCGGGGGAGAAGGTTGAAGTGTGTTGCAGGGGCGAGGCATCGCTATGTATGGCGAGGTTGAGTATGCTCGAGAGGATGGAACGCTGGAAGGGAGTGAGATCGAGGGTTGGGAGCTCGATGCAACGCTACAATGGAAGGCGTCTGGAACGACAGCTAATTGTCGGAGAGGAAGGAGGCACGGGGCTGATCTCGGGATGGTTGTCGTGGACACGCTCTACACGAGGACGAGAGAGGAGAGAGGGATATCGCGGGGTGGAGGCGGACAAGAGAGGAGCCGCAACTACTAACGGGGAGGGAAGCATCGACCGTTTAGGAGAGATGGAAACGTGGGGTCGGTGGGGTTCGATAGGATGGGATTGTGCAGTTGTGCTCTCGCCAGAGAGGGGTTGTCTAGGAAGAAGTAAAAAGAGTGGCGGGGAGACATCAAAAGTTTGAGATGATTGTGGTGGTTGCCCGAGTTACTAGGCGGGTTGTTGCTAGGTTCGCGGTGATCTAAGCTTGGCAGATCGGGCCTCTTGGCCTAGCCGGTTGGGTTCTTCTCTTCAAAAAACATTTTCCTTTTATTATTTTCATTTTTAAACCTATTTAAAAATATTTTTAGACCGGAAAATAAAAAAACTAAGTGTTTTAATTTGAAATAAAAGGTGGGAGTAACTTTACCAATAAAAATATGTTTTAATAAAAAATTAGGGTGAAAATAAAGAAATAGGATGAGCGGCTCATTGTAAATGGCAAGAGATTCTTTTACGATATTTTAGGTTGGGTGGAGCTATATCACAAGATAATGTTTTTTCGATCTTAATTGTATTTAATTTAATAGAATGATGATAAATCTACAATAAAATGAGCCATTTTCCAATTGAATAAAAACAAGGAGCTAAAGATTCTAGGAGTATGTCAGTACCACAGAGATAATTGTTGGTGTTCCATGGCAACGCACGGGTATTCAACTAGTTCTGCTATAATTCAAAAACATCAAGGATTGAGCGTTACGCGCCTAAGTACCCTCCGATACGGAATCTGACGACCGTTGCGTCCGATCCGAACGTAAGTACCCCTTGTCCTTTATACCCCCTCGATCGCTGGCCGCCCTGTCCAGTACAGTACAGTACAGAGGCCATCACTGCTCTTGCGATCTCCAACTTTGTATACGCGCGCAGCACCATGACGGCCGGTGTGGAGAGGAAGCACCTGGCGCTGCAGCTCTGCCAAGTGCCAAGAGCACCGACGCAGATCAAACAGGAGGAGAATCATAATGCTACTATCATTGATTCCATGGAACCAAAACACATCAGAGTTTTGGATAACACTGGTACGTACGTACCTGCATATATATATATATATATATATATATATATATATATATATATATATATATGCCCTTACTGATGCAGGTTATTGGTTTCTTATTACTCACACTCGATCGATCGATCGTTAACCATGTTCAACGTGCAGATGAAGCCACTTGTGCTGATTTTGACGCTTGGGTCGATCTTCCACGTGATATGTGCCGTCTGATTCTCGATCACCTCGGCGCCTTCGACATCCTTAGTTTTCCTCTGGTCTGCAGATCTTGGGCCGATGTCTATGCTGAGAAACGCCGCCTTCAACCCGGGAGCCTTCAGCCCGGTGCGCCTACTCTACTCACCTCTCCCTCCGACGGTGGTTGGGATATCGAAGATAATTATCACAAAGGTCTCTTCTTTATCAACAGCTTCTTGTCAAGGGAGTCTTTCTTAGTTGAGGTGGAGGGTCTCAGATATCGGAGCTGGATAGGCGGTAAAGACGAATGGTTAGTGACCACACTTCGAGCAAGCTTCTACACCATCGAGCTCTTGAATCCTGTTACGGGATATTGCATCCCTTTGCCGGACAATCTGCCAGCATGGTCGTCATTTGATCGGGTACAACTATGTCGAACTCCTACTGAAGCCGCTGATGGTTATTTTGCCATTGCTATATCTGACAGTATGTTAGCTTATACTATGGCTGGGAGTTGCCGCTGGATTACGTTGGAGAATAATCCCACTGGGAGATGGATGAACTACTCTGATGCTATTATGCATGGAGGTAAAATTATTGCCGTTTGTCTGAACGGCGACTTGTGGTCATGGGATTTGGAGCAAGGAGGGGGAAAACCCGAGCTAGTATTGAGTTCATCTGTTAATAATTCGGAAGGGTGGAGACAAATGGATTTGATCCTAGCCCCATCTGGGAAAGGCAGTGTTCTAATTCTTAGCCCACGAGGAGAAGATGTTCCTGATAGATGGTTCCAAAGAGGATCATTGCGTAGCAGCAATAATTGGAACTTCTTGGTGGATGGGGTTGGGCTTCATGAGGTAAACATTGATACACGGAGCATAGAAGAAGTCTGTGATATTGGTGACCGCGCCTTATTCTTAGGGACAAACTATCCTTTCTATGTTCATGTGCCGGTGCCATTGGGACGCTTGAAGAAAAATCATGTATATATTTCTACTATGTCAGACCATGATGTTGTTGCTGTAGATCTAAGTCTCAGGGATCTTTCCGGAAGTGTTTCCGTTATCAATTATGCTAGGACAGACAATCCCAATCAGGTGCCGATGTGGTTCCGACCAGCTTTCCCTTGAATGCTAGCTAGCTGTCTTTTTCCCTGAAAGGATCTGAAGAAGTGGTAGTTTTCTAGTCGGGTACAGTATATATGATGCATCTTTACTGCTATAGCTTGTATCTAGTGTGATCTATGTTGTGCAAGATCGTAAAAGTGTGAGGTTATGTGCTAATGTTACCTTTATCTTGTGTGTGTGATTTTTTTAATGTAAGAGAGGTTATTTCCTTGTGTTTAAAGTAGCTTATATATGTGAAAATATGTGGTTTTCTACTTTTACCCGCACAAGACTATCTTGCCAACAAAAACACGGTGAAGTGGTTGTAGGCATGACAGTGGAACTTCTAGGATTCAAATGAAAAGAAACCAACTCAGAAGAAAAGTTTTCACGGCTGGTTCTATGTCTAAGAGAGCTGAGGGATCAAATCATTTCAACAGAGTTGAGATAGGGAAGGTTACTTTCGAATAGCAAAAGTGTCTTCAAAAGGAATTTCGCAAGCCCACAAGTAGCATGTTCTTGTATACAGTACTCCCTCCGTTCCATGATGTAAGTCTTTTCAGCAAGCTGTTTTAGCTTGCTAAAAAGGCTTATATTATGGAATAGAGGTAGTATTATATTGATAGGACGTGGTGCTTGTGCTGCAGGTTTTCCGTTCCTTTTGGTGGCGTTTTTTATGAGGTAAACATTGATACACAAATCATAGAAGAAGTCTATGATAATGGCTACCACGTCTTATTTTTAGGGATAAACTATCATTTCTATGTTCCTGTGCCGGTTCCCTCCGGATACTTGAAGAAAAATCATGTATACGTTGCTAAAGTATCAGATCATGATGATATTGCCATGGGTAAGTCTCGTGGATCTTCCTAGCAATGTCTCTCTCATCAGTTATGCTAGGCTAGAGAATCTCAATCAGGTGTCGATGTGGTTCTGACTAGATTTATTTCCTTGAATGCTAGTTTGCTTTTTTTCCCTTGAATCTCGTTTTTACTATTTTTTCATAAATGGCAATTGCCTTATTGCTCTCAATCACACTTCATATGAGGCAAATTACTAGGTATAGCCAAGTCATGCAGAGCATAGATCCATCTACCCTTTGAAATGAACCCGGTTAATGACTAGTATTAATTTCCATCCATTCGGAGATATTAAAGCCGTCACCCTACAACATAGAATGAGGACGTAACGGGCTCCCACCCGCTATCATTCCTCGTTAGGAATACAGCCTGACCTAGCCATCCGAAAATCTACGGCATAAAGAAGATACTTCTGACTCACTTGTCCCATACTAAGATTTGTGGTCACGGTGGTTTATATGGTGGCTTGGAATGACTAACAACAATTGTTTAATTCCTGAGATAACATTTCATGGTATAATGAAATCTCCACCACACAACTCGTATTCCTACTTACCCGGATAGCACGGCGGAGGTGTCGTCCGGTCGGTATAAGGATCTAGAAGGTTAAGATCTATATCGGTTTGAACCGACGCAAGCGAACTACTACATCATCCATGATCTATATATCTCTAACCACTCGTGTTCTTTGAGGGTGAGTAGATTAGATTTATTCTACCTGTTGCTTGCATGTTACTTGCATCTAGTAGATTAGATCTTACGGGTTTCCCTCTTGCGATTCCGTAGGAAAAAATTGTTTTTTATGCAACGAGCCCATCACCCCTCTCCTTATTTTACTTATTTTGTTAAAGAATTAATTAAACGTTTACAAATATTGAAAAAATTAATCCCATAATCTATTCTCCCATATATGGAAAGTTTCTCCCTTTGTGGTTTCTTCCAAATAAAGGTTGGTTCATCATATGAATCCAAATCTATATATTTTCTGAAGCATTTTTATACGCTCTTCAATATTATAAACATCCTAGAACCATTCCGACAATATTTGAAAATTATATCGACGACTTCCAAAGTTAGGTTATGTTGCCAAAACTATTCTGGTTTCTTTTAGAAACTATTTTGATGATTATTTTAGAAACTATTTTGATGATTATTTTAGAAACTATTTTGATGATTCTTGAATACTATGGTTGTCAACTAATTTCTTTTACAAATTTGTTCTCATGCTCCCTCCAATCCATATTAGTTGACTCAACTTCTGTCTAGATTCATATGGGTCGAAAAAAGTATTAGAAGGAAGGAGATGAGTAGAGGTGAGCGGACAGGGTTTTTTACATTCTCAACCCAACCATACCGGTTCAACATTTTGAATGTTGTACTATCTAAACATATTTTATTCATAATACAGAAGCAATGTTTGGAAAGCGGTTAATGATGCAGTCTTTTAAATGTCTGGTTTTAACATGTTCAAATATATCGAAGATAAAATATTTGAAAACTATTGAGGTAGCAAGATGTAAAACCTTATTGAATAGATTCTGAAATTAAGACAAGAAAATATAAATTTAAAAGTCAGACAAAAATAAATACCTACTGTTCTGGTAGTATAAAAAGTAAATTAAAATAATCAAATAAGTGGCCCGTGGTTTTTTTCTTTTTTTCTCTTCTTTGCTACTGGGCCCTAATAATTAGGAGGTCCCTGAGCCCGGAGCCCATAACTGGTAGTGCGTGGTGATGCGCTCGTAGCAGTTTCCAGAAGCACACCAGCCCGTCTCTCTCTCTACATAATCGACTCCGTTAATTCCTCAGGCGGCCGCAAAACCCCATCGACATTCTCCTCCACCGATGCTGCAGCTTCGATCGATGAAGAATCGTGGACGGAGCTCTCTCCTCCTCCTTCTCCGGCGAAGCGGCGACGTGGGCCCCCTCTTCCTCCTCCGGCGAAGAAGAAGAAGAAAGAGCCGAAGGCTAAAGGTGAGCCACTTGCCCGCCGTCATCCCCGTCTCTCAATCCCACCGCGCGTGGGGAAAATACAGGAGGATTTGGGGGCGGGATTTCGGCCAATTCGAGTCACTCGTCGAGTTAGTTTAGGGTATACTCCCTCCGTTTCAGGGCTTAAGGTGTTCTCGTTTTGCGTGTTTTTTGTTTGACCAAAAATCACTCTAATACGTAAAGAGTTTTGGCATAAAAATAGTATCACTGAAAAGTATTTTTTAATACGAATCCAACGATACTAATTACATACAATATAATCAATATTTTGTTGCTCAATTCTTTCGGTCAAACTTTGTTTTAGAAAGCGTGTGCGCTTTAAGCCCTGAAACAGAGGTAGTATATGTTTCGGGGGCTTGGTTTGAGGCACCAGTGTGGGTAGTTAATTGGTATGTTTGCACGAGGCTACATGGAACAATCGCCTTCCATGGTTGGAACATTCGAGTCAATGGGCTGGAACATTCTCCAGTACACTGGCTACAACAATATAATGGGGGAATAGCTAGGGCTTGCCAATAGGAGGGCGGCATCTGAGTGGAGTAGACAACATCCAGCGGAAGCACGGGATTAGAGAGGAGGAGGAATGGGCAAATAGGAAGATCACCTATAAAACGGACCATATTTTTTGTAGAATCGGCCACCATCCAATGTGCCGTTAATCCTAGTACGTAGCCCAGCCAATGTATAACAGCAGCGTCCCAAAGGCCATCGCCCTTGGGCTGGCTTCATGTTTGATATTTGGATTTTACACTATTTTCTCTTGATAATCATGGTTGTTTAAGTTGGCTTCACTTCTTGCGTGCAGCTACCAAAAAATGGTCTCATGAACTAATTAATGCTCCTGTTGTTCGAGGCTTCACTTCTTGATAATCATGGTTGTTTAAGTTGGCTTCACTTCTTGCTTTGCACTTTTCCAATGTTTTGCGTCACTCATTGAAGGACCAAATGCCATTCGGATGGAGGTACTCACGTGCTTGCATGCTCTTGTGGTCTAGCGTCATCTACCTAACTTTCTGTTTCATCCTTGTCTACTCCAGGAACTATGGGATAAATTTGTAAAGGATAGCAGCGCACACTGTGTCTGTGTGAGTGCCCCCTTCTTTCATTTGGTACCTTGTTCTGTCCCAGTGTGGTCTGTTGTAAAAAATACATATGTCACCTTACATTAGTTTATGATGAAGTTTAATTTATCTGAAATACACTTGTGCCTTTATGATGGTAGAGATAAACCTAGTACCTAATGAATTAGACCCCTCTCCAGATTGAGAAACATGTTATGATATTTGATTAATTGTTTCTTTTTTTCCTCTCTGAACATGCTCATCCTTTTTTTATTTCATTTTTCAGCTTGTTTGGTTGAAACAGTTTAGAACTTTTGAGGACAAGTCCAGCGCCATTAATCACAATACCGGTATTAACGAAAGGCTTAGTGAGATGATCATGAAGTGTTATCGTAACGCCCCTCCTGGGATGAAACTTGCTGTTGCAAAGCCTGAATATAAAAAGACAATTGAAGAAAGATTGGTTAGTATAAGCTGCTCTGGCTTGCCTATATTTTTGAACTACCTTGGTCGCCATCTTTGCTGTGACTTATTTCAGAACATACCTTGCGTCCATGGTCCCATTGTGATGGAGCTAATGTGGGGCTTACAGAATTGCATGGAAAGTTTGGTGCCTAGAGAAAAATCATGGCTAACTAAAGAGGACCTCCTCCCGGTGAGTCAAGGGCTGCAAACTGTCTTGAGTCGTTATGGCTATAACGATGTAAAACCGGAGATGGTGAGTCAACTAATTTATTGCCATGCTTGTTTGCTTTATAGCTGCCTGTCATTTCATGTGACACTGCATGATAGGTTGTAGACTGTGCATCTATAATCATTTTATTTATATTCACCGACCAAAGTTATGGATTTAATCTGTATAAAATATTATCCTTTGTATATATAATTGCTCTAGTGATGAAGTAATCCCTTTGTATCCAGATGAATGAGCTAATCGTTAAGACGGCTTCTGCCTTGTTTTGGGCTGATTCCATCGAGAAGCGTCATTCTGAACCCACACGCAACGTAGGTGACCTCATCTTGGCTGTCTCTGGCATCAACTGTCAGGATTGGAGCTTACTGAAGATTGTGACAGCTGTGAAGGCGATATGGTTGCCTGAAGAAATTGGCGATTCTTGGGAGGTAATTTGTATGTAATATTTTGTGAATATGTTCCCCACTGCATGCTGTACATTTTATTGGAAACTGATTTAAATGTCCAAATCATGCCTCTTTCTGACGATTTCAGATGACGACGTATCAAGGCTGGTGAAGGATAGATGGAAATATGAAGCTCTTATCGATAAGTGGGGTTGCCTGAGAGTCTACCATGATATTAGTTCTGCTCATGATGCTAGGACTATGAACAAAAGCCAATTGGAATTTTTGGTTAGGGAGGCAAAGAAAGCATATGAAGCTGAACAAGTGGTGCAGAGTGCCCGAGAAGATTATAATTTATAAACCATAACCTCACAGCTAGCTGAAAACTGTTATTGTTATTATTTGTAGCTAGGGTGTTATGAATCACATGCTCATCTTGGTTGGATTAAATTGCGCGTCAGGTACGAATTGGACATTACATGGCAGGGAGCTATAAAGAATTGGACTTGTTTTTAGCATTGGCTCATTATCTGGCAAGAATTGGGCATTTCTGTCCACTGTTTGTACTTTTAGTAGGGTTTTTTTTTGTTAACGGAATATCAGATCGCCTATATGCCTTAGTATGTTCTTTGCTTATTTCACGATGCATGGGAACTTCAGTAGGGACTAATGGGATCCTGAGCATTGAAATTGATTATAGCAATTTATACTAAATTTGATTGAATCACAGTCAGTCTAGAGTTTGTTTGTGTGCAGAATTCCAAAAGCTAAAAATCGCACCTGCGCTCATCAGACCAATCAAGTTCACGAGCTACGTGACAAGCAACGCTGGCGGCAGCACTCAATGACTACACCAAGACAAGAGACTGCGGCTGGCCCTCCCCTATAAGTTAGAAAACTTAGTCATTAACCTATGGGTTCTCTGCTACCCAGGGTCCATCTAGAAGTGACTCAAAGGAAATGCATATTTTTTCCCTATTATATTAACTTCCGATTTTCCCTCCTCGTTTACTCCTTAATTTTCACCAGTAAACAACATCCCCACCACCAATCAATTGAGTATAAAATCTAGCCGCGTGTAGGAAGATGGGAAGAGGCCACGCCGGCCCAGCTTTAATTTGGGGAGAGGAAAATGGAAATGTTAACATGTGTGAAGATTTTCGAAGATGCTTAGCAACATCCACTACAGGAAAAAAGATCTTTGCCATGTGGTAAATCCACACGGCAAAATAGATAACCTTTGCCATGTGCCAACACACGGCAAACGTCGCACGGCAAAGAAATGCATGGCAAAGAATCTTTGCCGTGTGCTTTCCGGAAAACGCACGGCAAAGGTCTTTGCCGTGTGTTTTTTCAAATACACGGTAAAGTAAAGTGCTTGACGGCTACAGCGGACGTAACGGCGCCGTCCTCGTCAGTTCGCCGTGTGGCATCGCTTTGCCGTGTGCTCTCCCTGTCCTCTTTGCCGTGTGCTGTAGTGAAACGCATGGCAAAATGTTCTTCTTCTGCTGTGTGTCCTGGCTTTGCCGTGCGCCTTTCCTGTCTCTTTGCCATGTGTTTTCCTTCAACGCACGGCAAAATAATGTCCTGACTTGGTCCGGGGGCTTTTCCGTGTGCATACCTGAAGTCCTTTGTCGTGCGTTTTTCACAAAAACGCACGGCAAAGATCCTTTTGCCATGTGGGTTGCTGAGTAAACACACGGCAAAGGCCCAACATTTTCACATTTTATTTAGTTTTGTTTCATCCACACAGTTTAAACACAAAAATATACATATATGATTACATAACAGCATATCTAGCACCACCAGATCAATATCCATGAAAACAAATACCATCATAAACAAGGATCTAGCACAAGATCCATAACAACATGAGTCCATGGTTCATACATAGCAACATAGAGTCAATAGTTCCATACATACAAGTTCCAAAATATAATCCATACAACATAGAGTCAATAGTTCCATACATGAAGTTCCAAAACACAATCCATACAACATAGAAATATAGAGTTCACATTGAGTCGGCAAAAGGTGAAGATCTCCGTCCTTCATGCATATCCTACACATTTGAAAGTAAGGACATGAGAATCACAAGAAACATGGTATAAAATTGCATAACTAAAGGAAACTAGACAACATAAGCTATGTAGCAATATGGAAAACATGTACGATGTAGAATTCTATAAGTGAATCATATGAGAGTAAATTCTACAAGTTCAAAAACAAAGACATGAGATTCTTGAAAAGTAAAGAAGCTATGTATGGAGACCTATGTTCGGAGTGATTCTACAAGTCATATAGTAAATTTTGGCAAGTTCATGAAACATAGCAAGTAAATTTTGCCAAGTAAAGGAACATAGCAAACCACAATTCATAGTTTTTAAACTTTGAGTAGATTTCCACACATGTGCTAGCTATGTATGGAGACCTATGCTCTATGGCTAGATTTCCAACGTGTGCTAGCTATAAGGATCATAGAGCCCTAACCTAGAGTCCAAGCCGACGGATGACATGTTGGTTCTTGACGGTAGGCTGACTCGTCGCAGGAGTCGTCATCAGGGTGTCATCCTTACTTGCCGACCCACCCAGCTCCGCATTGTTGGATGCAGCTGATGGTTGTCCCTACAAGATGGTTTTGATTCTTAGTCAATAAGAAGTAGACGTAGATATGTAGAGATTGACACTTAATACGCAAGACAACTTACCCATGTGGGGAAGGTGAAAGGAGGAGCACCAAGATCTGGAAGAGTCACGCCACTTGGCTGAGAGGCCTGGAAATCAAGCATGCACAAAGGTGAATGGAGTTCGGATTCTCTTAGGTTCTATGAGCAAGAACTCACCATAAAGGCTGACATGTTCTGTGCCATCCACTCCATCATCTTCTCATTCTTAGCCATCTGCTGTCTTTAGTCAAGATCTCCTTTTGTTGTCTTATCTGCTCCTCCATCCGCCGAGAGTTGGCCTCGGCTCCTCCCTTTGTCTCCTCTCAGCGGCCACCTCAGCCTACGTTTTGTCATCAGAATGTCATAAATGTTGCAATGGAAAGCATGTAATGAAGTGTGGATGACCGAGAAAGAAGAATATACCCGGATTTGGTCAATAGCTGTGGACGTAACCGTCGGGCGGGTCTCTACTTGAGGCATGTCGCCGTCCGCCACGACGGACTGTCTCATAGATGGGACGATCAAAGGATCGACGGAGCCATCTCCAATCCACAAGCGGCGTGCTTCTTGCCTTGTCCCGCTAGCATGGCCACCTCGGGTCAAAGGAGCGGTGAGAGGTCCACGTCCTTGCCATTTACCTCGGCATACTTGTCCCGGTACCCCTTATCCCGGATCTCGGCGCAAGAACTCACCCACTTCTTTGTCCCATCCTCTTTGTCCGTCACCATACGCTTATCGGTCCAAACATCGAACAAGCTGGGCTCCACGCCTGTCTCTCTTTTCTGCAAAAGAGAGCATGGAGATACATGCAGAGGAACACGGAGTAAGGAACCACATGATGACCAAGTTTAGAGAATGCATTTTTTCACCTTCTTCTGGATGCAGCAGGCGAGGGTGACGTTGCCTTGCGTGTGTGTTCCACCTTTCAACGCGGCTCGCTTTAGCACTCCAAGATCGTGCTTCTTCTTGAACCCGGTGCTAGTCCAATATCTTACCATGGCCCGAAAGACTTCCGGGCTAGCCTGACCTACGTACTGAGGAGGGCACTGCGTAGACAAAATACACATATTAGTGAAAACACATCTGACGGTCAACAAGTCGATAGTACGAAAATAAAACTACCTGCAAGTACTGCCACGGCTCCATAAATATCTCCCGAGCTTTGGCCTTTGTCATCCTAATCTTGCGTTTCTCGGCGTACCAATTGCGGACGCAAGCCACACGCGCCTCGTAGTGCATGTCTCGAATTTGCCTAGACGCACATCTGCTAGCCACGAGTACACAATCCCTTTGACGCACGTCCGGGTCCATGGTAAAGTATGTCTACAAGGACGCACATAGGTACTAAGACATTTGTTCAAATATTGTCAACCTAGGAGTTACTGAATGATGAGAAGTCAAAAAATCTTACCCAAAAATCGGACATCAGCCTCGCCTGGAGATTCGGGAGGGAAAACTCACTCGTGCCTTCAGGATCATCGGCGTACCTGTAGTGTCTCCAACTCCAAGCTACCTCTTTATGACCAGAAGGCATGGTCACAATCCCAGGGAAGTGTTTTCGAATGAGGCATTGTTATCGCCATATTTTGGCCTAAGATGGGGATGGGCCGTGATCAAGATGGGCTTAGAAGATACATATATTCAACGTGTTGTTGGATCGGCCTAATACGTAGATTTGGGCTGAATTGCCCGTGTATCTTGTATCTTAGTAGGAGTCGTAGTTGTTTAGGTTTCGTTTATATTTAGATAAAGATAGAGTTGTAGAGTTATTCCAAACATAGAGAGTCTCCGGACTATAAATATGTACTTAGGGTTATTGAGAAAGGAAGGACAATCACGTTCACAACCAACAACAATCTCGGCGCATCGCCACCCCTTGTTTCTAGGGTTTTTCTCGGGTAAGTGCCATGCTGCCTAGATCGCACCTTGCGATCTAGGCAGTATTTACTTATGCGTTATCCGGTGTTACTCGTACTAAGCCTTGTTGATGGCGAGTAACACCCTTACCACAGATTTGTTAGAGCTAGCATCGATGCTTTTACTACGATTGCTTATTTATGCTATCTCTAGCTATCTCGCCGTCTTTGCACCGTCTCCCGGGTGTAAAGGTGGCATCTTGCTTGATTCCTGCTTAAGTCGATTTGATCTGTTATAGTTGTGCCTTGTTCATCAAGGTTTAGTTTGATATCTACGTGGTTAGGCCTCACAAACGGGTTGAACGATCCGGTAATACGTAAGGTATGGTTTATTGATCTTAGAGGGGATGTTTCCGGGAATTGACGTTATGTTGGTTTTTAGGCCCTCTCTAGGATCGGTTTTCTACTATTTTTCGTATCTATTAGGCTCAACTACGCGTGGGACGTTCCGGTTGCGTGGTGAAAACGTTAAACTATCGTAGATCGATTTAACTTGTAGTAATTAAGCAAAACCCCATGTTATCATAGATCCAATGCAAAGCCATGGGGACAATCGGCTCTGAAAGCCGATTTACAGGGAAACCTGGGAGCCGATCACGGCTCGAATTTTACGTATACTTGTTTACCGTGCAGGAAACCAATCGGAACAATCCATCACCTTCCTGGCCAGGTATAGGTCAGGTGGCACGCCCTCGAACCAAGACACGACGCGTGCGTCTTTGGAAGATTTGCGGCCGTTGACCGAGGGACTAGGGCCCACCAGCTGCTCGGGAGCCTCCGGCTCTTCGTGTTGCTAGTCACGCCCCGGTGAGTTTTGACAGCAACACATTCGCGCACGCCGGGGACATTCAACAACGTCTACATCAATGTCCGACGCGATGGAGAACAGGCCGGTCACGTACGACGAGCTTCCTGCTGAGCACAAAGCGAAGTATGACGAGATCAAAGAGCTCTTCGAAGCCGACCTCATCGGCTCTTTCGAGAGGACCCGTACGCGGGGCATCAAGTGGAAGGGATTCTCCCGAGGGTGCTCTCGATGAAGTAGATCTGCTCTTCCTTCGGAGGAACGCCTGTGGCTCGCGACGAAGTCAACTATATGGTAGCTCATTCTCTACACCGCCACTCGAGAGCCTGGTGAACGCTTTCGAGCGGATTGCGTCAGCGTGGTCCAGAGATCATGAAACATCGATTCTCCGTCGGGGCCCACTTTGGGAACCCACCAAGGAGAAAGACCGCCCACACCAGACCGCAATCGCCGGTCACGCTCGCGGCTCGAGCCGCCAGATCAGCGGCATACATTGTCTACAAGGCGGAGGCGATCCGGTGATTGCCAATTCTGTTCGAGCCACCCAAGGAGATTCGCATGGGTACATATGTGCCTACGTGCCGATCGCAACAACTTGGCGCCACCAGATCGCAACCGCAGGAGTCTCCATGGCGGGTGCTCGCGCAGGATCTTCGAGCAAGCGTTCTCGGGCAACGGTGTCCGGATGGATGTCGACAACAAAGTGGCTAGCCAAGTATGCCACTGGAACTAGCCAGGAGAATCCAGCCCCCGCAGCTCAAACAGTGGACCAAATCACTACCATCTTGAGAGATCAGTTCGGCTTTGTGCCGAAAAGGCGCACGATCGGCTACTCAAAGCCGTACCCCAACGAGTTTGACCTGATTCCACTACCGCCCAAATATAAGCTCCCTGAGTTCTCAAGATTCAGCGGGTCAGAAGGGTCAAGCTCGATCGAGCACGTAAGCCGATACCTGGCGCAGCTAGGTATGATTTCGGCATCGGATCAAATGCGCGTGAGATTTTTCGCACAATCTCTGACAGGACCAGCTTTTGGGTGGTACACCTCTCTGCCACCTGATTCAATTCGCACTTGAAGCAACTAGAAGAACAGTTCCACATCCAAGACCATTGTGAGGCGACCGAGGTGGCATTGCGCACTGGCGCAAGCACGATGAAGCGGGAGAAACTGTAGTCGAATACATCCAGCCGTAACCATCAAGAATGATGTTATTCGGCTCGCTTAATCGAGAAGGAAGCAATCGACCTGGCTGTGGTGGGGCTCTTAGCACCGTCAAGGATCCGCTTTCGGTGGAGTACAACTCACTGGCACACATGGCCCAGAAACTGACGATGTATGAACAACGCCACCCTGAGTTATACCAAGACCGGTTCAAACGGCCCGTAAGCCTGGTAGTTACGGAAGAAGATGATCCTACACAAGACCAGGAGGTGGCCGTGGCCGAGTGGGCTCGGGGCGACTCGTGTCCTGCAAATGGGTGAAGCGATAGGGCCTTTGAAAGGGTTTGACTTGACGTAAGCAAAGCCGAGCGATATTCGATTTACTCTTGAAGAGAAACAGTTGAGGTTACCCAAGGCCACAAGATCCCCACCGCCAGAGATGAACGGAGACCATCGCAAGTGGCATCATTCGTTCACCCACACCACCAATGATTGCAAAGAGCTGCGGCGCCAGATCCAAATGGCAATAGAACAAGGCCGCCTGATCCTCGGCCAGCTCGCCATGAAGGTGGACACGAACCCGTTCCCCGGTGTCAACATGATAGAGCTCAGTCGCTCCGCGAGACGTCAACTAGACTTTTCGTTTGATGTCAACATGGCTGGGTCTGGGTACCACCATGACACGTACAAGGAAGGAGGTGATCACTCTCGAGGCAAAGACAGAGAGAAGGCTGGTCCACGCGACCGGCCCAGCCACGATGGTGGGCGGTACCTAACAGAGGAACAAGTGAGGAGAGTGCGATATCAGAAGCCACATTCCACGCACCTCCTTAACAAATATGAGCGCCAGTCTGACCAACGTCGCCAGCACGACAGAGACGATGAAAGACATGGGCACCTCGCCAAGAGACCACCCAAAGAGAAGGAAGGCGCAGACAAACATTGGGATTGCCCCTTCTTCAAGCATTGCTGGGACGTGGGAATGAGCCGATTGCCTACAGCCGACAACTGCCCAGAATGTGGACCACAAAAGAAGGGCACGAGGCCAGTATCGGTGTTCGAACGTCTCGGACCTCTCCCACCTCAGAGCCGTCCTAAGGAGTCCACTAGAGCAAAGGGCCTTGAGAGGACCAGGGACGACGAAGAAGAAGACAGGTTTCACCGTCCAAGGTGGTGCCCCGATGGACTCAGACACACTCGAGCGCAGAGTGCAACGCCAGAACTTAGAAGAAGCGCAAAGATCTCCACGCGCTAAAGAAGGCACGGCCGGATCTGGCCGTCAAAGTAAGGCAGATTACGGAGACGGAGGGCCGCGCGACAAGGAAAGAGTGGCGCCCCAAACCAATAAAAGCCGATGCACAGGCATCGGCTGGCACAAACATGGTGTTCGTACTCCCGGCAGAGTTCTGCGCGCCACGAACCAATATGCTACCAGTGGCACAGCTTGACTGCGGCCCACGGCCAGTTATCTTTGAGAAGCCACGAGAGAAGGGTTACAAACATCTGAAAGCTCTGTACCTACGGGGCTACATCAATGGACAACCCGTCAGCAAGATGTTGGTGGACACCGGAGCGGTAGTTAACATCATGCCATACTCCATGCTACGACGTTTGGGACGCTCCACGGCGGACCTGATCAAAACCAACGTCACGTTAAGCGACTTCAACGGCCAGTCTTCGGAAACGCAAGGTGTTCTTAACGTGGATCTGACGGTGGGCAGGAAAACTATACCCACGTCATTTTTCGTCGTGAAGCAAAAAGTACCTACGCCGTCTTGCTAGGAAGGGATTGGATCCACGCTAATCGCTGCATTCCATCCACAATGCACCAAAGGTTCTGATGGGACGGAGATGAAGTGGAGGTCGTCCATGCATTTATTCTATCGAGGTTTCCATTGCTTGCACGAACATCCGGGAAGCGAAGACCAAGAGCCGATCTCTGGAATCGTTTGACGGGCTGTGAGCGCATTGAAGCTTCAAAACGGGGTGAGGCTGGTCTTATCCATCGCCCGAGAATAGAGAGGTCCACGATCATAGTGTACGCCGATCATCACGATCGGCCACAAAAATAAAAAGCAACGACCATACGACAAGCGATCATGTAGTCGAAAGTGGGAGACGCCCGCCATTGTAAAACCGTGAGGTATAAACCCCTTGACGCGTAACAATCAAGAAGGGGGCGATTCGTGCAATCGCCCAAATTATTTTGTTGTCCTCACCTCGCTTGCCCTGTGTTTAGCATCGACTTGACAGGTGACGGCAAGTTAGGGTATGGGTTTACATCCGCTGATGAGCTAGAAGAGATTGACATTGGTCCTGGGGATAAGCCACGACCAACATTTATCAGCAAGAAATTAGATCCAGATCTGCGGGGCCCAATGATCGCCCTGTTGAAACAATACCCAGACTGCTTCGCCTGGGACTACACAGAAATGCCTGGGTTAGACAGGAGCATCATTGAGCATCGGCTCCCACTGAAAAAGGGATTCCGGCCATTTCAGCAGCGAGCACGGCAAATGAAGGCCGAAATTCTGGTAGAGGTCAAGAAGGAGGTCGAGAAAATGTTGACAGCCAAGTTAATCAGGCCATGCAGGTATGCTGAATGGATTTCTAGTATAGTGCCTGTGGAGAAGAAGGATGGCCAGTGGTCGCCATAGATTTTCGGATCTCAACAGGCGACCGAAGGATGAGTATCCGATGCCGGTAGCAGAGACGTTAATAAACGCAGCGGCTGGTCACAAGATCTTAAGTTTCATGGATGGCAATGCTGGTTACAACCAAATTTTTATGGCTCCAGAAGACATACACAAAACCGCATTCAGAGTACCAGGTTCGGTGGGTCTCTTCGAGTATGTGGTCATGACGTTTGGACTAAAGAATGCTGGCGCCACATACCAGAGGGCCATGAATTATATTTTCCACGACCTGATCGGCCAGTTGGTGGAAATCTACATTGACGACGTGGTGGTCAAATCTGCTTCGGCGCAAGGGCACTTGGGCGATCTACAACGCGTCCTGGACCGAACAAGAAAGTTCGGCCTGCGGATGAATCCAAAGAAGTGTGCTTTCGGAGTGACGGCCGGTCAGTTCCTGGGTTTCTTGGTCCATGAACGCGGGATTGAGATCGGCCTGAAGAGTAAGGAGGCAGTGCGAACAATGAGGCCACCCACTACAAAGAAAGAGCTGCAGTCTCTCATCGGCAAGATCAACTTCGTCAGACGATTCATCTCGAACCTGTCAGGAAGGATAGAGCCGTTCATGGGGCTCGTAAAAATTAAAGCTGACGAGGAATTCCGCTGGGGGGCAGAACAACAACGGGCCTTCGACGAGATCAAAGAATATCTGACAAAGCCGCCAGTGTTAGTTCCACCCCAGCCAGACAAGCCATTCTACATTTACTTGTCAGTGGCGGACACGTCCATCGCCTCAGTGGTGGTGCAAGTGCATGACGGGCTAGAGCGAGTCGTATTCTACATAAGCAGGAGGATGCTAGACGCAGAGACAAGGTATCCAGATATCGACAAGTTGTGCCTCTGTTTGTTCTTTACATGTACCAAGCTGCGCCACATTCTGCTATCAGCAGAGGTCATCATCATATGCAAGTCGGACGTCATAAAGCACATGCTATCGGCTCCTATGTTAAAAGGCCGATTGGGCAAATGGATGTTTGCATTATCAGAGTTTGACATCCGGTATCAACCCGCAAAAGCTGTTAAAGGACAGGCGCTGGCTGATCTTATTGCCGAGAGGATCAACACTAACATAGCAACACTATCCATAAAAGCATGGGCTATGTTTTTCGACGGATCAGTTTGTGACGATGGCTGCGGCATCGGCGTTTTGCTCGTGTCGCCCCGGGGGGCAACATTTTCCTTCTCCATCAGGTTGTCTACCCTTTGCACCAACAATGTAGCCGAGTACGAGGCAATACGCAAGGGGATGGAGTTACTCCTCGAAGCCGGAGCTGAGGCAGTGGAAATTTTTGGCGACTCAAAGTTGGTACTTTCCCAACTCACGGAGGAGTACAAGTGCGAGAGCGAGTCCCTCTTCCCATTATGGCTGCACTGCCGTGAGTTGATGGCACAATTCCGATACATTAACTTCAGCTGGATCCCGCGGTCGCAGAACATAGAGGCAAATGATCTTGCACAGATGGCTTCAGGCTATAAAGAGGCAGCGGAGGGAGCCGATATTCAGGTACAGCTCTTGGAAGCCGACGACTGGAGAGCCGATATCTTCAATTACTTGAAGGATTCGGCTCGGGGGGCACCTAAAAGGATAAGGTACAGAGCCATGAAGTATGTGCTAATTGGGGACGAAATGGGGACGAAATGTTTTACAGGACCCTGGAAGGATTACTGCTCAAATGTTTGGGAACAGCCGAGGCTAATCGGCTCCTACACGAGGTACATGAAGGCGCCTGTGGGACTCATCAGTCGGCTCACAAGATGAAGTGGTTGATCAGGAGATCAGGGTTTTATTGGCCCACCATGCTCGAGGACTGTTTTAAGTACTACAAAGGGTGTCAAGCATGTCAGATATTTGGAAAAATCCAGATGGTACCCGCATCAGCGATGAATCCCATCATCAAGCCTTGGCCATTCCGAGGTTGGGGCATGGATATGATCGGCAAGATCAATCCTCCGTCAAGCAAAGGCCACATGTGGATTTTGGCCATCACAGATTATTTTACCAAGTGGGTGGAGGCCGTCCCTATGAAGTCAGTAAGTTCAAAAGATGTTGTCAATTTTGTGAAAGAGCATGTCATTCATAGGTTTGGGATTCCTCAGACTATCACAACCGATGGAGGTTCGGTTTTTGTTTCTCACGAATTCAGAAAGTTCTGTGAAGACACAGGGATTAAACTGCTACGGTCGTCTCCGTACTACGCTCAAGCAAATGGGCAAGCTGAGGCGTCCAACCAGAGTCTTATCAAGCTGATCAAGAGGAAAATCGATGAACACCCGAGGCGTTGGCATGAGGTTTTATCAGAAGCTTTATGGTCTTATCGCATGTCGTGTCATGGGGCGATAAAAACCTCTCCGTACCATCTGGTCTATGGGCAAGAAGCCGTATTGCCTTGGGAAATTACGGCTGGATCGAGACGTGTTACTTTTCAGAATGAGCTAACGACTGAAGAATATGCAACTTTGATGAGTGACAGCGTGGAAGACGTGACTGAGCTTAGGCTGTGGTCGCTTGAGAAAATAAAAGAGAACAAGGCTAAGGTAGCTCGTGCCTACAACAAGAAGGTGAAGCCAAAGGAGTTCCACGTTGGAGATTTGGTATGGGAAGCTGTGTTGCCCTTGGGTACTAAGGACGCAGCATATGGTAAATGGTCTCCAAATTGGCACGGGCCGTACAAGGTCGACCAAGTTTTAAGAGGGAACGCATACATGCTTGAGCAGTTGGATGGTGAAAAATTTCAAGTGGCAGTCAATGGCCAGCATCTCAAGAAGTATTTTCCAAGCATGTGGGATATGGGACAATAAAAAACTTGAGGGGCCGATGAGAGGGATCGGCTAAGTCGATTGGCAGTAAAATATGGGGGCCGATATTGAAAATCGGCCGAATAAGAAAAAAAAAATGCTTTGAGGGCATGGAGAGCGTCAGCACGGAACTCAGTTATCTCAACTTCGTCGTCATCATCCTTGCTGGTCGATAGTGTTCGTTCAGGGCACGTTTTTCGATGGGCGATGGAGGTTTGGTTACCGTTTCAGACCAAGAACTAGCCGTTGTGATTCAATTGAGGGTGGACCCTGTCAAACGTTTTTTTTAGAAGGAGCCGATGGGTGGTCATCGGCTTTGTGCAAATTGACCTGTTTAGAAAGAGCCGATACCGTGTCATCGGCTTATGGAACATCGACCTGTTTCGGTTATTGGCAGAATTAAAGCAAAAAGGAGCAGCATTTGGGAAACAAAGTTTTCATTCATTCGGAAGGGCATTGCTTACAAGATTCGACATAAAAGGGCCTGCTAATGCTACGGCCATTGCTACTAAGTCCTAATCGAAGCCGAGGTCGCTGCCGCCGCCGTCTTCCTCGCTTTCTTGCCGCCGGCTGCCTTCGCTGCCATCGAGGAAGCGGTAGGCCTCCTCCCTCGTCTTCGTCGCCGCCGTCTTGGACCCGGAAGTACCTCACCGGCTGGTACTCCTCGGAGGAGGTGTCCTCCTCCTCCTCTTCTTCTTCCTCTTCTTCAGAGGAATCGACGCCATCCCAGGACATGGCGTCGTCGCTGCTGTCCGCCTCCAGCTCCCCGTCGGCGAGGCACTGAAGGTTCTTCGCCGTCTGTCGAGGACGATCGTCCTCGACTGCACGGCAAAGTCCCAACCCTCTCGTCCCACCATTGTGGGCGAGAGGTTGTACGCCATTGTCGGCGGGTGCTCCGGAGTTGGTTCATGGCGACCGAGGCTATTGGAGGCGTGGGAGGAGAGATCGGAGGAAGCAGAGGAGGCCATGGCAAGAAAGAGGGTTTTTTTCCGGTGGAGAAAGAGGGTTTTCTGGCTACGGGAGGAAGATGGGGACTGTGAACTGTTCAGGTGGATTTAAATAAAGAGGAATAGTGAAGAAACGGTTCAATGCCATAGCAGCTTTCAGATTACCGCCAAAATCGTCAAATCATGCACTGCGGAGGAGTTGAGAAGACAGGGCATCATGATGAAGGGGTGGCGTGATTTATCTCCGCCACGCTGCTCGACGTACGCGTAGCCCGATAAAAAAAAAACCCAGGAGAAGGAAAAAACACACACAGAGTGGTTTTGGAATTATCATTGCCAAAACCAGGGGGGCATGTGTTATCGCCATATTTTGGCCTAAGATGGGGATGGGCCGTGATCAAGATGGGCTTAGAAGATACATATATTCAACGTGTTGTTGGATCGGCCTAATACGTAGATTTGGGCTGAATTGCCCGTGTATCTTGTATCTTAGTAGGAGTCGTAGTTGTTTAGGTTTCGTTTATGTTTAGATAAAGATAGAGTTGTAGAGTTATTCCAAACATAGAGAGTCTCCGGACTATAAATATGTACTTAGGGTTATTGAGAAAGGAAGGACAATCACGTTCACAACCAACAACAATCTCGGCGCATCGCCACCCCTTGTTTCTAGGGTTTTTCTCGGGTAAGTGCCATGCTGCCTAGATCGCACCTTGCGCTCTAGGCAGATTTACTATATGCGTTATCCGTGTTACTTACTAAGCCTTGTTGATGGCGAGTAACACCTTACCACAGATTTGTTAGAGCTAGCATCGATGCTTTTACTACGATTGCTTATTTATGCTATCTCTAGCTATCTCGCCGTCTTTGCACCGCCTCCCGGTGTAAAGGTGGCATCTTGCTTGATTCTGCTTAAGTCGATTTGATCTTATAGTTGTGCCTTGTTCATCAAGGTTTAGTTTGATATCTACGTGGTTAGGCCTCACAAACGGGTTGAACGATCCGAATACGTAAGGTATGGTTTATTGATCTTAGAGGATGTTTCCGGAATTGACGTTATGTTGGTTTTAGGCCCTCTAGGATCGGTTTTCTATTTTTCGTATCTATTAGGCTCAACTACGCGTGGGACGTTCCGGTTGCGTGGTGAAAACGTTAAACTATCGTAGATCGATTTAACTTGTAGTAATTAAGCAAAACCCCATGTTATCATAGATCCAATGCAAAGCCATGGGGACAATCGGCTCTAAAAGCCGATTTACAGGGAAACCTGGGAGCCGATCACGGCTCGAATTTTACGTGTACTTGTTTACCGTGCAGGAAACCAATCGGAACAATCCATCACCTTCCTGGCCAGGTATAGGTCAGGTGGCACGCCCTCGAACCAAGACACGACGCGTGCGTGCTGGAAGATTTGCGGGCCGTTGACCGAGGGACTAGGGCCCACCAGCCGCTCTGGGAGCCTCCCGGCTCTTCGTGTTGCTAGTCACTGCCCGCCGGTGAGTTTTGACAGGCAACAGGCATCCAAGGATGCTCGAGTAGGCGCGTAGCTCCTTGGCCTCATCCTTATAAATGAAAGACCTGCACAATTAAAAGACAAAATTAGAATGATGATGAAAAGATCAACATTAAAATATCAAAAACTGATAAGTACACTCACTTATCCCCATAGGGTGTGAGCACTCTAACCCCACCCGACGAGATCCACACGTCGATATCCGGGAGGTGTGCATCACTGGTACGGAGGAACGACCCCAGGCTCAAGAGGCATCCCCGGCTGAGTCTCAACATACTCGTCCGGAGGATCCCAGATCCTCGTGTCACCCTCCGCTGAGTCTGACAAGTACAGCTCGTCTGAGTCCTCCTCCTCGTGCTCCCCCTCGTGCTCCTCCTCGTGCTCCTCCTCATCCTCCTCGTCCTCCTCCGCCTCCTCGTGGTCCTCCTCCACCTCTGCCTCCTCGTTCTCCTCCTCATCCTCTGCCTCGTCCACCTCGGGTGGGGAAGGACTAGTTGGTCTTCTACCCCTCCCACGCCTCGAACGGGGTGGGGGAGGAGTAGGTGTCTGTGGTCGTCTCGAAGTGGATCCTGAAGCTCCCCCGTCACTAGTACCCAATATGCTGTTCAAGCCCCTAACCTTCTTATAGACTTTCTTGAGTGCTCCTCCTACTCCTCCTCGTCCTCCGCCTCCTCCTCGACCTCCTCCACGCCCGCCTCCTCCTCCTCCTCCTCCTTCTCCTCCTCCTCGTCCTCCTCCACGTCCTCCTCGTCCGCCTCCTCCTCCTCCTTCTTCTCCTCCTGCACGTCTCTTTCCTCCTGGCATTTTTAAATCGCCTGCATTCACAAAAGGAGTATCTCCATTAGTACTCGATGACATAAAATGACATAGATAAAAAAAATAAGTAAAGCAAATATTGAGAATGCACCAAAATACATACACAAGTCGAGCATACAAACATAGCATAGCGTTCGCATAAATAGGCTAGTTTTACAAATCACTATTACATAGAGTTCTCACAATTAGGCTAGTTACTATTACATAGAGTTCTCACAAGTAGGCTAGTTACTATTACATAGAGTTCTCACAAAATAGGCTAGTTTAACCAATCACTATTACATAGAGTTGCTACAAACTTCAGTAGCCCATTTCGAGATCATTGCGAACGACCGACGGGCCACATGCTTCGTCATCGCTATCAGGCTCGCCCCACCAAGGATCCACGTAACCTGGAGGTGGTCCGGTTGGCTCATCGGTGTCAAGGCCTGCATGGAACCGCTCAAGCAAAGTCAAGTCTTGTTCATTCTGAACCTCCTCGACTTCATCTTGCGTATTGTCTTCTTCTGGCGTTTCGTCTTCTTCGCCCTCTATGACCATGTCATCATCAGTCGGCAAGTTGATAGTGAAATTCCCCGGGAGCCCTTCTTCCTGAAAAAACTCGCCATCATATGTTGAGGGGTCAAGGCGTCGGTAATCTTCGGTATCAGGCTTAGGTGGCCTATTGTGCGTCGGCACCGTGATCACAACATCCCAGCCCTGTAGTCGTTTTTTCGGGTTTTTGCATGGGTACGGGAGATAGAATACTTGAAAGGCCTGGGTAGCCAAAATATATACATCATCACCCTCATAAACAGAGCTTCGTTCAACTTCGACCCACCCAATATCAGGTTTCCGTCTCACCCGGTGTGGGTCGAACCAATGGCACTTGAATACAACAGGATTTAACCCTTTGCCGAAACCATAATTCAGCTCGTATATACCCTCGACTCTACCATAGTAATTGAGCCCATCTGATCCTTCACACAAGACTCCGCTATTTGTTGTCTTTCGATTGGGCCGACGTTGTGTGTACTCGTGGGTATGAAAGCGATACCCATTCACATCATAAGCATCGAATGAGTCGACAGAACAGTTAAATCCCTTGGCGATTTTTCTCAACTCGATTTTCATATCTTTGTCCTTTTTTGCCTACAAGTTTAGTTGGAGAAGCTTAGTAGGAAAAGTGATAGAATAATATAGGCACTACAAGCAAAGTTATATAGAATGGTACCAAGGTCGAGAACCAGTTAATGAAACCGAAACCACCACCCTTTTCAAAAAGATCTGAATCTTCTTGGTCGGTACGACTCCTGCTTAGCTTCCAGTGTTGTTGATAGAATTGTCTATGCCAATGAAAAGAGAAATTGTTAGCCACCAACTTACGAGTGAATGTGAATGTCTGCGAAAAACTAAGTAGTGAGCACTTACTCGATGTACGGCTTCACTTCGTCCATGCTTTTCAAGACATACGAGTGTATCAAGCCCCACTCAGGATTATTTATCTTGTGCTTCTTCGTGCCACTTGATTTGCCACCTAGCCCAATGAAGATGCCAAGCTTGGGTACATCTTCAGGGTTGGCGGCATTGTAACGAAGGATTGGATTGTGTCGAGTGGGAACGTTTTCATCATAGTACTTTGTCGTGAAGTTTGACACCTCCTTGTTAAGAGTGGCCTCGGCTATGGATGCCTCGATCTTGCATTTATTGCCGCATTGTTCACGAAGCTTCTTTGTTTCTCTCTCAGCCCCATACTGCCAACGGGTTTGCACAGTACCCCCTAGTAATGCCTCGTGCGCGAGATGCAAGATCATGTGTTGCATCGGATTGAAGAACCCTGGAGGAAGGAGCATCTCTAACTTGCAAAGCAATTCCGGTGCCTGTTTATCTAGCTTCTCGGCCACTTTACGGTCTAACTCCTTAGCACAAAGTTGGCGAAAGAAAAAGCTCAACTCCGCCAGCACTAGCCAAGTCTCCTCATCGACATAGCCTCGAATCATCACCGGCATTATCCGCTCAAGCCATATGTGATAGTCATGACTCTTGAGCCCCTGTACTCGCAAAGTTTGAAGATTTGCTCCCCTCATCCAGTTTGCTGCATAGCCATCAGGGAAGAATAAGCAGTCGACGATCCATTGGAATATTTCCCTCCTTTCAGGCCTTGTAGGGCAGAACCGGGCCTTTGGCTTAGACCACTTGGGGCCTTTGACTCCAGGAGGCTTCATGTCAAAGTCTGTCCTATCGCACCATTCTTGCTGATCGATTCTAGCCTTAATGTTATCCTTTGTCTTTTCGGTGTCCATGATTGTGCTCCAGAGGGCCTCACCGATATTCTTTTCAGTGTGCATTACATCAATGTTATGCGGAAGCTCGAGTTCATGGAAGTAAGGGAGCTTCCATAAGCATGGAATGTGTGTCCACTGGTGTGTCTCCCCGTATCCCACAAAACCTTTCCCATCGGGGTTAGGCTGAAGAGCTTCTAACTCAGCCTTAGTATCACTGCCGGTCGGCAGACGCGGTGGTGGAGTATGGACAACAACGCCTTTCTTGAAGTTTTTTTTGTCAAACCTGAATCTATGCTTAATGGGAAGGAACTTTCGAGTTTCATCAAAGCAGGAATACTTGCCTCCCTTCTTTAGCCAGAAGAAAGTTACAGCCTGCCTACACACTGGGCAAGGCCACTTCCCATGTGTACACCAACCGCAGAACAATGCACGTGCTGGTAGGTCATGTAGAGATGTGGTACCGGACATACATATCGGCGTTCTTCGCGGCGTCGTATGTTCGCACCCCGCGATCGCTCCATCCAACAAGTAAGTCATCAATTAGCGGCTCCAGGTACACGCTCATGTTCTTCCCTGGGTATTTCGGCCCTGGGATTATCATCGACACAAACATGTTCTCAGATCTCATGACGATGCCAGGAGGGAGGTTCAGGGGAATAACAAACACAGGCCAACAACTGTATGTTGCAGCTGACATACCATATGGATTGAACCCATCGGTTGATATCGCAATTGCTACGCTCCTCGGGTTGCCCGCTTTCTCAGGATATTTCTTTATGAAGTTTTGCCATGCTTGACCATCTGATGGATGTATCATCTTCTCTTTTCGGTATCTCTTACCCTCAACGGCCCATCGCATCTGTTGGGCAGATTCCTTGGTCATGAAAAGTCGTTGGAGCCTCGGTAGGAACGGAAGATATCGGAGGATCTTTTGCGGAACCCCAGTCTGCCTCTTCTGCCCATCACCGACGTCGACCTCAATGTACCTAGAGGATTTGCAATGGATGCAATATTTTCCTCCTAGATGTTCTTTTCTAAATAGCATGCATCCGTTTGGACAAGCGTGTATCTGTACGTATGTCATCTTTAGTGCTCGGAGGATTTTAGTTGACTCGTAAAAGTTCTTCGCCAGGAGGTGCCCTTGCGGCAGAATGCTGCCAACCACAGCCAGAAGATCGTCGAAGCGATCTCTAGACAAGTTACTCTCGCTCTTGAAGGCCATTAGGCGAGCCACGGCATCCAGCGCGGTAACCTCTGTATGTGGATGAAGGGGTTTCTGTGCAGCAAACAAAGCCTCGTAGAACTTCTTTGTGCTTTGTTCTGGCTCCTCACTTGTCTCCGCCTCCCCAGGTGTCTCCTCTACGTTAGGATTTTCAGAAGCATTTGCATCAAGGAAGGCATCTAAGCAGTCCTCAAACCCAGCATCAAATCCTCTCGATGAATGACTCTGCTGCGATTCTGTTCTAGCACGTTTTGCTGATTGCTCACCATGGAAAACCCAACGACTGTACAACGGTGTGAACCCGAAGTTGATCAGGTGTTTACTCACATCGGCCTTCGATTGGCGTTTTCCGTTCTGGCATTTCTTGCAGGGGCACAACACTTTTGCGGGTTTTGTAGGAATGTCAAAAGCACTATCCACGAACTGCTCAGTCTTTTCTCTCCATTCATTGGTAAACTCCCACCGACTGGTTCTGCCCTCGTACATCCACTTACGAGCCGGATCCATCCTCTAATCAGTACAAAAACAAACATATAATGCTTTCACTTTAACATGTTATTTCATCCGGTATTACTTTGATTAATTATAACAAATACAAGTTTTACGCCATGCATCCACCTATCTCTAATAGGTAAAGGATTTCCTAATCCCACCCGAGGATGTGTAGATTTGACGTTCTCCATGCTCTACCCGCTCGAGAATTTGGCACCTCCCCGTTGTTCTCCTGATACACGTCTCGGCCAAAAGCCGAGAGGATGTGCATCCAGAGAACAACGAGGAAGCGCCACCGAAATTCTATCTCGGAACGGAGCAAAGCATGGAAAACGTACCCAATCTACACATCCTCCAGCTGTCCAAAATACGTGGACAATCCGAAAGAGTTGCGACCATAAATATGCAATTTAATGCATATTTATTCGTCGTAACCATTCCGAACGGGAGACACCTAGGTAACGCGACTGACTTAGTGATCTAGACCAAAATAAACCTAAGTCACATTACAAAAGATGCAAAGAATTTATACCCTCGGAGCGCTGATCGCAGAGTGATCGGCGGTCCCGGTGTGTCCACCTAGAAGAAGCCTTCCATCGACCGGTACCGCTATCAAACTCGTTGCATATCCTACACGGTAATGAAAAATAAGAATTAATTGCTGAATCTATTGACATAGTATTGTACTGTAGGCATATACTGAGGTGGTGAATCTAATAAAAACAGAGAGCTGGTAGATTCCTGCGTGGTACATACAGAAGTTAAGCAAGAAACTAGTACATACAGAAGTTAAGCAAGAAACCCCATAAGTACTACGGACGTGTTTGTTTCAGGAGTGGTAATGAAAACGTAAACGCAATGGATTTACACTGTTAATGTAAACGGAATTGACAAAGATTGAAATCTGTTTGGTTGTTTCAGGAGTTCAGCTACTGGCCGGCAGCGCCATGTCCAGGCACCGAGCAGGGATGTACATATGGATTCATACGTAGCTTCCTGCTGCCCAACGGCGGCAGAGGAACGGCTTGCGGCGGCGACTACATCAGGCGGCGACCTTCTCTAAATTCCTTTATTTTTGTGTGAGCACAGGAGGCCCCTATATTTGTTCTCGTTTCCATGCGTCTGTGGCTGTTAGCCTGTTACATGACTGAACCAAAAGAAAAGTTTGTCGACAAGAGATTCTTGTCGATGCCTACTTCACAGTTTCAGATGGTATACAAATGTACAATAAAGGCAGGACTGTTTCCTGGGTTATTGATTCAGAAGAATATGCACTCACTGAGTGTCGGTATGCTGCTGAAATGTTTCAGTTAATTTGCTAAATGCATGCTTAAATTTGATCAGCTAAGGAGGTTCTGTCCAATGTTTTCATGAAAGGGTACCATGGTCATAACTAACGGAGAGTTCACAGAAGTGGTAAGAATCAAACGCCCACAACCTTATGATGGCATAGAGCTAAAAATGGATCTTTGGATGGTATAAACCTAAAGACTGAAACTTTTAATGGTACATACCCAATTTTCCCAAGAAAACTGGTTGTACGTGTGCTTTGCCTGTTGAGCTTCTAAGATACTGAACTATTACCTGATGCCCACGAATCGTCGACCGGAGCCGGAGCGCTGGGGCGAGCGCTGCACAGCCTGAGGGCGCTCGTTGGGCCGGTGGAGGTCGGAGCAGGGGGCGGCGCGGTTGGGCAACTCCTGGAGGGGGCGACGGCGGGCGGAGGCGGGGGAAACGCGGGTGGAGGGAGGCGACGGCGGGCGGAGCAGCTGGGCGAGGTGGGGATAGCTCTGGGCGAGGCGGCGGCCAGAGAGGCTGGGCAGGCGGCGGCCGGAGATGCTGGGCGAGGCGGCGGCTGGAGAGGCTGGGCAGGCGGCGGCCGGAGATGCTGGGCGAGGCGGCGGCCGGAGCAGCTGGGCAAGGCGGCGGCGTGTGTGGTTGGCGTGGAGAAATATGGCCTGAAAAATATCGGCCACAGGCCTGGGTCACGCGTGGCTGGGATAGGGTCCGTGTTTGCCGTGCGTTTTTTATCCGGCCAGTTTGCCGTGCGGCCCAGGGAGACCGTGTGTTCTCAGATTTGCCGTGCGTTTTAATATATAACACATGTCAAATGACTTAGTTTTGTCTAAATTTGCATATATCTAGTTGAATCTAGAAAACAACAAGTCAACTAATTTCGATGGATTATGTTTTTCTAAATTTCCTTTATATTTATTTATATTTTTTCCCTAAATACTATGTCACATACAATAACACAATTGACTATCGCGCTAGTATTTGGCGACGGTGAGGAGCAAAAGTCTGAGTTGATGCATCACGGAACAGAGATTCAATCGGTTAATATTAATCTTACTTCTATTAAACGGAGATTCAAAAGATGAATTCTCATACAATGTGTCAACATGATGGCCACTACTTCTAGAGATAGACTCGAATTCTGCATCGATAACACCCGTCTGCGGTCCCGGGAAGGTCTACCCCCTAGCTTTTGCCGCACGAGGTTCCACCGATGTACTTTTTTGTTGGTTAAGTTTTCTTTAGGCCATATATACAAGGAAAACCAAGTTTGGGACCATGTGGCACATTCTAACCCCCGGTATACCCGCAGCGGGACATTTCCCCCTATAGGTCAAGGAATCTGCTAAGTGTTATCACCTAAACGTGAAGAAGCTCACGCCGGGGAGATATGTCTTGCATATATGGGACTTCTACAACACTTTTACATGTATTCTAGGTCCACATGCAAGTATCCTAGCTCCACATGAAAGTTTGGGTGGGTTCCCGTGTCTCCGGGGGTCATTCTGCATCGATAACACCCGTCTACGGGCCGCGGGAAGGTCTACCCCCTAGCTTTTGCCGCACGAGGTTCCACCGATGTACTTTTTTGTTGGTTAAGTTTTGTTTAGGCCATATATACAATGAAAACCAAGTTTGGGACCATGTGTCACATTCTATCCCCCGGTATACCCGCAGCGGGACATTTCCCCCTATAGTTCTAGGAATCGGCTAAGTGTTATCGCATAAATGTGAAGGAGCTCAGATCTGGAAGCTATGTCTTGCATCTATGTGACTTCTACAACACTTTTACATGTATCCTATGTCCACATGCAAGTTTGGGTGGGTTCCCGGGTCTTCGGGGGTAATTCTGCATTGAAAACACCCGTCCGCGGGCCCCGGGAAGGTCTACCCCCTAGCTTTTGCCGCACGAGGTTCCACCGATGTACTTTTTTGTTGGTTAAGTTTTGTTTAGGCCATATATACAAGGAAAACCAAGTTTGGGACCATGTGGCACATTCTATCCCCCGGTATACCCGCAGCGGGACATTTCCCCCTATAGGTCAAGGAATCTGCTAAGTGTTATCGCCTAAACGTGAAGAAGCTCAAGCCGGGGAGATATGTCTTGCATATATGGGACTTCTACAACACTTTTGCATGTATTCTAGGTCCACATGCAAGTATCCTAGCTCCACATGAAAGTTTGGGTGGGTTCCCGGGTCTTCGGGGGTCATTCTGCATCGATAACACCCGTCTACGGGCCGCGGGAAGGTCTACCCCCTAGATTTCTCCGCACGAGGTTCCACCAATGAACTTTTTTGTTGGTTAAGTTTTGTTTAGGCCATAGATACAATGAAAACTAAGTTTGGTACCATGTGGCACATTCTATCCCCTAATATACCCGCAGCGGGACATTTCCCCCTATAGTTCTAGGAATCTGCTAAGTGTTATCGCATGAATGTGAAGGAGCTCACATCTGGAAGCTATGTCTTGCATCTATGTGACTTCTACAACACTTTTACATGTATCCTAGGTCCACATGCAAGTTTGGGTGGGGTCCCGGGTCTCCGGGGGTCATTCTGCATCGAAAACACCCGTCCGCGGGCCCCGGGAAGGTCTACCCCCTAGCTTTTTCCGCACGAGGTTCCACCAATGTACTTTTTTGTTGGTTAAGTTTTGTTTAGGCCATAGATACAAGGAAAACCAAGTTTGGGACCATGTGGCACATTCTAGCCCCTAATATACCCGCAGCGGGACATTTCCCCCTATAGTTCTAGGAATCTGCTAAGTGTTATCGCATGAATGTGAAGGAGCTCACATCTGGAAGCTATGTCTTGCATCTATGTGACTTCTACAACACTTTTACATGTATCCTAGGTCCACATGCAAGTTTGGGTGGGGTCCCGGGTCTCCGGGGGTCATTCTGCATCGAAACACCGTCCATGGGCCCGGGAAGGTCTACCCCCTAGCTTTTTCCGCACGAGGTTCCACCAATGTACTTTTTTGTTGGTTAAGTTTTGTTTAGGCCATATATACAAGGAAAACCAAGTTTGGGACCATGTGGCACATTCTAGCCCCCGGTATACCCGCAGCGGGACATTTCCCCCTATAGTTCTAGGAATCGGCTAAGTGTTATCGCCTGAACGTGAAGAAGCTCACGCCGGAGAGATATGTCTTGCATATATGGGACTTCTACAAAAAATTTACATGTATTCTAGGTCCACATGCAAGTATCCTAGCTCCACATGAAAGTGTGGGTGGGTTCCCGGGTCTCCGGGGGTCATTCTGCATCGAAAACACCTGTGTCCGCAGGCCCCGGGAAGGTCTACCCCCTAGCTTTCACCGCACGAGGTTCCACCAATGTACTTTTTTGTTGGTTAAGTTTTGTTTAGGCCATATATACAATGAAAACCAAGTTTGGGACCACGGCACATTCTAGCCCCTAATATACCCGCAGCGGGACATTTCCCCCTGTAGTTCCAGGAATCTGCAAAGTGTTATCGCATGAATGTGAAGAAGCTCACATCAGGAAGCTATGTCTTGCATCTATGTGACTTCTACAACACTTTTACATGTATCCTAGGTCCACATGCAAGTATCCTAGCTCCACATGAAAGTTTGGGTGGGTTTCCGGGTCTCCGGGGTCATTCTGCATCGAAAACACCCGTCCGCGGGCCCCGGGAAGGTCTACCCCTAGCTTTTTCCGCACGAGGTTGCACCAATGTACTTTTTTGTTGGTTAAGTTTTGTTTAGGCCATATATACAAGGAAAACCAAGGTTGCGACCATGTGGCACATTTTAGCCCCTAATATACCCGCAGCGTGATCTTTGCCCCTATAGTTCGAGGAATCTGCTAAGTGGTATCGCATGAATGTGAAGAAGCTCATACCGGGGAGCTATGTTTTGCATCTATGGGACTTGCACAACACTTTTGTAAGCGTAAAAATGTTTTTTGTAAAAAAATCATGAGCATCAGATAATGTACCTATAGTTTAAATTGGTCCCACTTTCTACCGATTCGGCGGGAACTTGTCTTTTCACCAAGGGTGGACGAAAATCTTTAAGATCCTTTGGTTGGGAATTTTATATGTAAGGCGGTCAAATATTTTTGAATAATGTGATGAAAGCATTTTCAATGAGCCCTTTGATGGTTGGTCCGGAAAATGGACAAAAATAAAAAATGGCCTTTGCCATGTGACTATCCAGAACACATGGCAAATCTTTTTTCTTTGCCGTGTGCGTAGCCTGAATGCATGGCAAAGGTCTTTGCCGTGTGATCTTGGCATCAAACACACGGCAAAGATATTTAAAATTTCGCGCTAAATAAATTCGCGCGCCCAAAGATCTACACGGTGCGAAAAACGCGCGGGCAAGCAAAATAAAAAATCGAAAATTTACCGTGCGCCTAATGGCGGTACACGGCAAAGGCCTGCCGTCAGGTCGGCAGCGTTAGCTTGGCGGAAATGTGGGCTCTCCTTGTCTGTTTGCCGTGCGTATTTTCTTTGCCGTGCGTTTATTTGCTGGTTTACCGTGCGCCGTTCTTTGCCGTGTACATTTCACTATATTTGCCATGTGTTTTTTATCTACCGTGCGCCCCGCGCAGTTTTGCCATGCATTTTGTCTTCGCCGGGTGTTTTCCGTAAGCACGCACGGCAAACATTTCTTTGCCGTGCGCATACACACGGCAAAGGTGTGACGCACGGCAACGTCCTGTTTTCCCGTAGTGATCATTATGAGACATTAACTGTCTCTTGACCCATATAAGGCTGGTCCTAGTAGTAGTATCATGCATATGATACTAGTGCATGATACTATGTCTCTAGTGTATTGTATCATATAGTAGTGGTATATTTATTGATTTGTAGAATCTCTATATAAAATGTGTGTACAAGATTTACTTGTCATTATGAATTCTAGCTTTACGTGCTATGATACGGTATCTACCTATGATACACTAACCACCTCTCTCTTCATTAATTATGGCGCCACATCAGATTTTTGCCAAGTTGGCATGCATGATACACCTTATGATACTAGTAGTAGGACCAGCCTAAGAAAACTACATCCGGACCCTTTTCTAAAAAAAACTACCTCTGAACTTAAAAATATGAAATATCTTATTTGGACATCAGCATCTATAGAAAATAGAGGGAGGGTTGTAAAGTGCAAATAGTCTGAGTCAAACATCTTGGCAATGGTGGGTCTTACCCTTTTTTTTTAAATACAGTGGTGGGTCTTACTAGTTAGTGTGATGCAGTTGATCAGTCGACATGTCACCTACTAGCAAAATTAATAGGCACCGGGCTTGCCGGTCACTTACCATTGCATAGTTACTAGACGCACAAGCGCGCTTCGCCGCGCCGATTGCTTGGCGTTGTTGCACGCGCCAGGTGCGATGTATTTTTAGGTCTTTAGTCTAGACGTGTCCAGACATAACAATGTTGGTATCTTTTTGTGTGTGGAGCATTCCCATTCCATTACTTAGGTTTGAGCACAATCGCTAGCCATCAACACTATTACATTATTCGGAAAATCATTGAGCCAGAGAAGTTTAGATGACTGATGGCAAGCACCTACTACCGCTAAAGCACGTGCCACTTTACTACAATTAGGGGGGGCTAAATTAAAAAAGTTTAGGCGGATAAAACATCTAATGTCTCGATAGATCACACCTAGTGAAGAAGATGAGGATCACAGTCACAGGGCAACGACCGATTTCGAGAAAACCTATCGTAGAATAACGTATAGTAGTGTCGTTGTCGTCACCCCCCCTTCTTGGAGATGATGTCTTGGTACGCAAGCGCTTTGGACTGTGGGATGTGTGGTGGTACTTCTCTGGGGGCGCACCGGTTGCGAGTTGTTTCTGTTTTCGGTACACCGCCGTTCTCGACTTTCTTTTTCTTTTCTTTCTTCTTGCGTTTCGTGTAGGGCTTGGGTTCTCCCTGGTGCATTGTATCATGTGGTGTTTGTTCCTTTGAGCGATGTGTTGTCTGGCCCAGCAGCGGTCTCACCTGTGTGCTTTATTTATAAAGCGGAGCGAAAGCCTGTTTCGAGAATAACGTATAGTACAACCTTTTGCATAAACAGCTTCCCATGGTTATTTTAGCCAACATCCTTCACCAATCACCATACGTTCCTGGCCTCTATTATGGCATGTTGATACGCTTGCTGAATGTCTTGGAGCTAGCATGCCGGTGCACCGTCGAAACATGGTAATAGTAGTTCAGTATTATTTTAAGAAACGGGCGTCATTCTCTGTTAGGATGGTAAAGCAGACGTTGATGGCTATTTTTTAGAGAACTTCGGCCTTTATTGATTACTAAATATCAAAATAAAGTACTTCCCGGATGCACTCCGAAATTACACCGAAGGAAATATTACAAACCGAATTCTCACACCTATGAGCTAGAATATGAGTTGCAACATTGATCTTGCGCCCATAATGTCTAAATAAATAGGTATTGAAACCTGCTGCCAATGCCTTGATGTCAGACACCAAAATTCCGACCTGCAACCGATCCGTAGTGGTGGAGCAGATACACTGAATCATTGAAAGACAATTAGAAATAAGGATTACATCTTTGAATCCATTGTCGAAAGCAGTCAACAACGTTGATGGATCTCTTGATATCACACATGTGGAACTCCTAAGTTTTGGCAGGAAACCAGTGAATACAACAGCACTGAAAATATAAACATTGGGCTATAATGTCATCACAACTGAAACAATAAACACTGGTTTATATTGACATGAATAGCAGGCATAAATGTTTGACGCTAAATGTTCAGTTACATTCATGAGCCACAACTACAGTTTTACAGTAGAGCTAAACCATGGCTGACGGTCATCATATAGAAGCACTAAGGATCCAAGATGCACCAGCACCGACAAACTGCTAGTCCACTTTACAGACCTACAAGGACAAATACAATACAGGGAGCAGAGCTCAAAAGACACAATGTGCAGGGTGTGCAACCAGGATAAATCGGGTCATCTAAGTATTGGGATTTCTTTGCTAGAACGAAGCCAAGCATCCATCGCCCTTGTGTACGGAATGACGGAACCTGCTTTGTACACAAAATTGTCACCAAACCTTGTAGAACATGTATAGTAAATAAGATATAGACAGACAGATTAGGTGACCTTTCTATGCATTATAGAACAGAATGACACACATTATCAATCCAATTCGTCCATACTATATATAGTTGAACAACAATCCGATGGAAGCCTTGGTAAAACCTCTCCATACAGGTAACAAGCGGCCTCCAGTATAGGCTATAGTCTCACATGAGTGTCCTCCTGGATCATGCTCCAAGCATCACCGACACATGAAGGGTATCTTCATATTTAGCACACATCTATGCTATGCTCAGAATGCATGATTCAATCAAGCTAATTTTTGTCAGAGGCATAACCTGCTTGCAAGGCATAGAAATGAGCCTGAAGATGTCTAACGCCTGTCCAGTGGCTTTAGCTATTGTCGAGTTATCTTTGCGTAACCGTAGTTGACATCATACCCTATGACTAACTTCATCAGCTCGATGATCCTCTGCCCTAGGCCTTCTTTCATGTTGAGCTTCATTTTTATAGGGGCGTCCCCAAACTCTTTTCATCATGAAATCAGCATGCTTTTTTGGTGGCGGCATAAAGCCAATCCACTTGGTCTTTTTTCCACATGGTTGTCTGGTTGATCCCTTCATAATGGACAGGTAGCCCATGCCATATCCAAGGTATACAGGACAACCGTATAACTTGGAAAATTGCACAGGCAGGCAAACATTATATATGCGACCATGCATATAAAATAACGATGATCATGACTGATAAGCATACAAATAGGCACACTTGCACACTCAAACTATGGCCAGGTAAATTAAGGTCATGGATTTGGCATGAAAGAAATAGAATTTATTGCATGCCACTAGGAAAAACATGTAGCGAGATAACCGGCACATAGCCTAGAGAAAAATGTGTTTGCCTTGGTAAGGTCTTTCAGAGTTTTTTAATGGAGTGCAGCCATGCTATAAAGATCCTGAAAAAGTAACTTGTTCTAGGTGGGAGTTCCGCTCTTAGTGAGATTTTAGACGAATTTATAGAACCGCCAACATCCTGAGTGTACATAAGACCTTGCCCACCAGTAGAAACCTCAATTTTCAAGTATTAGGATGCAACAGGCATGTTGTAAAATCCCCTAAACAATGTCTATTTATAGCTAGGTAGGTCATCCTCAATGGAATATTCAAAGTCAGGTAGTAGTCCCGGTGTTTCTTAGTAAACACTTAATTAGTTGCCTACTGACAAAAACAAGCCCAACACTCTAACGTCATACATGGACTGGCCATATTGCAACTTATATTTTATGATTTTTAATATATGGATGCACTTTGAAGAGAAATTCCAGCACTTTGAAGATGAGAACTGATTTAACTGAAATTATATTCACCTTTCATATTAAAAGATGCTCATGAAGTCATGATTTCAAAAAAGAACATGGCAAGGAGCTTAAGGGGCTGCACACGTACATAGCAATGATCCTAGTGTATACTGGGCAACAACTCCTCTAGCAGAAGGAACATGTTACTGTCTAGAATAGAGTTGCATATCCTAGGTACATATAAATCGGAATCCTTCACAAGTCCGGTTCTTGTTTCTGTAATAACTATATAGACAATTGAAATAGCAGGGATATTTCAGTATGTTTTATTGGTGCATGCAGATAGTACATACAGATAAGCTACTCATACATGACGATAATATCCAGTTACTTCTAATTGCACAATATTCTCTCCCTCGAACAAAATCATCATAGAGATTGAGTTATTAGAATTATTGATTTGCACAATCACTTACATATTGGATTTGAAGAGCAGGAAACCATGGTAATGGTGTCTTTGGTGCAAAAAATCTCTTTCATCTCCACCTTCCACCATGCTAAAAAATGTGGGCAACTCATATGAGCTTTTCATCAACCACCCATAGAACATATCAAAATAAAGTTGAGAAGACAATATTGGTTAGATGGTAGACAATTCAACTTTGGGACGAAAAAAATGAAAGCTACAAGCGAGAAACTATGGAATAGCAATCCAGCGGCAACAATGGACACAAACGTGACACAACCAATTAAGCATGACTAACTATTCTAAACATACCGCTGAAACCTCAATAGCGGATGAATTCTCACATTAAACAGCCACGGGGCAGAAGGATTCAAGAAAAGCCAATTTGACAATGTTTTGCCAGATATAGGTTATGTGATGATAGGATAGATAATTAGGGGATCCAAGAAAAAAAATTGATATGATCATCAACAATGGATTCAGATCACAAAAAATAGAGAATTCACTGCCTACCGGCTTGCCAATTGCATAATGGCCAAATAAAATCAAGATACCCTAGGCATCATCAGGATTCATGTCACAAAAAAGAGAGAATTCACTGCCAACCGGCTTGCCAATTGCATAATGGCCAAATAAAATCAAGATACCCTAGGCATCATCGATGGAGCATTAAGATATCACTTTGCCTGCCAAGTGAAGGGAAGAGAAATGGTGAGGAGTCTACAATCAGCGATAAAATTAATTTTGCATTACTCCAGTACTATAGAAAATAAGTTCTTGAATCTAAACATCAAGGTGTCAAGCAATAACTCAAATGTATTTCATAGCTTCCCCTTCCTTCCTGTTAATCATATATGTTCTCCATTGATCTCTCAGAATGTGATGCCATCGTAGGCCAGAAACAATGCTAACTAATAAAGAAAAAAACCAAATGATGAACAACAACTCAGCTTTCTTTAGATTAGGGCCATTTGGAGAACACTGAACACCACGCCTCTTCCCTTGTAGTAGTAGTTATCTAGGACGCATAAGGCCACTTGGCCAGCCAAATCAACCGGACAGTTCCACGCTCGCCGGCTGTTGAACTCCATTGCTATGGCAGCGAAGTTATTGAATCTGAAAAATCAAGCAATCAAACAATCGCATATTTAAATTTCTATTATATTTTCCATGGATTTTAGTTGTTTCACATCATGTAAATTCCCGCATTTATATCTCAATATGTGATGCCATCATACCAGTAACGATACTAAATAATAAAGAGAAAAATTATCAAGGCAACTACACCCACGCTAGATGCAACAGAGGAAATTATCAAGGCAACTACACTGATGTAAAAATGAATCACGTTAGGACTTAGAAAAGCTAGTAACCTGAAATAGAGCATATTTCTCTCAGTGTCATTCCTAACTTAGCAAAGCTAGTAACATGAAATAGAGAATATTTCTCTCAGTGTCATTGGAATGTGTAAGATCCTTGATGGGTGAGGGAAACAAAGCATTTGCTGAATTAAATTTTCCTATCAAACAAAGCATGACAAGATATAATAAGTCATGAGACTTGGCTATAGTAGTAATGCGAGAGAGCGAGGGTTACCTAGTTCAAACTTTTTTCCACCAGTTAAGACACAAAGAGGATACAGCCTTCGGAGAAAGAAAAGTTGAGGAGATTTAAACAAAACATGGACGGGGGTGCGCTCCCAGGATTAGACCCTTATTCGCTTATCACAGCCTTGATATTCTGTATATACCTTTGTTAGAGAGTTTCCGAAGCTTAAGAAATTATTGTATTTGGAAAAAATAGTGGGCTCCAGAACGTGTCTGCGATATTTTAGCCAGATATGGAGGCCCGTCATCAGCTCATGACTCCCATTTCTTGCAGAACAATGGCGCAGAGGTCCGACTCTACTTGCTTTGCAATCACACAATCTACTGAGGCAACCCAGGGCGGCCTTTGGCATCAGTATCCTTAATCCTGAATGCAACAGAAGCCAGATGTAAGATATAAGCAAAGATATAACAAAGGTTTAGTTAATATTGCAATTACGTATACATGAAAGAGTGAACTGGATATAATCTCAGATATAATACTATCGACTCACCATTACAACACTATACTATGTGATCACTGATCAGCCATGCAATATTTATCTAGAATCAACCAAACAATATGCAACAATGCTTATAGTAACTCTAATAACCATCAATATCAAAGTTGTCGGTTAGTGTAGAAGCAAAACTTATTTACCATAACTCATCTTAACTATTGCTTTGGGTTCACGGAAATGTTCACCATGCAGCGCTTACTAACTCAGGTACTACAACAAACAAAATTGCAACCTTCTTTCCCATGACAATTCAGATCCATGAACACAGACATAAATAATACCACATCAAGTTCCCATATATGCTCACCCCATAAAGCGTGAGAACCAATTACAGTATATGACACCAAAGTTGAGAATATCAAACACTCAGTTTCCCAAAACTGAACAGGTACAATCCAATCAACAAATGATTTTTTTTAGCCATCGCAAGGCCGGGAAATTCACGAAATCAAGCATAACCTATCTATTATTTGCATAATCCAATATTTTTACCAGCACGCAAAAATTAGGAGTCAACCAGAACAACACTAGTACCTCTAAGCGTGAGGAGAGGGTCTGGCCCTGGAAGCACCGACTGAGCTCTCGAGAACCATCCATGGCCTAATCTGAAGGACGGTTTCGGTGGGGCTTGACGCCGTCCTTGGTGATCTCGACATGGGCGAAGAGGTCGGCCATGGTAGATGCATCCGGAAGGACGTCGCGGTAGAGGAGAGGAGAGCGCCAGCTATAGGCGCGTAGCGGGGGAGGACTTGAGAGAGATGCGGGCGGAAGGCGAGCCGACGACCGAGTGGGGAGTGGAAGGAGGGAGGCCGCGACCCTGGAAATTGGGCGCGTGCGGAGACGTGACGACTGGTAGATGCCGGTTAGGAGGGAGAGAAGGGAATATGAGAAAATTTCCCAGCCTCGAGCATAGCCAGAGAGCCGCTCAAGCTTCGTCGCTCCAGCCTCGCCACCGCTCCAGCCTCGAGAAGCACGTGGAGGTGATACATAGGGGGCGGCGCTGCCGTAGGGAGAAGAGAGACGATGTGGGGATGGGGCCTCACGGCTTTGACCAAAGAAGGAACGAGAAGAAACGCGTGTCGAAGCGCACACTCCACGCCAGCGAGAGGCGATGCAGCAGCAAAAGATCGCGTCCTCGGGGCCACATCCAGCGACAACATGTACTGCCTCGCGCCCGCAGGTATCCTGAAAATCCTACTTGCTGCTTACGCTTAATCAATTAGATAATGTGTCGGCGCTAGTAGAAAATGAGTCTTTAGTCCCTGTTTATAAGGGCCTTTAGTCCCGGTTCCTAACCGGGACTACGGAATCGGGACTAAAGCCCCTCCCCCTTAGTCCCGGTTGTGCCATAAACCGGGACGAAAGTCACTCCACGTAGCCGCGGTGTAGAGCAGGGGAGGAGGACCTTTAGTCCTGGTTTCTAACATGAACTGGGACTATCACTACAGGAAAGAACTAAGGCACCGACGGCCGGCCGGCTACGCCGACGGCCAATGTCGGGACCGTAGGCGTAGCTACCTTCCTTGGCCAGCTGACCAGCCTGGCCGCCGGCGTAGATGAGGTGCCGAGGGTAGTCGTCAGCGTAGTAGAGAGGGATGTGCCGACGGTGGCCCTCGGCGTAGGTATAGCCCTCGGCGTAGCCCCAGTTTAGACACGGCGATGGAAACCGCGTTAGACAGGCCGTCGGCACAGCTCTTTGGAAAATTTTGTTTGGTCTGTGCCGACGGCTAGGCCGTCGGCGTAGGCCTCCAGATTTTTTTCCTTTTATCTCATTATTTTTTGAAAAATCATAACTAAATCATTCTAATTCAGAAAAATACAAATGATATATCAAAATTTGCAAAAAAATAAGATCTATCTATCTACACTCAAATATTACACATTTATAAAAAAAATAAGTGAAACATAAAACATTATATATAGTTTAAAACGGGCATTATAAATTCAAAAACGATCCAAACAACTTGAAACCTTCGCGTGGTGTCATATTATGTGACATAATTAGAAGGAAAAATATCAAACTTGGTATATTGATTATGTGTCAAAAAACCTTCACAAAATGACCTATCTCGTTCGAGATTTCTTGGCTTTCGGGTCAAATGACCAATGTTATGGCTAGAATAAAGGCATAGTTTATGATAATGTGTCCATATTGTGCATAAGTGTGCATCATGGGATGACGAACAATGTTTTAGGAGGAAGTTTTCGTTTTCGTCCCACCAAAAAGCCGTTTTTCATTTTCTGAGTGCAAAAAACGGACGGTTTTATGAAGCAACCACCAAATGGCTAATTCAAAATACTACCGTCAATTTTTTCAAAAATACTAGACACCTTACATGGATAATGTCATAACACGGGGATCTCAAACATTTTCGTCTATCCCTGGTGAAAAAGACAAATTTCTGCCGAATCGGTAGGAAGTGGGTCAGGTATGAATTACAGGTACATGATCGGATGCTCATGGTTTTTTACAAAAATCATTTTTAGGTTCAAAATATATTGTTTCATCATAGATCCACTTCAAGTTTAGCGAGTATTAGCCCCGAGCTAAAAATCTTCATGTCCGCCCTTCGATAGAGTTTAACGATAGTTTAAAACGGGCATCATAAATTCAAAAACGATCCAAACAACATGAAACCTTCGCGTGGTGTTATATTATGTGACATAGTTAGAAGGAAAAATATCAAACTTGGTATATTGATTATGTCTAAAAAAACCTTCCTAAAATGACCTATCTCGTTCGAGGTTTCTTGGCTTTCAGGTCAAATGACCAATGTTATGGCTAGAATGAAGGCATAGTTTATGATAATGTGTCCATATTGTGCATAAGTGTGCATCATGGGATGGCGAACAATGTTTCAGGAGGAAGTTTTCCTTTTCGTCGCACCAAAAAGCCGTTTTCTATTTTCCGAGTGCAAAAAATGGACGATTTTGGGAACCAACCATCAAATGGCTAATTCAAAATACTAGCATCACATTTTTCAAAAATACTAGACCACCTTATATGGATAATTTAAAAACAGGGGGATCTCAAACATTTTCGTCTATCCCTGGTGAAAAAGACAAATTCCTGCCGAATCGGTAGGAAGTGGGTCGGATATGAATTACAGGTACATGATCGGATGCTCATGATTTTTTACAAAAATCATTTTTAGGTTCAAAATATGTTGTGTCATCACAGATCCATTTCAATTTTAGCGAGTCTAAGCCCCAAGCTAAGAATCTTCATCCCGCCCTTCGACAAAGTTTAACGATAGTTTAAAACGGGCATCATAAATTCAAAAACGATCCAAACAACGTGAAAACTTCGCGTGGTGTCATATTATGTGACATAGTTAAAGTAAAAATATCAAACTTGGTATATTGATTATGTCTCAAAAAACCTTCACAAAATGACCTATCCCGTTCGAGGTTTCTTGGCTCTCGGGTCAAATGACCAATGTTATAGCTAGAATAAAGGCATAGTTTGTGATAATGTGTCCATATTGTGCTTAAGTGTGCATCATGGGATGTCGAACAATGTTTCAGGAGGAAGTTTTTCTTTTCGTCCCACCAAAAAGCCGTTTTCCATTTTCTGAATGCAAAAACGGATGGTTTATGAAGCAACCACCAAATGGCTAATTCAAAATACTACTGTCACATTTTTCAAAAATACTAGACCACCTTACATGGATAATATCATTACACGGGGATCTCAAACATTTCCGTCTATCCCTGGTGAAAAATACAAATTCCTGCCGAATCGGCAGGAAGTGGGTCGGATATGAACTACAGGTACATGATCGGATGCTTATGATTTTTTACAAAAATCATTTTTAGGTTCAAAATATGTTGTTTAATCATAGATCCACTTCAAGTTTAGCGAGTCTCAGCCCCGATCTAAGAATCTTCATCCCGCCCTTCGACAAAGTTTAACGATAGTTAAAACGAGCATCATAAATTCGAAAACGATCCAAACAACGTGAAACCTTCGCGTGGTGTCATATTATGTGACATAGTTAGAAGGAAAATATCAAATTTGGTATATTGATTATGTCTCAAAAAAACCTTCATAAAATGACCTATCTCGTTCGAGGTTTCTTAGCTTTCGGGTCAAATGACCAATATTATGTCTAGAATAAAGGCATAGTTTGTGATAATGTGTCCATATTATGCTTAAGTGTGCATCATGGGATGTTGAACAATGTTTCAGGAGAAGTTTTCCTTTTCGTCGTACCAAAAAGCCGTTTTCCATTTTCCGAGTGCAAAAAACAGACGGTTTTGTGAAGTAACCACCAAATGGCTAATTCAAAATACTACCATCACATTTTTCAAAAATACTAGACCGCCTTACATGGATAATGTCATAACAGGGGGATCTCAAACATTTCCGTCTATCTCTGGTGAAAAAGACAAATTCCTGCCGAATCGGAAGAAAGTGGGTCAGATATGAACTACAGGTACATAATCGGATGCTCATGATTTTTTACAAAAATCATTTTTAGGTTCAAAATATGTTGTTTCATCATAGATCCACTTCAAGTTTAGTGAGTCTCAGCGCCGAGCTAAGAATCTTCATCCCGCCCTTCGACAAAGTTTAACGATAATTTAAAACGGGCATCATAAATTCAAAAACGATCCAAACAACGTGAAACATTCGGGTGGTGTCATATTATGTGACATAGTTAGAATAAAAAATATCAAACTTGGTATATTGATCATGTCTCAAAAAAACCTTCACAAAATGACCTATCTCGTTCGAGGTTTTTTGGCTTTCGGGTCAAATAACCAATGCTATGGCTAGAATGAAGGCATAGTTTGTGATAATGTTTCCATATTGTGCTTAAGTGTGCATCATGGGATGTCGAACAATGTTTCAGGAGAAAGTTTTCCTTTTCGTCGCACCAAAAAGCCGTTTTTCATTTTCCGAGTGCAAAAAACGGACGATTTTGTGAAGCAACCACCAAATGGCTAATTCAAAATACTATCGTCACATTTTTCAAAAATACTAGACCACCTTACATGGATAATGTAATAACAGGGGGATCTCAAACATTTTCGTCTATCCCTCGTGAAAAAAGACAAATTTCTACCAAATCGGTAGGAAGTGAGTCAGATATGAACTACAGGTACATGATCGGATGCTCATGATTTTTTACAAAAATCATTTTTAGGTTCAAAATATGTTGTTTCATCATAGATCCACTTTAAATTTAGCAAGTCTCAGCCTCGAGCTAAGAATCTTTATGCGTGCCGTTTTAAACGGGCAAATAAAATTATGATAAGAATCACGACATAGTTTGTGTTAAGTTGATATTGATATCATATTTGGATTCCTCTCATTTTACTAATAAATTTAGACAGATTATTTGCTGAATTTCGATTTACAGATTTAAAGATATTAATTATTCCATATTAAATAAAAAATACAAAAAAATAAAATTATTATATTTTTATTTGAATTCAATAATATTTTTACTTATTTATTGTTGTTTACTTAAATAATTGCTTGTAATTTCAAAAAATATAACCATGTGACATGATGACATAAGAGTTAATATGAATGATATCATAGTATTGACAACAATGTGTAAATTGTTTTGCGGGAAGAGATTCTAAAGGAACGAGGAAGTTAAGCGTGCTAGAGCTGGAGTAGTGCTAGGATGGGTGACGAACGGAAACTTTGGCTAAGACTGCAATTTAATCAATTATTAACTATAAATAGTGTTAAAATGATTAGAGCGAGAGATTAGAGAGTCAAACAATTTAAAGATTAAAAAATTTTAAAAAAAAATAAAAAAAAGTTTTAAAAAATAGTTTTGGCTATGCCGGCGGTCAGGCCGTCGGCGTAGCTCTAGGCTGGACCGTTATCGAAGACGGTCGTTGACTGACACGCGAGGCCCGCTGGAAGACGCTATGCCGTGGGGGAGGGTTGTGCCGACGAGGACGTACGCCGACGGCCTGTGCCGACGACAATTTGGCATTGTGCCGACGGCAGCCGGCCGTCGGCGTAGCAAATCTTTCCTATAGTGTATGAGCTCTGTTGCGGCAGCATTTTGGGGGTTTTGGCTGTGCTGCCGCAGAGTTTTGGGGCGATTTTCTACCGCGATAGGAGAATCGGTAGAGGAGGAAGAGGTTTGGTGTTTGTGACGTGCAATGAAGGAACCATTACAAAATAATGTTATGAATATATAGATCAAATAGTGACCTCTTTCTTCGTGCTTGGTCGAACATATTACATAAAATACACGTTCATGCATATATACAATATAATTTCTCTTACAATCCCTATTGTGTAAATATAAATTTCCGATGGTATTTTTCGGTTGGATATATGACCTTCTTAACTAAGAATGCCGCGAGTTCCTCTTGAATAGCTCGTACACGATCCTTGTCTAGGAGATCGTCCCACATCCGTTTAATCTAATTTAAAAAAAAGGGAACCAGTATATATGAATGAAACTCGGCACAATTGATGGTAATAAAATAAGATTGTTCATTGTTGACGTACTTCAAGTTGTTGTGAAAATTTTCCCAGCTCACAGGTCGTCTGGCAAATGTACTCGTAAACATAGCATCCACATAAATTATGCCGGCGTCTTGCCTCAAATACATCACGAGAATACAGTTAAATCAAAATAATAATCACGCATTGTAATGGTAATGGTATTGAAACAAGAATTAAAGAGATACGCGGACCTAGCTATAGTACTACTTATATTGAGTTTTCGAAATGTCAGCTCCTCTTTGCATTCACTCCTAGCAGCATTGATGAACCCTTTTCAAATCCCGGCAAAGTAAATGAGTAAATGAGTTATTAAGTAACTGATATCAGAAAATGAACTAAACATGCCGATATAGTGCGATAATAATTGAAATTAACTCTGGATCATATAAACTAGGTCCCCTCATTTCTCAGGGTTTTTATGCTTCGTCCATGACAAGTACTTTTCTGGTGTCAACTTGAATAATTAGCAGAATAAAATGAAACCTACAGCACGTATAACTCATCAATTACACTTAACATCGAGTAAACAAAATCAAATGTGTATAAGACACAAACACTCACTCGAAGTTGTTAGGAAATAGTATTTTAGTTTTGATTTGTTGTTTCACTAAAAACCTTAGCAAGTAATCCTCTATTTCCTAAGCATTATTTTTTACCGTATATTAATTAATGGTATTTGGGTCAATGAACCCAAGATCATAGATTTGTCCTCTTTTGCATTCGAGAATCTTCAATCTGCATAATAGCGTATAAAAAAATATAGTGAGAATAATTATACAAGTAATGAACAAGTTGAGCTAGAGACTTAATTACAGAAATAAATCACTTACAGACAATAGAAACCGACGGGATATTTGTCGAGGACGTATAGATTGAATAGATGGAATAATTCTAAAAATTCAATGTGTATCCTGCCATTTCTACGGAAGTAATGCTCATCTCTAACTACTGCTATGAGCATGATCTTCCCTTTTTTGAGGCTTTCATATACCAATGATGCAGTATTCGTATTTGTGTTTGTAGATGCGGGACCTTCTCAGATCTGACCAGAGGCTTCTTGTACTCGTATCTATATGCTAATTTAGCCATGGGAAAACCAAGATCTTGCTTGACTATGTATTGATCAACAGTTATACCAAGATCTCTAGTCGTTTGTGCGAGTAGTCGTGCAAGCTCAGGATCCTCATCGAAAAACACTTTGAGCGGGGGCACAACTTTTTTTTCTATTCTTCGAGCTGGGGAATTATATTTCCACTTACACTACTACTTCTCGACCGCTGTAGATTCGCTTTATGTGACTTCATAATAGAGCGGTCATAGTATAATGGCAGATAAACTAGCCTTGGTCTTTCAAGTAATTCCACAGAGTGTTTCACTGTTTTGGGCGCTATATACTTCTTTGGCGGGGGTCGTTTCGCTACAAGCTGGCGTTTCACATCTTCATCCACGATCCTTTTGTTTTCCTCATCAGTCATTTCGTAAGGTAACTTGGCAGGAGCCACATTGGTTTTCTTGCATGTACTTGCTGAGGATTTCTTTGCGGCTGTAGTACTAGCCGCCGGAGCGGCGGTGCTCTTCCACTTTTGCAACCGGGGCGGAGTCTGCTAACATGGCGGAGGCGGCGGAGACTGCTGAGGCGGTGGAGTCTGCTGACGCGACAAAGGCGGCAGAGTCTGCTGATGCGACGGAGCCTGCTGACGCTACAAAGGCGACGGAGGTGGGGGAGTCTGGTGACGCGCCAAAGATTGAGTTGGATTGATACTGTGTGATGTTTGTGACCTTGGCGTCCAATTTGGAAGCACGATGTATTCCTTTTGCCATAGAACAGTGTTTTTATGGCTTCTCAAAGTTCATTCAGATCCCCTTCACCTGCAGGAAAATCAAGCTTCAGGTGCTCAAATCCGTTCATAACTTCATCCATCCTAACAACATCTTATCCATCTGAAACCGGAGAGCAATGGTAAGTTGATCTAGGTCTAGAAGGTAAGGGAAAGTCGAGCGCCACCTTCATAGATATGTTCACAACTTTCACATATAGCTCACAATTTGCTGGTTGTGTGATATCATCCATGGGGTAGCGAGGCATCATCGTCAGTGCATCATCATGAGCAGAGAGCTCCATGGAAGCCATCGTCAGATCATCAACTGGGAGCTCCATGGAAGCCACACTTCTTTTCCGCCGAGATGCTGGGCCGGTAGCATCGAATGCGGGATCTTATTCCTACCGCTGAGATGGGACGGTTGCTTGCTGGCTAAGTGCGTTTATTTGTTCATGATGTCTTCTTAATATTTCTTCTATCTGTTGCATCCGGTCTGCCTTCCTGTCCTTTCTTCTCTGATGGATTCTATCAGGATATTTCTTCCTATCGTCGGAAAACCCGAGCTTCCACAGAATGGAGCTTTCGGCGCCTCTTGTTCGTCCTTTATGTTATTTATTCCCAAGGGTGTGTGTCAACTGTTCATTCTCTCTATCATGCTGGAAATTCCCCTCCTCCACGTCCTTCATTGTAGTTTTAAGGGCTTTGTAAGGTGTTGCAAGATATTCTTTCGTAAAGACACACTTCCCTGTTTCTAGGTGCAACTTTCCCACATGCCCGTAGAACCAAGATTTTGCTCATTCGTCCCACTCCGATGTATCTGGAACGATCCCTTTATCAATCAGATTGTTCAGTTTTCTCCCACTTAAGCCTGACGGCCTTGTAGCCACATGTCCCCATAACATGGTGATATTTATTCAATGCATCATTTGCCTTGTTTATTTCCAATCTTTACATAGCTTCAGCCGATTTCTTGTACTCCACAAATTCGTCCCCGTGATCTCTTTAGCTTCTCATTCGCTCTGGTGAACTTCAGAGTCTTTTTTTCTAGGACATATATCTTGTACAATATTTTCTTGTGGTCTTTGAATTGTGTGGCCATCTTTTTAAGAGCCCACTCCTTGACTTTTTCTTTATAACTTTTTTTTCTGGATCCACCTCTTGGCGGTAGGGTGAAATTTGTCATGAACATAGTCCAAAGCATATCTTTGCATCTATCCTCGACATAACTAACTCCATCCGCCTTTGGATTATTCCATTCTCGAATGGTTTTCGGGATGATGTCCCTAACAATAACTCTGCATTGACTTACAAATAATCTTGTGTTATGCGCAGGAGAAATCGGGGCGCCACCACAACGACTTCTTTGATCGTGAACCTAGCATCGGGGGCCAACTTTTTTGTCGGGCATCATTTGCTTCCAGAAGATTGCTTTGATCCGAAGATATAAAAGAACGCTTAATTTATATACCTCGCCGGACTTTGTAGTCAAGGTTCCCACACCAGAGCCGTATCTTCGCTCACCGGAGTCGTATCTTGCCTCACTGGAGTCGTCTCTTCGCTCAAGATCCTCCTCCACTCCCTCACCAGAGTCGTTCAGATACTGTGAGGTGATATCTTCACCGGCTATAATACCCTGCAATATCTCTTCTTCATCTTCGTCGCGCTCCATAGTTTCTGCAATATAGATTTCTTATTCCACATGGGCGCGTGTTCCGTAGCGTCATTCTGAATAGATTAACCGCCAGGACCCTTTTCAAAGATTACCTTTAGATCCTTGACCATACCAAATACATCATCACCAGTATGATGGACAGGCTTATTCCGATGATCTGCCTTACCTTTGAAATGATTGCCTTTCTTTCTTACGGGATTCCTGGTCGAAAGAAATCGATGATGCCCCGGGTACACAACTGTTGGAATTATGACCTAGAGACAATAATAAATATGTTATTATTATAATTCTTGTTCATGATAAAGTTTATATTCCATGTATAATTGTATTAAGCGTAAACTTTAAACTTGTGTGGTTTGTGAACAACACTGTGTCCCTAGTATGCCTCTATGGACTAGCTCATTGATTAATGATGGTTAAGGTTTCCTAACCATAGACATGAGTTGTCGATTAATAATGATCATATCATTGGGAGAATGACATGATGGACAAACCCAAACTAAGCGGAGCAATTAGATCGTGTCATCGTGTTCATCTTTGCGAAGCTTTTCTTATGTCAAATATTGTATTCCTTAGACCATGAGATAATACAACTCCCTGGTATCGGAAGAAAGCTTTGAGGTCATCAAACGTCATCCTATGAGAGGGTGATCATAAAGGTGTCTCTCAGGTGATCGGAAAGTACCTGTTGGGTTGTATGTATCGAGATAGGATTTGTCCCTCCCAAGTCGGAGAGATATACTTCGGGCCCACTCGGTAATCGATATCAACATCGCTTGCAAGCATGTGGTTAAGGAGTTACTCACAAAGTGATATCGAATTATGGAACGAGTAAAGTACTTGCTGTGAACGAGATTGAACTAGGTATGACGGTACCGATGATCAAATCTCGGGCAAGTAAAATATCGCGAGACGAAGGGAATATATATATATGGGATTGATTGAATCCTGGCATCGTGGTTCATCCGATATGATCATCGATGAATGTGTGGGAGTCAATATGGGTTTCCATACCCCGCTGTTGATTATTTATATAAGATCATGTTTGCATATTCTCGAACCGAAGGGTCACACACTTAACGTGTCTCGACGCTAGGATAGATTGGATAATTGGTTTATGAGTTTTGTTCGGAGTCTCGGATGAGATCCAGGATGTCACGAGAGGTTCCGGAATGGTCAGAAGAATAAGATTCATATAAGGCAATGCAGTTTTTGGATTTCAGAATTGTTTCGGGTTAATCGGTATTGTACCGGAAGCTTCTAGAACCTTCCGGAGGGGGCCAACGTGGCCCCACCTGTCGGGAGGGGGCATGGGCCTATCAGGGAGTGCCCTGTCCGCATTGGGCCAGGGGCACAAGGCCCCATAGGGCCCAGCCGGCCAAACCCTAGGGAAACCCTAGGGGAGCTTCTAGAAGGGGGAACTTGCCCCCCACTCCTCCCTCCTTGGCCGCCGGCCATAGGGCTTGGGGGAGGGGCAAGGGCTGGCTGCCCACCCCTCTATATAAAGAGGGCTGGGGGCGCACCCCTCCCACAACTCCTCCTCAATCCCTAGCCGCACTGCTGCCCTCCTCTCTCTCTCTCCCTCCCGACTACGTGTAGGCGAAGCCCTGCTGCAGAAACTCTCCACCACTTGCACCGCGCCGTCGCGTTGTAGATCCAATCCATCTCTCCACCATACTTGCTGGACCGAGGAAGGAGGATAAGTCGAGGTGCCGCACGTGTGCATCTCTCGGAGGCATCGCCACTTGCGGTGTTAGATCGGATCGGATCACGAGGAGGAGAAGCGAGTACGACTACATCACCCACGTTCCGTCGAACGCTCCGCTGTGCGAATCTTCAAGGGTATGAAGATCTCATCTATTCCCCCTTGTTGTTTGCATCTCCTAGATTAGATCTTGGCTTTTCCGTTTGCATCCATAGAATTTTTTTGATTTACTATGTTGCGAAACCCTTCAACAACCTTCTTACATTTATCCAAATATACACTTTAAATCTCATCTAAATAGTGTGTGCAAGTATTGTATCCCTTGTTTTTCTGTCCTGAAAGGTTACTAAGAGCAGACCAATCATTGATTGTTATGAAAAGTAACGCTCGTAGGTTAAATTCTTCCTGTTTGTGCTCATCCCACACACGTACGTCATTTTTGTGCCACAACTATAAAAGTTCTTCAACTAATAATGGCCTTAGGTACACATCAATTTCATTGCCGCGTTGCTTAGGGCCTTGGATGAGCACTGGCATTATAATGAACTTCCGTTTCATGCACAACCAAGGAGGAAGGTTATATATATGCATAGAGTTACATGTCAGGTGCTATGACTGCAACTCTGCTCCCCAAAAGGATTCATGTCATCTGTACTTAGACTAAACCTTAAGTTCATTGCGTCATCTGTAAAGCCCGGGCTCTCTCTCTCTCTCTCTCTCTCTCTCTCTCTCTCTCTCTCTCTCTCTCTCTCTCTCGATATTTCTCCATTGTGACCCATCAGTGGATGTCTCAACATCGAGTCTTTTTGCGGTCTTTTTTTTATCGCAACAACTTGGCATGCTCTTTGTTTTTAAACAAATGTTTCAACCGTGGTATTATAGAAGCATACCACATAACCTTGTGCATGATGGGAGAAATGAGATGTTCTTTTGATGATGTTTTGAAGATAACCGAGCCACTTCCTATGCCAAAGGTGACTCCGGCATCTGAAATCCTTGATGCACTGAAAGAGGTACCAGAGTTGGGGGAAGATGACTTGTTGAGAGCTTAAGGAAAGTTGATCATCAATGAGCGCTTGTTTTATGCTCTCATGGCGCTCCCCGAAAACATTACGATGGCTCTTGACCTTGCCTTGATGGTTCCTATCATGTGTGGTTGTTGGAATGAAATAGTATGAACTATTTGTGAACTGTCTAGTTATGCTTTATGTATCCGTTCTCCGAAGGACATGAACTACCAACTTGTGCTATTTTGTTAGAGACAATTTTTATCCATGTTGTACTTGATGTTGCCACTTGAAAATTATTCCATGTCACGCTTTGCGTAAGTACTTGAAAATTAACCCTAGATACCCTGGCTTCCTTACTGACACTCTCACGAGTGATTGTAATCCTGTTGCGTAATCAATAAAACCCTTAATTCGCAAAAAAAAAAAGAAGTTGAACCCGTGAAGTATTAATATGCTTCTATTACAAATTCAGTGATCTTGATTATACATTTGTTTTTCGTATTTCTTGTTGCTAAGGGCATCGACATGGTCTCCAAGAAACATATTTTGCCTTACTTGAAACTAATGCAAATTGGTGACCAAGAATCATTCTTTACGACAAATCTGCTTTGTCCGTTTTATCAGCGACACAAACCTGCTTGTTTCATAGCCCTCGACTTGTTGTAGTTTGTAGACAGGTTTAGGCAGGATTGCCAGCCACATGTGGCAAGTTGCTACATGGGACCAGCACATCAGCAACTCAAAAAAATGTGGATTATATTTTCATGGCTTAGGCTGGCCATGGTGTGCCGATTATTTTCATTGCCTAATAACATCATACAACTTTGAAAAAATAAGGTGTAAAATATTTGTTTTAACATAATTTAGGTGAGCTTAACTCTTTCTAAAGGTGACAATAGAGGCATATATGTAGTCAAACAAATGAAGTCAATGACAGGCGGGCCACGAGTTTAAGAAACCGTGGCCTACTATTAGTAGTAGTACCAAGGACCAGAAGTTGTTGTCACATACATGAACCGGAGATAAGTTGGATCTGTTGCTTAACTGCATCAGTATGACCTAAGAAAGAAATCACCCACCAGGTGGGAACCAGTGAAATACCGTCTCGGGTATCAAACAAGAAACAACATTTGTTACTATATGAAGCGGTCTCAGTAATGATAATAATCAAACGAGTAACAGTGGCAACATGGCACTCCATCACTACCAACATCTCAATGCGAACACTTTGCAACATTTCATTACTCGACTTGAAAACAGGATGCTTTTAGTAAGAAACTCTGTATGTCCATCCTAAACTAAGCACATGCACAATAACATGCATGTTTCCAGTATATATAACGAACTGTGAGATGTGCATGCATGGAACAACGCAGAATGGGGTAGGATGCATGGATGACGTAATGCAAGCTCAATCCTGCACGTGCTCCCGTTAGTCCAGATGAACAAGTCCTTGTGAATTACTAAAACCAATCTGCATTGGTCAATGAAGTAGCCAGAGGTATATATCTTCAATCCCACCTTCAGGAACATCAGAGTGGCATCATGCCGGTAGCAGGCCTGACTCCGAGTGAGGCCGCAGTTCACTACATCTGAGAGCATCCAACAAAGACATCTCCATCACCCTTGCAGAGACATCAAAAGCTCCTGTTCGAGAACAGGGTAGCCTCACTAGGGTCAAGATCCATGCCTGCATCAAACAAGTTAACTCAAGATTTGTTGAGTATCAGAAAACAGATACAAATAAATACCTTATTTTTCTTGAAAAAGAAAGCTAACCTATGATGCTTTCTCATATAATGCCCTTGAAAATATGGATGGGCAATAGCGAAACAAACACCCTTATGACATTTGTTTGGGCAAGATCAGACCAGTTGTACTTGCTTAATTACTAGCTTTTGAATTGACAGGGATGAGAGAATAGGAGATAAGTTACTACGGGAGTACATTCTATTGAAGCGGGATAGCATAACAAAATAGGTAAAGAAATGACCAAGGGAACAAAAAGAAAACACAGCACAGCTGTTATTTTGCATCCCGTGCAACATTCTTTGCAACTGCAAGACAAAATAAGATAGTCTGGCGCCCATAAGTTAAAATAGTAGCCTTAACGTGCAGTCACCCAGACCGACAATCAAGCAGTAGGTACAATAATTTGTCTGGCCAACCAGTAATTCAAACTTGTGTGTTTAAGGAAAAAATTCACTTCATGCTGAATGTATTTGCAGTAGTGTTAAGGTCCTAAAACGACTTATTGGCCATGAAATACAAAAGATTGCCCAACCACAGGCTCATTTGCAACCCCCGCATGTGATTCAGCATGTGAGGAAAAGGAAGCACGTCAGCAATTCCGGCGCCGCACTAATAAACATTCTTGTTTTGATAAAAGTTGATCCTAGCATGATATGGAAGAGATTTGATTCTATAGTTTCCCAGTTGAACATTGTAGGCAGTAAAGAATAAATTCCTGTTATAGTACAAGTAGGAAGGCCTCTCTCAAAATCAAACCTACATCTCTGATGGTTTCTAACACCCAAAGCCCAAAATTCTGTTTCTGATTCACTATTATCAGAGTACGGTTTGTCTTTTGGAATGAAATAAGTTACCCAGTCCTAAAAGTACCAAAAGAAAATTCTAGGAAGCATTAGGGACAAATAATCAAATCTTAAATAAACGATGATGCTCCATGTTGGTAGTTGTTTCTTCATAAAGATAAGTGAAGGACGCACTGACAGAACTGCTTGCACTGGTAGATGAAGGTTAAATCTAGATGTTGTAGACTGACTAAATCGATACATCGCAGCAGGTGGTTTGTCCCATACATCAGCATTAGGCCGTTTCGGTTCGTAGCATCATAACCGGTCTAGAGACAACATGTATAATGGAACAAAGGAAGCAAAGGTTAGTACGTGCAAGAGAAGAAAAATATGGAGGTTGCTTGAAACGTCTTTCTCCATTGCATCGTGGCCAGCTTAGATGTATATACGATGTAACGTAAACACAACAATATGTACAAGAGAAGAAAGTAAGGAGTTTGGTGACATGAATTGCATAGGTATGTGGCCAGCCTATTTCATACCTATTGTTCTTTGTAATTTCTCAACTTTTAGTTCATGAGTAGAAATATGTGTAAAAATAAAAATAAAAAATAGAAGCAAGTCTACTTCAGGAGTACTACACTAGTGGTATGACATTATACAGAACAAATTGATCTAAAAAAGAGGAGGTTTGTCATCCCTCGTGGGATATGTGTCTCGATAGGTCATAGCCAGAGTCATGAATCAATCCACGTTAGCTAGAGGTTCAACAACATTTTTGGATCTGAGCAAAAGAAATAATCGGTGTTATGGAGTTGTGAATTGATGTCTGTGAGCATCATGAGAAGACATGGAATCAATGGGATGGATTATCTGCTGCCGGATCGGTATAAAATAAGCAAGCTAGCCTAAACGGATCAACAACGAGGACAGAGTGACTGCTTGGTCCCAATGCTTCGTAGTCAAGGCCATCATCACAATCCTTCCTCGTCATCGATCCGATTGTCGGCTGGCGTCTAGCTCGTCGATCGATCCGATAATCAATCTAATTGATTCCATGACTTCTCACGCACCGGCAATCAATCCATGATTTTGCAACAATGACTATTTTTTCTTGGATCCAAAGATGCTGAGATTGATTCATTGCTCTGGCTATAAATCCATCAGGACAAGTCTCCTAGGTGTGATAACTGACCTCTTTTTAGATTTTTTTGTTCTTGTATAATACGTCGTATCTCATTACTATTGTAGTGCTTCTGAAGTAGAGATGCAACTATTTTTTATTCTCATTTGTACACATATTTCTACTGATATACTACTAGTTGAGAAATTACAAAAAACAATATGTAAGAAAAAAGGAGAAACCGCTGCCATTTCATTCCTTTGTTCCATTGTGCTAATATACATCTCAAACGTCCGCGATGCAATGCACAAAATTGTTTGAAGCAAGCCCAATGCATCTACACCGAAGAAACCAGCTACTACGATGCATCAAGTTAAGGTTAACCTTCTCAATTAGGAGCCGAAGTTCTCTCAGACTTGTACTTCACTTATCTTTAGGAAGAGACAACTACCAACATGTGGAGCATCGTCATGTATGTAAGATTTTGAGAGACCTTCCTACGTCTAATGCACAGATATTGGCCAGGAGCAAAACTGGGGCAGGAGCAAAGGCATGACAGGGATGATGTTCAATGGAGCGCATAAGCTTTCTAGGAGAATGTTACCTATCACGACTTAAAAAAACTTGAGGACAATGGAAATTTGAATAATCAGCAATATATTCTCCTCATAAATCTAACCTCACACTCTTCTAGTGTAAGTGTGCAACCTAGTCCATTTCCTACTTTCTACTATATATAATCTTAAGACTTAAGATGATGTCACAATAAATACTTGACTCTTGTGCATAGTGAAAATACATGAAAGTTTCTAATGGGATCAAAAAAATCCCATCTGATTATGGAACTTTGGAATTTCAAATGACTTCACTTTCACATGAATCACTGTAATTTCTGCATGTTTTCTATTAGATTTATCCATTTCAAGTCAAATTGATCCGCATGACAAAACCAAAAAAATATTAGGGGCATAAGTGTCTACCTTGTTTAGCATAGACTTATGTCCCACAGCTTAAGACAATACAACTATCATATAATTGTGTTTAGTAGTGGCAAATGGGTAAATCTTACATCATTAGGGGAAATACAGTTGGCACCAGCCTCCAATAAGACAATTATGCACTAATTTGAGTCGTCATTTCTCATTTTAGAATCAAGTTAAGCAGTTGAGACAAAACCTGAGTTGATAACATCACCAGCCTATTGCTTTTTTATGGTGAATAAATTGAGTTAAGACTTCCAAACTTAACAGCTACGAATTAACAAAGCTAAGACAAAGGTACAATACCTCAACTAGCAGCTTCATGCATTCCATAGATGAAACATGTATGCCTGAAAGAGGGGTGTCATAGAGTTTAGTCGCCCATCAGGTACGCCTTATTAGGCTAGAGACATATGTGAAGCACATTAGTTTTTATTGTAATAACTCAGTGGAGAAAATTATTAAAACAGAACGGTAAAAATACATAACCATATATAATGAAAAGCATTCAGTTAAAAATAAGGACCCATCTCCCATTAAGTTGCAATATGCGGAACTAATTAGTACAATGGTGCAATAGCAGCCTTTTTGGTCAAGTCTTGACTAGTAAATTTTTCTTATTCTATAGTTTGATTCCATATAGTGTGTACATAGGAATGGCAGAATTTATAGAAATGCGAACATTATGGCAAGTGCACCCAGGAGAAATTGTCCAATCCTGGAAATTGACACTATCAAAACTATACATACATGAAAGCATGTATAGTAGAATTCCACAAAAAAAATGGTGATTCCAGTCGAACACAACATCACTCTTGCGTAAAATGGATACTATAAGCTATGACTTAGATTATAGCATGAGGACAATGTTATGGATTTAAAAGAAAGTATGAAATATTTCTGAATCTTGTAGTTCTAAGAAAATCCTGAATAATAACAAATTAGTACTCCCTCTATTTTAGCTTGCTATAAAGGCTTATATTGTGGAACAAAAGGTGTACAAAATTATACAGGTAGAAGCAACAACAAAGAAAGAAGTAACAGTATTTGAAGATTCCATTGAGATGCAAAGTGCCATGATGGCATCATAACATGCACAATAGCAAAAAAAAACAACCTCTAGGGACTAAAGTACCAAACAATAACTAGGATGGAGCATGAGAAAAATACAGTTCAAAAGAAATAGAGAAAAAGGCAAACAATTCAACCTTTAGTTTTGTTTACGGTTGATCATGCAACTTAAGGTGGAAGTAGATGAAGTTAAGCTTACATCTACATTATGGTCCAACAAATTCTTCATAGAACTGACTTGGAATTCCTTAGTAGCAAGATGCAGTGGGAGTTTCATCATCTGTGAGGTCAATTTGCTCCCTTTGCAAGCAACATTTCTACAATTTGAGAATATCCTGCAGTTCGTGCCTTTAGGTACTTATTACATAAGATGGTATTTTTTATGACAATTTTTTATTTCTTTTTATCTAGCTCCTAAATGACCACAATTTACCCTGCATATAGGCTACAAAGATCATGCTCAGGGGTCAACGTTCCATACAAACAAGGACTACCCCTACTCGCCTAGCCCAAAAAATGGACAAATAAATGTTGAAACCAAGCAAAGGGGCATAATTTGGTCGTCAACATATTTTTTAACACATAGTTACTGAAAGAGTCAACATTGAATGACATAAAAAACACTTTGTGTGTAGATAAACCAAATCATTTGCGTAAAAAACAACCTTTCATAAAGGACGCTCTCTACCATATATATTGACAGGTTTAAATGATAGGTCAACAGAATTTAACTATAAATTTTCAAGATATTTTCTACCATACTAACATAAGGGAAAGAAAATATAAACTGCCATGGAATGAGACCAAATAAACCGTAGTAATAAAAACATAATATGGCCACAGGATATATCACAAACAAACAGAGATGCACACGTGCAAAAAAAGAGATACATATGAATACAAAGGGGACCTATTCTAGCAGCACAAAGTATACCCCGACATCATCAGCTTTGTCTCGATCCGCGCTATGATCAAGAAGATACTTGCCAACACCATCATTTTCACTGATGACCATGCATAAACCAGATGTATTTTGCCTGCCAAGCACACAGAGGGAGATTTGTTACTGCAAATCCATTCAGGATCAGCAGAGGGAGATTTTACGTATCTGTATCTCATAGGGATTATTTCGTTGTTGAACGTGACCTATTTTGATGAAGCACACGGCGATGAATAAGACTAACATAACAAAACAATGAATAGTAAACCTGATTTGCATTGTGAGGAGCAGACACCAAAAAGAAGCAGACACAGCAAAACAACCCGTGTATATATATCCTATGAACCAATCGATCATATCTAAAATCTGTATATCAAGCATAGAGCAGCCTAGAGAAGAAGAATCCTCTTGTAAAGGATGGCACACGGTGATCTACCCAAAAAAAAAATAACAGAGCACGTACGTCGCCAGATCCGGAATTACCGCTAGGGGTCGAGTAAGAAGGAACAGACCCTTATCGTCGGCGGCGTCCGCCCTCGCCGCCTCCACCACTTTCTTGCGGCGCCGGAAAGCAGCAGCGCCGAACACATCCCTACCGGGACAAAAATCTGGAGCGAGGCCTGCGTACGCTTGAGGAGGGGGAGGTCCCCGTTGAGAAGATTCTCTCGCAACGATCGAGGCGGCGAAGTCTGCGACTTGAGAGAGACGAGCGAGCGGACTTAGGGTTTGGAGGAGGCTAGGGCGGAATATATAATGTTAAAACTTTTTTTTTTTTGCGGGTAAAGATTTGTGGAAAAAAATCTTCGTTTTTCTTTGTCCAAAAAAAAAACACAACCGAATAAACAGGGTCGAAATACTCCTCATCACACGGAAAACAAGTACTCCCTCGGTCAAGAAATAACCTACGGAGTACTTAGGTTTGTCTATAAATTCGAATTTATCTAGATATGTTTTTCTCGAAATAGGCTTTCGTCCTGATATATAAATAAAGGAAAACGCTTCAGATCAGGCGAAGGATTCCACTCGCGCATCCTTCGTCTTGAGCTTGAGCGCGCGCCACGCGCCCCGTGGCAAGAGAAACCGAACCGTACAATCGACATGGGGCCCACCACTACCTTATCTCCTACCCCCGGTCTCTTTCATCCGCTCAGTTTTCTCGATCCCCATCTCACGCACACCTCCACCGTAGCCGCCACGCACGCCTCCACCGGCCACTGCCTCCACCGCTAGCCATCGCCGTCGCCGCCACGCACGCCTCCACCAGCCACCGCCTCCACCTCAAGAATCTGCATGAGCTCGCCGCCGCCACAAATGCCTCCACTGCTCGCCGCCGCCACACACGCCTCCACCGGCCCCCGCATCCACCTCCACCGTTGACCGCGTCCGACACGCACGCCTCCACCGGCCACCGTCACGCACGCCTCCACCAAACACCGCCTCCACCTCGAGAATCTACACGAGCTCGCTACCGCTCGAACAGCGAGGAGCACCGTCGTTGCTCGTTGTTGTGTAGCCACGATGGAGGTACTACATTTAGTGGTTGGATGAGCTGCATATGGTATGTGGTGTTGCTGCGAAGGGAGGGCGGCGTTGCTACCGGCCATCGATAGTGGTGTTGTCCAACCAAATTCGGGATGCTACCAATGGAGCGGGGCGATGCTACAAGCAGTCATCGTCGATGCTACCAACGGAGGCAGGAGATGCTACAAGCGCTGCAGAGAGACAACCATGTTTTGCTTTGACGACAGCGACTGCGACAATTGTCGGTGGCGGCGGTGCTACGAGCGGGTTCCGGCATTGCTACAAACGAAGGGAGGAGATGCAGGCCATGGTGCCCCTCCGTGGTGGTGTTGTGATGCTGCCGGAACGGCAGGAGGCATGCTATGACGAGTGGCGGCGCCTATACATGCATGCAGGTAGTCGAAGATGAATGGGTGGGCGGTGATGCTGCTACCGCTACAACAAGGTGCTACGAACGGAGGGGCGGGGTGCTGCCAACCTTGGCTATAGATGCTACAAGCGGCGATTGTGGTGCGCTGAGCCACGGCCGATGTTTCTATGGATGATTTTTTTTGCTACATTTAGTTTTTGATTTTGCATCGTACGAACAATTATTTTGCTACATGATTTATGTGGTTTTGATGTGGATTTGCATTATACATAAGTTTTTTTGCTATAACCATTATGTGGTTTTGCTATATTAGTATATTTTTTTTGCTAAAATGTATCTGACGAAGTCGGTTTTGCTACGCCAGTACAATTTTCTTCGGCGAAGTTAGATTCGCTACAATAGTACACTGTCTTTGATCCATACGTTCTGTCAATTTGCATCATTAGAAGAATTTGTTTGCTATATGATTTCTGGCGAGGTCTTCATCAATATCTGAAAGAACATTTCTTAATCCCTAATGTTTTGTGTGTTAGCTAATAATATCAACGATTATTTAATGTGTGTTAAAGTGCTGCAGCTTTCTCTAAGGAAAAAGGGAAAAGTATCTGCCTTTGGGGGCCGGATAATCCGCCCCCACCAGGGGCGGATAATTCGCCCCTCCCTCTTCCCAAGCAGGCGCAAGCCCTAGAAGGGGGGCGGAGTTTTGGCCGGATTTTCTGGCCAGGCCGGATAATCCGTCCCTCAAGGGGGCCGGATAGTCTGCCCCCTTGCTCACCACCAAGACGCAAGCCCCAGAGAGGGGGCGGAGTGTTGGCCGGACTTTCCGGCTTGGCCGGATAATCCGCCCCAGGAGGGGGCCGGATTATCCGCCCCCCAAGATCTTCACCAAGTCACGCAGGTGCCAGTCCCAAAGAGGGGGCGGAGTTTCTCCCGGAAAATCCGCCCTTGGGGCGGAGTTTCCCCAGGGGGCGGATAATCCTCCCCAAGTAGGGGGTGGATAATCAGCCCCCAAAGTCGCTCAACGGCCAGATCTGGGGAGGGGGTATTTAAGCCAGCCTTCCCCCTCCTGCCAGATCTCTTGATTCATTCGAAAAAGACAAGATCTGATCTGCAACCTTCATCCAAGAGAGCTCCACCTAGATCCACCCAAAGGCCCCATCCCTTGGGGAATCGAAGGAGGAGAACTCGATCTTCATCATCAACAATCAAGCGCTTCATCTCCTCTCCATTCATTTGGAGAATCACCGATCTAGTATTTCTTGCAAATACCTAGATCCTTGTTTTGTTTATATTGATAAACCTTGTTCTTGTGATAGCTTGTTGTCATCCCGGGAGCCCCCAATTCGGTTGTGGGTGTGTGCCCCGATAGCGTTGTAAAAGGCACCGGTTCCCGCCTCGAAGGGATCCAATAGTGGAGAAGGTGGATCAGGCCTCTCGTGTTGAGATCCATCGGAGAATAGGGTGAGGCCTATTGTGGCGTGGTGGTCTTAGTACCGCCCACCCTCCAACGCAGATGTACTTCCCTTAACAAAGAAGAAACTGCGGTAAAACAAATCCTTGTGTCTTCGCGTGCTCCACTACGGTTCCTTCACTCCACTCTTTACGTGCTTAGTAGCTAGGATTGCATATAGGGAAATTCTCGCAGTTACATATCTAGAGAATTTACTTTGTGTCAAGCCTAAAATTGAAAAGGTATTAAAAATTGGTTAGCACCTATTCACCCCCCCCCCCCTCTAGGTGCCCATACGATCCATTTCAATATCTCCGGCGAACTTTTTTTGCTATAGCCGTCACGTGATTTTGATATATTAGCGTATCCTTTTTGCTATGATGATTTCGGTGAGACCTCCGATGAGGTCACCAACGAAGTCAAATTTTCTCTTATATTTTTATGGACAAAATGTTTTTTTACACACAGCAAAAACGGATAATTTTTTTGCTACATAAAAGCAAAAGTGGGCTTTTAGAGCTGAGTGGACACGTGGCAGCAGTAGGAGCCGGAGGCTGGGATGCCTCGCATCCTTCGGAGGACCCTCGGTGCTTTCCATAAATAAAGCATACATGAGAGACCGATGCTGGGCCAGACAGCACAACGTCCAAAATAAGAGTAACCACACGATACAAGATGTTGGGACAGCAGCGCACACACCCGAGCTAACACAAGGAAAAAACAGAAAAGAAAGGAGACGGAGACAGATCAACTAGACAAGAAAGACTGCAACCGCTGCGCTCTCCGAAGAATGTCCACCCTGCTCCTAGCCCCGACTCACTACAAGAAATTCGGTCTATTGCAACAATTTTTATTGCTACAGCCACATTTTGTCGCAATAAAATGCAATATTGCCACAAATACCCCGTTTGTGGTATTAGGTTGTTCATATTGCCACAAACAGGTTTTGCCGCAATAAATACTCTTTTTTTTGCGATAGAGGGCTCTGTATTGCAACAATCGGCATGGCCGCTGCAATATGGCTCTGATATCACAACAACCAAATTCTGTTGCGCAAATTAGTCATTTTGATGCAATAGGAACTAGGTCTCGCAACAAAAGAGTTATTCGTGGTAATATTTAGAAAGATATCGTGGCAACTGTGCGATAGGTACCAATGTTGTTGCAAAAAATTTGCATCTATTGCAACAGACTACATATTTTTCATGAAAGTGTATTTTTTTGCCTCAATTTCACTGTGAAGCAATAAATATTGTTTACTACTACAAGTTACCCATCCGTGGCAATATTTGGGGGATATTAAAACAACCCACTACTGCAGAAATAAAGAGCAAGATGTTGTAACGATATTCCATACAGTCAATTAAGGTGGACCACATGGGCCCAAAGTTTAAAAAATCAGACTAGTGAGGCTGTCGGTTCAGGTTTTGACCGGTCAAACCACTGATTCACTGGTTCACTCACTGCTCTTCAATATATAAAGCAATATATTTTATCTATAAATACCGTAATAAATAAATATTTATGTATGTAAAATTAATTTAGACTTGGCATAATAATATACATATGAGCATCAACAAAAATAACCACTTGACATCACGAAATTCAATTTTCACTACTAGAAAAATGCTTATAGATAAATTTATATTAAGATGGGCCGCTTATACGTACTAGTGGCGCACCCATCTCCTCCATTGAGATTGCAGAGAGCAGACAAACACGGATCGTCCAACCAAGCCTCGTTCTCAGCCATGTGATCCCATTCAACGGATGACCGCTCCTCCCAGAAAACACAATTGTCCCTCCTCCCTCCAAATTGAGATCCACCCCATGTATTGACCCCTCCTCCCTCCTCCCTCCTCCCTGCCTCGCCTCCGCGTCCCGCCCAAAACCCCAGGCACGGCCGCCTTCCCGCGCCCCTCCCCTCGATCTAGGGTTTTCGCCTGTCCCGACGCCAATGGCGGACGCATGCGGTAGCTGGTCGTGGGACCTCCCGTCCTTCCATCTGCCGCATTCGGCCACTGCCGCGAGGTCGTTGTCCTCGCCGACTGCCATACCCCGCGCGCCGCCGGCCGCCATGGTGGTGCGCTCCTCCGTGGGCCCTTCCTAGTCGTGGGACGTCTTCTTGGGCTTCCGTGCCAGTAGCCTCGCTGTGGGGCTTATAGCTCCTATGCGACGTCTTTACGTGGAATTGGAAGGAAAGCGACATCGTTGAAAAGAATACCTCGCATGCGACGGTTGTGAGGCAGCTAATATCTTAGGGCCACACGGGCCTTAAAACGGTCGTAAGGACACATTTAACTTTGTTCCAAGATTAGGGTTAAGCCAAACCGGTTGGTTGGGACAGCCAGTCAAGCCAGTCAAACCAACCGCTTCCGACCGAGAGCGCCCCCGAGAGCGCCACACACATCGATCAGATTTCCCGACGGCGGCGGACCTCACCCATTGTTCTCGGCGGCAAGACGGCAACAATTAATTTAGGCGGCGCGCTGCTCGACGGCGAAGGTGGTGAGTGCCATTTGAAAGCTAATTCCTCTCCCATTCTTCTCAATTCGAGATCTGAGCGTGCCCATTGATGCTAGATTGTGGAGGCGAGGGTGTGCTGAACGAGGCGAGGGGGAACGATATGGAGCATGGAGAGGGGACTTCTAATCGGTATATCCCGTATCTCTGCACTTAATTTCTCTAAGGTTGAGCTCTTTGTTCGCTTCCGCTAGCTCACAGTGCCCGCCAAAAACAGGGGAGACGATGTTGCGCGCCAAACCTTCGAATTTCGCATCAATTTCTTTCCCTCTAGGGCTGTTTTAGTTGATGGTAGCACGCGGATCATTGAGAGAGACGCGGTTGTTAAATGGGAGGTGGAATTAGAACATGTTGATCCCCAAGAGCTAATAAACATGGGAGAGGAGGCGGTGAGGAAAATGGTGGAAAAAATTGGGGATAGTGTGGTTTGGGGGCCAGAGCAAGAAGTTTCTTTGTTACGATTTGATGATTACAAATGTGACTATGTTAGGGTTGAGACAGGTGAACATATAGTTGATGAAATCGATGAGCGAAACGGTTGGACAAGAAAACTGCTCGCTTTTAGCACAACTCATTGATCCGGAACCCGATTCGAGGGTTAGATATGTGGCCTCAAAGCTGGCTTTCGGATGGTCGAGGATGATTGGGATGCACAAAGGCAAGTAATGCCTATACTTACGAGTTGGAAGTGTTAAGTGGAGGATGATGATGCTAATGCACAAGGAGGCTACAGATGGTAATGCACAAAGGATTGTAACTATTGATTGAATTCAGAGAGATACATGACTGATTTGGTCATTGCACCAATAGATGACATTGAAATGGCAAAGCTTTTGGCATTCCTATAGATGACAGACAAGGAGAAGAAGAGGGATGAAGTTGCAAATGATGGTGACAACCATTTAAGAGATGAAGAGGCAGATATAGATCTAGAGTTGTTGGAAAATGTCAGTTCATGTAGATGATGCACACGATGATGAGCTAGTAATGTTTATGACAAAGAGGACCCGATTATTGAAGTTGGGAGATTGTTTCAAGAATGGATGAATTCAGATGTGTTTCAGACATATGCAACAAACGTGAGTTTGCTACCAAGACTATGTGGATCGATAAAAGAAGTTCTATGCAAAATGCATAGGTAATGATGGTGGTGCCAAGCCTTGCAAGTGGTATATATCTTCTAGACGCCAACCTGATGGAAGGACAATAAGAGTGAATCAAATTCCAAAACCTCATACTTGCATTACAAGTTCTCAAACAGTTACAAAGATGACATCACAATTATGGGTTGCAGAAAAGATCAAGCCCATTTTAGCCACAACACCAAACAAAGACCGCAAAGAGACTGAAAATAGACTTGGAAAAGCAAGACCCATTGCTGAATTATACTTTAGGTGTGGAAGGAAAAGCAAAGGGCAATGAAAGAGCTATATGGTGATTCGGCAAATACCTTTCGAATGCTTTATAACTTCAAAGCAGAAGTAGAGAAGAGGTCACCTGGCAGTGTTGTGGAGATAGATACTGAGGTAACAGCTGATGGGAAAGTCTTCTTCTCTAAATTCTTCATGGCTTTAAAGCCTTGCATCGATGGCTTCAAAGCAGGGTGCCGTCCATATTTGAGTATAGACTCATCTTTCTTGACTTGAAAGTGGAATGGTCAACTAGCAGCATGCAATGCTTTAGATGGACACAATTGGATGTTCCCTGTAGCTATTGGCATGTTTCAGTCTGAGACAGAGGCATCATGGACATGGTTCATGATGGAGTTGAAAAGATGCATAGGGCCAGTCTCTCCATTGGCAATGCACACAGATGCATGTACAGGTTTAGAAAATACAGTGAAGATTGTTTTCCCTCATGCTGAGCAGAGGGAGTGCTTCGGCCATATGTGGATGAATTTGATCAAAAAATTCAGAGGAGATGATTTTGGACGCATGTGGCCAGCAGCAAGATCTTACACCAGGCAGACACATTCATATCACCTTGAGAAGATTAAGGCGGCATGCTCTGAGGAGGATAGGGTCAAGTTTTATACATGGTTGGAAACCTACCATTCTCTTTTATGGTACAGGTCTGGTTTTAACACTGCCATCAAATGTGATCATATCAACAATAATTTGGCAGAAAGTTTCAACAACAAAGTGAAGGAGTTAAAAGACTTGCCTGTCCATGACATGGTTGACCATATCAGGATCATGATCATGAGGTTGTGGGAATTGAGAAGAAGGCTTGGTGATGTTCTTCAAGGAGATAAGCTTCCTGATGTTGTGCAGCAGGTGGTCAACAGGAGCAGAAATCTTGCACATTTGCGTGTTGAGAAATCCTCATTGTGGGTGTCAAGTCGAGATACAAAGATCGGCAGAGGCATGTTGTTGACACTCAATTGCATGAATGCACATGCCTTGAGTGGCAACACACCGGGAAGCCTTGTGAGCATGCCATACTTTTCTTGGCCTCCAAACACAAGCTAACTATGCACCCATATTTGCATGAGTATTATTCAGAGCAAAATTCAAGGCTGCATATGGAACACCAATTCCAAGACTTACAGATCGTCTCGGTGGCCTGAAGTGGACATTCAGTTCTCCTTGTGTCCTCCTTTGATGAAAAGAAAGGTGGGCAGCCCAAGAAGAGTAGATTCAAGGCTTGGTTTGAGAAAGGTGGTAGCAAGAAGAAGGAAAGAAAGATGAAAAGAAATATGCCAAGCCAAAAGGGCCCAAAAGGTAACAAGAATAGATGCAAACTCTGTGAAGAACTTGGACACCGAAATGGCTCTACCAAGTGCGTATACACCTTTGAAAAGCCAAAGTATGTTCATCCAAAATCTATCCCATTTCTTGTTGATGATTTTCTCCCCATAACTTGCTTGTTTTTAGGAGGAAGCGTGGAGAAAAGGCCCACCTCTTGTTGTTGACGATGCTGGCCAAAGGAAAAGGGCAAGAATCAATGGCCAAAGAAAGAAGAGAACTAACCAGATCATGTTTGGTGCTGCTGAGGTGCAATCTGAACTTGTTTTGGAGGATGATGTGCAAACTGTTGAGGCTATAGGGCACACCATTTCTAATTTGAAAGCTCTGGTGAAAAATGAGGGGCAAAATGAGCCTATTGTTGAGGCTCTGGTGCAAAATGAACCTGTTGTTGAGGCTCTGGTGAAAAATGAGCCTGTTGTTGAGGCTCTGGTGCAAACTAACCATGTTGTTGAGGCTCTGGTGCAAAGTGACCATGTTGATGAGGCTCTAGATTATGATCATGAGGTTGTTGAGGAGGTGCAGGAGGTGAAGGAGACTCTTGGACGTGCTGTGGGGAGGCCAGATGGTAATGGTAAGAAAAAGAAGAGCATAAACCTGTTGTGTGGTGTGAAACTTGTGAAGGAGAAGAAAACGAGGGGTAAGAAGAGCCAAAAGAGATAGACTTTGAATTTGGCACTTGTTGTTGTAAACATTTGTTATTGTAATAATTTGGCAGTTGTTGTTATTGTAAACATTTGTTATTATAATAATTTGTCACTTGTTAATAATTTGGACAAAATTCAAATATGATGGTAAATTTGAATTTCAACAAATGTAGCTATGTCACTTTTCTATGTTTGTATGAGCTTCCAACGTTTTTCTCATATGTACAATACAACTCATCCTCACCCTGATCCCTTTTGTGAAGTACAACTCACCCTCACCCAAAATGGGGTAGAAATGGGCTCCAAAGCTAGGGTAAACCACCCCATTTCTAAGCAAGTTTTTTTTCTACCATTTCTAAAACCAAGTTTGATATTTTTCCTCAGAACTATGTCACATAACATGACACCATGCGAAGGTTTTGTATTTTTTTGATTTTTTTTTGAATTAGTTATGCACATTTGAATGTCTGGTCAAACTTGAAGGGTTTTCATAAATATTCTTAGCTAGGGGCTGAGGCTCACAAAACTACCATTGGATCTCTGATGAAATAGCATGTTGTGAACCTAAAAATGATTTTTACAAAAAATCATCAGCATGAAATCATGTACCTGTAGTTCATATCTTACCCACTTCCAACCGATGCGGCAGGATTTGTCTTTTTCACCAGGGATGGAATAAAAGGTTTGAGATACTCAAGTTGGGAAATTATACATGCTAGGTGGTCTAGTATTTTTGAAAAATAGGATGTTACCATTTTGAAACTTCAATTTGGTGGTTGCTTCACAAATCCCCCCCTCTTTCGGCACTCAGAAAATAAAAAATGGATTTTCTGTGCGTCGAAAAGGAAAACTTTGTGGTACAACATTGTTAATAATCCCATTATAGACATGCATGCCCAATATGGGCACATTATCACAAACTATGCCTTGATTCTAGCCATATCATTGGTCATTTGACCCGAAAGCCAGAAAACCTCGGAGGAGATAAGTCATTTTGTGAAGGGTTTTTTGAAATATGATCAATAGACCAAGTTTGATATTTTTCCTCACAACTATGTCACATAACATGACACCATGCGAAGGTTTTGTATTTTTTTGATTTTTTTTGAATTAGTTATGCACATTTGAATGTCTGGTCAAACTTGTGAAACCTCGTTGACTGCCTCCTAAACCCAGCTAACCCTAAGGCCGAATGAGGAACGTAGATCTAACCCTAGCGCGACACTGTGGCCGTCTGATCGCGTCTTCTAGAAGGATTCCGCGGGTGGCTCTAGGCGATCCGTGGAAGGGCTTGTTCTGCAACCTAATTGGTTGGCGTCTTTTAGAAGGATTTCGCGGCTAGCTCTTGGCGATCCGTGGGATGGATGATTCTGGAATCTGATTGGCTTCATCGTTTTTCCATGAACAGATAAGGTACAGCGTGACACACTCCATTGACCATCGGACCGAGCGTGGCATGCGAGGGCGCCGGACGGGGCGGGCTGCACCATGCATGCAGTTGCCCCTAGCGTCGCAGTCTAGCTATTTTGCGTGCAACAGCGCTGCAGCATATTTACTCCCTCCGTCGCATTAAATAAGTGTACGTCTAACAATTTTCTTCAGTCAAACTTACTCCCCCCAGGTTCATTGTAATAAATAAGACTTTGCATGATACCACATCTATGTTATTTTGCACTATGGAGTAGTAACTTAGACTATTAACATATGCATGATGCCACATCTAAGTTACTCCCACATACTCCCTCCGTTCGCAAATAAATTGAAGAGACCAATTGTAAATGTTATTGGACTTGATTTCCGTAAAGCAATTTTTTTTACTTTAAAGTGCATTGGAAAGGTAGAAGTACACTTTTTGTGGACAAATTTTGAAGCCAAACGTATATTTATTTATGGACAGAGGGAGTATGCATGTCACTATGACCAGCCTAAGAAAAATATCAAAATCTAAAATATGTAATAAATATAACGTACAGCGTGGCATACTCCATTGACCGTTGGACCGAGCGTGGCATGCGAGGGCGCTGGGCGGGGCGGGCTGCACCATGCATGCATGCTATGCAGGTGCCTCTCGCGTCGCAGTCTAGCTATTTTGCGTGTAACAGCGTTGCAGCGTATTTACTCCCTCCGTCGCATTAAATAAGTGTACGTCGAACAACTTTCTTCAGTCAAACTTACTCTCATCCGGTTCATGCGCCATACAAAAAGTCAATATTTATAAATCTAAAATATCAACTTTGACTACGTATATAAGAAAAAAAATTAAAATCTAAAATATTATAAACTTAGTTTCATACTCCCTCTATTCCCTCCAATTGACATCCCTGTGATTACTCCCCACCGATTTTTCTTACGCGTGTAAAAACGAACGAGTTTGTTGCATGCGGTGTGTAAAAACGAACGAGTACCTTGGTACTAGATTCCTGCATTTATTACCGAGTAAATCAAGGCCAAATTCTATTTTCTCTTTTATTTTTCACTGTCAATAAACAACTACATTGGACTTTTTTTCTCTCTTTCGCATTAATGCATGCATGCATGCAGGGGCAGGGGTGACGGTGCAGGGGTCACGTCGCATCCTAACAATTTTTTTCTCTCTTTCGCATTGATCACGCACGCGGCTACGCCCGCTGCCCACACGCAACGCAGCGCACGCGGCTGCGCCAACGCTGGATTCCCACGCCTCCCTTCACGCCCCGCCCTCAATAAATAGGCAAAACGCATTTGCCTCCTCATCTCATCTTGCCCCTCATCTTCAACCTCGAGCCTATCCCTTTGCCTCCTCCCAGCCCCCAAACACTCCGGCGACCATGGCGACCTCCCCTCCGCTTCCCTTCCGACACCGAAGTTAGCGACGAGGACAACTACCCGGACCACAAGCAGGTCTGGGAGCAGGAGGCGCCCACGCGCCCCAAGCGTGGCAAGAAGGGACGCAAAGCCCCGCTCTGCCCCTGGGCGGAGGGCCCCTTCGTCCACAACCTCATCCCCGGCGACGGCAACCTCCCCGACGACGGCCCCTCCGAAGAGTACTGGAAGGCGGCGGAGAAGAAGGAGGCAAAGGAGGAGGCTGCCTACGCCAGGTGGGAGGAGAAGCAGGCCAAGAGTGCCTTGAAGAAAAGGCGCAGACGGGAGGATGAGGAACGACGGGAGGCCAATCGCTAGGCCTTCCAGGAGGGCGACGGCACCGGCACCGCCTCCACCGCCGATGGAGTAGGGTAGCTAGGGTTAGGGTTTAGGGGCTAGCCCAGGGTTTAGGCGGGGCGCCTATTCCCTTCTATATTATTGTACTTTTTTGTCTTTTTATTGTAATGTTATCCCAACGTTATCGATCCGGCTATCTAATATAAGAAATGTTATCCCAATATTATCAATCCCCTTGTTTTATTGTAATCTGTGTTTTATTGTATTGTCATTTGTCAAAACACCCAAAATAACAAGTGTATAAAACAAAAGACACAAAAACAAGTTCTCATATAATACTTGTGCAATATTTAGAAAATGAGTGAAATTAGAAAAGCTCAAAAGGAAGAGTAAGTTAACGTAATAATGGTTGATTATTTTTAAACAACACATGGTTCATTTTCAAACAAGACATTTACATATTTACATAAGTTAAAGGAGCGCCCAAGTTATGTTAGTTAAATGGATGCCCTTGGACTTCATTTATATATTTACTTTCGCAAAAAAAAGATTGCGACATGAGCATGAGTATCTGCAGATCCACACGTTCTTATTTAGATTGTAACGTGAGTACCATTTTTTTTTGCCCAATCAACATATAGTTACTATTGGGCCTGGATACGTCCATTTTGGTCTGGCTAAGTTCTATTTGGGTCTGGCCTTTTTCAATCCTCGTCAATTGTTTTTTTACTTTTCAACCCCTCCCCCTCCCCTGCACACGGGCGCCCCCTGCACACTGATAAAAGGAACACTGACGAAACTGAAGGAACACTGATTTCGAAAACAGAGCAGCTCAAAATTAGCCCGAATTTGTGCTGCATTTTATTCAAGCCAGAGACATAGACCATTACATCCATTACAAAGCATCACTCGAACACTGACTGCGCTGTCTAATGACTAACGATCAGGAGATAAACTAATCCGAGAGAAATTACACAAAAATAAAAAAAATCGGCCATCAGATTGTCCTGCTTCTTCAATTCGATGATTTGCCTTAGCTGCTTGTTCATCTTCTTCGGCTCGGCCTTCACTTCCGCATCCACCGTAGTACCAGCGGAAATGGGGTTGCCACATCCCAATTGCTCCACCACGGACGGGTTTTCGAGCTCCCGGGATGCTACCTCCCCCCCCAATTCGCTCGATGTACTCATCAAGCCACTCAAAATGCCCACATTTTGGCAGTTCCTGAAATCGCAGAGATGAACCCTAAATCCCAAATTCGATGAAATGCATGAAATTTCGAAACAAAAGCGAGAAATTGGTGCTCGGAACACTCAGATCTCACCTTTCCCGGCTCGGGCTTGCTCTCACACTTCACAAATTTCCGGCCAATGTTTTTGTTCTTGTCGGTGGATGTGACAAGCCGCTTCAGGGGTGCGGTACAGGGGCAATCGGGGCACCTCCTCATCGGCACCGCACCATACCGAGGCCATGAGTAGTGGGAGGAAGCAGAGCTCGACATCCCTCGCTGGCGTTGCCGCACTTGCTCGCCGGAGAAGAAAACGGAAGGGGATGAGATGCTGGAACAGTGGCGGGAGTGCTCGGGTGCGGGACGGATCGGGGCCAACGGCTCTCTTCAACCACAGGGTGGGTCCCACGATATGAGGTGGACATCAGGTGAGTTCCGCCGTGACGTGAAGAGGCTGTGGGTCCTACTGTGCTCAGCTGATTCGAATTCATTGACGGTCTCGTGGGGTTAAGTAGAAGTGTCGCACGGGAGCTATTTGCCGCTTCAGAAGTGTCGCATGCGAGCTATTCTTTGCAACGATGTCGCTTTCCTTCCAATTCCACGTAAAGACGTCGCATAGGAGCTATAAGCCCCTCGATGTGGCACTGGTTCCCCGCCGATCTGTGCTCCGGTACGACCGCGAATCAACATCTGCAGCGTCTCGGAGCTCCTCCCAGCCTCGGATGGTGGCCGATCTGAACGCTAACTTTGTGTTGGATGCTAGGCGCTGGCCTCGCTCCCTCCGCTCTGCTCGCGCGCAACAGGGAGCCTGTGACGCTAGGCGCGAGACCTCTGGACGACCGAACTCAGGCGACCGTCCTCTGTCCTCTGTTAATTCTTCTCCCTCCTACTCTCCGGCCCCTCCCTGTACGACAGTCGTCCTTCTGCTGCCGCCAAGATCTGCTCTGCTCGAGCTCCTATCCCACCGGCGACGACAACAGCCTGGTCGTGCTGCCTTTCTTGCTTATCCATCGACTAAGGTTAGCCCCTACACTTTCTCCCCACCTCGTTTCTTTTTCTAGTGCAAGCCTTATTCATCCCCGAGATAATGAGTTGTTGCGGCTGATCTTGCAAGCTGCTGACCGAGTCATATCTTGACTGCTTCTTGACGCAGATCAATCTTCCAGCTGTGCTCCAACAAAAGCTCGTGAGTCTGCTTCTCGTGCATGCCATATTTTCTTCCCTTTCTGTCTTCTTATCTGTTCATGTAAAAAAATCGATATCAAATTTTATTGATTTGGTGTGAACTCATGGGTTATATTCTCCGAGTAGTTAGATTTGTACATATGGAAGAAGTGTATTTTATTGATCACATGTTCTTTTACTAATTCAGAATGTTTTTGGTTTTCAATCTTATTTTCTAGTTAAATCTCAACACAGCTTTAATTTCTCGTTAAAAAAGTATATAACTTGAGTACCATTAAGCATCTTTTGTTGTTGTTGCATGTTCCCCATAAACAGTAGTGTAGTAGTATAACTTGAGTACTTTGATTTCTTGTAATGCTAGAACTAGCCACATAGTGGTTTTTCTCCATGGCGTTTCTGCCCCCTCTGAGGTCTGAGCATGCAACCTTCTAGCAAATTAATTGGCAAATGTACAAGGGCAACCTACTGTATCTTATTAGCAAATTAAGTGACTCAAGTAGTAGTTTTATCATTGTATCGGGTCAATCTGTAGTTAACAAGTGAATGCGAGCATTGTTGGCTGCTACGTGATAAGAGCATGCTCTCCAATGCTTACGGTAACATTATGATGGGATCATGAGGTATATAATTTCAGAACTAGTTGATTAGACTCTCAAATTACTCTTTGCTTCAAACTATCACTAAACATTTGTGTTGTTTCCTTGCCTGTTGTTTTGCATAATGGCATTGGCATGTGCTGCTCAATCGATCATTCAAGGATCATCATTTACATTGCTAGGTTCGGTACAACGTTACAACAGGCATCTGTGGCATTTGATGTTGGATTTATTTTGAGATGATTTGTTAACGAAAATAATGGTATATACTTAGATGTTTCTTGATGTTGCTCAACCGTGGTAGTGTGTGTTAGAATTGCCCGACTTGTACGCTTCAATACTTCGAGTGCTTTCCGACAGTATACGCACGTACAAGCAAATCTCCGACGAGACGATTTCCGGCGAGACGGACAAGTGCACACGTACGTAGCTAGCCTAGCTAGATTACTTTCCTAGCTGACAGCTCACGCACACAACACGAATCGCTTGAACGCACACAGAATCAATTAGATAGCTAAACGCACATATCGTGCGTCTTCTTTCTTTATTTCTCTGATAGCTCACGGTGGTGTTTTTACAGGGGCCTTACACACGTATATATAGCAGATTTAGTATAGCTAACCTAGTAGGATTAGGACATCTAATTCCTACTCTATTCGGCTACCCGTGTCTACTCGGATACGTACCCCGTACTACGACGTGCTTATTCCTAACAATCACCCCCTAAGCACGACGTGCTCTCTTCTACACCGACCTGGATTCCAAATACGCCAGCTACTTCGCGTAGGCGTTACTGTTGGCTTTACTTTCGCCACTTAAACCATCATCTTCGACAGTGCTTTCGTCGTCTCTTGTGGCACCCATGTCGCCGTCTTTGCTCTTGTCGGCTTCTCCATGGCTTCACGCCGACAGTCCTTTTTGTCCGCGCCCTTCTCCATGCCTTCACGCCGACTATCATTTTTGTCCACGCCTTGAGATATTATACTTGGTTTGATGAAGTACTTTCTCATCGATGCCTCACATATTTGATCTACTACTTGCCGATGCTCTTGGATGCAATAGAACAAATAAGTAGGAGGTAGTTCAAATTGGTTTTCTTCTAGCTTCTCTATACCACGTGAAAAGCATCTTGATGGATCTGCACCCCCTATTGTTGGTTCTCCTTTATCTGTCTGGCCACCAGTCCACACTCTTGGACCATCGCCTTCTGGCCTTGCTGGCCTGTTTGCTAGGCTCACTTCAGCTCCCCCTCCTCCTCTAATTTTTGGGCAAACAAGTGCAGGTATCGCTGCGCATGCATCTGTACACCCTTCCAGTTCCGTTTCTTCTGGCCACAGACTAGCCTTTTCTTCAAACTCTTTGTCTTCTGGGAGAATCCCTAGTGCTTCTGGCCTGGTGTCCACGCTTGGAGCTGCCCCTAGGCCTTCAATGTCTTCTGGGCCCGAACTTGCTGACAAGGATAAGCTCGATTGATCCATATTTTCTTCATACTCAAGATCCCACGTGACGTGAAAAGTTGAATATTCCGGTTCGTTGTAGCCCCAATTCCATGACTTGTCTTCCTCAAAGATTACGTCTCCCTTGAAAACCACCTTATTGGTATAAGGATTGCACAAGTGGTATGTCTTTGAGCCTTCATAGCCTGTCATGATCATTGGAATACGTTGCTCCGCCAATTCCGCCTTTACATGCGCCACACATCCAAAAGTACGAAGATGATCAACCGAGGGCTTCCATCCGTACCATGCTTCGTACGGTGTTGTACCAACTCCACTCTCGAGATTCCATGTTCAGCAAATACAGCCGTATTGACTGCCTCACCCCAGAATTTTCCTGGCAAGCCTTTACTCTTCATCATGCTCCGTGCCATGGTCAACATAGTTTGATGCAGCTCACCCCCCTCATCAATGCGTAGGGCTCTTATCTTTGCCTCCACCTTGAACTCTTCGGCTTCCTTGATCTTCTCGAATGCTTGTTGAGCTTGATCCTTACTTTTCAGCAACACAATCCACATGTATTTACTATGATCATCCACCACAAGCATGAAGAACTTATTGCCAGACGGAGTTGCGGGTGAGATTCCAACGCATAGATCGCCATGAACAAGTTCCGAGGCTTCACTTGCCTCAAACTTGGCTTCACATGGGAACGCGGCACTCTGTTCCTCATGATGCACACACGGTAGATCGTGATCCACTTGCGCCACAATCTCCATAGCCGGTGATGGAGGATCCTCCTCATCCTTCAACTCAGTTACTTCGAGCATCAGCATCATCGGTCCATCATCTCCTTCCTGGGCGATGAGAGCCCTCTCCTTTTCCTTTGGTGCTTTCCGGCAATCAGCCTTGAAGTGACCGAGCTCACCGCAGTTATGACACCTTACTTTCTTTATGTCAAACTTCCTCCGCGGCGGGGCGTCATCTTCATCCTCCTGCCCCGCGATATACTTTTTCGCTGGGCGTTGTTTCTCCTTTCCGCTCGTGGAGCCTCCTTGCTTTTCTTTTGAAAGAGTCATCCACTGCTGCTTTGTGAGCATCAGGTGCTCAACCTGTTCTGGATCACCGAAGCTGATCCGGATTCTCTCATCGTGTGCCTTGAATCTTCCGACGAGATCCTCAACCGTTAATGTATTCAGGTCGAGACATTGTTCGATCAATGTAACGATCTGCATGTAGCGCGCCGGCGCCGCACGCAGGAACCTTCTGACGTTTTTGATCTCATCCAATTTCTCGCCATATCCCCTGATTGCATTGACAAGGGTAACGAAACGGGCGGCAAACTGATCAACCGTCTCGCTCTCCTCCATCTTCAGATCTTCATAGCTTTTTGTCAAAGTTTGAAGATGCGCTTCCTTCACGCGGGCATGACCTTGGTGCAAGATCTTGATCATCTCCCATGCATCCTTCGCCGATTTCTTTCCGACGAGGTGCTGCATCACGTCCTTCGGCACGACGGAATAGAGCGCCGTTAACGCTTGGCGATCCTTCCGGTACTTCGCGCATCCCTTGACGTACTCGTCGCCTCCTGGATCGACGGCCTCCCAAACCTCCTGAGCCTCCATGGCCACCTCCATGTTGAGTGCCCATAGCCCGTAGTCCTTGTGATCGAGGCGCGGATACAAAGCCTCCCCCACCGTCTCTGTCACCGGTGCCGATGCCGAGTTGTCGCCAAACTTCACCATCGCCATGACCTCCTAGTACTTTCAGCAGATCACGGACGACAACCTTGGCTCTGATACCAATTGTTAGAATTGCCCGACTTGTACGCTTCAATACTTCGAGTGCTTTCCGACAGTATACGCACGTACAAGCAAATCTCCGACGAGACGATTTCCGGCGAGACGGACAAGTGCACACGTACGTAGCTAGCCTAGCTAGATTACTTTCCTAGCTGACAACTCACAGTGGCGGACCTAGAGAAAGTTATGAGTGGGGGCAAATCAAGTGAGTGGGGGCATTCCTTGTTTAAAATTTGCAAAGTTTCCATTTTTTGGTGTCAAACATGGAAAAAAAGTATAGAAATTCGAAATTTTGAGTGGGGGCCAAGGCCCCCACTAGGCTCTACTTGGGTCCGCCCATGACAACTCACGCACACAACACGAATCGCTTGAACGCACACATAATCAATTAGATAGCTAAACGCACATATCGTACGTCTTCTTTCTTTATTTCTCTGATAGCTCACGGTGGTGTTTTTACAGGGGCCTTACACACGTATATATAGCAGATTTAGTATAGCTAACCTAGTAGGATTATGACATCTAATTCCTACTCTATTCGGCTACCCGTGTCTACTCGGATACGTACCCCGTACTACGACGTGCTTATTCCTAACAGTGTGTGCAAGTAGCCCAGTTATATTCTCCTTCAGATCATTTGACCTCTATGTCATACTTCAGCTCATGGTATGCACTGTTAACTGGAGTAACTGTCTAAAAATTCAGTATATTCTATTTGCTGATCGCACGTGTTTGAAATTCAGATTCTTTATTTGTTGTTTTTTAGTTCCTGTATTAAAAAGACAAATTTCTAGGTTATATTATTGGAACACTAGTTGGTACAAAATATGTATTTAAACACTAATGTCAGTTATTTGTTTTGAAAAACAAATTGGTGGTCTTGTGTCTTGATTTTCCTTCACAATGCAATATCAATAGTACATAGCCAAACAAGAATTATTTTGTCAGTATACTATACTTGCTAAAGTTGCATGTTGCATGTACTTTGTACTTGCTACAACCTGATGAAAATGGGATATGTGTAATTGGCAAATGTATAACTAGCACTTGATATCAGACTAGCCTGGATTAATTACCAGGGAGTCTTTGTGAGCTTTCATTTATCATATTTGATCATGAATTTTATGGTTGCAGAACCACCACCCTTGCTATGTGTTGGAGGAATTAATTAACTAGAATAGTGCTTGTGAGGGAGGGTACTATGTGAGGCTGCTCATGTTCCAATTACATGCAAGATTGTCCTCCAGGAGGTATAGTTATTGCACTAGAAGCTATAGTTATAGCAGTCTAACTGAATTTTTTCTGTATCTCTGCACCTATATATACTTTCTTGCTGATGTATTTTGTGTAAGCACTAAAAACCATTTAGAACTACTGACTGTGGGTATGTGTATAATTCCTATGATCCTCGGGTGAGGCCATTGGACTATTGTTTCTATGCTTTGCTTGGATATGCACTAGAATAACCTAGTTAATCAAGTTTTCATATGTGTTGGGTATTTCTCTCACTACCTTTACACTTCTTACTAACCAAGGAACATGCAAAAGCGTGATCGAAATAGCACTATAGTGAGTGTGGTTGTTTGGTTTGCAGGAGAACACGTAGCCATAAAATGCGGGGTGAGGGCTTGTGGTCCTTTGGTACTGCTTTCTTGCGGTAGCGTAGGATTTTTTTGGACCTTTTAGGTTGCTTAATGCCCTTATCAGATCTACATCCATGTGTTGCTTATTTTTTTAGTGTTTGGTTCTTATATCATTGCCCGATCTCTTTTTGGTGAGAAATGATATTTTCTTGGCTGGCCAGCATCATCTTACCCGCTGTCCCCATTGTGTCAAGAACTTTGCGTGTCGAGAACATATTATGCTTGTTTGAAATGGTAGAAGTAGCTTTGTGCTCGATGTTGACTTCTGTTCTTGCCTACAACTACTTTTTAGGGATTGAGTAGCTAATACTCACTCGAATTATTTTGAAGAAAATGCTGGTTCTAGAGAGATAAGATTAGATGATGACTGGCAGCATGATAATCAAGAGTACTCATGTGATGGTAACTTATTACTGACTTCTTATGATCAAGGAAAAGATGGAAGCTACTTGGCACAGTAGTACTTCTGTTTAAATATTCATTTGTTGTCCCGTAGGTTTGAAACACACATCTATATTTGCTTAAATGACAGGAATGTAGGAATTTAAACATGTAGCTTTCCATGCAACATTTGGCTGTAGATTTGAAGTACACATATATGTGAGCTTCCTTGTTTTCATATTTGTTAGGTTATCCTTTTTTGGGTCGCCTGGTGTACGTGGGTGTGGTTGCTCTGTAGTTACTAGACATAGTATTGCACTGCTAGTGATAGGTTATAGTATGGTAGATCTGATCATGGGCTAGCATAATTTGATTGTACATCTAAATTGAATATGATCTGGTTCTTATGTGTGCCACTCCCTGGTGATTTATTTCACCAGCTATGCTACTTCTTGATGGTTTCTAGCTACTAGTATTTGGGAAATTTATATTCCATTTGTTATAGAAAAATATCTCTATTACAGTTAGGATCTGATCATGTTTCTTTGTTTTGTTTTATTTTTGTTCCATTTTGCAGGGATAAAGTGAATAAAAAGAAGATAAGATTACTAGAAGAGTAGCTTTAGGCTATTTTCTTGCAATTTTCCTTTTATTGGATACTTGTAAAGACATTGTAATATTCTTACTGTAATAAAAATTATGATTTCATTTCATTTCTTGTTTTTAAATTATTTTTCCTTTTAGGTTGTATTTTGTAAAGTTGGAGTATTTTTTTGTTTTCCATATACATTACTAGTGGGGTACCAATTTTGCTACTAGTGGCACACTATATAGGTGGCGCACATGAGAGGTGTGCCACTAGTAAATACTAGTGGCGCCCTATCTGTCACCATCAAAGCTAGTATGTTGCAATTTTTTGTTACCACGTTTAGAGAGTTGTTGCCATAAATTAATGCCATAAACACAGGGTTGGTGGCGAAAGAGGTGTACCCACGAAAACAAGAGTTGTTGCTATAGGGTTTGGGTTTACTGCAACAATTGGCTATTACCACAGAAGGACATGCGCCACGAAACAAGTGTTGTTGGAATAGGCTATTGCCACAAATGCCTATCGCCACAAAAAACCAATCGCCACGATTTTGATGGTTGTTGCATTAAGCTATCCCCACAAACCAAATTGTGGCATTAAGCGCGTGCTGCCACAAGAAAAAATGTGGCAACTTGTCACATGGCCGTTGTAATAGCATGCTTTGTTGCCACCATTTGGTTTTCGTGGCAATAACCTATTACCATGCATCCTGTTGCAACGCTTGGCAACAAAATTCATGTCGTGGCAATAGGTACAATTCGGCACTTACTGCCACAAATCTTGTTGTTGCAATAGACCTGAATCCTTGTAGTGACTCGACAAGAACCAAGCAGCACCCTCAAGAGGGGAAGCGACCATTGATGCCCGAACCAGAGACTAGCCCTAGGGTTTCCCTTGGCACACAGAGGGGAGTGGAAGAACGGTAACCACGACGCCCTCAAGGAAGGAAGAAACCACCCGCAGGCGGCACCACGTCGGTGCCGGTCGAGCCGACAAGGATTTCTTCCGAGGACCCTATCCACCAACCCCGGACGAGACGTTGCACAGGATACCCGTGAGGGCGAGGCCTTGCCACCACCGAACTTGCCGCCCACGAGCATGTGCCACTCCGGTCTCGAATCCTCCATCATCGTCTCACCGAGAAATCCGTCACGGGGTCTACAACATCGCGGCACGGGTAGAAATGAAACATGATCCACAGGACCGCGACCACGCGGGATGGAACTGCCTCCACCGTTAGAGACGGTAGTCGACCGGACGCGGCCGCAGACAAACCAGTCTTTCATAGGTCTGGTCGGTCCCAGAAGGACCGTAAAGCCTCCGTGGAGGCATACCAGTCCCATGGCGGTCTGGCCGAGCCCCGAAGAGCCCGTAAAGTCCGTCACCATGCTGCAACAGGCCGGCCAAAGACACCACGAATCCCAACCATCCTACCCGCCAAGATCTGAAGATCAGACAAAGCAAAGCCGGGCGGCCTGCCTAACCTAGATCTAAGCCCAAATGGGCCTGATCTAGGATGCCATGGCCACACCCGCCCCGAGCTCTGCCTGCCTCCATCTCTTTCTCGAAGTTCTTGCGACGTTATTGACTCCCGAGGGGAATCAGGTAAGTCGGCCCTTTCTTCGATTGCGTCAGAACTGAATCGTTTCCGGCTCCAGCATCGATAGAGTCGGATCCAGATCTCACGTGGTATATGAAGCAATGCTTTTTCTTGTTCATGGTATGGAGGTAGCGGCACAGCTGGGTTTCTGCCTATGCCATCTCAAAGCTCTGCTTGATCTCGGTGATTGCTTTGTAATCGATGTAGGGGCGCTTCATCATCTACTTTATCTTATGCCTCAAGAGTGTTTTTCTGCTCCAGCATCACTAGAAACGGATTCGAAGCGAATATATTCCTCATCCGTGCATCCGATCTGAACGGGGAGATCAGATCCGGATTTTTCTTCCACCTCTTCTTCCACTATAGGAGCGGGCTGGGTGGGTACAGGTTTTTCTGGGATCTTGAACTCTTCCGCCTCTGCGGACAGAGCAGATCTGGATTTATCTTCCGCCATGGTCATCACCTCAAGGGTGGGTTGGGCGGGTTCAGCGAAGCCGAATAGATATCGATCTCGCTGATGGACATGATTGTGTAGGTTGTCACGGGCTCCTTAGCTGGAATCCAAGTCTCGTCGAGAAGAACGAGAGGGACATCATTGGCGTAGACTACGCGACCCATGGCGATTATTTCGCCGATTCCTGCACGCGCAGATTCCGCCTGGAACAAATCTCCAAAAGTCACCCGCCCCATGGTGGGCACCAACTGTCGTCGGATTGTCGACAAGTACGCCATAGGGGGTCCCGACGGTGTTGAGAAGATGGGGTGTGAGACGTAAGGATGTTCCAGGAACGGTGAGCACAAGTTTACCCAGGTTCAGATCTGACTGTGGTGATCAGATCTTACTCCTGTTAGCAACCTAGTAATATATCGGCGAGAGCCGGATGTTACAGCGGATTACGAGAGGTTCACCTATGCGAGTAGGTTGTGGTTGATCTATGATCTGGTTCCCTAAAGGCTCCCCTAGGGCTGGTTTATATAGTCATCCGGCCCTAGGGTAATAGGAGTGATGAGGGTTTGACTCGTCAATGCCCATTGTTATGGACTTGGGTTTTGGAGAAGATGGGGATGCTAGAAGTCGCGGAACGGTTAACAGACAAGCAACACGAGATTTACCCAGGTTTAGGCCTATGGAGGGAAAACCCTACTCCTGCTTCTCTGGTCTTGATTATGGCGGAACCGAAGGTTACAGGGGTGCGCATATGCGATCTGGCGTGAGGTGTGTGTATGAGGTGGTGATTGTCCTTCTCGTCGTGCCCTCCTGGCCTTTATATAGATAGGCCAGGTCCCGGGTTAGGTCGAGTCAGTTACAGATTAGGGTTGATACCCGTTAAAATTCTATCTAATCTAGACTTGTCCTCCAAGGAGCCGAAATCGCCACGGGCTTGGGCCACCCGAAATCTTCATGGGATTCGTGTCCTCATGTGGACCTTCCTTGGGCTGGACCAGGTATCCCAACGTTGTGCACCTGACATGGACATACCCCACGGGTACACGACATTGGTATACCTGATCCAGCCCAAGAAATATCCACGTCAAGACATGAGGCCCATGAAGACTTCGGGTGACCCAAGCCCATGATGTTTTCGACTCCTTGGAGGACAAGTCTAGATTAGATAAAATGTCAAAGGGTACCAACCCTAATCTGTAATCGACTTGACCTAAGCCCGGGACCTGCCTATCTATATAAAGGCCAGGAGGGTGCGACAAGAAGGATCTCTTCCACCATCGCATACACACCTCCACGCCAGATTGCATCTGCGCACCCCTGTAACTTTTGATTCCGCCATAATCAAGAGTAGACAAGCAGGAGTAGGATTTTCCCTCTGGGGGCCTGAACCTGGGTAAATCTCGTGTCCCGCGTTGCTTGTCTGTTAATCGTTCCGCGACTTCTAGCATCCCCATCTTCTCCAAAACCCAAGTCCATACAATGAGCATTGACGAGATCAACCCTCGTCAACACACGTTGGGTATATCCATGTTAGTAGCCCCTTAGTGTTCATTCGAATCATTGGAGACTCTTCAACCCTTCGAGTGCTTTGTATTTGAGCCTGTTTTTTACAAGGAGGAACGTTTAGTTCATAAGGATTGATGATGCGTATGCCTGGCTCACCCGACGGATCAGGGCCAGTTAACTGTCATAGAACAAAACAACACGATCTTCATCAAACTCGAGTCCCGGACTCGAATTCAGAACGATTGCTGGTGAGATTCGACTCAGGCTGTTGTGGTCTTATAGGAGTGGAATCCCAGTGTTTTTCAAGTGATGTACCCAACGTGTCCATCGGGATTTTCATCGTGCCTGTTAACACGGAAACTTACTAGCAGAGCGCAGTCGGGTGTGTTGTCAGGCCATCAGATGGTATCTATAGGACTTATCTTTGCGTCATAGACACAACATCCGAAATTTTATCACCGCAAAGGTGTTTCGGGTGGCCAAGGAGATTGTTTCTCACTTAGCATTAGTGTGGGAAAAGTTGACAAAAGATTTTTGTTGTATTTGATCCAAAGGATCTCATTCGAATAATTCATAAGGCACGTGACCAGCGCTCCCTATGGGAGTAGCCCCTGAGTGTTTGTTCGAGTCGTAGACTCGAGCAGAGATTTTAGTTCTCGTTTACATTATTAGTCCGAACGACACATTTTTTTGAATACTTGACCAGCGCTCCCTATGGGAGTAGCCCCCGATTAGTTGGTTGAGTCGAAAACTCGTCCGTAGTGGAGTCGCAGACTCGACGTAGAACTCGAAGATATTTTCAAGGTGGCATTACCTTTGTAATTTTTCGGGTGCGCGGCCAGCGCTCCTGATAGGAGTAGCCCCCGAGTAGTTGGTTGAGTCGAAAACTCGAATAAGTACTTATTATGACCAGTCGAAATCTGCGAGCCATTGCTAGCCTTTGCTTTGATGACGTCATTGCTGACGATTGGTGAGCTCAACCGTCTGCGGCAGCAGAGACGATGTGACGGGACGATCGTGGGTCCCACTACCTGACTTGACGTTAACTAGTCACACGTAGGCGTGGCGGAAGTTACGGCGTCTCCTCGATTTCCTCGCATAGTGGATGGCGTGCTGGCGACGGTTCAGTTTGGAGCTGACACGTGAACGGTGAGATCGAAGGCACGCGCTAGGGCTTTCCGATCGATGGCTCTGTTTCATCGTCTTATTCCTTTTATATCGTGGGGAAAATAGTGGTTCTTTGCTTTTCATCGCGCACTAGACGTTCTCCGTACTTTTCCTTCCTCTTTCCTCCGCGCGCATCGCCGCACTCATCGCTCCAGGATGGGCAAGCCGAAGAAGACGTCCTCTGCTTCAGCGGGGCCAAGCGCCGCCGATGCTGGGAAGAAAGCTGCCGCTCCGGCCCGCACCACCGACGGCGGGTGGCGGCGCACGGAGATGCGCGTCTCGTATTTAGATTTGACCTTAGTTGCAACCAAAGCTAATCCGAATAAGTCAGCTCATATAATTACTGGTGCTATGAATTCAGGTTGATGTCTTACCTTGTTGGTTCGGAGGCTAACCTTGTTGGTTCGGAGACTATCGTTTCTCCTCCCTCTCAGTTGTTTATATTATATATTATACCTTTGTTACCTTGTGCTCCTCATCCCTTTCCTTATTCACTTCATTATCGTGCTCTAAAACAACTAAGTTTTAGGTGCAATGGTCATTCATTTAATTTTCAAACTTGATTGCGAGTCAAGGATTAATGGCCTGCATGTTACATAACATTGGATAACATGTGTGGATGAAAACTGAAACTAACTATTTGAGTTATAACATGCATTTGGAAAATAAATAAATATTACACTCAAACATGATTTGGAAAATGAGTTATGATGATGCACTTGAAGATAAGAAATACTCTACGGGGAGATGCATTTTGAAAAACACCGCCCCTTGATTATCACGTCATCGGGTTGGTGTGTAGATGACAGGGACTTCAAAAAGAATATGAACAAAAACCCAAGCTCCATCTTGGCGAGTTAGGAAAAGACATGGATGCACATTTTTTTCTCGGTACCTCACTATCGCAAGCCTCCTTTAGACAGTCCAATCGCTCCTTCTGCAAAGCCAGTAAGCCACCATGATCCACACATGAAATTCATTAAGCAGTTCACATGGAACCTCTTAGAATATTGTAAAATAAAAACCATCATATTGCTATCCAAAACAACAACTCTGAACTTCATCGATACTTCATTCTGGCAGTATCGCAATCTAAAATTTCAGTGTAACATTGTGTGACTACACATCATCTCCTTCGGTAGTATATAGCACCAGTGAAATCAGATATCTGTAGCTTTTTAGTTTATTTTACAAAGCATGTTAAAAAATCCATTCAGTGAGCTAATATTATTCAATAAGGCAACAAGTAGCTAACTGACTGATAGTCTCAATTACTCTCTCTCTCTCTCTCTCTCTCTCTCTCTTCTAAAAATGCTCATAATAGCAAGAGGTAGAACACATGATCTTCTCTGTTATTTATTTTCATATTAGCATTACAAGAAACTGCATTAGACCTGTTTTGAAATCATGTAGCCCTCAAACTTCATGGCCATTCCTTGTCGCTGAAACAGGCTTGAAATGGTGGTATCAGAAAACATGTGTGCATTGTTTCTTGTTACTACATATGGTCCAGAAATCTACACTTTTTGCTATCTGAGATGTCTATTTTATTAAACAAAGTCCACCGAGGATCCTAACTAAGAAGCAAGCTGCATTGGAATGATGGAATTTTATTTCGGCATGAATCAACACTACCACATAAATTAATTGTTCAGTATAGAAAATTCAGGAAAACAAGTCTGATCCTCACTTTGAGTTTGAGAAGAAGAGCACATAGGGAAGAGCTCGTTTGTCGCTGATCTCCACTGGGCGCCAACTGGACAGGACAAAACTCCGCCGCCTCGCCATTGAGTGTTGGAATTTTTGCCTAAATAGGCCCAGCCCATTTATTAAATGTCAATAAATTCCTGAAATCCTAGAGGCCCATTTGGCTCATTCATGCAAGGCAAGAGCTGGGACAAATGTTTAGTCTCACATTGCTAGTTGAGTGAAAGTTGGACCAGCTTATAAGGTGAGCTCTCCTATCACTTGGTAAAAGGATGAGAAGGAGAAGGAGAGAGTTCCACACGCGCGCTCCTCCTCCTCGCTCGCCTCGCCACGCCTCGCCTCGCCTCGCCTCGTCATGACGCGCGCGCGCCGCGGGTTGCGGGAATCTCGATAGGTCGCGTCTCCTCTCAGTTACACTGCGACACATCCCTTGCGCCTCCAGTTCCAGAGCACTGCGCTACCTTCATCTTCCCCATCCCGTCTTGCGGCGTGCACCGTGAGCCGGGACAGTAGGCCTCCGAGACCCCGCTGCTTCGAGTCCTGTACGGGAGAAGGGCGATAAGGTTTTTGGGGAGCGCTATCAGCGCGACTACTAGCTTCGTCACGGACTCCCTCACAGATAGCGACATCTTCTCCGACGAGGACTTCTTCCTCGACGACATGGCCAACGACGGTTCCAACGCCGGCGGTTCCACTTCTGCTACTGCCGTGTACATCTTCTGTCTCAATCTTGTTCTGATCATATCCAAAGTTTTATGCCTTGCAGTTTGTTTGGCTACATGCCTTAATATGTTTTCGCTATTTCACATGATTAGTATTTTTCCTACTATTCTAATCATGTTTTATCTAGCGTTTATTATAGATAATCCGCTTGGTAAATTGCTCTATTACTCAACAATCCAAAAACCTTATTTCAGGCAATTTGCCCCAACTGGCTTTGTTGCTTCTATGAAGCCACCTGTGTTTGAAGGTGTGAATTACAAACGATGGCGTGCGAGAGCAGTGCTCTGCTTTCAGACCATGAGCTGCTATAACGCCATCTATGGCGCGTCTGAGGGGGAACTTAATCCCGCTCAGGAAGAGGCGTTCCAAAAACTTGATACCACTTTCAAGGCTGCCTTGATCAGCATCCTTGGCAACAATATTGTCGATTCATATCTGGCATTTAGCAATGGCAAAGATATGTGGGATGCGCTCGAGAGAAAATTTGGAGTCTCTGATGCTGGCAGTGAACTGTATGTCATGGAACAATTCTATGAATATAAGATAATTGATGACCGCTCCATTGTGGAGCAGGCTCATGAGATACAGTCACTTGCCAGGGAGTTTGAGCACTTCACTTGTGTGTTACCGGACAAGTTTGTTGCCGGAGGCATCATTGCCAAACTTCCCCAGTCATGGAGGAATTTTGCTACTTCTCTGAAGCACAAGAGACAAGAGTTCTCCGTGATGGATCTCATTGGGACTCTTGATGTGGAAGAGAAGGCGAGAGCAAAAGACACACGTGCTCGAGGTACCGAGGGAGGTTCTAATGCCAACCTGGTACTGAAAAGGAACTTCCAGCCTCACAAGTTCAAGAACAAAGGCAAGTTTGATGACAAAGGAAAGTTCGATGGAAAGAACAAGGCCTCACAGTTCACCAGCTTCAAGAAGAAGACTGATAAGAGGAAAGGTGCTTGTCATGTGTGCGGTGATCCTAATCATTGGGCTTCTGCTTGTCCCAACCGCTTTGACAAGCGCCAGCATGGGAAGAGCAGCAAGACTGCTAATGTTGTCATGGGCGACGTTGAGATGAAAGATGTTGGGCATGGTATATTACCTAATGTTCTTTCATTATGTCATTCTCCTGATTGGTGGATTGACACGGGCGCTAATGTACATGCATTACGATATTTCCATGTTTTCTTCATATCAGTCGAGGGACTCAAACCGTCTTGATGGGGAACAGCTGCATGCTTCGCTCATGGTGTTGGTACGGTCGATCTGAAGTTCACTTCGGAAAGACTGCGTCAAGAACGTGCATCATGTTCCCTCAATAAATAAAAATCTTGTTAGCGGATCTCTTCTGTGTCGAGATGGCTAAAAGATTGTATTCAAGTCCAATAAATTTGTAATTTCGAAGTATGGAACCTTTATTGGTAAAGGCTATGAATGCGGAGGCTTGTTCCGCTTATCTCATCGGGACATTTGTAATAAAGTTGTTAATCATATTTACACAAATTTTGAATCAAATGTCCGGCACTCGCCTTTGTCATATTAATTTTGGTTGTATGACGCTAGCCAAAATGAATTTAATCCCTGATTTCTCAACATTAAGGGATCTAAATGCCAAGTCTGCGTAAGCTAAACAACCTCGCAAGTCACATACGATCATCGCAGTGAGAAATTTAACACCACTAGAGCTCATACATTCGATCTTTGTGAGATGAATGGTGTGTTGACAAAAGGTGGAAAGAAATATTTCATGACTTTGATCGATGACTCTCGAGATATTGTCATGTGTATCTTCTGAAATCAAAAGATGAGGCTTTGAGTTTCTTCAAAATCTATAAAGCCGAGGCGTAAAATCAACTTGATCGAAAGATTAAGAGGCTTAGGTCTGATCGTGGTGGAGAGTATTTTTCCAACGAGTTTGATTTCTTTTGTGCGGAACATGGCATAATTCATGAGAGGACGCCTCCCTACTCACCCCAGTCAAATGGAGTAGCCGAAAGAAAGAACCGTACTCTAACAGATTTGGTTAACGCCATGTTAGACACATCGGGTCTTTCTAAGTAATGGTGGGGGGAGGCACTATTGACCGCGTGTCATGTCCTAAACCAAGTTCCCACAAAGAACAAAGAAATTACTCCATTCGAAGAATGGGAGAAGAAAAGACTAAAACTCTCTTACTTACGTACTTGGGGTTGTTTGGCAAAGGTTAATGTACCAATCCCCAAGAAGCGCAAGCTTGGACCAAAAACCATTGATTGTGTTTTTCTGGGCTATGCTTTTCATAGCATTGGTTATAGATTCTTGATAGTAAAATCTGAAGTACCTGACATTCATGTCGGTACAATCATGGAGTCGACTGATGCGACTTTCTTTGAGGATATCTTTCCAATGAAGGATAAACCTAACTCATCAAATCCGGAGATACCTAGTTCATCTAATCAGGAATTTGCTATATTCTCTGAACCTATCATTCCGATTGAACACTCTGAAAGTCCTAAGGAGGAGGATAATGAAATTCCTAAAAGGAGCAAGAGACAAAGGACTGCAAAGTCTTTTGGTGATGATTTCATTGTGTACCTTGTGGATGACACTCCCACTTCCATTTCAGAAGCTTATGCATCTCCTGATGCTGACTACTGGAAGGAAGCTGTTCATAGTGAGATGAATTCCATCTTAGCTAATGAAACATGGGAGATCACTGATCGTCCTTATGGGTGCAAACCTGTAGGATGTAAATGGGTGTTCAAGAAGAAACTAAGGCCTGATGGTACTATTAAGAAGTACAAGGCAAGGCTAGTGGCCAAGGGTTATACCCAAAAGGAAGGTGAAGACTTCTTTGACACTTACTCACCAGAGCAAGGTTGACCACCATTCGAGTACTACTTTCTCGGATGCCTCACGGTCTTCTCGTTCATCAAATGGACGTTAAGACGGCTTTCCTAAATGGAGAGTTGGATGAGGAAATTTATATGGATCAACCAGATGGTTTTGTAGTAAATGGTCAAGAAAGAAAAGTGTGCAAGCTACTGAAGTCTTTGTATGGTCTTAAACAAGCACCTAAGCAGTGGCACGAAAAATTTGATAAAACCTTAACCGCTGCAGGCTTTGTTGTAAACGAAGCTGACAAGTGTGTATACTATCACCATGGTAGGGGTGAGGGAGTCATCCTTTGTTTGTATGTTGATGACATACTGATTTTCGGAACCAACCTTAATGCAATTAATGAGGTCAAAGATTTCTTATCTCGTTCCTTTGAGATGAAGGATCTGGGAGAAGCTGATGTCATCCTGAACATCAAACTATGTGGAAAAGATCTTGAGTCGTTTCGGGTATAGCGACGTCAATTTTTCTCCTACACTGTATGATCCTAGTGTGTTGCTTCGAAAGAATCGATGAAATGCTAGAGATCAACTAAGATACTCTGAAATCATTGGCTCGCTTATGTATTTAGCTAGTGCCACGAGGCCTGACATCGCCTTTGCTGTAAGCAAACTCAGTCGATTTGTTTCAAATCCAGGAGATGATCACTGGCATGCTCTTGAGAGAGTTATGCGATATCTAAAAGGCACTGCGAGCTATGGCATACACTATACCGGGTACCCGAGGGTACTAGAGGGTTATAGTGATTCAAATTGGATATCTGATGCTGACGAGATAAAGGCCACAAGTGGATATGTTTTCACACTTGGCGGTGGCGCTGTTTCTTGGAAGTCTTGCAAGCAGACCATCTTAACGAGGTCAACTATGGAAGCACAACTCACAGCACTAGACACGGCCACTGTTGAAGCAGAGTGGCTTCGTGAACTCTTGATGGACTTACCTGTGGTTGAAAAACCTATACCCGCAATTCCAATGAACTGTGATAATCAAACTATGATTATTAAGGTGAACAGTTCTAAGGATAATATGAAGTCCTCAAGACATGTGAAGAGGAGACTAAAATCTGTTAGGAAAATGAGAAACTCCGCAGTTATTGCATTGGATTATATCCAAACATCTAAGAACCTGGCAGATCCCTTCACAAAGGGACTATCACGCAATGTGATAGAAAATGCATCAAAGGAGATGGGTATGAGACCCACACTATGAGTTTTCCACAGTGGTAAACTACTCTATGTGATCGGAGATCCCGTGAATTAGAATTGGGAGACAAGCTGTTGGTTAGCTGAGAGGAAAGTATCTCTACTTTAATAAACACCACTCCATAAAGATGCAATACTTTCCTATTCTACATGGCAGGTTGATTTATTATCTTAATGTGTTTTAAGTGTTTTATCCTAAGCAAAGATGTTGTCCTGCAGAACATCTTTTGAAGAACACACCTATATGAGTCTGACTGTTAAAACGACGCAGTCTATGAGAGTAGGGTGCTCTCTAATAAACTCATGAAAGGTCATGGAGTATGACGTATAAGCTCCACCCGCGGGGAAGTCCCACGGTAGCCTAGTATCGGTCAAGACTTTTTGTGAAGCTAGGTTCGCAACAAACTTGCAGTTCAAGGCATAGTCCACTGTACAAGTTGCGTCCTAGTATAACATAAAGCTCTAGGTGGAAGTTCAACTTAACAGTCTCCACTGCAGTACTGGTATATAAACAATGTTTTGGAACCAAAGGCAAACTTCATGTGCCTCTGGGATCTGGTGGGGGATTGTTGGAATTTTTGCCTAAATAGGCCCAGCCCATTTATTAAATGCCAATAAATTCCTGAAATCCTAGAGGCCCATTTGGCCCATTCATGCAAGGCAAGAGCTGGGACAAATGTTTAGTCCCATATTGCTAGTTGAGTGAAAGTTGGACCAGCTTATAAGGTGAGCTCTCCTATCACTTGGTAAAAGGATGAGAAGGAGAAGGAGAGAGTTCCACACGCGCGCTCCTCCTCCTCGCTCGCCTCGCCTCGCCTCGTCATGACGCGCGCGCGCGCCGCGGGTTGCGGGTTGCGGGTTGCGGGAATCTCGCCGAGCCGAGCTTTATTTTGCCATGCATGAATGGTATATGAACAGATATACAGAAGCTGAAACGTTTGCTTTAAATACGAGTTAAATGAATATGAATTGAGTGGAGGCTGTCCGGTGGACTGCCGCCTGTTCGCTTCATCTACCGTCCATTCGTTTCATCTTCTGCGCAGTCTGTCTACCTTCCCCTCTGTGCCTATAAGAGAGAGAGGTCGCGCCTCCTCTCAGTTACACTGCGACACATCCCTTGCGCCTCTAGTTCCAGAGCACTGCGCTACCTTCATCTTCCCCATCCCGTCTTGCGGCGTGCGAGCCGGACAAGAGGGCCTCGAGACCCCGCTGCTTCGAGTCCTGTACGGGAGAAGGGCGATAAGGTTTTTGGGGAGCGCTATCAGCGCGACTACTGGCTTCGTCACGGACTCCCTCACAGATAGCGACGTCTTCCCCGACGAGGACTTCTTCCCCGACATCAGCACTCTCTTCCTCGACGACATGGCCAACAACGGTTCCACTTCTGCTACTGCCGTGTACATCTTCTGTCTCAATCTTGTTCTGATCATATCCAAAGTTTTATGCCTTGCAGTTTGTTTGGCTACATGTCTTAATATGTTTTCGCTATTTCACATAATTAGTATTTTGTCTACTATTCTAATCATGTTTTATCTAGCGTTTATTATAGATAATTCGCTTGGTAAATTGCTCTATTACTCAACATCGAGAACCTCTTGGCGTGCGTGTGTGTGCAGCCGTCGTGCGCCATTGGTGACACCTACGCCTCACCTCACCATCCCGGACCTCGCATGGAGGACATTCCCTCCGCTCCTTCTCCTCCTCCTCCGATGCATCACCCAGCTGGAGGGGAGGTGCCCCGTGGTGCTGCTGGTCGGCCTCAAAGGCGGCCTCCATCGGGGAGTGGCCATGGCGCGTGGTCTAGGGGTCCACCAGATCGTGAGTGAGCATCCGCATGTTGTGGTCGCAGAATGGAGCGCGTGGAGTGTATGGCGGCAGTGTGCTTTGCCGGAGGGAGCGGAATATGTGGCGGCAGCCTGCTTCGCCAGCAGGGGACGGGACTGCTTTGATTTTACACGGCAATTAAAATGCCATGTAGTATCTCCTAGTGGCATGCAGGCTGTCTGTATGGAGGAGACGATTTTGTTGTAATTGCATGGATGAGTGTGTATTTTAGTTGGAAGAGTTTTAGGAAGTTTGTTGGCGGTGGCAGTTCCAGTATAATTTGTTAAAGTGTGACACTAGACTCTCGCATCTTTGAAAATAATACTGTAGTAAAGATTTAGGTGAGTTTATCCCTTTTTTATATATACTTGGTTCGTGGCCAACTTTGCCAGGGTCAGCAAAAAACCAAGTCAATGACACGTGAACCACTAGTAAATGAAGTGTTGCATATTCTTAGTAGCAGTACGGACGACATGTACGTATGAAGCTTTATGTGAAACCGACGCCTATATACGACCACAGCAGAGGTTTCACAGCGAAAAACAAAGACAGAGACATCATTTGCTACAAACATTGTGAACCGGTCTCAGCAAAGGTAATAACAAACGATCGAGTACCAGTAGCAACACGGCACTAACATCTCGATACGAACACTTTGCACTATTTGAAAAAACACAATGGCCCTGCGATGTTTCAGCGGCCATTACTTGACTCGAAAAGAGGATGTTTTACATGAGAGGTGGTGTCTTGATCTGCCTATCTACCTTCTTTTTTTTTTGCAGGGATCTGCCTATCTACCTTCAGCACAGGTGCAACCTCATTTTTCCCTGGAGCCTTTAGATGGCATCAGAGACTCCATAGCTTCCCTGCACATCACAGACATGATCAGCAAGTGTTGGGGTAACGTTGTAGGCACGGTTACTGAGAAAACTTCTGACTAAGAGTGCAAAAAACAGTAGTACATGGCACAAATCTAGCAAATAGAATAGCACAGAGGAAGCTTTTAGGTAAGCAACTACTGTATAAATTTCCATCCTAGAGCAACATGTTTCCAACACAAAAGGGGTAGGATGGATACCGTAATGCGCCCTCCATCTCAGCATTCTCTGGGTCCAACTTGAGGCCATCAAGAAATGCTTGGCACGCGCCCCCACGGTCCTGATGAGCAAAAGCCTTGTGAATCAATTGTTAAAAACAATCTGCACCAGTCAATAAAGCAGCAGACGGGATATTCAATCCCACCTCCAGTAAACTCAGTGCAGCGCCATGCCGGTAGTAAGCCTTCAGCCAATCAGGCCGAAGTTTTCTGCATTCAAGAGCATCCGACAACGCCTTCTGTCCATCACCCATGCGGAGCCAGCAAAAGCTTCTGTTTGAGAACAAGGTCGCATCATTTGGGTCAAGATCAATTGCCTGCATCCAACAAGTTAGAGCAAGATTTGGTGAGTAACAAAAGAAACAGGTACGAATTTGCGAGCATTTGAGTGGTAAATCTGCAAATGCATGCTCATGGACTAGTATTAGTGCAAGATATTCATGAATCACGTGAATACCTAAAAGAAAATCAATCTAAGAAGCCTTTTCATTTCATCTGTAAGTTATTTATAAAATATAGCACAATACTGAAGTAAAATTCACTAGCAGACCAAATAAGTTCTTCCTAACGCACCTTGAATATATGGAAGAGAGATAAGGAACGAATCAAGCAAAACTAGCGCCCATATGACATACTTTTTTGGTCCAGGCCAGACCAGTTTTCTTGTACTATTCACTTGATTGCTAGCTTTCAAGTTAACAGGAGAGATAAGTAATTTTTGGAATATGAGATTCTCTTTTTCATCATCATTCTATTGAAGAAGGATGGCACAAAAGAACAGGTAAACAAATGACCAAGGGAACAAAACGGAAGACATAAATATTATTTGCATTTTATCCCGGGCAACAATCTTTTGCAACTGCAAGACACGATAAGACATTCTGACGCCATAAGTTCTTGATTGTGGCGTGCAGTTATCGAGACCAGAGCCCAAACAATCAAGTAGTAGGTTCACTGATTTGTCCATCCATCCAACCGGTAGTTGAAATAATTGGTGAGTTCACAGAAAATTTTACGAACAAGCTCTTTTGCACCTCCACATGTGAATAAGGGGTACTAGTTTTAGGTGTCAAGTCTTGATACACCTATACATGAGAAGACTATAAATATCCTGGCAAGCAATCTAATATCAACATACAAATCACTGTCTATCTTCCCCTTAAAATAGCCTGATCCCTTTCCAGTTATTCAAGCCATATTTTTCGACATAGTTATCCCTTGCAGCAAGAGAAGAACGCATAATGTAACACACCTTAGTGTAGAACGCTGACGCAGAAAAGTAATCTTTTCTCTCGACTGATTGATTCCCAAATGACTTCAACTGTGCTATTTTCCATTTATCATCCCCATGTTTATCCTGAACCATTAGTAATATCAAAAGATGGAGAAATGAAGAATGACTGGAGAAATGGTCTAATAGGAAATAAACTACATAGGTCTGTTCTGTAAATATTTTGGACAACATGGATTGTTTGGCAAGCATTTGCATATATTACTTAAAAAATCAAATTGACTATCAACATTCTAGATTGTATAAGCATAATGTTTAGCTTTCCATGTACTAATGCAATCATGCTAATCATACAACATCTTGTGATAAATATTATTCGGTCATAGGCTCCAATACCAATCAAAACTTTAACAACTAACAATAATGTAATAAATATCATTTTGTAATAGGATCCTATACCAATGGAAATTTGAATAACCAGCAATATACTCTCCTCATATATTTCACCTCACGACACATTCTTCTGATGTAAGTGTGCAAACCAGTTCATCTCCAATTTTCTATATAATCTTAAGATTTAAGAATGCCACAATCAATAACTGCCTCTTGTGCACATTGATAATGTGGAAGTTTCTAACATAAAAAAATTGCCATCCAAGTATGGAATGCTGCTAACCCTCCCGAGCCGCCCCCAAGCGACTCTGGCGGCTCCGGGGGCCTCATCTCCATCCTTCCCTAAGAACCCTTCCCCAACCCTCTTCGCATCGACCGCCACTGCTTCCGGCTCCGGCGGCAGTGGCGGCGCCTCGTCCATCTAAGATGGGGGCAGAAGAGGGGTCTGTGGCGGCGTTCACATGGGGGAGGCGCGGTGCTGGCTGTGGGCTTGGTGCGGCGCGGCCGTCTTGGCCAAGGCCTAAGGTTCTCCGGCGACCGACGAGGGAATGGAGGCTTGCCGCCGCCGGGGGTGCGGCTGTGGCCTAGCCACGCCGATCTCCTGCGGTTGTTGCCCTCTTCTCCTCTGTTGGTGCTGCACGGAGACGACGGGCGGTGTGGGGGCCTGCTCGTCTGCTGAATAAAGGCGGCGATCCTAGGATTCCTCTCACTCCAAGACGAGGTCAACATGTTGCTTGCCCTCTCTGATCTGGTCGGAGTGACGAGTTCCGGAAGGCTTCGCCGGCGAACTCCCATGGGCGAATAATGCCTGGAGATTGCCGAATTGGAGGGATTCGGTCGTGCGCACCCATGGTTTACTCTGACCGTTTGGGTTCAGAGGGAGCGCTTCGAAGCTCTGTTGGCTGTTAATATCATGGGGCATGTTTCTCGTTCCATGGTGCTGACGGAGAATGCCATGGAGAGCGAGATATGAGGACTGACAATGGTGGTTCGAGTCTAGGTGGTGATGAGGAATTGGCTTGGTGACTCGTGACTTGGAGCAGTGGCATGCAAGTGGGGGCGACTGCATAGGAGAGGTTCACAATCCTACCTTTCAGGGTGAAAACCCAGGGTCTGGCCTTAATTGGTTGTGCCTGACAATGGTCTTGTTGAAGGTATTGTTTTGAGAGCATGGACTTTCTTCAAGGTGAAAACCTAAGATCTATGATCGGGCAATAACGGTGTTTGTGCAATGTTCCCTTCTTGGAGGCGTCACTTTTGAAGAAGTTGGACTTCTGGTGCTGTCTTGGTGGTGGTAGTACCGCTGTTTCAACGAATGGGTCACTGTAGCGAGACTTTTCTTTTTTTAATTCTTCTTTCTTTTTTTGGCTGTGTGCATCCGTATGGCCGCTAGGGCAATGCGTTGTTACAGAGACCGGGTGTAATTGGTATCTTGTGTATGTTCCTTTCCAAAAAAAAAGTATGGAACGCTAGAATTTCATATGACTTCCACAAAAATCATTGGAATACCTGCAAAATTTCTAATACCAGATTTAACCATTTCAAACAGGACCTAAATATTTCAAGTCAAATTGGTTAGGATGAGAAAAGGAAATAAAACAAAGAAAAAACATAACAAAATTTGAAGGCATAAGTATCAGCATAAGTGTCTGACACTTATGCCCCACAGCTTTAAGTCTTGAAGGGTGCAACTATTATACACTTTTCTTTAATAGTAAATAGTACTGGCAAAGGGGAAGATCTTACATCTTTAGGGGCCTTACGGTTGGCATGAGCCTCCAGTAATAATTTTAAGCACTCAGTTGAGCCTTCATTTCCCATTTTAGAATCAAGTGAAGCAGTTTCGACACAATCTGAGTTGATAATGGCTCCAGCCTATCACATAACAGGAATGTCACATTTTCTTTATGGTGAATAATAACTAGGATTGAAGGTTTCCAAACTTAATCGTTGGAAAATATTGAAATAAATTAACCAACCCCAATGCAATGCTAGGACAACCTAGACAAAGGTACAATACCTCAACCAGGAGCTTCACGCATTCGACTGCCGAAAGATTTACAGCCTGAAAGAGGGGTGTCATAGCATACATTCCATAGTCGTACATCAGGTACGTCTTGTTGGGCTAGTGAAAGATGTGAAGCACATTAGTTTTGATTATAAAAATAGATGGATAAAAATATTAAACAGAACAGTAAATATACATAATCATATATATCTTTGCTAAGATTTCAGTCAAAAAGAAGGAAACAGCTTCCATGACATTGCAATTTGTGGAATCAAATAAGTGCAACGTTGTGGTTGCCACGTTATTGGTCAACATTGACCAGTAGATTTTTCTTCTTTGATAGATCGACTCCATGCAACACTTAAATAGGAATGGCAGACGTGATACAAAATTGATCACTATGGCAAGTGCACCTAGAAGAAATTGTCCAATGCATGCAATGGCACTTTGAAAACTATACACACATGAAAGCATGTATAGTAGACTTCAACGGAAAGAAAAATTGTGGTGATTCCGAGCAAACATTAAATAGTACTCTTGCATAAAAATGGACAATACGACCCAGACTACAGCATGAGAACAAACAATATTATGAATTTAAACAAAAGTAATGAAATATGCCTGACTCTTGTAGTTACAAGGAAATCTTGAAGAATAACACATAACTAGAAAGTTAGATAACTAGAAGCAACAGCGAAGAAAAGAGTAACAAAAAATTGAAAATTTAATTGACCTGCAAAGATCCATGGTCAAATCATAACTTGCATAGCAGCAAAAAAACAAAACAGCATCAAGAGACCAAAATACCAAACGATGACTATAATAAAGCATGAGAGAGATGCAATAAACAGAGATGGAGAAAAGACAAACAATTCAAACTTTGTTTATGCTCAGAGTGGATCATGCAACTGAAGGCAGAAGTAGCATGAAGTCAAGCTTACATCTGCATTATGGTCCAACAAAATCTTCATAGCACCGACATTTTTTTCCTTAGTAGCAATATGCAGTGGTGTCCCAATATCATCAGCTATCAGATCAATATGAGCTCCCTTTGCTATCAACATTTCTATCATTTCACAGTCTCCTGCGTAAGAGAAGAAACATGAAGGTACTTATAACATAAGGTAGTAAGTTTTTTCCTGACAATCTTTTTTCTTTATTTGTTTCTGGCTCCTGGAAACCTCAGGTTTCCTTGCATATAGGCTACAAAGATCATGCTAAAGGGGGAAACGTTCCATTGAAACAAGAACCACGCCTACTCGCTTAGACAAAAAAATTGAATGGAAGAATAAATTATGAAAATCAACAAAAGGGGGATACATTTTGGATGCGGAAATATTTTGAACACATAGTACCTAAAGGCACAGCATTGAATAACAGGGAAACACTTTCTGTGTTGATAAACCAATACATCTGGGTAAAAACACTTCCAGAGAATACACTACCATCATATTGTTACGTAAGGAGGTTGTAAAAGATATGGCAACAGAATATAACTACCAAATTTGAAGATGTCCTAATTCCATGATAACCAAAGGGAAAGAACATATAAATTTCCCTAAAACGAGGTCAACTAAACCCTTGTAACAACAAAATATGGCCACAGAATATATTGCAAACAAAAAGAAAGAAACATGTAGTGCACATGTGCAAAATAGAGAAAACATATGAATAGAGAGGGGACCTATTCCAGCAGCAGAATGTAGAGGGGTTAGCCCGATAGCATCAGCTTTGTTTGGATCAGCACCATGATCAAGAAGATACTTGACAACAGCAGCATTTTCACTGTGCACCGCAAAAATCAGAGGTGTTCTACCTGCCAAGCACACAAACCAGGGGGGTTATCGATGCAAATCAATTCAGGATCAGCAAGGAAAATGCACATCTGGAAACTCTTCACTTTTTGTTTGCGGGCAGGAGACTCTTCACTTGAGCATGACATTTGGAAATATGATTAGCAAGATTACAGAGTATGGAACCACAGATACATGGAATCCCCAGGTATCCATACAGATATGTAGAATTGACTGTAGACTCTTAATTCCGGTCCCCTTGAGATGAAATTTAAGTATTAATAGCACCAACAGATCCATTGGGGCATTTTTTTTGTAAGTGCAACTAACCATACAATCCAGAAAAAAACTGAAAATTCACCCCTCATTCAGTTACATGTTTGTATCTGCTAGGCACTATTTCAGTGCCGAACATGGCCTATTTTGATGAAGTATGATGGTGAATGAGGATACAGTACTGTAATCATTTTTGCGAGGAGCAGACACAAAACAACGTCTATCCTCCTGTGAACTCGTCAATCGCATCTAAAACCTACAGATCAAGCAGCCTAGACAGCGAGTATCATCATCATCATCATCTTGCAAACTGCGCGCGGCGACAAAGTTCTCCATTGCACAACAATCAACATGTGGTCGATGGCAATTTCCTATGAGAAAAGAAAACAGAAGAGAGCACGTCACCGGACCCTTGTCATCGGTGATGTTCACATCGACGCGCAGCTCCTGGACGAGGTACCTGCAGACCTCCATCTGCTTGGTGCCCGCAGCGACGTGCAGCGCCCAGATGCCGTCGGGCGCCCTCGCCGCCTGTACCACGTCCCTGGGGCGGCCGACGCCCTCGTCCAGCATCAGCACAAGCCCTGGAAGCACCGAAAATTAAAATCAGAACCCCGAAAAAGGCGAGCCGCGCGAATCCCCTTGTCATCGAAATCGGGAGCGAGGCGTACGTACTCTTGATGAGGCGGAGGTCGCCGCTGTGCGCCGCGTTGAGGAGATTGTCCCGCATCGATGCGGCGAAGTCTTTGACTGCAAATACAGAAAGGAAGTGAGCGGGCGGGTTTAGGGCCGGGCTTGGTGTAGAGAGAAGGGTGCGGGGTCCGGGGAGGGGAGGGACTTACGAGCGCCATTCGAGATGTGGAAGCGAAGAGGTGGCCGCGCCGCTGCCATGGCGGATCGGTCGGGGAGCGAGGACAAGAGGAGGCGGCGGCGACGGGGGAAGGGTCAGTTTTTGATTTTTGAAATCTGGAGAGGAAAAAGAGGATGGTGGAAACTGGAAACTCTCTACTAGTACCTCTCTCTCGTCGAAAAGGGTCCTAAATTTTTTGAAGTATAATAATGTTTGAAAAATATTTGCATTAACGCCTTCATTTAAGCTCTCTTTTAACCATTAAAGTAACTGTATCTACTATTAAATACACCCAATCTGTCTAGATACATCCGATCCGGCGATAATTAATACTATGTATTAGAGAGAGTACTTGTTATATATTTTATTCAAAACATAGAAATTCCACTTTCATTCATATAACCATTTCACATGTTGTTGTTTGCAAATGGCCTCATGCATGAGTTTACACAACAAGATAGAAGTAGAAAACTACATTTTTTTAAATATATACAAAAAATTAAACACACGGAAGTAACATTTTATACTCCCCTTCTATCCCGCTTACGGATGGCATCCGCGGCTCTTGGGTGCGGGTGGAGCTTAACCAAACCCGCACCCGCAATCTTAAAACTTTTCCGCAACCCGCACCCGCATATGGATATATATTTTGTCCCGTACCCGCACCCGTCGATGCTAAGAAAATCCGTAATGACACAATATATAAAAAATGACAACATATATTTTCATTCACTCACGGTTTCAACAAGCAAGCAAATATATATTAAATAATAATAATACATAGTCAAACATATGATATTTGTGATGAAAAAAGTTACAACCAAACATAAATTGCATAGGAAGTATATAGTTTAAACTTTCAAGTATTAAAAGAATTGTAAAACAGCCACACGGCATACCACAATTAGCTATATAGTGACACTCGTCAACTCAAGAAGTTCACAATTTAAATACTAAAATGAATTTTAAAATGATGGCAACATAAATATGATCATCATACCGATATCCCACTATCATCTACTAAGATGTCGGGTAGGTGGGTATGCGGGTGCGGGTTTTATATAACCACACGCGCACCCGCAATACCCAACGGGTATAGATTTTTGCCCAATTACTTACCCACGGGTATAATTTTACGGCCATACCCTTACCCTAATGGGTAAAAAACCGCGGGATAAGCGGGTAGCGGGTACCCATTGCCATCCGTAATCCCGCTTCTCTCCCTCTCCCCTCCCGAGGGCGATGGTGGGAGCCACCCTCCCTTTGGGCGACCCCCCTCCTTCTCCATCCATCCTCCGTTGATGCCGTCGGCAGGGGTCACTGCCGCCGCAAGCCTTCCTTTACCCGCACCCCTGGGAACCGGTCGGGCTGGCCCTCTCTTTGGTGGCAGCGCTCCTCGGGAAGATACGGCTCAGAGATCCTCCGAGTGGCATTGGACGGGGCCGCCGACGAGGCATGGCGGGGCGACACGGCGATACGAGGGCACGACGGTTTGGCACCGAACCCTCCAGCCCTAGATATGTGGGCCACTTGGGCATCATCTAGGCTTCGGCGGGCTGGCGCGTCCGCTGCAGTGACTCCTATTGGAGATGGCGGAACTCGGGTATTCTGCTCCTAGACATCATATGAACATCAACCAAAATGTCTGCCGGATAGCGATAAGTGCGATCAAGCTGGAGAGTCATGGTAGTCGGCCGTACATCACCCAAAGGTAGTGCCTCGCAGACGAATTGTACATACGAATTCGAATTAGCCAATAAATTGACTATCGTTTTTTCAATATAAATCATTGCAATATCAATGAATTAGAAAAATTCAAAACAACAACATTTAGTAGGATAAATTCACGATCTATAGTATAGCCAGTCGACTAGTGAACATCTTCTTCTTCTTCGGATCCTTTGAAACAGCGACCGACCTAGTCATCATTCAAGGGAAAGCTGGTCGAAACCACATCGGCACTTGATAGGGATTGTCTGGCCCAGAGTAATTGATCAATGAGACATTGCCAGGAAGATCCTCAAGATTCAGATTGATGGCAACAACATCATCGTCAGACACATCAGCAATGTATACATAATTCTTTTTCAAGTCCCCTGACGGCGCTGACACGGGAACATAGAAAGGATAGTTTGGCCCTAAAAATAAGGCTCGGTCACCAATATCACGAACTTCTGCTATGCTTCGTGCATCAATGTCTACCTCATGAAGCACAACCCCAGCCACCAAGAAGTTCATATGGCTGCTGCTATGGCACGAGTTTCTACTTCCCCATCTAATAGGAGCATAGTCTCCGAATGGGCTGACAATTAGAATATTGTTGTTGATAGATGGAGATAGAATAAAATCATATTGTCTCCATCCTTCAGAGTTAACGCATGAACTCAGCAGTAGCTTGGGATTTTCCCCTCCTTGGTCCAAATCCCATGACCAAATGTTGCCGCTCCGACAAATAGCAATAACATTATCATGGTGCATAATAGCATCAGAATATCTCTGCTCATGCTCATTGGGATTCTCCAAAATAATCCAGTGATAACTCCCGTCCGCAGTATAGGCCAGCATGTCTGCTGATATAGAAATGGCAAAATAATCATCAGGTTGAGTTCGAGTCGGAGCTCGACACAGTTGTACGCGGTCAACCGAAAGGTACACCTGCAGATTGCTAGGCAAAGGGATGCAAGTTTTTGTAATAGGATTCAGAAGCTTGAAAATCCTGCAGTCTTGCCCAGTGGTCACTAACCATTCACCTTTCCCTCCAACCCATCTTCCAGATCTTAGGCCATCCACCTCAACTAGCAACGCCTCCCCTGACAATATGTTGTTTATAAAAAACAAGCCTCGCTGGTAATCGTTCTCCATATCACAGCCATCGTCGGAGGGAGAGGTGAGCAGGGTAGGAGAACCGGGTTGAAGGCGGCGTTTCTTGGCATACGCGTTTGCCCACGGCCTACAGACCAAAGGGAAACTGAGGATGTCGAAGGCGCCGAGGCGATCGAAAATCATATGGCAGATATCCATTGGAAGCTCGATCCATGCGACGGAATCGGCGGAAGCGGCTGCAGGTGCATGTAGACCATCAGAAAATATGGTTGAAGATTAAAGCCCAGTAGTTGTAAACTTGTACTCCCTGCGATCCAAAGTAATGGACTCGGATCTGTGTATATTCGAATGTATCTAGCACTAAAAAATGACTACATACATTTGAATCTAGAAAAATCTGATACCATTAATTTGGATGGAAGGGAGTAATTGAGTTTAGGTCATCGGTTGATTTTCATAGCACACCAAAACAACTTGCAGCAAGGGCATAGGTATACGGAGTTCCTGATTGATATGCATATATATAGGATACGTACCACTGCGACCTGAATCTCCGTGGTTGGGTTCCATGATGCCCACAACGATAGCGCTATGATTCTCCTCCTCGTTGATCTTGCTGCAAAACGTGGTCGACGGCGACGGCGGAACGGGGCCGGGGCGCCTCTTGTCCGCCCCCAGACCTACAGTCGTCGCAGGCCATGGTGCTGTGCATCCATGGGCGGAAAGGCGCAGATCGTGAGAGTTGGTTTGGGCACGCTGTGGTGTCTTCTGAACAGCGGCGGCCAAGGCCAATGGGTTCCTTATATAAATGGCCTCGTGTTCGGATGCAACGGTCGTATCGCTGACGCTAAGCTGAGCTGGGTGCACGCGTAACGTCTTTTTTTTGGGGGTGGGGGGTGGGGGGTGGGGGGGCAAGGCCCGATAAGTCCATTCCATTATTTGTTGTTTGCCGGACAAAAAAGGAAGGAAAAACTGGAACTGCATTTCACCTTATATATATCCAGGGTTTCATACTAGTGACTTGTTACTCGTTATCGTCCGAGGAGAAGACTTCCCTCCTCTAGTCCTTCCGGTCCGCGCGACAGCAGAACATCCTGGGAAAAATTCCCAGCAGCAGTGTTACGCATTTGGTTCAAAAAATCCCAGCAGCAGTGTTACACATTTGTTGTCAGAGATCATCTAGAGCAGAAGGTGAGCAGCAGTGTTACACATTTGGTTCAAAAAAAAAAACACATACATCTGATCAACAAATCCCAGCAGCCAAGTGTAACGGCGACCCACCATTCCACCTAGGAAAATACTAGCAATCAAGTTAAAGCAACAATCTTATATGCCTACAGCTCAGGAGGCCGAGAGCGGGATCGGCCTGACCGCACCCTGGATGCGGCGAAATGCAGTCTTGATCCTCTCCTTCAGCGCAGCATTCTCACACTCCACATCCCCGCTCCTCCCTTCCAGGCATGCGACGTCTCCGTCCACGGTTATCACGAGCATCCCTTCCTCCACGACCTTGACGTCGCCGAAGAGGGATACCATGAGGGCGTACACCACCTTGCGCGCCACCTTCTCGGTCTCTTCTTCTGTCTTGGCCGCTTCCTCGATCGGGACGACCTTGGGGCCTTCGCGGCCGATGTTCAGGACCATGGCCACCACGGAGTCAGACACCATGTCGCTGATGGGATCAGAGGACCACTGTAGCGTGACATAGCTCTCTGAGTCCAGGCGGACGGTCACTCGCTCGTGGACAATCAGTGCTGGAACATCTTCTTCGGTTGACGACGATTCCACGCTCTCGTATATCTGCTTCAGCCTGTACTTGATGACTTCAAAGGAACCGGAGTAAGGGACGGCAATCCGCTGGGTGATGTTGGCGGTGGATAGTTGCGTGTACACACGGAGGTCCTCGGGAGCCATGATCTGATACGTGAAGCCCTTCTTCACAAGCAAGCCGCTGACCGATTCTTCCACTTCTGGTACCTTTTCTGCCAGTCTGCCGATTGTCTTAGCCATCTTCTCCGAGCTGAAATACATCTCCACCGATTGGCAGTTCTTGGGAGACACGATTTTGGTGTTTGTTCCATCAAACTGAGTGATGAGTTTCTGTTTAAGCCTCCCCATCTCATTCGCTTCTCCGTGCACAAGAATGATGTTGGGTGGGCGGATCTCGTCCAGGAAGCCGCTCGTCTGTGGAAAATCAGCGTGGGCTGAAAAGGAGATGTAGAAGATCTGCATATGGAGAGGAGCAGTGAGCCCGTTTGCTAACGTGACTTCTCTCGGCTCGTTGATAATGGTCTTCGCAAGGGAGCCCTCCACAGCATAACCTGGAATAACACATGTGTTCTTCTTATCCGTGCACCACTTGTCAAAGAGCTGCCTGGAGAGGCCACTCTGGAGGGTACCTGGACTTGCCAGCACCACTGACGGACCCACATCATGGAAGTTGTCTATGCTGTTCAAAGGATCGATATGCTTGAAATGGAAGGGATTGGACTGTACAAACTGGTTCCTGATCCTTTCATTCATGGAGTTTATGTATGTCTGGTAGACAGCCATGCACTTCTTCGCGAGAGGGGAGGCATAATAGATTGGAATCTTATGGAGCTCTGGATGGTTAGCCCAGTACTCGTCCAGCATAAGCAACAGCTCCTGTGCTCTACCAAGAGCAAATGCAGGGATAAGAACACGGCCCCCCTGTGAGACAGTGTTGTGGATAGCATCAGTGAAGCGCTTCTCTCTGACATGGCGCGGCTGGTGTTGCTGCACACCATAAGTTGACTCGATAATGCAGATATCAGGGGAGAACTGGGGTATCTCAGCAGCTTTCAGGTGCCGGTCTTCTTCACGGGAGTAGTCACCAGTGTAAAGAATGCGAACACCAGCAATGTCCACCATGAACATGGCAGCACCAAGTACATGGCCAGCAGTATAGCACCAGAAGCGTATGCCATTAACTTCCAGCGTCTGGTGGAAATCTATGACCTGCATCACAATATTTATGTCAACACAATATCCATTATCCTTACGTAAATTAAGGCTTTCAATCCAAACGAACAAAATAAATCATGCAGCAGTAGTATAGGAAAACAAAATCCTGGTATTTGGAAAGCAATGCATAGATAGTCATATTGTAGGGGTTCTTAATTTTAACCAACAGTCACAATGACAGATAAATGTTTCGAATATTCAGAATTGCACCAACACATAAGCATTCAAAAAGGCGGCAAGCAGGATCTAGGGAGATCATTATCTACCATCCTCCTTTGGTAAATTAAGACTTTCAATCCTCACAAGCCAAACCATGCATTAGCTGGCTGTAAAGGAAAACAAAATCCCAGTACTTGAAAAGCAATGCCCAGATATTGTAGGGGTTCTTAATTTTAACCAACAATCCAGTGACATCTAAATGTTGTGACTATTCAGAATCAGACCAACACATAAGCATTCAAAAAGGCGGCAAGCAGGAGCTAGGGAGATGGCGGAAACTGAATCTATGTTCGCTTCACAATATCAACTAGACATATAAGCAATGATTCCAGTTTCTTAAACAACATGGTTAGTATCCTTGTTTATTCTGATCATATCGATCTGCTTCTTTCATCAAAAAAAAGTTCCAATTTGTTTTATCAACCAGTCATTATCAATCATCGGTTTATCAGAAACAATTATTACATTTTGTATCAAACCAAAACAGATTAAAGACATTAACATCCGTTCCATTAAGACATTAACATCTGCCGAAAAAGAAAGAGATGGAGCTAAAAGAAACGTACCTCGATCTTGTCCATAGAACGGATGATGTCCTGCTCGTCGAACAGCATGTCCTCCACAGAGACCTTGCTCACTTTGACGTAATCCGAGAGCAGCAGCCTGTAGATGGCCTTGGTGGCGTGGGTCATGAACACGCGGCCCTTGAACGTTGTCTGCGAAGCAAAGCAGAGCAAAATTCAGGCATCAGACAGCATGACACCGGCATCGCCGCACTTCTGATATTATGAATCAAACTGGCAAGCGGGCAAGCACTGGTTACCTTCTCTAGGAAGTAGGGCAGCGACGCGGCGTGGTCCAAGTGGAAGCTGCAGAATTCAGTTCAGGCCCGGAAGTTAAGCAGAGAGTTCAGGCCCGGAAGCTAAGCAGGGAGCGTGGGTGCAAGTGGTGAAGGAGGGAGAGGAGAGGGAGTTAGCTTACTGGGTGACGAGGAGGACGTCGATGGCGGAGGGGTCGATCTCGTCGAAGTAGGGCAGCGCCGCCATGCCGGAGTAGGCCGGGTGGATGCCGCAGTCGAACTGAAGCAACCACGAGCAAGAAGTCAGACTCGCCGAGCATTCTGAGCTGAGAAGGGAGGGCGAGGTAGGGTTTGGAGGAGGAGGGGATTGGGGGTGCGTACGAGGACGGTGCGGCCCTTGAAGGACATGTGGACGCAGGAGCGACCGACCTCGCTGCCGGCGCCGAGCGGCGTGATGACCATCTGGTCGCCCTCTCGCCCGCCCGACGCCGGCCGCTTCCCCGCCGGCGGCGCCGTCGCGACGGATGCCATTCTTTTGGGGTGAGAGCTGAGAGAACTGGACAGGGGAGAGGAGGAGGGGGGTAGGGTTTTGGAGGTCCGTTCGCATGTTAGTAGCCCAGCCCGTCACGGCCCAATATCTGCCAGATACGCCTGGATCGGCCTTGCTAACCTCGAGCAAGGCTACTTTGACGTTTTTATTTTGAAGTAAATAAACTCGGCCGAGGTAGCCCAAAATGATAAGGACAATTCATTCATTCATAAAAAAAGAAATCAGTCGAATATTTTAGTGTTGTTTTCTTCTCAAATACTCCCATCCCATTTATTTGCTACCATTAGGGAGGTCTCTCACGATATGGACCATTTTGACCGTCCGAATCGTACCATCTGGCTCTTTCTGGCCGTTGGATGCCCTTCATTTTCCGTGTGGGACGTACAACCCTTGGGGTCGCTTTTTTGGAGATCAAATTGGCCCAATATGATAAACCGGGCCAAAAATCATCCGCAAAGACGAACTTACCGATTCATAATTGCCACTTCGCTGGTTCTACGAATCGACCCGAGCGACCAGAAATGGTAATTGTCGTCTGCTGCGGCACGGGCGGATCCCGCCGCACAGGGGTATTCGCTTGTTGGACCGGTCCATTCCTCAGCGCGGTGATGCTTTTTTGTTTTTTTATTATTTTTGTTCTGATTTTCCTTTTTCTGTTTTCATTTTTGTTTTTCTATTTCAATTTTCTTTTTTCTTTTTCTTTATCATTTCTTAAAAATATTCATTATATTTTGGATTTTTTTCAAAATTGGTTTATGGTTTATGAACTTGGTTCAAGTTTTTTTGAAATTGGTTCTTGGCTTTTGAACTGGTTCATGATTTTTTAAAATTGTTTCATGGTTTTTTAAAATTTGTTCATGATTTTCAAATTTTGGTTTATGATTTTTGAATTTTGGTTCATGATTTTTTGAAAAATGTTCATGTTTCAAAAAATCATGGTTTTGAAAGTTTGTTCATGAATTTTGAATTTCTGTTTTTTTTTTGAAAATCTTCTTAAATATTTGAACACTTCTTTTTAAAAGATACTTATAATGTTACAGTTTAGAATAAGATATAGAAAAAGATACAGAAAAAAGAGGAGCCACGGTCAAACTGGGCGCCTAGTTGCTACCGCTTCATGGTAGCGCGTAGCCAGCACTGCGTCGAGTCGCGATTCGCACCTCCCGGTGAGGACGAACATCTCTTCTCTCTCACATTCTTAAAAAAAGGATAAATCTAGTTTAGGACGGATTGGTGGGTTTTAAAACTTGGCAGGCTAATTCTTGCCGTTGATTTGGTGGGATTGTAAGCCATCAAGTGTGAACATGCAAATCAGAGCTAAAGATCAAATTAAAAAAATTTAAAATATTTTTTAGATCAAACCGTTCGTACAATTTTGGATCCGTTTTCACCGTTGAGCTAGTCGCGACAAGATCTTCAAAACTAGATCTCATATTGATACATTTTGATAAAAAAATTTGGACCAAAAAGTTATCGACCCCTAACATGTAAATCTATGTTATAGTATGTAAGTTATCCATCGTATAACATATAAGTTCTAGATCGTATAAATGGGTTGGATCGAGGTGTTTTCGTATTTTTCATATGGATAACTTTTATAGTTTCTTTTGCATCATAAAATCTCGGTTGCCTATATATTTTAGTTTAGTTAATTAAATGTGAGCTACGAGCTACTTTAGTTGGAATGCGATAGTCTAGTTGTTAAGGTATTAAGACTTTGTCATCATCGATGCGTGTGTTAGCATCGACGGCTAATAAGGACTCGTTATCCTAACATTCTTCGAGGCTTCGTCACCTGTATACTGCGGTAGCAGCAACGACGATAAAACCGAGCCGCTAAACTACTGGTTATGTGTTACATTTGTTCACTACAACTTAGAGTGGTTGATGGGGCATAACTGCATAAGAGCTTATTTATTATATTTTATAAAAAAAGTTAAATTTAATTCTTTTAAAAAATTATGCTTGATATTTAACACGATAGTCTTTCGAGATTGAGTCTTTCATATGTCGTTCGCAGCGACATGCGACGATGCCGAGCCGTTAGAATAAACTTTATATTCTATCTGTGGGTAATTTTTTAGTGGCAAATAATTTATATGTTATTGGATAGGTAACTTACATGTTAAAGTATGGATAACTCTTATGTTAGTAGCAAATAATTATTGCATAATGTCATAGATAAATTTTTGTTTATCTTTGTGGATAACTTTGTATAATTTTTAGGATAACTTTAGTTCTCTTTGTGGCCCCTTTATTTTGTAAGTCCTGGTTATTTCCATTATAGTTAATTACATGTGCGATAGAGTTAGTAGATTTGGACATGGTAGCCTAGGTGTTAGGATAGTGAGACTCTCCCGACCCGGTTAAAACGGATCCTAGACTGGAGGAGTTCACATTTGTGTTTTTGCACGCATATAAAAACTCAAACACATAATCCGTTTGTACGGTGGATAACTTATGTATTATGTGGTGAATAACTTACATAACTTACTTGTTACATGTGAACAACCTTTAGGCTCCGAAAAAAGTCGTCAAAACCTATCTATATGGGATCTAGTTTTGAAGATCTCGGCATGACTAGTTTAACAGTGAAAACGGATTTTAAATCGGATAAACGGTTTGAAAACATTTTAAAATTTGTTTTTCGTACTATATTCCGATGACGTAAGCATTTTTGTTTGTTTCTGCGTAGAGACTAAACCATTGTTAATTAGCTTTGTTTAGGGATAAAATTAATCTTAATTGATTCGTACGCTGTTCGATCCGCTAAAAATTGTCATTCCTAGAACTGTCGTTCTATAGCAACGACAAAAAAATCCTCTCTCTCACGTTTTTTCGAGAGTACTCTCTGTCCCTCACATACACACAATCTGGACGAACTCTGGGTGCACCGCCTCTCCCTACCATGTGTTGTGCTCGCATGCTTTAGGCCATCGTGCCCCAGCGTTCGAAGGATATGAATTCGTCGTCAAGTCATTTTCAGCAAACGAAGCAGCTGCAGGCCTACAACATTGGAGAGGATGGCCGATGAGGTAAATTATGCTTCATGAGTATCACTGTATCCGATGTTTCCTAGCTTGCAAACCAAATGTAACTGTGTTACTCCCTCCGACCCATATTAGTTAACTCAATTTTTTTTTACATTCAAATATATCTAGCACTAAAACATATTTAGATACATCCGAATCTAGACAAATCCAAATCAACTAATATAGATCGGAGAAAGTAATAAAGAGACATAAGAAAACTTACGCCCATCGCAAGCTGCAGGATATATGAATATAGAGTTGGTTTCAAGGATCGATAATTGTCTTCACTTCAACGTTGTCCTGCTCTTATACTTTATTTGCTGCTTAAGGACATTTGCTTGAGTTGACTATGTTGTCCAGACCTATACGTGTTTATTTCACAATTCATCAGAAATTCAAGGTGTTCTTCGTTTCCTTCTGAACTACATAGAGATACGAGTGCATCATATATCAGTATGTGATTATCGTATTTTATATGACCAGGCGTGCTAACTTTCCTCTCAACCTGTTGGACGCAGGCGATGGCACAGGACCATCATGATGCTACCTTGCTCTCGAATAGCCTATGCGCCCTCCGCATGGGCGATGAACACGACGACTTTGCAGAAATGCGGCCTGACTGGCCAAAAAGGCCACTACTGGCAGGCGGCGCGCTCATGTTGTTGAAGGTTGGACATCATGATATTTCTAGCCGGCTAATCTACCTTTGATTGTCGGCCCTATGATGTGTTTCGATTCATTGATAGAAAAAGAGAGTTTTGTATAAATATATATAGAAACTCAGTCGAGCTAACATTCCATACAACTCAATCCACTAGATCTACGTGGCTGCGGGAATCAAGACACGAAGGCCACCCGCACCAGTAATAGTCCAAGATCGAGTCTCCGATCGAATCGTGTCAAAGAGACTACCCATGTTAGGTGACGTGTTGTTGAATACGACCATGTTGCACCGATTGCAAATCGACCTAGCCATCAACATGATCAGCAATGATGTCCTCGGGGTATAGATATTGAAGCCTGTAGCCACTAGTCCATGAAGTCTTCTTCACCGTCCGGTGGCGATGGCAATGGATTGAATCCAGGAAAGCACCTCATGCTAGATTTCCCCGGAGTGCTATTCATTATTTCCCACCTTCATGTAGTTTCATCAGGATTACTATGGGCATGTATAATAAGGTGACATTAGTCTTTCCATAGAGTCTCCCTTAGTTGGAGGAGAGAGAATTAAAAAAAGGTCGTCTTCCCTTAGTTAAGGGATGATCTCTTGAGACTAAGAGAATACCATTTTTACTATAATTAGTCAATTCACATTAATTTTTAGAGATAATAATATGAGAAGGCCCATTATACAACTAACAAAATACTAATTTTATTGTCTTCAGACGTGCAGGGCTAAGAGCAAGAATAATAGTATAGCTAGCAAATTGGCTATATGAGGTTGCCATGTCATTAATAGCTAGTTTATACAATAGTGTTGGCTATTAGATTAGTACTAGTTGCTATCTTTTCTCTTTCCCTTTCCTTTTATTTAATGTTTTTGCCTAAGAGCAAGTGTAGAGATGGTTTTTGCATAAGAGCCAATAACTTGCATTTTTGTTTATCTCTCTCCTCCACATAGACAAAAATGCCTAGTTAGCAGGCTTATAGCCTACTATTTACTTGCTCTAAGAGAAGACCATCTTCTCTGGTCCCTCTATACCGGTTTATTGGACTAACACAGAGCGCAAGAAATATTTTTGACTACAAATTTGACCAACAAAACATAAGTTATATGTTACAAAAAATATACCATTGGATTGATATTCATGTTTTATTGATAAATTTTATGGTCAAACTTTTTTCTTAAACTTTATGTTAGCCCAATAAATGATATGAAGGTAGTACCATTTTACATGCTCAAAGGTCACTTGTGATGCTTTTTTGGATGCAACAAAGTTAGATCCGCTGAGCCCCGAGATCGAGTTTGCGTTGCTTGGTTTTCACAATTAGTGACCTTGAACTACATACCTGAAGGAGATTAATAGGCTTCAAGGACATGTTGCAAAAACTAAGATTCTAAACAGTGTGCAGAGAAGCTTTGAATTATTTGAAGATTTCCCACGGCAAGGCTGTCTGAATGAAGTAACGTCAGGGATTTGACAGACCTGGGGGCATTTTTGTCATGTCTAGCTGATGTGTTCTTTTGTTTTTCAATGTATTTTCTTTTACTTTGGTGAAGAAAAAAAGTACCAGGGGATAAATAAACCGAGTTAACAGTGTTAGCTAGAGTAGATTTTCTTGAGTCCACCACAGATATTGTGAATGTTATGAGGGTGTATGCGCATCTTATCATTGACAACATCAAATCATTAGAATTGGAATATAACTGGTTCTATCATGAGGTATTTGATATTGTATATGTTGATACCTTTTCTCTATATGATTAGCCGGAAGTTATAAAGTTTGACTTTGACTCGTGTGAGATATTGTATATGTTGAGATTTTCGGTTAGTTCTCGAAGGCTCTAAGGTGATTAAACCACATCAAAACTTGTCGAAATACATACTCCTTCCGTTCTAAATATTTTACATTTTAGATCCAAAATTTTCTACATTCTAGACCCAAAATTTGTTTCGTAATAATCTACATTCTAGTTTTAAGTCAACAAGAACATAGAAAACAAAATGATTTTACTCTCTGTTAGATGTCATCATTCTCAATGTAGTTTGGATTGGTTGTTTAGGTATCTAAATAGTACTAATAAATGCAGCACTAGTTTGTCGGTTTTTTTTAAGACGTAGATTATTAAAATGGAACGGAAGTAGTATGCTCCAATCCTGAAAAAAAGCCTATAAACTTCTTCGTCAATCAAACTCTTTTAAGTTTGACCAATCTCCTTTTAGAAAAAAATCATTAACATCTACTCCCTCCGTTTCAAAATATAAAATGTTTTAGATTTGTGAAGAAAATGAATCTAGACTTCTTTTAGTGTATAGATTCATCCCAAAGTTGAGTGAACCTACATACTAAAACAAGTCTAGATTTATCTTCTTCACAAACCTAAAACATCTTATATTTTGAAACGGAGGGAGTATGATACAAACTCAATAAGCCCCCTCTAGATACATCATAACATATATTTTCATATGATATTTACATAGTATTATGGTTGTTGATATTTTTTAAAAAAACTTGATTAAAAATTTATTTTCTGACTTCTTAAAAAATTTATAGGGTTTTTTACACTTCGTGTACCCCCAAAGCGTAGGCGCATCGCCGCAGCATTTCTACTGTTGAGTGACACGTCGCCTTCCGCCGCCAGTCTGCCCGCTCGTCTTCCTCCCTCCGCCCAAACCCTACCTCTCAGCTAAGCTCCTGCCACCACCATGGCGCCGCCTCGCTCCCCGGCACCTCGGCCAAGCGCGGCGCCCGCCCCCGCGCCCCTCCAAAACCTAGCCCCGCCCCTCCGGCCGCAGCTGCAGCCGACGACGGGTCCAATCCGCAGGACCAGCTCCTCCAGGCGGCGAGCGACGGCGACCTCCGCCTCCTCAAGAGTACGTCTTCGAATTTCGGGTTGGTTTTTTCTGGCTGGCTGGCGTTTGGGTACTGATTTTGTCGAGTGGGCCGGCCGGTTTTCCGTACGTCGCAGGGCTGGTGAGGGCGCTGGATGAGGGCAGGGGCCGTCCCAGGGAGGTGGTGGAGGCAGCGGTCATGGAAAACGGCCTCGGGGCGCTGCACGTCGCCGCCATAAACGGGAGGCTGCCGGTGTGCAGGTACCTGGTCGAGGAGATAGGGGTGGACGTCGACCGAGTCGCCGGACAAGGTGCCTCCTCTTGCCCTTCTTCTCTCTAAACTAGTATGTCTTGTGTAGTATGTATCAACAGTTATTCGTGCTTAGTAAAAAAAACCCTAGCTAGACCAGCAACCTATAAATGGCATGCTGTTAACCAGAAAACAAAAGTGTACTGTATGATGGCATTTCTATCTGCCGTTTGAAGATCTGGACATGCTCGGGTGTATGAATTCGTTTCTACAGACTGAAAATTCTGGCATTTCTTTTCGTTGACACACCTCTTCATTTCCACAGCTATGACACCTTTGGTTTCGGCAATGTTTGGAGGAAGCATGGATGCCTTCATTTATGTTCTTGATCATGGGGCTGATCCAGTCAAAGCTGACGGGCAAGGGCTCACACCACTTCATTATGCTGCTGCAAATGGTTCTTCTCTACCACCACAAGAGATTTTTCTCCCCTTCTGGTGCCTTACAATCCCTTGTTTTATTATGATTCGTATGTGTGTTTGAGAGATGCAGAAGATTGTATCACTTGCAAAAAATCGTAGTATCTATTTTGGGAGGGGAAAAGTATTTAGATTGTTTTCCTTGCTTACGAATGACAAAGATAAACTATTAACTGGCCAAAAAAAATTCCTTATACATCAAGCCATGTACCAGTTTCTTGCTGGTATTTTCACTTCTGAATTTTGATGTAAAATTATCCGCCTTAGTTTCTTGTTGGTATTTCACTTTTGATGTAAACTTATCCGCCTCAGTTTCTTGCTGGTTTATCAAGACCACTCCCCTGATCTTATATAAGGAAACTGGGTTACTTTCAAACTGCTAGCTAAATTGATAAGAAGTCAAGAACAGCTAGCATTTTTAAGCTGACCCTCTTTTCATGGGAGTTGTCCTATTGTTGCCTGGCTAGAAGTTGTCTGACAAATGTTTCATGGTTAACTATACATGAATAGAAGAACATTAGTGCCATGTTATTTATTATCCTGGGATTCAAAAGTTGCCCATATTCCTGTATACTGCTCCCTTGTCTCATTGTAACTATTCCGCAGGTTGTAGTTTTAATTAGTGCGCATCTTGATCATACTGAATTCCCCCCATCACACCACTTTGTAATAATTACCCGTTGGATTTTTTTTCTTTACTCAGGAGACTATAAAATGGTGGAACTCTTGCTTGCAAAAGGTGTTCCTGTTGACCCAGAATCTGTTGGTGGGACACCACTGCATGTCGCTGCCTCCCATGGGCATGATGAAGCCATGGAAATTCTGTTGAAGAACAACGCGGATGTAGGTTTGACCTGTTTCCTCCTGAAGTGTCATTTGGGCTAGCTGCATTGTTCTCATGCTTCATTTGCTTCGTTGGTGGTGTTGAGTCCACTTTACTGCTTTTATTCGTTTCAGCATAATCAACCGCATTAGGTTAGCTTTCTTTTTTAAATTCTACTAATGCTGCATTCTCGAAGAGCTGTGGCATTATTGGCCAGAGCTATGGTTTCTTGACTTCACAAAAGAAATCTATCTCCATATTCCATAAGCCGTAGCTTTGCAGCTCGCTCCTACTTGTATCTTCAATATAAACTCAACTATACACGTAGACATATGTTTTCCAAATGCCAGTGTAAGGGAGTTGCAACTTTCTAAATTCATATTCTTTCTAATAATTCATGTTGATAGTTTTTTATATACATTTACTCCTGTTGGTGGCTCTTGGTGGGTTCATCTCTAGGCTCTAGCCTACCCAACTTGCTTCTGGATGAAAGGGTGTGCTGTTATTGTTGTGCGTCTACTCCTTTTAAGAGACATGGGACTGAATTAAGAAAGGTTCTAATAACCCAAAATGGCCACTAAGGCATTAATGCTCTATTTTTTTTAGAAACTCTTGTTGGTACATGACCATTGAAACTTCTTTTCTCTTACAGAAGGCCATAGGAGAACAAATGTGATCTTCATTCTGTTTGTCTGTTCGTTTCTACATCAGTACAGTAACTCGTGTGTTGTCTGTTTCTCACCAGTATAACAAGATTGCACCTGGTCTTGGCACCCCTCTTTTTGTTGCTATAAATGTTTCTTCAGTGAAATGTGTCAAGCTCCTGGTTGAGGTATCGTGCCTGCAGTCTTCATTTTCATTGCATTTGGCCTTAGAACTACTAAGGAAAATTTAGTTTAATGCTACATTTTTCCACACTAAAGTAGGTTCGGCCTTTTTAATGGTCTTAATTATGTGAGCTACCTTTGAGACATTCTGGTGGCCATGCTACACTAATGGTTTCCACAAGATAGTGTTATTTCTAGTTGTCAATGAACCAAACAGCCATATAGAGTTCATGTAGAAACTGATTTGCAGTAATATTTTTTGGCAGGCTGGTGCGGATGTTAATGACGGCATTGTAACCCCTTTAGCTAGTGCTGCGGATATTGGCTCAACTGGATGCTTGAAATGCTTACTGGAAGCTGGTGCCGATCCTAATGTTCCTGATGCCGTAAGATTTCTTTACCTCTGTACCATTGCTTGAACATTGTAACTGCTTTTCACACAAACAAGTGTACTATTTAGAGTTGTCATGATTAGGATCCGCGTCAAATCAGAGGTAACAGTTTTGATAGCGGAATTTGAGACGCGCCGGATTCTGCAAATAGGATTTTTTCTCAACTTGCCACATCTTTGAAAGTGAATTCTTGGAGCTGGTGCTCTCCCAAACAGGTACACCATCTTAATTTTTAGTCTACAGACTCTTGATCCTACAAGAATCCAAGATTTGGAGCTCTCCCAAAAAAGCCCTTAGATTCTTGCTAGGATCAAATACTTCCACCCAATTTTTTTAAATCGCCAACGGTGGGGCAAAAACCCCCACCTAAAGATACTTTTTCTGTTTTTTATATAAAAAAGGGAAGGGGGACCAAGCGGCCCATACAAGGGGGCGTTGTTTACAACCGTGAGTGGGGGAACAGAGGAGTACAATCTCACACACACGGGCACACCAGGAATCAATGGAGAGGCGAGGCAGCTTCTGTTGTGTAATATGCCTTATGCAAATAGAATTCTAGGGTTCATGTGTTTTCTTATGAAATTAGACTTACTTAAAACTTCCATTGAGACTTAACTAGTAAACATGCCCGTGCGTTGCACCAGGAGAGAAATCTACGTCGTGGAGGCAGACAAACTAAGTTCTCTTTGGTACAATTGTGCAGTGTCGGAAACAAACAAGCGGCGACGTACTCCATGTCAGACGCCGATACTACCTACTATGCCTGCAACTTCAACCAGGTCATCTGATACACATGCGCCAGCGCTAGCAGAGCCATGCGTTGCCATTGCTACCTTGCCCCACCCCGCAAGGCCTTCGCCTCCCTCGGGTCGTGGAGATTTGCGCAAGAAAGTCCTACAAGACCGTTTTTTTCTCCACCACCATTGACTAAACTAACTTGGGATGCAAGAACTCATTGATATGAAGCTAATAAACAAAGCACCAAACTCTCCATAACTGCTTGTGATTTTAATGTTATCTTTTTAATTAAGTTTGTGTAAAAAATTCAGTAGGATAAACACATATAAAACCGGTCGCTTGCATTGTCATACGCTTGGATGTTAAAACCCATCTGCCTGATGCTTTGCAATTTAAGAGCGTGTTACATATTGTCAGTACAGTATAGTGCAGTCCTCCCAATAATTAGTTAGAATCATTGCTGCAGAATGAGTATTTACCCAAATGGAGCATGTCCGGCGCTTTTTATGTCAATGCTAGTCGGACATATGCTTGACCTGACTGCTAATGCAAACTGAACCTGACGTGATACAGAACTGAACTGGATATCCAACTGGTCTGATGCAAATTGAAGGTACACATATTTGTTGATTCCCTCCGGGGATGGCCAAGAGGCGGAAGGCGGACCTGCAGGCAGGTGCTGCTTGAGCCAAGAAGCAAGCGATAGCGACATACATGGACTAGCGGGCGCGTGGGTTTTGGCAAGGGCGCGGTCACCGCCAATGTCTTCCTCTGAGCCGAATGCCTCCACATGGCAGTCTAGCCTTGACCTCGCCACTCTCCACGCTCAGGCTCGTCACTGCCGCCAAGCGCCAACCGGCGCGCGTGCACGCCTCCGCCGCCGGGGGCCATCTGAGTGTACGATCTGCAATTGGTAACAGCAAATGCAAGCACACAACTACTTCACTGACAAACAAATTCTGAGAATACTCACCTTGGGAAACTACTGCACTGGCATGGAGGGTGCAGTGGAGCTGAGGAATCTCTCCAGATGCCCCACGATCTGACCTGGTTCCATGCAGTAGCCATGTTTCTAATCGACCTTGTCCGGCTCGTTTGACTGCTGCTACAAATCTTCTCGATCGGATATTGGTCTGGGGAAGGGAATTAGGGAAAAGAGGTGGTTGCTATTTGAATTGGTGACATCCTGATGGTACACCGCATTGTGGACCTAACAGACCAACCTGAGCCGGCGGCCACAAACCCTAGAGGAGGAAGCTGCCTTCTGTTGTGTCCATCTTCGCTATTGTTTTGGGAGAGAACAGGGGAGACGGTGCTGGTTCATGCTCCATAGGCTTTTAACAGGCCCGTCAGGATGAACCGGTACCGTGGCATAGTGCGTAATATGCGATTTGGTGGGAGGGCAAAACCGTCCAAAAAAGCAGGACGAGGAGAAACACTCCATACTTTATTAGGTAGTATAGATTAAAACTTCCATTCAGACTTAATTAAAACTTCCTTTGAAACTTTTGGCTGCCTTTATTAACTAGACTTAGGTGCACTAACCGTTGTATTAGAAATATTTCTATAATCTTAATACATCCTAACAAATGCACACTCCTTTCCGAACTACACTAGAATCAGTGAGGTGCTAGCATTTTTCATTTCCTTTTAGGGCTGTTTTATCTATTTCTTGAAGTACATACCTCTTAGCATGACGTGACATGTAGCTACTTGACGGCACCACCATCTTACTTTGGGCTGGTGTGCTATTGGCTTTGTATGTCATATAGTTTGATCTATTTAAACTGTGAAGGGCTGGTAGCATTTTAAGACTGCTTAGTCAACATTGTTTTACCATTTTTTGAAATCCTGTGTATCTTGGATGAGTTAATTGTACTTGTACAAGATTATTATGTACGAATGCTTCTTATGTTCTAAGACTCAATGCCATTGCCAAAGAGAGATTTGTCAACAAGACAACTTGGACTCATGTTTTGGGTTGCATCAAGGGATGTCAGGTTGCAGTTTGAACAAGGGGATGCTAGAGGAAAGGGGTTTCAATTCTAGATGGACAAACATGATTCTTTGACATTCATTTTCATCAATTAGTTCTCGTTTTTTCTTTATCTAAACCTTTTGCCTCCGTCCTTTCCATTCCCTGACCTTTCTGGAAGTGCTTTTTGGAAGTTGAACTTTGTTTATTTACAACAGTCTGGTTGGATGCCAATACAAATCGCTGCACTGAAAGGTGCAAGGGAAGCTGTCGAGATCTTATTTCCTGTAACTTCTTGTATTCCAACTGTGCACGATTGGAGCATCGACGGAATAATACACCATACAAAGTCAGTGTTTACGGAAGAGGTATGCATTAGTTCCTGTTTGTTATAATTCTAGTTCAACCTTAGCATCAAATTTTTTTGAATGACCCTTAGCATCAATTTTGGATACATGTTTCCCAGTTAGAATCACATACCCAAAACTAGGCATGTTTCTTGTTGCGTCTTTTGATTTGATGAACACGAATATTATACATGCTATTGATAATTTTCTAAAAGATTTGTTTGGGGTGATGGACTGATAGTGCTTGTGAGGTTATTTGTATGTAGAGAGTGCAATGTTGGTAGTTCTGTTCTCTAGTATACACAGGAAAATTGTGTACCTTTGTATTAAGGAAAAAAAGTCGAGGATCATTGAAGTGCAGATCAGAGCTAGATGACTACTTTATATGCTGAAGCTGCTTTTAAATGTTCATGATGGTTTAGATGTAGATATTTTTTGCCGCACTGATTATCATGAGTTCTGGAATAGTGGAAATAAACATTTCCTTTGCACTGTCAGCAGCAAGACGAGGTTCAAGCAATATTACACACTCTCAAAAAGCGGCCGCACCAGCCAAGGCGCTAGGCACCACCCAACTAGTGGCTATCGCTTTTTAAAACTTTAAAAGATTATGTACTGCTTTGTACTTGCATTCCTGAGTCTTGATTCATTTGTTTTTCCTGATTATTTAGGGTGAGTTTCGAAATGTAAGAGCAATAACAGTGTTGAGGTCACTTGCGGCGAACTCTATCAAGAGAAATGATTATGTATCTGCGGGAAAACTGTACAGTGTGGTATGCTACCAAACTCTATTTCTCATGTGTAATCCTGAAATTTATATCTCATCAGCTGAAAGTTATTTGAATAGATGTTAGGTGATCATGATCTGGTTTCACATTATTCTTGTCATACATGCTCCCTTTAGAGAGAGCGATCACCTCTGCAATTGATAAGTAAAAACTACTGTTGGCCTCACACTTTGCTTTGAAACACATATATCTTTTATATATTGGAGAGTTTTTATTGCCATAATTCTAGTAAGTTTGACAATGGGTACCTGACATATGACACGAACTTCTTTGTGTCCTTAAACGAGAGTAGAACTGTTGCTGAGTTTTGTGCTGTGGGTTTGGACTAATGTGACGTTTCTACTTTCAAGGAAGAGTTGAAAATTATCGGTGTACTAGCTAAATACCTGTCTTCAAAGCCTCTAAAAAAAAACCTGTCTGTTGCTAAGGAATGACAACATAAAAAGATAAATATGAGCGTTGAGTGTAAGCAATAAGCAGCAGCACTAGAAGACAAGCAATTTCAAAAGCAAAGCACCAAACATGTGAATGTATTAATTTATATGGTGTATCATGCTGTCTGACATGAAAACTCCCTTTTCCCCCTTAAATAAATATTTACATGTAATCCTAAATAAAAAATTCCTACCTAACCAATATGTGTAACATAGCAGGACAATCATGTTGATACTTGTATAACGAAGCAGGACAACCTCTATATGTATAACGAAACGCACAAACATTCAGCAAGTACATGAGGACACCTGCATTACAAGGGCCTTTGTTTCCCATCGCCTTCGCATACATCTTAAATATTCACTGTTATAGTAGTAATATCATACCCATATCTACCTTTCAAGTGCCTAAAAAGCCTGCTACCAAAAAATTAATTTACTCAGCACGTAAATGACTAAGTTCTTGACATCTCTATCCTGGTAGCATCTTGGGTAGAATATGCACCAAATGCCAATCACTGAAGTTTCATCTGAAGAAACTTGAGCAAAGGAAGCATAAGATAGCGACTGTATTCAGAGAGGGCACGAAGCAGCTAGGTGTGTCTCAAATAGCAGAGAACTTCCTAGGTGCGTCTCAAATAGCAGAGAACTTCCTGTCATACTTTCTGCCATATTTACAGTTGATTTATCCACACTTCCATGACTTCTAGAGGAAAGCTAACTGCTTTCTGGCTGGGAGCTGTATGAGCGATAACATCCACGTATGGCTCCGTGAGAAGGTGGATGGAAATGGCCTTGTTGTGCCTCACTCCCGTCTTCAATGGGGTCTGCTCTTTTTTTAGGAGAATGCCAATATGATCTTAATGAGGTGCGGGTCTTTGCATCTGAGGTACAACAATTGATTAAGCGCCGATGAGGAATATAAGTGTTTACGAGCTGTGTCCTGTATCATATGGTGGGATTTGAAGGAACGCATCACGAGATTCAACTTTTCTGATGATCTTACCTCATACATGTATCCCACATTCACCCTAACTAACCAGCAACAAGAAGAATTGTGACAATATTAGAGCGATGCATATAACTTGAACCTGTTTGACAACCGTCTTCTCTTCAACGTTTTACATTTGTTGGTTTTTAACTCATCCGAGATTCAAGGTGGTCTTTGTTGCCTGTGAACTACAGAGTTACAAGTATGTCTCATCATGATGTGGTTATTGTTTTCTTATATGATCAGACAGGTGCTAACTTTCCTCTCGACCCGTCTGATGCAGGCAATGCAGCATGACCCTCACGATGCTACCTTGTTCTCAAACAGGAGCCTTTGCTGCCTCCGTTTGGGTGATGGACAGGAGGCTTTGAAGGATGCTCTTGCGTGCAGAGAAATGCGGCCTAGCTGGCCAAAGGGCTGCTACCGTCAGGGCGCGGCGCTCATGTTGTTGAAGGTTGGATCGAAGATATATGCCTGCCTGGCAAATTTATCGTTGATTGTTGGCCGCATGTCACTAACTATTGTCCACCTTTGTATTGTACCATCAGGACTATGGAGGTGCATGCGATGCCTTTTTGGACGCGGCTAAGTTGGACCCGCTGAGTCGCGAGATTGAGGCTGCATTGCGGTATGCTACGTTTCCTTTAATATCATGTTACACGGAAGTCGAAGCCTTTCTGACAGAACCCACCCATGAGTACAATGGTGCAGTTCGTCTGCATTGAGAACCTAATAGTAATAAGTAAGCCTAATTAAGGACACGCTAGTTGCCAAAACTATGATTCTGACATATATAGCTGGTGTTGAAACGTGCAGGCAGGCTTTGAATTCCTTGAAGGTATCCCATGGCGCGATGAAGGCGGCTAATTGACCATAACTCTGTTGCTTCACGTGGAACTGGAAATCCCTGAATTGGCGTTGCTGCTGTCCATCCATATCTGTGATCTATACACCAAAAAACGTCTAGGTACATTCGATTCACGAAGATAAAACGTCTTATATTTCTGAACGGAGGGGGTAGAAGTCAGGGACGGAGGCTGGGGCAACTTTTTGTCATTTCCAACTGCTCTCTATATATATGAAAAAGTATTGTCTGTTCCTTTGGTGGAGAGAAGTAGCAGGAGATACATTCATGTGTAGACGTTTCAGTTGCAGTTAGACTCTGAGCCATCCAGCACAGAGAATTTTAATGTTGTAGGGTGTGTATTATGCAATGCAGGATCTCATGAGCTCTCCTCGTTCTTGGAATTAGAAATGCTTTGCTTTCTTGAAGCCGATTTTGATTCGATCTCGAACAGACGTGGCCGTCCTGATGTGTACTATACGTACCTATCCCCTGGCCTTCTTTTAGGCGGCCTGGCCTGGCCTGATCGTCAGCTACTTGAGTACCTGTGAGGCCGGTGGCGCGCCATTTCTATGGGGCGTGAACACGGCGCAGCAGAAGCAGAGACCCTAGGCTGGACTTCACAGGACAGGACCAAACTCAAACTAAATAAATACAGTGACCTTATATATGACACTCTCCTGCTGTCACTCAAGAAAATAGAGGTTGACATATAAGTAAAATTCAGACCGCCCAAGGTGGCGACCCCGAGGTGACCGAGCACAGCAATCCGCCTGTCGCTTACTGTAATTGCCATTGGTATATACCGATTTCCCAATTTATTTTCGGTCAACGCGTCTCTCAACATTACTCAATACTACATGTACGTTCTGTCGCTAAATGACTCACCCACCGCACTTGAATCGACTCATGGCTGTCACCATTAACATCTCTTTCGTTCATATGATTAGCTGCCTGTTCTTATACACCAATCATTGGAATGGATCACGCTTTGTGCTTATTTGGTTTTGCTCTCAGATGGAAGTGTCGTGACGCTACTTCGACTTGAGGATCAAGGCGAGTTGGCTATGTGGTTCTTTTGCTAATCTTCCAGACTGCCGAGAATAAGTCATCGGCTTATATATAGCCTGCAAGTTTCTAACTCCTCGGCGCACCAGCCAGCTCGATGGTGGTACATGCATGCTAACGCCAGCGCAGTAGTAGTGGGATGCTCCGGCGCTATTTCTATTACCCTCGGCGCGTAAGGGTGTTACTCTCGGCGCATAGGGCTGACGCGCCGGTGCTAAGTAGCAATACCCTCGTTGCATGGGGCGATGAAGGAGGATAATTGAATTGTATTCTGCTACTCCTTGACGCTAATGGGTTACCGCTGGCGGTACCCTATTTTTGCGCGCTGGTGGTAGCCTGTTTGGCTGCGAACGCCGCACTCCCCTCCTCCTCCTTCTCCTCCTCCTCCTCCTGTTGATCTTGCCTATTTTATCCAATCGGTGGTGTAGTTTATTGAGGGCAAGGGGGGCCATGGCCCCTCTTCTGCTGTTAGAATTTTCTTCTAATACTAGTTGATAATTATTATAGTTATACATCATACACAACATAATGCTTCATATAAGAGGTTGTCAAGTAATCCTTTTGCAAACCTGGTTAGTTGTTGATTGGGATTTGCCTTGCTAGATGGTTATTTTCCTATTCTGCTTAATCTTTTTAGCCTCTGTTACCACCGTATTTTGGCTAGAGACGGAGGTGGGCCGTGATCAAGATGGGCTTGGAAGATACATATATTCAACGTGTTGTTGGATCGGCCTAGTGCGTAGATTTGGGCTGAATTGTCCGTGTATCTTGTATCATAGTAGGATTCGTGTTTGTTTAGGTTCCGTTTATGTTTAGGTAAAGATAGAGTTGTAGAGTTATTCCAAAAGTAGAGAGTCTCCGGACTATAAATATGTACCTAGGGTTATTGAAAGAAAACAACAACCACGTTCACAACAAACACAATCTCGGCGCATCGCCACCCCTTGTTCTTAGGGTTTCTTTCGGGTAAGTGCCATGCTGCGATCTAGGCAGTATCTACTTATTTCGTTACCCGGTTTTACTCGTACTGAAGCGTTGTTGATGGCGAGTAATACCATTATCATAGATTGTTTGAGGCTAGCATCGGCACTGTTTCATTATTATCGTCGAAGTTATGCTACCTCTAGCTATCTCGCTACCCTTGCACCGTGTCCCAAAGTGCAAGGGTAGCACCTTGCTTGATCTTTATTTAGTCGATTCGATCTGTTATAGTTGTACCTTGTTCAAGGTTTAGTTTAATATCTACGTAATCAGGCCTTACAAAGCGGGTTGAACGATCCGTAATGCATAAGGATGTGGCTTATTCGTTCTAGAGAGGATGTTCCGATTGGCTTTATGTTGGTTATTAGGCCTCCTCTAGGGTTGATATTCTTCATCTTTGTACGCATTCTAGGCTCAATTACGCGTGGGACGTTCCGATTACGTGGTGAAAACGTTAAACTATCGTAGATCGATTTAACTTGTAATGATCAAGCAAAACCCCATGTTATCATAAATCTAACGCAGAACCATGGGGCAATCGGCTTTAAGAGCCGATTTACGAAACTGGAGCCGATCACGGCTCGAATTTTACGATACTTGTTTATCATGCAGAAATCAATCGAACAATCCTTCACCTTCCCGACCAGGTATAGGTCGTGGCATCTCGAACCAAGCCGGGCGTGTGCGGAGCTTTTGCGGGCCGTCGCCCGAGGGACCAGGGCCCACGATCTGGGAGCCTCCGGCCTCCGTGTTGTCGCTGCTCGCCGGTGGGTTTTGGCAGGCAACACATTCTCGCACGCCGGTGGGACATTCAACAACGTCTACATCAACACCCGACGCGCAATGGAGAACGGACCGGTCACTTACGATCCGATCTGGCGAGCACAAGGCCAAGTCTGACGAGATCAAGGCCCTCTTCGAGGAAGACCTCATCGCTCTTTGAGAGGACCCGTCGCATGTCATCAGTGGAAAGGGTTCTCTCCGAGGGCTCTTAATGAGGTGGATCTGCATTCCGTCGGAGGAGCGCACCGTGGCTCTGACGGAAGTCAACTACATGGTGGCTCATTCTTTGCACCGCCATTCCGAGAGCACAGTGAACGCTTTCGGCGGGTCCGCGTAGTCCAGAGATCATGAAGCATCAGATTCCCGTCGGGACCTACTTTAGGGACTCACCAGGGAAAGACCGCTCCAGACCAGCCGCAGATCCCGTTCGCACTTGCGCTCCCGTAACGCGGGGCAGCGGCTTACGTCGTCTACAAGGTCGAGGCGACCAGCGATTGCCAATTCTGTTGAGCCACCTAAAGAGATCCCACACGGATATATATGCGCCTCGTGCGGATCGCAATAACGACACGCACCAAACAGATTGCAACCGCAGGAGTTTTCGGCAGAACCCTTGGGCCAGATCTTCCGGCGTGTCGAGCAGCGATGGCTGGGATGGACGCTGACAAACAGGCGTGGCTATCCAAGTATGCCACTGGAGCAAGTCATTAGAATCTAGTCCCTACAGCTCAAACATTGGAGCAAAACGGGACCATTCTGAGGGATCAGTTCGGCTTCGTGCCGAATAGAAGGACAATCGGCTATTCAAAGCCGTATCCCAACGAAGTTTGATCGATTCCGCCACCCAAGTATAAGCTCCACGAGTTCTCAAGATTCAGCGGTCAAGGGTCAAGCTCGATCGAGCACATAAGCCGATACGTGGCACAACTAGGCATGATTTCGGCATCAGATCAGATGCGCGTAAGATTCTTTGCGCAATCTCTGACAGGACCGGCCTTTGGGTGGTACACCACCGCCACGATTCAATTCATACCGAAGCAACTGGAAGAGCGGTTCCACATCCGCACCATTCGGAGGCTCGAGGTGGCATTGCGGACTGGCGCGGTGCGGCGAGGAGAAATCAGAGCGAGTACATCCGGCGCCAGACCGTCAAGAACCGATGTTACTCGGCTCGTTTAATCGAGAAGGAAGCCGTCGAGCTGGCGTGTTGGGTCTCTCACCCATCAAGGACTTGGCGTTCGGTAGAATACAACTCATTGGCGCATGGCCCGAATCGACGATGTATGAGCAGCGCCACCTGAGTTACACCAAGACAAATTCAAGCGTCCGATAAGCCTGGTCGATGCGAAGAAGAAGATCCGACGCAGACCAGGAGGTGGCCGTAGCTGAATGGGCTCGGGGCGGATCCTGTGGCGCAAATGGGTGAAACAAGGGCTGCGAAAGGGTTCGACTTCGATGTGAGCAAAGCGAGCAGATATTCGATCTATCATTGAAGAAGCGGTGAGATTACCCGAAGGCCACAAAATCCCTACTCGGGGAGATGAACGGGATACCATCGCAAGTGGCATCATTCGTTCACTCACACCACCAACGAGTGCAAGGAGCTTCGCCGCCAAATCCAAATGGCGATAGAACAAGGTCGTCTGATCCTTGGGCAGTTCGCCATGAAAGTGGACACAAACCCATTTCCCGGCGTCAACATGGTAGAACTCAGTCGCTCCGCGAGGCGTAAGCTGGATTTCTCGTTCGGCGTTAACATGGCAGGGTCTGGATACCACCATGACACGTACAAAGAGAACGGTGGACGCTCCCGGGGCAAGGAAAGAAAGGAGGCTAGTCCATGCGACCGGCCCAGCCACAATGACAGGCGGTACTTAACAGAGGAACAAGTGAGGAGAGTGCGATATCAGAAGCCACATTCCACGCATCTCCTTAACAAGTATGAGCGCCAGTACGACCAACGTCGCCAGCACGACAGAGACGACGGAAGACATGAGCACCTTGCTAAGGGACCGTCGAAAGGGAAGGAGGGCACAGACAGGCATTGGGATTATCCTTTCTTCAGGTATTGCTGGGGCGCAGGAATGAGCCGATTGCCTACAATCGACAACTGCCCAGAATGCGGTCAGCAAAAGGAAGACACGAGTCCAGTGTCAGTATTCAAACGTCTAGGGCCTCTTCAGCCCAACGGCCACAGGAGTCCGCCGAGCGAAGACCCGAGGAGCCAAAGGATGGCAAGGCGGCAGGTATCACCGCCCAAGGTGGTGCCCGACGGACTCGAACACACCCGAAGCGTAGAGTGCAGCGGTGCGTAACAGAGGAAGCTGAGCGCAGATCTCCACGCTTTGAAGAAAGCACGGCCTGATCTGGCCGTCAAAGTAAGGCAGGTTGTTGAAACGGAAGACCGCCCGACCAGGAAAGAGTGGCGCCCCAAACCGATAAAATCCGATGCAAAGACATCGGCTGGCACAAACATGGTGTTCGTACTCCCGTCAGAATTCTGCGCACCAAGAACCGATGAGCTACTCGTGGCACAATTTGACTGCGGCCCACGGCCGGTTATCTTTGAGAAGCCACGTGAGAAGGGTTACAAACATCTGAAAGCCACAGCCTGCGAGGCTACATCAATGGGCAACCTGTCAGCAAGATGTTGGTGGACACCGGAGCGGCAGTCAATATCATGCCATACTCCATGCTACGACGTTTGGGACGCTCCACTGCAGATCTGATCAAAACCAACGTCACGTTGAGCGACTTCAACGGTCAGTCTTCGGGAACACAAGGTGTACTGAACGTGGACTTGACAGTGGGCAGGAAAACCGTACCCACACCATTCTTCGTCGTGGACAGCAAGAGCACTTACACCGCCTTGCTAGGAAGGGATTGATTCACGCTAATTGCATCCGTCCACAATGCATCGCTGCACGATCCAGTGGGATGGAGACGGTGGAGGTCATCCGCAGACGATTCCATCGAGATCTCCATAGCTGGCATGAACGTCAGGAAGCGAAGACCAAGAGCCGATCTGGAATCAATCTAGACGGCTGCGAGCGTATTGAAGCTACAAAAAACGGGGTGAGGCTGGTCTTATCCACTGGCCTTACAGAGTAGAAAATCCCACGATCATCTGTGGTACGGCCGATCCACGCGATCGACCACAAAAAATAAAAAGCAGCGATCATACGACAAGCAGTTCATGTAGTCGTAGCAGAGAGATGCTCTGCCACTGTAAAATAATAAGGTGTAAACCGTCCTGGCGATGCAAGCAAAGGGGCGATTCAGCGATCGGCCCAAATTATTTTGGTCCTCACCCACCGTGTGCCCTGTTTAGCGTCGATTTGACAGTGACGGAAAGCTAGGGTACGGGTTTACATCCGCCGATGAGCTAGAAGAGATCGACATTGGTCCCGGGATAAGCCACGACCAACATTTATCGCCAGAAGTTAGAGCCCGTCTGCGGGGCCCGATGATATACTGTTGAAACAATATCCAGTGCTTCGCTGGAACTACACAGAGATGCTGGATTGGACAGAGCATCATCGAGCATCGCCTCCTCAAAAAGGATTTCGCCGTTTCAGCGAGCACGACAAATGAAGGCCGAAATTCGCGAAGTCAAGAAAGAGGTCGAAAAATGTTGACGGCCAATTTGATCGCACCATGCGGTATGCCGAGTGGATTTCTAGTATCGCACTGTAGAGAAGAAGGGTGGACAATGGCGGGTTGCTATAGATTTTCGAGATCTCAACGAGCTACCCCAAAGGATGAGTATCCGATGCGTGGCGAAACATTAATCCATGCAGCATTGGTCATAAAATTTTGAGCTTCATGGACGGCAATGCCGGTACAACCAGATCTTTATGGCTCCATAAGACATACACAAGATCGCATTCAGAGTCCCGGTCCGTGGGGTTATTTGAATATGTAGTCATGACGTTTGGAGAAAAATGCCGCGCCACGTACTAAAGGGCCATGAATTATATCTTCCATGATCCGATCAAGAACGGTGGAAATTTACATCGATGACGTGGTGATCAAGTCGGCTTCGACGCACGGACATTTGGACGATCTGCAGCGTCTGGACCGAACAAGAAAATTCGCCTACGGATGAATCCAAAGAAGTGCGCTTCGGGGTGTGGCGGTCGGTTCTTGGGCTTTCGGTCCATGAACGCGAATTGAGATCGGCTGAAAAGTCGAGGCAAGGCGACGATGAAGCCACCCACCACGAAGAAAGAACTGCGTCCCTTATCGGCAAGATCAACTTCGACGATTCATCTCCAATCTGTCGGAAGGATTGAGCCGTTCATGGGACTAGTTAAAATCAAATCGACAAGGAATTCGGCGAAGGCAGAGCAACGCGCGCCTTCGACGAGATCAAAGAATATCTGACAAAGCCGCCAGTGTTAGTTCCACCCCAGCCAGACAAACCATTCTACATTTACTTGTCAGTGGCTGACACATCCATCGCCTCGGTAGTGGTGCAAGTTTATGATGGGCTGGAGCGGGTCGTCTTTTACATAAGCAGGAGGATGCTGGACGCAGAGACAAGGTACCCTGATATCGATAAATTGTGCCTCTGCCTGTTTTTCACCTGCACCAAGTTGCGACACATTTTGCTATCAGCAGAGATCATCATCATATGCAAATCAGACGTCATAAAGCACATGCTGTCGGCTCCTATGTTAAAAGGCCGGCTGGGCAAATGGATGTTTGCATTGTCAGAGTTTGACATCCGGTATCAACCCGCGAAAGCAGTTAAGGGACAGGCGCTGGCTGATCTTATCGCTGAAAGGATCAACACTAACATAGCCGCACTGTCCATAAGAGCGTGGGCTATGTTTTTCGACGGATCAGTTTGTGACGATGGCTGCGGCATCGGCATTTTACTCGTGTCGCCCCGGGGGGCAACATTTTCCTTCTCCATTAGATTGTCTACCTCTCGCACTAACAATGTAGCCGAGTACGAGGCGATACGCAAGGGGATGGAGTTACTCCTCGAAGCCGGAGCGGGCGGTGGAAATTTTGGAGACTCCAAGTTGGTGATTTCCAGCTCACGGAGGACTACAAGTGCGAGAGCAGTCCCTCTTCCCATTATGGTTGCACCGCCGAGCTGATGACGCAATTCCGACGTCAACTTCACTTGGATCCCTGACGCAGAACACCGAGGCGAACGATCTTGCGCAGATAGCTTGTGGTACAAGGATGTGGTGGAAGGAGCGATGTTCGATGCAGTTCCTAGAAGCGATGGAGAGCCGATATCTTCAATTACTTGAAAGATTCGCAAACCTAAACGGATAAGGTACAAAGCCATGAAGTACGTGCTTATTGGGGATGACATGTTTTACAGGACTTTGGAAGGACTATTGCTCAAATGCTCGGGACAGCCGAGGCCAATCAGCTCCTACGAGGTACACGAAGGAGCTCGTGGAACTCACCAATCGGCTCATAAGATGAAATGGTTGATCAGCGATCGGGGTTTTATTGGCCCACTATGCTTGAGGACTGTTTCAACTACTACAAAGGGTGTCAAGCATGTCGAAATTTGGAAAAATCCAGATGGTACCACGTCGAGAATGAACCCCATCATCAAGCCTTGGCCATTCGAGGATGGGGCATGGACATGATCGGCAAGATCAATCCTCCATCAAGCAAAGGCCACATGTGGATTCTCGCTATCACGACTACTTCACTAAATGGGTAGAGGCTGTCCCGATGAAGTCGATAAACTCAAGGATGTTATCAATTTTGTGAAGGAACATGTCATCCATAGATTCGATTCCCCAAACTATCACGACCGATGGAGGTTCGGTTTTATTTCTCGGAGTTTAGAAAGTTCTGCGAGGACATGGGGATTAAGCGATTAGATCATCTCCATACTATGCTCAAGCAAATGGGCAAGTCTGAGCCCAACGAGCCTCATCAAACTGATCAAGAGGAAAGTCGATGAACACCCAAGACGTTGGCACGAGGTTTTGTCAGAGGCGTTATGGGCTTATCGCATGTCATGTCATGGAGCAATAAAAACCTCACCCTACCATCTAGTATATGGACAAGAAGCCGTCCTACCGTGGAAATTACGGCTGGATCGAGACGTTACTTTTCGTGACGATCTAACAATCAAGAATATGCAACCCCGATGAGTGTGATGTGGAGGATTTAACCGAGCTCAGGTTATGGTCATGGAGAAAATCAAAGAAAACAAGGCCAAGGTAGCTCGTGCATACAACAAGAAAGTGAAGCCAAAGGAGTTCCACGTTGGTGATCGGTGTGGAAGTCGTGTTGCCCTTAGGGACTAAGGATGCAACATATGGTAAATGGTCTCCAAATTGGCACGGTCCGCATGTGGTCGACCAAGTTTTAAGAGGAAACGCATACATGCTCGGCAGTTGGATGGAGTAAAATTCGATGGCGTTAACGGACAACATCTCAAGAAATATTTTCCAAGCATGTGGGATGTTGGACAAGAAAGCGAGGGCCGATGCATGAAATCGGCTAGGTAAAGGCACGAGAAACGATGGACAGTAAAAATATGGGGGCCGATGCTGAAAATCGGCCGAGTAAAAAAAAAAAATAATATGAAGAAATATATATATATAGCCGATGCACGGTCATCGACTCTAGAGGTTCACACATGTTACAAAAAGGTCCACCTCGGCGATCTCAGCTTCGTCATCTTCATCTTTGCTTGTCACTAATCGTCTGTGCGGGGCACATTTTTCGGTGGGCAATTGGAGATTTGGGTCGTCCGTGTTTGAATCCACCGTGTTGAGGAAGGTCGCAGGTCATCATTTGAAACCAAGAAATGGCCGTTGTGATGTGTCTAAGGATGCGGCGAAGGTTGACCATCAACGTTTTTCGGGAGAAGCCGATGGGTAGTCATCGGCTCTGTGCGATTTGACTTGTTTGACTGTATGCGTGCAGCATGATGAAAGCCGATACGGTGTCATCGACTTCTGAAGCATCGACCTATTTCGGTTATCGGCAAAATTGAAGCAAAAGGGAACAATATTTGGGAAATGGATGTTCATTCATTCAAAAGATCAGTGCTTACAGGACGATCGGTTACAAAAGGGGCCTACTACTGCTACGGCTATTGCTACTGATTCCTAGTCTAAGCCGAGGTCGTCGTCGCCGCTGTCGTCGCCGCCGTCCTCTTCGCTGTCTTCAGCGCTGCTGCCGGCATCGTCCTCGCTGCTGCTGCTGAAGAAACCAGCGGGGACCTCTTCGTCCTCGTCGTCATCTTCAGTATCTTCGCTGGACCCGTAGCGGAAGCGCTTCGTCGGCGGATACTCGTCGGAAGAGGTGTCCTCCTCCGATTCCTCCTCCTCGGCGGAAGAGTCGACGCCGTCCCACGACCAGTTGTCGTCGCTGCTCTTCGCCTCCAGTTCCCCGTCGACGAGGCGAGGCTCTCTTCGCCGTCGATCGGGGACGATCGTCCTCGACCAGACGGCGAAATCAATCCTTCGTCCCACCATCGTGGGCGAAATCTTATCTCGTCGCCCGTGGGTGCTCGCGTTGGCTCTCGGTCGCTAATCAAGTTGGAGGCGTGGAGGACACATCGGAGGAAGCGAGAGGAGGCCATGGCGAAAGAGGGTTTTTCCGGTGATGGGAGAGGGTTTTCGCAATCGGAGGAAGATGGGGACCGAAGCTCAAAGCTGATTTAAATAAGGGGAATAGTGGACAGACGGTTCAATGCCATGGCGGTTTCCCAGATTGCACTGCCAAAATCGTCAAATCACGCGCTGCGCAGGAGTTGAGAAGATAGGGCATCATGATGAAAGGGTAGCGTGACGGTGCTGTTCTGCCACGCATTCTGTCCACGCGCAGCCCGATAACAAAGAAAAAAAAAGAGGAGAAGAGGAAAAAAAACACATAGAGTGGTTTTGGAATTATCATTGCCAAAACCAGGGGGGCATGTGTTACCACCGTATTTTGGATAGAGACGGAGGTGGGCCGTGATCAAGATGGGCTTGGAAGATACATATATTCAACGTGTTGTTGGATCGGCTAGGTGCGTAGATTTGGGCTGAATTGCCCGTGTATCTTGTATCATAGTAGGATTCGTGTTTGTTTAGGTTCCGTTTATGTTTAGGTAAAGATAGAGTTGTAGAGTTATTCCAAAAGTAGAGAGTCTCCGGACTATAAATATGTACCTAGGGTTATTGAAAGAAAACAACAACCACGTTCACAACAAACACAATCTCGGCGCATCGCCACCCCTTGTTCTTAGGGTTTCTTTCGGGTAAGTGCCATCTTTGCCTAGATCGCATCTTGCGATCTAGGCAGTATCTACTTATTTCGTTAACCGGTTTTACTCGTACTGAAGCGTTGTTGATGGCGAGTAATACCATTATCATAGATTGTTTGAGGCTAGCATCGGCACTGTTTCATTATTATCGTCGAAGTTATGTTACCTCTAGCTATCTCGCTACCTTTGCACCGTGTCCCAAAGTGCAAGGGTAGCGCCTTGCTTGATCTTTATTTAGTCGATTCGATCTGTTATAGTTGTACCTTGTTCGTCAAGGTTTAGTTTAATATCTACGTAATCAGGCCTTACAAACGGGTTGAACGATCCGAATGCATAAGGATGTGGCTTATTCGTTCTAGAGAGGATGTTCCGTAATTGGCTTTATGTTGGTTATTAGGCCTCCTCTAGGGTTGATATTCTTCATCTTTTATGCATTAGGCTCAATTACGCGTAGGGCGTTCCATTACGTGGTGAAAACGTTAAACTATCGAGATCGATTTAACTTGTAATGATCAAGCAAAACCCCATGTTATCATAAATCTAACGCAGAACCATGGGGCAATCGGCTTTAAGAGCCGATTTGAAACAAACCAGGAGCCGATCACGGCTCGAATTTTACGTATACTTGTTTATCATGCAGAAATCAATCGGAACAATCCTTCACCTTCCGACCAGGTATAGGTCGGTGGCATCTCGAACCAAGCCAGGACGTGTGCCGGAGCTTTTGCGGGCCGTCGCCCGAGGGACCAGGGCCCACCAGCAGTCCTGGGAGCCTCCCGGCTCTCCGTGTTGTCAGTCGCTGCTCGCCGGTGGGTTTTGGCAGGCAAGATAACAACAACCACGTTCACAACAAACACAATCTCGGCGCATCGCCACCCCTTGTTCTTAGGGTTTCTTTCGGGTAAGTGCCATGCTGCCTAGATCGCATCTTGCGATCTAGGCAGTATCTACTTATTTCGTTAACCGGTTTACTGCGTCTTGAGCGTTGTTGATGGCGAGTAATACCATTATCATAGATTGTTTGAGGCTCGCGCGGCCTTTGTTTCATTATTATCGCCGGGTTATGCTACCTCTAGCTATCTCGCTACCCTTGCACGCGTCCCAAAGTGCAAGGTAGCGCCTTGATCTTTATTTAGTCGATTCGATCTGTTATAGTTGTGCCTTGTTCGTCAAGGTTTAGTTTAATATCTACGTAATCAGGCCTTACAAACGGGTTGAACGATCCGGTAATGCATAAAGATGTGGCTTATTCGTCCTAGAGAGGATGTTCCGGTAATTGGCTTTATGTTGGTTATTAGGCCTCCTCTAGGGTTGATATTCTTCATCTTTTGTACGTACTAGGCTCAATTACGCGTAGGACGTTCCAGTTACGTGGTGAAAACGTTAAACTATCGTAGATCGATTTAACTTGTAATGATCAAGCAAAACCCCATGTTATCGTAAATCTAACGCAGAACCATGGGGCAATCGGCTTTAAGAGCCGATTTACAGGGAAACCTGGGAGCCGATCACGGCTCGAATTTTACGTATACTTGTTTATCATGCAGGAAATCAATCGGAGCAATCCTTCACCTTCCTGACCAGGTATAGGTCAGGTGGCACGCCCTCGAACCAAACCAGGACGTGTGCCGGAGCTTTTGCGGGCCGTCGCCCGAGGGACCAGGGCCCACCAGCAGTCCTGGGAGCCTCCCGGCTCTCCGTGTTGTCAGTCGCTGCTCGACGGTGGGTTTTGGCAGGCAACACATTCTGGCAAAGTATTCCTATCAATGTGTAGTTTTCTAGATGGTGTAATAATTAGCAACCAGTTTTGGGAAACACAACCTTGGTCTTGTAAACTCCAAATGATGGCTGTCACCATTAACATCTCTTCCGTTCAAATGATTGGCTTTGGCTGCCTGTTCTTATACACCAATCATTGAAATGACAGTATTTGGTTTTGCTCTCAGATGGAAGTGTCGTGATGGTACTTCGCTTTGAGGATCAAGGCGAGTTGTCTATGTGGTTCTTTTGCTAATCTCCCCGAGAGAATAAGTTCTCGACTTATATATATAGCCTGCAAGTTTCTAACTCCTAGCACACCAATTTTATTTTCTGGCGCACCAGCCAGCTCGATGGTGGTACATGCTAACGCCAGCACAGCAGTAGTGGGATGCGCCAGCGCTATTCTATTACCCTCGGCGCGTAAGGGTGTTACTCTCGGCGCATAGGGCTGACGCGCCGGTGCTAAGTAGCAATACCCTCGTTGCATGGGGCGATGAAGGAGGATAATTGAATTGTATTCTGCTACTCCTTGATGCTAATGGGTTACCGCCGGCGGTACCCTATTTTTGCGCGCCGGTGGTAGCCTGTTTGGCTGCGAACGCCGCACTCCCCTCCTCCTTCTCCTCCTCCTCCTCCTGTTGATCTTGCCTATTTTATCCAATCGGTGGTGTAGTTTATTGAGGGGAAAGGGGGCCATGGCCCCCCTTCTGCTGTTAGAATTTTCTTCTAATACTAGTTGATAATTATTATAGTTATACATCATACACAACATAATGCTTCATATAAGGGGTTGTCAAGTAATCCTTTTGCAAACCTGGTTAGTTGTTGATTGGGGATTTGCCTTGGAAGATGGTTCTTTTCCTATTCCGCTCAATATTTTTAGCCTCAAAGTATTCCTATCAATGCGCGTAAGGGTGTTACTATCGGCGCATAGGACTGGCGCACCGGTGCTAAGTGGCAATACCCCCGGCATATGAGACGATGAAGGCGGATAATTGAATTGTATTCTTCTACTCCTTGACGCTAATGGGTTACCGCCGGCGGTACCCTATTTTTGCGCACGAGCGGTAGCCTGTTTGGCTGCAAACGCCGCACTCCCCTCCTCCTCCTCCTGTTGATCTTGCCTATTTTATCCAATCGGTGGTGTAACTTATTGAGGGCAAGGGGGGCCATGGCCCCCATATGCTGTTAAAATTTTCTTCTAATACTAGTTGATAATTATTATAGTTGTACATCATACACAACATAATGCTTCATATAAGAGGTTGTCAAGTAATCCTTTTGCAAAACTGGTTAGTTGTTGATAGGGATTTGCCTTGCAAGATGGTTCTTTTCCTATTCTGCTCAATCTTTTTAGCCTAAAAGTATTCCTATCAATGTGCAGTTTTCTAGATGGTGTAATAATCAGCAAACCAGTTTTGGAAAACACAACCTTGGTCTTGTAAACTCCAAATGATGGCAATTGTCGGATACCATGAACGCAAGAAGTTCAAGACCTACCGCATCCATAGTGATCGAAACGACGTCTCTCTTTAAAAGAGACGGGGTTTCATCAAGCAATGTGCAACAAGTTTTGTGGTGTATACGAGAAATTGCAAGATCCGCCCGTGAGCGGCATCAACGTTGGAGACATGGTAATGGCTTGCCCATTTTGCATGTCCATTGTGTTTAATATACGTCCATTTTGCATATGTAGCATATATTGTCGACTCTATTCCTTTTGAAACAGGTGAGCATGTCGTTCGGCCAAGATGCCACAAAGATCGATCTCAACCACCAAGCCACACAATTGCATTGCAAGAGACCTTGAAAGGGTTGATTGCGGATAAGAAGGTGTAAAATGCCAAGAGAGAGGAGAGGCGCCACCAAGAGAAAGAGGCCACCATTGGATAATGCTTTGTTGACCTCAGAAAGAGATCTCTTGAGGTGGAAGGGACTAATGCCCCAGTCTGAAGCCAAGGACGACAAGGCGAAACTCACGGCCGAGGAGACCGAGCTCACGGTGATGGACTTGAGCATCTTGGACCCGGCTCAAAGTGCTTGGTTTGAGAAGAAGAAAAAAGACATCCACGGCCACCAAGTGTAATCTCATCGATGATCTATCTCTTTTGCCTATCAAATTTATGTTAATTTGCACTATGGTTCGGTTCTATTGCATATGTCATTTGCTAATTAGTGGCAATTTATTTGCTACCATTGCATATTTTGCTTGCCAATTGGTTGAAATATCTTGGCAATTGGTGAAATCTGTCAAAAATTGGGCAGTATATATGTGGAATTTTGTCATTTTTGTGTAGCTTGAAATACCATGCACTTCGAACTGAGAATTTGCAGCAACTTTAATTTTAGGATTTTGTTTGATGTGATTTTCTGAAACTTATAAGTATAGTTTTTATTTTAAATTTTAATAAGCAAGAAGCAGTGGAAGCTCAAAGGACTTTCAGCAGTGAAGCGTTACAATTGTGAAAACAAAGGGAGGCTGAAGGGGGCAACTTAGCGTGACAAGCACGCAATCTCGTCAGGCTGTGTTGCAGAGTGTGCGAGGTGCTCTGCTCTGTGCATGGTGTGTTCCTATATAAACCGAGCGTCTGCCTGCTCCATGCGCCGCAGCTAAATCAATCTATGGCGGAGCTAGACAGAGACGACAGATGGGGGGCAAGATGTGAATTTTAGATATTTGGGGGGAAATCTACCGCGATTGCTGGCGGCGGCGAGGACGGCACGAAGAGTACGTCCGCATCCGCATCCCCAAGCAGCGTCAGCATCGCGCACGCCGGCGGCGGCGGCGGCATCCACACCGACGGCGGAGGAGGCGAGATGGCCGGCGAGAGTGGTAATCTAGAGCCGGGCTTTGCCCCCCAAACAGCTGGGCGTGGCCTGGTGGCTGTGGCGGGGGGGGGGGGGGCAAGTAGCACTCTGTCCTGTCCTGTCCTGCGCTGCGTGCGTGCGACTGATTGAGTGAAGCAATCACGTTTACTTGCAGCAATTGGATGATGATTGCCCCTAGGTTTCTCGGAGCCAAATCTGGCCATCGGACCGTGCCTCGGCATGCCGGCCCGTGACACGCGGGCTTAAGTCCGTCAGAAGTCCGGCACGACACGTGGCAGATGGGCCGGTGCCAGCTCGTGCCCGTGCCGCCTCCACTTGACCACTGGGCCAAACACTCGTTACTGATTTACTTGTTGGAATTTTTGACTAAATAGACCCAGCCCATTTATTATATGCCAATAAATTCCTGAAATCCTAGAGGCTCATTTGACCCATTTATGCAAGGCAAGAGCTCGGACAAATGTTTAGTCCCACATTGCTAGTTGAGTGAAAGTTGGACCAGTTTATAAGATAAGCTCTCCTACCACTTGGTAAAAGGATGAGAAGGAGAAGGAGAGAGTTCCACACGCGCGCTCCTCCTTCTTGCTCGCCTCGCCACGCCACGCCTCGCCTCGTCACGACGCGCGCGCGGGGGTTACGGGAATCTCGCCGAGCCGAGATTTATTTTGCCACGCATGAATGGTATATGAACAGATGTACAGAAGCTGAAACGTTTGCTTTAAGTGGACTTTTAATACGAGTTAAATGCGAATTGAGTGGAGGCTGTCCGGTGGGCTGCCGCCTGTTCGCTTCATCTACCGTCCATTCGTTTCATCTTCTGCGCAGTCTGTCTACCTTCCCCTCTGTGCCTATAAGAGAGAGAGGGCGCGCCTCCTCTCAGATATACTGCCACACATCCTTTGCGCCTCCAGTTCCAGAGCACTACGCTACCTAGATCTTCCCCATCCCGTCTTGCGGCGTGCACATGAGGGACAAGAAACCTCCGAGACCCGCTGCTTGAGTCCTGCGGGAGAAGGCGATAAGGTTTTGGGGCGCTATCAGCGCTACTGGCAAATCACGGACTCCCTCACAGATAGCGATGTATTCCCCGACGAGGACTTCTTCCCCGACATCAGCACCCTCTTCCTCGACGACATGGCCAATGACGGTTCCAACGCCGGCGGTTCCTCTTCTGCTACTGCCGTGTATATCTTCTGTCTCAATCTTGTTCTGATCAGATCCAAAGTTTTATGCCTTGTAGTTTGTTTGGTTATATGCCTTAATATGTATTCGCTATTTCACATGATTAGTATATTGCCTATTATTCTAATCATGTTTTATCTAGCGTTTATTATGGATAATTCGCTTGGTAAATTGCTCTATTATTCAACAATCCAAAAACCTTATTTCAGGCAATTTGCCCCAAGTGGCTTTGTTGCTTCTATGAAGCCACCTGTGGTCGAAGGTGTGAATTACAAACGATGACGTGCGAGAGCGGTCTGCAGTTTCGACCATGAGCTGCTATAACGCCATCTATGGCGCTGAGGAGAACTTAATCCCGCTCAGGAAGAGGCGTTCCAAAAACTTGATACCACTTTCAAGGCTGCCTTGATCAGCATCCTTGGCGACAATATTGTCGATTCATATCTGTCATTTAGCAATGGCAAGGATATGTGGGATGCGCTCGAGAGAAAATTTGGAGCCTCCGATGCTGGCAGTGAACTGTATGTCATGGAACAATTCTATGACTATAAGATGGTTGATGACCGCTCCATTGTAGAGCAGGCTCATGAGATACAGTCACTTGCCAGGGAGGTTGAGCACTTCACTTGTGTGTTACCAGACAAGTTTGTTGCCGGAGGCATCATTGCCAAACTTCCCCAGTCATGGAGGAATTTTGCTACTTCTCTAAAGCACAGGAGACAAGAGTTCTCCGTGACGGATCTCATTGGGACTCTTGATGTGGAAGAGAAGGCAAGAGCAAAAGACACACGTGCTCGAGGTACCAAGGGAGGTTCTAATGCCAACCTGGTACAGAAAAGGAACTTTCAGCCTCACAAGTTCAAGAACAAAGGCAAGTATGATGACAAAGGAAAGTTCGATGGAAAGAACAAGGTCTCACAGTCCACCAGCTTCAAGAAGAAGACTGATAAAAGGAAAGGTGCTTGTCATGTGTGCGATGATCCTAATCATTGGGCTCCTGCTTGTCCCAACCGCTTTGACAAGCGCCAGCATGGGAAGAGCAGCAAGACTGCTAATGTTGTCATGGGCGACGTTGAGATGAAAGATGTTGGGTATGGTATATTACCTACTGTTCTTTCATTATGTCATTCTCCTAATTGGTGGGTTGACACGGGCGCTAATGTACATGTTTGTTCTGATATTTCCATGTTTTCTTCATATCAGGTCAGAGGGACTCAAACCGTGCTGATGGGGAACGGCTCGCATGCTTCTGTTCATGGTGTTGGTACGGTCGATCTGAAGTTTACTTCAGGAAAGACTGTGCGCCTGAAGAACGTGCATCATGTTCCCTCAATAAATAAAAATCTTGTTAGCGGATCTCTTCTGTGTCGAGATGGCTACAAGATTGTATTTGAGTCCAATAAATTTTGTAACACCCTCAGAATTGGACCTATGCAAGTTTTAGCGAAACCCGCCAAACCCGCATAGAAACGATTCAAAGGTGCCCACCAGGCACTTTCGTGCGGGTGGAAAACGAAGTAATAACATTACACAACAGTCCTCGATGGGACCCACAGAACAGATATATATATACAACACGACTCCATGAGTCAAGAATACAGATATAATATACAAAGATCCAAATCACCTTGAAAATGATAGAGCGTCCGACTATGGACAAGAAGCAAATGGGGCTAAGAGCCCTGAAGAATAACCAATGGCGTCCATAACCCTGCCTAGGCCAAGCCGGAAGGGTAACCCTGCTAACGACGTCGATCTCGAAACCTGCTTAAACAAAAGGGGTGCCGACAAAGGGCAAAGGAAAAAGAGGAGCGTCAGTACTGAGGCCAGTACACGGCGAGGCTAGAATTCGGCGGTCCTTGCCTACATAGGTATGGTGGACTGAAGCGGCAGCGGTAGCATGCACTGAACACCCTATAGAGACTCGATACAACTGGCGGCAATCAGAGAGGGGTAAGAAAGACCTATTCGGAACAAACCTGATTCTACCATCAAACAAACCCGTCCTGGTATTTCCCCCTCGAGACCAAACGAGGAAGTCAACCGAGGAACTCACACAGTTGGCAGTTTTATTTATTCGGTTATCGTTGCAGTAATTACTAGTCAGGTATAGATGATCATCCTGATAAAATAAGCAGTGGGCACTTTTAGTTAACCATTCCGTGATAGTTGCAACACTTACTAGTCAGATACAATTAGCATGAGATAACCCAAAACCCAGCAGTTGTTGGTACTTTTATTTAGCCATTCCGTTATAGTTGCATTACTTACTAGTCAGGTACAGTGGTCGCAAACGACAACCAACAAGCAATTGTGGGCAGTTTATTTAGCCATTCCATTATAGTGAAGCTGATTACTAGTCAATATAAAGTCAAATTTATAGCACTACTTTAGTTATAGTTGTCTATGATCGAGATACTGTGCTCCAAGTCGTCCATAACCGCGGACACAGCTTTCAAAAAGTTTTACCCGTCCGGGGTGCACAAATAGCAACACACACTCGATCAACCTCGGAAAAACCAAAATAAAACCCAACGAGGCTTTCACGACAAAGCAATCACAAGATTCAGAAATATTTCAGGGGGCCACCCCATTGAGTAGACCCATAGCGAAGCGGTGACTCGAGACGGACTCAAGGTTTGCGACAATGGTCAGAACGATCGGGAACCCGAAAGTGTGGTGGGCTTGTCGATACCGCGAAACACTCCGCTTACCTAAACAAACAGTGTGCTTCTCGCAATCGTAAATAAAGATAAAGCATGGCATAAGTACATGATAGTAAATAAAACCTCAAACTAGTTTGTGGCCCCAAGAAATAAGACTGAATCAAGCTCGCTCGGGGTCCCATAATCCTCCGGATGTGGATAGCGCGATAAATCAAGGAACAGGTATCAAGCACTCGGGGTCCTACGGACACAAGTGGGCGATGAAACCAAATATTATCTATCACCCACCGATGCCTCTGCTTACTTACTTCAATTTTAGTTGTTAAACAGGAATTAAAGTGAACGATAAGTAAAGCCATGATCATCTCCAACGTCAAACATGCGGCATTACTCCAACAACTGTGGCACTTGGCGACACGCAACAGCACTTGAGCAAGCGACTACGACGCGCAAGTCCAACTATCTACCAAACAACAGGTATTAGGGTGTGTCCAAGGCAATATAAGGCTGCAAGGGATACCACGGGTACGAAAACTAGAGCATCGCAACACAGATAGCAATAGATCAACAGGAGGGAATAAATACTATAAAAGTAAGATATGTAGAAAGGGGGAGATGCTCGCCTGAAAACATTGCCGAAGGTTCAACCGAAGATCGGGTCGACACTCGCACCAACTCAACGGCCTTATCCGCGAAGAAGCAAAACACTAGAATAAACACCGGATGCACTGTTTAATACTACGACAAAAGATCGGGCATGATGCAAATGATGTATGACATGGCAAAGCTGCGATGCAATCAGGTCATATTAAGCGGAACCGGGGTCCCGACATTTAATTAGGTGGTTCATGTTATTTATCTACCCCGCAAATTAAATGTTGTATTAACATGGCAAGATAAGTTACCGGTTCGATGCACAAATTTAAATGAGGCCAATATGAGACTAGTTTTGCCCGCATATGGGCCCCATATTTATTTATTAGGTGAATCGGCATAAGGCCCCCAAACCACACAAATATGCATGCGAGTATGCCAATTTAATATGCAACAGGTTTTATTATATTATAAAATAGGGTTTCGGGAAGGGGTTCACACATTAGGGTTCGGCAGATCTTGGGGTTCCGGGGTTCGGGGTCCGGTCTCGGGGTTCAGGGTTCGACGGAATGGTCTCGGCGGGAACGTTCTCGGTTACAGAATAGACCTTGGCGTTCCGCGAAGAAGGACTTGGTTCGGAGTCAGGGGCGCATCGGACTCGCACTGGTCGGTGTCGATCTTGTCGGGTGGCGCTCTGCGTCGGTGTTCTTACCGTCCGGGTTATCGAGCATCGCATCCGGGAAGGAGAACTTGTCGTGACGTGCCGGAGATCTTGGTTCCAAGCGGCCGATCTTGTCGTCGAGAAGATCTTGTCGCATCCGCGGCCTTCGTGTACGCGTTCTCCGGGCCCCCATGTAGGAGATCTTGTCGTCGCGTCGAAGAACTCGGGTTCGGGGTCGGTCTCGGTGGACTACTTGATGTTCCCTTAGAAGATCTTCGGGTTCCGTGAAGGAGATCTTGTAGTACCGGAAATCCTCGGGGTCGATCATCGGATCCAGCGACAGGGCTTCGAGGCACTTGTTATAGGACCTGCCCTGTATCTCCGGGTACGGGGTCTCGGCGAGCTTTGCGTCCTGAGGGGGCGGTCTTGGCGTAGTCCTTCGGGTGACAGCTTGGTGGCGAAGAGACCGACTTCTTGCACTTAGGCCACGAGGTAGCACCGCGCATGGATACACCGGCCGGAGGCGACATGGAAAAGGGTGCACGATGCACACCTGCTGCACAAGGACAGCGAGGAAACGGAGATGAGGCCGTCGGCGGCTGCTGCAGGGGAGATGGCGGCAACGCGCTGGCGCGGCCAGCGGTGGCGGTGGCGCGCGCTCGCGGGAGGATAAACGGCGAGGCTCTGGCCGGAGAGGGGCCCGCAGCCAGAGAGGCACGAGGGAGGCGGGGCGGCTGAGGAGACCGGCGGCGGGGAGGCGCCAGCTGGCGGAGCAACGGGAACAGGCGGAGGCGGCGCTTCGAGGCAGGCGAGGCCGGAAGGTCGACGGCGCGCAGTTGCGAAGGTGGGCAGGCGCCGGATGCGGGGGAGGCTGGGATGGTGACGGCCGGAGCGAGGGGGAAGCTGGGCGCGGTGGCGGTGTTGAGGGAGGCGGGCGAGGAGGCCGAGGCGAGGCTCATGGCTCGGGGTGGCCTGGGGCTGGTGGTGGTAGGCGCGGCGAGGAGGAAGCCAAAGGCGACGGCGGTTCGAGAGGAAGCGGCGGCGGGCAGGCGGCGGCCGGAGAGCAGGCGGGCGGAGGAAGAGGGAGCAGGCGCGGGCGGAGCTTGGGGAAGCGGAGGCGGGCCGGTGGCCTGGTGGCGGAGAAGCTTGAGGGGGCGGGGTCGTGGAGGAGGCGGCCGGGGCCGGGGCGGTGAGCGAGCGAGGAGGGAGAAGGAAGAAAGGAGACGGGTGCGAGGTGGGGGACGCGTCGGGGGAGGGGGGACGCGTGGGGCACGTGGGGTGGGGGTTGAGTTGGGTAGGGCCAGGCGCCAGGGGGGAGTGGGGCGGGGCTAGTGGCGCGGGGCCAGGGAGGTGGAGAGAGAGGGGGGCTGGCGTGTGGGTGGAGGGAGTGGGCTAGGCCAGGTGAGGTGGCATGGTTTGATAGGCTAGGGGGAGGGGAGAGGTGACGTGGCGTCCAGCGATTGGAGGGGGTGAGGTGGAGGTGGGGTGGGTAGATTAGGTTGGGTAGTTTTAGGATTTTAGGTGGACCGTTTTAATTTCTGGGGGTGGTCGTTCGGGTCGATTCGGCCCGTTCGACTGCCCCACTAAAAATAATTAAGTGTTTTATTTATTTCAAACAAGTCTTTTGCAAGCTGATAGCAGACAAAGTAAAAATAATCCGGAGACCCGGGTTTGTGTTTGAACAAAGACGGGGCGTTTTAGAAAACAAAAAAATAGGTTTTTCTGCAAATAGTTTTATGCAAGCAAATGCAAGATGATGACGATGCTCAAATGCAATGTGGCATGATGACATGCGCATGCGGTCAGGATGATGCAATGCACAAATTTAACGCGATTTTCTAGTAGTGGTTTTTGCGGGATGCCACAAATTTGTAATTTCGAAGTATGGAACCTTTGTTGATAAAGGCTATGAATGCGGAGGCTTGTTCCGCTTATCTCTGTCAGACATTTGTAATAAAGTTGTTAATCATATTTACACGAATTTTGAATCAAATGTCTGGCACTCCCGTCTTTGTCATATTAATTTTGGTTGTATGACGCGGCTAGCCAAAATAAATTTAATCCCTGATTTCTCAAGTGTTAAGGGATCTAAGTGCCAAGTCTGCGTGCAAGCTAAACAACCTCGCAAGTCACATACGACTGCAGAAATGAGAAATTTAACACCACTAGAGCTCATACATTCTGATCTTTGTGATATGAATGGTGTGTTGATAAAAGGTGAAAAGAAATATTTCATGACTTTGATCGATGACTCTACGAGATATTGTCATGTGTATCTTTTGAAATCAAAAGATGAGGCTTTGAGTTTCTTCAAAATCTATAAAGCTGAGGCAGAAAATCAACTTGATCGAAAGATTAAGAGGCTTAGGTCTGATCGTGGTGGAGAGTATTTTTCAAACGAGTTTGATTCCTTTTGTGCGGAACATGGCATAATTCATGAGAGGACGCCTCCCTACTCATCCCAGTCAAATGGAGTAGCCGAAAGAAAGAACCGTACTCTAACTGATTTGATTAACGCCATGTTAGACACATCGGGTCTTTCTAAGGAATGGTGGGGGGAGGCACTATTGACCGCGCGTCATGTCCTAAACCGAGTTCCCACAAAGAACAAAGAAATTACTCCATTCGAAGAATGGGAGAAGAAAATATTAAAACTCTCTTACCTACGTACTTGGGGTTGTTTGGCAAAGGTTAATGTACCAATCCCCAAGAAGCGCAAGCTTGGACCAAAAACCATTGATTGTGTTTTTCTGGGCTATGCTTTTCATAGCATTGGTTATAGATTCTTGATAGTAAAATCTGAAGTGCCTGACATTCATGTCGGTACAATCATGGAGTCGATTAATGCGACTTTCTTTGAGGATATCTTTCCAATGAAGGATAAACCTAACTCATCAAATTCGGAGATACCTAGTTCATCTAATCAGGAATTTGCTATATTCTCTGAACCTACCATTCCAATTGAACACTCTGATAGTCCTAAGGAGGAGGATAATGAAATTCCTAAAAGGAGTAAGAGACAAAGGACTGCAAAGTCTTTTGGTGATGATTTCATTGTGTACCTTGTCGATGACACTCCCACTTCTATTTCAGAAGCTTATGCATCTCCTGATGCTGACTACTAGAAGGAAGCTGTTCATAGTGAGATGAATTCCATCTTAGCTAATGAAACATGGGAGATTACTGATCGTCCTTATGGGTGCAAACCTGTAGGATGTAAATGGGTCTTTAAGAAGAAACTAAGGCCTGATGGTACTATTGAGAAGTACAAGGCAAGGCTTGTGGCCAAGGGTTATACCCAAAAGGAAGGTGAAGACTTCTTTGACACTTACTCACCTGTAGCAAGGTTGACCACCATTCGAGTACTACTTTCTCTGGCTGTCTCACATGGTCTTCTCGTTCATCAAATGGACGTTAAGACGGCTTTCCTAAATGGAGAGTTGGATGAGGAAATTTATATGGATCAACCAGATGGTTTTGTAGGAAATGGTCAAGAAAGAAAAGTGTGTAAGCTACTGAAGTCTTTATATGGTCTTAAACAAGCACCTAAGCAGTGGCACGAAAATTTTGATAAAACCTTAACCGCTGCAGGCTTTGTTGTAAACGAAGCTGACAAGTGTGTATACTATCGCCATGGTGGGGGTGAGGGAGTCATCCTTTGTTTATATGTTGATGACATACTGATTTTCGGAACCAACCTTATGCAATTAAGGAGGTCAAATATTTCTTATCTCGTTCCTTTGAGATGAAGGATCTGGGAGTAGCTGATGTCATCCTGAACATCAAGCTATTGAGAGATAATGATGGTGGGATTACATCTTGATCCCACTATGTGGAAAAGATCTTGAGTCGTTTCGGGTATAGCGACGTCATTTTTTCTCCTACACCGTATGATCCTAGTGTGTTGCTTCGAAAGAATCGAGGAAATGCTAGAGACCAACTAAGATACTCTCAAATTATTGGCTCGCTTATGTATTTAGCTAGTGCCACGAGACCTGACATCGCCTTTGCTGTAAGCAAACTCAGTCGATTTGTTTCAAATCCAGGAGATGATCAATGGCATGGTCTTGAGAGAGTTATGCGATATCTAAAAGGCACTGCGATCTATGGCATACACTATACCGGGTATCCGAGGGTACTAGAGGGTTATAGTGATTCAAATTGGATATCTGATGCTGACGAAATAAAGGCCACGAGTGGATATGTTTTCACATTTAGGGGTGGAGCTGTTTCTTGGAAGTCTTGCAAGCAGACCATCTTAACGAGGTCAACTATGGAAGCAGAACTCACAGCACTAGACACGGCCACTGTTGAAGCAGAGTGGCTTCGTGAACTCTTGATGGACTTACCTGTGGTTGAAAAACCTATACCCGCAATTCCAATGAACTGTGATTATTAAGGTGAACAGTTCTAAGGATAATATGAAGTCCTCAAGACATGTGAAGAGGAGACTAAAATCTGTTAGGAAAATGAGAAACTCCGGAGTTATTGCATTGGATTATATCCAAATATCTAAAACCTTGGCAGATCCCTTCACAAAGGGTCTATCACGCAACTTGATAGAAAATGCATCGAAGGAGATGGGTATGAGACCTACAATTTGAGCTTTCCACAGTGGTAAACCACTCTATGTGATCGGAGATCCCGTGAATTAGAATTGGGAGACAAGCTGTTGGTTAGCTGAGAGGAAAGTATTCCTACTTTAATAAACACCACTCCATAAAGATGCAATACTTTCCTATTCTGTACGGCAGGTTGATTTATTATCTTAATATGTTCTAAGTGGCTTATCCTAAGCAAAGATGTTGTCCTGCAGAACATCTTTTGAAAAACACACCTATATGAGTCTTTGTTAAACGTCATGATCTATGAGAGTAAGGTGCTCTCTAATAAACTCATGAAAGGTCATGGAGTATGACGTATAAGCTCCACCCGCGGGAAAGTCCCACGGTAGCCTAGTATCGGTCAAGACTTTTTGTGAAGGTAGGTCCGCAGCAAACTTGCAGTTCAAGGCATAGTCCACTGTACAAGTTGCGGCCTAGTATAACATAAAGCTCTAGGTGGAAGTTTAACTTAACAGTCTCCACTACAGTACCGGTATATAAACAATGTTTTGAACCAAAGGCAAAATTCATGTGACTCTAAGATCTGGTGGGGGATTGTTGAAATTTTTGCCCAAATAGGCCCAGCCCATTTATTATATGCCAATAAATTCCTGAAATCCTAGAGGCCCATTTGGCCCATTCATGCAAGGCAAGAGCTAGGACAAATGTTTAGTCCCACATTGCTAGTTGAGTGAAAGTTGGACCAGCTTATAAGGTGAGCTCTCCTACCACTTGGTAAAAGGATGAGAAGGAGAAGGAGAGAGTTCCACACACGCACTCCTCCTCCTCGCTCGCCTCGCCTCGCCTCGCCTCGTCACGTCACGATGCGCGCGCGCGGGTTGCGGGAATCTTGCCGAGCCGAGCTTTATTTTGTCACGCATGAATGATATATAAACAGATGTACAGAAGCTGAAACGTTTGCTTTAAGTGGACTTTTAATACGAGTTAAATGCGAATTGAGTGGAGGCTGTCCGGTGGGCTGCCGCCTGTTCGCTTCATCTACCGTCCATTCGTTTCATCTTCTGCGCAGTCTGTCTACCTTCCCCTCTGTGCCTATAAGAGAGAGAGAGAGGTCGCGCCTCCTCTCAGATATACTGCCACACATCCTTTGTGCCTCCAGTTCCAGAGCACTGCGCTACCTAGATCTTCCCCATCCCGTCTTGCGGCGTGCACCGCGAGCCGGAGACAAACCTCGAGACCCGCTGCTTGAGTCTGCACGGAGAAGCGCGATAAGGTTTTTGGGGAGCGCTATCAGCGCGATTACTGGCTTCGTCACGGACTCCCTCACAGATAGGGACGTCTTCCCTGACGAGGACTTCTTCCCCGACATCAGCACCCTCTTCCTCGATGACATGGCCAACGACGGTTCCAACGCCGGCGGTTCCTCTTCTGCTACTGCCGTGTATATCTTCTGTCTTAATATTGTTCTTATCATATCCAAAGTTTTATGCCTTGTAGTTTGTTTGGTTATATGCCTTAATATGTATTCGCTATTTCACATGATTAGTATATTGCCTATTATTCTAATCATGTTTTATCTAGCGTTTATTATGGATAATTCGCTTGGTAAATTGCTCTATTATTCAACATTACTTTGTATTCACACCTTATTATAGGATTTCTTCACGGGCCAGCACAAAACATCTCCCAGCCCGCGGGCCTAACGTGCCGCGGGCCGGCCCGCCAGGCATCGGGGCCGGGCTCGGGCCACAAATCCGGGCACGCGTGCCGGCTCGGCACGGCACGTGAGCTTGGCGGGCCATGCCGGGCCAGTCCCATTTAACGCGTGCCAGGCCTGGGCCGTGCCGGGCCGGCCCGTTGGCCAGATTTGCTCGGAGCCATCGATTTTCGACCGTCCTATGGGCTGTGATTAACGCGAAACAACTCGATATTTCCGACACCGGCGGAAACAGACAACGCGCTAGACTCGTCCATCTCTCCCCCGAGCTCTTCCCTGGTTCAAATGCCACCACCAGTCCCTCCGCCGCCAGCCTCGACCTGCGCAGCCGATGGCTCGTCTTCCCCAACTCCGGCGCGTACACCACCCCACCCTCCCTCCTGCAGCCCCACTCTCGCGCGCCCTCTCTCCCCCACCCTCAGCTGATCCCCTTTCTTTTCCCCTTGATCTCGTCCGTCCCCTAGCAGGCGAGCCCCTCCGCCGTCGGAAGCCCTCGACCACTACGCCAGCCCTTCCTCCCCTCCATCGGCCCCTGTTAGTGAACCCCTAGTTAGAGGTGAAGCAGCAGCAGGATGGGATTCGAAGCCCTAACAGGTGGCGCATGGGGCGAGGGCATGTGGTTCTCAGCGCCGACCGACGGGAGAGCAGCGCGCGATATGATGGCGTGATGCTCGCAACGTAGAGCGACGCGCACGTACGAGGTATGGTCCAACAATTTCTCCCAACACGCTTGATTTGTTTTTCATGTTCTATTTTCTAGATTCATGTCGAGCTCTATGCCTCTGGAGTGATTCCTAGGTTCAGTTTCGTTACAGAATATGACATCGTCGACTCAAACCGTAGAAAAGTATGTAAGGTCCGTACAAGTCGTTCGTTGATTGTGTCCTGCCGGCCACCATTACTTTTACTTGGGTTATTGTGGTCAGCTTCTCGCGTACCGGCCGGTCGGCTACGGCGTCTGTGCCGCCCATATCGCTCATCGCTGCTGTCTGCTATCGCTCATGCCATCATTCAGGGTCCGCTGCCCGTCGCCTGCGTGGCGGCTCCCTAGCGAGCGAGTGGTGATCTAGCAACGAGGCCAGCCGACAATCACAGCTCTATGATTAACACCAGCGCGCTGTGACACGTAAGAACGACAAATTTCCTTCTCGTTGAGTGCGTACGTCGTGTGTCTGTTTGCTACTCAGGGAAATTTTGAATTCCTTTTCGTACGTCATCTTCCACCATACCACATAGCTAGATAGTTGAGCAAATACTACGAAAAAAAATGTCACTTTCGTGTAGACACGTCTTTGCCGTGTGCCAAACGCACCGAAACACGGCAAAGACAGTCTGTCTTTGTCGTGTGTAACTCAGAAAATACACGGCAAAGTACGTGAATACGGCAAATTTCTGAAAAAGAATACGGCAAAGAAATATACACGGCAAAGATCCATAAAGGAACACGGCAAAGAAAATACACTCGACAAAGTCAACAACGGCACATGGCATAGGTGTTGTCACGGCAACGCGGTGGGACCCGTGACTCCACAAGTCCATTTAACGGGAGGAGCTAACGGCCGCAGACGGTGGTCTCTTTGCTGTGTGTCCTCGCCGATATACACGGCAAAGACCCTTTACCGTGTGTATTCCGTAGTACACACGTCAAAAGGTCTTTGCCGTGTGTATTCCGCAGTACACACGGCAAAGTCCTTTTTTTTTTCTTTTATCACATTACTCTTAGGAAAATCATAAAAAAATCATTCTAATTCATAAAAATATAAATAATATATCAAAAAATAAGATCTACTATATACACTAAAAAATTATATATTTATATTGAATAAGAATCTTTGTGCTCGCCGTTTTGACCATAGTTTAAAACATGCATAAAAAATTCAAATACGATCGAAACAATGCGAAACCTTTACATGGTGTCATATTATGTGACATAGTTGGTAGGAAAAATATCAAACTTCATATATTGATTATGTCTGAAAAAGCCTTCACAAAATGACCTATCTCATTCGAGGTTTCCTAACTTTCGGGTCAAATGACCAATGTTATGGCTAAAATCAAGACATAGTTTGTGATAATCTGCCCATATTGTGCATGCATGTGCATTATGGAATGACGAATAATGTTGCAGGAGGGAGTTTTCCTTTTCGTCACACCAAAAAGCCACTTTCCATTTTACGAGCGTAAAAAACGGGGAATTTTATGAAGCAACCACCAAATGGCTAATTCAAAATTCTACCACCCTATTTTTCAAAAATACTAGACCACCTTAAATATACAATGTCCCAACAGGGGGATCTCAAACCTTTCCGTCCACTCCAGGTAAAAAAGACAAATTCCTGCTGAATAGTTAGGAAGTGAGTCATATATGAACTACAGGTACATGATCGGATGGGCATGATTTTTTACAAAAATCATTTTTAGATTCACAATATGCTATTTCATCAGAGATCCAGTGAAAGTTTAGAGAGTCTCATCTCCGAGCTAAGAATCTTCATACCCGTCGTTCGACAAAGTTTGTCGATAGTTTAAAAGAGTCATAAAAAATTCAAAAACGATCGAACAATGCGAAACCTTCGCATGGTGTCATATTATGTGACATGGTTGCAAGCAAAAATATCAAACTTGTTATATTGAAAATGTCTCAAAAAACCTTCACAAAATGACCTATCTCATTCGAGGTTTCCTGGCTTTCGGGTCAAATGACCAATGTTATGGCTAGAATCAACGCATAGTTTGTGATAATATGCCCATATTGTGCATGTATATGCATCATGGAGTGGCGAACAATGTTGCAGGAGGAAGTTTTCCTTTTTGTCGCACCAAAAAGCCATTTTGTATTTTTCGAGCGTAAAAAACGGAGGATTTTATGAAGCAACCACCAAATGGCTAATTCAAAATTCTACCACCCATTTTTCAAAAATACTAGACCACCTTAAATGGACAATGTCCCAACGGGGGGATGTCAAACCTTTCCGTCCACTCCAGGTGAAAAAGACAAATTCCTGCCGAATCAGTAGGGAGTGGGTCAGATATGCACTACATGTATATGATCGGATGGACATGGTTTTTTACAAAAATCATTTTTAGGTTCACAATATGCTATTTCATCAGAGATCCAATAAAAATTTAGAGACGCTTAGCTCCGAGCTAAGAATCTTCATACGCCTCGTTCGACAAAGTTTGTCGATAGTTTAAAAGAGTCATAAAAAATTCAAAAACGATCGAAACAATACGAAACCTTTGCATGGTCTTTGCCGTGTCTTTTGTCGTGTTTCTAAAGGCCTTTGCCGTGTCTTTTGCCCACACGGCAAAGAGCTTTTGTGTCGTAGTGCAAGACCAAAAAATTTGTTTGCTCTCTGCTGTATGCCTGCGATATGCTGCTGTTGCACACACAACCATGCTAAGGATATCTATCTACAAGACTACATTGAGTTCTTTTTACAGGAAGACTACAAAGAGATACAGTGATGTTACATCTTAGTGAAACCTAGTTTTCTTTGTTACACTGGAAGTGTCATCACTCCGTCACGTGTTCTATAGGCAAATTCATGTAGTGTGGATCCTCATGGCGCCTATCTGCTGGTGAATTAATCTTACGGTGCCCTTAGTCCTCTGATTTTCCCGTACTTGTCACTCACACTTACGTGTGGCACACTTTTGGGACCATTGTGCTATACCATAGTTTTTTTTGAGTGCTTCCCCTTGTTTTTGTAGGGTTATAGGTACCATGGGCGATTTATTTTTCGTTTTCACTATGATACTTATATATGCAGTTAGACAGATATTAGGGGGTAGTTGTTTATGTTGCATAATGCCTTGAATTAAGTTGGTTTATCTCATGGCCAATCATCATATTGTGCTCATTTGCCATGTTCCTAAAATGTTACTCACCACTATCCTAGTAGTACTTGTTGTAATCGGCAGTTAGTTACATATCAAGGGGGGAGGGTAGTTATTTATGTTGCTTAATGCCCTGAATTAAGTTGTTTTCACAAAATGGTTCAGTTGTTACTGTTTTCACTAAGTTGTTTGTTCAATATGGCTAAGTTGGTTACTGAATTCAACTTAGTTGCGTTTTGTCATCATGTTTTAGTTGCTTGTTATCTGCTAGTTAAATTAATTTTTTAGCACAATGATTAAGTTGTACACTTATTTCATTAAGTTATTTGTTCAACATGGCTAAGGCCTCATTTGGTATCAAAGTATTTTTGAAGTATTAAGAGAATACTTTGGTTTCTGAAAAAACTAAAGTATTAAATACTTTGAGGTGTTTGGATCCAACAAATAATATGGTTTTAAAACTGAAGTATCCTTCCAAACTATGTTTTTTAAAGTATTTGAGAAAGAGGTTAGACCCTCTTTTTTCTAAAACTAAGAAAAGAGAAAAACTGAAGTATTACTTTGCTAGGCACTAAAATACTATGGTATTGATATACTTCTGTTTTAGAACAACTTGATTTGGGATGAAGAAACTAATCAAGTTGCATAATTGCATACTCAAAAAAGTGTGAAAAAAACAATAAAAAACCATCCCACATCCATGTGTATTCCATGAAAACAAACTTAATAGGAATAGAAATGCAACTACGCCTATTACATCTACACCTAAGCTGGAAATGGATGCAACTAAACCATGTAGTAGCTACAACTTAACATAATGGGTATAAACAACTTGGTTCATTTCATAAAGCAACTAATCAAGTTGTATAATAGCACACTCAAAAAGCTGAAAATCAACAAAAAAACATCCCACGTCCATGTATATTTTTGAAAACAAACTTAATAGGGACAGAAATACAACTGTGCTTGTTCCATCTACAACTAAGTTGAAAAATAGATGCAACTAAACGTTGTAGCTACTGTAACTTAACCTAATGTGTCTAAGCAATTTGATTCACTGGATAAGCAACTTAGGCATATTCAATACACAACTTACCCTAGTTGAACGAACAACTAAAGCACATTTGAAAGAGAACATAATCATGGTGTTGAAACATCAAACTAAAACTTGTTGAATTCAAAGCAACTAAATAACCTAAAAAGGCATGTTGAGCAAGGCAACATCTGAAAGAAAACAACTAAGTTGAATTTAGTTTGGCAACAAAGTTTTTCGAAAACTGAAGTATATTTGGCAACAAAGTTTTTCTAAAATTGAAGTATATCAATACCATAGTATTTTAGTGCCTAACAAAGCAATACTTCAGTTTTTCTCCTTTCTCAGTTTTAGAAAAAAAGGGTCTAACCTCTTTTTCAAACACTTAAAAAAAACCATAGTTTGGGAGGATGCTTCAGTTTTAAAACCATATTATTTGTTAGATCCAAAAACCTCAAAGTATTTAATACTTCATTTTTTCAGAAACCAAAGTATTCTCTTAATACTTTAAAAATACTTTCATACCAAACGGGGCCCAAAGTATTTAAAACTGTAGTATTTCGAGAAACTATAGTATTGCTGAAATACTTTAAAGATACGTTGCTACCAAATGCAGCCTAGTTATCGCAGTCGGTGGGTATGGTTGCATAGTTGCATGCATGTTTAATAGAAAACCACAACTTTAGAGCGTAAGCAATATGCAGTCTAGCTCCAGCAACCGATTCGGATCTCATCCTCAAAATCGGTTCCTGTGGACTGGACACAACTTCCTCATTCATGCCAACTCCATCGGTAGCACATTCTTGCGCAAGCATTTGATCACGTAGAATAGAACCCTAGGCATGCTAGGGTTAGTCACAGGGTCTGGTGCTTCATTATTTTTCTTAGTTTTTCTTTCTCTTGCATGAGGTTGCAGCTAGTGCCTGGTATGAACAACTAATCCCACGCACACCAGCAACTTAGGGTTTGCTAGGAAGCAACTTTTAGTTTATTGCTACTAATATTTCTCATTTTTCCTTTTCCTGCAGGATGTTACAGCTCGTACAAAAATGAAGCAGCAATTTGTGGAAACACCTACAATATGACCTTATATGACATGTCCTTTTGTGAAGTTGGCATTATAATTGTCCACTTTTTTCATTCTCATTGTAAATTTATTGCTTATATGTGTCTCTTTAATAGTTACAGGAAACGCTAGTGCTTAGCTGCATTGTTTGATATGAACGTTGTCTTTGTTGATTTTCTGGATTTTTGTATTATATTTTTCTGGAGGTTTTATAGCTAGTGCGATAGTACGAATGCTTGTTTTTGGTTTTTGGAACCATGTGCTTTTGCCGTACATGTGAGCACACTGGGATTTCCACGCCAGGACGCTTAAGGAACCTGAATTGTTTTTCCAAAATAGGATTTACCGGGACGAGGACTTACCATTTTGGGCGATGGCTCATTTGGACTAGGGAGCCACCGATTGCTCCCTAGACCCGTCCATAAAATAAAAAGAGTATGGTTGTATCGATGGAACTTGAGTGATGCTCTGGCCTGTGTCCAATTACTTTCACTTGGAGCAAAACCAAACTTTTGGCCCAGGATCACCAGCAACGCAAATGCCATTGTCTGAGAGCTTTGTTTCAAGTTGTTCAGTGTGATAATAATTTAGTTTGGTTTGTACTGAGATTTAACGGCTTCTCGCCCTAAGCCGTCTTGTCTTTAAGCACGTACCTTGTCTGTTCTTGATGACGAAAGAGCGTAACTTTGAGAAAGTACATATTAACAGAGCTGTATTTTCTATCAGGTTGGAGAGCTTTCAGTGCTGAATTTTCATTTGTATGTTCATCTTTCTCTTGTTTGCGGTCCATGACTGTTGTATAATTGGTTTACAGGTTTGGAAGGTGGCGATGCTGCTAACCGAGTTTGTGTGTTGCACAAAAGCATCATGCCGTCTGAATTTGATGGTACTACTACTAGCGCGATGGAGATTGGGGGTTGGACAGGGGCGATGCTTCAACGTGAAATTTAGTTGATATCACACTCGAGGATGGAACCAACTGCAAAAACCTCCACCATCAACATCTCCTATGTTGGAATAAATGGGCCTCTACAAGAATTGGGCCCATATAAATTTCAGAAATTGGAGAGAAGTCAAGGGGATGGAGGCTGTGGGAGTTTAGTCCCACATTGCCAAGGGAGCAAGATTTTGACCTGCTTATAAGGGGGCATCTCATGGTAAGACTAGTTGGAAAGACTAGAGAGAGCTGTGCTAAATGTACACCACACGCGCACACGCGCTCGCTCGCATTTCACATTTATTCGCGTTTAATTACGCGTGACTTGTGACTTGTGACTTTGGCGAGGCAAGCGCGACCGTGGCCTGTTAAATAGCATCTCTTTTTAATCTTTTTGCCGAGCAGTTTACTTATCTTATCCACCCGTGTCTGTCTCACGCATGACTTGAAGATAGACTTCCCGTTGAGGGAGGTTAGGAGATCGCTCGTGATGGAGATATACCAGGGGCGGATCCTGGAATATAGGCAGAACGTGCTGCGTGGGGGTTATCCTTTCGAGTCTATAAGAGGAATACGTCCCTCTCGACAGAAGACACCAGATACACAGAAACCCTACTCCGTTCTCTTCTGCATCCGCCACCGATCTTCGCCGATCCTTTCCCTGCCGTGCCACGGGGGAAGGAAATCAGTAGTCTCCGGACTTTCCCCGGCGTTTGGCGTCCCGCACGAGGGAGCCGGGCGATAAAGTTTCTGGGCAGTGCTTAGCACCGATGCTTCTTCTTCATCGACTGTATCGACCGTCTGCTTCATCTTCCTCAACTATTCTTCATCAACGTTCGTCTGCATCACTCTAAGAAATCAATCTCGTGATCCTCTCGTTCATGTTCTAGAAGGGGTTTGAGATCCATGTCGATCTGTTGTGCCATGTTAGATTTCATGTTCATAATCACATGTGTAAATCTGTTAGATCTATCTTTGTTGTCACACAAATTCGGAATTATTTTAATTCGATTGCATGCTATATTTCCAACATCCTACACTTACCGTAAATGAGATTAACTGTCCTCTTTCAAAACAAGAATTTGAATATGAATGCCAAATTCCAGTTCCACATACAAGATAGGAATTATCCTGAATTCAGTTATTTTGATGCCACCTGGTTGGAATCAAACCATGCATGCATCTAAAACAGATCTTGGTACAAGAACTAAAGATAAATTCAGATGTGCACGACAAGAACTAGCAAAGATAGCTGAGACTTGTTCCACATACAAGAACTAAAGGTCTACAAGTCTATAAGATGAAAGCACATTCTACACATGCAGAACCATTCTCTTCTACTCACCGAAATAGCAAAGATAGCTGATGAAACTTGTCAGCTCCAGCAAAAGAAGAAATAGAAACAATAAGCAGTCAAAGCATGCATTCAAGAAGTACAAGGTTAAACAATCCAGCTAACTGAAAGATGCTTGCGAAAAGTGCTACAGAGAGCACTAATAACCATGGATCAAGACCATCCCACTAAAAGAACATAATTATTGCATGGCTCTGTTTGACGGAGCCAGGATCCCCCTCCCAAGGAGCCGGGCGTGGCGTGGTGTGTGTGGTGGGGGGGGGGGGGGGGCATTGACTCTGTCCTGTTGTGTTCATCAGAACACTCGTAGCTTTTACTGTATTAACAACAGGACAATACCCAGCAGTTACTGCTTTTATTACTTGGAGCCCAAAATTTGCCCATCTTTTACACTACTACTGTAGCTCTTAGCTAGTCATAGTGGGAGTAACTTAGGAGTAACATAGTTCTACATGTATTGCCAACTAAGCATTTAGATGACATGACATGCAATTAAATGATTAGAGAGAGGCTTGTGGTAACTAGCTATGTTACCATAACATCACACATTTCTAGACAAAATGAGTCTATATTGTAATAAATGAGGCTTTGCATGATACCACACCTATGTTATTTTGTACTATGGAGGTAGTAACTTAGACTAGTAACATATACATGTTACTACTCTAAGTTACTCCCCACTATGACCAGCCTTAAGATTTCTGTCAGTGCACGCGTCGCGGGAGTGAGTTTTATTACCTTGTAAACAAATTTATGGGTCGACCTGTTTTACGGAATCCGCTAGAGCGCACATTTTCGATCGAAAATGTAACCTCTCTTTTTTACAGGTTTGAACCCTTTTACATGCTCCGTTAGAGCTACTCTTATTCTGCGTTTACATTTTTTTCCACCCGCAACTGTTGGGGCGTTTTTGTTCCTCATGTGTTCCAAGGTTGTTCCTTTCAATCAGACTTGGGCATGGGAAACCCAGCCCGACCCGTCCGAAAAAAGCCTGACGGGTCGGGCCTGGGCGGTAAATCTGGGGTCCTTGTGCAACTCGGGCCTTGAAAATGCCGAAAATAGGGAAGGCCTGGCCCGGCAGCCCGACGGCCGGGTGGTTATTTGCAGTTTCAGGCTGGACCTGGGTGGTAAATCTGGGGTCCTTGTGCAACTCGGGCCTTGAAAAAGCCAAAAATAGGGAAGGCCCGGCCCGATGGCTCGGTGGTTATTTGCAGTTTCAGGTTGGGCTTGGACTTTGTTTTGCAGCCCGACAACTGGTCCGGGCTCGGGCATGGGTTTTGACCCGTGGGCTTTTTTTGGCCCGGTCCGGCCCGAAAAATGCCCAGCTATACTTTCAATCTACGGTTTTTGTACCTATTTGTGACGTGGTATATTCCATGACAAGTAAAATTTTTTCCCGCTTAGCACTTGATTGTGCATCACAATAGTTGAATTTTTTTGGTTCCTCGTGTGCTCAAAGTTTATTCCCTGGCTCTTTGTTCATGCTAAAAATTGTCCATATAATTTATTTTTTGTTTTTGTTGGTATTGATTTCTTATTCTCAGCTGAAAGAGTGATTGTTTTGTTCGATGAAATAGTTCTAATTTCCCTTTTCTTTTCAATTCATGAAAAGTATGTGCAATCATAATGATTAATTTATAAAAAGCGGCCTTTGCACATGGGTAGTGCCTGCCTAGCTAGCTCTCATTCATGTACAACACTTTTGAGTTTGTAGGTAAGTCACCTTCTTTTTCATGGTTTCTGAAGAAATCAGCAAGCACCGGGACCGCGAGCAGTCGGATATGGAACAACAAGGTAACGTCTCTCAGCTCCGCCATGTCCACGAGATCGTAAAGCTCAAGAGACGGCCCACCCATTTTGCAAGCACATGTCACTCGAGGTCTTGTGCAAATCCATCATCGTCACAGCCAAGTCTATGTGTGTTGAAATTTTGAAGGATATGTGACATGTTGCTTTGATCTGCAATTGTCTAGTTTTATCTGATCTAGAAGGAAATAGGTATCAGATTTCTTTTAAAGGCTATATCCTTGGATACCATGCCCACATTTTCATAACCAATTTGTATGCGCGCGGGACATTTTATTCAAATGGAGCCATTTGGGGATGGCTAGCTAATGATAAGTTTCAGTATGTGTGTAGTGTCTTTTTGAACAGATACTTAGCAGCGAACCTGTTCATCTAACTTGATATTGCAAATTTTCAATGGCTTTCATGTGTAGACAATTGCACCTCAAGAACCATCAAGAAATACAAGATTATTATATATCAGTGCAAATCTTGCCAAAAATCCAGCCGTTCACAAGAATTCTGTGGCGGGATCCAATATATAGCTGTCAAGTCTGCGTTAACATATGTATCCAAGAACTAGGAAGAATTTGACAAAGAACTATCCCCGAATTGTTAGTACAGTACCAAGAATTTCGTTTGGAACTGAACAGGAACGGTGCAGGAATATAATTCAGACAAAAAAAAAGAAACAAGTCCATATTAACCCTCACATCTTAATTTGGGTTAGTTTCGGGTGCTAAACCCACTCAAATTTAAATTTGACGACGCTTGTTCGTGGGCACTTGAGGTGTACCGGACTGGGACTGGGACTGGGATGGTTCACACTTGAGGCAGATCCCAACATCGTGCGCCACGGACGAACGTGATGACGCCACAAGCCGGCATCGGCATCGGCATCGGCATCGTCATGGACTCTTCTCGAGGAACAAACGCTCGACAAACAGGCCCATGTATCATTGGCATCTCCTTCCTCGTACGCGTGCTCGAGGCTGCAGCCACGCCGAGCAGGTGCAACCCACGTACGCCCTGAGAGCGCGGTTCTGAACCACCATTTCTTGCCCGGAAGAACCGTCTTGCGTGCTCTCCTCTGCTCTTCTGTGTTCTTGTTACATTTTGTCGAACAGGATGCCTGCGTGCCTGTCCACCGTGTTCCCGGCGACCGAGCGAGCGACGCTTGAGACGGCATTCAGAACAGCTAGCTCTATATGTGACGGTGCAGTACTGTCACCTGCCCGGTCGGTGCGTTCCTCCACCTCCACTCGACGGCGGCGGTGCATGACGACGTCCGGCTGGGCTGGCAAACATCCTCCTGGACGACGACATAGTGCTGCTCCTGCAGCAATCTTGCCGGCCTCAACATGCATGCGCAGGCTTGTGGGTCCGCAGCATGTCAGCAAAATGATGGAGGAAGGATCAAATAACTGCCTTGGGTGTGCTTGGCTGATCGACAGCAAGGCGCCGCTGCCCCTGAAGCGCGCCCTGCGCGAGCGCGTCGTAGAGTAGGCTGGTCAAGACCATGGCGGGTACGATCGTGGACGCCGTGAAGCAGGCGCAGGAGGGTGGCGGCGGAATAAGCCGGCCGCCCGACGGGAGCCGCGTACGTGTACGTGGCGTGGGGCTCCTCGTCGCGTCGGACGGGAGCGAGCAGCGTTGAATAAATTCAGTAGCGCTGTTCGTTCTCGACAGTGTCTGTTAGGTGTCAATGTTCAGTTTCGTCAGACTTGAAGGCAGAGAACGCCGTCCTCCATGTCCTCGCCGCGGATGTTATGTGCGCCAGCGAAACGTAGAGCAGGCCGGTGCGCGCGTTGCTGGGCTCGTCGATCGACACCCCCGGAAGCGCGCCCTGCGCGAGCGCGTCGATCGTAGATCAGGCTGGTCAATACCTGGTCGATGGGAAGCCCATGGCATGGCGGGGACCATCGTGAAAACAGGCGCAGGAGGTTGTCGACTCCCGCCCGCCGCATTTCCCTCGGCGGCGAGCGTCCGCTGGAAGAGGAGGTGAAGAGCGCTGTAGAACACCACGGATAGAGCTGTGCTCTGTGCTGGTGCGGGAGGGTGGCGGCGGAAGAAGCCGCCACTCCTGGCGTTAGGTGAGGCGCCGAACCTGGCGACGGCAGGCAGAGGGCGACCTCGTTCTTCTCGTCCCCGTCAGTCAGCGCCACACCTTGGCCGGGCAGAGGAGCCCGCCGGGCGCTGCGGAGAGAATGACGGTAACGGTTCTGGAGGTCGATCGGGAGCACGAGAGCCGCCCGCCTTGCGGGGAGGCGGACGAAGGCTCTGAACAGCGCGGTAGACGACGGAGGCAGAGGGCCGCGGGGGAGGAAGGTTCGCTGCTCCGTGGCGATTGGCCTCGGCGCCGAGCGTCCGCTGATGCGAGAAACAGGCGCACGAGTTCGTCGAGGACCGCCGCATTGGCCTCGGCGGCGTGGCCGGCGAAGGATGAGCTGGAGCGCGAGTCGGCCTAATCGGCTGGTGGGCCGCGGAGTATGAGGGGCGGCGAACCTCGCGACGGCGACGCGGAGCACCAGGCTGAGTGTGACCCAACTCGTCGTGCCTGTCCGTGCGCTCCACGGCCTCGCTGGGAAGGCGTAGCGCACGGAGGAGGCGACTCTACTAGCGTCTCGGGGCGAGCGATCGGGTGGAGGCGGCGAGCATGCCATCATCTGTGAGGCGGGGAGCGATCATTTTCGGAGGAGCGACAAGGAAGAAAAAGGTGGGCGAGGAGTCCTCGGCAAGGTGGTGGATGGGGATGATCGTTGATGAGTGCGGTGGTGCCGGGTGCGGTGCTGGAGAATCTCGTCAAGATCGTCAATCGGGAAGTTAGAAGAGTCAAAGAGTCATGGGCGTGCGGGTTGGCACGTTGAGTCTTTATCGTGTCCGTGAGTCATCGTTGTGTCCAAGTGCTTGTCTTTGTGAGGATCCGTTGCAGTTGAAGCGAATGAAGGTTGAGGGACTGTCCATTGTATGATCGAAGACGCAATTTGCGTGCCTCGATCAGGTCGTCTACGTATCTCGACGAGAGATACAAGTTCAAGTGTGAAGGGGGCGGTAAACCAGTGAAGGTGAGTCTCTTCAATGAGGCCATGTCTCTACATGAAGCCGAAGTGGATGGTCTAGTCCACGCCGGGAGGTCGACATGTATTGCGCTAGGATGGACGGTGTGTTCCACGGGTGGTGCGATTCCACAAGATTGCTAGCGTGGCTGGGTAGTCTGGATCATACTTGAGTTGTTCCATAAATTCTCCAAGTTAAAATTGGGGAGAGCTAATCAGACTTGTCTTGGTGCAAGACCTAGACAAGACGCGGATTTACAACGAGTCAAGATCAGAGAGCATGGAAGACAAAGATTCGTTGATCAAGATTAGGGAGAGATTATTCACACTAATCTTGATTAGTAGTGAGTAATAGTTTATTTGGCAATGTTGCCGTGTCCTAATAGGTTAGCTAGTGAGTGTCCTAGTCTAAATAAGGTTTGTTAATTAGGTAAGTGCATGGCGTGAGTCCTAGTCAAGGTAGGTGTGTTAGTCTGGATGCAAACCGAGTAGGTCTTCGTGTACATATACATATCTAGTCTAAAAAGTTGTGGTGCAAGAGAAGAAGAAATAAACAGAAATAGAGGACACGATACGAGCCCTTGGCCATAAGATTTTTTTTAAGCGTGTTTGTTTGTCTAGTTTGATATAGTCGATCTGTGGGTATTGATCTGATCCTTTGAGGGTTTATATAGAGTTACACAAGGGTAGGAGGAGACTTGGAGTACAAGTTGTAGAGTTCTAGTCTATCTCTAGCCTATACATATAGGTACTCTAACATCCCCCTCAGTCGGAGCGGGAGTGAAGCGGACGCTTGCGACTGGATTTAAAGTCTTGTGCTTCCGTCGTCTTCACCTCCTTGTCATCATCACTTGCATGGACATGATCATGGATGGCACCTAGGGGTGGTGACTGCGTCCCCTTCTAGTGCCTCTCTTCCCTCCCGCAGTCACAGCGGGAGTGGCGTGGACGCAAATGACGACGCGAACGCTGTTGACTGGGGTTCTTGAGTTGCTGTAGACGTTGTTCTTGATGTCGATGTCGAGGTAGCCGATCATGATGTAGCCGTGGTCGAGGTTGTCGTGGTCATTGTAGCCGATAACGCCGTAGGCGCAAAAAAATTTGCGCGGTTTGTGTCGTAGGGTTTTAGGTTTTTGTGCGGCGGCGGCAGGGATTTGCGGCGGCGGCGGGTTTTTGGGCGGCGGCGGCAGGTATCTGCGACGGCAGCGAGTTTTTGGTTGTAGGGATTTGTAGGCGGCGGCCGGGACACAAGGCAAGCGGCGGCGGCAAGGTTTTTTATGGCGCCGGCGGATCGCATAGGATCGGCGGCGGCGGGTTTTTGACCAGGCCGGCGAGGCGATTGTGTAATCACCCTAGCATAGCGTCGGACTGCAGCGGCAGCGGTTTTAGACCACGTGATGTAGACCTTGGTGATGAATTTTGTTGGCGATGTAGAACTCGACGAAAATCTTGATGTAGTCGTACAACTTGACGTAGATGTTCGGGTCGATGTAGTATGGCTTGATGTAATGTAGATCTTGATGCCAATGTGGCAACGTCTTGAAGCAGTGCAGATCTTGATGGCTCGATGTACATGAAGTTTATCCGGAGCAAGGCATAATCGATTTACTCGGCTTGGTGTCCTCCTTCTAGTGCACATTGGATCACGCATAGCTTTATTGTAACAGCCAAAGGACTCCGCGTGCGTGGACGCGCATGTAGCTCACAACACGGCTTGCATACCGGCCGCCTCCGCATGTGTGGGCTGCTGCTGCAGCTCCTGTTGCGTGGCGATTGAGACTTGCTGATGCAGACGGCAGCGCCTCATGTTGCACGCAGGCAGTGGACGACGTGACGTGGAGTGTGGTGCCGTAGGAAGAGCCTGACGCCGTGGAAGATTGGATCTTGCACCGATTTGCGTCCTGGATATGAGCCATGCATGCGCTGTAGCCGATGGAGATCGGCCAGGAGCCCATGATTGTGCGGCTGCCTCCTCACGCGTGCGTGACGGCGGGTGATCTCGATCGATTTTGCACCGGACGAGAATAGCTATATTGTATCTAGGGATTTTATTGGTGGCTAATTGGATCTAATCTATGACTGAGAGAATTTGAAATTGGATCTAATCTAATCTAAAGAACCGATCTAAAGACAAGCCAGTTGCGATTCCGTCTGCAACTCACATGAGACATTGACCAGTTGCGATTCTGACTGCAACTGGTACCTCTATGGAAAAAAAGACAAGCCAGTTGCGAGTTCGACTGCAACTCAGATGTACAAAACTTGGACTAGTTTAGAGTCCGATTGCAACTCAATTAAGTTCCAAGTCCCGATTGTGATACATGGACCAGTTGCGAGTTCGATCACAACTCAAATCAATTCCGAGTCCGATTTTTTGAGTGCAATTGCAAACTCATGACTCTATGGAAAAAAGACAAGCCAGTTGCGATTCCAACTGTAAACTTATGAGACATCAACCAGTTGCGATTCCAACTGCAACTGACACCTCTATGGAAAAAAGACAAGCCAGTTGCGAGTCCAACTGTAACTCATATGTACAAAACTTGGACTAGTTGCGATTCCGACTACAACTCATATGTACAAAACTTGCACTAGTTTCAAGTCCAATTGCAACTCAATTAAGTTCCAAGTCTGATTGTGATACATGGACCATTACCGAGTCCGATCGCAACTCAAGTCAATTCCGAGTCCGATTTTGCGACTGCAATTGCAACTCATGCCTCTATGAAAAAAAAGACAAGCTAGTTGCGAGTCCGACTGTAACTCATATGAGACATCGACTAGTTGTGATTCCGACTGCAACTGATGCCTCTATGAAAAAAGACAAGCTAGTTGTGAGTTCAACTGCAACTCATATGTATAAAACTTCGACTAGTTTCGAATCCGAATGCAACTTATATGTAAAGAAACTTGGACAAGATGCTAGTCCAATTGCAACACAATTAAGTTCCAAGTCCGATTGTCATACGTGGACCAGTTGCGAGTCCGATCGCAACTCAAGTCAATTCCGAGTTCGATTGCGAAACAAGTACTAGTTGCGAGTCTAAATTGTGAGTCAATATTGATTCCGACTAACAACTGGTAAACACAAGTTACTTTAAAATCCAACTCATACATATACCTCTACGAATAAAAAACTCAGCACCAATATCGACTGCAACTCATATAAAACATGAACCAGTTTCAAAAGACTAATTGCAACTCATACCTATGAAGTAAGATCAGGTCAATTGTAAAATTTTGATTTAATATATATAAAACATGGACCTGTTGTGAGTCCAATAGCAAATCTGCTTGAAAAAAGTTGGAACAAATAGTAGAAAAAAGAAAGAAGATGAAAATTAACGACCCAGGAGATGAGTATGCAGACAAAGAATAAATATTGTTAAGTTCGAATAAATATTGTGTGCATTTTGCAGGAACTATGGATCCACCTAGTCCCCCAGTCCGCGGAGACCTAGATTCAGAACACTTGCTCGAGGATATGATTCACGGTGCCGATGAGGGATCTCCCTCGAGGTATCTGAACTCATCCGGTGAGGGAGAGGAGACCAACAGACAGGAGGAAGAAGCACATGGACGCGTAACACAGACTGACAAGGTATATATATATGATGTTCGATGATCGTCACTAGATGTACCTAGTTGTATATATATAATGTTGACGAATGTTTCTTCTCTTAGGCCTCTACATCGAGCAAGAAAACCAAGCGTGACCCAGCCAAAAAGTTGCCCCTAGGTACTGTTTATGAAATTACAGAGGTTTCAGGAGATGGAGAACCATTGGAACCAAAGAAAACAAAACAACTATTTGTACAACAATGCGGAGTTGTTGCTAGAGATCGCACCCCGATCACTATTCGGGAGTGGAATAAGCCAAAAGAGGCGGAATGGAGTGATGTGTATATCGACGATAGGTTCAAAGATGAACTTTTTAATGACTTAATGGGACATTTCAAGCTGCCAGAATGTGACACTAAGGACGAGACTGCTGAAATGAGAAAGAAAGTCAAGCAGTTCGCACTAAAGAAGATGGCCGAACTATTCAAGAACTGGAAGAAGTCATTATGGCAACAGTACCAGAAGAACAAGAAAACCCCATTATTCGAAGGCTATCTAGCGAAGCAACAGCCTTACTGGGATGCATTTGTGCTGTATAGGAGGTCAGGAGACAAGATAAATGTTGCAAAGAAGAAATATCACCATAACTTGGGCCAGGGGGCTACGCGACTGCCATGCCTAAGTGGGATGCAAAAGAGAAAGAGCTTCATAATAAAGGGATCATTCGAGAACCAATTCATGAAGAATGAGATTTGAGGGCAAGAAATTGGTTCCTTGGGCATGGGAGTACATATGACGAACTTACGTGGGACCTTGTTTGCAGTGACGGGATAAAGGTACCCAGGACTGCATGGCTAAAAGTGGTCAAAGATATTAAATATGGAATAAAACAGTTTCATCCCGATAGAGAGAATGACTTGCTGACCTTGGTCCTCGGGAATCTCGAACATACAAGACGAGTCCGAGGCCTTGACGGGAGTTTCACGTGGGAGACTGGGTTTCCTAAGGACCAAGGTACATATAGAAGCCGAGCAAGAGAAAAGCAACGACGGGAGGAGGAGGAGGAGGCAGACAAGTTCAAGCAGCTGCTAGGAAGACTTGACAAGCAAAAGCAACAGATCGACGAACTTAGAGGAATAGCGCGCTTGCAGCAAGATCCTCCACTTGATATTACCGCCAACCCATCTTAGCGGAGAAGCAGCGTCGCTGAATCGGAGGTCCCGTCTAACGATGCATCCTATACTACATATGGTGGTCCCGGCTACCCCGTGGATGGAATTAAGGAGCAGATACCTTGTGAGCTCCATAAAAAATTGAAGAACGTATCTGTGAAGGTGACGGTCGGATCGGCTTTGCCTTGTGCGCCTGAAGCACGTTGGCATGGCCGTGAGATTCCAACTGGCTATGCTAAAGTCGGGGTAGATCAAATCGTAAAGGAGTGAGAGTCAATGGAGCTTGACATCCCTGGACCTGAAGGTGAGATCACACTGGGAGAAGTACTTGGTGGGATCATTTTCTGGGAAAAGAACAACATACGGTTTCCAGACTCGGCTCCAAGGATAACACTACCGCCTCCGAGTTGTTGAAGGTCTCCTTCACCTCCACCTCCACCTCCATCACCTCCAAGAAGCCCACCCCATGATCACATGCCGAGTCCATCTCGATCTCCGCCGCAGGCTCAGCAGTCTTTGCCGCCCGCTAAGGACAATAAGCGGAAGCGTGCTCCGTCAGTGAGTACTAAAGGACGCGGAAGCCCAAAACGGAAAATGCCGCCCTCCCAACAGTGCCTCATCAGAATCTTCCCATCAAACCTTACGATCGTACTGATGCGGAATCTGCAGCGATATCAAAGGCCGAAGTGGTGGCGCATTTTGAGAAGAAGAAACCCGAGCCCGCTCTAGTATACACCGAGAAGCAAAAGACATATGCACTTGATTTTCTGAACACACCATCGTAATATGAGTTGCACCATAAGCCAGATGACTATCTACGCACACTTCAGAAAGAAGTGGCGAAGAGCAAATCAAGAAAATCAAGCAAATCAAGTGCAAGCGGTAAAAAATCAGCAAGCACAGGTGCAAGCGGGAGCAAAAATGCAATCAGTAAAAAAATCAGACGTTCCCCTTCTCGGACAACAGGCAAAACAAACGATCACACCCCTCAAGGTGGTTTCACAAAATGTTTCATTCCTTGCACAACAGCCACTTGATATGTCAATAGCTGCGGAGTTGGCGGCCAGCATGGAAATTACACTTGATGAACTGTTAGGCCCCAAACTCGACCATCTACCCAAGATGCCACTAGCCCCTAAATATGTCGCAGGTGAGGATTTGGTCAGAAAAAAGAGGCTAAGAGAACTGCCAACACAAATGCGGAATCTCCATCAATGGTACTCGACGGTCATAAAGCAGGGGAGAATATTTATCGTAGCCAATGTCCCACGTGAGTACTACTTCAGACCCGAAGAGGTCCATATTGAGTTTCCAGAACTGTTCTAGTTATACCATCTCGACGCCCTGGACAAATCCATCCTCAACTGCTATTGTCTGTAAGTTGTTGAATTCATTGTCTACATGTTCGGTTTTTCAATTGTTCAGTTCAGAACATGTGATTATCCTTATTATGCAGAATGAAGATGTTGTAATGTAAAAGAAAAAGAATCTATAATATTGGGTTCATTGACCCATATAAAGTGCATATAGCCACGCTAAGGGATAACCCCGAGGAGACGGAGGAAAACATTCTAAGGTTTCTACTAGAGCAAAATTTCTCTGACCATATACCGTTTCCTTACAATTTCAGGTGATGGTCTTACTCTGTTGTACACATTCACTTTTGATTAGTCGATGCTAATAAGTTTAACTGATGTATATATAAATGTTTGCAGCTTCCACTGGGTTCTGCTAGACATTCAACTTGATAAGAGAAGAGTTGATGTCATGGACCCATCAAAGAGAAACCTGGAAGATTTTCACAGCATGCAGGACATGCTCCAGAAGTAAGTTTCGCACTATATCGGTATTTTTCGTTGATTTACCGAGATATCAGGTAATGAATAACTCATTCATTCATTCATTTTTTTCGTCGGGCAGAGTTTGGATCCGGTTCAAGCGTGAGGTTATGGGTGTATTTACTGAGAAGCTGACATTTAAGGCGGTCTCGGTAAGTAGCACGTGATATGTCCGTGCATCTCTTTACTTGTAGTTTCAATACAATAATGATGCTCTAGATTATTATTTTGATTCAATTCTATTCTCGTAAAGTGCGTGAGGCAGCCATTGGGGTCGAATCTATGTGGATTCTACGTTTGCGAGTTCATTCGCACGTTTACCACCGAACACAACGATTATAGAGTCGACGTAAGCAATGCATTCACACCATCATTTTATTGCCGTCACCTTTTGTTATCATGATTGATACATATTGATCTCCTTTTTCTTATATATAGTTCGAGAGAATGCAGGATCAACTACTACCAGAGCAACGCGTACTAGCAATTGCGGAGGAGGTGGCGGATTTATTTTCAAATAGATCGTAGACGATACCGGAGAATTTAGTGTGAATAGGCGCTACTGATCTCCATGTAATCGTACTATTTTATGCTCTAGTCCCGGTATTCTGTGATCTCCATGTAACTATGCAAATTGTATATATTTGTATGCTCGATTTCGTAATACAAGTTATCTTATATATATGCAAGAACGTGTACGATATGTGATGGCGTACAAATATTAAAAACTATTTTGAAATGAAAAATAAATAAATAAAACAATACAAAATAAATTCCCTGCCGCGACATAGAGAAAAATCACTAGTCTAAGGTAATGCTCTGCCGCGGTAGAGAAAAAACGCAAAATGCTGCCGCGGCAGAGACCCACTAGTCCCGGCCTGTGGCACCAACCGGGACTAGTGGGGGTGCACCCTGGACGCGCAGGGGCAGCCAAGTGGGCACCCACTAGTCCCGGCTGGTAACTGGACCGGGACTAGTGTTGGGCCTGTAGTCCCGCTTGATTAGTCCCGGTTCAAAAACCGGGACAAGAGGCCTTTACGGCCCGGGACTAGAGCCCTCTCTCCACTAGTGATAGATGCTCCTGCTAACTGTGAGAGAAGACAAAGTCCTATTATAATCGTTTGGCATTGACTATTAATTAAGCAACCTGCAAAAGAAAGTCGTTTTAGTCAGTCTAAATACAAAGTAGCCATAGCTCAAACCAAGATACTTGTAAAACTGGGTTGTGCGCAAACCCATGTAGAGTGATTGTGAAAAATGGTGAGCAGAAAAAATGACACCAACAATTCCCCATGTAATCATTGCAGGGAATATTTGAGACATATCTAGAAAAAAATATGTAAGATGAATTACACAATAACTGTACATCCATGTAACTGTAAATAACAGTTAGCATGTTTAATAACCTAACAATGTGCACTTTGTTAGATAATACTGAAGCAAAGATAGGACACACATAGTGTACTTACTACAACAACTGTGTGAGATTTAGTACCTGATTGAATTGAAGTATTTCTGGATAAGGAAGAAAGCCGAGAATTGATAATTAATTTTTCATCCGCTAAAGCATGAAACGTACTTGTGCGTATGGCTGCATCAACTATCAAATAAGTTGTCCACTTATTACCTGCAAAAGAAAACTTTGTACTCCGAGAAAAAAAGAGAACGCATATCATGTTTAGAATATCAAAGGCATATAAAAAAATTAAGTGAAGGAAAGCTCTGGAGTGCAAAGGATCTTTCGTGCTTACCCCATCAAAATCACACCGGAGATGCATAAAAAAAACTTCTTGGATTTTTCTAAAGATATTAGAAAAAAAAAGTAAAGGGCGATGAATTCCTGGAAATTTTGTATTCCAATGCATGACTGCAAACACCGAGAGAGAGAGAAAGAGAGGTGCTTGCCTTCGGAAAACACAATCTTACCCATAAATATTCATTTGACATAACAAAAGAAAATCTAATATGCTCGGGCACCATACGATTTGTTTAAAATACATGTTGTCAGGTAAGAATCTACTATGTGATAATGCATCGTCAGGATGTGAGAAGGGACTTTTTCATGCATCAATATCTTTCATCCTGTATAAACTCATACAGATCAGCGTCCCGAAGCATTCAATTTTCCCAATACAAAAAAAAAAATAGTGCTACAGAATGGAGTAGGTGCAAAATAAATAGGATCTCTTGCATATAATCAGAATCTAATACATGAAAATTTAGAGAGTTTTTACGGTACCCTGGTACTCCAGGTGGAAGGATAGGAGTACCAGCAAATTTATTTTAGGGTACTGTAAAAGTTCTCAAATTTTAAATAGAAAGAGAGCATTGTACCAATGGAGAGATCATGGACTAATAAATACAACATTAGGTTAATAAGATCCCATAGGATAGGACGATCGGGGCTGCAACTTTGCTAGCCGGCCACGATGGCATCATGGTGTGGTCAGCAACCAGCCGTGCTGGAAACCTCGTGACGTTGAACCAAAGGAGGCGGGAAAGAATGAAGCAGATCCAACCACGATTGGTAGGAGAGACCTGGACAGTGAGGAACTGCACGTTTGCCATGGAGGGCAATCCGATCCAAAAGGGTGTCATCTTCCTTGAGCATAACTGAGTCGACCTGCGATGGCAAGATGAAGTCGTAGATGGAATCAGCTGCTCGTAGAAAAGAGATTGAGAGGGGAGAGGGAATGGTGACGGGCAGGCAAAGGTAGATTGGATCACAGGGCAGCAGAATGGCTGGTATAAGTGCGACAGGCAGTTCCTATCGGGGCAATCGGAAGGGGAAGCGATGGCGTTTGGAAGGCAAGAAGATAGCGATGGATTTTAGAAGCCAGGAATGCGGCGATGAAGTTTGGAAGTCGGTAAGGCATCACAGCAGTAAAATGGCAGCCGCACTTGGTCTACATGCAGGGACGACGTGTGCGCAGGTTAAGTGATTTGGCGGGACTGCTGAGGTGGCATAGCTGCATGTTGAGAGAAATAGAATAGTGGGGGTGATCTTTTTAGTTATATAGGATATACTAATCTTGTTGAGCATTTAATCAAATGCCCTAGTACATAACAACAATATTAAATATTTATAATAATTTATAAAGTCTTGTTGCCAGCAATTTCATTGCAATAAGTTCAGTTTCAACGACAATATAAATCTACAGCATGCAAGAAATCATAAATGATTTTTGGAATATTATAACTAGCTAGAATATGTTTGTTAAATCAGTTGTCTCACAGAAGTTCTGCTACAACACCTTAAAATTTATATATGCAAAAAATTACCAGCGTTAAGCATCTTTAACATGAAAAAATATTTGTTGCAACCAGAGATCCTATGATCCCCAGAAAACCAAGACCGTATACTATTTGCTCCTCAGGCTGATGCATTTCCTTGCAAACAAATCATATTAATTCATTTGAGAAACTCAATATATAAAAAGTATAATTGGAGTCCCATAAAATATATCAACTTTTCAACAATTTATGTTTTGTTATAATCAAGGCAACCGTCTACAAAAATCAAACCATTAAAGTTACTTTGTGATCTGAAACATAATTAGTAGACAAGAAGGGGTTGGGGATACAGCTGCATGTGAGTGCGCTTCGTTACTAAGTCAACCTGAAGAGAAGATGGCACTCATGAAGCTAGCATTACTTGCAAGTTGCAACAAACCACAATCAACATCTCAGAGAGCATCTACATAGAGAAGTCGACATGTGCATGACCAATGCATCTTGGAGTAGGGATATATCAAGAGGGTACCTGCATGGGGAGCATATGCGGTGAGTTCATAGGAAGAAACATAGATGGATGGCTCAAGACTTCGGAGGTGCCCTAGGCCAGCAGGATAATGCGATCAAGAAAAGCAAAGAGTAAATTCCAGTTTTTACCCCCTAGTTTCAGAATTTTGACACTAATTACCCCATTTAGCAAAATTTCATCCTAATTACCCTATTTAGCAAACGTTATGCCAATTTTTACCCCCTATAAAATTTTGTGAGCGTTTTGACAGGTGAGTCCATACCATAAGTACATATGGTATGCCACGTAGACTTGTTTCGATTGTGGATGTTTTCTCCTTGCAATTTTTTTCAATCTCACATCTCGCTGTTTATGTTTGTATAATATGCGCTACATGAAGAGTAAGGTGAACTGGGCGTGGTGGAACAGTAGTGCTGCTAGTTTTGGTTTAAATATGAACTATAAAGGCTTCGTGATATTTGAGTAATAGGCTCTTGCTTAGTAGATCAACGTACTAGGAGTTATATTCAGTTTGTAGCACTAATATTTTGCTTGTCGGAAGAGACATTTTTTGTTCAGAAAATACACGATTTTGACGAATAGACTGGACCGGCTCATCCAAAAAACAAAACCGTTCGGCTCATAACCTGATCGCTTCTCGCAAGAAACACAAAGCATGAAAAAACACAAAGTGGCACGCCGCATGTACTGGACCCCCTTTCAAAACAGTCACAAAACTTTACATGGGGTAAAAATTGGCACATCTTTTGCTAAATGGGGTAAAAATTGGCACAACTTTTGCTAAATGGGGTAATTAGGATGAAAATTTGCTAAATGGGGTAATTAGTGTCAAAATTCTGAAACTAGGAGGTAAAAACTGGAATTCACTCAAAAGCAAACATAAGATGAGATTAGAAAGAGCCGTTTTCACCAAAGCTGACGTAGTAAGTGCAATGGAAGTAAAGCACAAGAGGATGTGGATAGAAGAATCAGCCTATTGAGAGGCCCGGCAGCAATTGGAGGGGAATACAACCTGGATTGGACTCGGACGCCATCTGTGTAAATATCGAATAACTGGATTGGAGTCGTTCTAAATTTCAGTCAATAGTTAGAGATTTAGTTGTCAAAGTAACTTTTAGTAGATAATAGACAGATATGTGATCTTTGATCTCTCCAATACGTAGTATTACCATAATGCTTGGGATTATTTCTATTCAAAAACTAGAAGTTACACTTTCGGACTTATAACCAGTTCACCACATTGTTGTTGACAAGTTGGTCTCATGATGGAGCCTACTATACCAGATAAAAATAGAAAATCACATAATTTCACATATATATGAAATTTTAGAGATATAAGCAATCTTATAAAAGAGCACACTGAGAATAAATATAGCATTGATTAACACACATCCTCACAATGATACATTACTACAGATTGCATAGTGCAATCTAGTACAAGATAGACCACACATGATAGAAGCTACAATTCAAAATAGGATAGTTGGAAGATCTATAGTGCACCCGGTCATTACATCTTGAAAAACAACCAGTTAGCCAACATTCGAAGGGAAAGCAGGTTGAAACCACATCTGAACTTGCTCGGGATCGGGTGGCCCGGAATAATCAATGAAGGAGACATTGCCAGGGACATCCTCGAGACTCAAATCGATGGCAACAACATTCTTTTAATAGTAAAGATATGTTTGTTAAATCAGTTGTCTCACATAAGTTCTGCTATCTTTCGACATACGTGACTACAACACCTTAAAATTTATATACGCAAAAATTTACCAGCGTTAAGCATCTTTAACATGAAAAAATATTTGTTGCAACCAGAGATCCTATGATCCCCAGAAAACCAAGACCGTATACTATTTGCTCCTCAGGCTGATGCATTTCCTTGCAAAAAAAATCATATTAATTCATTTGAGCAACTCAATATATAAAAAGTATAATTGGAGTCCCATAAAATATATCAACTTTTCAATAATTTATGTTTTGTTATAATCAAGGCAACCGTCTACAAAAATCAAACCGTTAAAGTTACTTTGTGATCTGAAACATAATTAGTAGGCAAGAAGGGGTTGGGGATACAGCTGCATGTGAGTGCGCTTCGTTACTAAGTCAACCTGAAGAGAAGATGGCACTCATGAAGCTAGCATTACTTGCAAGTTGCAACAAACCACAATCAACATCTCAGAGAGCATCTACATAGAGCAGTCGACATGTGCATGACCAATGCATCTTGGAGTAGGGATATATCAAGAGGGTACCTGCATGGGGAGCATATGCGGTGAGTTCATAGGAAGAAACATAGATGGATGGCTCAAGACTTCGGAGGTGCCCTAGGCCAGCAGGATAATGCGATCAAGAAAAGCAAACATAAGATGAGATTAGAAAGAGCCGTTTTCACCAAAGCTGACGTAGTAAGTGCAATGGAAGTAAAGCACAAGAGGATGTGGATAGAAGAATCAGCCTATTGAGAGGCCCGGCAGCAATTGGAGGGGAATACAACCTGGATTGGACTCGGACGCCATCTGTGTAAATATCGAATAACTGGATTGGAGTCGTTCTAAATTTCAGTCAATAGTTAGAGATTTAGTTGTCAAAGTAACTTTAAGTAGATAATAGACAGATATGTGATCTTTGATCTCTCCAATACGTAGTATTACCATAATGCTTGGGATTATTTCTATTCAAAAACTAGAAGTTACACTTTCGGACTTATAACCAGTTCACCACATTGTTGTTGACAAGTTGGTCTCATGATGGAGCCTACTATACCAGATAAAATTAAAATAGAAAATCACATAATTTCACATATATATGAAATTTTAGATATAAGCAATCTCTTATATAAAAGAGCACACTGAGAATAAATATAGCATTGATTAACACACATCCTGATCTCAGTGGTGCCGGATTATCTCTGAGTGGGAGAAGAACTGCTCGTCTCGTCTGCCCCCCCGCGGGCGACGGGGCGAGCGTCGCCGCGTCCCCTCTCCCCCAACCTCCTTCTCTCCTCCTCCCCCCGCCGCCGTCGGCGCGCACCGCCGGGCAAAGCCCGGGCGGGGCCGGCGGGCGCCTTCTCCGGCGGGCGGGGTTGAGAACCCTCTCCCGCGGCGCTCATGGCGGCTCGGCTGGCTCTGCAGACGTGGCGTGGCGTGGCGGCGGCTCCAAGGGCGTGGGGTGGTTGGCGGCGGCTCCATGGGCGTCGGGGAGGACGGAGGTGCTCTGGCTGGGAGCTCCGCAGGCCCGATCTGGGCCAGGTGGGGCCCGATCGCCGTCTTGGGCTCCGTCCGGGCCTCGCTCTCCGGCGCAGCGCAGTGAGCCCACGCCGGTGGCTGCGTGGCGGCGGGCTCCCCGGCATGGAAGGAGGGAGATGGAGGTGCTGCGGGTGCTCCCTCGGTGGCCCTTGCCAGGCCCGATCTGGGCCAGTGTGGGCCTGATCTGGGCCAGGCGGGCCCCTTGGTCTCCAGCATAGGCACCTCATCCGGGCTGCGCGGCAGCCGGGTTTCCGGAGCTGGGCCAGTCGAGTCTGGGTCTGGGGGTCTCCTTTGTTCCGTGCTCGGGGGGTCTCGTGGGCAGCATGGAGCGGCGGTGTCTGCCACGCTCGTCTCTCCGAGCCCTTGCGGGCCTTGATGGTGCTTCTCAGACCGATGGTGGTCCGGATGTCCCGGGTGAGCGCGGTGGTGATGGTGCTGCCATTTGGCGGCAGGGTTCGACGGTGGCAGTTGTTCTCCTGGTGGACGGGTCAGTAGGGGCTAGTGTGGGGTTGGCGTGGACGACGGTCCCCTTGCTGCGATCTTGCGTGGGGCTTCACGGGCTCTCGGGGGCTCGGCCAGGCCAGTTGGGCCTGGTTTGCCCTGCGGCTGTATCCGGTCGGCTACCACCTTCTGGTGGTGGAGGTAGTTCCCTCCCGCGTATTGTTGTTCTGGCAACCCTACCGAAGCCTGCTCTTTTCTGCCCTACCGGCCTTGCTTCGCGGGTCTCGGTGCGACGGCGGTGGCGGCTACAAGACCGTGGTGGCGTGCGCTGGTGGGCGACGAGCTTGGTGGAGCACTACGATTGCGTCCGGGAGTGTGTTTTTTCTGAGGGGTCGGGAGAAATCCTTGTCTTCTTGACACCGACGCGGTGACGCCTGTGGGCGCCACCGTCCTCCTTGCAGGGCGTCGGGTGTACCTCTTCTCCACCTCCCGGTGCGCACCGGGGGAAACCCTAGGACTTGTCCGGGCAGCAGCGTCGTCATCGTCGCTTTCCTTCTTGGAGGTGTTGCTTGGTGCGTGGCGCTTCGTAGGGCTAGGCGTGCGGTGGTACTTAGTTGGAGGGCGCAACGGTTGCGGGTCGTCTTCGTTTTCGTCAAGCCGCTGTTATCGGCTTTGCTTTCTTTTCTTTTTCTTTTGTGCTTTCTTTTTGTTTTCTCTTGGGCGATGTGCTGCCTGGCCCAGCGGCGGTCCCAACTGGTTGCTATATTTATATAGCTGGGCGTATGCCTGTTTCGAGAGAGATTAACACACATCCTCACAATGATACATTACTACAGATTGCATAGTGCAATCTAGTACAAGATAGACCACACATGATAGAAGCTACAATTCAAAATAGGATAGTTGGAAGATCTATAGTGCACCCGGTCATTACATCTTGAAAAACAACCAGTTAGCCAACATTCGAAGGGAAAGCAGGTTGAAACCACATCTGAACTTGCTCGGGATCGGGTGGCCCGGAATAATCAATGAAGGAGACATTGCCAGGGACATCCTCGAGACTCAAATCGATGGCAACAACATCATGGTCGGACAGAGCAGCAATATATAAGTAATTCTTCTTCAAGTCTCCCATGGGCATGGACACATGAATATAGAAAGGATAGTTTGGCCCTAGAAATAAGGCCCGGTCACCAATATCACGGACTTCTTCTATGCTTTGTGCATCTGTGTCTACCTCATGAAGCACAGCCCCATGTACGTAGAAGTTCCAGTGTTTGCTATGACTCGGTCCTCCATGGCGCCATCTAATTGGAATATCTTCTCCGTGCGGGCTGACAATCAGTATATTGTCTTTCAGAGATGGTGCCAGAATCAAATCAAATTGTTCCCACCCTTCAGTGTTAATAGAAGAACTTAGCAGTAGTTTGGGATTCCCCTCTCCTTGGTCCAAATCCCAGGACCACAGGTCGCCATTCCGACAAATGGCGACGATTTTACCTCTATGCAAAATAGCATCAGAATAACTCAAGCAATACACTTTGGGATTCTCCAACGTAATCCAGTGTTCACACCCTTTCATGGCATAGGACACCTCGTAGAATGATATAGCAATGAGGACATAACCATCAGTTTCAGCAGGAGTTCGACATAGCCGTACGCGATCATATGACCCTATAAAGCGGTCAGGCAAAGCGATGCAACGTCCTGTACCAGGATTCAAAAGCTGGACCTGGCTTCCTCCAGGAGTGATCACTAACCATTCATCTTTGCCGCCCATCCAGCTCCCATTTTTCATACCTTCCACCTCGACAGGGAACACCTCCCTCGACAATATGTTGGTGATGAAAAACAAACCTCGCAGAGACTCATCGAGGATCTCCCAGCCATCGTCCGAGGGTGAGGTGAGTAGAGTTGGGGCACCAGGTTGAAGGCGACGTTTCTCGGCATATGCATCTGCCCATGGTCTACATACTAAAGGGAAGCTAAGGATGTCGAAGGCGCCGAGGCGATCGAGAATCAAATGGCAGATATCCCCGGGAAGATTGACCCATTCACCGAAATCTACCAAAGTGTCCGCATCTGCATGTAGACCAACAGAACATGGTTAGAGATCGAATCCATCAGTATGGCCTGATGCAAATCTCTAGCAAGCTAGGGCATATATAGTTGCTGATTGACGTGTATATATAGATACATACCAGCGTGATCCAAATCTGCGTGTAAAGGTTCCATGAACAAAGCGACGTCCTTGCACTCGGTGTTTTCCTCCTCCGAGATCTGCACGCTCTCCGCCGCCGCCAGCTCTGTGGAAGATCGAGCCCATTAGTTGTGATCGAGTCATGGTGATGCAGTTTGGGCATAGGTACGTACCAGTAGTACTGTGAGGCGCCACCTCCTGCCCCAAATCCCCCAAATGGGTACTAGCATTATTCTGCTTGTTCCCCTCCACCCCCAGCGCATGCTTGGGATTCATGGTGACCTCAGGCTGCCTGGTGTGTGTGGAAAGGCGCAGATCGCCGGAGTTGCTGTGAGGTTGGTGGCTGGAAAGTTTGCAAGAGTGGTGGTGGCCTCAGACAGCGGCAGCGAGGGGGTACAAATACGGAGGCGCCAAGGGGCTCGCGTTCGGACGCAACGGTCATATTCCTTATCGCTGGCAGACCTGAGCTGTGTATATACGCGTCAAGTTTACTGCCTGCTGTTTCTAGACAAGGCAGGATAACTCCTTTCCATTTCTTATTTCTATACTGTAAACAGCTGGCCGTATAATTTTTTTTTATAACGCTTCAGCCCAAGTCTCTGGCAACGGGTCTCACTTCACTCGTGAGAAGTTAATTAGCCTCCATAATGAATTTGTGGCTAGGTCATCATCCATCTACTATGCCCCTAGAGCGTGTTTATTTAAATAATAAAAACCTAAATTTGGGTCCATGAGAGTGAGGTTTTCGTTCTCGGGTACCCCGAGGAGGATCGACAACGCATCACCATAACTTGAATTGTAAGCTGGCGGACTTCCCGACTACCTACCTAGGGATGCCCATCCGAGAGACTAGGGTCCTGATTAAGGACCTCGGACCCCTGATCACGAGAGTCCGGTCGAAAGCCGAACCCTGGAGAGCTAGGCTCACGACGAAGGGGAGCAAGACGGTCCTGATCAACTCTTGCCTCTCGAGCCTGCCCTTGTACCAGATGGGGCTGTACCTGCTCCCGGAGGGGACCCATGCAGATTTCACCAAGGAGCTGTCTAGGTTCTTCTAGGCAGCGCAGGATGGCCACCAGAGGTACCATCTGGTTAAATGGGCAGACTTATGTGTCCCCAAATGTCTTGGGGGCATAGGTATCCTCGACTCACACCGCTTTAATGTGGACCTGATGTTAAAATGGGTGTGGCGCATCCTTCGAGATGACGGGGGGCTCTGCCTTCAACTCATAAAGGACAAGTATCTCCGCGGTCGTCCCCTCTTAGCGTGCGAACATTGGGAGGGCTCTCAATTTTGGAGGGCCATCCAAGATATTAAGCACTATATCGAACAGGGCATCTCCTTTGCCATTGGGGACGGGCACAAGGTTCGTTTGTGGCTTGATCCATGGCACATGGCGTCCCCGCTTTGCGAGCAGTTCCCCACCCTTTATGCCATCTTCGCCGACCTGACGATCCTTGTTGCCGAGGCCTTTCGAGAGGGAAGCTGGAACATCTTGTTCTAGCGAACCTTTAGCGTAGCCGAAGCGGAGGAGTTCCAATGCCTGACGGCTGCCCTCCATACCTCCTTATATGAGGAACAGGACTCGGCATCCTGGCGTCTGACCCCGGTGGGGAGTTCTCGGTGATCTCGGCTTATCGGGCCCTTTTCTAGGGCCCGGATCTACGGTGGACATCGCCCCTCTTGAAGGCCCCTCTCCCTAGCATTCGTATTTTTCTTATGGCAGCTTATCCGCGATCGCCTTTCCTCAGGGGTGGAGGTGGCTAAACGTAATGGCCCGGGCAACGGTCTGCGTCCCCTATGTGGGACCCCGGAGACCAGTGCCTATATTACGTTCTCGTGCATGGCTGCTCAGTTTCTGTGGAGCTTTGTTAGGGAGGCGCTGGGGCCATGTTGGCAGGCCTAGGAGCTCGGAGAGTTCTTGCAGGCCAAGGCGAACCGTGTCGAAGGGGACGCCGCCTCTTATGGATAGTGTTCGCGGCCGTAGCCCGGGCCTTATGGAATGTGAGAAACAAGATGGTGATTGAGCGGATTTTTCCCACCCGCATTTCTGACTCGATCTTTTCTTTTATCGCCTTCCTTCAGCAGTGGTCGCCGTTGGTGAGGCAGAATGACCAGGCGGCTCTCGACGACACGCTTCGGGCCCTAACGACGGCGGCGTACCCCTTCTTGGTGCCAGCTCGCTCGTAATGGTGCTTCTCAGGGCGGCGGCTAGAGCGTTGTTGGGATCCTTTTCGTTTTATCTTTAGTGTTGGGCTCTATTGTGCTGTGGCCCCAGCGGACTTATACCATCTTTTCCTTTTCTCGTTTGGCCTCGGCCGCTGTTCTGGTTGGATGCTTGTATGAACCTAGATGTTGTTTTATTTATAAAGCAGAGTAAAAGACTGTTTCGAGAGAATCTGAACCTGAGTGGATGGGTTGTACATCCACTTCCCTATGCTAGATCACGGGCTTCATGGAACCCAATATATTGGAGAAAAATAATAATAATTGGAGGTCTCCAAAAATTTGTGATCTACGTGGATATATTCTAATATGATCTACAAATATACAACATTTCGGCAAAAAAATACTACCTCTGTTCCAAATTAGATATGATAAATATATCTATATATTAAAACACGTCTACATACATACTAGCGCAAAGATTTGGGACAGAGGAAGTGCATTATATTTTTGCCTAAATAAAAATCACAAATTTATGGTTATAAAAACAAGAATCGCGTGTTTGATCCCCATGTTAGACTATATATACGTAACGTGTCTGTATATAACTATATATGACTTGTACTGTAACTCTTGGTACTTCTATATAATGAGACAGCCCCCCCCACCTTTAGGGTGTCGAGCAGTTTTCCAAACACATTGTTTTACATGGTATCAGATTAGGTTACGATGTCGTTTTCGCTGCCCTAACCCTAGCCGCCGCCTCATCCACTGTCGCGCCAGCCCTAGCTGCCGCCTCCGCCCCCTCCGCCACGACCGCCTCCGTCCCTTCCTCGCCCTTCCTCGTCTCCACTCCCCTCGCGTGGTGGCAGTCTCGCTCCCCTGGGTCCGCTCCTCCGGTGCAGCCCTCGATGGGATCGGTGCAACCGTCACCTGCCGTCGGGCCTGGTGCGGGGGGGCGATCCGCCGCCGCCGGCCTCCTCCGGAGGCCTGTCTGCCTCGACCAACATGGCCGCGCCGCCACCCCCTAGTGGCCCTACGCCCGCCCCTTACGGCGCTCACCCGACGTCGACCTACGGCGCCCCTCCCGCGTCGGCCTACGGCGCCCCGCCCACGTCGCACTACGGCCTTCCTGCCTATGGGGCCCTACCGATGCCGTTGTCCTCCTGGTTGGCGCCTTCCTATGGTGTGCCGCCTCTGCAGCCCTACGCCACGCCTACGGTGCCGCACTACGGGGCCCCACCTGCGTCGCCCTTTGGGGCCCCACCTGCACCGACCTACGGCGCCTACTCATCGTCAGCGTATGATGGTGCGGCGCCTGCTGCCCCTGCACCGTCCATGGATACGGCGCCACCGATGGACTACTACGCGCCTCAGCCATCCGCTCACGCTGATCATGCTGCGCCGCCGTCGCCCTTCTACTTCTCGCACCTCATCCCGTGAAGCTCACGCCCGACAATTACTTATCTTGGCGTGCACAGGTGCTGCCGCTCCTTCGGAGCCGCTACCTGGAGGGCTACATCGACGGCACACTTCCGTGCCCGCCGGTGTATCATCCAGCGCACCATACGTGGGTGGCCTAGGATCAGGCCATCCTCTCTGCCATCCAGTCGTCGCTCATTTCGAGTGTCTCATCGCTGGTCCTCTTCGCCTCTACGTCGCGAGATGCGTGGACGGCGCTCCACACCAGCTTCGCCTCTTAGTCTCATGCTCGTGCTCATGCTATCCTCACCGAACTGGGCGAGACGAAGCTCCGTGACAGCAGCATCACGGACTACTTCAACAAGATGACCGGCCTCTCCGACACGCTGGCCTCCATTGGCCAGCCGCTTCGCCCCGAGGACTTCACCACCTACATCCTGAATGGCCTCGACGACGACTATGATAATCTCATTGAGAACATCAATGGTCACGACGTTCCGCTTCAGCCTCATGAGCTCTACTCACGCCTCCTCGGCCGCGAACAGCGTGTCAAAGCATGCCACGCCTCCCCCAGCTTCTTCGCCGCCAACGCTGCAGCCCGCGGCAAACCTCAGAAACCGCCAGCTGGCGGCAAGCCGGTGACCGCCCCTCAGCAGCAGCCTCACGCCGCTGCGCCTCCTGTCACTGGCGGGGGTCGCCCGCGTGCCTGCTTCCCCTGCTGCGGCGCTCAGCAGGCTTGTCAGCTTTGCGGTCTTGAGGGTCACATCGCCTCCCGCTGTCATCGACGCTTCAAGCAGGACTTCCTCGGCATTGGAAGGGTAATGACAAACAGGCGGCCGCCGCTGTGGCGGGCAACGAGCACGGGCACACTCCGTCCTACTCCATTGATCCGGCATGGTACATGGATACGAGAGCTACCAATCACCTGACGAGTGAGATGGGCAAGCTCTCCACCCAGGAGCCATACCGCGGTCATGATCAGGTTCGCACCGCCAACGGAGCAGGTACACGCATCTCACATCTTGGTCAGGCCGCTCTTCTTACACATAATTCTAGAAAACCGCACCTTCGTAATGTTCTCCGTGTTCCTTCTGCTACACGTAGTCTGTTATCTATTCCTCAGCTTACTCGTGATAATCCTGTCTTCACTGGATTTTACCGTTCCTTCTTTTTTATTAAGGATCGGGACACGAGAGTCGTTCTGCTTAGAGGTCGTCTTCGACATGGCCTTTATGCGCTTGATGCGCCACCTGCACCTCCTGTGCCGCATGCCCCCCAGGTGTTCACTGGTGTTCGCGTGTCGTTTTCACACTGGCATACGCGCCTTGGTCATCCTGCTGCTCCCATAGTTCGGCATGTTCTGCATCGTCATGAACTTCCAGTTGTGTCCAATAAAATTGCTGAAACTGTCTGTGATGCCTGTCAGCAAGGCAAGAGTCATCAGCTTCCGTTTTCTGAGTCTAGTCGTGTCGTTAAACAGCCTCTTGAGCTAGTGTTTTCTGATGTATGGGGTCATGCCCAAACGTCTGTCAGTGGCCATAATTATTATGTCAGTTTTATTGATGCTTACAGTCGGTTTACATGGCTTTATCTTATCAAGCGTAAATCTGATGTGTTCGATGTTTTTATTCAGTTTCAAGTACATGTTGAGCGTCTCCTTAAGCATAAGATTCTTCATGTTCAGTCGGATTGGGAGGGTGAATATCATCATCTCAATTCGTTCTTTAACAAGCTTGGGATCTTGCACCGTGTGTCTTGTCCTCATACACATCAGCAGAATGGCACCGCTGAACATAAGCATCGTCATCTTGTAGAAACTGACCTTACTTTACTAGCTCATGCCTCCGTTCTGTTTCGGTTTTGGAGTGATGCTTTCTCCACAGCCTGTTTTTTAAGAAATAGGCTTCCTTCACGACTCTTGCAAATGAAAACTCCTCTTGAACTCTTGCTCAATGAAATCCCAGACTATACTTTTCTGAAGGTTTTTGGATGTGCATGTTGGCCTCACCTTCGTCCGTACAATAAACATAAGCTAGAGTTTCGGTCTAAAATGTGCGTTTTTCTTGGGTATAGTTCCCTTCATAAAGGGTACAAGTGCCTTCACGTTCCCACCAATCGTGTTTATATATCTCGTGATGTCGTGTTTGATGAGAGCGTGTTTCCTTTTTCTGCACTTCCGGACAACTCTACTACTCCTACACCACCCATGCACTCTACTTTACCGCCTGATCAATTTGTAGATGTTGCATATGCTCCTGTGTTGCTTCCTAACCATGCTGCAGGTATTGGACGTGGTGCTCGCCTTGAGCTTCTGGATGATCAGGCGACCGACGTCGATCACGCTGGCGTCATCAATCCCATGCATGGCGCATGCACACCGGGTCGCGCCCTCCAGCCCGCTGTTGTGCCACCCGTGGCGGTCACGCTCGTGCCGGCCTCCCCCGCGCCGGCTTCCCCTGGCCCAGCTTCGCCCGAGATGGGCTCACCCGGCCCAGCCACCCCGGCCGCCTCCTCGTCGCTAGGCCCCGTGGCCAGCTCTGCCCCGCTCCGAGCGGGCCGGCCTCGCCTGGCGCTTCAGCACCGGCCTCGCCAGCGAAGGACGCTGGCCCAGCGTTGCCAGCTACCGCCTCGCCTCCTTCTGGCTCGACGTCGTCACCAGCCTCGTCGCCGCCAGCGTCACCTCCTGTTGTGGCTCTTCGCCCTCATACACGCAGTCAGGCTGGTGTCTTTCGTCCAAAGGAGCGCACTGATGGGACTATTGCATGGATTGCTGCTTGTGTTGCCCATGCCGTTGTTGATCCCACTGATGAGCCTCGACACTTTCAGGCTGCTCTCGGTATTCCTCACTGGCGCGCTGCTATGGAGGAGGAACTTCAGGCTCTCCTGAAGAATGATACTTGGCGACTCGTTCCTCCTGTTTCTGGGGTTAATATTATTGATTCCAAGTGGGTCTTCAAGGTCAAGAAGCATGCTGATGGTTCCATTGAACGCTACAAGGCACGGTTAGTTGCTAAGGGCTTCAAACAGAGGTATGGTCTTGATTATGAAGACACGTTCAGTCCAGTTGTCAAGCCTACTACCATTCGTTTGCAGCTCTCTTTGGCCGTTACTCGAGGATGGTCTCTCTGTCAGCTTGATGTGCAGAACGCTTTTCCACACAGAGTTCTGGAGGAGGAGGTTTATATGCGCCAGCCACCTGGTTTTATTGATCTTGCACGTCCTCAGCATCTCTGTCGCCTGGTGAAGGCTCTCTATGGACTGAAGCAGTCTCCTCGTGCATGGCATGCACGCCTTGGCTCGGTTCTTTGGGATCATGGTTTTGTTCCCTCCACGGCTGACACATCACTGTTCCTTCTACAACGTCCTGAGGTCACGATGTACATGCTGGTCTATGTGGATGATATCATCCTTATTATGTCGTCTGATGCTCCTGCCCAGCATCTTGTTTCTGCGCTGAGTAGAGATTTTGTTGTTAAGGATTTGGGTGCTCTGCACTACTTCCTTGGTCTGGAGGTATCACGGTCTTCTGCTGGGTTGACTCTCACTCAGCATAAGTACTCTCTAGACTTGTTGCGCCATGCTGGTATGTTGAAGTGCAAGCATGTTACCACTCCTATGTCTGCCACTGATCGATTGTCTACTGTGGCATCCCGCAAAACCACTACTAGAAAATCGCGTTGAATTTGTGCATTGCATCGTCATCATCATGCATTGTTTGCTAAAACTATGTTGCAAAACCCGTCTTTGTTTTCTAAACGCCCATCTTATTCAAACCCCGGGTCTCCGGATTAATTTGTGTTGTTGCTATCGGGTTGCAAACGGCCCAATTAAATTAAATAAAACATTTAATTATTTTAGTGGGGCAGTCGAACGGGCCGAAGCGACCCGAACGACCACCCCAGAAAATATAAAACGGTCCACCTATCTGCCCCATCTAATCCTATTCTTACCCAGCTATCCTACCCACACCCACCCACCTCACCCAATCGGATTCCGCCACCTCACCTCCCCAACTCCCTCAACCAACCACACCCTGCCATGTCACCCTCACCCCCCACCCCCCCCCCTCTCTCTCTCTTTCCACCTTACCCCTTCTTTTACACAACACCGACATACGCACCGCCTTTCCGATGCCTCCTTGACACTGGCCCCACCTGCTCCTGCTGCACACTCCCCACACAAACCCACCCAGGCCCTGACCACCAACCGCCCATGGACTCCCCTGGGCCCCACGCCTCCCTTCCCTCGCGCCTGTTCTGGCCTTCAGAACCGCCTCTCTGCTGGCGACCCACTCACGAGCCAGCCGCCACCCGCTCCGCCGTTCCCCTCCCACGCCTTGGCTTGCCGCCCAGCTGGCCTCCCGGCTCCTCCTCCCCGGCCTTCCTCTCGGCAGCCGCCCGGCGTCGTGCTCCCCCGCCAGCGCCCGCCTCCCAGCCTGGGCCTCCTCCTGGCGCCAGTGCCCCCATCTCCGTCGCCTCCGCTGCGTGTCCATGTGGCGCCCTCGGCCGGACCTCTCCCTCAAGGCAGACGCGCCTCCCTCGCCTCATTGCTCCCACGGCTCCGACCTCGCCAAGCCCTCTCCGGCGCCCGCCCTATGCCTCCTCCGCCATGCTTGCCTCCCACTGTGAGCTCCTCTGACCTCGACCCTTTTCCCGATGCTCGTGCCTCCTCTCCCCGGCCTTGTGTGGCCCCATCTCGCCGCCTTTTGCCTCGTTTCCCGAACGACTTCCATCCACCACCGTCCTCGTGTCTGCAAGGTCCGGCCGCCATCTGCTCTCCGTCCCCTTCGCCTAGAGCCGCGGCCGCCGTCGTCCTCGGCCTCCCTGAATCGCGCCTTGGCCACCGTCTCTACAAGCTTCGACATCGGCCAGGCCGGAGGCCTCGTCCTCCCCTCCAACATGCACGCCCCTGCCCGTTTCTATCGGTGGTGCTCCCACGCGTTCGGTGAACATGAAGATGATACTCCCGTAACCACAAGAGGGCAGTCGGTACTCCAAGCCCTCCATCTTGGAACCGAAGCCGGCGCCCCCAAGATCTGCTTCATAGATGCGAATCCGATACCCGTTCACGGAGTTCGAAGACCGATACCGCCGACCGAGGCGCCAGGACCTCCTTCCCGGACGCCAGGACCATCGATCACGGACTCCGAAGGCCGAGCCCCCGACACGCCAAGTTCTCCCTCCCGGATCTGAAGACGCCGAGACCCGGGTCACCAAGATCTCCGCCGTGAAACGACAAGACCGACAACATGACCAGCGTCTGCGCGAATGCGACAAGATCGCAGCGATAAACGGCACCGAACGGAAGGACCCGATGCGCCCGACGCTAGACCAATCGCCCTCCCGGAACGCCAAGGACCCAGCGAGTGCGACAAGACCCTAACCCCCGGAGCCCGAGAACGCTCCGTCGAACCCTGGACCCTGTCGAACCCCGAACCCCGGAACCCAAGATCGTCGAGCCCCTCTGATGTGTGACCCTTTTCCTCGAACCCTATTTTATAACATATCAATTTGTTGCGCATTAAATTTTCATTCCCGCATGCATAGCATTGGTTTGGGGGCCTTATGCCGATTCACCTAATAACTAAATATGGGGCCCATATGCGTGCAAATCTAGCCTTATATTGGCCTCATTTAAACTTGAGTAGCGAACCCGTATCATCTTTTGGCCATGTTAATACAACATCTAATATGCGGGGTAGCTAAATAACTTGAACCACCTAATTAATGTCGGGACCCCGGTTCCGCTTAATCTGACCTAATTGCATCGCACCTTTGCCACGTCATCCATCATACATGCATCATGCCGATCTTCTGCCGTTTTATTAAATAGTGCATCCGGTGTTTATTCTAGTGTTTTGGTTCTTCGCGGATAAGGCCGTTGAGTTGATGTGAGCTTCGCCCCGATCTTCGGTTGAACCCTTCGACAATGTTTTCAGGCGAGCATCTCCCCCTTTCTACCTATCTTACTTTTATAGTATTTATTTCCTCTGTTGGTCTATTGCTATACGTGTTGCGATGCTCTAGTTTCCGTGCGATATATCCCTGCAGCCTTATATTGCCTTGGACACACCCTATTACATTGTTTGGTAGATAGTTGGACTTCTTGGCCGTAGTTGCTTGCTCAAGTGCTGTTTTGGTGTCGCCATATGCCACGATTCTTGATGTATTGCCGCATGTTGATGTTGGAGATGACCCTAGTTTTACTTATCGTCACTTTAATTTCTGTTTAACAACTAAAATTGAAATAAGCGAGAGGCATCGGTGGGTGATAGAAAATATTTGGTTTCGAGCCCACTTGTGTCCCGTAAGACCCCAGTACTTGATACATTCCTTGATTTTTTGCGCTATCCACATCCGGGAGGGATATGGGACCCCCCTGAGCCAGAGCTTGATTCAGTCTTATTTCTTGGGGCCACAAACTAGGTTGAGGTGGTTTTACTATCCTTTACTTATGCCATGCTACTTTCTGCATTTAAATTGTGCGAGAGCACCTTGTCTGTTAGGTAAGCGGGATGTTTTCGCGGTATCGACAGTCCCGATTGGGGATCTCTTGTCGTTCTGACCATCGACGCAAACCTTGAGTCCGTCTCGAGCTTGCTTACTTGCTATGGTATACTCAAGGGTGGCCCCTGAAATATTTCTCTGAATCCTGTGATTGTTCACCGTGAAAGCCTCGTTGGGTTTTGATTTGGTTTTCCGAGGTTGATCGAGCGTGTGTTGCTATTGGTGCACCCGGGTAAAACTTTCCGAAAAGTGTCGCGGATATGGACGACTTGGAGCACAGTATCTCGATCATAGACAAGCATAACTAAAGTTTACTGCTATAAATTTGACTTATAATGACTAGTAATCAGCTTCACTATAACGGAATGGCTAATTAATACTGCCCACAATTGCTTGTTTGGTTGTCGCTTGCGACCATTGTACCTGACTAGTAAGTATGGCAACTACAACGGAATTGGCTGAATAAAAGTACCAACAACTGCTGGGTTTTGGGATTATGTCATGCTATCTGTATTTGATTAGTAATTACCGCAACTATAACGGAATGGTCAACTAAAAGTGCCTTCGCTTATTTTATCGGGATGATTATCTACATCGACTAGTAATCGCTGCAACGATAATCGAATAAATAAAGCGCCAACCGTGGTGAGTTCCTCGGTTGACTTCCTCGTTTGGTCTCGAGGGGAAACACAGATGGGTTTGTCTGGTGTTAGCTTCAGGTTGGATCCGGATAGGTCTATCTTACCCTCTCGATAACCGCCTTGTATTGAGTCTCTATAGGTTGTTTAGTGCATCTTTGCCGCCGCTCGAGTCCACCATACCTATGTAGGCGAGGACCGCCGAATTCTAGCCTCGCCCGTGTCTTGGCCTCGATCGACGCTCCTTCTTTTCCTTTGCCCTTTGTCGGCACCCTTTGTTTTAAGCAGGTTTTGAGATCGACGTCGTTAGCGGTTACCCTTCCGCTTGGCTCGGGGGTTATGGACGCCATTGGTTATTCTTCAGGGCTCTTAGCCCCATTTGCATCTTGTCCGTAGTCGGACGCTCTTCCATTTTCAAGGTGATTCGGATCTTTGTATATTATATCTGTATTCTTGACTCTTTGAGTCGCTGTTATCTATATCTGTTCTGTGGGTCCCATCGAGGACTGTTGTGTAATGTTATTACTTCGTTTTCCACCCGCACGAAAGTGCCTGGTGGGCACCTTTGAATCGTTTCTATGCGGGTTTTGGCGAATTCTGCTCAAACTTGCATAGGTCCGATTCTGAGGGTGTTACATCTACGCTTGATGGAGATCCTCTTTCGCCTGATGATGCTACTGAGTACCGCAGCCTCGTTGGTGGTCTGCAATACCTCACTATCACCAGACCGGATGTCACTTATGCAGTCAACCGTGTATGCCAGTACATTCATGCACCCAGTACGTCTCATTGGTCAGCTATGATGCGGATTCTGCGATATGTCTGTCTGACCGCCTCGTATGGATTGCTCCTTCAGCCTGCTCCATCTTGTGAGCTTTCGGCCTTCTCAGATGCAGATTGGGCTGGTAGTCCTGATGACAGGCAATTCACGGGGGCTATGCAGTATTCTTTGGTCCTAATTTGATCGTCTGGAATGCTCGCAAGCATGCTACAGTATCTCGCAGTAGTACTGAAGCTGAATACAAGGCGGTTGCTAATGCCACAGCTGAGCTCATATGGGTACAGTCTTTGTTGAGAGAGTTGGGAGTCTCTTAAGATCAGCCTCCGATACTTTGGTGTAACAACATCGGTGTTACATACCTCTCTTCGAATCCAATATTTCATGCTGAACGAAACACATCGAAGTTGATTATCACTTTGTCAGGGAACGCATTACACAGATGCTTACTCTGTATCAAGTTCATCTCTTCCAAGGATCAACTTGCTGACATCTTTACGAAGCCTCTTCCATAGCCTCAGTTTGTAGGATGTAGGCACAATCTTAACTTGCTTTGTACTTCAGGCCACAGTTAAGATTGAGGGAGGGTGTTAGACTGTATATACGTAGCATGTCTGTATATAACTGTATATGACTTGTACTGTACGTCTTGGTACTTCTATATAATGAGAAAGCTGCACCCACGCTTAGGGTGTCGAGCAGTTTTCCAAACACATTATTTTACACCCCATATTTGTATTCTTTTTTGTGTAGACCATAGCGGATGATAATATATTTAGACGGGACTTCTGTGGTACATATTACCTGTGTATGTACTCTTTTGCTTTTTCTGATTTTTGAGTTATGAAAATAGTGATTACAATATTATTTGACACTGTGATTTTTCTTCTTTTCGGTAGGTCGTACGTTCACTCAAGTAGTCATGTCACGATCGATGAACACCTTCTGAATATATAAGTTGAAGTACTGTTTCTTTATATATCCGGCAAACTACAAATGGAATGGAGTTATGGAGTAACACCAAGCATTGTCCCTCAAAAAAAAAAAAAAGCATTAACCATTACGCGTGTATACAGCTCATCCTGACGACCGTTGCGTCCGAACGCGAGCCCCTTTGGCACCGTATGTATACCCAAACTCTGGCCATCTGCAAGTGCCCAGCCAGCGTATCCACACAAACTCTGGCCATCTGCAGGGCATAGTTACCTACCATGAATCCCATGTATGCGCAGCACCATGACGGTGAAGAGGAAGCACCTGAAACTGCAGCTCTGGCGGCGGAGAACGTGCAGGCACCTGTGCACTCATCTGAGATATCCGAGGCGGAGGAGGAGAAGGAGAGGCGCCTGGTACCATTGTCATTTTTCAGGCAGACCAACGAGGAGGAGAATCAAAATGCTATCCTTGTGTTCATGGAATCCAAACAAGTAGATTTAGATCATCATACTGGTACGTACCTTACCTACGCATATCAATCAGAAACGACTCGATCTCTAACCATGTTCTCATGATCTTACTGCAGACGAAGCCACATCGAAGAACGCGGCGATTCTACATAGTCGTGGGTGTCTATGGCTTATCTAACGGCCTATGACGTTCCAAGATTCGTGTCTTTGTACTTTGCCTTTATCACCCTGTACTTTGTCCATCTTCCTTTCCCTATGGGAACCGAACTGGACGTGTCCACCTTGCCTTATCTCTTCCCTGTTCTTCCCTGCCCACATGACGCATACACCTCATTGCCTTCATGGCTGGTGGCGCTGTCCTTCCTCTCCCTCCTCGATTCTCATTCATTCTCACCTTTCTCTCCGGTATTACTCCGTTCCTTGCCGTCCAGCGTGTTTCCGTGGCCGACGACCCTCGCCATCACCAAAATCATCGCCGCCACAGACCTAACCAATCTGAGCTCCGCCGTGGAGGACGGCCATGGCGCTCACCGGAGGAAGTTGAGCCTGCAGCTCCACCGCACCCTCGACTTGGAGCCTGCAACTCCACCGCCTCCCACTTACTTTTGCTTGAGCTATAATGGTCAGATCCAACGTGGTTCTAGGCTAATTCCTCTACTAACTTTTGATAGATATTCAAGCACTAACTGAACCAAAAAGAATAAGACTGATCTATAATGTCAGATTCAATTTGGTTACATGCTAATTCCTGCACTAACTTTTGATAGAAAATTCTGTACTGAGCGATCCAAACAGGATGGAACTAATTTTCCATAAAACGTTAAGACTAAGGGGTTCAATAGTAAAAGGGGAGGGGCTTGATGGCACGAATTCATCATAGCACAGGGTGTTTCCTCCTAACATGCAGAAGAGACGACATGAATCTCAAAGCACAGTTTAACGTCCTAGGATAAGCCCGGGACCCTAACGTATGGGTAGAGTTTGTTTTTCGCACATCGAACGACTTCGATGCATGGATCGATCTTCCATTGGACATGTGCCGTGTAATTCTTGATCGTCTCGGTGCCTTCGACATCCTCAGTTTTCCTTTGGTCTGTAGACCTTGGGCAGATGTGTACGCTGAGAACCGTCGGCTCCAACCAGGTGCTCCTACTCTACTCACCTCTCCCTCCGATTGCGGCTGGGAAATCCATAATGATTGGGTGCGAGGTATGTTTTTTATAAACAACATCTCGTCAGGGGAGGTGTTCTCAGTTGAGGTGGATGGTCTGAGATATGGGAGATGGATAGGCGGCAAAGATGAATGGTTAGTGATCACTGGACAATCGGGCAACAATTTTGAACTTCTAAACCCTATTACAGGAGCTTGCATCCCTCTGCCTCACAATTTGCAAGGGTACTTTTCATTTGACCGCGTACAGTTGTGTCGATCTCCAACTCAAGCTGAACCTCATGGTTATTTTGCCATTGCTATATCAGCCACAATGCTAGCCTATACTATGGCTGGGAGTTATCACTGGATTATATTGGAGAATCCGAATGAGTGCTGGCTGAGTTACTCTGATGCAATTTTGTACGGAGGTCAAATTATCGCCATTTGTCGTAGCGGCAACTTGTGGTCATGGTATTTGGACCAAGGAGGGGAAAATCCTATGCTACTGCTGGGTTCATGCGTTAACACTCAAGACTGGGGACAATTTGATTTTATTCTAGCCCCATCTGTGAACCACAATATTCTAATTGTCAGCCCATACGGAGACTATGCTCCTATTAGATGGGGAAGTAGAAACTCATGCCATGGCAGCAGCCATAGGAACTTCTTGGTGGATGGGGTTGTGTTTCATGAGGTAGACGTTGACGCACGAAGCATAGCAGAAGTTCGTGATATTGGTGATCGTGCCTTATTTTTAGGGCCAAACTATCCCTTCTATGTTCCCATGTCAGTGCCCTCGGGAGGTTTAAAAAACAATTATGTATACATTACTGATGTATCCGATGATGATGTTGTTGCCATCGATCTGAGTCTAGAGGATCTTCCGGGGAATGTCTCCTTGATCAACTACTCCGGGCCAGAAAATCCATATCAAGTGCCAATGTGGTTTCGACCAGCCTTCCCTTAAATGTTGCCAAGGTTAAAGTTTTTATGGATCTAAATAAGAGGTCTGGTAGTTGATTGGCTACATTATAATACTATATAGATCATGCATCTATCGTACTGGGCTTTGTAGTTTTTACCATGTGTGCTTTGCGGCATGCCATAGTGCCCGATTGTGAGGATATGTGGAACTTTTGTATGTAATCTTGTGTGTTCTCTTTTTCAGATATAAGAGATTATTACTTATACATGTATCCAAATTTCCATACATATGTGAAATATGTGGTATATACATTGATCTGGTTGTGTGGACTCCTTACAACTTGTCAACAACGTGGTGAACTAATTATAAGCACGTAAGTGCAACTTTTCGGAGTCGAATGGAGAAATCCTAACTCAGAAGCATAGTTCCTACTGTTGGTAAACTAAAACAAACTCTCGACGTTTAAAATAGTACAATATTCAACGATTCGGAAGCACCATCTCTATATTTTGTATAAAGATAGTTTAGATGGTACGTCTAAGGTGTTTGAAGTAGTGAAGTTGTGTTGAGAGGATAATATGTAAAAAATGTGATATATACATTGAAAAGATCGAAGAAAATATTGTATAAGGACAAAAAAGCTTCTTGGCCCTTTAACCGAGAGAGTAGGCCAGCAAGTCCATATGGGCTAGCTATGCAAAAAAAAATAGAGCATTTATGCACTTTAATATGCAAAACCAGCTCAGCACCGATAGATATGGAGTTGCCGCGGAGCAATACTACGTCGTGGTGGAACAGCACATGGCCGTGAAATGCACGCCACTGTGGTGCCGGAGCGAGGTGTTCTCCTGGGAACTTTAACGTTGAGCTTGTCTCAGGGGAGGAGCAGGAGGAGGAGGAAGAAAAGTACTAGCTGGTGGAGGAGGGCCATATATAGTTTACCATAGTATGTCATTTCATGGGCTTGCTATAGTTAGCCTTTATTTGTGTGATTTTAAAATTTATGTTTTGTTACACCTTCAAAAATATACCAAACATTCCAATATCGAGATGTGCCCCCCCCCCCCCCCCCGTCCCTCTCCCTCTCTGAAACTTACGAAACTAAAAACACAACGATGGCCAGGATTGGCCCATACCCCTTCGGTTTGGAGGACATCAAGAGGTATTGGTCAATCCTGAGCATTCTTATCTTTTTACTTTGGGAGATGGAGGACACCGAAGTAGAAGTTTCTAATATCCACTCCCAATAGTTTTATAACACCATATGAACATTTACTATAAAGCAATATATTAAAAAAATCTGAAAGCTTAGAAGACCTCAACATTCAACAATTCTGAAACATTATTTCATTATTCATGGACTAATGACCCCCATGCCCTTTCTTCATACTCCATAAGCAAAATTTTGCTACTATATCTGGCAAGAGACCTTTGAGCTCTCTAGATCTAGACCGATGTAGGATGATAGTACAAAAAGCCTAATAAGATGGAGGTACAATCCTCATATTACGGTGTCATCCATGTCAGGGAAAAAAATCCATAGTTGTATCCTCCAAGTCTTTAAAACCCTCCATAAACAGGTCTCAAAATTCAACACGTTGTAGAGAGGACCATAAACGGAGTGTAGCGGTTCTCTAGTAGATAAGCTGCATAAGAGAAGATATTTTGTCGTTAAAAACCTTATCATTTTTACATATCCATAGTGACCAAATAACGGCAAGCGCTCCCACCCTAAACAGAATTCTGTACTTATCAGCAATCCCATTTAACCAATTACCAAATAATAGGCAACAAAACAAGGAGAAAATAATCTAGAAGCTACTTGGATGACCGACCATATAAAACAAGCAAAATTACAAGGAAATAATAAATTTTTAATTATCTCATCATGATGATAAAAAACACATTGTTTACTTTCATGCCAATTTTGTTTAACAAGATTATCTCCTATAAGAATTACCCCTCAACGTAAGTATCATGCAAATATTTTAGTATTTAGTGGTACCTTCGTCTTCCAAATTTTATTATTGTCATCAACTGGAATATCTGGTTGGACCAGTGATCCATACATGAAATCTACCAAGAATTTACCATTCCCAAGTAAATTCCAGCAGAACTCATCGGAGCCTTCAGACAATTGCACTATGGTTAAGCGATATAGAAGATCATTCCACGGTGCTGTATAGTCCTAAAAAATAATTTGGTACAAATTCAACCTCGATTGAATTAAGTTACTCATGTTTTCTGTGCGTATGAGCCTGGTATTCCTGCTAATCTACAAAATCCATGCATGGCCAACTTGGTTCTAGGTCTATGCGATTGGAGCATTCATCGCGCAAATAACATGTCCATGAGTAATTCTAACTTTGGGTCATACTACTCACAAAAATATATATTCTAGCTTACAATGATTTTCATAGGATGCTAGTACCTTTTTTATAAGCATCAAGCATTTTTCAATAGGATTGCATGTCCGAAGCCCTAGGGGGGCCATTGCCCCCACTCAACTTTGATATTCAACTACAAATGTCAGAGCTGACCTCAGAGGCGAGGGGTACAATATGGGCTTAACAATGACACTTGCTAAGTATACCAAATGAAGAAACGAAACTCACACATGCATTATAATGAAACTTGCTAAGTCTTCCAAATGAAGGTAACTAAACTCACACAGGCATTATACGTCGATCTGGTTTATGCGCACTAAACCTTTTCCAATGATCGACACCGCATTAATTCTCTTTCTCGAATCAGAAAAGATAGCACAACTAAAATGTGATAAACTTGTTGAGTGTGTGTGCTGAGACTGGGACTGAGAGAAACTTGTTGAGAGTGTGTGCCTCCCTCATCACAAGCCGCACTAACTTGCATTAATATCTAACAATTCATGTTTTTCCTATATATAATATATATCTGAATATGATCTCTCTTTAGATCGACTTGAGGTGCTTGACAGCACAAGAGAGTGAGAAATTGGAGCAAGTATTAGAAATCACAATGTCTCTAATGCATGCATGTGATGTGACATCGACCATACTATCTATTTCATGGATTCGGGATCATGATGGCGAGATGGAGACGATCGAGTTGAGATCATGATCGATGATGACTAATTTAAGGAGGCTTAATTTGATGGGCTCGATCATTGCCTTGAATTAATTGAAAGCTCCAAGCCCCTCCCTCGCAATGTCTAGTCGTATTTCGGGAAACAATGTATTGCAACCATGCTGGTGGTAAAGCTTAAGCGCGCGAAAACATAATTGACATGGCCTCAGTGTGGCCCCAAAGAAGAACCGATGCCTCAATTATGTTCTTATAAGTCTTATCATTTGTATGGTTGCCACGTGTTCCTCCGGGTAACAAAATTATTCCTTTGAAATTATTAGTGTGACTACGTAATGGGCAATCACATCTCTCTTTGCTAGGTCTTCTATTTGGACAATCTCGAGTGCAATATTTAGGTATGTTTAAGTTTAACCTTCCACACAAGATCCAGCTGCCTTGCTTATTCGGTGACACAAAGTTGAGAAGGGACGTGATGCAATGATACACGGCATACTTAATTAAGTAATACAACATGGCCAATAACGGGCATATCGGAGGGTGGGGGTGGTGGGGGCATCCATATAATACACATGTGACATTCAAAAAGAAAATAAGATATACACGTGTGTACCATACTCTAGCGTCGCAGGCAGTGTGCTCACAAAGGACTGAGTGCCGCCAGAAAGCCACATAGGTCACGAAGTCGGTGGCCAAGGAAGAAAACTAGCGGAAAATGTCTGATACGTACGAGTAGGAAATAGTTGCTGCTCCTAACTCCTCCCCTGATAGTTCCCAATGTTTGGCACTTTCTATACTTCGTGGGTACAACATCAATAAATTCGCTCGTGATCAAGTTATAACCTAAGATCTATGACTATATTATGTTAACAGGTCATATATTGTTCATTCCGTCAGTATGTTTTCAGATACCTGTAATTTTGATCTTCATGATAGAACCAAGGGGTCTTTTTGTGGAAACCTTCACGAGCAATTGTAGATTGCGCTACCGTCAACGGAAACATTCACAAGCAATCGTAGATGGCGCTACCGTCAACAGAGGCGAGCTTGATGGAGACGATGGCCGACAGAGTGTAGACGCGGTGACGTAGATAATAGATGTTGCATGATAGCATATTAAAAAAATGTGTACTTATAATATTCTACTAATATTAAAAAAAGTTCATGTTAACAAAAAGCTCACGGTTTTCATGTTTTTCGTCCTCTTTTTTATGTTTTTCATGTGTACGGTTTTCTTGTTTTCTTTTTCATTCTTTCTTTTCTTTTTCATCCATTTTTTTCAAAATTTCTCTAAGAAGTCCTACAAATAGTATTTCATTGTATAGTAAGGGAAAAAATTGAATGTCATGGATATCATTTGAACTGTACGAATATTTATTTTAAAAAAATAATCTTCACATTATTCAAAATAATGTTCATTCATTGTGTAAATGTAAATGTTCGTATTATTTAAAATATGAAAATAAATAATAAAATAGAACAACAAAAAGAAAGTAAAGATGGAAAAAAAAGGGAAACAAGGAAAGGAAAAGGTAACTAGGCCGGAAAAAAAATAGAAGGATGGAAAAAAAATCGATGAAAAAAGAAAAAATCGTAACTAGGTCGGCCCACTAAATGGGGCGCTTCAGCCATCGGATCCTTTTTTTTTTAGAGAGACAAGCCATCCAGATCCCTAGCTGACACTTTAAGCGTCAGGTAGAAGCAGACAGCGGAAAGTGGGAACATAGGAGACGCCATATTTTAAATCTCCATGTTTTATTTTAAAATATGCATACTTAGACCATGTTTTGGATAGTACTACCACTAATTTTTGGATTGTAGCTGCTTGCTGGGCTGATGAGGGAGAGGTCCAAAAGTGAAGATATATTCGACTAGATTAAGCATATATCTCGTGAGTGAGTAGAGATTTTCGGTCACGAACTCCATCAACGTTGTTATTTTTGAAAATTCGACAAATCATATTTACGAGGGTCAGAAAAATGGAAACAAATCTGGATATAACCAATGATATAAGCCACAAACCTTCCAAATTTATTTTCAAATACTTTGTATTCGAGATACGTAAAAATGACAAAAGTGTGCATCTGAGTATACACATTTTAAATCTCCATGTTTTATCAGAAATTTTCATTCTTTTTTTGTGTAGCCCACAATACAAAGAATTTCGCATTGCGATTTGCATTTTTGTGAGATAAAACATTGACTATGTCCAAAATTATTTTTAAAACTTATTAATTTGATTTTGTGCTCTTTTTAAATGAAGGGAGCACCAGAGCTCCGGGAGCGTCGCACGACTAACTTGTCCCTATCACATGTTTGTATCCGACAGATTCCACTGCAACCGATTCTTCCATGCTATGCAACAGTTGGACGAGGGGTACGTAGATGGCAGAGAAGCTGCTGCGGTTGTTCTGTATGGAAAGAACGAGGCTCCCAAGCGATTCGCCCTTTTCGTCTAATTGGCCATGTTTGAATAACTACCAGAGTTTGAACTGCCAGTTTAAAATTTCTTTCGTCTTCCAGGCATACAAAATATATATATGGATCGATAGTTGCACAAACCACTTATGCAGATTGCAAGATTACTCTACTTGGTCTAAATAAATTTGTTGTCAAGAGCAATACAGAGTGAAAGAGCATACACAAAAACACATGGTTGCTTGCTGCTTCTGTCTGAGTACTGTGATATTCATTCAGTAAAACCTTCTGCTTCTTGGCTCTGCTACCCAACAGACTTGTTATTTCTGTGCACGTGTACATGGTGGGACAGGTCTAACTTCATAGTTTGTCAAGAGCAACCAAGTTAAAGAAGAGCACATACAAAACAGATTTTCATGTCTGCCAAAACCTCAGAGATACAAAAAGTCCGGGATCCTCCCCCACATGTCGGTAGACGGACAGTTCACATTTTAGTATGGTTTGGTTGCACAGCGTAAACAAGCTATATGAGTCTTGTTACCAGAACCCCAGGGACCCTTGGTCGCTGCGAGTGTGGTATGGTCACACCTCAAGCTCTATGGTTTGACGATGACAGCAGGCCCATTTGTTCTGTGAGATTTGCCAAGTTGTCAGTCCTGGTCCACCCATTCTCATGTAGCGCTTCCCTTGCGTCCAGCAGACCTGAATCCACCTCGTCCGTATCAACGGACAGAGGGCTGGTCACAAGGAACTGCTCCCAGAAGGAGTCGATGATGCCCGGGAGCTTCTGGGTGTCGTCGCTGGACAGGATCTCGTCGGTGTCGATGGGGATAGAGTCGTCATCGTCTTCAGACAGAAGAGGGAATATACATTCGGGTCCAGGCATCTCGAAGCCCCCTCCTCCTCCAGGAATATTAGTAGGGACGTCGTCTGGTATGAGGTCGTGCAGATCGGGGAACTCGGGAATACTAATGTTATCAGTTGGACCTGGAGTCACGGCCTTTGGAAGAGAAGGCGCTGCAGCACTCATCATGTTGGGAAGTACTTTGGACAGGTTGTTGTCGAAAACTGGGTGCTGGATCTCAGTGGGACTTGCAGACGAACAGATCGCTGAAAGCCCAGAGCTCGTAGCCATGTACGGCATGCCTGAGTTGCCTGGGACCTCCGCAAGAGTGACTGCGGAGTTCCGAGTCGATGAAGAGCTATCAAAAGCTTGAGCAGTTGTTGGCATACAGTTGTTCTCCAGCAGAAAGTTATCTGAATTGCCCATAGATTCAAACCTGTGTGAAGAAGAGGGGTCCTGCTGTAAGATCTTCCTCAGCATTGCCTTGGCTGCTTCATTGATCAGAGGCTGGTACTTGATTATCTGACCGTCCAACGACACGGCCTCAGCGGAGTCCATGAGGCCATCATCTTGCTTGGGTAGCCTCCTTTTCTTGTTCGCGGCCACTATTCTTCTTCTGCTGTTCTCGTTTTGCTGTACGAACTGTGCTAGGAAGCCAGGGCTCTGCATCGCTTTGGCCAGGAAGGACATCATCTGTTGCTGCCGTTGCTCCATCCCCTGAAGGCGCTTGCCCAAAGTCTGCAGCTGATGGTCAGTTGTCTGCTGCTGCTGTCTCAGCCTGACAAGCTCCTGCATCAGAACATTCTTATCCCTTTTTAGCATCTCGATCTCTTCCTCCATCCCAAAGTTCCCCACCTCTACGCAAGAAGGTAATGGCCCGTTCTGCAACTGGGGTTGCTGCTGCTGCTGTTGCACTTGCACTTGGTTGTTTGCTTGCAATGGTTTCCTTCTATTGATGGTCTTCAGCAGATGTTTCTGTCCTCTCAAAAAACCCTCATTTGCAAATTCCCACCTATCCGGATCAACTTTTCTGAACCCCTGTTACAGAAAGCAGCGACGAGTTTATTAGAAAGGGGCTAATATGGGACGAGTAATTCTTCATAGGACATAAGATAAACAGTAGCGCTTTAAACTGAAGTACATAGTTCAGAAACCAATCAAAAAATTACAAGCAAAGGAACAAATTCACTGCATTGTGTATGTTCTTCCAATGCTACTTTCTGGATGCTCTCCTAGTTTCTACATGTGCAAGTGGTTGTAAGTTGAAACATGTTCCGTGTTAGGGCACTAGTGATCTGATGAAATATCTTGTAATCCCAGACACAAATATCAATTCATAAAACATGCAGTTTCATGCTTTATTCCAAGATTAAAAGAAGTTGGGGAAATTTCACAACGGTACTTAATGAGATTATTATATGCATGTGAGGTTTGGTTAAAATTTATTATCAAATGCTAAGGAGCATTTTAAAGGCAAGCATATTGGTTCTGGAGTAGTACTTATTCAGATGCCACAAGACAAATTGGTTCTGAAGTAAATCACATCTATTCACAGAAGTTTGCTACATTATTTATGTGCTATAGGATAAAACCATAAAAGTTACTTCCAAGTATGATACACACCAGGACTAAACTGCAATGCATCTAACACTCTAGCACAAAAGCATCTCAAATTATTATGTGACAGTTATGTATCCTTAAGGCGACACCAAGAAATAGGTCAATGATGTACACAAAATGGCGAGGGAACATACAGCTCTAGCCAGATCCACACGCTTATTTAAGCTGGTGACTCCTTATGCCACAAATCAAAGTACTTGCTGGTTCAAACCTCTACACTTTCAGTTTGGTCAAGTACAGTTAGGGGTGTGCAAACCATGGAAACTGGCTGGGGGAAGCTAGTTCATTCTCCTTCACAAAATCAATCCGGACATCCAGTTTAGGGCAAAAAAAAAAATGAACTAGCAAAAACCGGTTAAACAGTGAGACCGTTTGTGTCCACCCCTAAGTACAGTTGCAACATATGCTCACATGCCAAAACATTGGAGTCTACAAACTAAACTAAACTATGCTATGTTTTAAACCAAGAAGGTTTTATTGGTAGGATGGTTCAATTCCACAAAAAACGATGGAAATTCCATGACTCCACTAAACGACTGATATTATATGTAAGACCACCCGATATCTGTGACTTCAGTATCTCAAGTGGACTTCTGCCTAGGGAAGTGCCAACATAAGCATTTTTTTCTTACATCAGCTTAAAAAAAAGCAACCTGTCACAGTCACACAACAACAGCTTTACACCTGCCTAACTACTCACAATCTTCTCTGAGTTAAGAAAGCAATATTCCGGTGACAGAATTTTGTCATGCTAACCCTACTGTTCATGGTAAACCTATTTCAGTAATAGTTCAGACATACACGCTACATTGGTAAAGTCTCGGTTTGGTCAAGGTTTTAAACCATCCACGTACCCAAAACTACAGGCTGTGGCCTTGTTTCCTGAACCAGATCAAGCTCAAACAAGCATGTATACTATAACCACACATGATCATTCATTCATTCTAACACTTTCAGACTAAAATTTCATACTCTTGCAACCAAAAGTCCTGATGCCATAACAGATAGGCTAAATTTTGAACATAGGAGGGTTTACTAGTAGGAGGTCAAATTTCACGCAACGAGGAATAGCCTAAGACCCCAGCAAACAACTGCAAAAATATATCTACATGTGTAAGATGACCCAGATATCCATCATTTCAGTACCATCAAGTGGATCTGGGAAGTACTACGTATTTTGATGCCACAAAGGGACCAAATTGGTTCCGCGATAAAACATATATACTAGAAGCATTCTGTTACTTATAAAATTATTTGCTTAAATTAGGATAAAACCTTATAAGTTAATATAATACTTATAAGTATGACACACACTGGGACAGAACTGTGATGGATATCTATCCTTAAAGTGACTTAAAGTGTTACCTATCCTTAAAGTAACTTAAAGAAATAGGTCATGATGTACATAAAATGGGAAGGGAACACAAAGATCTAGCCAGATCCAACACGCTTATTTATGCCAACTGGTGACTACATAGGCCATAAATCAAAGCATTTAATGGTTCAAACTTTGAGTGGTCAAGTACACTTGCAACATGTGCTCACCTGCCTAAACATTGGAGTCTACAAACGGAACTCAATTAAGCTATCTTTTAACGCCCGGGAGAGTCTATTGGTAGGACTGTTCGATTTCACATACTACTGAAATACTCTATATAAACCACCCAAATATCGGTGACTTGATTACCTGTCTAGGATAGTGCCAACATATACTTTTTTTTTCTTACATCAGCTTGAAAAAGAAAAGAACCTGCCACGCACACACAAAACAACAGCATAAGGACCTGACTAACTTCCTCACTATGTTCTTTAATTTAACAAAGCAAAATCCCAGTGACAGGATTTCATCATGGTACCCATATACCGGTAAGTTTGGTTAAGGTTCTAAATCAGCCGCCTACCCAAAAAATCAGATGGGCATACTACCACAACACCGTGATAATTCATTTTTCGTCCTCTCACAACCATAGGCCTGGAATTTAACAGCGATAACAGACAGGTTAAATTTCAAATACACATGTTTATTGGTAGCATGGTACAATTTCACGTGCAATGAGCAAAATCCTAGGACTCCAGTAAACAGCTGCAATAGTATATCTATATGTAAGTCCAGCGAAATATCCGTGATCTCAGTACCTCAAGTGGACATCTGCCTAGGAAAGTGCTAACGTACGCATTCTATAGGCCAAATATCCGTGATCTCAGTACCTCAAGTGGACATCTGCCTAGGAAAGTGCTAACATACGGGATTCTGTATGCAAAATATCCGTGATCTCAGTACATCAAGTGGACATCTGCCTAGGAAAGTGCTAACATACACATTCTGTTCTTACGTCAGCATGAAACAAGCAACCTGTCACTCACACGGCAATAGTGTTATACCTGGCTAACACCTCCCTATGTTTTTCTAGTTCAGAAAGCCGGTAGCATTCCGGTGTCGGAATTTTATCATGGTAATCCTACACTTCCTAGTCTCCCTTAATGCCTCCTGCTAAGATATATCCAAAACCAACACTTTTACAATGAACTTCGTCCTCTCACAACCAATTGTAGGATGGTCCAATTTCGCACGCGACGAGTGAAATGCTAAGACTGCAGTAAACAGCAGCAGTACTATATCTACAAGCAAGACCTCTCCCAAAGAAAATGCCAACACACGCATTCTGTTTATTACACCAATTTGAAACAACCAAAGTTGTCACACTCAACCAGCAACGGTATCAGACCTGGAAAAACACCTCACCATGCTCTTCTAGTTCGGAAAGAGCTAGTATCCCAGTGGAAGAGTTTCACGATGGCAATCCTACACTTCCTGGTCTCCCCGGATGCCCTTCGGGCAGGATATCCGAAACCAACACGTTACCTTGGTAGAGTCTCGATATGGTGGAGGTTCTAAACCAAGCTACCAGCGGTGGGTATACTGTTTTCAGAACCAGATCAGGCGCAAACAAAGCTGTATGCTAACAGGCACACATGATCATTCGTTGGAACGCACACTATTTAGACTAGAATCCCGTCCTCACGAAGCCAGAGCCGCTCCGAGTTTAATTCCGAATCCTGCACGCATGTGTACTACAAACCACGCATGACATGATCCATGGTTACGACGCTACTATTAGACTGCCACCACAATCCCATCCTCACGCAATTCGAAAACCTCCTGAGTTTTGGACTCTGAATCCCCAGGACCCAACTAGTGGGAGCAGAAAGCAGAGAAGGGTCGGGGAGTGAGGGAGGGAGGAAGAGGGAGAGGGGGACATAACGTACGTAGGTGTTGAGCTGCCTGACGAAGGATGAGAAGTTGCTGTGCTTGAAGTACTTGGGGAGGAGGTCCCTTGCGAACTCGGGCGTGCTCCAGACGACGAAGCTGTTGTTCCCCTTGCCCCAGGAGACTATGCCGTCCGTCCCCGGGTCGTCCACCATCTCGTACGTCTTCAGCAGGAACGGCGGTGGCGCCGCAGACGCCGCCGCCCCAGGCACGCCAGCTCCGTTGCTCGGCGGACCCGGTGGAGCCACCGCCGTGGTCACCGAAGAAGAAGCCGCAGCGGCGACAGCAGCCACCCCGCCCTCCATCTCCCTCCTGACCAAGCCGCCGCGATCGATCGATCCGTACGGACCGCCGGAGCTCAGACCCGGCGCGCCACCTCGCGGGCAGCCGCTAGGGGTCTAAGGATCGCCTCCGATTCGAGTATTGAGAGAGATTCGGGACGAATTGGGATCCTGGGGCTCGGGATTCTAGGTTTGGGGGGAGGGGGGGGGGGGGGGGGGGGATGGTATTTGCAGGCGGGCAGCGGTGGGGAACGGGGGGAGATGGGCGGAGGGAGACGACAAAGGTGGATAGCTAGCGGGGCGCCCAAGTATAAGTACTTTATTTAATCCAGGGGTGTTTCTGTAAAAGTAACAGCCGAAGAGAGTGGAGTTGAGCGGTCGAGCTCGGTGGCGCGACCTCCCTGACGGGCCCGTCGCCGTCGTCGTTCGGTTCGGCGGGGGCCTCATGTCCATGCTGCCCCAAAACGGCGAGCCCCCTCGCTCCCGTCCGGCGACGTCGCCGTTTTGGTTGACGTCATCGGTCGCCAGGGCAGGGAGATGTCTCCATGCACGCATCGTGCGTGGGCCACGCTCTGATCAGGCCATGTCCCCGGCCGTGTTTAGGTTGCGATCGGGATATAACGTTTTTTTAGCATTGTTTTTTGGTTATTATCTAAATGTGGAAAGAGTTTCTGCATATGGATGAATTCCGCGAAAGCCGAAAACCTTCTTCTTTTGTCTTCATTTGACACAATGCGAGAGTGTAGGCAGATTAAGGTGAGATGGAGTTTTTTTTTTTTTTTGAACGATCAAGGGTGCGACGCACCCAACTTTCAGAGCTGCACTAGGAACCCGTGGGAGGAAAAATTACAAGGAGGCCCCAGCATCACTCGTACAAGGACCTATAGGTTCGAAGATAAGGGCCTCCAAAATTACAATACACCCTAAAACAAAGAACAAAAAGCAAACGAGTCTTGGGTGCCTCTGCCACCAGCGCCGGTGACCTCGGAGGCGGAGCCATCGACGAGACCAGAGAAAAGGGCTCGACCAAGCTCAAACCGGCAAGAGAACCCCCACAACCGGCCTCCTCCAAGTCACCGGGACAAACCACTTGGCAAAGAGGAGAAGGCGAGCACCAGCGCAGAGGAAGAGCAATGGCGGAGCAGAAACCCTACTGCTATTGAGTCTGGCGCGGCGGCGGAGCGAGCTGTCGCGAGAAACGCCAGAGAGAAGCTCCAGCGAATGAAAAAGGCCAGGGCATCGGGCCAACCACTACTCCGGACAGGACCACCAAACGCCACACCTCCTTCCCGCTCGCCCTCGCCGCCACGGCCGGCCACGAGACAAGGAGAAGATGAGCTTGAAGCCCAATCGGATAAGCATGTGCAGATAACCTAGCTGCAAAACTGCAACATCTTGGCGATGCCCAGTGCGCCATGAGTAGCTCGAAAATGGCAGAGAGGAAGAGTGGTCGGCCGTCAAAAACTCCAAGCCCCCCGCCACCACGGCCGGCCAGCAGAGGAGGAGAAGACGGCGACGACCAATCCCACTGATGCAAGCAGCATTATTTAGAGGAGCTTCGACCTCCACCTTCAAGAATCGCCCGCCGACGAGCAGCAGAATAAGGGGGCGACCAAATCCGGCTCAGAACATGGGCATGCAGCCCAAGCCCGGCAGGCCGTCGACATACTATGTTTCAGAATCTTGAAACAGCTAGGATTGGGGGAACACCTAACCAAAGTTACCCTGACGACCCCAAAGTCAGCAGATACATCGGATTCGTGAATGTGCACGGTGCACCGCACCTGCAGATACGATCACCCCTTGGTGTCTACGGTGCACGAGACCAATTTCTCATGCCGGTCGTGGGTCGCTGGGCCCACACGCGCCAGAGCATCGGCTTGGGTCCAGTACGGGGCCCTTATCCAGCCCAACGACCCACTCCGCCTTGCCAACTCGGGTCCAGTACGCCCCTTATCCAGTCCAGTACGGCCCTTATCCAGCTCGGGTCCAGTACGGCTTATCCAGTCCAGTACGGTCTCTCGCGCCGCGGGGGAGGCCGCCTGCGCCGGCATCCCGTCCATCGTGCGCGTCGCCGGCGGGACCAAGGCGTCCGCGGCGCCCGTGGTGTGCGGCGCTTTAAGGGCGCTGGTCGGTGCGGTGGCCGTGGATAACGGGACCGCCGACGCCGCCGGGGAGGTGTTCACTGCCGCGCCGGCAACCGCAGCCATGTGATGCGACCACGAGTGTTCATCCAAGAGGGTTTGCAGTTGCAGATCAGTGTTAATTAATTCCCCTAGTAGTAGTAGTAGTATGAAGCTTGTGGCTGTAATCAAATTAGTACTGTACGAAGCTTGTGGCTGCCGTAATCATGAAATTACGAACTACCACTTGGATTCTACTATGAATCTATGACCAATGTGCTATCATCCAGGAATCTGAATCTGGTGTTCTACTATCATCAATATATGCTATCATCCAGCAATTTGCGTACACATCATGTGATGCGCTAGTACATAATCCAAAATGGTTTCATCAGTGTTACCAAGTAGAATGTGTTTAGTCTATTGAAGCTTGCTGCTGTAATCAATTTGTATAGAATTATGAACTGCCACCTCAAGTTCTGCTACTAGTCTACTACTATGATTTTTGTGATATTGGTCCAGGAATCTTGCGGCTGTAATCAATTTGTATGAAATTACGAACTGCCACTTTGAGTTCTACAATGATCAATGTGTTAACATCCAGGAATTCGCATCCGCAGGAGCAACCGCTGCCATCTGATGCGATACTACATCATCCAAGAGGGTTTCATCAGTGTTACCAAGTAGTGTAATGTTTTGGGGCTAGGGAAGCTTGCTGCTGTAATCGACTTGTATAGAATTATGAACAGCCACTCCGAGCTCTACTATACTATGATATGAGTGCTATCATCCAGGAATTTGCATTTGGATTTCTGAAAGCAATGATTTCACATGATAGATCCTGGAGGCTGGAGCATGAGTTCCTTACAAGATCATGTAAACCCAGGCTAGATAGATAGATCCAGAGGGAGTAGTAGCATGTTTTTAGGCTAGTCAAGCCGGTGCTGTAATCAACTTGTATGGAACTATGAACTGCCACCTTGAGATCTTCTAGTACTATGATTTTCGCGATATCTTTCCAGGAATTTGCATCTGGATTTCTGTGTGCAATGATATGAGATGGATCATGACCTTCTTATGGAATCCATAAACCAAGGTTAAATGTGGCGAATCAAGTACTTGCATGATGTAGTACATTCTCTACCGAAACAAAGGATATTAACCTGAAACATCAGCACCCCAGGTAGTACTATGTTTTAGGCTTACTGAAGCTTGATGCAGTAGTCAACTTGTATTTGATTATGAACTGCTAATTTGAGTTCTACTATATGGACAGTGCTACGCGTCCCCCGGGGATAAAAACTTCTGATCCCCCGGTCCTCGTGCTGACACGTGTCCATCCAAATTCCGTTTTTGCTACACTCAGACCCGCTTTTGCTACATACGCTCCGCTTTTGCTACACTGTAGCAGAAAACGGTTCGGCCTAGAAATAGAAAAACAGATTGGACCTCGTCGGAGATTTCGCCGGAATCCTCGCCGGAGACCGTGTAGCAAAAAAGTTGAGCTAACGTAGCATATTCGACCTCGCCGGAGACTCGCCGGAGGCTTTTCGCGATAAACCTCGTGGAGATCGTGTAGCAAAAACTCAATGCTATTGTAGCATAAACTCAACGCTATTGTAGCAAAATATGTTTTCTAATGTAGCAAAAGCAGACTTTGCGAAAACATCACCGGAGACTCTCACCAAGACCTCGTGGCGAAACCATAGAAATCGGATGTAGCAAACCAACCAACCGTGAAAGTAGCAAAATATATATGAATAATTAGCAAAATTAATATGCTAAAGTAGCAAAGCGTTTTTACGGTAGCAAAGCGTTAGTAGCACTTTGAGACACCAAAAATAGCAGAGCGCCGATGTAGCAGAGTGGCGGCGGCGGCGATGGGCGTCTTGATGCATGGAGGCCGGCGGCTGCGCATGTGGCGGCATGGATGTGGCGGCGGCTGCGGGTGCGTGGGGGCGGCATGGAGGCTGGCGGCGGATCCTCCCGCATTGGCAGGCCTCCATTGCCGTCGCCGGAGAAGTCGATGTCGCCGGAGAAGCGTAACGCCGGATACTCCTTGTAGATCCTCCTGCCATTGGTAGAAGGCCACTGCCGTCGCCGGAGAAAGGCGTTGTCGCGAATACTCCTTGTAGCAGATCCTCTTGCCGCCTCACGGAGAAGAAATCGCCGAGCACCTGGTAAAGCGCCTCCACCGCTTTGGCCGCTAGCCGACCACCAGTAGCAAGGCCGACCATCTATTGTCGCAAGACCGGCGACCCCTTGTAGCAAGGCCATCGGTTGCCCTCGTAGCGAGCCGTGCCACGGTAGCAGTCCGCCACCCATTGTAGCAATCCGGCCGTCCGTTGTAGCAAAGGTCAACCACCGCTTTGTAGCGGTGAGCCCATGGCGGTCGCACTTGGTAGCAAGCCTGGTCGTCCTCATGTGCAGGCGCCTCGCCGTTATGGCGGCGCGCGCGTATAGCGGTGGGCGCCTCGCCGTTATGTAGCGGCGCGTATAAAGCAGTGCGGTGGTGCCGCCCGTATAACCGCAGCCTTGCCATGTAGCGAGACGGCTCGCGGGGTGCTGCCGCCGCGCGTATAGCAGCCTCCACCGCCGCATGTACTAACCCGCCGCCTTGAAGCGGTTAACGGGAGTTTGAAAAGGACGGCCAGGATTTGAGCATCTTAGCGGGCGGTGTGCGAGGAAGAAGCTGACGGGCAGCGTGTAGATGGAGGAGCGAGGGTGGGGCAGCGAGGAGGCGAGAGGACATCACGCAGAGGAGAAAGCAGCAGCGCCATGGATTTTGGATTAGAAACAAGGAAGGAGACTCCGTGCAGGATAAGATTGTGATGGTGGACCCCACGAACGTCCGTGTCACGCGCGAGGCTAGACACGCGTCAGCACCGGGAGCCGGGGGACGCGAGTCGCGCGATCCCCCAGGGGAACAGTATCATTTTCCCTACTATATATACTATAATCGGTGTGCTATACATCAAGGAATGTGCTGTGCAGTTTGATTTCGGTATGCAATGATTTGTGATGGATCATGGAACAACTGTTATCTAATCTAGCAAACCCAGGTTTGAAAATGTGTGCTATACTTGCGTGCTGTACTGTGGAACAAAAGATCTTTTAAACAATGGAAAATGTATCTGTAGATCCATTACTTGATTGACACGGGACCAGCTTGTTTCACAGAGAGCAAGCAAGGCAAAAATGGTGTCAACTGCATGATGTTACTACATAGATAAGCATCATTTCGACACTACAACGGAGGCACCAGACTTAGAGGGTAAGCACCACATGGCTGCTACACTGGACTCGGTGTTACATTTGGATCATCGTCATCGTATTTCTCCCCTGATCTGAAGGCAGGACACTACCAGGATCTCATCTTGTCCAAAATTTGAAACTCCTGTTACAAAATGAGGAGAATGACCCACTACAGGGACGGCTACTTCCTGGCCTTCTTGCTCCGGTGCGTGTTCTCGGGCGTCGAACCGTCCAGCTTGCGTTTCTTGGTCAGCTGCTTCGCCTTCCTTGCTGCCACGGCAGGCCGCTTAGATTTGCGCGCACTGTCACTCTGTCCCGTCTCCTTAGGCCTGCCTTGCTGCTTCCCTTGGTTGCTGCTGGGGCGCCGAATCACTTTCGCCTTCTTCGTGACGCCGGATTTGGTCGATTTCAGGCCCTGGTAAGACAGACTTGCTGGCTCCTTGCGTTTGTTGCTGTCACTGCCTTCGCGGGACTTGCTGCCTGGCGTAAAGGGTGTCTTCAGTTTTGGACCGACACGTGTTTTCCCAGCATCTGTCTTCTTTGGTGTTGTATCGACTGCTTTGGCATGGGTGAGCCTCAAGAAGCGATCTCTGATCTTCAGACTGCGTTTTTTGACAACACCATTAGCAGCCTCCTGCACAACACACATTCAAAAAATCATAAGATCCCGAGGAGTTAACGATGGGCACATAGCCTATGTGGAAAGTTGATCAACACATTTCGCAAGATGATACCAAAGCTTCAGTCATTATAAGATGTCATCTTCCTCAAAATACAGTTTCCTTAGTAAGTCACTTGTGCATATGGATACACTAAATGAACTGGTCGTGCAATTCTAGTAAAAGAGACGCAGTTGACAAGCCTGGATAACACTAGCTCTTCGAAGTAGATATCACATAGTTATCCAGCATGAAATTTAATACTCTAACTGGTTCATAATTGAATTGGTTCAGCACAACCATTTTTGGACAATTCATTTTGAACATGTCATGCTAACAAGGACCTATCGTCCTTCCATCATAAACTCAGTAAGTAAAAGGCTGAGACTTCAATTGGCTTAAATACTTACATTCCAAGTGATGTTTCCTTCGTAAATATGCAGTTCAGCAAGAAAGTCTTCCATTATCCTTTTCTTATGCAATACTAGACTTTAACTCTATGACATGACTAATGCTGCTATATTCTTCAAATGCTTTGCACAATCACATAAAGTACAACAAATCCAGCTATCCATGAACTTATATACCCAACAAAACTTTGAATGTTGCAATGAGTGAGACATCAGAACTCAGAATACACCAAACAGAACAGGAAGGATAAGAATCATACCCTTGTTTTGAATAAAACATAAGCAATACCCTTTCCTAGGCTTGTATCTGGATCCCTCACAACACGTATAGCCTCAACATCACCTTGTGGTCCAGTGGGACCGCAGAACAGCTGGTAGAGCTCTTCATCCTAATGTGCCACCAAGAACCAAAGTTGACATTGGTTACTAAGTTCATGTGGACATTATGGTGCATTGATTTTCTTTAGGACTATAAAGCGCCATACAAATGAACACACCCTACATACCTTTACATCAAATGGAAGGTTACCAACAAACACTGTCCTCTTTCTGTCATAAAGAGGACCTTCTCCTCTTAGCTTTTTACGAGGTGGACACGCCATGTCAACACGCATGTGATTGCCATTGAACTAGAATTTCAACATTCAGATAGATACATTACATTATTAGACATGACACAGAACTTCTCAGTATGTACTTAAGCTATATGAAACAATTGTGTCATCAGTTGTAAGAAAACCAACATACCAGTGCCATATTATGAGATAAAGCTGCCCGCGCACACTGCTCATCTTTGAAGACGATGTAGGCATGTACACTGCAAAGGATATAATAAGATAAGAGTTTGAAAAGAAACAGGCATACAGTACGTTTGTGGTGTACAACAGCTAGCAAACTTCATATGGTCCATCATTGTTTTACCATGCAGTGGTCTATTGACTTGGACATTTATTGAATGACAGTACTATTTATACAAACATGAAAACTCTATACCATATACTTCTGAAGTCTGAACAAAACAGGAATCGTAAGAAGGATGTGCCTTTCTGGCCACTTATACCCCTAGATATTTGGGCATTCAGCTTAGTTGTGTCTAGTCTTAACTTCATAGCAGCACAGCAGGAATAAATTAAAATGGAAAAGCAAATGAAAGTTATTATTGTTTAGTATGGTAACTATTTTATGGAGAAACAAGGAATAACATAACTTACTACTCATATTGATAATGTTGGGAGTATTTCACAAAAGCAAGCCTATAATGTGCAACTATTTCCATAACCTTTGGCTGCTAACTACTACTGAGCTACGATCATTTTGGTTCGCCTTGACTAAGATTGTGCAATACTGAACATTTACATATACTAGTATTTTCCAAGTATAAACAAAAACAGAACAGAACAACTTGTGCATATTAACAGCTCTTAAAAGAATAAATTGAGAAAGAAAAAAACGTAGCGCTAGCTTGAAATAAAGGCCATTTAACCTTGTAGCCCTAACATTGCAGGCATAGCAGGGAAAAGTCGAGCTCTAACAACGAGGGAAAAGATGAAATACAAAAGCAACACCATTGTGCGAGTATGTGGTAATTCTAAATTTCTAATTGCAGACGGGTGCTTCTTATGAAGAATTTTCTTCCAAAATTTATCAGCATAAAGCAGATAACAAATTCATGCATTGGCATTTCGAAGAAGTACATCCCTTCTGTAGCAGAAATTCCTCTAGTTAAGTAAGGGGTAATTCTGAACTTCCAATTGCTGTCAGGTGATTTGCATTAAGAATTTCCATTTGAAATTTTATTACTACAGCAAGCACGGAGCAGAGAACAAATGCATTCATCTACTGATGGCAAAAGAACTATATACCAACGATAGCCTAAATTCTTCTGATTGGGCAATAACGCAAACAATTCATACGCAAGAATGCACTCACTTGTCGCCCGAGTCGTTGATCTTCCCTTTTATGACGGCTCCTTTCCTCGGAACCTTGGTCTGCAGCAGAGCACACAAGTCAGCACACGAACCCAAACCTCTCCACAACACAGCAGAATGAACACAAGGAGATGGCACTGACATCGGCGAGGGGCACAGAGCGGATCCTGACGGACTCGACCTCGCCGAAGGCGGCGAACTCCTTGGTGAGCGCCTTCTTCTTGGTCCGCAGCGGCAGGTTCCCCACGAACACCGTCCTGAGCAGCTTACCCTCGTCGTCGAACGCCTCCTCCTCCTCCTCCCCGGCCCCACCGGCCGCGGCCACAGCAACGTCGTCGGGCGCCTTCCTCTTCTTGCCGACCACCGGCCGCGGCGTGGGCTCCTCCGCGGGAGGCGCGGATCCGCCGAGCGTCCTCCGCTCGTACTTCGCCTCGACCTCGTCCCGCTTCCGCTTCCGCCGCGGCGGCACCTCCTCCTCCTCCTTCCGCTTCTTCCGCGACGGCTCCACCGCGTCCGCCTCAACCACGGGAAGTTTCTCCTTCGGTTGCTTGCGCACTGGCGTGGCAGGGGCGGGGGCGGGGGCGGGGGCGGGGGTAGGGGCTGCGGGAGGGGCCGGCTCCTCGGGAGGGCCCTCCTTGCGACGGAAGGGGTTGTTGGCGGAGAAGAGGGAGCGGACGGCCGCCGCTGACGCCTCAGGGTCGGCGGCGTCCTTCCCCTTCTTCACCATCTCCCTCTTCGTCGGCGGCGGCTGCGTGCGGTGGTGCGGTCTGCGGCGGCGGAGGAGGAGAAGAAGAAATTTCTAAGGCTCGAACCAGGCTGGTGGGTAACCACCCAGCCCTCTGAATAGACGTGAGGCTGGGACTGGACGAGCCACCACAGCCGTCCGATGCACCGCGTACGGTCGAGATCACCCAGTACTCTGCCTCATGCCCCCTCATCAGCCACGGAGGCGAGAGCAAGAGGGTTTACCGGTTTAGTCAGCCAGTCTGCTAGGGTTTCGTCTCGCCGCGCCGCCTCCGTCCTGTCAGTGTCAGCGTCGTCGGCGGCGAGGGATGGAGAAGACGGAGGGGAGAGCGGAGGGGAGGAAGGCAAACCAGCTGCGGAAGTACTCGTGCACGCGGAACCCGCTGGACCGCGCGCACGGCTCGGCGCGGTGGGAGCAGGGCGACACGGTGGTGGTGGCGGCGGTGTACGGGCCCAGGCCGGGCACCAGGAAGGGAGAGAACCCCGAGAAGGCCTCCATCGAGGTCGTCTGGAAGCCCAAGACCGGCCAAATCGGTCAGTTGCCTATAACCTTCTACCTCCTCTCGGTTTGCAGTGTGGTGATCAGGAACATTTTGAGCTGAAATCAATGGCAATGGCGTGCTGCGTGTTCGTTGGCAGGGAGGCAGGAGAAGGAGTACGAGATGACGCTCAAGAGGACGCTGCAGAGCATCTGCCTGCTCACTGTCCACCCCAACACCACCACCTCTGTCATTCTTCAGGTCAGGCCTCCTCCCCTGCATTCTGCTATGGCTTCCGCTTGTTCTGTTTACTTGCCATGATTCATGGCTGTTGCAAGTGATGTGTAGCTTTGTGCATTGTACTGTATCCGACATTAGCTATTTTCACCTACCTGATCACCGTTGATGTACACATATTTCAAATGGAAAATCAATATTATGAGTGTGCCCTACTTTCAAAAAAAATAAATATATATATATATATATATATATATATATATATATATGAGTGTGCAATGGGATTGCTAGTTGGACTGTCAATCTTATGTCTGTCTGCCAAACTCGGAAGATATAACTAGGACGATTACGAACATGAGGTATCTGTAAGAAATAGTTTGAAACACATAATTGTATTCATGCAAGCCGAGTGTCTCTGAAACTCAGAAGATATAACTAGGACGATTACGAACATGAGGTAGCTGTAAGAAATCATTTTAAACGCATAATTGTGTACATGCAAGCCAAATGTGTATGCAGGAAATGGTTGTGTGGCATGCCAAGTTGAGTTCTGCAACTGTTTTTGCGACAAGTTTTCAGTGTCTTGAAGCTTTCTGTTTCCAGATAACTTAATATAAAACTTGTTTATGTATTCCGTCATGGCAAAGTGCGTTATGTTGATTGGCCCTTTTGATGATTGATTAATGTATCGTTTGATTTCGTGTATTGTTTTAACTCATCCCTGATTTGTTTCTGTTTTTGCAGGTTATGGGTGATGATGGTTCTGTATCCTTTTAAACTCATTGTAGTTATTTCCTAATCTCAGCACAGTTTTCTAAGTTACAAAATGGGCTTCTTTGTCTTACTTCTAAATCCCTTCCTTGCAAACCATTTTCGTTGCCCTACAGAGAACTGATGCACGTTCCATTTTTGCGATATACTCTTCAGCCATCTTAGCATCCATGAATTTCTATATCCATATGCTTCAAGCTAGATTTATTTTCATCAAGTACCAAATGTATGCACTGCAAACTTCTGTGTCTTCCCCATCTCAATCAGGAGTAGTCCTTGACAGTATCTAGCTTCTTCCATGCGCAATTAATGCATCCTGTGCTGCCCTTGCTTTTGCTGGCATCCCCTTGAAACATCTTGCTGGTAAGTTGAGCAATTTGTGTATGTTCAGTTGTTCACTGTTGGAACCCTGACTGACAAGATTGTATGCTGCAGTTGCGATTGGCTGCGGGGTGTTGGAGAATGGTGATGTGATTTTGGACACAAGCAAGGCAGAAGAGCAGGTATAAATTGTTCTTTTCATCTTTACACCACTTTTCGAAATGGAAGCACAAAGTATTGTCTGATTCCCCATCCAGGAATTTCCGAATTGCTGGTTATTAGTGTGCTCTTCAAACCCACCGTGTGCTACTTCCTTTTAAGTGATGCGGTGCGTACAATTTTGTAATCTCTATAGGAAAAGGTACAGTTTAGTTTGTCCACTCCCTCACAGCCGTATTCACTGGAAAGTGGGGGCACTGTCACTACTAGCTGTTTTCTGAAATCATGTGGTTTGCGCCTTGATGTTGTTTAATGTTCTTCCAAGTGTCAATGCAGAACAAATATGTGACCTCATGTTGTTCGTCCATAGTTAACAAGTTGTGATATAATGTCATTTGTTTCTCTAACATGCTGTTCTTGTAGAACAAAGTAACTTGTCTAGTATATCTCATAATTTCATTACCACAAGAACTTTTCTGGAGTATGCTTTCAGTACCACATGAACTAAATGTTGTTGTTTGTCACAAACTGCAGCAACTGAAATCGTTTGCTCACTTGGTTTTCCCCAACTCAAGCAAGTCTGTCGATTTGAAAGAACCACAGCAGAAAGACGGTGACTCTGAACGAGGCTTGATAACTTCGATCACACACGGAGTGATGTCCGGTATGGTTCTGTTCCGTGCCTTGGGGTTTGCATGTTCTTCTGTACATATTATCTGCCATTCAAATCCTGATTGTTTCATTTGTATTCAGAGGACGATTACTTCAACTGCATAGAGAGGGGTCTTGCCGCATCCTCGTGCATCTCTGATTTCCTGAGGACAACCTTGCAGAAGCATACACCCGACTATCTATGAGAACCATCGTAACCTGGTGCCAGGCAGCGGCAGATCATCATGCTGTGATCATATTACCTTTAGGACGTCAATGGACGGTCCATGAATCGCTTTGGGGTGGAAAGCCGGGTGCGCGGGTGCAAATTCATGGACCGTTTTCTTGTGTAGGCCCTCTTTTTACCAAGTTATTGTTAACCGTGTTGTAAAACCTTGTGGCTTACGGTATTCATATCATCTGGTTGGTAACATAAATTGTTTGATGACAATGAGAGTGCTACTTGTGTGTGGTAGATACTGACTTTTTGTTATTGAATGGAACTGATAATAAGAGCCTGGCGCAGAGCCGTCCGATCTTAGTTAAGTGTGAGATCTGGACTGTCAGATTAATGCAACATCCAACCTCGTTATGCAACTTTGTGTTGTGTGTATGTAACATCATGTGCAACAAATTTTTGGTTGTTGCGACATTTCAAACACTCCCATGTAGCAAAAAAAAAAGATGGTGCAACAAAACCTTGGAGAATTGAGTGACTTGGAAGACAAATTCGTTCTCAGTCGTCGTCGTCTTCTCGGGGGTAGCTGGCATTTGAAGAGCTTGGATTTCACGGTCTCCGCATCAAGCTCTGTCATGGTGTCGACGGTGGCGAGCTCGACGGCCTTCACCTTGTGTGAGAAAAGCAGAGCAGTGGGAGAAAAACAGAGCTGCAGTTGAAGCGGAGGAGGCGCCTAGAGCAGTGATCACGGTCAGATTAATCCTGCAGAGATGGAATTTCTGTCCCTCTGATTATTAGGAGTATAAAGCAAGACGGAGCAAGCCCCTCCGAAAATTAAATCCCCCACGGCTAGCGGCTAGAACCCGAAACCATAACCGCCTAACCGCTCCACGACTCGCTTGTCCTCGCCGGCGACCATGGACGAGGACCGAGCTCGCCGCGCCGCTCCGCCGCCGGCGACTCCCGCGTTCGTCTTCCGCGCCTTCCTCCGCCTTCCAGCGCGCCAGGCGCTGGCCTTGCTTCCGAGCGCCGAGGTTGCGCCAATGGAGGGCAGCATCCTCGACGTGCTCCTCTCCGCGGCGCTCCGCCGCGCCCGCGACGCACCTCCGCTCGACGGCGAGGTCCACCTCGCCCTCCCGGAGCGCGCGGATGGCGACGACGTCGCCACCAACCTCGTGCTTCGAGTCGCTTTCGATGGGCTGCGGGCGCACCGCGCCGAAGACCCTGCGCCGCCGCCGACTCCCGCGTTCGTCTTCCGCGCCTTCCTCCGCCTTCCAGCGCGCCAGGCGCTGGCCTTGCTTCCGAGCGCCGAGGTTGCGCCAATGGAGGGCAGCATCCTCGACGTGCTCCTCTCCGCGGCGCTCCGCCGCGCCCGCGACGCGCCTCCGCTCGACGGCGAGGTCCACCTCGCCCTCCCGGAGCGCGCGGATGGCGACGACGTCGCCACCAACCTCGTGCTTCGAGTCGCTTTCGCTGGGGTGCGCGCGCACCGCGCCGAAGACCCTGCGCCGCCGCCGACTCTCGCGTCCGTCTTCCGCGCCTTCCTCCGCCTTCCAGCGCGGGCGCTGGCCTTGCTTCCGAGCTCCGAGGTTGCGCCAATGGAGGGCAGCATCCTCGGGGTGCTCCGCCGCGCCCGGGACGCCCCTCCGCTCGACGGCGAGGTCCACCTCGCCCTCCCGGAGCGCGCGGATGGCGACGACGTCGCCACCAACCTCGTGCTTCGAGTCGCTTTCGCTGGGGTGCGCGCGCACCGCGCCGAAGACCCTGCGCCGCCGCCGACTCTCGCGTCCGTCTTCCGCGCCTTCCTCCGCCTTCCAGCGCGGGCGCTGGCCTTGCTTCCGAGCTCCGAGGTTGCGCCAATGGAGGGCAGCATCCTCGGGGTGCTCCTCTCCGCGGCGCTCCGCCGCGCCCGGGACGCCCCTCCGCTCGACGGCGAGGTCCACCTCGCCCTCCCGGAGCGCGCGGATGGCGACGACGTCGCCACCAACCTCGTGCTTCGAGTCGCTTTCGCTGGGGTGCGGGCGCACCGCGCCGAAGACCCTGCGCCGCCTATGGACGTGCTACTCTTCAACTCCCTCCTCCACCGCGCTCGCCGCCAGAACCCTGCGCCGACGGAGGTCTTCCTACTCCGGCTCCTCCTCCGCCTCCCCGCCCACCAGGCGAGGCGCCTCCTGCCTCCGCCCGCCGAGCCCGCGCGCCAGGACCGCCGCAGCGCCGAGCCGGGCCCGGGCCTCGTCCCCATCCTGCTCTACGCCGGCCTGCGTAGGCTCGAGGCCGCCCTCCCGATCGGTTCCGAGGGCCTCCTCCGGGAGTTGGTAATGGTTCTCGGGCCCCTCAGCCGACGGCTCCTGCCTCCGCCCGCAGAGGGCGACCACGCCACCGTGCTGCTCCTGCCCCCTGCCCCGCCCGTCGAGCGCGGCGGGATTCTCAGCGCCGCGTTATCCCTCATCCAGCGCTGGAGCCCTGCCCGCCGCGACGACCTGCTTCCCCCTCCTGGTGCGGGCGGCGACGATATGGTGCTGGTGATCATCCGCTTAGCGCTGCAGAGAATCGAGATCGAGGCCAGCGAGGAACGTCTTGCGGTTTGAGCGCGCGCTGTTGAGTGCCTCGCTCCGCCGCGCCCGCGGCCTGGCCCCGCAGCCGTCGGGCGCGTTCTTGCTCTCCGTCTTTCAGGAGCTCGAGCAGGACCCGGGCGCCCTCGCCGAGCCGGCGCAAGCAGGGCCTAGCTTCGTTCCGTTCCTGCTCTACGCGGGCCTCCGCAGGCGCGTCCACCGCCAGGACAACCGAATCATGCTGCTGCTCGTCCGCGTCGCCATGCGGAGGCTTCGCCTTGGACCCGAGCTCGTGGAGATGAACGACGACGAAGACAAGCCTGTTTGATTGCTAAAGTTTCTTGAGCAAACAGCGTGGATTCTCCAGCATTAAACGAGAGAATATTCTTCAGGTTTTCAGGTTTCAGGAGTGCAATTCTTCCCCAGGTTTTAGGAGTGCAATTCATCAGGTTTTAGGAGTGCAATTCATCAGGTTTTATGTGTTCTTTCTGCTTCTTGTTTTGGCTATCTTTGAGTTCTCCGAACACAGGCAAGTTTCTTGTAAGAAACAATGTGCAACTCATTTTATAGAAAGTAAAAAAACAAGTGCAAATGCTTCTCAACGACAGAATGTCACATATTCGGTTACACAATTCACTGGTTTTCCGCTTTACCGATATGTATGTATGTATGTTTAGGGTTTCTACAAATCTCTGAACTAAGCATATGAATGGAGGAGGATAATGAGCCATTGTCGTTGCACTTGGATGCGACAGTCCTGCTTGGGGATGATGAGCCAGAGCCTTCCCTTCTTCCTCTTGTACAAGATGTTCACCTCAACTGCAGTCTTCAGTTCAGCCCAGTGAACTTCAGTTCACTTCAAGTTGCCACCAATCATGTACTACAACGAAAACTCTTCCCCGGAGCAGCAGCCCGTAAATGCAAGTTGCAACCCATCGGTCAATCTTAGATAATACAGCAGTAAAATGATTGTCAAATTCATGCACAACAAACATGCTGAACTGAATGTGCAAAGCTGATTGTTGTATGAATAAATAAACCCATTTCTTAAGTTGCATATACCGCTAGGCAGCAAGAGGAGATGAGGCTACCTTTGGTCTCCTCCACACCAGAGAACCCAGCCTGACACTCCTTGGTCCCCTTCAACCTCCAACTCATATCTAGGGCATTTTGTAATAGCGATTATGTTACAGGATCCTTTCCTCTGCAAAGGGGCGAACAGAGTCCAAATGGTCAAACAACTATACTCCCCTTAACCTTCTCTGCTGATTTAGTAATAGCGTTTTTTTTTCCTAGCTGGACCAGAAAGCACTGAAATAAGACATACAAAAGCCCCTTCTGACCATGAAGTATATTGTTCTGTTCTCTGGTTAATTGTTGCAGCCAACTGATGGAGAAGCAGAGGATAAGCACCTTCTCTCACCCCAGTTACATAATCAATTCCAAAATTCTTTCAACTATACTGAGATTTCTATTTCAGGAGACCTTTGTGTCATGATCTAAATAAATTTTGATAGATTCAGTCACTTATTTTCTTCCTCACATAAACCAATATCAAGCTCTTTTTACTCTGTTTCTTTGCCGATGCATGGCATACTTAGTTGAGTTATTTCTCAAATACAGCTAGAGGATCAGGGTGTCCTGTACAATTATAACAATTTTGTCAAGCAAGTCTATCTTATGTTGCTAATTGTTCTTCATTCCATTATATATACTACTTTGAATGATATGTCGTACAGGAAAAACAGCATATGTTGTATTGAATAATAATAATAAGTGCTAAAAAGGACAACAGTGCATATAGTTAATGAAAAACAGTAAAAAAGGAGGTCCTGCTGGGGTATACACGGCTTTTTTAATCCAACGAGGCATATACTAGTTTTGCAATTAGGATGGCAATCTGTTGGTATGAAGATCTTAGTCGGCACAATTGACCCCAATCATCACAGGCAATTACGCATGACATCTCAAAATTAGCAGCAAGCAAACCCTAAACCCTAAAGGTGGGAACGCCACTTCTTTTCTAAAGTAGAATCATCTAGCACTCTTCTCTTAACAGAGCAAACAAAGGAGCCAATGGAACAGTCAAAGAAAATAACCTGAGAGTTGAAGTTCCCATGGCTATCAACATTGGCGATCTTGACGGCCGCTTTGATAACATGAGTCTGCCTGGTCATTTACATGGCGAAGCAAGACAAAAGATCAAATAAGAGGAACCAAATGAGATCAAAATTAAGAGCTGTACTTCCCTGTAGTAGATCATTGCATGTTACAGCTTCACCCCTTGAACTTGTACAGACCTAAGTCTGGGAACCTGCTATTACCTCAGTCGACGGATTCAAGAACAATGTCAATTTTCTTGACGACTTAAGTCACTTCACATGGATCTATCTACTTAAACATAACTCTGAGGTTGAAAGTATGTTTTACTCCTTTCAGAAATTGGTTGAACACCAAGTATAACGCATTGGTGATTGGTACTGCCGAAGGTACCTGGCTGCAATCGCTGCTCAAGGAACTTCACATACCAAAGCCGCAAGCCGCAGTCATTTGGTGTGATAACCTCGAGGCCACCTATCTAACTGTGAATCATGTGTTCCATGCAAGGAGTGAACATTTAGACATGGACTTCTACTTCGTCAGAGAGAAGGTGCCCCCTGGTGGGCACGATGTTTGATTCATCTCGTCAGAAGACCATATTGCCAATGTGAACAGCCATCCACCAACTGGATGTTGCAATGCCTCCATAACAATCTCAACCTTGTAGCCAGAAGAGATTGAGAGAGTGTGAGAATAGCTAACTATAGGTGCATAGTGTCGGACATGTACTGTAACATATCCGGCAATAGGATAGATACGTTCCTATCTCTTGGAGAGTTGTTGTGACTTCTAGATCTTATGTACCATGTTTTGATATATAAATACATGAGCATCGTGAGGTGTTCCTCAAGGCTAACAATCTAGATTTTCATGCGATACACAGTAGAGGCCAAATAGCAGATTTATGCAAAGGGTGCATGTTCAGTGTTTCAATCAATAACATGGAATGTGCAAAACAAGTCAAAAAAGCAAGTGTACATAGTGCTAACCCGCGAAGACATATCTCAAAATGACCACATCGGATATTCATCCCTGGGTAGATATACACTGCACCAACATATCTCTTAAAGTAGTAGCAAGGTGCACTTGGGTGGAATCTTTCCTTCAAGGTACCTTCTAGCAGTTGTATGGACAAAGTTAACAACTGATTCTGTGTCTTTCTCATGGCCTTCTAGAGGATATTTATCTAAATGATCTATACTTAAAACCTCCAATGCGGGGACATTTTCCAACATGTGCAAAACGAAATCAACTTGGTCATTGTATGCTTTAAATCCTGTAATATACATGCTCTTCATGTTGTTGAACAGACACTCCGGAAGCTTCTTGATAGGTTTAGATTCGTGTACCAGATGCACACAATCAGTACAACAAAACTGCAAGTTTGAACCAAAAAATGAAATATGAGAAGCTTCCTGAAGGTTCAGATTCAATGTATCTATAATCAAATGTCAGTAACATAATCTGAGCACGTGACCAGGTTGCTAACAGAATTTTATCTCATTTTACTTTATGAAAATATAGACTGAATATAAATCAGCAGCTTAAGAACAAGCAGGGTAAGAACGGCAAGCCTAACAGTCCATCTCCATCCATCAATTTCAGGACAACATATGTAATAACACAGATAAAAAGAAATTTTCCAACACAACAGTGGGCTTATCACGTTTTATACTTGAAGAAATGCGTCTAAGTTGTAGGCATGACAGTTGACATAGTCCAAAAATGATAGTATTATATATTGCCTTGAAAGAAACTGTAATGCAGTAACACTGATAAGAAACCACTCAAGAAGAAACAATATGAGTGAGTACTTACGTGCAGCTCTAACTTCTCAACAAAAGGCGCAAACCTCAGAAAAGAGACCAAAGATAAGTTGTCGAATTCTTTGACACATACCAACCTCAACTGCAAATATGTCATCCGAGAAAACGTGTATCGGTAATGCATCAAGCTGGGAATCTGAAAGATAAATAACCAAAGGTCATGATGTGAGAATGTAATATTATAGGATAATCTATGACTTAAAGAATGATTGAAGACCAAACCTTTGGTGGTTTACAGCTTGCATTGAGGGTCAGACGTTGCACATTTCTAAGAACATTAGCAAGTACAGTAATAGCACGCTCAAGAGTATCTCCAAAATAGCATATGTCTGCACATTCCAGTTCCGATGATTTACCGAGGTAGATAGGCACCGCCGTTCCTCTGTATTCGAAAGTTGGAAGGTTCACGGCATGGAATGCTATATTTGTATTCCTCTCGCAGGACTCAATTTTCAAGAATCGCAGATGAGGCAGTGGACCGTTAACCTCTAGTTCACCATTGAGACGGCATCTAACAATACTGAGCCACTCCAGGTTACAGCAGTTTGACAACATGTGTGCAATATCATCCCCATTGACATTCACTAAGTTGAGGTCAAGCTTCCGTAGGTTAGGGAAACCACTAAATTGCATTGGTGGCTGGAAATCTACATAGCTAAGATGAATTTTCTGTAGGCGGCAGATACTTTCCTTGTCTAGAAGCTGAAACGGGAATTTGTAGCGATCATCACGACCTGTAGGCTGACGGCCTTCTTCTGGTGTTAAATCAAAAACAAGTGCCTTTGTCCGCGATGATACAGCAAAACTAACCCAATCATTAAGAGGCTCAACCAACGTCAAGTTCAAATCAATTTTGACAGCCAGCTCTTGAACCAACTTGCCACGACACTGCGCCAGGACCTTATTAACATTGTGAGTGAACATTACAATATGTACTCTTTCAGGATAATTGTTCTTGCCACACATGGTATTCCCATCAAAACTGAGTTTAGGAGAAACCGTCGTCCACAAGTTTCTCCATTTCCTTGATACGGCACTTGTTCTTACAACTTCATCCAGAGGCAACTTTGATAAAATTGTGCATAGCACGTCCTGCAGCAAAAATATAAATACATATGTAGTTGCAGTCGAGTGGAATCTGCAACGGAGAGACGACCTCAAAGCACGGAATTTCAGCATACCTCAGGAAGGTCTGTAAGCAGATCAACCGCTGGTTCCTTCCTCCGCTCGATAGCTTCATGACGGATGCAGTCAGATACAGCTCCACGGGTGAGAATGCAGCACAGCTTAAACCGATCATCCGCTGTTCCCTTGGCACGGATCGCTGCGCAGAAGAGGATGCTCAGCAGATGGAACCGGACGTCCTCGTTCTCTATCGGCTTCTGATGGAACCGTATGTGGTCCGATATAGCTCTGAAAGCCAGGATGCTCAATGGTACAAACGGATCCATCGCCGGTTCCTTCCTCCGGTCAACTGGTCCATGACGGATAATGTAGTCAGACAGAACTCCACAGATCAGAATCCTGCCGCACAGCTTAAATGGATCATCCGCCGATCCCTTGGCACGGATCGCTCCGCAGAGCAGGACACTCTGCAGCTGGAACCAACTGCCGCTCGCCGTCGGCTCCCGACGGAACGCCGCACGCCGGACGCGGTCCGATATGAATCTGAAGACAAGAACGCTGAACGGTTCGAGCCGACGGCTCACTGTTCCGCCGACGCGGCGGGGTTGCTCCCGTGGATGGTGATGGTCCACTGTGGCTTCTGTTCCGGGCATGTTTGCTGTTTGTTTTAAACTGCGATGCGATGCGATGCACCAAGGGGAAACTCAGCTGAAAATTTACTGTATTGATTGATGAATAATAAGTGGACACCCTACTCCTTTAGGCCTTGTTTGGCACTAGAGTTTTAGTGGGGATAATCCTCTAGAGTATTGGGTGAAACCTCTACCTTGACCCAATCCACATAAAACCCCACCCACAATCCACTAGGTATGGGTAGAGTATTGGGAATTGAGAAACATATACTAAAATTTAAGGAAAAGCGGGGATTAAACTCGCTCAATACTCTAGTACCAAATATATTTTTAAAAGTAAGTGGGGATTTGGGGTTTGGTGGGGATTATCCCCACTAATCCCTGCAAAAACTCTAGTACCAAACAAGGCCTTACTGGGTGGTGGATCTAGACTAGACCATATGGTGCGGTTTCTGTACGCCGGTGGAGGTTAGCTAACCGTGGATGATGAGGAGGATAATATGGTCGTACCTCAGAGAGAAACGGGTGGCCGGAACTGCGGACGGGCTGGGGACGGCAGGAGGACGATGCCTCGGTGGAGGACACGGCTGCAGCTCGGCGGAAATCAATCGGCGTCAGAGCCTGGGGTGGGAAATCACAGAGGCGATGAGAGTTGGGATTGGGGAAGAACACACCTGTTCTGTTCGTGTTGCTTTTTTTTTTTTGCCGAACCGAATCGTGTTCCTAACCGTGTTCATGTTTCGGCCCAGCAAGGACTCGTGTCGTGGATTACTCGTACTATGCAAATTCGACCAGGGTGCTCCTCGCGAGCCTGCCACAGATTGGCCAGCCCATTCGCTGAGTTTACTTTTCATCTTCTTTTATTTCAGTTTTCTTTCTTTTCTGTTTTCTTTTTTACGTTTTACTACTTTACATCTTATGATTTATAAACATATTTCGGACTTTGAAATTTTTTCATGATTTCTAAAAGGTTTAGATTTTTAAAAAGGTAGATGTTTATGATGTTTAAAAGTCTTTGATAGTGAATCGGTATACCCGTGTCATTGGAAACTGATCTTTCTCGTAGCCAAAGAAGAAATCGGCATACAGGTGAGCCTTGTCAAGATGAGGAACTATTCCTTTAATCTGGCCATCAGCTTTTACTCTTCCGGTCAAGATAGCCAACATATCATTGTTGCCTGTCAAAACTCACCGGCGGGCAGCGACGAGCAACACGAAGAGCCGGGAGGCTCCCAGAGCGGCTGGTGGGCCCTGGTCCCTCGGTCAACGGCCCGCAAATCTTCCGGCACGCACGCGTCCTGTCTTGGTTCGAGTGCCACGACCTATACCTCGGGAAGGTGATGGATTGTTCCGATTGGTTTCTGCGGTAAACAAGTATACGTAAAATTCGAGCCGTGATCGGCTCCCGTGTTTCCTCAGAATCGGCTTTCGAGCCGATTATCCTCATGGCTCTGCATTGGATCTATGATAACATGGGGTTTTGCTTAATTACTACAAGCTAAATCGATCTACGATAGTTTGGTGTTTTCACCACGCAACCGGAACGTCCCACGCGTAGTTGAGCCTAATAGATACGCAAAATAGTAGAAAACCGATCCTAGAGAAGGCCTAAAAACCAACATAACGTCAATTCCCGGAACATCCCCTCTAAGATCAATAAACCATACCTTACGTATTACCGGATCGTTCAACCTGTTTGTGAGGCCTAATCACGTAGATATTAAACTAAACCTTGATGAACAAGACACAACTATAACAGATCAAATCGACTAAGCAGAAATCATAAGATGCCACCTTCACACCGGGAGAAGGTGCAAAGACGCGAGATAGCTAGAGGTAGCATAAATAAGCAATCATAGTAAAAGTATCGATGCTAGCTCTAACAAATGCGTGGTAAAGGTGTTACTCGCCATCAACAAGGCTTCAGACGAGTAACACCGGATAACGATAGTAATATCGCCTAGATCGCAAGATGCGATCTAGGCAAGATGGCACTTACCCGAGAAAACCCTAGAAACAAGGGTGGCGATCGCCGAGATTGTGTTTGTTGTGAACGTGATTGTCCTTCCTCTTCAATAACCCTAGGTACATATTTATAGTCCGGAGACTCTCTACTTTTGGAATAACTCTACAACTCTATCTTTATCTAAACATAAACGGAACCTAAACAAATACGAATCCTACTAAGATACAAGATACACGGCAATTCAGCCCAAATCCACGCACTAGGCCGATCCAACAACACGTTGAATAATGTATCCTCCAAGCCCATCTTGATCACGGCCCATCCTTCAGAGGCCAAAATATGGCGATAACACATGCCCTGGTTTTGGCAATGATAATTCCAAAACCACTCTATGTGTTTTTCTTCCCGGTTTTCCCCCTTTTTTTCTATCGGGTTACGCGTCGTCGTAACGCGGGCGTATGAGATCATCACGCCACCCCTTCATCATGATGCCTGTCTTCTCAACTCCTCCGCAAAGGCATGATTTGACGATTTTGGCGGTAACTGGGAAACTGCTATGGCATTGAACCGTTTCTTCACTATTCCTCTTTATTTAAATCCGCTGAGCTCACAGTCCCCATCTTCCTCCCGTAGCGAAAACCCTCTTTCTCCACTGAAAAACCCTCTTTCGCCATGGCCTCCTCGCTTCCTCCGCCCTCCCACGCCCAATAGCCTCAAAGGACCGCGAACCAACTCGAGCACCGCAATGGCAGATAACACTCTCGCCCACAATGGTGGGACGAGAGGGTTAGACTTGCCGTCTAGTCAGAGGACGATGCGTCCCTAACAGACGGCGAAGAGAACCTCCAGTTCCTCGCCGACGGGGAGCTGGAGGCGGACAGCAGCGACGACGCCATGTCCTGGGATGGCGTCGACTCCTCTGAAGAAGAGGAAGAAGAAGAGGAGGAGGAGGACACCTCCTCCGAGGAGTACCAGCCGGTGAAGTACTTCCGTGCCGGGTCCGAAGACGACGACGATGACGAAGACGAGGACGAGGAGGCCCCTCCCGGCTTCCTCAAGAGCAAGCCGAAGACGACCGGTAGCAATGAAGACAAATGAGGAGGACGGCGGCAAGCAACGACCTCGGCCTCGATTAGGATTTAGTAGCGAGCATTAGTAGTAGCAGGACTCCTTTTGTAATCGACCATCCTTTTGCAATCGATCATCTTCAAATGAATGAGAATCCGTTCCCCAAAGCTTTTCCTTGCTTGTTTGCCCCTAATTTCGCCGATAGCCAAAATAGGTCGCTGCTCAAAGAGTCGATGACACCGTATCGGCTCTCATCATACTACACGTATTAAGTCCAACAGGTTCAACCGCAAAGAGCCGATGACCACCCATCGGCTTCTCCGAAAACCAAAACGTTGACATCGTATGGTTTCATTGCATGCCCATCCTTAGCGTCACGAACGTTGGTGAAAATTTGGTCGCATCTTTAGGCACATCAAAACGGCCACTTCTCGGTCTGAAACGGTAACCTGCGACCCTTTTTCAAAATAGGCGACCTGTGTCCTTCTTTTTTCAAAACGGGCGATCCACACCTCAATTGCCTATCGAAAAATGTGCCCTGAACGAACAACTATCGACCAGCAAGGATGATGATGACGGTTGAAATAATCGAGTTCCGTCGACGCCTCCACGCCCTCAAGGCATTTCCTCGAGCTTGTATGTGCTGGCAATTGGTAACTTATGCCGATGTTTTTTTTATTCGGCCGATTTTCACGTCGGCCCCATATTTTATCGCCAATCGACTTAGCCGATCTCACGTATCGCCCCTCAAGTTTTTATTGTCCCATATCCCACATGCTTGGAAAATACTTCTTGAGATGTTGGCCATTGATCGCCATCGAAATTTTCACCGTCAACCGCTCAAGCATGTACGCGTTCCTCTTAAAACTTGGTCGACCTTATGCCCGTGCCAATTTGGAGACCATTTACCATATGCTGAGTCCTTAGTACCCAAGGGCAACACAGCTTCCCATACCAGATCTCCAACGTGGAACTCCTTTGGCTTCACCTTCTTGTTGTAGGCACGAGCTACTTTAGCCTTGTTCTCTTTTATTTTCTCAAGCGACCACAGCCTAAGCTCACCACATCTTCCACATGTCACTCATCAAAGTTGCATATTCTTGATCGTTAGCTCATTCGAAAAGTAACACGTCTCGATCCAGCCGTAATTTCCCAAGGCAATACGGCTTCTTGACCATAGACCGATGGTACGGAGAGGTTTTTATCGCCCATGGCACGACATGCGATAAGCCCATAAAGCCTCGATAAAACCTCATGCCAACGCCTAGGGTGCTCATCGATTTTCCTCTTGATCAGCTTGATAAGACTTTGGTTGACGCCTTGCCCATTTGCTTGAGCGTAGTACGGAGATGACCGTATCGGCTTAATCCTGTGTCCTCACGAACTTTCTCGAACTCGTGAGAAATAAAACCGAACCTCCATCGGTTGTGATAGTCTGGGAATCCCAAACCTATGAATGACGTGCTCTTTCACGAAATCGATGACATCTTTTGAACTTATCGACTTCATAGGGACGGCTTCCACCCACTTGGTAAAATAATGTGATGGCCAAGATCCACATGTGGCCCTTGCTTGACGGAGGATTGATCTTGCCGATCATGTCCATGCCCCAACCTCGGAATGGCCAAGGCTTGATGATGGGATTCATTCTTGATGCGGTACCATCTGAATTTTTCCAAATATCCGACATGCTTGACATCCTTTGTAGTACTTAAAAGTCCTCGAGCATGGTAGGCCAATAAAACCCTGATCTCGATCAACCACTTCATCTTATGAGCCGACTGGTGAGTCCCACAGGCGCCTTCATGTACCTCGTGTAGGAGCCGATTAGCCTCGGCCGTTCCCAGACATTTGAGCAATAATCCTTCCAGGGTCCTGTAAAACATTTCGTCCCCAATAAGCACATACTTCATGGCTCATGCCTTATCCGCTTAGGTGCCCCCGGGAATCCTTCAAGTAATTGAAGATATCGGCTCTCCGATCGTCGGCTTCCGTGAGTCACGAATATCGGCTCCTCGCTGCCTCTTTATAGCCCTGAAGCCATCTGCAAGATCATTTGCCTCTATGTTCTGCGACCGCGGATCCAGCGAAGTTTACGATCGGAATCGTGCCATCAACTCACGGCGATTACAACCATAATGGGAAGAGGGACTCGCTCTCGCACTTGTACTCCTCTGTGAGTTGGGAAATCACCAACTTAGAGTCACCAAAAAGTTCCACTGCCTCCGCTCCGGCTTCGAGGAGTAACTCCATCCCCTTGCGTATTGCCTCGTACTCGGCTTCATTGTTGGTGCGAAGGGTAGACAACTGATGGAGAAGGAAAATGTTGCCCCAGGCGACACGAGCAAAATGCCTATGCCGCAGCCATCGTCACAAACTGATCCCGAAAAACATAGCCCACGCTTTTATGGACAAGGTCTGCTATGTTAGTGTTGATCCTCTCCGCAATAAGATCAGCCTTTGTCCTTAACAGCTTTCGCGGGTTGATACCGGATGTCAAACTCGATAATGCAAACATCCATTTGCCCAATCGGCCTTTTAACATAGGAGCCGATAGCATGTGCTTTATGACGTCCGACTTGCATATGATGATGACCTCTGGCGATAGCAAGATGTGGCGCAGCTTGGTGCATGTAAAAACAAACAGAGGCACAACTTGTCGATATCGGATACCTCGTCTGGCCCAAAGATCCTTCTCGCTTATGTAGAATACGACTCGCTCTAGCCCATCATGCACTGTACCACCGAGGCGATGGACGTGTCGACCATCGACAAGTAAATGTAGAACGGTTTGTCTGCTGGGGTGGAACTAACATCGCGGCTTTGTCGATATTCTTTGATCTCGTCGAAGGCCCGTTGTTGTTCTCGCCCCAGGAATTCCTCGTCGACTTTAATTTTCACGAGCCCCATGAACGGCTCTATCCTTCCCGAGTTAGAGATGAATCGTCTGACGAAGTTGATCTTGCCGATGAGAGACTGCAGCTCTTTCTTTGTAGTGGGTGGCTTCATTGTTCGTACTGCCTCCTTACTCTTCAGGCCGATCTCAATCCCGCGTTCATGGACCAAGAAACCCAGGAACTGACCGGCCGTTACTCCGAAGGCACACTTCTTTGGATTCATCCTCAGGCCGAACTTTCTTGTTTGGTCCAGGACGCGTTGTAGATCGCCCAAGTGCCCTTGCGCCGAAGCAGACTTGACCACCACGTCGTCAATGTAGATTTCCACCAACTTGCCGATCAGGTCGTGGAAAATATAATTCATGGCCCTCTGGTATGTGGCGCCAGCATTCTTTAGTCCAAACGTCATGACCACATACTCGAATAACCCCACCGAACCTGGTACTCTGAATGCGGTTTTGTGTATGTCTTCTGGAGCCATAAAAATTTGGTTGTAACCAGCATTGCCATCCATGAAACTTAAGATCTTGTGACCAGCCGCTGCGTTGATTAACGTCTCTGCTACCGGCATCGGATACTCATCCTTTGGGGTAGCCCTGTTGAGATCCCGAAAATCTATGGCGACCCGCCATTGGCCATCCTTCTTCTCTACAGGCACTATACTAGAAATCCATTCAGCATACCTGCATGGCCTGATTAACTTGGCTGTCAACATTTTCTCGACCTCCTTCTTGACTTCTTCCAGAATTTCGGCCTTCATTTGTCGTGCTCGCTGCTGAAATGGCCGGAATCCTTTTTTCAGTGGGAGCCGATGCTCAATGATGCTCCTGTCTAAACCAGGCATTTCTGTGTAGTCCCAGGCGAAGCAGTCTGGGTATCGTTTCAACAGGGCGATCATTGGGCCTCGCAGACCCGGATCTAACTTCTTGCTGATAAATGTTGGTCGTGGCTTATCCCCAGGACCAATATCAATCTCTTCCAGTTCATCAGCGGATGTGAACCCATACCCAAGCTTTCCGTCACCTGTCAGGTCGATGCTAAACACAGGGCAAGCAGTAGGTGAGGACAACAAAAATAATTTGGGCCGATTGCCTGAATCGGCCCCCTTTTTGATTGCGTTAGTCAAGGGTGGCGTACACCGCATGGTTTTACAATGGCGGGCGTCTCCGCCTTTACGACTACATGATCCGTTTGTCGTATGATCGTTGCTTTTATTTTTGTGGCCGATCGCGAGGATCGGCCGTATACGATGATCGTGGACCTTTCTACTCTGTGCCGATGGATAAGACCAGCCTCACCCCGTTTTTGACGCTTCAATGCGCCACAGCCCCAAACTGATTCCAGAGATCGGCTCTTGGTCTCGCTTCCCGGATGTTCATGCCAGAATGGAAACCTCGATAGAATCGTCGCATGGGCGACCTCCACTTCATCCCCGTCCATCAGACAGGGCATTGGTGCATCGTGGATGGAATGCAGCGATTAGCGTGGATCCAATCCCTTCCTAGCAAGACGGCGTAGGTACTTTTGCTGTTCACGAAAAATGACGTGGGTATGGTTTTCCTGCCCACGGTCAGATCCACGTTCAGAACGCCTTGCGTTTCCGAAGACTGGCCGTTGAAGTCGCTTAACGTGACGTTGGTTTTGATCAGGTCTGCAGTGGAGCGTCCCAAACGTCGTAGCATGGAGTACGGCATGATATTGACTGCCGCTCCGGTGTCCACCAACATCTTGCTGACGGGTTGTCCATTGATGTAGCCCCGCAGGTACAGAGCTTTCAGATGTTTGTAACCCTTCTCTCGTGGCTTCTCAAAGATAACCGGCCGTGGACCGCAGTCAAACTGTGCCACTGGTAGCACATTGGTTCGTGGCGCGCAGAATTCTGCCGGGAGTACGAACACCATGTTTGTGCCAGCCGATGCCTGTGCATCGGCTTTTACTGGCTTGGGGCGCCACTCTTTCTTTGTCGCGCGGCCCTCCGTCTCCGTAGTCTGCCTTACTTTGACGGCCAGATCAGGCCGTGCTTTCTTTAGCGCGTGGAGATACTGCGCTTCAGCTTCTTCTAAGTTACGCAGCCGTTGCACTCTACGCTTCTGGGTATGTCTGAGTCCATCGGGGCACCACCTTGGACGGTGAAACCTGTCTTCTTCTTTGTCATCCCTGGGCCTCTCAAGGCCCTTTGCTCGAGCGGACTCCTTAGGACGGCTCTGAGGTTGGAGAGGTCCTAGACGTTCGAACACCGATACTGGCCTCGTGCCCTTCTTTTGTTGTCCACATTCTGGGCAGTTGTCGGCTGTAGGCAATCGGCTCATTCCCACGCCCCAGCAATGCTTGAAAAGGGGCAATCCCAATGTTTGTCTGCGCCTTCCTTCTCTTTGGGTGGTCTCCTGGCGAGGTGCCCATGTCCTTCATTGCTCCCACTGTGCTGGCGCCGTTGATCATGCTGACGCTCATACTTATTAAGGAGATGCGTGGAATGTGGCTTCGATACCGCACTCCTCACCTGTTCCTCTGTTAAGTATCTCCGTCATCGTGCGGGCCGGTCGCGTGGACCAGCCTTCTCTCTTTTTGCCCCGAGAGTGATCACCTCCTTCCTTGTATGCGTGTCATGGTGGTACCTGCACCCAGCCATGTTGACACCGAACGAAAAGTCCAGTTGACGCGTCGGAGCGATCGAGCTCTATCATGTTGACACCGGGAACGGGTTCGTGTCCACTTTCATGGCGAATCGCCGAGGATCAGCGGCCTTGTTCTATTGCCATCTGGATTTGGCGACGTAGCTCTTTGCAATCATTGGTGGTGTGGGTGAACGAATGATGCCACTTGCGATGGTCTCCGTTCATCTCTGGCGGTAGGGATTTTGTGGCCCTCGGGTAACCTCACCGCTTTCTCTTCAAGATAAATCGAATATCTGCTCGGCTTTGCTCACGTCGAAGTCAAACCCTTTCAAAGGCCCTATTTGTTTCACCCACTTGCAGGACACGGGTGCGCCCGAGCCCACTCGCCACGGCCACCTCTGGTCTTGTGTAGGATCATCTTCTTCAGAACGACCGGGCTTACGGGCCGCTTGAACTGTCTTGGTATAACTTCGGTGGCGCTGTTCATACATCGCCGGTTACGGGCCATGTGTGCGATGAGTTGTACTCCACCGAAAGCCATATCCTTGATGGGTGCTAAGAGTCCCAACACCGCCAGCTCGATTGCTTCCTTCGCTTAAACGAGCCGAGTAACATCTGTTCTTGATGGTCTGGCGTTGGATGTATTCGCTCTGATTTCTCCCGCTTCGTACTTGCGCGCCAGTCTGCAATGCCACCTCGGTAGCCTCTGAATGGTACTGGATGTGGAACTGTTCTTCTAGTTGCTTCCAGGTGCGAATTGAATCAGGTGGCAGCGAGGTGTACCACCCAAAGGCTGGTCCTGTTAGAGATTGTGCAAAAAATCTCACGCGCATTTGATCCGATGCCGAAATCATGCCTAGTTGTGCCAGGTATCGGCTTACGTGCTCGATCGAGCTTGACCCCTCTGACCCGCTGAATCTTGAGAACTCAGGGAGCTTATATTTGGGCGGCAGTGGAATCAGGTCAAACTCGTTGGGGTACGGCTTTGAGTAGCCGACAGGCGCCTTTTCGCACGGCCGAACCGATCTCGGATGGTAGTGATTTGGTCCACTGTTTGAGCTGCAGGGCTAGATTCTCATGGCTTGTTCGATGGCATACTTGGCTAGCCACGCTTTGTTTGTCGGCGTCCATCCGGACATCGTTGCTCGAACGCTGCTCACGAAGATCCCGGCGGGAACCCCGCCATGGAGACTCTGCGGTTGCGATCTGGTGCGCGCCCGAGTTGTTGCGGATCCCAAGACGTAGGCACATATATACCGCGGGATCTCCTTGGGTGGCTCGAACAGGAATTGGCAATCGCTGGATCGCCTCGGCCTTGTAGACAATGTATGCTGCTGATCTGGCGGCTGGAGCCGCGAGTGTGAATGGCGATGCGGCTGGTGGAGCGGTCTTTCTCCTTGGTGGGTCCCTAAAGTGGGCCCCGACGGAGAGTACTGATGTTTCATGATCTCCTGGACCACGCGAACCGCGACCCGCTCGAAAGCGTTCACCAGGCTCTCAGAGTGGCGGTGTAGAGAATGAGCCACCATGTAGTTGACCTCCTGTCGTAGAGCCCTGGAGCGTTCCTCCGAAGGAACAGACAGATCTACTTCATCGAGAGCACCCTCGGGGGAGAATCCCTTCCACTTGATGCCACGCGTACGGGTCCTCTCGAAAGAGCCGATGAGGTCGGCTTCGAAGAGCCCTTTGATCTCGTCATACTTCGCTTTGTGCTCAGCAGGAAGCTCGTCGTACGTGACCGGCCTGTTCTCCATCGCAGCGTCGGACATTGATGTAGACGTTGTTGAATGTCCCACCGGGCGTGCCAGAATGTGTTGCCTGTCAAAACTCACCGGCGGGCAGCGACGAGCAACACGAAGAGCCGGGAGGCTCCCAGCGGTGGGCCTGGTCCCTCGGTTAACGGCCCGCAAATCTTCCGGCACGCACGTCTGTCTTGGTTCGAGATGCCACACCGACCTATACCTGGTCGAAGGTGATGGATTGTTCGATTGGTTTCTGCACGTAAACAAGTATATCGTAAAATTCGAGCCGTGATCGGCTCCCTGTGTTTCCACATAAATCGGCTTTGAGCCGATTATCCCCATGGCTCGCATTGGATCTATGATAACATGGGGTTTTGCTTAATTACTACAAGTTAAATCGATCTACGATAGTTTGGTGTTTTCACCACGCAACCGGAACGCCCCAGCGTAGTTGAGCCTAATAGATACGCAAAATAGTAGAAAACCGATCCTAGAGAAGGCCTAAAACCAACATAACGTCAATTCCGGAACATCCTCTAAGATCAATAAACCATACCTTACGTATTGCGGATCGTTCAACCCGTTTGTGAGGCCTAATCACGTAGATATTAAACTAAACCTTGATGAACAAGGCACAACTATAACAGATCAAATCGACTAAGCAGAAATCAAGCAAGATGCCACCTTCACACCCGGGAGAAGGTGCAAAGACGGCGAGATAGCTAGAGGTAGCATAAATAAGCAATCATAGTAAAAGTATCGATGCTAGCTCTAACAAATCTGTGGTAAAGGTGTTACTCGCCATCAACAAGGCTTCAGTACGAGTAACACCGGATAACGCATAAGTAAATACTGCCTAGATCGCAAGATGTGATCTAGGCAGCATGGCACTTACCCGAGAAAAACCCTAGAAACAAGGGGTGGCGATGCGCCGAGATTGTGTTTGTTGTGAACGTGATTGTCCTTCCTCTTTCAATAACCCTAGGTACATATTTATAGTCCGGAGTGTTGGAGATATGCCCTAGAGGCAATAATAAATGTAGTTATTATTATATCTTTGTGTTTATGATAAATGTTTACATTCATGCTATAATAGTATTGACAAGGAAACCATTAATACTTGTGTGATTTGTAAACTTAATTTGAAGTCCCTAGTATAGCCTCTATACTTCACTAGCTTGTTGGTTGATTAATGATTGTGGTTTCCCTATCATGAACATTGAGATGTTATCAACAACAAGATCATATCGTTAGGAGAATGATATGGTGGACATACTCCTATAGATAAGCGTAGCATAAAGATCAAGTCATTTCATTAGTTCAATTGCTATATGCTTTCTGATACATAGTAACCTAATTCCTTCGACCATGAGATCATGCATATCACCTTTACGGATGGATGCTTTGATGACATCAAACACCACACCGTAACGGGGTGGCTATAAAAGTGGCATTGAGTGTTCGGAAAGTATGGGTTGAAACACATGGATCAAGAGTGGGATTTGTCCATCCACATGACGGATAGATATACTCTGGGCCCTCTCGGTGGAATGTCATCCAATTAGCTTGCAAGCATGTGACTTGGTCACAAGGGATCACATATCACGGGAACGAGAAAAGAGTACTTATCGATGTGAGGTTGAACTAGGTATGCGGAGATACCCGATCATAACCTCGGATAAGTAACATATCGTGAGACAAAGGGAAATTGGTATCGTATGTAAGTGGTTCATTCGATCGCAAAGTAATCGTAGAAATATGTAGAAGCCATATGAATTTCCGATTCCTCTATTGGTTATTGTTCGAGAAGTGTCTCGATCATGTCCGCATAATTCACGAACCGTAGGGAGACACACTTAAGGATTCGACGTTGTTTAAATAGTTATGGTATTATGAGAAAGAGACCGAATGTTGTTGAGTCTCGGATGGGATCCGGATATCACGAGGTGATCCGGAATGGTCCGGAGAATAAGATTCATATAAGGAAAGTCCCGTTTGAGTTCGGGAATGATTCCGTGTTTTCATCGGAATGTTCTAGAAGGTTCGGATTGTCCAAGACTGGGGGAAGGGTACATGAATGTGTCATTGCTCATTGAATGATTGCATCATGTACTAAGTGTTATTGCTGTCCCAAATAAAGGATTAAATTGAATCCTAAAACAAAAAAGTCAAATGTCCAGTTTGAAAGTCAAACTGCCAAAACAAGAAACTGTGGGAAACAAGCAAGAGGAGTTGGAATCAACTGGAGGAGGAGTAGGACTCCTCGGGGCGGCCAGCCCTAGGCGAGTTGGGAGGACTCCTCCCTCCCTGCGCCAAGGACCTCCCTCCCATATAAGGAGGGGCAGGGCTCCTCCCATAGACACATAACTTTCTACTCTAGATCTCCGGTTTAGAGCTGTTTTGGTTTAGAGCTTCTAATTGCTTTAGCCAACAGTTTAGAGCCTTCTAATTGGTTTAGAGCCTTCTAATTGGTGTGTCTAATTACTAGGCCACTAATAGCCTCTCTCATAAGCTCCACCATACTCGCAGGCTTAAAGCGAAGCCTCATGATCTCCTCTACTTCCGTACCACGCCATTTGCCGGAATCGCGAGGAGAGTACTACAACCTCCGCTCTTTGGAACAAGGGAGAGGAAGGTCTTCGTCGAGTAATCGAGCGTGTGACCGATCGGGAGCGCTTTAACGTGGCGCTGGAAGGATCGTCTACGATCTTGAGATCGGGAAGAGTACGACTACATCACCCACGAGAATCCGATCTCGTTAACGCTTTGGAATCTTCGAGGGTAAGTTATACCATCGACTCGTTGCTACAATCTAGTAGATAGATCTTGGCTTGTTTGTTTGTATGCGATAGAAAATTTTGTTTTCCATGCTACGAACCCCTCAAAGGGTATCGAGCCGTTCTATATGTAGATCTGTTGCGAGTAGAACACAATGGTCATTGTGGGCGTTGATGCTTTTATTGTAGATTGCTTTTGTGTACTTTGCATCTTGCGGTATGTTGGGATGAAGCGGCGGGCTAACCTTACATGACATCGTTCATGAGACTTGCTCCACGCTTGACATGTAACTTGTATTGCATAAGTGGCTTTATGGTGCATGTTTCTCCTAGCATAGTTAAGATCCAATTTACAACGGGTGATCAACAATGCTAGTATCAATGTTGTGGTTCTTGTTCGTAAGTTAGAACGACACTTATTGAAAGCCCCAAACCACGTAAAATATGCAAAGAAAGTAGAAACGTCTAACTTTGTTTTGCGAGGTGTGCGATGATGTGATATGGCCATGATTGTGATTATATTCGATGTATGCAATGTTCCTTATTGTAAGTCGACAACCGGCAGGAGCCATATGGTTGTCTTTAATTTATGTTAAGACCAGCGTGTCTATTCAAGTAGTTGTAATAGTTGAAGCCGTGGGCGACAACCATGGAGAAGCGTCATTGACCTTGATGCAATGCCGGTGATGATGGAGATCATGTTCGTGCTTGAAGATGGAGATCGGAGGCACGAAGAAGAAGGCCATATCATATCACATATATATTGAATTGCATGTGATGTTAATCCTTTATGCATCTTGTATTGCTTAGTATTTACGGTAGCATTATAAGATGATCCCTCATGCACATCAATTTCAAATCATAAAGTGTTCACCCTTAGTTAGCACCGTTGCTAAAGCTTGTTGTTTCAAGCACCACGTGATGATCGGGTGTTCTAGATTCGCAAGTGTATACAACGTGAGCAAGCCAGATTTGCTCATGCGAAACTAAGGTTTGATCTTGACGAGCCTAGCATGTACGGACATGGTCTCGGAACACGGATTGCCGAAAGGTAAAGCATGAATCGATAGTAGATATGATGAACATGATGATTGTTCGCCATTGAAACTATATCAACTCTCGTGATGATCGGTGTTGATGTAGTGGATTTGGTTCTGTGATCACTAAAACAATGTGAGGGATGTTGTTTTGAGTGGGAGTTCACCTAGTTTAATTTCATTAATTAATTTGAACTCAATTTGTCATAAACTTAGTCTAAACTATTGCAAATATGTTGTAGATCAATGGCAGCCCTACCATCAATTTTAATGCGTTCCTAGAGAAAGAAAAGTTGAAAAACAATGGAAGCAACCCTTGGATTGGTTCCGCAATTTGAGGATTGTCCTCACAGGTGGTAATTTGACCTATGTCTTTGGATGCACATTGGTGACCCACTGCGGTGATGCTTCCGATGAAGTAAAGAATGTTTACCTCGCTGGAAGAATCAAGATCTCCATAGTTCGATGTGCTATCTTGTATGGTTTAGAATCGGAGCTTGAGAAAAGGTTTGAAGAGTCGACCCATATGATATTGTCGAGGATCTCAAATTGATTTTTGAGACTCATGCGGATTGAAAGCTATGAGGCTTCCGAAAAGTTCTTTAACCGCAAGATGGAAGAGGGCAGCTCGTCGGTGAGCATGTGCTTAAGATGTCCAGGCATGCAAACAAACTTCAAAGCTTGGGTATTGTGATTCCTAATGCTTTGGGGATTTACCGTGTCCTCCAATCACTACCACCAAGTTACAAGAACTTTGTGATGAACTACAACATGCGAACATGAACAAGACGTTGCGAACTCTTTGCCATGTTGAAATCTGCGAAGTGGAGATCAAGAAAGAGCACCAAGTGTTGTTGGTCAATAAGACCACCAAATTCAAGAAAGGCAAGTCTAAGCAAAGGGACACTTCAAGAAGGGTGGTAAGAAAGCTACCACGACAAAGAAGACCAAGGCTGGACCTAAGCCCAAACCGAGTGCTTTTACTGCAAGGGAGAAGGTCATGGAAGCGGAATTGCCCAAAGTACTTGGCGGATCAAGAACGGCAACATCAAGAAGAAAGGTATATCCGATATACATGTTATTGATGTGTATCTCACTAGTACTCGTAGTAGTGCCAGGTATTTGATATCTTGGTTCGGTTGCTCATATTTGTAACTCGAAGCAAAATGCGCAGAATAAACGGAAGCTAGCGAAGAACGAGGTGACGATGCGCGTGGGAAGCGGATCAAAGGTTGATGTGATCGCGGTCGCACGCTACCCTTCATCTACCATCGGGATTAGTTTTATACTTAAATAATTGTTATTTGGTGCTGCGTTGAGCATGAACATTATATCGGGATCTTGTTTATTATAGACGGTTACTTGTTTAAATCTGAGAATAATGGTTGTTCTATTTATATGAGTAATATGTTTTATGCACATGCACCTTTGATAGATGGTCTATTCTTATTGAATCTCGATAGTGGAAATACACATATCAACAACATTGAGGCTAAACGTTTGAAATCAGCGATAATTCGACCTATATGTGGCATCTGCCTTGGTCACATCGAGTGAAACGTATGAAGAAACTCCATTCGATGGACTTCTTGAATCACTTGATTTTGAATCACTTGAAAGATGCGAAGCATGTCCGATGGGAAAAATGACTAAGACTCCATTTTACGGTATGATGGAGCGAGCTACGGACTTATTGGAAATCATACATACCGATGTGTGTGGTCCAATGAGTGTAGCGTCATGATGGTTATCGTTATGTTCTTACCTTCACGGATGACTTGAGTAGATATGGATATATCTATTTCATGAAACATAAGTCCGAAACTTTCGAGAAGTTTAAGGAGTTTCAAAGTGAGGTAGAGAATCAACGTAACAAGAAGATTAAATTTCTACGTTACGATCGTGGAGGTGAATATCTAAGATTACGAGTTTGGCGAGCATTTAAAGAAGTGCGAATACTTTCACAATTGACACCGCCGAACACCACAGCGTAATGGTGTGTCCGAACGTCGAATCGAACTCTTTAGATATGGTTCGTTCTATGATGTCACTTACAGATTTACCGCTATCATTTTGGGGTTATGCATTAGAAACAGCCGCATTCACTTTAAATAGGGCACCGTCTAAATCCGTTGAAACGACACCGTATGAATTATGGTTTGGGAAGAAACCTAAATTGTCGTTCCTTAAAGTTTGGGGATGCGAAGCCTATGTAAAGAAGTTACAGCCGGACAAGCTTGAACCCAAAGCGGAAAAATGCGTCTTCATAGGATACCCGAAGGAAACTATTGGGTATACCTTCTATCATAGATCCGAAGGCAAAACATTCGTTGCTAAGAATGGATCCTTTCTAGAGAAGGAATTTCTCTCGAAAGAAGTGACTGGAAGGAAAGTAGAACTCGACGAGGTTGTTGAACCTTCTCTCGAAATTGCGAGTAGCGCAGCACCGGAAGAAGTTCCTGTGGTGCCTGCACCAATAAGGGAGGAAGCTAATGATGATGATCATGAAACTTCGGTTGAAGTTGCTCTGAGCCTCGGAGGTCAACGAACTCGTACCACCTCCAGTTGGTATGATTCCGTTATGAATGTCATGGTGGTGGACAACACCGATGACCCCGAGACATATGAGGAAGCGATGATGAGCCCAGATTCCAATAAATGGCAAGAAGCCATGAAATCCGAGATTGGATCCATGTACGAAAACCAAGTATGGACTTTGGTGGACTTACCGGATGGCCGGAAGGCTGTCGAGAACAAATGGATTTTCAAGAAGAAAACAGATGCTGATGGTAATGTTACTGTCTATAAAGCTCGACTTGTCGCAAAAGGGTTTCGACAAATTCAAGGAGTTGACTACGATGAGACTTTCTCACCGGTAGCGAAGCTAAAGTCTGTGAGGATTATGTTAGCAATCGCTGCATATTATGATTATGAGATATGGCAGATGGATGTCAAAACAGCATTCCTCAATGGAGACATTGATGAAGAGTTGTATATGATGCAACCCAAAGGTTTTGTCGATCCTATAGATGCTAACAAGGTATGCAAACTTCAACGGTCCATCTATGGATTGAAGCAAGCATCCCGGAGTTGGAATCAACGTTTTGATAAGGTAATCAAAAGTTTTGGTTTTATACAAACTTATGGAGAAGCTTGTATTTACAAGAAAGTGAGTGGGAGCTCTGTAGCATTCTTAATCGTATGTGGATGACATATTGTTGATTGGGAATGATGTAGACCTTCTTAATAGTGTCAAGGAATATTTGAATAATAGTTTTTCAATGAAGGATCTTGGCGAAGCTTACATATTAGGCATAAAGATTTATAGAGATAGATCGAACGCCAAATATCATTGTCACAGAATACATATTTGGACAAAGTTCTAAAGAGATTTGGAATGGAAGAAAGCAAGAAAGGGTTCTTGCCCATGTTGCTTAATCGACCTTGAGTAAAACTCAAAGTCCGACATCGGCAGAAGATAGAGAAAGGATGAGTAAGACTCCCTATGCCTCGCCATAGGATCTCTAATGTATGCCATGCTATGTACTAGACCCGACATTGCATATCTTTGTTAGTTTAACTAGCAGATATCAAAGTGATCCAGAGTGGATCATTGGACAATGATCAAAAACATCCTTAAGTACTTGAGAAGAACTAAGGATATGGTTCTTTCTTATGGAGGTGATGAGCATTTCGTTGTTAATGGTTACACCGATGCTAGTTGGAACACCGATCCAGATGATTCTAAATCACAATCCGGATACGTATTTATTTTGAATGGTGCAGTTAGCTTGGAGGAGTGCAAAGCAAAGCGTTGTGGCGAGATCTTCAACCGAATCGGAATACATGGTCGCTTGAGGCTTCACAAGAAGCGATATGGATGAAAGAGTTCATTACTGAGTGGGTGTGGTTCCAAGTCTGCTGGACCCAATGTCTATCTCTTGTGATAACATGGGCGCCATAGCCAATGCGCAAGAACCAAGGTCACACAAGAAGTGAAGCATATCAAGCTGTTTCCACGCTATTCGAGAACATATCCGGATGGGGATATAAAGATTTGCAAAGTACACACAGATCTGAATGTGGCGGATCCGTTGACTAAACCTCCCGAGGGCAAAACATGACCAACACCAAACTGCCATGGGTGTTCGGTATATTACCATGTAATCTAGATTAGATGACTCTAGTGCAAGTGGGAGATCTGTTGGAGATATGCCCTAGAGGCAATAATAAATGTAGTTATTATTATATCTTTGTGTTTATGATAAATGTTTACATTCATGCTATAATAGTATTGACAAGGAAACCATTAATACTTGTGTGATTTGTAAACTTAATTTGAAGTCCCTAGTATAGCCTCTATACTTCACTAGCTTGTTGGTTGATTAATGATTGTGGTTTCCCTATCATGAACATTGAGATGTTATCAACAACAAGATCATATCGTTAGGAGAATGATATGGTGGACATACTCCTATAGATAAGCGTAGCATAAAGATCAAGTCATTTCATTAGTTCAATTGCTATATGCTTCATGATACATAGAAACCCAAATCCCTCGACCATGATATCATTCATATCACCTTTACCGGATTGATGCTTTGATGACATCAAACACCACACCGTAACTGGGTGGCTATAAAAGTGGCATTGAGTGTTCGGAAAGTATGGGTTGAAACACATGGATCAAGAGTGGATTTGTCCATCCACATGACGGATAGATATACTCTGGGCCCTCTCGGTGGAATGTCATCCAATTAGCTTGCAAGCATGTGACTTGGTCACAAGGATCACATATCACGGAACGAGAAAGAGTACTTATCGAACGAGGTTGAACTAGGTATGCAGATACCGACGATCATAACCTCGGATAAGTAACATATCGTGAGACAAAGGGAAATTGGTATCGTATGTAAGTGGTTCATTCGATCGCAAAGTAATCGAGAAATATGTAGAGCCATATGAATTTCCAGATTCCTCTATTGGTTATTGTTCGAGAAGTGTCTCGATCATGTCCGCATAATTCACGAACCGTAGGGAGACACACTTAAGGATTCGACGTTGTTTAAATAGTTATGGTATTATGAGAAAGAGACCGAATGTTGTTCGAGTCTCGGATGGGATCCGGATATCACGAGGTGATCCGGAATGGTCCGGAGAATAAGATTCATATAAGGAAAGTCCCGTTTGAGTTCGGGAATGATTCCGTGTTTTCATCGGAATGTTCTAGAAGGTTCCGGATTGTCCGGCACTCCGGGGGGGAAGGGTACATGAATGTGTCATTGCTCATTGAATGATTGCATCATGTACTAAGTGTTATTGCTGTCCCAAATAAAGGATTAAATTGAATCCTAAAACAGAAAAGTCAAATGTCCTTTGAAAGTCAACCGCCAAAACAAGAAACGTGGGAAACAAGCAAGAGGAGTTGGAATCAACTGAGGAGGAGTAGGACTCCTCCAGGCCGGCGCCAGCCCTAGGCCGAGTTGGGGAGGGACTCCCTCCCTCCCCTGGCGCGCCAAGGACCCCCCTCCCATATAAGGAGGGGCAGGGCTCCTCCCATAGACACATAACTTTCTACTCTAGATCTCCGGTTTAGAGCTGTTTTGGTTTAGAGCTTCTAATTGCTTTAGCCAACAGTTTAGAGCCTTCTAATTGGTTTAGAGCCTTCTAATTGGTGTGTCTAATTACTAGGCCACTAATAGCCTCTCTCATAAGCTCCACCATACTCGCACCGGCTTAAGGCGAAGCCCTGCGGGATCTCCCCTCTACTTCCGGTACCACGCCGGAATCGCGAGGAGAGTACTACAACCTCCACGCTTGGAACAAGGGAGAGGAAGGTCTTCGTCAGTACGAACGTGTGACCGATTGCGGGAGCGCTGCCGAACGTATACTGGAAGGATCGTCTACACGATCTTGAGATCGGGAAGAGTACGACTACATCACCCACGAGAATCCGATCTCGTTAAACGCTTTGGAATCTTCGAGGGTAAGTTATACCATCGACTCGTTGCTACAATCTAGTAGATAGATCTTGGCTTGTTTGTTTGTATGCGATAGAAAATTTTTGTTTTCCATGCTACGAACCCCTACACGGAGACTCTCTACTTTTGGAATAACTCTACAACTCTATCTTTATCTAAACATAAACGGAACCTAAACAAATACGAATCCTACTAAGATACAAGATACACGGGCAATTCAGCCCAAATCCACGCACTAGGCCGATCCAACAACACGTTGAATAATGTATCCTCCAAGCCCATCTTGATCACGGCCCATCCCTTCAGAGGCCAAAATATGGTGATAACACATGCCCCCCTGGTTTTGGCAATGATAATTCCAAAACCACTCTATGTGTTTTTCTTCCTGGGTTTTCCCCCTTTTTTTTCTATCGGGTTACGCGTACGTCAGAACGCGTGGCAGAACAGGATCGTCACGCTACCCCTTCATCATGATGCCCTGTCTTCTCAACTCCTCCGCAGTGCATGATTTGACGATTTTGGCAGCACAATCTGGGAAACTGCTATGGCATTGAACCGTTTCTTCACTATCCCTCTTTATTTAAATCCGCCTGAACAGTTCACAGTCCCCATCTTCCTCCCGTAGCCAGAAAACCCTCTTTCTCCACCGGAAAAAACCCTCTTTCTCGCCATGGCCTCCTCTGCTTCCTCCGGTCTGTCCTCCCACGCCTCCAATAGCCTCAGTGACCGCGAACCAACTCCGGAGCACCCACGACAATGCCGTACAACACTCTCGCCCACAATGGTGGGACGAGAGGTTGGACTTTGCCGTCTGGTCGAGGACGATCGTCCTGACAGACGGCGAAGAGAACCTTCATTCCTCGCCGACGGGAGCTGGAGGCGACACAGCGACGACGCCATGTCACAGGATGGCGTCGACTCCTCAAGAAGAGGAAGAAGAAGAGGAGGAGGACACCTCCGAGGAGTACCAGCCGGTGAAGTACTGCCGCGCCGGGTCCGGGGACGCCGAAGACGAAGACGAGGACGAGGAGGCCCCCGCCGGCTTCCTCAGCAGCAGCAGTGAAGACGACGCCGGTAGCAGGCCGAAGACAATGAGGACGGCAGCAAGCGGCACGACCTCGGCCTCGATTAGGATTTAGTAGCGAGCATTAGTAGTAGCAGGACTCCTTTGTAATCGACCATCCTTTTGCAATCGATCATCTTCAAATGAATGAGAATCCGTTCCCCAAAGCTTTTCCTTGCTTGTTTGCCCTAATTTGCCGATAGCCAAAATAGGTCGCTGCTCAAAGAGTCGATGACACCGTATCGGCTCTCACCATACTACACGTATTAAGTCCAACAGGTTCAACCGCAAAGAGCCGATGACCACCCATCGGCTTCTCCGAAAACCAAAACGTTGACATCGTATGGTTTCATTGCATGCCCATCCTTAGCGTCACGAACGTTGGTGAAAATTTGGTCGCATCTTTAGGCACATCAGAACGGCCACTTCTCGGTCTGAAACGGTAACCTGCGACCCTTTTTCAAAATAGGCGACTGTGTCCTTCTTTTTTCAAACGGCGATCCAAACCTCAATTGCCCATCGAAAAATGTGCCCTGAACGAACAACTATCGACCAGCAAGGATGATGATGACGAAGCTGAAATAACTGAGTCCCGTGCTGACGCTCTCCACGCCCTCAAGGCATTTCCTCAGTAGCTCGCATGTGCAGGCTGGCAACTGTTGGTAACTTATGCCGATGAATTTTTTTTTATTCGGCCGATTTTCAACGTCGGCCCCCATATTTTACTGCCAATCGACTTAGCCGATCTCACGTATCGGCCCCTCAAGTTTTATTGTCCCATATCCCACATGCTTGGAAAATACTTCTTGAGATGCTGGCCATTGACTGCCACTGGAAATTTTTCACCGTCCAACTGCTCAAGCATGTACGCGTTCCCTCTTAAAACTTGGTCGACCTTGTACGGCCCGTGCCAATTTGGAGACCATTTACCATATGCTGCGTCCTTAGTACCCAAGGGCAACACAGCTTCCCATACCAGATCTCCAACGTGGAACTCCTTTGGCTTCACCTTCTTGTTGTAGGCACGAGCTACTTTAGCCTTGTTCTCTTTTATTTTCTCAAGCGACCACAGCCTAAGCTCAGTCACATCTTCCACACTGTCACTCATCAAAGTTGCATATTCTTCAGTCGTTAGCTCATTCTGAAAAGTAACACGTCTCGATCCAGCCGTAATTTCCCAAGGCAATACGGCTTCTTGACCATAGACCAGATGGTACGGAGAGGTTTTTATCGCCCCATGGCACGACATGCGATAAGCCCATAAAGCCTCTGATAAAACCTCATGCCAACGCCTAGGGTGCTCATCGATTTTCCTCTTGATCTATGCTGCATATATATGTTGGGGGGCCCTTCCCGGATATATGCTGCATATATATGTTATAATATATCTCAGAAAAGATAAAAAATAGCAGTTTTGAGTTTACTGTTGGGCTATATTGGGCCCTCTAATTTTCTAAACATACACATACGTTTTAGATTTAGAGTCCATCACGGTACATATCTGCGATTAGATCAGCTATCCTCTTTGATCGTATTGTACGAAGGCACGCCGTGCCCCGGTTCCTGCCTCGACCTTGACTCAACGTTGCGTTGTCGATCGTAGAAAGGCCCGCACGTGGCAAGCAGCAAGCCGCTGCCTGTTGGCCGATCATCGCCTATCGCCTCGCCCCTCGCCCTCTGCCTCTGTCTGTGGCCTGTCTCTCGTCTTGCTTTGACCGTTCAGCGTCTGCTGGTCCGAATTCTGAATTTCTGACCTCAGTCTTCTGCAGTCTGACATTGCCCCTAATTTTTGTTCTAATTATTTGTTCTTCTTTATATTTTTAGTGTTGTTAATTGGTTATGGCACCTTATTCCGGTGCTAAGAAAAGTAAAAAGAGGAAGGAAGAGCAAAAGTTGATTGACTCACAGAGAGGATACCTTTATAAATTTTTAAACAGTAACACGAGCACTTTGAGAAATCCAATTGAGTTAGCACTACTTCCTCCGTTTCGGTTTACAAGTCATTCAGGTGTATCTAGATTATCAATTTGACCCATATAATATAAAAATTATATCATTGAAAAATATAAAGTCTAAAGTTTTCGATGATATATGTTTTATAATATATATACCTCATACTAAGTTGCTCAATTTGGCGACATAGAAGTACACACAAAACTTGTAAACCGAAACAGAGGTAGTAGTTCTTATTGAGGAACATAGTAATATTGATCTAGAGGATGAGATCGGTACAGAGGAGAACGATGACATCAACACGGGTAATAACAATGGAAGTGATCATGATATCACATTTTATTCATCTCCTACAAAATCTACTTGTGTTGATGAGAAACCAATTAGTGTGGTTATTTATGATCCGGCATCGAGAAAAAGTTATTGGACGAGATTGATATTGATTTCATTATCACCGACTTCGCTTCTAGGAATACACGGAGAAAATTTGAAGGTAATATATAAATATTGTCATTTTTATATGAATATTACAAATGAGTATACTTGAAGTATTTATTCTTCATCATTTTATTCTTGTATATAAAAAAATTAGCAAGGGGCCTAAAATTTTAATTTCGCCCCGGGCCCTGAAATCTCATGACCGGCCCTGAATAGGAATTCTATTAATATTTGGGATGATGAATGGATTCCCAATAGTTTCTCACGAAAAGCTAGCTTTTACCAACAAAGGACAAAATGTGATAACCAAAGTGAGCGACTTGATAAACCTGACTACAAATCAGTGGGATGCAGCAATCAAACTTTCTGGGAGATTGACGCGTGCCAAATAAAGTCCATTCCCTTGCCCCATCATCATGATATGGCGGATTTTGTTGCGTGGCATCTAACGAAGAATGGAATCTTCTCGGTACGTTCGGGCCGGCCAATGAAATCCCATCCAATATGGGAGAAAATTTGGAAATTAAAATCCCCTGCCAAGATAAAAATATTTGTGTGCAGGGTAATGCAAGATACTCTGCCATGCCGAGTTATATATACTTGCAAATCCACATGTTAAAATCAGCGGACAATGTCAAATTTGGAATAGTGGTGCCGAAGATGTCAAACATTTGTTATTTTTATGTCCAAGAGCAAAGCGAGTCTGGCAAAATCTTGGCTTGGATCTTAAGATTTCAGAGGCATGCACTATTGATCGTGCGGGAAACAGTTATGGAGTACCTCTTGTGTTCAGAGCAGCCAAAGTCTTCTTCAGTTCTTGGCCAATTAATTATGGCTGAAACTTATGCAGTTACCTGTTGGTATTTATGGTGGGAGCGACGACATGCGGTAAATGGCAAACCTGTCCAACCGAGAGAAGATCCGCAATGGCGATCGACACGTTAATAGTCAATTCCAGAGTGTCTCACTTCCCTCGCGAGCAAAGACAAAGAGAGTAAACTGGACTAAACCTCCATGTGGATTATATGTCAGGGTTGACGTTGATGCTTCCTTAGACGAAGACAACTTGGGAGGGACTATCTATTATGTCTAAAAAACATTTTTTACGCTTCGGGACTTTCTCTATTAATAATAGGACGCAGATAAGGTTATAGGAGGATAAATGACTAGATAATGTTACCCTTCGAGAACAATATCCTTCGTTATATTCTATTGTTCGTTATAAGGAGGAAACGGTTGCCACAGTGCCCGAATCATTACCGCCTAATATAACATTTAGAAGGGATCTAATTGGTTCTAGACTTGACTCTTGGATCATGTTGCTACATCGCCTGGCACATGTACAACTGTCGGACGAGCTAGATAAATTCCGATGGAATCTAACTAAGAACGGGTCCTTTTCTGTTAGCTCTTTGTATGATGATTTAATCCAACGGTCTATTCTGGCGATAGATAATAGGATGATCTGGAAGATGAAGATACCTCTTAAAAACAAAAATTTTGTTTGGTATCTTCGTCGTGGGATTATCCTTACAAAGGACAACCTTATTAAGCGAAATTGGCATGAAAATCCAGGATGCGTGTTCTGTCACCATGATGAGACAATCAAACACCTATTTTTCCAATATAGTTTTGCCCGGTCTATATGGTCAATCACCCAAGCAGCTTCAGTCTTGTATCCACCACGTAATATTGCCAACATTTTTAGGAATTGGTTACATGGTATTGATAACAAGTACAAAAATCTTCTTAGGGTCGGAGCGATAGCCATTATATGGTCGCTATGGCTATGTAGAAATAATAAGGTTTTTAATGATATTATAACTGCTCTCTTCTGTAGGTTCTCTACAGGTGTACTCATACCCTTCGGGTCTGGTCGACTTTGCATCGTACGGAATATCGTGATCTTTTCATAGAGGTGTGCACGTGGCTGGAGGATATGGCAACCAGACATGGATGGCAGCATAATCTTCGGATCGACCTGTCCTCTGCACTCTAGGCGTTTTACAATTTCTCAGTTTGATATGTAATTCGTCTGTATTTTCCATTTTATGTTTGGTGTCAACTGTGTGCATTTATATGCAGAGGCCAGATGTAAGTTACTGACTAAGTAATAAAAGCGCTCTTTATTGGAAAAAAAAGATGTTTTAGATTTGTAAAGAAGATGTATCTAGACATTTTTTTAGTGTATAGATTTATTTGAACCTAGACACTAAAAGATATCTAGATACATTTCCTTCACAAATCTAAAACATCTTAGAGGTCGTTTGGTATCCATCATTTGGGTCTAGAATCCTGGAATTCATTTTGCAATTCTATCCCTATGTTGTTTGGTTGGCACGGAATTGGACCGTCATTTCATTTGCCAAATCCATCCAAATATCTCCATGTGTAAACCCAATTCCCATCTTAGACCAGTCATTTGTAAAATATCTGGGTCTCAGCATCGTCCTCGACTCCGTCTCGCCTCGTCCCCGACTCCGTCTCGCCACCGCACGCCGCCTCCCTCGCCCTCATCCCTGACGCGGAACTCCCCCTGACGCCGCCTCCTCCTCCCTCCGCATCGCCGCCTCTTCCTCCCTCCGCCTCGCCGCCTCCTCCTCCCTCATCCTCGTCGCCTCGTCCTCCCACCACATCACGCCTCCCTCCCCGATCTCATCTTGGAGGTCTTCCTCCCACCGTCTCGCCTCCTCCTTTCTCCACCGCAACATCCTCCTCCCTCCACCACAGCAGTAAGGCTCCATAGCTCCCTCCACCTCTCTCGCTCTGGAACCCTAACCCTAACCAACGATCACGTGCAGGTTTGGGTCATAGGTATCTCAAGAAATTCGGATCAGCGCAGTCCGACTTGAAGGCACACTCAAGATCTGTGGCGCCTGCGCCGAGTACAAGTGCATCGCGACACCTTCTTCTCCGGGTATCCTGACTACTACATCTTGTGTGAAGCTCGCATGTCTCCACTCTATATTCATTCTCGATGGTAGGCTGTAGTGTGTGTGTAGATGTTGGGAAGATCATTTTCCACCAATCCCATGTTCAGCCCAAGAGTGGTTCTTCAATTCTTTTTGGTGAAATGTGTATGGCGATCTTCTCTCAAATTGTTCTTCAATTATTTTTGGTGAAGTGTGTAGATGTTGGGAAGATCATTTTTTTACATAAGATCATTTTCCGACCAATCCCAGATGTTCAACCAGTATTGGTAGATCATTTTCTTACATAAGATCATTTTCTTACATAGTTAGAATTTTAGGAGAAGGATCCGTCAGTTTTTATCAAAAGCTTGCATACATAGATGGTAGATGTACTACTCCCACATGTTGACATAAACGTAACTGAAACCATATCATCGTTACCCAAGTCCAATAGGAAAACCATGTCATTTTATATATGAGGAACAGGGGCGGGCTTATTGCACTCAGACTCCATGTAGCAGGTTTTAGATGGTTTCTTTCCACTCAAGCCTCAAACCGTAGGTTTCTTTGTTGACTTTTTCTCTGTTCATATCCACATCAATGATGTCATTGATGTGGACGAACCTGATATGATTACGCACATTGAGGTGACGAATGAGTGGAATAACAGGAGATTGACCCTAGCTAATCAGATGTGGGCTGATTATCAAGCTAGGCGTGGACAAGCAAATGCTTAATTTTGCTTGAATGTTGACAGTCTTCTTTATGTACATATTTTATTTTTGGTATGCTTCATATATGTCCAGTTTTTTACTCTCTCATATACACACACTTTCCTTTTGCCACTAACTAATGGTAATCTTTATGTACATATAGGGATGGACTCGGGCTTGGATTCGACGAAGAAAGGTAGAAGTTATCTCAAGTGGACAGATGAGATGGATAAAGCTATGTTGGATGTATTTGTGGAGTACTACAGCAAAGGAGATCGTGCTCAAAATGGGTGGAAACCCCATGTATACACAGCTGCAGTGAAGAAAGTGAGAGAGAAGTGTCAGATTGATCTCACAAAGGAGAATATCATCTCTAGGAGCAAGACTTTTGACAAACATTATGCTATCGTCAACAAGATGCTTTCTCAGAGTGGATTTGGTTGGGATGACGAGAAGAATATGGTCACTGTGGAAGATGATGTTTGGAACACTTATGTCAAGGTAACCTACTTGTGCTTAGTACTACTATTTGGATGCTTTTTGTATATTCCTTACTATACCTGGATGCTTTTTGTATATTCCTAGATGTTGCTTTTACACAGTAAATTTCTTTTCTTTGCCATGCTTTGCTTTGATTTGATGTATACTATCAGAGTAAATTTCTATTTGGTTAAAATATTATGGAGAGAAAATATCAGAGTAAATTTCTATTTCCTTTGCTTTGCCATGCTTTTGCTGCTGCTTTTCATATGTTGGTTCACTGGTTAGAAAAATCCTTGGGCTGGTTGTGGACGACAGGGTGACATGTTTTCTGGGTAGCAGTGTAGAGCTAGAAAAATCCTTGGGTCGATATGAGTGCTTTCCTATCAATATGAGTACATAGCAATGACAACCAGACGATCCCCTGCTGACCTGTACCCCCTCTTGTGCATTTGCTTCGACCTTGCAGTACTACACCAGCCTACCACCACAAAACCTATGTAAAGCTACAGAGATTTCATGCAGATCTTTATAAACCTCGAACATTACTACTCCCTACACTGGCATAGCTGGGGAGAAGATGAACATGAGAGCTGGAGAGAGCAAGGGACAGGAGATGCAGAAGCATTCAAGATTCTGAGACCAGTACGTACGGTGCTATTAGTACTACTACCCTATCACATTTGAATACTGCTAGCTGCTGCTGGAGCAAACCAAAACAAATGCTAAAGGCCTAGCTCATCCTCTGCTGCCTCATAGATTGATAGTGGGTAGTCATCCTGTGACCTGTGGGCTGTAGGGCATGCCTGCCAGTTACCAGCAGTACCATGCAGGTGAAGGTGAAGCAGCAGGAGAAAGAAAAGAAAAGAAAAACTAACTTAGATAGGTGCCTAGCAGGAGAAACATAGCTCCCTGTCCAACTTACAACAACAGCAGCTGGGGCACCATAAATGGGGACAAAAGGACACACACACACCACACAAGCACAAGCACAAGGCTTGATTGAATTTTGCATGTGGGGGCAAGCAGGCACATGCATATCATACTACATCACACCACTAACAGAGATATAAGAAAATAGCTTAGGAGGTTCTACACAATTGACAGGAGAGGCGAACATCTTACTGCTAGAAACCATAATTTACATCCAGGGACCATGGCAGGGTACTGGACGGATCGTAGTATGCATTGCATACAAAGAGGTAGTTTCTACATCCAGAACGCCACGGGAGAAAACAAGGGGGCATGCTTTGACATGTAGTTTCTACATCCAGAACGCCATGGGAGAAAACAAGGGGGCATGCTTTGACACTGTATATGAGTTAGTGACACGGTTCATGGTTTGCAGCTCTCCCTTATGAGAGTACTTGAGGCCAAACTTGGTGATGTGGCGCAACACACACTCCACAAGGCAAAACTTGGCGTCGTTGCCCACATGTGTGAGAGTGGCCATTGTCGCTGGCACTCCGCCTCTAGGGGAACTGCAGAGCAACCTTTCCTGGAGCATCTTGCAGTCCGGCGGCGACTGGTGGCCTGTGTTGGAGCGGGAGGCAACTTGACAAGAGCAGATGAAGCCATCCTTGTTAAGCCCAACCCATTCATGTCAAACCTCCTTCTTTTGCCACAGTTTTCTTTTCCTGCTTTCGGTCTTGTTTTGCACATTCTTTTCATTAGCGCTTGTTTGTAGTACATGATCATTTCTTCCTTTGTAAGTGGCGTGGAATTTTCAGCAGTTGAATTATTGCTTATGTTCCTTGTAGCTACCATTCGTTTTTTATGTACTGATGTTTTCCTAGGTGATTAGAGCTTTCCTGTGATTTATTTGCAGGCCAACAAGGATGCCACTTCATATAGGTACAAGTCAATCAAATTTTGGGACATGATTAGCACACTATCTTGTAGAGACCGTATACCGGCGCAGTGCAAGGACAGCTAATGAAAGCGCAAATGAAATGGCGGAGGAGAATGCTAACACCATCAACAATAAAGATGCCAATTCATCAACTCAAGCGGATGAAGATCGTTCAAGAAGAGGTATCGATCGGATGACTCAATAGCAACCATGCTTGGTGATAAGTTAGATAATTTTACTGCGTTCAAAGCCGATGTTCTCGAGCCTCCACCAAAGCCAGATCTCCTGAAGAAATCTGGGCTGTTCTTGATGGCATACCAGATCCGGAAGATGATCGGCATTGGCAATATATGATGTTCTTGTAGGCGAGGATCGCAAGTTCAAGTCTTTGGTGGCACCGCCTGAGCGGATGAAGAAGAAGTGGGTTCTCAAGCAGATAAACCCATAATTTGGATCTTCCTTTGTATTCGGATCTTCCTTTGTGTTGTAGTAGTCTGCCATTTCATCTTGCGTAACTTATTCAAACTCTAGTGTATTTATTATGTCGATCTATCTTTGTTTTATGGACTGAACATGGATTAGAACTTTGAAACTTGGATGATGTGTGTTTTGAGGTCCAAAACTTATGAGAAGTATCGTTGCAATTACTTGATGCATGTGTTTTTATTCTAGTACATGGTAGCTATTTTGAAATTCCATTTTGAATTCCGTCATCATTTCCAAATTCCGGTGACAGCCAAACATGTGGGTGTTTTTGGAATCACAATATAAATGAAATGAATACATGCATTCATTTCATTTCTACCAAATGAAATGAATACCTGGGTGCCAAACGACCTCTTATATATTTCTAAACGGAGAGAGTAGCCAGAATGCGCAGCGGTTTGATGGCCAGTTCCTTCCTCCTGTCAGTCGGTCCGTGATAGTCGGACAGAACTCCAGGGACCAGGATCCTGCCGGCATGGGTCGCTCCGTGGAGCAGTACGCTCAGCAGCTGGAACCGGCTGCCCCTCCCCTTTGGCTCCCGACGGGACGCCTCACGCCGGGCACGGTCCGACATGGCTCTCAAAGCCAGAATGCTCAACGGTTCGATCTGACCGCTCGCTGTTCCGCCGCCGCCGACACCACGACGGGGTTGCCGCCGTGGATGGCGATGGTCCATTGTGGCTTGTGTTTGGGGCATGTTGGCCGTTTTGAACTGCGATGCACTGAGAGGGGCAGACGGGACAGGGATGGTAGATCTAGACTGTACCAGATGGTGTGGTTTCTGGACGGCAGTGGAGCGTTGGCTGCGACGCGCCGCGCGTGGACGGCGGGAAATTGTGTGGACCAAAAAAAAGAAGGACCGCCGCCGTCGGCACCGCACCGCCGACGGCGGCGGCGGGGTGAGGGGAGAAGGGGGGACGGGGGTTGTTAGGGTTTGGAGCCCCTGTTCGCCCGCGGGGGGCGAAGCAGGAGCGAGTCGTCCGCTCAAACTGTTCAACTAGTCGACTCTTGATCCACGGTCCTTCTTTGGTTGGCCGGTGCTTGAGGCGGCCGGGCGGCTCGGTCGGCGGCGAACCTCGGACGGCCCCTATCTCCCCAGCCGTGGCGAAGGCGAGCGAGCGGGCTCTCGTGGTGGAGGCGGCGGGGCTCTGTGGCGCGGCGACCATCTCCCTTGGATGAAGGCAGCGGTGGCCGAAGCTTCTTCGGGAGATCCTTGTCTGCGGGCTGGCAGGGCCTACGGCGGTCTCCTCCACCGGAGTCGGAGACAGGGACCGGGTCGGACAACAACCAGCGATGGCGGGCGGGCGGAGATGGCCTAGGTTGCGCCGGGCCTGCCTTGGCCCAGATCCAGGCCCTTTCGGGCCCGATCTGGGTTGGCGGGCCTGCGCCCCACGCAGGTTCCAGGGGCATCCAGCGTGTCTGGGAGCCTACCCCCTGGCCACGGAGTGGTTGGGGTGCCGGATCCGGGCCCGGAGGCCTGGTTCTGGTGACCGCCTGGCAAACCCGTTTCTCGGGTGCTGCGTGTTCAATCGGCGGGTGTGTCCTGCTAATTGAACCCCTGCTGTCCGCGCGTTGTCGAGTTGCCTCGGTCCCTTGTCCACTTTGATGGAAGTTCTGTTGTTGCGCCTATGGTTCCGTGGGCGAGATCTCGGATGCCGGGGCGGCGGCCCCGGAAGGTGGTCCGCACGTGCGGCTCGACGGCGGGCGACGTGGCGGTGGTGATGGCCGTCTCCTAGGGCCATGAGGGTGGCGAGGAGTGGGTGTCGGGGATTCCTGGTGTTGGCGGCGTCTCAGCGTAGTCGATGCCCAGATCGTGTGGTGGAAGCTCAGCTCGGGGATGGCTGTAGTCTGAGGCCCTAAATGTGGCGAGGGTTTTTCCGGGAGAAATCCCAGCGCTTCGGCGCCAACGGTGGCGATGCCATGGTGTCGTGACCTCTTGAGGGGCAGATTCGCTACCTTCTCCGTATTTGGGCTCCGGGTGAAAACCCTAGACTTCTTTGGTCTCGGCGACGGCGGCGCTTGTTGTGTCGTTACCCTCTTGGGGGCGTTGCCGTGGAGCCCAGGTTTTCTTAGTCTCTCGTCGTCTTCGGTGGCAAGCTCGATGCTTTCTAGTCTTTGTTGTGTATCTTTTGATCTACTTGTAAGAGAAATCCCTCATCACTTTGTATCTGTTCGGCCGTTTGGCTTTATTTATAAAGCGGGGCGAAATCCTGATTCGAGGAAATTGTGTGGACGGGCCAGGGGAGGGAAATCAATCGGAGGCGAGAGTGGGGAAGAAAACAGATGAGAGGGTTTCTCTTTAATTTTTTTTTGTGGGTGATCCGAATCGTGGTCCTAATCGGTACTTGTATACAAACTTAAAAACCCGACTAAGAAGCAGGCCTCTCCTAGTTCAGGCCCAACAATGACTCGTCTACTACTCGTTTGCAACTTCGGACCGACGCAAACGTACTGCAACGCGGTGGGCTAGCCCACAAGATACGTTTTTTTTCCATCTTTTCATTTTTTTCCTTTACCTTTTCCGTTCTCTTCTTTCTCTTTCTTTTAATGTTTACTAGCAGAAGTGCCCGTGCGTTGCATCGAAAAGAGAAAATGATCTCCATCCCCTGGACAATCGCATCGTCCGGGTCGAGCGAGTCAACCCACGCGTGAGTAGAGGAAGCGATAAGACGGACCCCACCTCATCCTTTGCTTCGTGTCTCCCCTCCATCTTCTTCATCAGTTCCTTTTTTAGGCGGTTGTTCCCAAATCCTCTAGAACCATATCTCCGGCGGCGTCCCTCGAGTGGACAACGACGGCCAGGCGTGACCCGCTCGCTCCTCCGGCGTCCTCCTCCCACCGCTGCGTGCTTCCCTCGCGCCTCCTTCGCGACGTCCTCATCTGGCCGGCGCCCCCGCGCTTTGCCACCACCCGCGCCCGCCGAGCTTGCTTCCATGGGCATCTGACCTAGCTTCCATGGGTGGTCGTGGGTGCTGCCAGCGGCGACCCAACTTGCTTCCAGCGGTGCCCGAGCTTGCTTCCATGGGCGGCCGTGGTTGCTTCCAGCGGCGGCCGACCTGGCTTTTGCTACAAGTTCTCTCGCGAGGTCTTCGGCCGAAGTAGGGTTTTGCTACATTAGAAGAACTTTTTTGCTACAATCGTCTTGTGGTTTTGCTACAACAGTGTCAAGTATTTGCTACAAGGTCTCCGGCGAGAGTCACCGGCGAGTTTTTTCGACGATGTCTCCGGCGAAGTCGGTTTTGCTGCATTAGTACATTTTTTTTGCTGCATGGTCTCCAACGAGGTCTCCGGCGAGACGTTCTATTTCTGAAACGAACCTTTTTTTTGCTTCGGAAGCAAAAGCGGGAACATATGTAGCAAAAGCGGGATGTTTTGCAGCAAAACGCGAGATTTTGAGCTATTTGGAGGACACGTGGCGCACGGGGGACCAGGACGATGGGAAGCCCCCATCGTCCGGGGGACGCCTAGCGCGGTCCATCGGAAAGGCTAATCCGCTTAAGATTATTTCTATCTTGTCTCATGACACCGGTCTCGAGTTTGACCTTTTTCTTATCTTGGATAAATCTATTCATGCCGATTACAAAGCTTTGTCGCAACTTAGAAATTATTTTCACTACCTATATAGACATGATTTGTAGATAGTCAGATAAATCATATTCCAAAATATAGTATCCTAACTCATACCGATTTTACATACAAATACACTTGGATATATACACTTGGATGGATATGCACATCTACCAGTGCGTGAAGAAAAGCAGGAAGGCCGTCAAGAACCTGCGTGGTATGTACAGTGTGTACACTGCAGGGGTGGATCGTCATTCATATTTTGCCAAAAGCCTATTTTATTTTCTAATTAGTCACCTTTTTAAATTTTAAATAAAAACCCAGTCTTTTTTAGACTTTTTATTTATCTAAAAACTATTAACAAAAAAGTCTTTTAAAAATAAAAAATTTGAGGGCGTGACGACACAACAACCACCACACAACACGCATCCACCCCGGCCACACAAAAGCACGCACACGCACGAGAGGATGCACGGCCCACACCCTGTACCACCTAATGCCAAGCCCGCCCGCGGCTCTTGTTCTCTCTGCTCACTGACCCATCTCGTCTCGATCCATCCCGGCCGCCGCCTCTGCCTCGTGTCTCCCTGATGGATCCCGGTGGCCTCTTCCTCGTCGCCGCCCTCTACCTCGCTGTCGGACGTGCGCCACGCCACCCGCCCTTATTCCTCATCGTCCTCGTGCCGCGCAACAACTTCCCCCTTCGACCGGCATCAAGCTCCTCGTCGCCACCGAACACTGGCATGGCGCCGCCGCCCCGAACGGCCTTGTCTCCTCCTCAAACATCAGGTCTCGCCCTCCTGTCTCCTCGATGGATTTTGGTGGCCTCTTCCTCGTCGCCGCCCTCTGCCACGAAGAGCCACCCGCCCTTCTTCCTCGTCGTCCTCATGCCGCGCACCTCCCCCTTAGACCGGCATCAAGCTCCTTATCGCCACAACCCCGTCGACCCTTGCTCTTCTCGAGGCAACCATTGTTGTTCCGTTCGCATATTGAGTTCTTGTTGCTTGGCTTGTTGACAGTCGACCTGAGAAAGTATTTAAACTGGTGAAAATTATTGTGAGGGAGCAGTGTGGGACTATTATTAACCATACGCTGTACGCGGTCTCAGGCGATCGCGCAGGATTGGGCCAATAAAGGCCGCTTCAGGATTGGGCCACAAAGGGCAGCGAGACAACTACATGTGTAGTTAAAAAACCGTTGGATTTCACTATAGCGGTATTTACGGGTGTCAATGGTGGGTTATTTTTATCTAAAGAAGGGGCAAAATGGTTCAAAAAAGAGTTGGACCGGAAGAAACACTTCGTCCTTTATTATTAGGTATAGATTTACCATTGCGCCACTTTCAATTCACGGATATGTTGGGCGAATTTGGGGTCCTGGCTATCATGGGGCGGTTAGGGGGTTTTCCAGAGTTCGCCGAGAAGTTGTTGATGCAGTGTCATCATCATACTCGGTGTTGTTGTTTTGGCGGTCTTGGTTTGTATGGTTTTTGTAATAGCTTCTGCCATACTTTGATGTTTAATAATAACGAATAAAAGTTGTATGCATCGCTCGATGTAGAGACCAGGGCTTCGTTACCCTTTAAAAAAAATGATACCACCACCTTGTCGAGGAGAAAGTGGACAATTATAATGCCTAAGCCAGGAGAACAAACATCAGCACACCTATATAAGAATAAACCCCTAGTATAATCTTGATTATTAGAATTTAAACCAAATCATGGGCATATAACAAAAAAAATAACACTCTTATTTGCCATGACTTGGCCCGCTCGCCGCCCTCCACGGAATCGGGCGGTCTCACCGCGTTGTGCCGGAAGCACTAGTCCTCAACGTGTTCCTTTGCCTGGTCACCGATGAGGCAAGTCTCGTGCTTAGAGGGCCGATGATGAACAATTGGAGAGTAGTATCCTAGGCATGCTAGCTCATCTCCACAAGGGGTGTGCATACGCCCAAAGGGGCGGGCCACCTCCCTCTCCTGGCACACAAGGATGGTACGAGGTCACCTCCAACCTCTTCGTGGCACTACTTTTGCCACGGTCCCTACCCACCGCGCAGCAGCTCGAGGTTCGATAACAAGCTCCATATATATATTGTAAATTGATGTTTTCCTATACCTTATCATACACAAGAAACCACTATCAAGATATTACCATACACTTTAAATATCTCTACCAAGATTCTTAAGCATATTAAAATATGCCCAAATGGTGACCGATGCAAATATGAGAAATGACCCCACCAAGGAATAAATTTATAAATTATTTTATTTTCTCATGTTTACCCAGGACTTGGTTTAAAGATCTTGTTAAGGACAATAGCCCAAAAAAATCCAACATACATTTGTTACATATGGCAACTAAAATTAGTGCATTTTCATTGCTAGATATTTAAATGTATAACAAATAATACTTATTAGCATTGTTACCTCATTAATCATTTTAGGTATGTCTTACGAGAGTACTAGAGAATATGATATTTTCGATACAAATAAATGATGAAAAGTATAAAATTTTAGTATAAATAACATGTATATCATCGTCATCAAGCGGGAGCATTGGTCCATGGAGAGAGCAGCACAAGGCTGAGCAGGTGGAGCACATGGAAGAAACAATAGGGCAGTCAACATACCTAGCCGTAACAGGTCGGCACATCTAGGAGACATAAAATGACGCAAGGAATGGGAAGGGTATCCTACACCCAAATCGTGTGGCATGCAAAATCAAAGCTTATGTGGACAATATTGTGCAATTCTTTCCAAACCACCGGCGGCAAACGGGTGTGAATCTTCCTAAGCTTCACATTGGGTTCCACCACCAACGGGTTAGGTTTGTGTGAATGTTCATGCTGCGATTTTTGCTGCTGATAAGCGTATGGGGTGGGATGCTGTGGTACATGATCACGGTAAAGTTCTAAAACTGACATGCAAGGAAGGTATTGATGGTATCACTTCCCCTGAGATTGTTGAATCTTTGGCCATTAGATAGGCACCGGTGGTGACTAGGAACCATGTGTTCAACAACATTAATTTTTTTTCCAATTGCTTATCTGTTATCTAGCGTATTTGCTCTCCTGTGAGAGATCGATCAGAAGTGGGATCTATTGTCAGTGACATCAAGAAGCTGGCAACAGAGTTTTAGTCTTGTTCTTTAAAACATTATGGTCGTCATCTGACATGTTCTAGCTCGTAGTAGTGGGCTAAGATTATGTAATATTTTCATTGATGTTATCCCAACCTCTATGAGGGATGTACTCTATAATGATGTTGATTAATTAATAAAGTGATGACATCCTTAAAAAAAACAGCTGAGTAGTCTGGCAGCAGTGAGCGAAATGGTGGTCTAGAGCCTACAGATGAGGAGGAAATGAGAAGACTTAGACACCAGCATGCATGGAGTGATCAGCACGCATGGTGGGTCCATGTCCGATGTGCGAGTATGCATATTACGAGGCGTAACAGTAACACGCCCCACGGTGATAGGCTCGTTGGAGCCAATAGTTGATGCATGAGGACATGCATGGTCCAACTCCTTAAATCCATTGACCGACAGTGTGGGATATCTGACCGATTATTCCTATTAGCTCCTTAAATCCATTGACCGACAGCGTGAGTATGCGGACGACACGCTATTGTCTTGTCTTCCAAGGCGTCAAATGTCGGGGGAGCCAGATGATATATATCAGCGTGGGACTACGTACGTACGCGCCTGCTCTGCTGCGGGTTTTGATGAGCTCGATCACTTCCTCGTGTTGCTTGGGTTGGGTTGGGTTCAGTCATTTCCTCCCTCCCTCACCTTTATTTTCTGTCAGCAGTACTCCATCCATCCGGCCTGGCTTGCAAGCTGAGTAACCAATATAATTCGACCATTTCTGTCAGCAGTCCATATATTTCGACCAATATAATTCGAATTTCCTTCCAATTCCCTGCCAGATCCATCCCCTTTACTGCTCACATTTTCACTTTGAAGAAATATAATGGAAAATTCAAGTGGAGGCTCCTTTGCCTCTGCTTGCCGTTAACCACTTTAAAAACTCAATAAACAAAATTAAGCAGGAGAGCTGCCATGCCAGGACCGGTTCTTTTGGCGGCTTCTTCCAGAAGCTGCCCTACCCCCAGCTTCCTGAAGAAGCCAGTTTAAAATTTTTGCGAGGCTTCCAAATTTGTTTAGTTCGGTGGCGCTGGACGCATCATGTCCGTGCATGGCCACAAGAGAACAGCGAACGACCAGATAGATGGTGATGACTGCCAATTCAGTTACTGAGGCCCCGAGCGCCGCCGCCGGAGCCTGAGGAATGAAGCGCAATGTTTCTTGTCCCTTTGTATTCTGTTTATTTCAACCCTACTAATTTCGGCCCCACGTACTGGATCATTCTTGAGCGGATGGACTAAAACCCGCGTCAAGTTCATGTGGAACTTGTGTGAATTTGCTAGTTTGCAAACATATGATCCTTCCTGCTCAAAGAATTTCCAAGCTAGAATTACCATATATATGTAGCCCCGCCAAAATGGTAAGAAACAACACCACACGTCGTGGAATACGCATATTGAAGCAGAGGCCAAAACTAGATAACTTGACATGAAAAGAAAGAGAGGCGGAGCTCGCGCCTCGCTGAGTGGCGCTCGGCGGCGCGCTTCGCCTTCCCGCCCTCCCGCCGCCAGAGAGGGTCGCGGCCAGCCGTGTGGCTCCGACGGCGGCGGGGCCCTTCTCCCCCTCTCTAGGTCGTGGCGGCGTGGCGCTATGTATCGGGCGCGGCGGCGCAGTGCTTTGGCGACGGCGTGGTGACGATGCGGGTGCGGGGTCGTGGTGGCGGCGGCTCGAGCCCAGCGGCGTTCCTGGAGCCCAGCGGCGGCCGGGCGCTAGGATCGGGCAACGGAGGTCCGTGGGTGATGGCGTCACGGCGGCGTTGTCTGCCGGGCGACGGGCGGCGCCAGAGGTCGCAGCGGCAGGCGTGCGCTGGTTGCCCAGCCGACGGATCTAGGGCCCCTTGGGCTCCATCTGGGCCTAGGGCGGGCTGGCGGGCCTGACCCGCTGCTAGATCTGCGGGCAGTTGCAGGGTAGCTCGTGCAGGGATCCAGCGGCCGCTATGTTCGGGCTTGTTGCAGCGTGTCGGCGAACTTTGCGGGCCTGTCCGGGCCCGACCAGACCCTATTAGAACTGGTTTGCCCCCACGGGGGCTTCACGGGTCTGCTAGACCCGGCCGGATCTAACTGGGACTGGGTGTTTGCGGTCGCGTCCGGTCGACTACCGCCTAGGCGGTGGAGGTAGTTCCCTCCCGCGCGCACGTGGCTCTGCTGGCCCGATTCTAGTTGCCTCTCGCCGTTGCTTGCAGACCTCGCGACGGGTATCTCGGTGATCTGACATTGGTTGCCCCGTGACCGTGGTGGCGCATTCTCGTGGACGACAAGTTTTGGTGGTGGCGAGGCCTCGTCCTCACGGGGATCCTATGCAACAGCTCCTCCGAAGCGGGTGGATAGGGTTCTCGGGAGAAATCCTTGTCGGCTTGCCCGACACCGACGCGGTGTCGCCCGCGGGTGGCAACTCTCCTTCCTGAAGGGCGTCGTGGCTACCCTTCTCCCATCCCCCTCTGTGTGCCGAGGGAAACCCTAGGACCATTCTGGTCCGGGTAACAGCGGTTGCTTTCCCTCTTGAGGGTGTTGCTTGGTGCTCGACGAGTTGGGGCTTGGAGCATGGTGGTCATTCTCCGATGGGCGCAGCGGCTGCGGGTGTCCGACGTTTAGCTGATCCGTCTCTGTTCCATGTCCCTTTTGTTTTTCTTTGTTTTCGTTCGGGCGTGTCTGTGTTGCTGCTCCAGCATCTTGTATCTTGTTGTGTCTTTAGGCATTGTGATGTCTGGCCCAGCAGCGGTCTCACCTGTGTGCTTTATTTATAAAGCGGGGCGAAAGCCTGTTTCGAGGAGAAATACGCATATTCCCTCCTTTCCACAGGAAATTAGTACTAATTGTTACCCCAAAATTAAAGGGAAAAATCCGTACGAAAGGAAAGACGCGGCGTCGGCTCCTAGGGTTAGGTCAGGGAGAGGTAGTGTTCGCCCCACTTGGATGGCTCTTGACCGGATGGGCTAAAATCTGTTTCAAGTTCATGAATTTCATACTTTTCAAACAGATCATTGCTGCTTAAAGAATTTCCAAGCTTGAATTACCATATGTAGCCGGTAGCCCTAGCAAAATGGTAAAAAACAGCACCACACGAGGTGCATATTTTCGTTCCTTTTCCGAAGGAAATTAATTGCTATCCCGAAATTAAAGGACAAAATCCGTACGAAAAAGGAGAGAGCGGAAACTCTGCTAGTACGTTTTCATTAGGGAGGGAAATATATTACTACCCTAATAAGTTAGGATAGGAGGGAGGGAGGGAAGCAAATCAGCAATATAAAGCAGTCCGCGCCGGCCGCCGTCGCCGTCCACTAACACCAACACAGGACACAGCCGCCGGCCGTCTCTTCTTCACCCGACGCTAGCTTGGACCCCCGGCAAGGTATGCACCCAGACGATCGATCGAGGACCTGGGTTTATTTTGATCTCCAGATTCATTACCCATGCATCTGGATCTCATATAGTACCTACGACGTGCTGTGTGCATAGTGCTGCGTTTCTGTTGATTAGCTATTACCCATCCGGGTCTCCAGATCTGATCCGTACGCGAGCTAGATCAATAGAGAGCTTCCCGTTCAATTTGGATCTTTTTTACTACTACTAGTGTTGGGTTTGCGATCACATCCGTACTGCCGGATTGTGCATGCTGCGATTCTGTTGAGTAGCTATTACCCATCATCATGTACGTGGATCATATTACCCAAGTGCTGCGATCACATTTTTTTATGATACCCCACTGCACGCAGGATCCATGGCGGGAGCTCGAGAGAATGGCGACAGCGGTCGAGGCGGCCGCGGTCGGATTGGCACCATCTTCGGTCCGTGTCTAACGGCACACAAGATCCGCGGCGGCCCTGACTGTGAGGCGGCGCCAAATCAGATGCTGGACAAGCTAAAGCAGGCGATCCAGGGCATGACGGACAAGTACGAGGCAGACATCGCCGCCATGGTGGAGATGTGCAAGGTGGAGATCAAGGACATTATCATCATGGAGCCGTGTGAAGCGCCGATCAAGGACCACATCAGTGAGGACTACGGGATGATGCGGGTGAAGGGCATCCTGGACAAGTACGACATGGAAACCAAGAAGATGAGGGAGCTGTTCGAGATGACGATCAAGGGCTTGCAGTACGAGTACCATGTGGCTGTCGAGGGCATTCTGTGGAACTAGTAGTCTGTTCCTTCTATATATATATATCCCTGTACGTTCGTGTCGATGCCTATTACTTGTCAGGGTGTTTAATCTAGTATTTGTTATGGATCTTGCTACTACTAGTACTCCACATGGCTCTAGCAATCTACGTTTGTCAACCATGAATTCCACCTTTCTTAATCGCATAATTGTTACAATCCATAGACTATACTTCAGTTTCCCCATTATATTCTACCGTCTATTGAGAAGCAGCTGTTTAACACAACACTATGAAGGCAACATATCTTGTGATTGACACGTGCAATTCTCCGAAGGGGGTGGGAGAATGCAAAAAGAGCGCTCCTTGGCGATGAAGCCTGCCCGTCCTGCCACCGAGTCACGGGTCTAAGCCACTCCTCCCATGTCGTTGTCGTGGTTCCTAGAGGTCCCGATGGCGCCGCCGGTGCCTGCTGGGTCCTCCTCGGACTCCGTCCGCGGTCGCTGGTGGGCGGACGTGGCCGATGGCATGGACGATACGTAGGTGCGCGGGCAGAGGTGGAGGCCTTGAGCTTGCCGCCGGCACTGCCCATGCCGGCTGATTTATTTGACCTGGCTCACCGGTCACCATGCTCGAAGTTAGGGAAGCGACACTAGCAGCAGCGGTCTTCAGAACGCGCGGCGGTGCCGGCTCGGCTGCGGGCAAGGATGGAGAGGAATGCTTGTTGGGGATATTAGTGTAGAACTCTCTACCCTGTTTGGTATGGACTTTGCCTGTAACCTTAGGTTCCAGACCTTTAGTAGCCTTTAGAGCATAACTAAACTCTCGCATAGCAAATCTTACGATCTGTATAACTCGGCGTATTGCTATTATGGTGATTTATAGCGGGGGTAGGATTCACCATCGTTGTGGATTTAAAACTAGGTACGACGTGTAACCTCATACCCAACAACTCGCCGCCTTACCCCACGTCTCTAAACAAGCTCTACGAGAAACCCTTCATGGCGTACTTGTCGATAATACCACGACAGTTAGAGCGCACCATAGAGAAAGAGGCGCTTCGAGCTCTACAACGGGCAAGGCCCGATCACTTCGCGAGAATCGGCGACAATGTAGTCATCGGCGCATTCTCTTCTCCGACAACGTTCCGATTGTCCCTCCGAATGAGTTCTAGATCCTGGCAAAGATGAATCCCACCCGATGTTCTATTATCCCTATGGGGACATCCACATCTTCATCAGTGAAACCGGCTCGGGATCGATCACCCAGCAAGTCGGACACATGTCAAGACCCGCACAGACCGCCTTCGAGCTAGACATGATCGCGGAAGAATAATTTGAGATGGATCTCTCTTCGAATTTTGTCGTCTTAGATCTCAATAATTCAAGGCCCACCCAAATCTCCCCTATGCAGGATATAACGGTGAAAGACTAAAACAGATCCGTTTGGCTCACCCAAGTGTTAGAGAAGCAAAGGTCACACTTCGTGGCTACCGTGAGTTCCTATGATCTGTCACATTGCTTCCAGATGCAGGTAGAAACCCCACGTGAGTTCCTAGATGTGTTAGGTTGAAAAACTCTATCGTGGGAATCTCCGACGAAAGGGCCATGTCTCACTTCATTGAAGGGCTCGAACGGGGTTCACTTCTCCAGCATTCGCTAACGCGGTAGGAGGCTTCCGAACCGCTAACTCTCATCCAAGTGATCGCAACTATAAACAGTTACACCGAGGCTGACACAGTTGCTCTGGTCTCCTACGCTGCCGCTGCCGGCAAAAAAAAGTTTGTTGTCTACATTGCTTTAGAATCAGGATATACCTCCAAAACGGCTAGCAATAACTCTGACTCGGTCCTAGATACACTCTATACTGACATCGGCGACATGGAATATGGGAGTGCTCCTGCCAACTCGTAGGAACTCGATGCTACCATGAAGGAGATCGAGGAAGAGATGGATCGCGAGAGACGCAACGAACAAGCAATCGCTTCCCACCAAGTACTAGTGGCTATCAGAGAAGAAAATCAAGATACCGGAGCAGCTCCGCCAGCAGCAGGCAACGCCGGGAGGATAGCGGCCACAAGTAAGAACATTGTGGATCCTACGGATCCAGGGAGGGCCATGCACCCTCCGGCTATCCCCCCCCCCCCCCCCACACGGCCAGTGCAGGAACCAGCGGCCAGACCAACTGCTTCCAATCAAGAAAATCCTCCGTCACCACCATCAACCTCGGCGGCAGGCAATGCCTTTGTTACTCCAGTCGACAAAGTGATATACAGCAAAACTCTCGTAGAGCCAGTGACCGTGGATCATATCTAGAATGTTGTCCATCTAGATGAGAAGCGTAAAGAAATCCTAGCAGAAGCCAAGTGCATCATAGAGAAGAGCGCTCAGCTCAACAAGGACCTTGCCAAGAGACATGAATCCATCAAGGCGGCAAGAGCAATGGAAGCAGAGTACAAAAAGTTGTTGGTGTTGGAGATATGCCCTAGAGGCAATAATAAATATAGTTATTATTATATCTTTGTGTTTATGATAAATGTTTACATTCATGCTATAATAGTATTAACAAGGAAACATTAATACTTGTGTGATTTGTAAACTAAAATAGAGTCCCTAGTAAAGCCTCTTTATAATACTAGCTTGTTGGTTAATAAATGATTGTGGTTTCTCTATCATGAACATTGAGATGTTATTAACAACAAGATCATATCGTTAGGAGAATGATATGGTGGACATGCTCCTATAGATAAGCGTAGCATAAAGATCAAGTCATTTTAATAGTTCAATTACTATATGCTTTCTGATACATAGTAACCTAATTCCTTCGACCATGAGATCATGCATATCACCTTCACCGGAAGGATGCTTTGATGACATCAAACACCACACCGTAACTGGGTGGCTATAAAGGTGGCATTGAGTGTTCGGAAAGTATTGGTTGAGACACATGGATCAAGAGTGGGATTTGTCCATCCATATGACGGATAGATATACTCTGGGCCCTCTCGGTGGAATGTCATCCAATTAGCTTGCAAGCATGTGACTGGCTCACAAGGGATCACATATCACGGGAACGAGAAAAGAGTACTTATCAGTAACGAGGTTGAACTAGGTATGCAGAGATACCGACGATCATAACCTCGGATAAGTAAACTATCGTGAGACAAAGGGAAATTGGTATCGTATGTAAGTGGTTCATTCGATCGCAAATTAATCGTAGAAATATGTGGGAGCCATATGAATTTTCAGATTCCTCTATTGGTTATTGTTCAGAGAAGTGTCTCGATCATGTCCGCATAATTCACGAACCGTAGGGAGACACACTTAAGGATTCAACGTTGTTTGAGTAGTTGTGGAATGATGAGTAAGAGACCGAATGTTGTTAGGAGTCTCGAATGAGATCCGGAATATCACGAGGATATCGGGAATGGTACGGAGAATAAGATTCATATAAGGAAAGTCTTGTTTCGGAGTTGGAGAATATTTCAGGTGTTTTCATCGGGAATGTTCTAGAAGGTTCCGGAATGTCCGGCACTCCGGAGGGGAAGGGTACATGAATGTGTTATATCAAGTTGGAATGATTGCATCATGTACTAAGTGTCATCGCTGAACAAAATAGAGGGTTTAATCAAATCCTTGTTTGAAAAGTCAAATGCCAATTTGAAAGTCAAACGGCTAATTTTGGGAAGTGGAGAGGGAGGTGGAAACCGAGTTGGGGAGGAGTTCCTCCCCTCCACCGCCGGCCCACCTCCAAGCCGAGTTGGGGAGGGACTCCCCTCCCCTTGGCCGTGCCTCCCACCTATAAAGGGAGGGGCAGGGCTGCCCCTCCTAACACACAAGTTCCCTACCTCTAAACCCTAGCCCCAAGCCGCCGCCGCCCTCCATAGCCGCCGGCCCTAGGGCACTCGCCGCCGCCGCCTAGGTCAAACCCTAGCCGCCGGCCTATCCCCCTCCTCGGCGTGTCTAAACCCTAGATCGTCGAGGGACTCTCTCATACTCCACCATACTCGCTCCGGCTTAAGGCGAAGCCCTGCAAGATCTCCCTACTCCTTCACGCCAGGTTGTCTTTGCGGAATCGCGAGGAGAGTGCTACAACCTCCGCTCACCTGGAACAAGGAGAGGAAGGTCTTCGTCGAGTACCGAACGTGTGACCGATCAAGGAACGCATAGCCGGAAGGATCGTCGACGCGATCTTGAGATCGGGAAGAGTACGACTACATCACCCACGAGAATCCGCTCTCGTTAAACACTTTGGAATCTTCGAGGGTAAGTTATTCCATCGACTCGTTGCTACAATCTAGTAGATAGATCTTGGCTTGATTGTTTGTATGCGATAGAAATTTTTTTCTTTCCATGCTACGAAACCCAACAGTGGTATCATAGCCGTGTCTATATGTAGATCTGTTGCACGAGTAGAACACAATGGTCATTGTGGGCGTTGATGCTTTTATTGTCGATTGCTTCTTGTGTACTTTGCATCTTGCGGGATGTTGGGATGAAGCGGCACGGGCTAACCTTACATGACATCGTTCATGAGACTTGTTCCATGCTTGACATGCAACTTGTATTGCATAAGTGGCTTTGCGGGTGCCTGTTTCTCCTAGCATAGTTAAGATCCAATTTACAACGGGTGATTAACAATACTAGTATCAATGTTGTGGTTCATGTTCATAAGTTAGATCGACACTTAATGAAAGCCCCAAACCACGTAAAACATGCAAAGAAAGTAGAGGCGTCTAATTTTGTTTTGCAGGGGTGTGCAGTGATGTGATATGGCCATGATTGTGATTATATTTGATGTATGCAATGTTCCTTATTGTAAGTTGGCAACCGGTAGGAGCCATATGGTTGTCTTTAAATTTATGTTAAGACCCGCGTGTCTATTCAAAGTAGTTGTAATAGTTGAAGCCGGTGGACGACAACCATGGAGAAGCGTCATTGACCTTGATGCAATGCCGGTGATGATGGAGGTCATGTTCGTGCTTGAAGATGGAGATCGGAAGCACAAAGAAGAAAGGCCATATCAAATCACATATTATAAATTGCATGTGATGTTAATCCTTTATGCATCTTGTATTGCTTAGTAGACGACGGTAGCATTATAAGATGATCCCTCATGCACATGAATTTCAAGTCATAAAGTGTTCACCCTTAGTTAGCACCGTTGCTAAAGCTTGTTGTTTCGAAGCACCACGTGATGATCGGGTGTGTTAGATTCCGCAAGTGTATACAACGTGAGCAAGCCAGATTTGCTCATGCGGAAACTAAGGTTTGATCTTGACGAGCCTAGCATGTACAGACATGGTCTCGGAACACGGATCACCGAAAGGTAAAGCATGAATCATATAGTAGATATGATGAACATGTCGATTGTTCGCCATTGAAACTATATCAACTCTCGTGATGATCGGTGTTGATGTGGTGGATTTGGTTCATGTGATCACTAAAACAATGTGAGGGATATTATTTTGAGTGGGAGTTCACCTAGATTAATTTAACTATTAATTAGAACTCAATTTGTCATAAACTTAGTCTAAACTATTGCAAATATGTTGTAGATCAATGGCGGCCCCTACCATCAATTTTAATGCGTTCCTAGAGAAATAAAAGTTGAAAAACAATGGAAGCAACTTCGCGGATTGCTTCCGCAATTTGAGGATTGTCCTCACAACTGGTAATTTGACCTATGTCTTTGGATGCACCATGGTGACCCGCCTGCAGCTGATGCTGCCGATTAAGTAAAGAATGTTTACCTCACTCGGAAGACTCAGTACTCCACAGTTCAGTGTGCTATCTTGTATGGTTTAGAATCGGAGCTTCAGAAAAGGTTTGAGAATTCAGACCCATATGATATTGTCGAGGATCTCAAATTGATCTTTGAGACTCATGCGGCAATTGAAAGCTATGAGGCTTATGAAAAGTTCTTTAACTGCAAGATGGAAGAGGGAAGCTCCGTCAGTGAGCATGTGCTTAAGATGTCTGGGCACGCAAACAAACTTCAAAGCTTGGGTATATTGATTCCTAATGCTTTGGGGATTTATCGTGTCCTCCAATCACTACCACCAAGTTACAAGAACTTTGTGATGAACTACAACATGCAGAACATGAACAAAACGTTGCCAAAACTCTTTGCCATGTTGAAATCTGCAGAAGTGGAGATCAAGAAAGAGCACCAAGTGTTGTTGGTCAATAAGACCACCAAATTCAAGAAAGGCAAGTCTAAGCAAAAGAGACACTTCAAGAAGGGTGGTAAGAAAGTTACCACGCCAACGAAGAAGACCAAGGCTGGACCTAAGCCTGATACTGAGTGCTTTTACTGCAAGGGAGAAGGTCACTGGAAGCGGAATTGCCCAAAGTACTTGGAGGATTTGAAGAACGGCAACATCAAGAAGAAAGGTATATCTGATATACATGTTATTGATGTGTATCTCACTAGTACTCGTAGTAGTGCTCGGTATTTGATAATCGGTTCGGTTGCTCATATTTGTAACTCGAAACAGGTGCTGCAGAATAAACGGAAGCTAGCGAAGAACGAGGTGACGATGCGCGTGGGAAACGGATCAAAGGTTGATGTGATCGCGGTCGGCATGCTACCCCTTCATCTACCATCGGGATTAGTTTTATACTTAAATAATTGTTATTTGGTGCCTGTGTTAAGCATGAACATTATATCAGGATCTTGTTTATTGCGAGACGGTTACTTGTTTAAGTCCGAGAATAATGGTTGTTCGATTTATATGAGTAATATGTTTTATGCACATGCACCTTTGATAGATGGTCTATTCTTATTGAATCTCGATAGTGGAAATACACATATTAATAACATTGAGGCTAAACGTTTGAAATCGAGCGATAACTCGACCTATATGTGGCACTGTGGTCTTGGTCACATTGGAGTGAAGCGTATGAAGAAACTCCATTCCGATGGACTTCTTGGATCACTTGATTTCGAATCACTTGAAAGATGCGAAGCATGTCTGATGGGTAAAATGACTAAGACTCAATTTTCTGGTATGATGGAGTGAGCTACGGACTTATTGGAAATCATACATACCGATGTGTGTGGTCCAATGAGTGTAGCTTCGCGCGGTGGTTATCGTTATGTTCTTACATTCACGGATGACTTGAGTAGATATGGGTATATCTATTTCATGAAACATAAGTCCGAAACTTTCGAGAAGTTTAAGGAATTTCAAAGTGAGGTAGAGAATCAACGTAACAAGAAGATTAAATTTCTACGTTCTGATCGTGGAGGTGAATATCTAAGTTACGAGTTTGGCGAGCATTTGAAGAAATGCGGAATACTTTAGCAATTGACACCGCCGGGAACACCACAGCGTAATGGTGTGTCCGAACATCGTAATCGAACTCTCTTAGATATGGTTCGTTCTATGATGTCACTTACAGATTTATCGCTATCATTTTGGGGTTATGCATTAGAAACAGCCGCATTCACTTTAAATAGGGAACCATCTAAATCCGTTGAAACGACACCATATGAATTATGGTTTGGAAAGAAACCTAGATTGTCGTTCCTTAAAGTTTGGGGTTGCGAAGCCTATGTAAATAAGTTACAACCGGACAAGCTTGAACCCAAAGCGGAAAAATGCGTCTTCATAGGATACCCGAAGGAAACTATTGGGTATACCTTCTATCATAGATCCGAAGGAAAAATCTTCGTTGCCAAGAATGGATCCTTTCTAGAGAAGGAATTTCTCTCGAAAGAAGTGACTGGAAGGAAAGTAGAACTCGACGAGGTTGTTGAACCTTCTCTCGAAATTGCGAGTAGCGCAACACCGGAAGAAGTTCCTGTGGTGCCTGCACCAATAAGAGAGGAAGCTAATGATGATGATCATGAAACTTCGGTTGTAGTTGCTACAGAGCCTCGCAGGTCAACGAGAACTCGTACCACTCTAGATTGGTATGATCCCGTTATGAGTGTCATGTTGGTGGATGTAACACCCTCAGAATCGGACCTATGCAAGTTTGAGCAAAATTCGCCAAACCCGCATAGAAACGATTCAAAGGTGCCCACCAGGCACTTTCGTGCGGGTGGAAAACGAAGTAATAACATTACACAACAGTCCTCGATGGGACCCACGTAAGATATATATATAACAGCGACTCAATGAGTCAAGAATACAGTATACAAAGACAAAGATCCAAATCACCTTGAATGATAGGCGTCCGACTACGGACAAGATGCAAATGGGGCTAAGAGCCCGAAGAATAACCAATGGCCCATAACCGCCCTGCCAAGCCGGAAGGGTAACCCCGCTAACGACGCCGATCTCAAAACCTGCTTAAACAAAAGGGTGCCGACAAAGGGCAAAGGAAAAAGAAGGAGCGTCGATCGAGGCCAAGACACGGCGAGGCTAGAATTCAAGGTCCTCGCCTACATAGGTATGGTGGATCGGCGGCAAAGATGCACTAAACAACCTATAGAGACTCGAAACATCTGGCGCCAAACAGAGAGGGGTAAGAAAGACCTATGCGGATCCAACCTGAAGCTAACACCAAACAAACCCATCCTGGCATTTCCCCCTCGAGACCAAACGAGGAAGTCAACCAAGGAACTCACACCGTTGGCAGTTTTTACTTATTCCGTTATCGTTGCAGCAATTACTAGTCAGGTATAGATAATCATCCTGATAAAATAAGCAGTGGGCACTTTTAGTTAATCATTCCGTTGTAGTTGCAACAATTACTAATCAGATACAGATAGCATGAGATAAACCCAAAACCCAGCAGTTGTTGGTACTTTTATTCAGCCATTCCGTTGTAGTTGCAATACTTACTAGTCAGATACAATTGCCGCAAGCGACAACCAAACAAGCAATTGTGGGCAGTATTAATTAGCCATTCCATTATAGTGAAGCTGATTACTAGTCATTATAAGTCAAATTTATAGCAGTAAACTTTAGTTATGCTTGTCTATGATCGAGATACTGTGCTCCAAGTCGTCCATATCCGCGGACACGGCTTTCAGAAAGTTTTACCCGGCCGGGGTGCACCAATAGCAACACACGCTCGATCAACCTCGGAAAAACCAAATCAAAACCCAACGAGGCTTTCACGACTGAACAATCACAAGATTCAGAAATATTTCAGGGGGCCACCCCTTTGAGTAGAACCCGCAACGGAGTAAGCAAGCTCCGAGACGGCCTCAAGGTTGCGCCAATGGCTGTAAGCGACTGGGAACCCGAAAGTGTGGCTGGGCTTGTCGATACCGTGTAATCACTCCGCATCCTAAACAGTACAGTGTGCTCCTCGCACAAATTAAATACAGAAAGTAGCATGGCATAAGTACAGGATCGTAATAAAACCGCAAACTAGTTGTGGCCCCAAGAAATAAGACTGAATCAAGCTCTGGCTCAGGGGGGTCCCATATACCTCCCGGATGTGGATAGCGCGATAAATCAAGGAACAGGTATCAAGTACTCGGGGTCTTACGGGACACAAGTGGGCGTTCGGAAACCAAATATTATCTATCACCCACCGATGCCTCTGCTTATTTCAATTTTAGTTGTTAAACAAAAATTAAAGCGACGATAAGTAAAACTAGAATCATCTCCAACATCAACATGCGGCAATACATCAGCATCTGTGGCATATGACGACACCCAACAGCACTTGAGCAAGCGACTACGACGCGCAAGTCCAACTATCTACCAAACAACAGGTAATAGGATGTGTCCAAGGCAATATAGGGCTGCACGGTATATCACAGGTACGGAAACTAAAGCATCGCAACACAGATAGCAATAGATCAACAGGAGGGAAATAAAGACTATGAAAGTAAGATAGGTGGAAAGGGGGAGATGCTCGCCTGAAAACATTGTCGAAGGTTCAACCGAAGATCGGGACGAAGCTCACATCAACTCAACGGCCTTATCCGCGAAGAAGCAAAACACTAGAAGAAACACCGGATGCAATATTTAATACACGGCAGAAGATCGGCATGATGCATGCATGATGTATTACAAGGCGAAGATGCGGTGCATTTAGGTCATATTAAGCGGAAACGGGGTCCCGACAATTAGTTAGGTGGTTCATGTTATTTAGAAACCCCGCAATTTAAATGTTGTTTAACATGGTAGGAGATAAGACCGGGTTCGCTACACAAATTTAAATGAGGCCAATATGGGACTAGATTTGCCCGCATATGGGCCCCATGTTTAATTAATAGGTGAATCGGCATAAGGCCCCCAAACCAAAGATATGCATGCGAGATGACAATTAATATGCAACAATTTGTTATTACATTTATAAAATAGGCTCGAGAAAGGGGTTCACACATTAGGGGTCTCGACGATCTTGGGTCTCCGGGTTCGATCTGGTTCGACGGAGCGTTCTCGGCGGGCTCGTTCTCGAACTCCGGTAGGTCTGTCGCATCGGGGGCTCGGTCATGTTGTCGGTCATGGCGGGCGGGGGAGGTTCTCGGTGTCCGTGAGGTAGGCCTTGTCGTGCCTCAGCGTAGTACTTGGGAAGGTTCGGGGTTCCACGGTTCTTCCGTCACCGCTCTTGTCGCTCCACGGTTTCGGTCTTGGGATCCAGGAAGAACTTGGCGATCGGGTCGTCCTCGGTTCCGTGTAGTCGATCATGGCGTTCCGAGGAGAGGATCTCGTCACTCCAGGAGATCTTGGGGTTCCTCGTCGACGGCCTTCGGGTACGGGGGTTTTGGCGGTGTTCGGATTCGGAGCCGCGACGAAGACCTCGGGGCACCATGTACATGTACATCCTTCGCATCCATCGGCATCGTTGACGGAGGGCTCGCCGACCGAGGCGGCGCGGCCCGGGTCATGGGGTTTCGGGCAGGCCTCGAGGTGGGGTCCGCGCGGATCGGGCGGCGATGGCTGAGGCGTCGGGCGAGCGGAGAGCCGGCTCGCCGGCCGGCGCGAGGTCATGGCGGCGGGGCGCGCGGAGGTGGCTGCAGAGGCGGCCGGGCGCTCGGCCGAGGATCGCCGGGCGGCGCGGCGCGAGGGCGGACGGCGGCGCTGGCTGGCGGCGGCGCACCGAGCACGCGTGGACGGAGCGCTGGGAGCGGGCGTGGAGGAGGCGAGGGGAACGCCGACGCTGGGCGGCGGCAGGCGGCTGCGAGGAGCTCCGTCGGGCGCTGTCAGCGACGGGCCAGAGGCCCGGGGCGACGCGGGCGGGAGAAGCGGCTCCGGCGGCCGAGGAGGTGCCGGCGCGGGCTCGACGGATGCGCCCGGACGCGGGCCGGGAGACGCGGTGGCGGGCTTGCAGAGGGGAGAGGGGGTCGCTGGGAACGGGGTCGGAGGGAGGAGGCCGGCGAGGGGGTGGCGCAAGCGGAGGAGGGCGAGCGCGCTGGCGAGGTAGCGGTGGCGGCGGACGGAGAGACAGCAGTGAGGAGCAGTGGTGAAGCGGTGGCGAGGGAAGGTGATCATGAGCGGGAAGGTGGGGGATGCGCGAGGGGGATGGTAGTGGTGGGCCAGGTGGGGTAGGGTATCGGGCCCAGGGGTGGCTGGTAGTGGGCGAAGGGCCAGGCGGGCCGACGTGGGGACAGGTGGGGTTGGCGCACGCGTGAGCCGGCGTCTTGTGTCTTGGGTGTAGTGTGCCTGAGAGGGAGAGAGAGGGAAGGGAGAGAGGGAGTGGGGTGAGGGAGTGACGTGGCGGCGCGTGAGTGGTTGAGGGAGAGGGAGGAGGTGAGGTGGCAAGCAGGGATTAGAGGGGGTGATGTGGAGGGTTGGGTTGGGTAGATAGCTGGGTAGGTCTAGGATTTTACAGGGCGGGTTAGGTGGACCGTTCTGAAATATGGGGGTGGTCGTTCGGGTCGATCGGCCCGGTCGACTGCCCCCGCTAAAACAAATTAAATATTTTTAATGTTTTAAACGGGGCTTTTGCAAACCGATGCTAGACAAAATAAATAATCTGGACAAGCCCGGGTTTTGCGTCTGAATAAGGATGAGGCGTTTAGAAAACAAAATAGGGTTTTCTGCAAATAGTTTTGTGCAAACTATGCATGATGATGACGATGCAATGCACAAATTCAACGCGATTTTCTAGTAGTGGTTTTGCGGGATGCCACAATTCGACACCACTAACAAGGGATCTCGCCCTCGAGATCCGCCTCATGGTACCGGAAGGAAGGTAGGCGATCTGATCCTTCGCGCTTCGTGTAGATCCTCGCGACACCACTAACGAGGGTTCCTTCTTCATCTGGAGGACAGCGACACCAACAACAAAGAGGTCGTTGCTCCTGATCGTCGAGGGAACACTCCGGGAACAAGAGGACGAAGATAAAGGTATCAACAAATAAAGCCACCTCTAACTTCGTTGGAAAGAGGGAACCGATGCATTCTCATCAACTTCAATGTACAAAAGCGAATATAAAGGGTAGTCGGCATGGGGGCCAATCCATCACGCACCCAAACTATTACTCCGCACAATCAGTAGAAGAGCGTGCAACCATTCTCGGAATCAGACTGAAGATCTCGGCAAGCGAGGTTCGGAACAAAGGAGTGATGCAGACTCTGCATCGGATCTGGCGTAGATGATGTCGTCGCGTCGGAAAACACCGGAAGGCACAAACAAGGAACAAAGAATGGTACCACAGCAGACGGATTCATCAGGCAGCTTGAACACCAGATGTAGCTACGCCGTTATCAAAGAAGGAAGCGAAACCCTGAAGGTACGACGGAACCCAACCACGAGAAATCCTGGACTCGAAGAGGAAGAGGAGAGCGGATTCAAAACACGTAGAGGTAAGAGGAGAATAGCAGAGGGGTAAGGAGTAAAAGCATACCTAATCAGATCTATCCAACCGATTTTTTTTCAAAAATAGTTTTGACACTCTACTTCGGCCGTTAGCTAGGTTATCCTACAGGCTGGACTTGTGGGGTATCGCAACTGCTGAGCTCTGATACCACTCAGAACACCTCCGAATCGGACCTATGCAAGTTTGAGCAAAATTCGCCAAACCCGCATAGAAACGATTCAAAGGTGCCCACCAGGCACTTTCGTGCGGGTGGAAAACAAAGTAATAACATTACACAACAGTCCTCGATGGGACCCACAGAACAGATATATATATAACAACGACTCAATGAGTCAAGAATATAGGTATACAGTACAAAGATCCAAATCACCTTGAAATGATAGAGCGTCCGACTACGGACAAGATGCAAATGGGGCTAAGAGCCCTGAAGAATAACCAATGGCGTCCATAACCCTGCCCAGGCCAAGCCGGAAGGGTAACCCTGCTAACGACGTCGATCTTAAAACCTGCTTAAACAAAAGGGGTGCCGGCAAAGGGCAAAGGAAAAAGAAGGAGCGTCAGTACTGAGGCCAGTACACGGCGAGGCTAGAATTCGGCGGTCCTCGCCTACATAGGTATGGTGGACTGAAGCGGCAGCGGCAGCATGCACTAAACAACCTATAGAGACTCGAAACATCTGGCGCCAAACAGAGAGGGGTAAGAAAGACCTATGCGGATCCAACCTGAAGCTAACACCAAACAAACCCATCCTGGCATTTCCCCCTCGAGACCAAACGAGGAAGTCAACCAAGGAACTCACACCGTTGGCAGTTTTATTTATTCCGTTATCGCAGCAATTACTAGTCGTATAGATAATCATCCCGATAAAATAAGCAAGGCACTTTTAGTTAATCATTCCGCTAGAAGTTGCAACAATTACTAATCGACATGTATAGCATGAGATAAACCCAAAACCCAGCAGTTGTTGGTACTTTTATTCAGCCATTCCGTTGTAGTTGCAATACTTACTAGTCAGATACAATTGCCGCAAGCGACAACCAAACAAGCAATTGTGGGCAGTATTAATTAGCCATTCCATTATAGTGAAGCTGATTACTAGTCATTATAAGTCAAATTTATAGCAGTAAACTTTAGTTATGCTTGTCTATGATCGAGATACTGTGCTCCAAGTCGTCCATATCCGCGGACACGGCTTTCAGAAAGTTTTACCCGGCCGGGGTGCACCAATAGCAACACACGCTCGATCAACCTCGGAAAAACCAAATCAAAACCCAACGAGGCTTTCACGACTGAACAATCACAAGATTCAGAAATATTTCAGGGGGCCACCCCTTTGAGTAGAACCCGCAACGGAGTAAGCAAGCTCCGAGACGGCCTCAAGGTTGCGCCAATGGTCAAGTTTAATCGGGAACCCGAAGTGTGGCTGGGCTTGTCGATACCGCGTAATCACTCCGCATCCTAACAAAGACAAAGTGTGCTCCTCGCACAAATTAAATACAGAAAGTAGCATGGCATAAGTACAGGATCGTAATAAAACCGCAAACTAGTTGTGGCCCCAAGAAATAAGACTGAATCAAGCTCTGGCTCAGGGGGGTCCCATATACCTCCCGGATGTGGATAGCGCGATAAATCAAGGAACAGGTATCAAGTACTCGGGGTCTTACGGGACACAAGTGGGCGTTCGGAAACCAAATATTATCTATCACCCACCGATGCCTCTGCTTATTTCAATTTTAGTTGTTAAACAAAAATTAAAGCGACGATAAGTAAAACTAGAATCATCTCCAACATCAACATGCGGCAATACATCAGCATCTGTGGCATATGACGACACCCAACAGCACTTGAGCAAGCGACTACGACGCGCAAGTCCAACTATCTACCTAACAACAGGTAATAGGATGTGTCCAAGGCAATATAGGGCTGCACGGTATATCACAGGTACGGAAACTAAAGCATCGCAACACAGATAGCAATAGATCAACAGGAGGGAAATAAAGACTATGAAAGTAAGATAGGTGGAAAGGGGGAGATGCTCGCCTGAAAACATTGTCGAAGGTTCAACCGAAGATCGGGACGAAGCTCACATCAACTCAACGGCCTTATCCGCGAAGAAGCAAAACACTAGAAGAAACACCGGATGCAATATTTAATACACGGCAGAAGATCGGCATGATGCATGCATGATGTATTACAAGGCGAAGATGCGGTGCATTTAGGTCATATTAAGCGGAAACGGGGTCCCGACAATTAGTTAGGTGGTTCATGTTATTTAGAAACCCCGCAATTTAAATGTTGTTTAACATGGTAGGAGATAAGACCGGGTTCGCTACACAAATTTAAATGAGGCCAATATGGGACTAGATTTGCCCGCATATGGGCCCCATGTTTAATTAATAGGTGAATCGGCATAAGGCCCCCAAACCAAAGATATGCATGCGAGATGACAATTAATATGCAACAATTTGTTATTACATTTATAAAATAGGCTCGAGAAAGGGGTTCACACATTAGGGGTCTCGACGATCTTGGGTCTCCGGGGTTCGGGATCTGTGGTTCGACGGAAGCGTTCTCGGCGGGCTCGTTCTCGAACTCCGGGGTAGGTCTGTCGCATCGGGGTCTCGGTCATGTTGTCGGTCATGGCGTTCGGGGGAGGTTCTCGGTGTCCGTGAGGTAGGCCTTGTCGTGCCTTAGCGTAGTACTTGGGGAGGTTCGGGGTTCCACGGGTTCTTCCGGGTCACTGCCGTTCTTGTCGTTCCACGGTTTCGGTCTTCGGGATCCAGAGGAAGAACTTGGCGATCGGGTCGCGGCGTCCTCGGTTCCGTGTAGTCGATCATGGCGTTCCGAGGAGAGGATCTCGTCACTCCAGGAGATCTTGGGGTTCCTCGTCGACGGCCTTCGGGTACGGGGGTTTTGGCGGTGTTCGGATTCGGATCCGCGACGAAGACCTTGGGGCACCATGTACATGTACATCCTTCGCATCCATCGGCATCGAGCCGGTCTTGCCGGTGAACTACCGTGTACGAAGATCTTGACATACGGCGGGATCGGTCTCGGGTTCGCGCCACGGGCGATTTATAGCGGCGTAGGGCGCGTAGAGGTTGGCCTCGGACTGTTGACGAGGGGCCTCCGACCGAGGCGATGCGGGCCCGGTCGCGGGGTTTCGGGCAGGCCTCGAGGTGGGGTCCGCGCGACCGGGCGGCGGCGGTCGAGGCGTCGGGCGAGCGCAGAGAGCCGGGCGCTCGGCTCTGCGGCGTCGCGACGGGCGGCGGGCGGCGAGGTGGCGGGCAGAGGCGGCGCTGGCCGAGGATCGCCGGGCGCTGGGCGTGAGGGCGGACGACGGCGCTGGGCGGCGGCGGTCGCGACCGAGCACGCGGTGGACGGAGCGCGGAGCGGACGTGAGGAGGCGGGCGAGAGGGAACGCCGACGCTGGGCGGCGAGGCAAAGCGGCTGCGAGGAGCTCCGTCGGCGCGCTGGGCGACGGGCCAGAGGCCCGGGGCGACGCGCGGGAGAAGGGGCGGCTGGCGGCCGAGGAGGTGCCGGCGCGCTGGCTCGACGGATGCGCCATGACGCGGCCGGGAGAGGGGGTCAAGGGCTTGGCAGAGGGGAGAGGGGTCGCTGAACGGGCCTGAGGGAGGAGGCCGGCGAGGGGGTGGCGAAGGAGGAGGGCGAAGGCTAGCGAGAGGTGGCGGGCGACGGAGAGACGGCGGCCGGGAGAGCAGGGGCCAAGTGACGGCAAGCAGGGAAGCGGCTGGGAAGGTGATCATGAAAGGGAAGGTGGGGATGCGCGAGGGGATGGTAGTGGTGGGGCAGTGGGTAGGGTATCGGCCGGGTGGCTGGTAGGGGCGAAGGGCCAGGCGGGCCGACGTGGGGACAGGTGGGGTTGGCGCACGCGTGAGCCGGGAGCGTCTTGGTACTGTAAAGTGTGTAGTGTTCTGAGAGGGAGAGAGGAAGGGAGAGGGAGTGGGGTGAGGGAGTGACGTGGCGGCGCGTGAGTGGTTGAGGGAGAGGGAGGAGGTGAGGTGGCAAGCAGGGATTGGAGGGGGTGATGTGGAGGGTTGGGTTGGGTAGATAGCTGGGTAGGTCTAGGATTTTCTGTATGGGTTAGGTGGACCGCTCGAATATGGGGTGGTCGTCGATCGACGATGGCCGATCGCCCGCTAAAACAAATTAAATATTTTTAATGTTTTAAACGGGGCTTTTGCAAACCGATGCTAGACAAAATAAATAATCCGGACAAGCCCGGGTTTTGCGTTTGAATAAGGATGAGGCGTTTAGAAAACAAAATAGGGTTTTCTGCAAATAGTTTTGTGCAAACTATGCATGATGATGACGATGCAATGCACAAATTCAACGCGATTTTCTAGTAGTGGTTTTGCGGGATGCCACAGTGGACAACACCGATGACCCTGCGGCATATGAGGAAGCGATGATGAGCCCAGATTCCAATAAATGGCAAGAAGCCATGAAATCCGAGATTGGATCCATGTACGAAAACCAAGTATGGACTTTGGTGGACTTACTGGGATGGCCTAAGGTCACGAGAACAAATGGATTTTCAAGAAGAAAACAGATGCTGATGGTAATTTACTGTCTATAAAGCTCGACTTGTCGCAAAGGGGTTTCGACAAATTCAAGGAGTTGACTACGATGAAACTTTCTCACCAGTAGCGAAGCTAAAGTTTGAGGATTATGTTAGCAATCACTGCATATTATGATTATGAGATATGGCAGATGGATGTCAAAACAACATTCCTCAATGGAGACATTGATGAAGAGTTGTATATGATGCAACCCAAAGGTTTTGTCGATCCTAAAGATGCTAACAAGGTATGCAAACTTCAACGGTCCATCTATGGATTGAAGCAAGCATCCCGAAGTTGGAATCAACGTTTTGATAAGGTGATCAAAAGTTTTGGTTTTATACAAACTTATGGAGAAGCTTGTATTTACCAGAAAGTGAGTGGGAGCTCTGTAGCATTCTTAATACTTTATGTAGATGACATATTTTTGATTGGGAATGATGTAGACCTTCTTAATAGTGTCAAGGAATATTTGAATAATAGTTTTTCAATGAAAGATCTTTGCGAAGAAGCTTACATATTAGGCATAAAGATTTATAGAGATAGATCAAGACACCAAATATCATTGTCACAAAGTACATATTTGGACAAAGTTCTAAAGAGGTTTGGAATGGAAGATAGCAAGAAAGGGTTCTTGCCCATGTTGCCCAATACGACCTTGAGTAAAACTCAAAGTCCGACATCGGCAGAAGATAGAGAAAGGATGAGTAAGACTCCCTATGCCTCAGCCATAGGATCTCTAATGTATGCCATGGTATGTACTAGACCCGACATTGCATATGCTGTTAGTTTAACTAGCAGATATCAAAGTGATCCAGGAGTGGATCATTGGACAGCGGTCAAAAACATCCTTAAGTACTTGAGAAGAACTAAGGATATGGTTCTTTCTTATGGAGGTGATGAACAGCTCGTTGTTAATGCTTACAACGATGCTAGTTGGAACACCGATCCGGATGATTCTAAATCACAATCTGGATATGTATTTATTTTGAATGGTGCGGCAGTTAGCTGGAGGAGTGCAAAGCAAAGCGTTGTGGCGAGATCTTCAACTGAATCGGAATACATGGCTGCTTCGGAGGCTTCACAAGAAGCGATATGGATGAAAGAGTTCATTACAGAGCTGGGTGTGGTTCCTAGTGCGCTGGACCCAATGTATATCTACTGTGATAACATGGGTGCCATAGCCAATGCGCAAGAACCAAGGTCACACAAGAAGCTGAAGCACATCAAGCTACGTTTTCATGCTATTCGAGAACATGTCCAAGATGGGGACATAAAGATTTGCAAAGTACACACAGATCTGAATGTGGCGGATCCGTTGACTAAACCTCTCCCGAGGGCAAAACATGACCCGCACCAAACTGCCATGGGTGTTCGGTATATTACCATGTAATCTAGATTAGATGACTCTAGTGCAAGTGGGAGACTGTTGGAGATATGCCCTAGAGGCAATAATAAATGTAGTTATTATTATATCTTTGTGTTTATGATAAATGTTTACATTCATGCTATAATAGTATTAACAAGGAAACATTAATACTTGTGTGATTTGTAAACTAAAATAGAGTCCCTAGTATAGCCTCTTTATAATACTAGCTTGTTGGTTAAAAGATGATTGTGGTTTCCCTATCATGAACATTGAGATGTTATTAACAACAAGATCATATCGTTAGGAGAATGATATGGTGGACATACTCCTATAGATAAGCGTAGCATAAAGATCAAGTCATTTTAAAGTTCAATTGCTATATGCTTTCTGATACATAGTAACCTAATTCCTTCGACCATGAGATCATGCATATCACCTTTACCGGATGTATGCTTTGATGACATCAAACACCACACCGTAACTGGGTGCTATAAAGGTGGCATTGAGTGTTCGGAAAGTATTGGTTGAGACACATGGATCAAGAGTGGGATTTTTCCATCCATATGACAGATAGATATACTCTGGGCCCTCTCGGTGAAATGTCATCCAATTAGCTTGCAAGCATGTGACTGGCTCACAAGGGATCACATATCACGGGAACGAGAAAAGAGTACTTATCAGTAACGAGGTTGAACTAGGTATGCAGAGATACCAACGATCATAACCTCTGATAAGTAAACTATCGTGAGACAAAGGGAAATTGGTATCGTATGTAAGTGGTTCATTCGATCGCAAAGTAATCATAGAAATATGTGGGAGCCATATGAATTTCCAGATTCCTCTATTGGTTATTGTTCGGAGAAGTGTCTCGGTCATGTCCGCATAATTCACGAACCGTAGGGAGACACACTTAAGGATTCGACGTTCTTTGAGTAGTTATCGAATGATGAGAAAGAGTCCGAATGTTGTTCGGAGTCTCGAATGGGATTCGGGATATCACGAGGAGATACGGAATGGTCCGGAGAATAAGATTCATATAAGGAAAGTCTTGTTTCGGAGTTGGAGAATGGTTCCGTTGTTTTCATCAGGAATGTTCTAGAAGGTTCCGGAATGTCCGGCACTCCGGAGGGGAAGGGTACATGAATGTGTTATATCAAGTTGGTATGATTGCATCATGTACTAAGTGTCATCGCTGAACAAAATAGAGGATTTAATCAAATCCTTGTTTGAAAAGTCAAACGCCAATTTGAAAGTCAAACGGCTAATTTTGGGAAGTGGAGAGGGAGGTGGAAACCGATTTGGGGAGGAGTTCCTCCCCTCCACCGCCGGCCCACCTCCAAGCCGAGTTGGGGAGGGACTCCCCTCCCCTTGGCCGCGCCTTCCACCTATAAAGGGAGGGGCAGGGTTGCCCCTCCTAACACACAAGTTCCCTACCTCTAAACCCTAGCCCCAAGCCGCCGCTGCCCTCCATAGCCGCCGCCGGCCCTAGGGCACTCGCCGCCGCCACCTAGGTCAAACCCTAGCCGCCAGCCTAGCCCCCTCCTCGGCGTGTCTATACCCTAGATCGTCGAGGGACTCTCTCATAGTCCACCATACTCGCTCCGGCTTAAGGCGAAGCCCTGCGAGATCTCCCCTCTACTTCCGGTACCACGCCGTTGTGCTGCCGGAATCGCGAGGAGAGTGCTACAACCTCCGCTGCCTGCTGGAACAACGGAGAGGAAGGTCTTTGTCGAGTACCGAAGAGGGGGAGAGAGATCCTTCACGAGGAGGTGTGAGTGAGAAGTGAGGAGAGGGGTGCCTTTTATAGGAGAGGGGGGAACCCCAAGGGGGTGGCCGACGCATGGGGTCTGCCTCTTGCCCTCCCCTCTTCATGTGGGTGGACACTCCACTCACAAAATTCCTTTAAAATCCCTCCACTCAAAATCCCACTCAAACTTGCCATTAAATTTCCACCAAATTTAATGCAAACTCTCATTAAATAAAACTCTTTTATTTTATTCAGAATTTTGTCAATTAGTTTAATGACAAACATTCACAAATAAACCCTTGTTAGAATTCTATTTCACATGCATAACCACTTTATGCAATTTCACCCGAAAACCTGTTTCGGTATCTAGTGAAATAAATTCCTGCGCTTGTTCATTCTTTCAGCATGAAACTTTTGCTCCAATTGGATGTCGGTGTCTCTTAAGTGTGTCACCCTACGGTTCGTGAATAATGCGTACATGATCGAGACCCCTCTCGGATCAATAATCAGAAGCGGGATTTGGAGACCCATACTGACTCCCACACATTCAACGATGACCTTCTTGTGATCGTCGAAACCTTTTATGCTAGTATCTTAATCCCTTTGTTTCACGATATATTACATGTTCGAGATTCGATCATCGGTATCTCCATACCTAGTTTGATCTCGTTACTGACATGCACTCTTTTCTCGTTCCCGTGATATAACATTCTAGTGATCAAATCACTTGCTTGCAAGCTAACCAATGTGATATCACCGAGAGGGCCCAGAGTATATCTATCCATCATCGGGATGAACAAATTCCACTCTCGATCCATGGGCCTCAACATAACACTTTATTAGTTCTGAATTCATCTTTATAATCACCCTGTTACGGTGTGACGTTTGATGTTATCAAGAAACTCTTCCGGTGTTAGTGATTGACATGATATCATGGTCTAAGGATTAGGATCACTTCGTAAGTTGTTATAGCAATATAAACTCAATGACTTTGATCGTAATGCTATACTTCGGATGAATGTTGAAAGTGTAAGATGGTTAACCTAGAGGGGGGTGAATAGGTTTCTACAAAATTCTTTATAATCTTTTGCAAGTTTTAGGCTTTGCGGAATATAAGTGAGCCTAAATGAAAACTAGGTGAGGCAACCAAGATGATGTAGAAGATACTTCAAGCTCGAAGGCTATCACAAGATAAGCAACACAACTAAGAGATCGGTTACGGAGTAACCAAAGCACGCGGAGACGAAGATGTATTCCCGTGTTCACCACCTTTGGGAAGGGGGCTACGTCACGTTGGAGAGGTGCGAGGTTCCACGAAGGATTCCTCACGCGCCACGAAGGCTCACCTTCTTCTCCAAGCCTATCCCTCGAAGGAATAGCTCACTTACTCATGGTAGACTTTAAGGTAGTCTCCAAACCCTCACAAACTTTCCACGGAGCAAATCACAAGCCGAATGCCTCCGGGCGAGCCTAGCCGCCTAGGGTTTCCCACAAACCCAAGAGTAACAAGCTAACTCGATGAACTCAAGGGGGAATGAACTTTGGCTTGGTGGAAACGTAGATCGGGACCTCCTATTCCTTTCTACCAAAGGGATTTGGATTTGGTTGGGTAGAATGGGAGATCCTCAAGCTTTTCTGTTTCAACAATGGGGAGAGAGAGAGAGAGAGCTTCAAGAAATGATATAAACTGAATGCCTAACCTTCTCAAGCTGGAAGAAGGGATATTTATACTCAAGGAGAAAAACTAGCCGTTTTGAGCCAAAAACGCAAGGTCCGGTTTTAAGTTCGGTAAGACCGGTTCACACACCGGATAGTCCGGTCCTCAGCCCGGAAAACCGGACTGAAACCGAATCTTCTCTCAGTTCCCAGACTCGGATAAATTCCGAGTGAGTAAACCGGAAAACCCGGTTTGAGTCCGGATTTCCGATCCTGACACCGGACGGTCCGGTCTGGGAGCCGGTCCAACCGGTCTGAAAACCGGATCTGCGGAAAAGGCTTTGGTGGATAGGATTTCTTCTCTTCTCTCTTTGGTGATGGATTAGGTAGGAGAAAGGGATGTGTATATGGCTTAGGTGATCATCCCCAACAAGCTCATCGAGAGAACCCCTCTTAATAGTATGGAGCTCCTAACCGGACTCAAATTACATAAAAAGGGAAAACTCCGGTGCAAAGCTTCGTTATCAAAATGGGGGGGTCTCCGATAACCTTTCATCACAGCATCAGACTAGAGCCTGTGTAAGACACTAGAAATAGCATTAGTCCACTCTAACCATGGTATCATTGTCAACCAAAAATAGCATAGGGTAAAATACACTTTCAATCTCCCCCTTTTTGGTTGGCGATGACAAACCGAGCTAGAGTTCTCAAAGATATTATAAACAACAATAGACATAGTCATAGCATAATATAAATATCCATGGTTCACACACATAGCACAAACTTGTCCAACAGACGGAACGAAAGCATATAGTTCATACATAAAGCGAAAGGGAAAGCACAATGCCATAAGAAGCAATGAGAACGCAAGGGGCATTGTGCTAACGGCGAACCCCGGAAAACCCCGGCAAGGAACCCGTAGATAACTAATAGAACTCTACTCTTCTCCCCCATTGGCATCGGGACACCAAAAAGGAAGAGGAGGAGAGCGATGCTAACGCAGCCCAACTAGAAGAACAGCGGAGGAGGAGGAGGGACATCTTCCTCTTCAGAGTACTCATCACTATCAGCAGCATCATCATTGTCCTCATCATCATCATGACCCTGAGCAGAGGGACCACCAGGACCACTGGGAGCAAACTGACCGGGGAAGTACCCATAGAACATAGCATCATCAAGAGGCGGCATCTCATAGTTGACATAAGGTACAGGGGCCATCTCAGGACCATCTGGTGGAGGAGTGACATTCTCGGTCGCAAGATACTCATTGTGGCGGCGCCTAGTCTCCTGGCTCAATTCCAAAGCCTTGTCACTCACATCATAGGTAGAACGACACATCTGGAATAGCCTCTTGAAAAACTTGGCAGCACCACCCTTCGGCCTTGGGTGAGAGGAGGACTCACCAACAGGACGACGATAACCAGCCCGAGTAGAAAAAGAAGGCCGAGGATCATGAGCAGCTTTGGTGCGGTGCTTAGGAGGCCGCATCCCAGGGACATCAGGAGTATGGGCACGGAGACAAAGATTGAGCATTTCTTTTTCCTCACGCTCTCCCACCATCACACCAGGCGGCACCACCCGATTGAGAAGCTTCTGAACATACGCGCAAAAAGTGGGAGTCATCCTATCCAAAGCAGCCCGCCGCAGCTCACAGTACACAAAGTCACATCCATCAATCTTCCTCAGCCGATCCGGGTGACAGTAGTACAACAAGTTGGCAAAATACCCACGGCAGTTGGTGGAATCGCCAACACGGGGAACAAGGGACTGACGGAAGATAGTGGCCAAGGTGTGATAGTAGTAATACATGCCAATCATGCATGGGGGACTCCACTGAGAATCACTGGGATAGCAGAAAGCAAGAGTCTCAGCAGGCTTGACCTTCTCACTATGAATACGAAAGCCTCCGCCGCGACCAGTGTAGCCCATGACATCGACCAAAATAGCATAACTAGCCTGAAAACGCCTCGTGCCAGTCATACAAGTCATAGTGCGATCGTCATCATCATGAAAATAGACTGTGCAAAAGAACTGACGGATGAAGTCGGGGTAATATTCCTCCTTGAGACAGACGAGGTCGAACAGATCCATTTTCCTCAAAGCTTCATCAACATAGAAGTAATCAGAGGCTGCATACATATTGAAACACTCCAGATTGAGATCTTGAATGTGGCCACAAGGAGTGACCCGGAACTGAGTGTAAATGTGATCCCACATCATAGCCTGAGTCTCAGTCCAAAATTTCTTGTCAAATCCTGCATAGGTGCGTTGCTTGAAGCAATAGGGATTCTGCTTGCGGAGAGCCCGGTACTGACCAATCTCCATACCCTTCAGATTTTGACAAGGCACATCCTCAGCCTCGGCCTGAGAAGCTTGCTTCTTACCCCTGTTAGCTTTGAGTTTGATGCGCCCAGAGCGAGCGCTACCCTCAGGCTCAAGCTGCACAGATTGAGTGTTGCAACAAGCCCGCTTAATCCTGTTAGCAACTTCGGGCACATACTCACGATCAGGCACATACTCATCACCAGCAGAATCAGCGTCTTCACCTGTGAAAAAGAGAGAGAGAGGTTGGGGAGCACAGAGATAAGTACACATGCCAAAGGGGAGGATGAGAGAAAAAGAAACTTGGATTTGTGCAAGTGCATGGTAAAATAGGAGACATTGCAGAGAGGTCCGGTGTGGCCGAACAACCGATCCGAACGGATGGTCGGTGCAGTCAGTTGGACTGAAGCCAAACCGGACGGTCCGGTGTCAGAGCCGGAAAACCGGACTCAGACCGGACGGTGCTGACAAAGGACCAACCGGTTTCAAACCGAGATCCACAGAGGCCAGTATGCAATGTAAAATCGTACCAATGACTCAAGTACTTGCAAATACAGTTCTAAGCAGTGGGTAGGACATGGAGGAATGAGGTGGGGAAAAACTAGGTGGACCCTAATTTCTCAAATCCAACACAATGTATGACAAAACATAGGGATTTGAGAAGGACAAGAGGAGAGGGAGAAAAGGAGTACCAGGGACATGGCTTCCGTGAAGGAAGGCACCAAGGAGCCCTTGAGGAAGGAGAACACCAAAAGGTCCCGAACCACATGAGAGGAAGAAATTCCTTTGGTGAGAAGCCTCCAAAGTCCTTCCTTACGAAAGGGGGGCCCGATTTAGGGACCCTGGGGGGGGAAACCCCCTAGGAGGGGGGGGGGGGGGGGGGGGGGGCGACAATGGAGGAGGAGAGGTCGGGGGAAGTGAAGTGGAACTGTGGGAGGGAGGGGGACCAGGGAGAAGAGGGAGAAAAGAAAAACAGATCTAAAACTCGGTTTAAGTTCGGTTGAACGAGATCCAAACCGGAGGACCGGTCCACACTCGGAAAACCGGATTGCAACCGAAAACGATTCGACACGAGATTCGGATAGACCGGTATAGTATGACCATACTTTCGGTCAGTCCGTTTTCCGATCTTGGCACCGGCTGTCTCGGCTGGGAGCCGGTTCGACCGGGCCAAAAACCGAACAACAGATTTTTTTTTGTTTTCGAGGATGGCATGTGCATTTAGAGGAAGATAGTAGACTCCAAAAGGGTAGAGGAAGCAGGTGATCTAGGCATGCCTATTGGAAAGAACCAATTTCAACCTCACAAAGAGCAACAATAGGCATGATTCGAAGATATCAAGAGCTAGAGGAAGCTCAAACTCAGAGAGCCTCAAGATGGAAACCATTGAAAAGAAAAGGAGGCTAGAAGGTTGTGGGGGATTTCTCCCCCTATGTTTAAGCACATGTGTCATGACGCCTCAAAGATAGATGCTTGGACTCATATCATGACACGAGATCAATTTATGTTGCACATAGGTATGCATCAAACCAAGACATGGTAAGATGGCTATCCCTACATGTGTGGCGCAACTAGTCTACATAGCATGTTAAGAGCAAGAATATAGTGCAATAAGCAAATCAATCCAAGTTTTGGGGATCTAGAATACCGAGTTCTCGCCTCAACATGACAAACTGGGCTTCATCCAAAGGCTTCGTGAAGATATCGGCCAATTGGAACATCGTACTCACATGAGTGAGATTGATATCACCATTTGCGACATGGTCACGTAGGAAGTGGTGGCGAATGTCAATATGTTTGGTGCGGCAATGTTGGACGGGGTTGTTGGCGATCTTTATCGCGCTTTCATTGTCACATAGAAGAGGCACCGTACCAAGAGACACACCATAGTCTTTCAAGGTTTGCCTCATCCATAACAATTGAGCACAACAAGATGCCGCGGAGATGTATTCGGCTTCGACGGTGGATAGGGATGTGGAGTTTTGTTTCTTGGAAGACCAACTCACCAACGACCGGCCAATAAATTGGCAAGCCCCGGAGGTTGATTTCCGGTCAACCTTATCACCTGCCCAATCGGCATCCGAATAGCCAACAAGCTCAAAGGTTGACCCCTTTGGATACCAAAGCCCGAGAGTAGGAGTGAGAACAAGGTACCTAAAATTCGTTTGACCGCCATCAAGTGGCACTCCTTGGGAGCGGATTGAAAACGAGCACACATTCCTACACTTAACATGATATCCGGCCTAGAAGCACAAAGGTAGAGCAAGGAACCAATCAAAGAACGATGTACCTTTTGATCCACGTCCTTCTCACCTACTCCAAGGCCAATTTGTTCATTTAGTGGCATGGGTGTCTTCATGGGATTAGCCTTGGCCATCTCGAACTTATTGAGCATATCCTTAATGTACTTCTCTTGAGAGATGAAAGTGCCATGAGGAAGTTGCTTTATGATGAAGCCTAGGAAGAACTTCAACTCCCCCATCATGGACATCCTAAATTTCATAGTCATCAACTCGGCAAAAGCTTTGTTATGAGATTCGTTAGTTCCACCAAAGATAATATCATCAACATATATTTGAACAATAAATAAGCCACCCCCTTTAACCCGTTTGGTGAAAAGGGTGGAATCTACCTTACCCACGCTAAACCCATCCATGAGTAGAAAATCCCTAAGGTGCTCATACCAAGCACGAGGAGCTTGCTTTAGTCCGTAGAGAGCCTTATGGAGTAGATACACATGGTTGGGATAGCGTGTGTTTTCGAAACACGGGGGTTGAGCTACATATGCAACCTCTTTCAAGGGACCATTAAGAAATGCACTTTTCACATCCATTTGATAAAGCTTGAAGTTATGGAAATATGCATAAGCAAGCAAGAGACGAATAGCTTCAAGACGAGCAACGGGCGCAAAGGTGTCCTCATAGTCAATACCTTGTATTTGGGCATACCCTTGCGCCACTAACCTTGCTTTGTTCCTCGTGACGACCCCGTTCTCATCTTGCTTGTTTTTGAACACCCACTTGGTCCCAATAACATTGATGCGATGATCTTTAGGCCTCTCCACTAGAGACCATACTTCATTGCGTGTGAAACACTCGAGTTCTTCTTGCATGGCAATGACCCAACACGGATCCTCCAAAGCCTCATGTACCTTAAGGGGCTCAAAGTTGGACACAAAAGCATGGTGCCCACAAAAGGTTGTGAGGTTCTTCTTCCTGGCACGGGTCTCGATCCCTCTTGATATGCTTCCAAGGATATTGTTGACTTGAAGACCACTTGTAATGGAGGCAGCCTTAATCTTCCGAACTGTGCCTTCATGATCAACAAATTCATATTTTGAGGGGCCTTGATCGTTGACACCATCTTGAGCTTGGCCTTGAGATGGAGGTTGATCTTCTACTTGGTCTTGCTCAAAGGTTTGAGGGCTTGGTTCTTGTTCTTCGGTTTGCAAGGCATCATGAGAGAGATGTTGATCTTGTGATGCATTTGATGGCTCAACTTGGGTAGAGCTTGGCTCTTCTTGAGTTGAGCTTGATTCTCCCCCATCATCTTGTTGAACATGAATGTGAGACTCGGTAGGCAAGATGTGACCAATACCCATCAACTTGATGACTTGAGAAGAATCACCATCTCCTACATCACGAGAAGAAACTTGCCCCTCATGGGGACCATTATTCTCCAAAAACTCCACGTCACAAGATACTTCAACACAACCATTAGTCTTGTTGTAGTATCTATAGGCATGAGAGTTTTCCGCAAAACCAACAAAAATACCCTCTATAGTTCTAGATTCGAATTTACCGAGCTTTTCCTTTTTGTTCTTGACGAGACACTTGCACCCAAAGACACGAAAGTAGTTGACATTGGGCTTCTTACTTGTGAGAATCTCATATGGAGTCATGTCAAAGGGAGCACGGAGGAAGAGCCGGTTCGTGTAGTGGACCGCGGTAGCAATAGCTTCTCCCCAAAAATTGTGAGGGGACTTGAATTCACTCAACATTGTTCTTGCCATATCAATGATTGTCCGGTTCTTACTTTCAACAACGCCATTTTGTTGAGGGGTATAAGGAGCTGAGAATTCATGCTTGATCCCCTCATCTTCAACAAATTATTGCATGGTGTAATTCTTGAACTCGGTGCCGTTGTCGGTTCTAATAGTCTTGATCTCCACTCCATGAGTGCGTTGAGCTTGCTTGGCGAAGATCATGAATTCCTTGAAAGTCTCATCCTTCGTCTTGAGAATAAAGACCCAAGTATACCTTGAGTAATCATCAACAATGACAAGACCATATCTTCTTCCACCAAGAGAGTCATATGTCGAAGGCCCGAAGAGATCCAGATGGAGCAATTCCAAGGGTCTTGACGTGGCCACCTTGGTAACGGAAGGATGATGCTTTCCAATTTGCTTCCCTAAAATGCAAGCACTACACACACGATCTTTCTCAAAGGAGATACCGGTTAGTCCAATAATATGTTCACCCTTTAGGAGGAGATTGAGATTTCTCATGTTGACATGGCCTAGGCAACGATGCCAAAACCATCCCTTGTCAGCCTTGGCCATTAGACATGTAGGAAGAGATTGACTCTCTTTCGAGAGGTCGACCATAAAGGTCGTCTTCCACGTGTCCAATGAGAACCAAGCTGAGATCATCAGCCCTAAAGACCTTCACAAAAGTTCTAGAGAAATAGGAGTCTTAGCCGGCATCCGCGAGATGTTTAATAGAAAGCAAGTTGTAACCAAGGTTTTCAACATGTAGGACGGTCTCAAGAGTCAAAACCTTGGAAATTACCAACTTACCATAACCAAGAACCTTTCCTTTTGAGTTATCTCCAAAAGTGATGCTTGACGTTGAGTTGACATCGTGAATGAATTGGTCAAGCCCACTCCTACCTTCGGTCATGTGATTGGTGCATCCACTATCAAACACCCATTTTGATCCACCAGAGGCATAACCCTACAAAATCAATTCTTTGATTTAGGAACCCATTGAGTAATGGGTCCCCTAGCATTATCAACAAGATCCTTAGGTACCCAAATTGAGTACCACCTATAAGCATAACCATTTCGAGGGCCAACATATTTGGCATATACATTTCCTTGAGTGCCCTTACATATCACATGGGAAGGATTAGACTTTCCCGCATACTTGTGATTGGGATTTCCCCTCATGGATCCTCCATTCACCACATTCTTTTTGACCCGGCCAACCACCTTGTCACCTTCCTTCAAAAATGTTATCTTCTTCGGTGGAATGGCATTGCTCGTGTTGTTCTTTGGATCAAAACCAACACCTTCCTTGGAAACTCTCGTCTTTTGATGGGATAAAATCTCATCTAGGATCTTTCCCTTGGAGGTAGGTGCACGACGCTCTTTCTCAAGTTGCTCTTTCAACTTCTTATTTTCCTCAATAAGGTGAGCTTGATCAAAGGTAGAGTTAGAGGTACAAGAATCGTTTTCAACTATAATTGGATCCTTCAATGTACCAAGAGCTTTCTCATAGGACACCCGAAGTTGATCATGGTTCTCTCCAAGTTTTATGAGCTCACGCTTGACAAGCAAACTAGCCTTCTCAAGGTGCTCAAGTTCCTTGGTAAGAGAAGCATGAGAAACTTCAAGTTCTTTGTTTGAGGCATCGAGCTCTTGAGACAATGAGTTAGCCCTATCAATATTTTCCATGTCTTTTGCTTTATCAATTTCAAAGATTTCAATTTGTAGTTTAAGAAAAGAGTTGGTATTCTTTTCCTCACAAAGCTCTTGCTCAAGAAGATTGAATCTTCGTTTCTCATCATCAATATGAGATTCCAAGTTATCAATGGTCTCATCGCTTGAGCTAACAAGTTCCATTAATTGCTTGACTCTAGCACGAGCAATGGGAGGAAGAGACTTCATGATAGCATACATTTATTTTATATATTCTTTTCCAAATTCATCATTATCACTAGCAACATCTTCTTGCACTTGCTTGTCCTTCAAATCTAGAGAGTGGGAAGACCCGATAGCACAGTTGATCTCCTTGATCTTTTGCCCTTCATCCGCCAAGTTATCCGTGGCAAATAGATAAGAGACTAGATCATCAGGAGTGAATTGATTAGCTCTATCGAGGAGTTGCAAGTTCAAGGCAAGATTCTTGTCGGTGACCACGATCATGGAGACAATCTTGGACTTGATAAGTTCATCATTCAAATTGAATCCATCATCATACTTCTCACATCCTAGGCCACCAATCTTCACGCGGAGGGCAACGAGTCTCTTGTATGCTTCAGCGATAGTCTCACCATCATGGTTCATGAACATGTTCATCTCAGACTTGGCAGCTTCATACTTGGACTTTTGGATAAGAGAGGTTCCCTCTTGGAGAATGACAATCCTATCCCAAAGATCCTTTGCGGTGGGGATGTCGCTGACTTGATCATGGAGAGTGCGGTGAATGGCACTCCTTATCTTGTCAAAAGCCATTGCATTTAGTTGACGGTCGTAGTACTCTCCCGGGGTGAGGTTGTTGGGATCATGAGGGTGGAAGCCGGTGCATACAATCTCCCAAAGCTCAACGCTGCAGCTGCGAAGATGAGATTCCATAGAAGCTTTCCAATGAGAGAAATGAGTTCCATCATAATTAGGTGCAGGGCCCAAACCATTAATATGAGGCATGATGTTCTTTTGCTTAGGATAAACATAAGGGAATTGATTAGGCAGCGTGGAAGTTTTTGACGAGCCGCCCTCATGAGCGGACTCGGCATCCTTATCCTTCTCGATGTCCATTGGTCTCCCTTGAGGTACTACCAATGGATTACCAAGAAAAGCCCCATCGCCAATGGCCTTAAGTTGTCCTTCTAGGTAACTCATTCGAACAAGGAGATCAGAATCCGCCTTGGCCTTTTCAAGGGCACCCTTGGCTCAGATTTCACGAAGCTCCTTGACCGAATAATTTTTTTCCTCCTCATCATCAGAGAAAACCATCTTTTCTCTTAGGCGGTAAATCCCTTAAAAGATCCCTTGGCTCTGATACCAATTGAAAGTGTAAGATGGTTAACCTAGAGGGGGGTGAATAGGTTTCTACAAAATTCTTTATAATCTTTTGAAAGTTTTAGGCTTTGCGGAATATAAGTGAGCCTAAATGCAAACTAGGTGAGGCAACCTAGATGATGTACAAGATACTTCAAGCTCGAAGGCTATCACAAGATAAGCAACACAAGTAAGAGATCGGTTAAGGAATAACCGAAGCACGCGGAGACAAAGATGTATTCCCGTGTTCACCACCTTTGGGAAGGGGGCTACGTCACATTGGAGAGGTGTGAGGTTCCATGAAGGATTCCTCACACACCACGAAGGCTCACCTTCTTCTCCGAGCCTTTCCCACGAAGGAATAGCTCACTTACTCGTGGTAGACTTTAAGGTAGTCTCCAAACCCTCACAAACTTTCCACGGAGCAAATCACAAGCCGAATGCCTCCGGGCGACCCTAGCCACCTAGGGTTTCCCACAAACCCAAGAGTAACAAGCTATCTCGATGAACTTTGGATTGGTGGAAACATAGATCGGGACCTCCTCTTCCTTTCTACCAAAGGGATTTGGATTTGGTTGGGTAGAATGGGAGATCCTCAAGCTTTTGTGTTTCAACAATGGGGAGAGAGAGAGAGCTTAAAGAAATGATATAAACTGAATGCCTAACCTTCTCAAGCTAGAAGAAGGGATATTTATACTCAAGGAGAAAAACTAGCCGTTTTGAGCCAAAAACGCAAGGTCCGGTTTTAAGTTCGGTTGGACCGGTTCACACACCGGACAGTCCGGTCCTCAACCCGGAAAACCGGACTGAAACCGAATCTTCTCTCAGTACCCAGACTCGGATAGATTCGGAGTGAGTAAACCGGAAAACCCGGTTTGAGTCCCGATTTCCGATCCTGACACCGGACGGTCCGGTCTGGGAGCCGGTCCAACCGGTCTGAAAACCGGATCTGCAGAAAAGGCTTTGGTGGATAGGATTTCTTCTCTTCTCTCTTTGGTGATGGATTAGGTAGGAGAAAGGGATGTGTATATGGCTTAGGTGATCATCCCCAACAAGCTCATCGAGAGAACCCCTCTTAATACTGCGGAGCTCCTAATCGGACTCAAATTACATAAAAAGGGAAAACTCCGGTGCGAAGCTTCGTTATCAAAATGGGGGGGTCTCCGATAACATTTCATCACAACATCGGACTAGAACCTGTGTAAGACACTAGAAATAGCATTAGTCCACTCTAACCATGGTGTCATTGTCAACCAAAAATAGCATAGGGTAAAATACCCTTTCAAATGTTCATCACACCATTACACTAATGTTGTGATCCCGTTATTAACAACATCCAATGTCCATGATCAGGAAACCTTGATCATCTTGTTAATCAACGAGCTAGTTTATGAGAGAGGCATAACTAGGAACTTTCTGTTTGTTTATTAAACACACATGTATTAACGTTTCCGTATTAATACAATTATAGCATGCAAAATAAACATCTATCATATACTTGGAATACACATAATAAACACTTTATTATTGCCTCTCAAGGCATATTCCCTTCAGTCTCCCACTTGCACTAGAGACAATAATCTAGTTACATAGTGATAAATCTAACACCCATTGAGTTCTAGTGTTGATCATGTTTTGCTCTAGGGAGAGTTTTAGTCAACGGAACGGCTACATTGAGATCCGTGTGTACTTTACAAATCTTTATATCTCCATCCTTGACATGCTCGCGGATGGAGTGAAACCGGCGCTTAATATGCTTGGAATGCTTGTGAGACCTTGGCTCTTTGGCATTGGCAATGGCACCATTGTTGTCACAATAGATCACCATTGGGTCCAACGCATTTGCAACCACTCCTAGTTTGGATATGAACTCCTTCATCCAAACTGCTTCGTGAGCCGCTTCCAAAGCAGCAATATATTCGGCCTCCGTTGTTGATCCCGCCACCACAGGTTGTTTGGAGCTCCTCCAACTAACCGCTCCGCCATTCATGAGAAATACGTATCCAGATTGAGACTTAGATTCATCTGGATCAGTGTCAAAGCTAGCGTCAACATAACACTTAGCGATGAGCTCTTCTTCACCTCCGTATAAAAGAAACATATCCTTAGTTCTTCGTAAGTACTTAAGGATATTCTTGACCGCTATCCAGTGTTCCGAACCTGGATCCGATTGGTACCTACTAGTCAAACTAATAGCATGTGCCACATCCGGTCTTGTACATAGCATGGCGTACATTATAGAGCCTATGGCTGAAGCATAGGGGACTTTGTCCATTATCTCTCTTTCTTCCGCTGAAGCCGGACTTTGAGTCTTACTCAATGTCTTGCGTTGCAACATAGGTAAGAACCCCTTCTTACTTCCGTCCATTTTAAACTTCTTTAAAATCTTATCAAGGTATGTACTTTTCGATAGCCCTATTTGGCGCTTAGATCTATCTCTATAGATCTTTATGCCTAATATGTATGACGCTTCACCTAGGACCTTCATTGAAAATTTGCTATTTAGATAACTTTTAACACTGTTTAAAAGATCTATATAATTTCTGATCAATAATATGTCATCCACATATAATATCAGAAATGCCACATTACTCCCACTCACTTTATTGTAAATACAAGCTTCTCCATAAGTTTGGACAAATCCAATCTCTTTGATCACCTCATCAAAGCGGAGATTCCAACTTCGTGATGCTTGCTTCAATCCATAGATGGATCGCTGAAGCTTGCACACCTTGTTAGCATCCTTAGGATCGACAAAACCCTTTGGTTGTATCATATACAACTCTTCTTCAATATTAACATTGAGAAACGCGGTTTTGACATCCATCTTCCATATCTCATAATCGAAATATGCAGCAATTGCTAACATAATCCTAACTGACTTTAGCATCGCTATGGGAGAGAATGTCACATCGTAGTCAACTCCTTGAATTTGTCGAATCCCCTTTGCGACAAGTCGAGCTTTATAGATAGTTACATTACCATCAGCATCAGTTTTCCTTCTGAAAATCCATTTGTTCTCCACGGCCTTTCGGTCGTGAGGTAATTCCACCAAGTTCCAAACTTGATTTTCATACATGGATTCCATCTCGGATTTCATGGCTTATAACCATTTGTTGGAATCCGGGCTCATCATCGTTTCTTCATACGTCGCAGGGTCATCATTTTCATCAACCATGAAATTCATGACAGGATTTCCGTACAGCTCGGGAGTTGCACGCGTCCTGCTAGACCTTCGAGGTTCGGTAGTAGTCTCTTTTGGAGTTTCATGATCATTATCATTAGTTCCCTCTTTAACAGGTGAAGTCAACTCCGGAACAACTTCCGGCGCTGCGCTACTCGCCATACTTTGAAGAGAAGGTTCAATAACCTCTTCGAGTTCTACCTTCCGACTACTCACACATTTCGCGAGAAACTATTTATCTAGAAAGGATCCATTAACTTTGCCCTCGGATCTATGATAGAAGGAATACCCAATAGTTTCCTTAGGGTATCCTATGAAGACACATTTTTCCGCTTTGGGTTCGAATTTATCCGGTTGAAGTTTCTTCACATAAACATCGCATCCCCAAACTTTAAGAAATGACAGCTTAGGTTTGTTTCCAAACCACAATTCATACGGTGTCTTTTCAACGGATTTAGATGGTGCCCGATTTAAAGTGAATGCAGCAGTTTCTAGTGCATAACCCCAAAATGACAACGGCAAGTCCGTCAGAGACATCATAGATCGAACCATATCTAATAAAGTACGATTACGACATTCCGATACACCATTTCGCTGTGGTGTTCCGGCAGGTGTGAGTTGTGAAACAATTCCACACTCTTTCATGTGAGTGCTAAACTCGTAACTTAGATACTCACCTCCACGGTCGGACCCTAGAAATTTGATCTTTCTATTACGATGATTTTCCACTTCATTCTAAAATTCCTTGAACTTTTCAAAGGTTTCAGACTTGTGTTTCATCAAGTAGATATAACCGTATCTACTAAAGTTATCCGTGAAAGTAACAAAATAACGATATCCACCTTGCGCCGACACACTCATTGGACCACATACATCAGAATGTATGATTTCCAATAAATCTGTCGCCCGTTCCATTGAACCGGAAAACGGCATTCTAATCATCTTGCCCATAAGGCATGGCTCACATGTATCAAATGATTCAAAATCAAGTGATTCCAAAAGTCCATCCGAATGGAGCTTCTTCATGCGTTTAACGCCAATATGACCTAGACGGCAGTGCCACATATATGCGGATATATCATCATTAAGTTTAATCCTTTTAGCATCAACATTATGAATATGTGTAACATTATCATCGAGATCTAATAGAAATAAACCATTCATCATCGGTGCATGACCATAAAAGATTTCATTCATATAAATAGAACAACCATTGTTCTCGGATTCAAATGAATAACCACTTCGCATCAAACACGATCCAGATACAATGTTCATGCTCAGTGCAGGCACTAGATAACAATTATTCAAGTTTATAACTAATCCCGATGGAAAATGGAGAGGTAGCGTTTCGACGGCGATATACATTGCCGACACGCATCTTGACCTCACCCCTTGCTAGCGGTCGCTTGTTTCGCAGCCCCTGATTCGAGTTACAAATATTAGCAACTGAACCGGTATCGAATACCCAGGTGCTACTGCTAGGACTAGTCAAGTACACATCAATAACATGTATATCATATATACCTTTGTTTGCCTTGCCGGCCTTCTTGTCTGCCAAATACTTGGGGCAGTTGCGCTTCCAGTGGCCAGTCCCCTTGCAATAGTAGCACTCGGTATCAGACTTAGGTCCAACTCGGGGTTTCTTTTCAGGCATGGCAACCGGCTTGCCGCCCTTACTTCCCTTCCGTTTTCCCTTCTTGTCTTTCTTGAAACCAATGTTCCTATTGATCATCAACACTTGATGTTCCTTTTTTATCTCCACTTCTGCAGTTTTAAGCATTGACATAAGCTCGGGGAGAGACTTCTTCATGCCTTGCATATTATAGTTCATCACAAAGCTCTTATAGCTAGGTGGCAGAGACTGCAGTACACGATGGATGCCTAAGTCAATGGGAATCGTTATTCCCAAGGACACAAGCTTATCGGCGTAACCCGACATCTTGAGTACATGCTCACTAACGGAGTTGTGCTCTTCCATCATGCAGCTAAAGAACTTTTCTGAAGCATTGTAGCTCTCTACAACAGCATGTGTGTTGAAAATCATTTTCAACTCACCCATTGTATCAAAAGCATTGCCTTTTTCGAAACGCTTTCGAAGTTCCGGCTCTAGCCCATACAATATGCCGCAATGAACTAAGTTGTGGTCCTCCCGACGAGTCTGGTAGACATTCTTTTCCTCGTCAGGGGCATCCTCAAAAGGTGGGGGGCCTAGTGGCGCTTCTAGCACGTATTGCTTTTGTGCAGCGGAGAGGAGAATCCTTAAATTCATGGCCCATTCGGTAAAGTTGCTTCCGTTTGTTGCAAGTTTCTCTTTCTCCATGAACACATTGAAATTAAAAGCAGGTGGTGCCATCTACAATAAAATTTGTAAAGTTTAGAATAAGTGTATGATAGATTGAGTTCAACTAATCCATATTACGAATGAACTCCCACTCAAAAACGACATCCCTCGTGCCTTTTTGGTGATTACATGAACCAAATCCACTACACCAAGTCCGATCATCACGTGAGTCGGTATAGCTTCAAAGGCGAGCATCAAATGGGCATCATATCTACTATATGACTCATGCTTAACCTTTCGTTCCGTGTTCCGAGGCCATGTCTGTACATGCTAGGCTCGCTAAGTAAGAACCTTAGTATTCCCATGTGTAACTGTTTTACACCCGAAATATGGTCGTGGATCCAAGAACACCCGATCATCACGTGATGTCTTGGAGCGACGAAAACATAATCGGTGCATACTAAAGGAAGAACACATTCTTATCTTGATATTTAAATGAGGGATCATATTATTATGCTAAAAAAGCGCTAAACAAGCAATATAAGATGCTATCAAACATCACATGTTTATTAGTGGAATGATATGGTTCCCGCATATGATCTCTATCATGTGCATCGTGGTATGATCACTATCATACCTTTATGTATAAATCTAAGGTCTATGGAGTTTACACGTTATGTATGTTGTAAGAGTATCATCTCATACTTCTACTTACAACATCACCATATCATAACACTAGCCCAACAACAATCTAAACTAGATGCCTCTAATTTATCCATTGCAAGTTTTACGTGGCTTAGGGCTTTCGAGATAGAACCGTTCTTACCTACGAACATGAACCACAACGAGGATAACCAAATTGTTGACAAATCGTTGCAAAATAGATATTGACTATAGTAGGAGAGACAGACACCCGCTAGCCACTTATGCAAACTAGTTGCATGTCAAGCGTGGAACAGGTCTCATGTGCGAGGACATGTAAAGTTTGTCCGGGCCGCTTCATCCCACTATGCCACCAATATCCAAAATTACAACTAAGGAGCAACAACATGATCATCATCGCCCACATACTCATATGTGTACTACTCGTGTAAAGCATCTACGCATAGATCCGGCTCTGATACCACTGTAGGGTTCGCAGCATAGAAAACAAAAAATTTCCTACGATGGGAACTAAGTACCAAGATCTATCTATTAGATACAAACAACGGGCGGATGTATATCCGTAGAGAACATACCCTTGAATACCGACAAAGCTTAACGAGTTTGACTTGTGGTTGATGTAGACGATCTCTTGTCGATCTCAAGATCGAGAGGAAGTCCTAGCGCCGCAAATCAGCAGCGCATCCGTGCTCGCACACATGTTCGAGGCACCGAGCAACCTCCGCCTCCTCGCTCCAGCGATGTAGCGGAAGCACAACTCTTTCTTGTCGAATAACCACCGGGAATATGTATCTCGCTAGTCCGAGACCATGGGGGATAAATTCTAGAGGGGGAGCGAGATCCTTCACGAGGAGGTGTGAGTGAGAAGTGAGGAGAGGGGTGCCTTTTATAGGAGAGGGGGAGGGAACCCCAAGGGGGTGGCCGGCGCATGGGGTCTGCCCCCTTGCCCTCCCCTCTTCATGTGGGTGGACACTCCAATCACAAAATTCCTTTAAATTCCCTCCACTCAAAATCCCACTCAAACTTGCCATTAAATTTCCAGCAAATTTAATGCAAACTCTCATTAAGTAAAACTCTTTTATTTTATTCAGAATTTTGTCAATTCCTTTAATGACAAACATTCACAGATAACCCCTTGCTAGAATTCTATTTCACATTCATAACCACTTTATGCAATTTCACCTGAAAACCTGTTTCGGTATCTAGTGAAATAAATTCATGCGCTTGTTCATTCTTTCGGCATGAAACTTTTTGTCCAATTGGATGTCGGTGTCTCTTAAGTGTGTCACCCTACGGTTCGTGAATAATGCGGACATGATCGAGACCCCTCTCGGATCAATAATCAGAAGCGGGATCTGGAGACCCATACTGACTCCCACACATTCAACGATGACTTTCTTGTGATCGTCGGAACCTTTTGTGCTAGTATCTTAATCCCTTTGTTTCACGATATATTACATGTCCGAGATTTGATCATCACTATCTCCATACCTAGTTTGATATCGTTACTGACATGCACTCTTTTCTTGTTCCCGTGATATAACATTCTAGTGATCAAATCACTTGCTTGCAAGCTAACCAATGTGATATCACCGAGAGGGCCCAGAGTATATCTATTTGTCATCGGGATGAACAAATTCCACTCTCGATCCATGGTCCTCAACATAACACTTTATTAGTTCTGAATCCATCTTTATAATCACCCTGTTACGGTGTGACGTTTGATGTTATCAAGAAACTCTTCCGGTGTTAGTGATTGACATGATCTCATGGTCTAAGGATTAGGATCACTTCGTAAGTTGTTATAGCAATATAAACTCAATGAATTTGATCGTAATGCTATACTTCGGATGAATGTTCATCACACCATTACACTAATGTTGTGATCCCGTTATTAACAACATCCAATGTCCATGATCAGGAAACCTGATCATCTTGTTAATCAACGAGCTAGTTTATGAGAGAGGCATAACTAGGAACTTTCTGTTTGTTTATTAAACACACATGTATTAACGTTTCCGTATTAATACAATTATAGCATGCAAAATAAAAATCTATCATATACTTGGAATACACATAATAAACACTTTATTATTGCCTCTCAGGGCATATTCCCTTCAAGGTATCCTCTTCTAGCCGACTTGGGGAAAACCCTAGATTTCCCTAGCCGCCGGCCAAGCTCACCCCTTGGTGCCTCTAAACCCTAGATCGCAAAGGCCCTCTCTCATACTCCACCATACTCGCTCTGGCTTAGGCGAAGCCCTGCGGGATCTCCTCTCTACTTCCGACACCACGCCGTCGTGCTGCCGGAATCACGAGGAGAGTGCTACAACCTTTGATGCCTGCTGGAACAAGGGAGAGGAAGGTCTTCATCGATTACTAAACGTGTGACCGATCATGAAGCGCCGCCGAACGCAGGAAGGATCGCTCACGATCTTGAGATCGGCAAGTGTACGATTACATCACCCACGAGAATATGCTCTCGTTAACCGCTTTGGATCTTCGAGGGTTAGTACTCTATCGACTCGTTGCTGCAATCTAGTAGATAGATCTTGGCTTGTGTGTGTTCATGCGATAGAATTTTTTGTTTTCCATGCTACGAACCCCTACAGTGGTATCAGAGCCGTGTCTATATGTAGATCTGTTGCACGGGTAGAACACAAAGGTCATTGTGGGCGTTGATGCTTTTGTTGTCGATTGCTTCTTGTGTACTTTGCATCTTGCGGGATGGTGGGATGAAGCGGCCTGGGATAACCTTACATGACATCGTTCATGAGACTTGCTCCACGCTTGACATGCAACTTGTATTGCATAAGTGGCTTTGCGGGTGCCTGTTTCTCCCAACATAGTTAAGATTCAATTTACAATGGGTGATTCACAATACTAGTATCAACGTTGTGGTTCTTATTCGTAAGTTAGAACGACACTTATTGAAAGCCCCAAACCACGTAAAACATGCAAAGAAAATTAGAGGTGTCTAACTTTGTTTTGCAGGGGTCTGATGTGATGTGATATGGCCATGATTGTGATTATATATGATGTTTGTAATGTTCCTTATTGTAAGTTGGCAACCGGCAGGAGCCATATGGTTGTCTTTTAATTCCGTTAAGACCTGCATGTCTATTCAAAGTAGTTGTAGTAGTTGATGCTGGTGGATGACAACCATGAAACGGCGCCATTGACCTTGATGCCACACCGGTGATGATGGAGATCATGTTCGTGCTTGAAGATGGAGATCGGAAGCACAAGAAGAAAGGCGATATCATATCACATATTATGAATTGCATGTGATGTTAATCCTTTTATGCATCTTGTATTGCTTAGTTCACGACGGTAGCATTATAAGATGAGCCCTCAAGCACACAATTTCAAGTTTTAAAGTGTTCATCCTTAGTAAGCACCGTTGCTAAAGCTCGTTGTTTCGAAGCATCACGTGATGATCGGGTGTGTTAGATTCTGCGAGTGTATACAACGTGAGCAAGCCAGATTTGCTCATGCGGAAGCTAAGGTTTCATCTTGACGAGCCTAGCATGTATAGACATGGTCTCGAAACACGGATCACCGAAAGGTAAAGCATGAGTCATATAGTAGATATGATGAACATGTTGATTGTTCGCCATTGAAGCTACATCAACTCTCGTGATGATCGGTTTTGATGTGGTGGATTTGGTTCATGTGATCACTAAAACAATGTGAGGGATATTGTTTTGAGTGGGAGTTCAGCAGCAATATGATTAAAAGTTGAACACTATTTATCATAAATTAAATCAAAGTGAATTTGCATAGTTGTTGTAGTCATTGGCATCCGTTTACCACCTTGCGCTTAGTTTTAATTGAGATGATAGAACTATAAAATTCTGGATAGTTACTTTACGAACTGGTATCGTATTGTTTTGAAGTGTTAATATAAAGTTTAAAAGTCCCATTGCAAACTTTCAGTAAGTTTCGATTACTCCGTGAAGTTTAATAGTTGGTATTAAATCAAGAGTAAAAATTCCAGTGTTAGTATATAAGTATCATGTTTATCTCCATGATTCTTGATATTCGAAAGATAGTTTCAATATCAAGGTAATCTAGGAGTTGAAAGAGTTGTTTCAGAAACCATCATGTATGGAAGATATTGCAATATCTGAAATGATGTTTTGGTTACAACATGATAGAGTATAATATGACAAAGTTAATGTTCTCATATTTGATGAGAATTTACAAAAGGTTGGAGACACTAGTTGTCCTAATCCTCCAAAAGGTTTTGGAGAGCAACATTATACTCGCGATTCACCTTTATAAGCTAAAAGTAGCTTGATCATGGATAATTCCATGACAAGGGTGAATATCTTATGTAGGTAAAATGTTTACTACACCAAGAGATTACTAAAGGAAGGAATTTGAAAGAACACCAAACATTTGATGATGGTGATCTACTTCAAAGTGCAAGTACAAAGACATTGGTATTTAACTATACATGCTTTAGACTATGTGTCATGTATATGGCTCCACTATTGATGTTGATAGATTCTTTCAAATAAAAAAAGAAATACTGAAAGAGAATCTCATAAATATATGGCAGAAAAGAAAAGACTAGAATTGTTCAGCTTAGGTATATAGAGGATATACGCGTTATGGCTGTATTCTTTGCTTGTTAAATAATGTGGTTCTTAAGTATTGGATACTGAATTTGTTGGTATGAACGTCATACGAAACAAAAGAATTCATGAACTACAATGGCCTAAGTAACTAGCAAAAGAATATGTGATGATGTTCATCGAGAACAAATAAAGGGTTATTGTGTTCCTCGTTAAACATCAAAGCTTGCCTTCAAGATTTGTTTTATCAGGTATTATGAGAACAAAAGGGTTGTTCAAATAATTGCCGTAATCCATCAAAATGGATGATTCATAAATCTCGTTGGAGAAATCACATTCATAAAACTAGTGCTAAAAATGTCGAAAGACAAATTGATTGAAAGATCACTTAGGAAGTGACATCGCCGTTTAAATTATATTGGAAAGAAAACATGAAGAAACTCCATGTGGATGGAATTTTGGAGTCTTTCTGATTTTGATCAAATGACGCTTGTGAAACTTTCCTAGAGATAATTAAAACTTCGTTCATAGGCCAAAAGGGAACGAATGACTAGCTTATTGGAACTTGTACATATTGTTGTATGAAGTCCATTATGTGTAGTCAAGAGCGATGAATTTCAACTTCATATGCTTTCTCCGAAAATTTGAGTGAATATATGAATATTTACTTAATAAGGATGAAGTATGAAACATTTGAAAAGTTCAAAGACTTTTAAGATGAAGTGCAAAAACATTGTAACAAGAATATAAATAGTTTGTGATAAGATCATAAAGGAAGATATTTAAGTTACAAGTTTAGCATAATACCTAAGATTTAAGGAATCATTCCGTGGATTTACATTTTCCCAAAACACCATAAGAGTATGGTGCGTTCGAGATATGTAATTAAACCTTGTTTGACATGGTAAGATCAAAGGTGTAATTCATAAAACTGTCATTATATTTTAAAGATTCAAAGCTTTAGAGACTACCGTTTTTCCACTAAAAAGAGCTTCATCATAATCCGTTGAAATGACAACATATAAAGTTATGGTTTGGGATAAAACCCAAGTTGTCCTTTCTTAAACATTGGTATGCTATGCATAAGAAAGATGTTTGCAACCAAAGTCGGATGAACCTGTCTTTGTATGTTATTTCGAATAACTGTTCCTCCATAACATCGGAGACAAAAGTGTTTGTCACTTAGAACGTCAAGTTTCTTTGAGCAGGATTTTTTCGTGAAAAGATAAGTGGGAGGACAATAGAACTTTGATAAGGTTAAAAGAACCTTAGCTATATGTGCAAAGTTGCGCAGCACCGAAAAGTGTTCCGGAGGCAACAACAATGCTCATGGCTCACGTGCCTCAAAGGTTGCGGTCACAAAGGTCTAAGTTCCTATTGAACCGAATAGGTCGAGTAAACAATCAAATACCAAGATTTGAGGGTTGAATCATTATTTGACAATAATGAATAGACTACATGCAAAGAAGCGATGATGGGCCCTGACTCCGTAAAATGGCTTGAAGCCATAAAATCTGTGATAGTTCCATACACGAGAAATCAAGCTTTGAACTTGAAGGACCCTCGAGAAAGGTGTAAGACCTTTCTGTCGTGTTTGGATCTATAAAGAAATAGACATGGATGTTTCACATCTATGAAATAGTCGACATGTTGGGAAAGAGTTTACAACAATGTTCAAAGGTTGTATATGACAAGATTTGATCTTTCATAGCGACATTTAGTCTAGACGGATTAATGTAGCAACCACTACATATAATTTTGTTATATGATAGTTGAATAAACAAAACAAGTTCTTCTAATATAATTTTTACCTAGGACATGTGCATAACACGGTCCAAAGGGTTTTTGTTAATTCAAAGGATGCTAAAAAACATATGCAAACTTCAATGGTTGAAATGAGCATCGCGGAGTTGGAATCTTCACCATGATGAAATTGTTAAAAGAGTTTAAATTCATCAGAGACGATGAAGATGCTTGCATTTGCAAGAAATTAAGTGGGAGCGCTAAGACATATTTCTAATACATTATGTGGAAGACATATTGTTGATTGGAAATGATGTATCTTTTATTAACACATATTAAGAATTTCATCCTGATGAAAGACTTAGGCAAAACCAAATATTTGGCATCAATAGACGCTAATATGGTTGTGCCGAAAGTACATAGATGATATATTGAATGAGTTCAATATAGAAACTACAAGAAAGGTTCTTGTCGCACATAAAGGATTGAATGAGTTCAATATTGATGATATATTCAAGTGTATTAACACTTGGTAAGTGAAACAAAGATTCAAGTATAGATTGATACTTGATGTATGAAATCACAAAGAGTATTTATATCAATCATACTGTGATATGTACAAATCCAGATATGTCCTATGCTCTAAATGATGTGAGCATATACCAGAATGATTCATAAGATGATCATTGGACGATAGTAAGGATATTCTTATGATCTTTTGGAAGAACTAAGAATATATTGTTTTGTAGAAGTGACAAATAGATGGTTAGTTCATTGTAAAAGTACTACATTGATACTAGTTTTGTCACAAAGTACAAATTAAGTTTATGTAACGCCCCCGAATCGGTTCTATGCAGATCTCAGCTTTTCCCGCCAAAATCCGCATAGAAGCGATTCAAAGACGCCCACCAGACACTTTCGTGTGGGTGGGGTATGAATACAAGTAGTTACATCACACTAGTTTACAACAGAGTCCACAAGAACTTATATACAACAACAACGACTCAACGAGTCAAGAATACAAAAGGTACAATACGAGGATACAACTCAAGAAGAAAGCAAGATAGTATCCGAGTACGGACAAGATCCAAATGGGACTAAGAGTCCTGAAGAATAACCAAGCGGTGTCCAACCCTGCCCAGGCCAAGCCGGAAGGGAAACCTTGCTAACATCGTCGATCACATACCTGTCAATCCAAAAGGGTGCCGGCAAAGGTCAAAGGAAAACAGAAAGAGAGCGGTCAGTACTAAGGCCAGTACACGGCGAGACTAGAATTCGGCGGTCCTCGCCTACATAGGTATGGTGGGCTCAGCGGCAGCAAAGCTTGCACTATCTAACTTATAGAGACACGCTACAACTTCGGCTATTAGAGCGAGATAAGAGAGCGCTATGCGGTAACAATAATATAACACCGGACATAACCCATCCGAAGATTTCCCCTCGAAGACCAGTCGAGGAAGTCCCCTTGCGGAACACACACGGTGGCAATTTTAGTTAAGCAGGTGTTTAGTTGATAAGGCTAATTACTAATCATATTATTAAAGAGCGAGACATTAGTGGCGTTGTCTATGATCATGACACTATACTCCTGAGGCGCCCATAACCGTGGACACACGGCTTCTCGAAAAGATTTACCCTGCAGGGGTGCACTACTGTACCCAAACGCATGCTCAACCCTTCAGGCAACATATAACGTGTACCTTCCGAATCTCACAACAAGAACTGTCCCATAACTACGCGCATATCCAGAGGCATCACCTACTGTGTTTTACCCACACAAGAGATACAGCTGATTCTCTAGGTGGCAAAGCGTTTGAGTCTATGGCCGGGCGATGATCGGAAGATAACTTGTAGAGCTCCATCCCACCTCCGGCACGATATCCCGATTTTATGCAATGCAAGCCATGGCAGTCCACCAAAATCATATCACAACTCAACCCATGCCCGAGGACATATTATGTGTATGCACCAAATGGAAAACCAAATTTGTAACCCTCTGGATATACGAATAGCGCCGGTAGTTGAGGGGGGATCCCAGAGGTCCCCACGTTTGGTTAGCGCGATCAACTCAGAACTGGTATCGTAGAACGAACGGGTCCTAGGTCGGCTCAAGCAGTTCCCAAAGGTGGTCCCTGCCGGGGCCTTATCATTAGGTGAAACCATAACCAATAACATCAGATTAATTATCTTATCATCAACCATATCCAAGTATCATGTTTCACCTGTATGAGAGCGATACTAAGCATGCCTACGACTCGCAAGGACAAAGCTAGCTAATCAAACAAGGCAATAGGATAACGAAGGCAATATAGTGGAGCAGGTAATTAAAGGAACGGTACTATAGCATCGACAATAAGGATAGCAATAGATCAATTGTAAGAAGTAAAGACTAGAAATGCAAAATAGGTAAAGGGGGAGAATGCTCGCATGTGAGATAAAGTCGGAAAACCAGAGGCTTGTCGTATCTCGCATCGACTCATCGTCCTATCCGGTGAAGAAGCAAAGCACTAGAAAGAACACCCGATGCAATATTTAATACTAGGAGGAAGATCCGGCATGTTTATGATGTGGCACTATGCGGCCTAACTTAGCAATATTAAGCGGAATCGGGATCCCGGCATTTTTATTAGTTTCAAGTTGTTTAGCTACCCCACAAATTAAATGTTGTCTTAACATGGAAAAATATAGCACCGGTTAGCTACACAATTTTAAATGGGATCAATATTAGACTAGATTCGCCCTCATATGGTCTCCATATTTAATTATGAGGTGAATCGACAAAATACCCCCAAACAATTAAATATGTATGCGAGCATGAATGATTTAATATGCATGAGTTATATTATATTTATCAAAATAGGGTATCGGGATGGGGTCACACATCTCAGTTCGGAGAACTTGGGGTTCGCCGAGGGTTCGGGTTCGACTTCGGACTCCAGAAAAGGTCTTCGGGGTCCATGAAGGAGATCTTGTCGATCCGGCGCCACCGCCTCCGGTGTTCGTGTTGGAGTTCTTGTTGTCCGTCTTTTGTAGGTGTCAAACTCTGAGGGTCGTCGCCAATTGTTTGTCGAGGTAGATCTTGTCAGTGTAGAAGATTGGAGTTAGACGACGTGGGGATCCAAGATCACACATTGACTTGAACAACGCAGACAGTTTTAGTTACCAGGCAGCGGCACTATAAGAAATAATAGCAATGCTACACAGAGCCAAACAACAACGAGCTCAGGCCGAGGCGGGTCTAGCAGGTCAAGGATACGATGCAATAACAGGCTGTAGGCCGAGGCGAGGCCGCGCGGCCAGGCAGACGGAGGTAGACCCGGGCGGGGCCGAGCTTGGGGCGAAGGAGAGGGCCGCGGTGGCAGCGCAGGACGATGGCGAGAGGGAGCGGTCGACACGCGCTCGCGGCCAGGCTTAGGGTAGGCGACGGCCAGGCCTGCACGGGGAGGAAGGAGAGGAGGCCGGGGTCGAGCTCGAGCTTCCGTAGGAAGGGGACGGCGGCGCTGAACTTGAGATCGAGGGCGCACGGCGGCGTGCTGAAGAGGACGCAGGGGCGTGGGAAGGAAGCGACGACGTCGATGACGGCTGTGCGGGGAAGAGGCGTGCAGGGTCGCGGCCTAGAGGATGATGGAGGCTCGGCGATGGTAGAGGGCGCCTGCGGCGACGGAACCAGTTCACGGACCCGACGGCGCTCGCGGGCGGGAAACGGCGAGGACGAGGTGCGCGGGGCTGCTCGCGAGCTGGGGTGCACAAGCTTGACCGAGGACGGAGAGGGACAAGAGGTGAGGACGGCAGCGCTTCTGGAGGAGAAGGTTGCAGTGATCCCGTCAGGGAGAGGAGGAAGACGGGCGCCGATCGGGATTGGTCGGGTGCGGGAGAGCTCGTGGTGTGCGTGCGTGTTGGCGTTTGGGTGTGGGTCGCGTGCGTCCCAGTCCCTGGTCAGGTGGAACACGATACTGGTTTCACCTAATGATAAGGCCCCGGCAGGGACCACCTTTGGGAACTGGTTGAGCCGACCTAGGACCCGTTCGTTCTACGATACCAGTTCTGAGTTGATCGCGCTAACCAAACGTGGGGCCTCAGGATCCCCTCAACTACCGGCGCTATTCGTATATCCAGAGGGTTACAAAATTGGTTTTCCATTTGGTGCATACGCATAATATGTCCTCGGGCATGGGTTGAGTTGTCATATGATTTTGGTAGACTGCTATGGCTTGCATTGCATAAAATCGGGATATCGTGTCGGAGGTGGGATGGAGCTCTACAAGTTATCTTCCGATCATCGCCTGGCCGTAGACTCAAACGCTGTGCCACCTAGAGAATCAGTTGTATCTCTTGTGTGTGTAAAACACAGTAGGTGATGCCTCTGGATATGCGCGTAGTTATGGGACAGATCTTGTTGTGAGATTCGGAAGGCACGCGTTATATGTTGCCTGAAGGGTTGAACATGCGTTTGGATACAGTAGTGCACCCCTGCAGGGTAAATCTTTTCGAGAAGTCGTGTGTCCATGGTTATGGGCGCCTCAGGAGTACAGTGTCATGATCATAGACAACGCCACTAATGTCTCGCTCTTTAATAATATGATTAGTAATTAGCCTTATCAACTAAACACCTGCTTAACTAAAATTGCCACCGTGTGTGTTCCGCAAGGGGACTTCCTCGACTGGTCTTCGAGGGGAAATCTTCGGATGGGTTATGTCCGGTGTTATATTATTGTTACCGCATAGCGCTCTCTTATCTCGCTCTAATAGCCGAAGTTGTAGCGTGTCTCTATAAGTTAGATAGTGCAAGCTTTGCTGCCGCTGAGCCCACCATACCTATGTAGGCGAGGACCGCCGAATTCTAATCTCGTCGTGTACTGGCCTCAGTACTGACCACTCTCTTTCTGTTTTCCTTTGACCTTTGCCGGCACCCTTTTGGATTGACAGGTATGTGATCGACGATGTTAGCAAGGTTACCCTTCCGGCTTGGCCTGGGCAGGGTTGGACACCGCCTCGTTATTCTTCAGGACTCTTAGTCCCATTTGGATCTTGTCCGTACTCAGATACTATCTTGCTTTCTTCTTGAGTTGTATCCTCGTATTGTACCTTTTGTATTCTTGACTCGTTGAGTCGTTGTTGTATATATAAGTTCTTGTGGACTCTGTTGTAAACTACTGTGATGTAGCTACTTGTATTCATACCCCACCCACACGAAAGTGTCTAGTGGGCGTCTTTGAATCGCTTCTATGCGGATTTTGGCGGGAAAAGCTGAGATCTGCATAGAACCGATTCGGGGCCTTAAAGTTTATCTCAATCTATACTAAGGGTGGCACGATATAATGGAAAGTAAGTTCCATAATGGATATGGATGAGTTCCAAAGTTAAGACATTGTGACAGATACTACAACAAAAGGCTAAGTATATGACTACTATAATAGCAGCAAAAGAGGGCATTTGTGTCAAGTAGTTTGTTATCAAACTAGATGTGGTTCACAACAGGGTAGTACTATGAAGATATATTGTACGACAATATTATCAACATGTTTTAACCCCAAAGAACTAAAGGTATCACCAAAGGACCAAATTTATACAAAGCCATCTCATTAGAGAATGAGTGATGCGTAGAGACGCAAAGACATGCAATTACACACGAACCTGAAAGTTTCGGATCCGGAGATCAGTTGACCACTAGCGATCGTGTAAATACAACACTGGAAAGCCATAGGTGTTGAATGCACAAAGGTTTGAAACAAGATTATTGACTCTAGTGCAAGTGGGAGACTGTTGGAGATATGCCAAGAGGCAATAATAAAGTGGTTATTATCATATCTTCATGCTTATGATAAATGTTTACATACCATGCTATAATTGTATTAACCGAAAACATTAATACTTGTGTGATTTGTAAACATAAAAGAGTCCCTATTAAAGCCTCTTGTTAAACTAGCTTGTTGGTTAATATATGATCATAGTTTCCTGATCATGAACATAGAGATGTTATTAACAACATGGTCATATCATTAGAGACTGATATGATGGACATACTCCTATAGTTAAGCGTAGCATAAAGATCAAGTCATTTAATATAGTTCATTTGCTATATGCTTTCTGATACATAGTAACCTAATTCCTTCGACCATGAGATCATGTTAATCACCATCACCGGAAGGATGCTTTGATGACATCAAACACCACACCGTAACTGGGTGGCTATAAGGGTGTCATTGAGTGTTCGGAAAGTATGGGTTGAGGCACATGGATCAAGAATGGGATTTGTCCATCCATATGACGGATAGATATACTCTGGGCCCTCTCGGTGGAATGTCATCCAATTGGCTTGCAAGCATGTGACTAGCTCACAAGGGATCACATATCATGGGAACGAGAAAAGAGTACTTATCGGTAATGAGGTTGAACTAGGTATGCAGAGATACCGACGATCAAAACCTCGGATAAGTAAACTATCGTGAGATAAATGGAAATTGGTATCGTATGTAAGTGGTTCATTCGATCACAAAGTAATCATAGAAATATGTGGGAGCCATATGAATTTCCAGATTCCTCTATTGGTTATTGATCGGAGAAGTGTCTCGGTCATGTCCGCATAATTCACGAACCGTAGGGAGACACACTTAAGGATTCGATGTTGTTGAGTAGTTATGGAATGATGAGTAAGAGACCGAATGTTATTTGGAGTCTCGAATGGGATCCGGGATATCACGAGGAGATCCGGAATGGTCCGGAGAATAAGATTCAAATAAGGAAAGTCATGTTTCGGAGTTCGGAAAAGATTCCGGTGTTTTCACCAGGAATGTTCTAGAAGGGTCTGGAAGGTCCAGGGGAAGGGTACATGGATATGTCATGACAATGTGGAATGGTTGCATCATGTACTAGGTCACTTGGCTGGGAAAATATGGAGAGAGAAATCAAATCCAAGTTTGAAATTCAAACGCCAATTTGAAAAGTCAAATCTGAAGTTTGCTTGGTGGAGGGAGAGTAGGAAACCTACTTAGGGCAGAAGTCCTACTCCCTCCACCCGCCGGCCAAGGAGGAGGAGTTGGAGGAGGACTCCCTCCTCCCAACCGGCCACCCTCCACCTATATAAGGAGGGGTAGGGCTGCCCCTACCCTCACACCCAAAACCCTAGCCCTTGGCGCCACCACCTCCAAGTGTTGCCGCCTAGGTCTCCTCTTCTAGCCGACTTGGGGCAAACCCTATCTTTCCCTAGCCGTCGGCCAAGCTCACCCCTTGGTGCCTCTAAACCCTAGATCGCCAAGGCCCTCTCTCATACTCCACCATACTCGCTCCGGCTTAGGCAAAGCCCTGCGGGATCTCCCCTCTACTTCTGACACCACATCGTCGTGCTGCCGGAATCACGAGGAGAGTGCTACAACCTCCGCTGCCTGCTGGAACAAGGGAGAGGAAGGTCTTCATCGAGTACCGAACGTGTGATCGACTGCGGAAGCGCTGCCGAAATGCAGCGCCGGAAGGATCGTCTACGCGATCTTGAGATCGGCAAGTGTACGACTACATCACCCACGAGAATCTGCTCTCGTTAACCGCTTTGGATCTTCGAGGGTTAGTACTCTATCGACTCGTTGCTGCAATCTAGTAGATAGATCTTGGCTTGTGTGTGTTCATGCGATATAATTTTTTTGTTTTCCATGCTATGAACCCCTACAGTGGCAGCCAGCCGCGGTCGCCTCCCCTTCCGCAGACGTGCAGCAGCCTGCCGAGGTTGCGTCGTCTGCCGTAGCACCCTCCGGTCACGACATGACCACTCATCTCCAGGATGCCACTTGTCACGAGAAGAAGTACACCGACAGCATCGTCCGCTATAATCCTCGATGGTGCGCCTTGTTCGCTGCCCCCTCTCTCATCGAGAGGCTCTTTAGGAACCTGCATGGCGTGACGCTATGTCTGATGAGTTCTCTGCGCTCCGTTAGACTGGCACTTGGACCTTGGTGCCTCGGCCTCGTGATGCAAACCTGGTCAACTACAAGTGGATCTTCAAGACCAAGCATCGTCCTGACGGCTCCATCGATAACCATAAAGCTCGTCTTATTGCTCACGGCTTCTCCCAGCAACAAGGTATTGACTATGGGGACACCTTCAACCCCGTGGTGAAACCCGCGATAGTTTGCCTAGTACTCTCCTTGGCTGTTTATCTAGGATGGAGTCTTCGTCAAGTTGATGTGAGCAATGCTTTCCTTCATGGCTTCCTAACGGAGGAGGTCAATATGCAGCAGCCCCCGGGGTTCGAATATTCTCAGTTCCCCACTCATGTCTGCAAATTGCAGCGTGCCATCTATGGACTGAAGTAGTCCCCGCGAGCTTGGTATGCTCGTCTCAGTGAGCGTCTCCTGCAGCTTGGATTCACGGCCTCCAAGGCCGACACCTCCTTGTTCATGTTCTCCTAAGGCGGTGTTCAGCTCTATATGCTTGTGTATGTTGACGACATCTTCATCGCTAGCTTTACTCCCGCTGCAGTGGATCGACTTATGGCCTCCCTCTCGGACAGTTTTCCCATCAAGGACCTTGGTGCTCTGGACTACTTTCTTGGTCTAGAAGCGTCCTGCAATTTCAGGGGCATGAGTCTCACCCAGCGCAAGTATGCGCTAGATCTCCTACATCGGGTTAATATGGAGAATTGCAACTCGGCTTCTACCTCACTGGCCACCGGCGAGAAGCTTGCACGTGACAGTGGACACTTATTGGGTACCGATGATGCTTTCGGTATCGCAGTATAGTTGGAGGACTCCAGTACTTGACTCTCACTTGGTCAGATATTTCGTTTGCAATTAACAAGGTGTGTCAGTTTCTCTCACAACCAACGGAGGTATATTGGGAAGATGTGAAGCGCATCTTGCGATATGCGAAGGGCACTATCAACACTGGGATGCACATTCGGAAGTCCCCGTCTACCGGCATCAGCATATTCACGGATGCGGATTGGGCTGGATGCGTTGATGATCGACGATCCACATGAGGTTTTGCCATCTTTGTAGGTCCGAACTTGATTTCCTAGAGTTCGAAGAAGCAGCCTACCGTCTCGAGATCCAGTAAGGAGGCAGAATACAAAGCATTGGCAAACGGCGCTGCCGAGGCCATATGGGTAGAGTCTTTGCTCAAGGAACTTGGTGTTGAACATCAGCGTACTCCTATTTTATGGTGCGATAACTTTGGGGCTACATACCTTACAGCAAACCTAGTGTTTCATGCTCGTACGAAACACATAGAGATTGATTTCCACTTTATACGTGAGCGAGTAGCGGCTGGAGCTCTTCAAATCAGGTTTATTTCCTCCGATGATCAGTTAGCTGATGTATTTACTAAGCCAGCTACCCAGCAGATGTTAAACCGTTTTAGAATCAATCTGAATTTAGTTTGTAAAAGTTCAGATTGAGGGGGTGTGTTAGAAACGGTTTAGAGTTAGGTAACCGTACGATTTGTGTACGCGTATGTACCATGTATTGTATCCTGCTAAGTTTATACAAATTGATCACCGTGAAGGCTAGACCCCACAAAACCCTAAACACCTATTTAAACTTATACTTCAGTTTCGCCATTTTATTGCTTATATAGAAAATATGCTACTTGACACTACACAATGAATTTTAAAAAAACCACAACACAATGGGACGACCAGCCCTAGCTCACAATAAGTGCCCGACTCTACAAAGAGGGAAAATGTAGTAATATCAAGCCGAGGGTGCCGAGCACTGCCTACCGGACGACCGTGGCCGAGCTAGAATTTTTCGAAAGACTGGGCAAACATGTTTAAGATACCAATTTTGTGTACGAAGTCACAAAATTCAAGGCATTGCCTGCCGGAAGGGCGGCTGCCTCCCCGGTCACTCACGTGGGAAAGCTTTTGGGCAGCTAAACCACAAAGTCATTGCCGTTTCCCATCTCCTTCTTCTCCATATCCCAGGTGATTTGAGAGTCTAGTCTAGGAAAGTCGCTCTACAAGCTGAGTGCGCGCGGAGCCGATTTCCCGACCACTCGTTTTGGTGGGCGTGGGCCCTCCAGCTGTGTGCTAGATTCCTTTTTCTATTTATACTACAGATTAAAAATAGCATGTAACTTTTACAAAACAAAAGAAAATTTAATTTTGTTTATATATTTGACTTCCTCGCGACGAGCTTTTTAAAACAAGTTTAATTTACAATATATTAATCTTATTTTACGGACCGGGTCTACAGGGACGGAGCCAGAAATAGAGCTTAAGGGGGCAAGTCATGTCCGTAATCTCAATGAGGGGGGCTAAGCTAGCTAAATTAGCTTTAAAAAGGAGCTGCCATGGCTAAATCTTCAGTAAAAATCACAAGCATAGGGGAGGGCGTAGCTCGCCCTTGTCTTCGTCCCTGGGGGTCTATCAAGTTCTTCGTTTTATGTTGCTAAGTCCGAGAGAAGGTTCTATAGAGTTCTTCTATTTTACGAACTGGATCTATAAAATACTTCCTGATATTTTTAAAGAATACATATAAGATTTTATAAAGTCCTTCTAGTTTATGAGAGAATCTAGCCAAAAGATTGAACAGTCAGATCGATCCCACGTTGATGGATCCCACGTTGATGGACCCCACTAAAAACGAGTGGACAGCATATCAGCTGCACGCGGAATCAGCTCAGCAAAATGCGAGTCCGTCTAGTCTCAGTTGTTCCTTTTCCCACTTTTCACCACGGGCATTTATCATTGCATTATCAACAAATTTCTTATCAAAATAAAAAATTACTGGCAAGCTATCAACATTGTTCCCAATATTATAGCAAACAGCAATTGCTACTAACCGAATGTTTACAAGTTCTCTGACTGCATGTAGAAACCCTAGAAATTTTTGTTCGTGTGGTCTACATATAAATAAGTTTTCCACAGATAGCTTGTACGTGAAAGGAATTCGCGAAAAAATCGTCGCATGTGTCAACCCTGCAAATCAAATTACAAAATCCTAAACCTCTAACATTTTCTATCTGAACTTGGTTAGCGCGAGAGGATGCATTCTTTAACACCCATGCGTCCTGAAAGGACTGCTTTGACAAAGACTTCTATGAAGACGCGGTCTACATCGGCACTGTCGCGCTAGAGATGCTCGTGATGTTCAACAGCCAGTCCATGCTAGCAATGGCGACATAGAACGAAACTATCAGAAGGTCGTTGTGGTTCGTCCCGAAGAGGCACTAAAGGTTTTTATACTAGTCAATCAAAATGACATGCGAGATTGTGAAAACGAATTTTGAAACTACTTTGAATTTTATCAAGATTCGTTGAATTGAGTAAATTAAGTTAAAAACAATAAATATTGGCAGGCATTTCTTATCAATGTGGACCAGCGGAAAAGCGTCGGAGAGAGAGAGAGAGAGAGAGAGAGAGAGAGAGAGAGAGAGAGAGAGAGTGAGGCGACGCTAGGACTTGGGGTGCTGCCACGCCTCCATCTCATCTCTTTATATAGGACAGGGGAGGGGACCACCAACCCTTGCCCCTTCTCTAAGGGAGGAGGCGGTGGCTAGGAGGAGGGATACCTCCCTTCCTCTCCTAGGGTTTGGAGGCGGCTAGGGTTTCCCTAGTGGGGGTGCATGGGTCTGAGGGGTTCTAGATCCCTAGCCTATATAGGTTGGGGTGCCCCACATTTTGCCCATGTGCCCTTCTAGATAGGTAGGACCCACTCTAGAACCTTCTGGATCTATTCAGAACTATTTCGAATTGATCCTGGAACCAAAACCTAGCCCCCATATACTTTTCTCTACCTCTGGACCATTCCAGACCTCATCATCATATCTAGGATCTCATTCGAGACTCTAAATCTCTGTTTGATTAAACCATCTATTATCTCTATGAAACCTAGCGACACCGAAACATTAAGTGTGTGGCCTCTCCGATCAAGAACATGCAGATATGATTGAGACACCTGTCCGATCAATAACCATCAGCAGGACCGGGATGCCCATGTTGGTTACTACATATTCAACCAAGTTATTTTTATCGTTTGAACTACTATGTCAAGGATTCAATTAATCATGTATCTAATTCCCTTTGTCTTGTGATATAGTACTTGCTTGATACTTGATCGTCGGTATCGGTATACATAGTTCAATCTCGTTACTAGCAAGTTAGCTTTACTCGTTCCATGATGTAGGATCCCCGTGACTAAAACGATTAGTCACATGTTTGGAAACGTTGGGATGCTAAATTACCGAGAGAGCCCAGAGATATCTCTCCAACACTTGGAGTGAAAGATTCCACTCTTGATTCATGCAACCCAACAAGCACCGTCGGGATACCTGTCACCTTTATAGTCACCTAGTTACAAAGTGACGTTTGATGTCCATAAAGCAATCCTCTGGTACCCAGGAGTAACACAATCTCATAGTCTAAGTAAATGATACTTGACATGCACGAAAGCGATAACAATCAAATTAAGTGACACCATCAACAACTATGCTTACAATTTGGGTATATCCATCACATCATTCTAATGATATGATTCTGTTATCAAGTGGCATTACACGTCCAAGGTTAGGAAACCTTAACCATCACTTGTTTAACGAACTAGTCATAAAGGTTTACTAGGAGCACTATGTTGTTTATATATTCACATATGTATTTAGTTTCTGGTTAATACAATTATAGCATGGAGAATAAACTATTATTGTGAACAAAGAAATGTGATAATAACCTATTTATTATTGCATCTAGGACATATTTCCAACATGAACGATAGCATCGGAAGGTCCCAGTGGTTTGTACCCACGACAGCCGAATTGCCTGGGGGAGGGGGCTCATGAGGTGCTTGATCATGATCAGTCCAGCGTCATGGAGGCTTTGACAACTATTCCACATGAGCAACAATGACATTGAACGACATTGTCGGAAGGTCGTTGTCGTCTGTCCCGGAGAGGCACTATGGTTTTTATACTTTTCAATCAAAATGGATTGCGAGATTCTTCAAACGAAATTTGAAATTAATGTAGGAATTTTAAAAAAATCATTGAATTGACTAAATTAAGTTACAAAGGTAAATATTAGTTCGTATTTTTTTCACCAATGGGAACTGGAGGAAAAGACATGTAAATATCACCATGACATCGCTCGCCTCGCCATTTAGGATGGGAGACCGATCGGGAAGTGGGTACCGGGTGCGCATGAGTGAGGACGAAGTGGGCAGAAAAGACTAGTGTTGGTCTATGGTGCTAGTTTAGAGATCCTATTGAGCTGCTAGGAGTGACAACCGTCGGTCCAGAGAGGCCGGGGTGTTAGATTGGTCCAAACATTATAGTTGGACATAAAATCAGACCGAAACAGGTGGCTCTGAATGACTCTTGCGGAAGTGTGAGCCTTCTCATTCCTACAGTCAACACATGGACAACACATAAAACCATCTTGCCGCTTGTTCGCCTCGGCCACAAGACGAAAAGAACACACGCCTTCTCTGAAAGCGGGAGAGCGTCGGTCACCGTACATCCATAGATGACTCATCTATATTATACAAATATATATCAAACGCAATCACGATGCTAAAATTAGTACCGCGCGGTCTAAATGAGAAAATAGTTGCTAACCTTTTAGCATACTTGGAAACAAATATGAGAAAACTTAAGTGTGGCTCGGGCACCTCATATCATAAAGTCACATCGCTCTAACTGGCATTTCACCGAACACCTTAGTGCATATAAGCAAGAAAAAAACTAGCACAAACCCACCACTAGTCCTGGTTTGAGATACAAACCGGGACTAAAGGGGTGCCCACAACAAGCGGCAGGCCTCGGTCCCGTTAGTCCCGGTTTGTGTCTCAAACCGAGACTAGTGGCCCCAACCGGCCCGGGACTAGTTGTTTGGGGGTTCAAGACCGTCTGGTGCAGGCCATTAGTCTTGGCCCCAGCCCAACCGGGACTAATGGTTTGGACTAAAGGGCTGTTTTCCACTAGTGCTCTCGTCGACGAGGGGTTGTGGTCCGTTACAGATCAAGGTCCCATGGCCACCGGAGACGGAGCGGACCAGCTTTGTCGCCGGCAAGGGGGACGAAATTAAACCGTAGATAGGTTTTAGGGTAGCTGTCAACAGTCGCCTCTCCTTTTCTCGGTATACCTCTTCGGTATAGATGAATCATAAACTAAAATACTATGATTATGCAGAAATATGTTTGTTTAAGAGTTCTATCAATAGTTTTTTTTATCTGGAATCAACAAATTTTTAAAGACGGATGATCCATTCACCTAATTTTCCAGTATGATGGTGAGAGGATTAATTTTTGATTTCTTCATTGTTTTCGGATGCACGGGAACATCTCTTTATTAGACTGAAAGAAAACAAAAAGGAATGATCAAAAATGAATAGCGCACCGCGCACGCGGGAAGAAGGAATAGTAACACGCACGTATTCCAATTTTGCGATACGATCGCATTTAATTTTGAGTCGATTATTTCTGCTCTCCTTCCTTTCCAAAGGAAACGAATCGTTTCTTTCTTTATTAATTTACCCCGAATTAAAGGAAAAATAACCATGTGAAAGGGAAGAGCTGTAAATGGAAATAGCAGAAGAGATTCCTATGGCGGCCATGATATAATACACTACTAGGTTAGGAGGGCAGCAAACCCATCTCGTCGACACAGGGAAACAGCGCCGCCTCTCTGATCGAACATCAACCAACCAACCAACACAGCCGATCGATCGACTTTCTCAATTTTCTCAGGTATGCATGATACAAACGACCTCGATCAGATTTATCGATCTGGGTTTGTTTTCATCTCCAGATTCATACTACTTTGATTTAGATCTAAAGAGCTTCCGTTTCGAGCTTCATCCATGCCTGGTCTAATAATGGTCTTGATCTTGGATACTAGTGTTGGGTTAGCGATCGCCGGCCGGCCGGCGAACGGGGTTAGATGCTCGGCTCTTGCTCGCTCGTACCTTGCGTAGTTTATAATTTAACTAATCTACCGGACCCTGTGCATGTGGACTATACATCTCTGATCACCTTGAAGATTGAAGAAATCTATTTATTTGTTAAACTTGATTATTGCTCTTATCCCCTTATTTTGTTGACACCATGTCCTTGGCCCCTAGGATTGATGACCGGCAACATCTTCTTCAATGTGGGAAAGGACCGCAAAGACGATGGGCCTGCCCTACCGGGACATATCAGCAGCAGGAAAGGCGGACACCGGCACATCGATAGAGGAGATGGCGGCCACAGAAGCAATGGCGGACGAGGGGGTTTCTGCAAGAACGGCGGGCAAGGCCGGAACGGCAACCAAGGAAGACGAGGCAGTTTCAGCGGGAACCGTCAGAAAGGCGACATTGCTGGGGGCATCGCAGCCACCATCTTTGGACCATGTTTTACGGCGGCATGTAGACGCCCCCGCAGGAGCAGCATTGAGTTCGAGGAGGCGGCAAAAGGCATGTTGGATGAGTTCAAGGAGGCCCTAAGAGGCATGCTGAAGGAGTTGGAGGAGGCGATGAAGGGCATGAAGGAGAAGCGCGAGGTGGAGATCAATGGCCTGATGGAGAAGTACGAGGCGCAGAAAAAGGCCATGATGGAGGAGCACGAGGCGGATATCAAAGTCATGGTTGAGAAGTACGAGATCCCGATTGAGCTTGTGCTGGAAGAATACAAGGTGGGGATGAAGCGAATGTTGGAGGACTATGAGGCGGCAATGGTAGAAAAGTTGGAGGATTATGATGTGGTGACCAAGAAAATGCAGGAGGAGCACGAGGTGGCGATCAAGGGAATGCATGAAGAATACGAGGTAAAGATCAAACGCATGGAAGAGGAGTACGACGACGACGAGGTGGCCATCAAGGACGTGCTGCAGGACTATCCTCTTGGTTCTATCAAATCCAGTTAGATCAGGATAAAGTTTTATCCATGTATTATACTAGTACCTCCGATAACTCTAGCATTCTGTCGTAATCAACAATTAATTAATCCAGTGTTTCTTCTGTGCTGACATGGTCGTTGATTACATGAGTCAAGTTTTGGTTCAGCATATATTATATAACTTTCTTGTTACGGTCTGTAAATAATCCTTCAGTTTCCCCTGCTTAAAAGTTCAGCAGTTATTTAAAACAAAACACAATGAGCTCGATCAGGCCGGACTGGCCCCAGCCAGCAACTATGCTAATGGTCCGACTCAACAAGGGGAAACCTTCAGGGACAGCGCCGACTGAAGAAGATGCTGGAGGACCGGCACTTGAGATTTGAGAAGGGATATCTTCTTTTTCCTTTGTTTTTCTTCATTTTTACTCTCTTTTCTTTTTTTTCTATTTTCCCTTAAGCACGTACGGAACCACATAATGCTTAGAGGTGGGGAGTCTTTCTTAGAGCAGCCACAGTGGGAGGCTTATCGATAGGCGCTAGGAATTTAATCCTGACAGTTTTACCATGTTCCCGGTAGTTTCTCTAGGACCAATGCCTAACTAAGCGACCGACGACGCCTGCTGGGCGCTATGACTGGGCGCTAGGATCTTTTTCCTTGATGATCGACGCCTGTGTAGAATAAGCGCAAGAAAAAAAGTCGACGCTTGTCCTGTTTTACTTCCTGTGTACCACGTGAAGCATTGAAGGCAGAAGGCCGAAATGTTAAGCATCTACTGCTGGGGTCTGTCAGGATTTTCAGAGGTAAGCAAGAGGTTTTGCAAGCAAGGTGAGATGCAGCGGACGAGGATACTACTACAGATATACTCCTTCTGTTTCAATAAATAAATATTTTTTTGGAAGGTCAAGATAAGTAAACTCAGACCAAACTTTGTGGAAGAAAACTATTAACAACTAACCCCTCTGTTCAGAACTATAAGACATTTTAGTTTTATAAAACAAATGTATTTTAGTGTATAAGTTCGCCCTAAATCTATACACAAAAATCATCTTGATACACTCGTTTCACAAAACTAAACCGTCTTATATTTCTAGAAGGAGGGAGTATAACAATATGTAGATATCATATGAAAATACATTTCGGATGGCCCACTCGTAGGTGACGCGGTCAACACACGTTTGTTGGAACATTTTGATTTATTAGTTCTTGATGAGATAGAGCCTAAAGACTTGTTGCCTGCCAAAACCCACCGGCGGGCAGCGACGAGCAACACGAAGAGCCGGGAGGCTCCCAGAACTGCTGGTGGGTCCTGGTCCCTCGGGCAACGGCCCGCAAAACTCCGGCACACGTCCTGGCTTGGTTCGAGGGCGTGCCACCTGACCTATACCTGGTCAGGAAGGTGAAGGATTGCTTCGATTGATTTCCTGCATGGTAAACAAGTATACGTAAAATTCGAGCCGTGACCGGCTCCCAGGTTTCCCTGTGAATCGGCTCCTAGACGATTGTCCCATGGTTCATTAGATCTATAATAACATGGGGTTTTGCTTCATCGTTACAAGTCAAATCGATCTCACGGTTTAACGTTTTCACCACGTAATGGAACGTCCTACACGTAATTGAGCCTGGTAGATACAAAAGATGATAGAAAACTAACCCTAGAGGAGGCCTAACAACCGACGTAAAGTCAATTACCGGAACAACTTCTCTAGAACTAGTAAACCACGTCCTTACGTACTACTGGATCGTTCAACCCGTTTACAAGGCCTGACTACGTAGATATCAAACTAAACCTTGGAGAACAAGGCATAACCATAACAGATCGAATCAGCTAAATAAAGATCAAGCAAGATGCTACCCTTACACTTGGGAAAAGGTGCAAAGGTAGCGAGGTAACTAGAGGTAGCATAACTTAACAATCATAGCGAAAAGCACCGATGCTAGCCTCAACAAATCTACGATAGTAGTGTTACTCGCCATCAACAAGGCTTCAGTACGAGTAACACCAAATAACGCATAAGTAAAAATACTGCCTAGATCGCAAGATGCGATCTAGGCAGCATGACACTTACCCGAAAGAAACCCTAGAAACAAGGGGTGGCGATGCGCCGAGATTGTGTTTGTTGTGAACGTGATTGTCCTCCTTTTCTCGATAACCTTAGGTACATATTTATAGTCCGGAGACTTTCTATCTTTGGAATAACTCTACAACTCTATTTTTACCTAAACTGAAACGGAACCTACTACGATACAAGATACACGGGCAATTTAGCCCAAGTCCACGCACAAGGCCGATTCAACAACACGTTGAATATACGTATCTTCCAAGCCCATCTTGATCACGGCCCATCTCCTTCTTTGGCCAAAATATGGCGATAACACATGCCCCCCTGGTTTTGGCAATAATAATTCCGAAACCACTCTGCTGATATTTTTTCTTTCCCCTCCTTTTTTTTTACATTGGGTTACGCGTTGCAGAGTAGAATCGTCACGCCACCCCTTCATCATGATGCCCTGTCTTCTCAACTCCTTCGCAGTGCATGATTTGACGATTTTGGCAGCATATTCTGGGAAACCGCTATGGCATTAAACCGCCTCCACTATTCTCCTTATTTAAATTCATCTGAGCAGTTCGCAGTCCCCATCTTCCTCCAACAGCCAAAAAACCCTCTTCCTCTGCCGAAAAAACCCTCTTTCCCCGCCATGGCCTCCTCTGCTTCATCTGGCCTGTCCTCCCAAGCCTCCAACACAATGAGCGACCGGGAGCCGACGCCAGAGCACCCGCCGATGGCGGCGTACAACACTCTTGCCCCACAATGGTGGGACGAGAGGGATTGGGATTTCGCCACCTGGTCCGAGGACGACGCGTCCTTGACTGACGGCGAGGAGGGTCTGCAGTTCCTCGACGGGAACGGAGGAAGAGCGCGATGACGCGGTCTGGGACGGCGTCGAGTCCTCCGACGAGGAGGAGGAATCGGAAGAGGACTCCTCCTCACGCAGTACCGCCGGTGAAGCGCTTCCAGCCGGTCCAGCGAGGACACGAAGACGCATTTAGGACGAGGAGGCCCCAGCTTCTTCAAAGAAGCAATAAGACGACGCCGGCGGCGAGGGCAATGAACAAGACGGCGGCGGCAATGCAGCGACCTCAGCCTCTAGATTAGGAACCAGTAGTAGTAGTAGTAGTAGTAGTAGTAATAGTAAGCTCCCTTTTGTAATCATCCTTTTGTAAGCAATCAGCTCTTGAATGAATGAATGAAAATCTGTTTCTCGAAGATTGCCTTTTTCGCCCCAATTTTGCCGATAGCCAAAATAGGTCGATGCTCCAGAAGCCGATAACGCTGTATCGGCTTTCACCACACTGCACTCATTCCGTCAACCAAGTCAAAGCCCAAAGAGCCGATGGCAACGCATCGGCTTTCCCAAAAAACGTTGACAAGGTCAAAACTTGGTCGCATACTTAGGCAAATCTAAACGGCCAGTTTTTTGTTTCAAACGGTAACCTGCGACCTTCTTCAAAAAGGGCGACCTAGATCTCCAATTACCCACCAACCAGATTGAGCTCACAGCGACAAGAACCCTCAATCCTCAACTGCATAGATCCATCTCCGCCGGCAAACTAGATGGCGGAATCGTCCAACACCAATCCAGAGGTCTCCGGTCTGAAGGTACGCCTACTCCTCGCAGTCTGAACGCGATGTTAGAATTTAATGGCGAACACCTGAATTAATGCCTTTATTCCACCATTAAACTTTCTAGGTTTCAGACATTCTGCTGCCGCATCCTTCTCTCCCAAATTCCCTCTGTCTTGGCCCTCGTACAGATTCTAGTCCTGCCCATCTGATTTCTTGCGAAGCAAACAGAATCCCCTTCGTAAGCCAAGACCTAGATCTGAACTCTTGGGCCGATGCTCATGAGCTGGCCTAATCCCCTGAACATTGGGTCTCTTGGTTCAGAGTAGCTAGAGCTTACCAATCCCAATGGGAAACCACAGGAATAGCCGATGCCCTGCATTTATCATTGTCTCCTCTTGAGAAACATGAGAACCTTCTGAAAACCATCGGCTAGTTCTGGTCTGACGCTCTGAACTGTTTTATGTTCGGTCATGGCCCTATGTCACCAACCTTGTTAGGCGTGGTGATGATCACTGATCCGATGTTACATCACCCCCTCCGCTTAAACTGACCAAAGTCCCCTACAAACTGTCTTCTAAAACAGACTGCATGAACTGGGGTGCCTACCTCCAACGCCATATGAAAACAAAGGGCCCTGTCTCAGAGAAAGAACATACAGCCTTTCTCAACTTCTGGCTAGAGCATTTCATATTCTGTGGCCCTTCCCTTGCTCCAACCAAAAACTATCTCTCCTTAGCCCACGAACTGGCCAAAGGTACTCAACTTGGCCTTGGCAAACTGTTCCTTGGAGAAGTCTATCGATATCTCCAGTTGACGTCTGTCAAGCTATTCTCTAGCATAGCAGTCAAAACAGGTGGTCCTTGGTGGTTTATTCAGCTATGGGGTCATCTGTATTTTCAAAATCACATCCCAAACTTCCCCCTTTTGGCGAGCTGCACCTTTCCAGATGTAAAAGGGAAGCAGATCCGATGCACCAGCTATGGCCAAGCTTTGTATAGACTGCCAGGCAGTAAGCTGACCCCTCAGGAAGCGTCTAAATGGTTCAGTATTTTCTTTCAAGGACTGGACAATCCTATCTTCTTTCCTTACATGGAAGAATCTGAACATTTTGAAAACCCACTCTCCTTCAGGCTAGATAATTTTGCCGATGACACCAGCACTCGGCAGCTCTTTTCCACCGTGATTCGTCCCTGTTTCCTTCCAGTTGGCATGAGTACGTCCAACAGAATAATCGAACCTGGGTATGAATTCTACCAGCCAGTCGTAGTAGCTCGCCAATTTGGCCTTGGACAAGTACCTCCCCATTTCTTTCTTCACCACCTTACGGAGAGTAGAGCCGACCTGCCTGATCCTCTCACCAGCCAAAGGTGTTATTCCTTCTTTGATGCTCTGACCATCCCAATTCCCAACGATCTCACCTTTGTCTCATCAACCGATGGCTTTGAAGACTGGTGGTTAATGTGGAAGACTCACGCCTTCAGGAGAGCTCTGGGACCGTTGCTGAAACAGCTCGATGCTGACTATGACATCCCCGTGGAACAGGTACCACTACTTGCAAATTTTCTTGATGTAGCTTACAAATGATTCTTCTATTAATCCATTCTTTCTTTTTGCAGCAACAAGATGGCCCTGAACCTACGCACAGTGATGGCTCCCCCTTCGAGTTCTTTCCCACACTCGTGGTTCTTTTCTGCAAAAACTCGCCACCTCTAAAAAAGGTCATAATGCAGAAACAGCCGATATCACCACAATCGGCTTCCAAGAACCCAGCAACCTCTAAGTCAGCTGCCCCTCGAGTTCCAACTAAAACAAGAACGACGGCGAGGAAGGTAGCTGTCAGGAAGACCTTGAGGCACCGGAGCCCTTCTCCGGAAAGCTCGCATGTAGGGTGATCTATGCCTTAGTCGATCCCTCTAATCCTTCCATCCTTGCAGACATGCTTGTGCTCACTGGTTCTCCTTTTTTACAGGCTTCCGTCGAAGACACCTCCAGCGAGAACACTCAGACCAATCGAGGAGAACTGGACCCAACAGATTCTGAGAGGACCATCACACCGAGCCAGCCAGATTCATCACCATCGGCTTCCAGGAAAAGGTCTTTTCCTGAACCTACTGCCCCCCGAGCACCAGTCGAGGCGGGGCCAGCTGTGGGTCCCAAGAGAGCTCGCAAAGGACTGCAAGCTTCTTCGTCGAGCCAGGAGGTTTCGAAAATCATCACCCTTTATGCTCTTACCACTCACTTCTTTTTATCTGCCGATTAATCATTATTTATATCGGCTAAACACCTTCCATGCAGACGACTGACGTTTCTAGTGGGAAGGCTAGGGCAGTGCCGATGCCTCTAGCCAAATCGGACCTAGCAATTCCCGAAGGTGCAGACGAAACGGCTACCACTCCGGCCAACCCCCCAGCAACCACACACAAGCCGATCGTCTCCTCATCTGCTATCCCCCCGATCTTAGGAGAGGTATGTTAGCTTCTTTCGGCTCTTCCTTATATGTTGGACACATACTGACGCCTTTTCGGGCTGCCAGGATTGTGATATTTCAGGTTTGCTGACGTTCGACCCTGCATCCATCGAACCAACTCCCTCTGTTGCCCACGATGAACCACAAGCCAGGGTTGCTCTACCTCAATTCCAGCGTCTTAAAGCCTTGCTGTCCTCCCCGATCGAGGAGTTGATCGAGGGTTCTGAGGAAGTGAAGAGCGTTCTTGCCGAAATCAAGGACCAACTTCCAGTAGCATTGCAGGTGAAGCTTTGGTCAGTTGCAAATCTGTCTTTCTTCGGGCCACGGGTGAAGTTAGCTCGTGAAAGGATCAATCTGCGCCACGCCCAACTTCCGCTGAAAGCCGATATTGCAGACAGATGTCAGCAGCTCAACGAGAAAAAGGCGTCTCTGGATGCCAAAACTGACACCTCTGTCAGTACCGCCGAGCTCGCATCCTTAAAAAGGGAGTTAGAAGATCTTGAAGAGAAGTTCCGGGTGACTAAACAGCTCATTCGCGACAAGGAAGAATCCATCGCCCGTTCCCAAGACGAGGCGGAAAGCCTCAAAGCCCAACTGAAGACCGATCTGGCAGAAATACGTGCCCTGAACAAGCAGCTAGTGACAGGCAAGGATGAAGATGACGAAGCCGAGATCGCCGAGGTGGATCGTGTCCGTGCTGACGCCCTCCACGCCTTCGAGGCATTTCTTCAGTAGCTCGTATGTGTAAACTGGCATCTGTTTGTAACATGTGTGAACCTCTAGAGCCGATGACTGTGCATCGGCTATATATTTTTGCTTTTATTTGGCCGATTTCATGTATCGGCCCCCACATTTTACTGTCCATCGTCCCACGTGCCTTTTACTTGGCCGATTTCATGTATTGGCCCCCATATTTTACTGTCCATCATCCCACATGCTTGGGAAATATTTCTTGAGATGTTGACCGTTGACCGCCACTGGGAATTTTACGCCGTCCAGCTCCTCGAGCATGTATGCGTTTCCTCTTAAAACTTGATCGACCTTGTACGGCCTGTGCCAATTTGGAGACCATTTACCATATGTTGCATCCTTAGTTCCTAATGGCAACACAGCTTCCCATACCAGATCACCAACGTGGAACTCCTTTGGCCTCACTTTCTTGTTATATGCACGAGCTACCTTGGCCTTGTTCTCTTTGATTTTCTCCAGTGACCACAGCCTGAGCTCGGTTAAATCCTCAACACTGTCACTCATCAGAGTTGCGTATTCCTCAGTTGTTAGATTGTTCTGAAAAGTGACACGTCTTGATCCAGCCGTAATTTCCCAAGGTAATACGGCTTCTTGTCCATATACTAGATGGTATGGCGAGGTCTTTATCGCTCCATGGCATGACATGCGATAAGCCCATAAAGCTTCTGACAGAACCTCGTGCCAACGTCTAGGGTGCTCATCGACTTTTCTCTTGATCAGCTTGATGAGGCTCTGGTTGGACGCTTCAGCTTGCCCATTTGCTTGAACATAGTATGGAGATGATCTAATCAGCTTAATCCCCGTGTCCTCACAGAACTTTCTAAACTCGTGAGAAATGAAGACTGAACCTCCATCGGTCGTGATAGTTTGGGGAATCCCGAATCTATGGATGACATGTTCTTTCACAAAATTGATGACCACTGACTTCATCGGGACAGCCTCCACCCATTTAGTGAAATAATCAGTAATGGCCAAAATCCACATGTGGCCTTTGCTTGATGGGGGATTGATCTTACCGATCATATCCATGCCCCAACCTCGGAATGGCCAAGGCTTGATGATGAAGACTGAACCTCCATCGGTCGTGATAGTTTGGGGAATCCCGAATCTATGGATGACATGTTCTTTCACAAAATTGATGACATCCTTTGAGTTCACTGACTTCATCGGGACAGCCTCCACCCATTTAGTGAAATAATCAGTAATGGCCAAAATCCACATGTGGCCTTTGCTTGATGGGGGATTGATCTTACCGATCATATCCATGCCCCAACCTCGGAATGGCCAAGGCTTGATGATGGGGTTCATCGCTGACGCGGGTACCATCTGAATTTTCCCAAATTTCTGACATGCTTGACACCCTTTGTAGTACTTGAAACAGTCCTCAAGCATGGTGGGCCAATAAAACCCTGATCGCCTGATCAACCATTTCATCTTGTGAGCCGACTGGTGAGTTCCACAGCGCCGTGTACCTCATGTAGGAGCCGATTGGCCTCGGCTGTCCCCGGACATTTGAGCAATAACCCTCCAGAGTCCTGAAACATGTCGTCCCGATAAGCACATACTTCGTGGCCTTGTATCTTATCCGTTAGGTGCCCCGAGCGAATCCTTCAAGTAATTGAAGATATCGGCTCTCCATCTGCTTCCGGTGAACAGACGAACATCGGCTCCCTCTGCTACATCCTTGTAGCCGAAGCCATTTGTGCAAGATCATTCGCCTCGGTGATTCTGCGACCAAGGATCCGTGTGAAGTTTATGTACCGAATCGCCATCACTCACGGCGGTCAGCCATAATGGGAAGAGGGACTCGCTCACACTTGTATTCCTCCGTGAGTTGGGAAATCACCAACTTGGAGTCTCCAAAACTTCCTTTACGCTCGCTTCCGATGAGCAACTCCATTCCTTGCGTATGATCGTACTCGGCGGCGTTGTTGGTGCGAGGCGGATAACTGATGGAGAAGGAAAATGTTGCCCGGGCGACACGAGTAACATGCCGATGCCGCACCACCGTCACAAACCGATCCGTCGAAAACATAGCCCACGCTCGTATAGATAGTCTTTGCTATATTAGTGTTGATCCTTTCAGCGATAAGGTCGGCCAACGCGTCCCTTTAAGCGCTTTCGGGTTGATACCGGATGTCAAACTCCGATAATGCAAACATCCATTTGCCCAGTCGGCCTTTCAACATAGGCCGACAAAGATGTGCTTTATGACGCCCGATTTGCATATGATGACAATCTCCGATAGCAAAATGTGGCGCAACTTGCGGGTAAAAAGCGAGAGGCACAACTTATCGATATCGGGATACCTTGTCTGCGTCCGGCATCTTTCTACTTATGTAAAATACGACTCTAGCCCATCATAAACTTGCACCACCAACGAGGCGATGGGCGTGTCCATCGACAAGTAAATGTAGAACGATGCATCCGGCGGAACCAACAACTGGCGGCTTCCGGATATTCTTTGATCTCGTCGAAGGCTCGTTGTTGTTCTGCCCCCCAGAGGAATTCCTCGTCAGATTTAATTTTCACCAGTCCCATGAACGGCTCTATTCTTCCTGACAGATTGGAGATGAATCTTCTGACGAAGTTGATCTTGCCGATTAGAGACTGCAGTTCTTTCTTTGTGGTAGGTGGCTTCATTGTTCGCACTGCCTCCTGACTTTTCAGGCCGATCTCAATTCCACGTTCATGGACCAAAAAACCCAAGAACTGACCGGCCGTTACCCCGAAGGCACACTTCTTTGGATTCATCCATAGCCCGAATTTTCTTGTTCGGTCCAGGACGCGTTGAAGATCGTCCAAGTGTCCTCGCACTGAAGCAGACTTGACCACCACGTTATCGATGTAAATTTCCACCAGCTTGCCGATCAGATCATGGAAAATATAATTCATGGCTCTTTGGTACGTGGCGCCGGCATTCTTCAGTCCAAACGTCATGACTACATACTCAAACAGCCCCACCGACCCTGGGACTCTGAATGCAGTCTTGTGTATATCTTCTGGAGCCATAAAAATTTGGTTGTAACCGGCATTGCCATCCATGAAGCTCAAGATCTTATGACCAGCCGCTGCGTTGATTAACGTCTCTGCCACCGGCATCGGATATTCATCCTTTGGGGTAGCTCTGTTGAGATCCCGAAAATCTATGGCAACACGCCAGCGGCCATCCTTTTTCTCTACAGGTACGATACTAGAAATCCACTCAGCATACCTGCATGGCCTGATTAACTTGGCTGTCAACATTTTCTCGACCTCCTTCTTGACTTCTTCCAATTTCGGCCTTCATCCGTCGTGTGCTCGCTGGAATGGCCAAAATCCTTTTTAAGCGGAGTCGATGCTCAATGATGCTCTGTCTAACCCGGGCATCTCTCAGATAGTCCCGTGCGGCGATCTGGATATTTTTCAATGGGCTATCATAGGACCCCGCAGACTGGATCTAACTTTTGTCGATAAATGTTGGTCGTGGCTTATCCCGGGACCAATGTCGATTTCTTCTAGTTCATCAATGGATGTAAACCCATACCCTAGCTTTACATCACTGTCAAATCGATGCTAAGCACATGGCAAGCGATGAGTGAGGATAACAAAAATAATTTGGGCCGATTGCCTGAATCGGCCCCCTTTTTGATTGCATTAGTCAAGGACGGTTTACACCTTATTGTTTTACAATGGCAGGGCATCTCTCTGCTACGACTACATGATCTGCTTGTCGTATGATTGCTGCTTTTTATTTTTTGTGGCCAATCGCAGGGATCGGCCGTACTACGCATGATCGTGGACTTTTCTACTCTGTCAGGCCAGTGGATAAGACCAGCCTCACCCCGTTTTTTGTAGCTTCAATGCGCTCACAGCCGTCTAGACTGATTCCAGAGATCGGCTCTTGGTCTTCTGCTTCCCAGACGTTCATGCCAGCTATGGAGATCTCGATAGAATCATCTGCATGGATGACCTCCACTTCATCTCCATCCCATCAGACAGGGCATTGGTGCATCGTGGACGGAATGCAGCAATTAGCGTGAATCCAATCTCTTCCTAGCAAGACAGCGGTAGGTGCTTTTGTCCACGACGAAGAATGACGTGGGGATGGTTTTTCTGCCACGGTCAGATCTACGTTCAGCACGCCTTGCGTTTCCGAAGTCTGGCCGTTGAAGTCACTTAGCGTGACGTTGGTTTTGATCAGATCTGCAGTGGAGCGTCCCAAACGCCGTAGCATGGAGTATGGCATTATATTGACCGCCGCTCCGGTGTCCACCAACATCTTGCTGACAGGTTGCCCATTGATGTAACCTCGTAGGTACAAGGCTTTCAGATGTTTGTAACCCTTCTCACGTGGCTTCTCAAAGATAACTGGCCGTGGGCCGCAGTCGAACTGTGCCACTGGTAGCTCATTGGTTCTTGGTGCGCAGAATTCTGACAGAAGTATGAACACCATGTTTGTGCCAGCCGATGTCTTTGCATCGGCTCTTACCGGTTTGGGGAGCCACTCTCTCCTTTTCGGGTGGTCTTCCGTTTCCAAGGTCTGCCTAATTTTAACGGCCAGATCGGGCCGTGCTTTCTTTAAAGCGTGGAATCTCGCTTGGCTTCCTCCAAGTTACGCAGCCGCTGCACTCTACGTTTTTGGGTGTGTCTGAGTCCGTCGGGACACCACCTTGGACGGTGATATCTGTCTTCTTCTTTGTCATCCCTTGGCTTCTCGAGGTCTTTTGCTTGAGCGGACTCCCTGTAACGGCTCTGAGGTGGGAGAGGCCCTAGACGTTTGAACACTGAAACTGGCCCCGTGTCCTCCCTCTGCTGTTCACATTCCGGGCATTTGTCGACTGTAGGCAATCGGCTCATCCCCGCATCCCAGCAATACTTGAAGAAAGGACAATCCCAATGTTTGTCTGCGCCTTCCTCTTCTTTTGACGGTCCCCTAGCGAGGTGCTCATATCCTTCATCGTCTCCATCGCGTCGGCGACGTTGGTCATACTGACGCTCATACTTGTTAAGGAGATGCGTGGAATGTGGCTTCTGATATCGCACTCTCCTCACCTGTTCCTCTGTTAAATACCGCCTGTCATTGTGGCTGGGCCGGTCGCGTGGACCAGCCTCCTCTCTCTCTTTACCCCGAGAGCGACCACCTTCCTCCTTGTACGTGTCATGGTGGTACCCAGATCCTGCCATATTAACATCGAACGAGAAATCCAGCTGACGTCTCGCGGAGTGACTGAGTTCCACCATGTTGACGCCGGGGAATGGGTTTGTGTCCACTTTCATGGCGAACTGCCCAAGGATCAAACGGCCTTGTTCTATCGCTGTTTGGATCTTGCGACGTAGCTCTTTGCAATCATTGGTGGTGTGGGTGAACGAGTGATGCCACTTGCAATATGGTCTCCCGTTCATTTCCTGAGCCGTAGGGATTTTGTGGCCTTCGGGTAACCTCAGCTGCTTCTCCTTCAGCAGTAAATCGAATATCTGCTCGGCTTTGCTCACATCGAAGTCGAACCCTTTTGAGCCCTGCTGTTTCACCCATTTGCAGGATACGAGATCGCCCCCGGGCCCATTCACCACGGCCACCTCTGGTCTTGTGTAGGATCTTCTTCTTCAGATCGACCAGGCCTACGGACGTTTAAACTTGTCTTGGTACAACTCGTGGTGGCGTTGTTCATACATTGTCGACCGGGCCATGTGCGCCAATGAGTTGTACTCACCGAAAGCCAGATCCTTGATGGGTGCTGAGAGACCCAACACTGCTAGCTCGACTGCTTCTTTCTCAGTTAAACGAGCTGAGTAACATCGGTTCTTGACGGTCCTGAAGCGCTGGATGTACTCGGCTACAGTTTCTCCCCGCTTCTGCCGCACCTGTGCCAGGTCTGCAATGCCAGCCTCGGTAGCCTCTGAATGATACTGGATGTGGAACTGCTCTTCCAGTTGCTTCCAGGTCTGAATCGAATCAGGTGGCAGCGAGGTGTACCACCCAAAAGCTGGTCCTGTCAGCGATTGCGCAAAGAACCTTACGCGCAACTGATCCGATGCTGAAATCATGCCCAACTGTGCCAAGTATCGGCTCACGTGCTCGATCGAGCTCGACCCTTCTGATCCGCTAAACCTTGAGAACTCAGGGAGCCGATACTTGGGTGGCAGCGGAATCAGATCAAACTCGTTGGGATACGGCTTTGAATAGCCGATTGTTCTTCTCTTCGGCACGAAGCCGAACTGGTCTCTCAAGATGGTACGGATTTGCTCCACTGTTTGAGCTGCAGGGGCTAGATTCTCATGACTCGTTCCAGTGGCATACTTGGCTAGCCACGCCTGTTTGTCGGCGTCCATCCCAGACATCGCTGCTCCAGAAACGCCTGCTGAAACCCCTCGCCCAGAACTCGCCGCAGAATCCCTGCGGTTGCAATCTGTTGGTGCGTGTCGTTATTGCGTCAAGACGTAAGTGCACACATATCCATGTGGGATTTCTTTAGGTGGTTCAAACAGAAGGCAATCGCTGGGTCGCCTCCGACCTTGTAGACGACGTCTGACGCCCCGCGGCTCCGGAGCTGCAAGTGTGAATGGCAGTGGCTGGCACTGAGCGGTCTTTCTCCTGGTGAGTCCCCAAAGTAGGCCCCACGGAGAGTACGATGTTTCATGATCTCTGAACTACGCGAATGCGATCCGCCGAAAGCGTTCACGTGCTCTCGTAATGGCGGTGAAGAGAATGAGCCACCATGTAGTTGACTTCGTCATGAGCTCGTGCGCTCCTCAAGGAACAGCAGATCCACCTCATCCAGAGCACCCTCGGTGAGAACCCTCTCCACTTGATGCCATGCTTACGGGTCCTCTCAAAAGAGCCGATGAGATCGGCCAAGAGAGCTTTGATGTCATCATACTTCGCCTTGTGCTCCTCGGGCTCGTCAGACGGATCGGGTCCATCCCCATCTCAGCGTCGGATGTTGATGCAGATGTTGTTGAAAGTCCCACCGGCGTGCGAATGTGTTGCCTGCCAAAACCCACCGGCGGCAGCGACGAGCAACACGAGCCGGAGGCTCCTGGCTAACTGGTGGGCCCTGGTCCCTCGGGCAACGGCCCGCAAAACTCCGGCACACGTCCTGGCTTGGTTCGAGGGCATGCCACCTGACCTATACCTGGTCAGGAAGGTGAAGGATTGCTTCGATTGATTTCCTGCATGGTAAACAAGTATACGTAAAATTCGAGCCGTGACCGGCTCCCAGGTTTCCCTGTGAATCGGCTCCTAGAGCCGATTGTCCCATGGTTCTGCATTATATCTATAATAACATGGGGTTTTGCTTCATCGTTACAAGTCAAATCGATCTACGACAGTTTAACGTTTTCACCACGTAACTGGAACGTCCTACACGTAATTGAGCCTGGTAGATACAAAAGATGATAGAAAACTAACCCTAGAGGAGGCCTAACAACCGACGTAAAGTCAATTACCGGAACAACTTCTCTAGAACTAGTAAACCACGTCCTTACGTACTACTGGATCGTTCAACCCGTTTACAAGGCCTGACTACGTAGATATCAAACTAAACCTTGGAGAACAAGGCATAACCATAACAGATCGAATCAGCTAAATAAAGATCAAGCAAGATGCTACCCTTACACTTGGGAAAAGGTGCAAAGGTAGCGAGGTAACTAGAGGTAGCATAACTTAACAATCATAGCGAAAAGCACCGATGCTAGCCTCAACAAATCTCGATAGTAGTGTTACTCGCCATCAACAAGGCTTCAAGACGAGTAACACCAAATAACGATAAGTAAAAATCGCCTAGATCGCAAGATGCGATCTAGGCAGATGACACTTACCCGAAAGAAACCCTAGAAACAAGGGGTGGCGATCTTGAGATTGTGTTTGTTGTGAACGTGATTGTCCTCCTTTTCTCGATAACCTTAGGTACATATTTATAGTCCGGAGACTTTCTATCTTTGGAATAACTCTACAACTCTATCTTTACCTAAACTGAAACGGAACCTACTACGATACAAGATACACGGGAAATTTAGCCCAAGTCCACGCACAAGGCCGATTCAACAACACGTTGAATATACGTATCTTCCAAGCCCATCTTGATCACGGCCCATCTCCTTCTTTGGCCAAAATATGGCGATAACAAGACTGTAGTCAAGGTAATTTTCTACAGTGTGCCCAAGAAATAGGTGGGTTGTTTGGAGCTTACCCTGGTGTGCTCCATTGCCTCACAAGGATCTCTTTGCAGAATTTAGACTTTGAAAAATTGGACATGGACCATGTCCTATTTGACTGTCGCAAGCAACTGAAACATCTAACCCTCACGCAGTGTGATAGTGGTTTCTGGCCTCTCTTTAAGATTGATGCAACAAACTCAAAACTTGGTGTCCTAAAAATCATCGAGTGTCGCTTTCACAGACTTGAGGTGGTCTGCCTTCCAAATTTGGAGAAGCCCAGTTGCAATACTTGGGTATCTCGCTGTGTCCCTTCAACTTTTGGCTGTGTTCCTTCTCTTGGGGAATTAAAACTCTCATGTGGTTACAATATACGATCAACCTGCATTTCAACTGGGCCTCTATACATACATACTCTCACATTGAATTTCCAAGGAGAAAACGTAAGTTTTCTTTTGAACAGTGGATCGGTCTAGAAGGACCGAGAACTATCATTCATAAGAGCGGTGGCATTACAGTTTACAAAAAGGCCCTTAAAAGAACTAGAAACTAAAGTCAAGCCCATACAATTTGCGCAAAGGACCCTAAAAGTAAAAGCTAGAAAGCAATCGGGTCCAGCTCCATGACCACCACTGAGAAGCTCGACGCTGCCAACCTCAACGCCGTTGGGGACGTTACCACTTGGTGCGGAGAGGCGGGAGCCAACAACGTCGTCGCTAGAGGGACTCCGAAGCGGCTTGAAAGCCTGGAGGTAGAAGTCCATCGGGCATTGGTCGGAGAGCACCGGCACCAATGCACGAGGTGGGAGAGGTCGCCTTTCGACTCTATAGAACGACGACGAAGACGCCGCCGTGATGACTCTCCCAAGAGAAGCGTAGCTTCTCCCCTGCCGCAAATCCATCAGCCAACAACCAAAGACCTGACTACCATGTCTCAACTCTCCACCGTGAGGAGCAAGGAAAGGGGAGCTAGTCTTGGAATTATGCCCTATAGGCAATAATAAAGATGTTATTATTATAATTCTTGTTCATGATAATGTTTATATTCCATGCTAGAATTGTATTAAGCGGAAACTTAAATACTTGTGTGGTTTGTGAACAACACCGTGTCCCTAGTACGCCTCTATGGACTAGCTCATTGATTAATGATGGTTAAGGTTTCCTAACCATGGACATGAGTTGTCGATTAATAATGAGATCATATCATTGGGAGAATGATATGATGGACAGACCCAAACTAAGCGAAGCAATTAGATCGTGTCATCGTGTTCATCTTTGCGAAGATTTTCTTATGTCAAATATTGTATTCCTTAGACCATGAGATAATACAACTCCCTCGTATCGGAATAAAGCTTTGAGGTCATCAAACGTCATCCTATGAGAGGGTGATCATAAAGGTGTCTCTCAGGTGATCGGAAAGTATCTGTTGGGTTGTATGTAAAGAGATGGGATTTGTCCCCCAAGTCGGAGAGATATACTGGGCCCACTCGTAATCGATATCAACAACGCTTGCAAGCATGTGGTTAAGGAGTTAATCACAAAGTGATATCGGATTACGAACGAGTAAAGTACTTGTTGTGAACGAGATTGAACTAGGTATGATGCAAGCGATCAAATCTCGTGCAAGTAAAATGTCGCGAGACAGGGAATATATATATGGGATTGCTTGAATCGGCATTGTGGTTCATCCGATATGATCATCGATGAATGTGTGAGTCAATATGGGTTTCGCACCACTGTTGATTATTGATAGAAGATCATGTCCGCATATTCTCGAACGAAGGGTCACACACTTAACGTGTCTGACGCTAGGATAGATTGGATAATTGGTTTATGAGTTTTTGTTCGAGTCTCGGATGGGATCCGGACATCACGAGAGGTTCCGGAATGGTCCTGAGAATAAGATTCGTATAAGGCAAAGTGCAGTTTTGGAGTTCGAATTGTTCCGGTTAATCGGTATGTACCTAAGCTTCTAGAACCTTCCGGAAGGGGCCAACATGGTCCCACCTGCCGGGAGGGGCATGGGCCTATGAGTGAGTGCCTGCCGCATTGGGCCTGGGCACAAGGCCATAGGGCCCAGCCGGCCAAACAAGGGAAACCCTAGTTTGGAGCTTCTAGAAGGCGGGGGGTTTCCTTGCCCCCCCCCCCACTCCTCCCTCCTTTGGCCGCCGGCCTAGGCTTGGGGGAGGGGCTAGGGCTGGCGCCCACCCCTCTATATATAGAGGGCTGGGGCGCACCACCCCCCTACACCTTCCTCTCAAGCCTAGTCGCCCTGCTGCCCTCCTCTCTCTCTCTCCCTCCCGACTGCGTGTAGGCGAAGCCCTGCTGCAGAAACTCTCCACCACTTGCACCGCGCCGTCGCGTTGTAGATCCAATCCATCTCTACACCATACTTGCTGGACCAAGGAAGGAGGAGACGTCGAGGTGCTGCACGTGTTCATCTCACGGAGGCATCGCCACTTGCGGTGCTAGATCGGATCGGATCGCGAGGAGGAGAAGCGAGTACGACTACATCACCCACGTTCTCTGACGCGTTCACAGCTTGAATCTTCAAGGGTATGAAGATATAATCCAATCTCTCTCGTTGTTTGCATCTACTAGATTAGATCTTGGCTTCCCTCTGTTCGCATCCGTAGAAAATTTTGATTTACTATGCCGCGAAACCCTTCAGTGGTATCAGAGCTAGATCTATGCGTAGATGTGTTTCACGAGTAGAACGGTTGTTGTGGGCGTTGATGTTTTCTATTGCAAGCCTCTTGTTTGTGTTCTTCTTATGACGCGGGATAGTGAGATTGAAGCGGTCCAGGCCAACCTTACGCGACGTCGTTCGCGAGACCGGCTCTGCACTTGACGTGTGGCTTGTTCCACACATGCGGCTGGTGGATGCCAGTTTCTCTCACTATAGTTGTCATGGGATTTACACCGGAGTTTATCAACCATAATATCACCGTTGTGGCTTTCCGTAGGTAAGAATCGTTCTTAGCATGCTACTCCCATAAGCCACGTAAAACATGCAACAACAAAGTAGAGGCGTCTAACTTGTTTTTGCAGGGAGTGTTTTCTGTGATATGGTATGGCCCAAGATGTGATGTGTATAATGTATGCGATGATCATGTTTTGTAATGTTTCACGACTTGCATGTCGATGAGTACACAACCTGCAGGAGCCATATGGTTGTCTTTATAATTGTGTATGACCTGTGTGTCAACTTCTTATACGTCATGTAATAGTTTCACTTTATCGCTAAGTAGTTAGCAATAGTTGTAGTTGTTATTCGTGGTGGAGGCAATCGTGGTGGAGTGATGGAGATCATGCCGGCACGCACAAGATGGAGATCATTGCGCGAAGATTGGCTATACCATGTCACATAAAGTTATATGCATGTGATGTTTATCCTTTTATGTATCTTATTATGCTTAGATCGCGATGGTGGAATTATAAGATGACTCCTCACTTAAAGATCAATATAAAAACTGTGTTCTCCCCAAGTATGCACCGTTGCGAAAGTTCGTCGTGTCCAAGCATCACGTGATGATCGGGTGCTATAGACTCTACGTTCACATACAATGGTGCAAGCCAGTTTTGCACACGCGGAAATACTTGGGTCTAACTTGACGAGCCTAGCATGTACAGACATGGCCTCGGAACACATGAACCGAAAGGTTAAGCATGAGTCATATGAATGATATGATCGACACTTCGTTGTCCACCATTGAAACCACATCTCTTCTCGTGAAGATCGGATTAGGTGTGGTGAATTTGGATCGTGTTCACTAAACAACTTGAGGGATGTTGAATTTAGTGGGAGTTCATCTAGTAATTTGATTAAAAGTTGAACTAGTGTTATCACCGTATTTTGGCCAAAGACGGAGATGGGCCGTGATCAAGATGGGCTTAGAAGATATGTATATTCAACGTGTTGTTGGATCGGCCTAGCGCGCAGATTTGGGCTAAATTGCCCGTGTATCTTGTATCATAGTAGGTTTCGTGTTTGTTTAGGTTCCGTTTATGTTTAGGTAAAGATAGAATTGTAGAGTTATTCCAAAAGTAGAGAGTCTCCGGACTATAAATATGTACCTAGGGTTATTGAAAGAAAACAACAACCACATTCACAACAAACACAATCTCGGCGCATCGCCACCCCTTGTTCCTAGGGTTTCTTTCGGGTAAGTGCCATGCTGCCTAGATCGCATCTCGCGATCTAGGCAGTATCTACTTATTCGTTACCTGGTTTTACTCGTACTGAAGCGTTGTTGATGGCGAGTAATACCTTTATCACAGATTTTTTGAGGCTAGCATCGGTGCTTTTTCATTACTATCGTCAAAGTTATGCTACCTCTAGCCATCTCGCTACCCTTGCACCTTTTCCCAAAGTGCAAGGGTAGCACCTTGCTTGATCTTTATTTAGTCGATTCGATCTGTTATAGTTGTGCCTTGTTCATCAGGGTTTAGTTTAATATCTACGTGGTTAGGCCTTACAAACGGATTGAACGATCCAGTGGTGCGTAAGGATGTGGTTTATTCGTTCTAGAGAGGATGTTCCGGTAATGAACTTTACGTTGGTTATTTGGCCTCCTCTAGGGTTAGTATCCTTCATCTTTCGTACATACCAGGCTCAATTACGTGTAGGATGTTCCGGTTACGTGGTGAAAACATTAAACTGTCGTAGATCGATTTAACTTGTAGTGATCAAGCAAAACCCCATGTTATCATAAAATCTAACGCAGAACCATGGGGCAATCGGCTTTAGGAGCCGATTTACAGGGAAACTTGGGAGCCGATTACGGCTCGAATTTTACGTATACTTGTTTACCATGCAGGAAATCAATCGGAGCAATCCTTCACCTTCCTGACCAGGTATAGGTCAGGTGGCACGCCCTCGAACCTAACCAGGACGTGTGCCGGAACTTTTACGGGCCGTCGCCCGAGGGACCAAGACCCACCAGCAGTCTTGGGAGCCTCCCGGCTCTCCGTGTTGCCAGTCGCTGCTCGCCGGTGGGTTTTGGCAGGCAACACATTCTGGCACGCCCGGTGGGACCTTCAACAACGTCTGCATCAACATCCGATGCTGCAATGGAGAACAGGCCAGTCACGTACGACGATCTACCTGACGACCACAAGGCCAAATACGATGAGATCAAGACTCTCTTCGAGGAAGACCTCATCGGCTCTTTCGAGAGGACCCGTACGCATGGCATCAGGTGGAAGGGGTTCTCCCCTGAAGGCGCTCTCAATGAGGTGGATCTGTCTCTTCCTTCGGAAGAACGCACCAGGGCTCTACGACAGGAGGTCAACTACATGGTGGCTCATTCTCTGCACCGCCATTCTGAGAGCTTGGTGAACGCTTTCGAGCGGGTCGCGGTTCGCGTGGTTCAGGAGATCATGAAACATCAGTACTCTCCATCGGGACCTACCTTAGGGACTCACCAGGGAGAAAGACCGCTCCAGACCAGGCCACAGCTCCCGTTCGCACTCGCCGCTCCAGAGCCGCCAGGAGCAGCGGCTTACATCGTCTACAAGGCTGGAGGCGACCCAGGCGATTGCCAATTCCTGTTTGAACCACCTAAGGAGATCCCACACGGATATATATGCGCCTACGTACCGGACTGCAACAACCTGACACGCACCACCGCAGGAGTTGCTGCGGCAGGAGTTCTTGGGGCAGGATCTTCAGGGACAGGCGTAGCAGCAATGGCGGGGATGGACTCTGACAAACAGGCGTGGCTAGCCAAGTATGCCACTGGAACAAGTCAAGAGAATCTAGCCCCTACAGCTCAAACGGTGGAGCAAATCGGTACCATCCTGAGGGACCAGTTCGGCTTTGTGCCGAAGAGAAGGACAATCGGCTATTCAAAGCCGTACCCCAACGAGTTTGATCTGATTCCGCTGCCACCCAAGTATAAGCTCCCTGAGTTCTCAAGGTTCGGTGGTCAAGGGTCAAGCTCGATCGAGCATAAGCCGAGACCGCACGGCTAGGCATGATTTGACATCGGATCGATCTGCGTAAGATTCTTTGCGCAATCTCCGACGGACCAGCTTTGGGTGGTACACCTCACTACCACCGATTCAATTCGCACTGAAGCAATCGGAAGAGCGGTTCCACATCCAGACCATTCGAGAGGCTATCGAGGCTGGCATCGCGGACCGCACAAAGCGAGTAAACGGGAGAAATCAGAGTCGAGTACATCCGGGCCAGATCACAAGAACCGATGTTACTCGGCTCGTTTAATCGAGAAGGAAGCGAATTCGAGCGGTGTTGGGCCTCTCGGCACCCATCAAGGACCTAGCTTTCGGTGAGAGTACAACTCATTGGCGCACATGGCCCGTAAACCGGCGATGTATGAAATGCGCCACCACGAGTTGTACCAAGACAAGTTCAAACGTCCGATAGGCCTGGTTGATGCGTAAGAAGAAGATCTACGCAGACCGTGGAGGTGGCCGAATGAATGGGCTCGGGCGATCCGTGGCTCGCAAATGGGTGAAACAGCAAGGGCCTGTGAAGGGTTCGACTTGATGTGAGCAAAGCTGAGCGGATATTCGATCTGCTCAAGGAGAAGCAACGAGGTTACCAAGGCCACAAGATCCCTGACTCGTGAAGCGAACGGGAGACCATACTGCAAGTGGCATCATTCGTTCACTCACACCACCAACGAGTGCAAAGAGCTTCGCCGCCAAATCCAAATGGCAATAGAACAAGGCCGTCTGATACTTGGGCAGTTCGCCATGAAAGTGGACACGAACCCATTTCCCGGCGTCAACATGGTAGAACTCAGTCGCTCCGCAAGGCGTAAACTGGATTTCTCGTTCGGCGTTAACATGGCAGGGTCTGGGTACCACCATGACACGTACAAGGAGGACGGTAGTCGCTCTCGGGGCAGGGAAAGAAAGGAGGCCAGTCCATGCGACCGGCCCAGCCACAATGACAGGCGGTACTTAACAGAGGAACAAGTAAGGAGGGTGCGATATCAGAAGCCACATTCCGCGCATCTCCTTAACAAGTATGAGCGCCAGTACGACCAACGTCGCCGGCGCGACAGAGACGACGGAAGATATGAGCACCTCGCTAGGGGACCGTCGAAAGAGAAGGAAGGCCCAGACAGGCATTGGGATTGTCCTTTCTTCAAGTATTGCTGGGGCGCGGGAATGAGCCGATTGCCTACAGTCGACAACTGCCCAGAATGCAATCAGCAAGAGGGGGACACGAGGCCAGTGTCAGTATTCGAACGCCTAGGGCCTCTTCCGCCTGTGGCCACAGGAGTCCGCTCGGCGAAGACCTCGAGAAGCCAAAGGGTGATAAGGCGAAGACAGGTATCATCGCCCACGGTGGTGCCTCGACGACTCGACACACCCAAGCGTAGAGTGCAGCGGCTGCGTAACTTAGAGGAAGTCAAGCGCAGATTCCACGCTTGAAGAAAGCACGCCTGATCGGCGTCAAAGTGAAGCAAACTGGAAACGGAAGACCCCGACCAGGAAAGAGTGGCGCCAAACCAGAAAAGCCGATGCAAAGACATCGGCCGGCACAAACATGGTGTTCGTACTCCGCCAATTTCGCGCGCCAAGAACCGATGAGCTACCCGTGGCAGTTTGATCGCCCACGGCCGTTATCTTTGAGAAGCCACGTGAGAAGGGTTACAAACATCCGAAAGCCACATGTCTGCGGTACATCAATGGACAACTGTCGCAAGATGTTGGTGGACACCGAGCGGCCAATATCATGCCATACTCCATGCTACGACGATTGGGACGCCCACCGCAGATCTCGATCAAAACCAACGCCACGTTGAGCGACTTCAACGGCCGGTCCGGAACGCAAGGCGTCGAACGTGGACTTGGATGGGCAGGAAGACCGCATCCACGTCATTCTTCGTCGGATGCAAGAGCACTTACACTGCCTTGCTAGGAAGGGATTGATTCACGCTAATTGCTGCATCCGTCCACAATGCACCAAAGGCTCGATCCAAAGGATGGAGACGACGTGGAGGTCATCCACGCAGACGATTCTATCGAGATCTCCATAGCTGGCATGAATGTCCGGGAAGCGAAGACCAAGAGCCGATCTCGGATCAATCTAGACGCAAGCGTATTGAAGCTACAAAAAACGGGGTGAGGCTGGTCTTATCCACTGGCCTTACAGAGTAGAAAAGCCCACGATCATCCGTGGTACGGCCGATCCCTGCGATCGGCCACAAAAAATAAAAAGCAGCGATCATACGACAAGCAGCTCATGTAGTCGTAGCAGAGAGATGCTCTGCCACTGTAAGATAATAAGGTGTAAACCGTCCTTGACTAATGCAAGCACAAAGGAGACCGATTCAAGCAATCTGCCCAGATTATTTTTGTTACCCTCACCTACCGTTTACCCTGTGTTTAGCGTCGATTTGACAGGTGACGGAAAGCTAGGTTATGGGTTTACATCCGCTGATGAGCTAGAAGAGATCGACATTGGTCCTGGGGATAAGCCACGACCAACATTTATCAGCAAAAAGTTAGATCCGAGTCTGCGGGGCCCGATGATAGCCCTGTTGAAACAATATCCGCATCGCTTACCGACTACACAGAGATGCCTGGGTTGGACAGGAGCATCATCGAGCATCGTCTCCCGCTTAAAAAAGGATTTCGGCCGTTTCAGCAGCGAGCACGACAAATGAAGGCCGAAATTCTAGAAGAAGTCAAGAAAGAGGTCGAGAAAATGTTGATGGCCGGGTTAATCAGACCATGCAGGTATGCTGAGTGGATTTCTAGTATCGTACCTGTAGAGAAGAAGGGTGGCCAATGGCGTGTTGCTATAGATTTTCGAGATCTCAACAGAGCTACCCCAAAGGATGAGTATCCGGCGTGGCGTAAACATTAATCAATGCAAGACCGGTCATAAAATTTTGAGCTTCATGGACGGCAATGCCGGTACAACCAGATCTTCATGGCTCCGTAAGACATACACAAGATCGCATTCGAGTCCTGTGGTCCGTGGGGTTATTTGAGTATGTAGTCATGACGTTTGACGAAAAATGCCGGCGCCACGCACTAAAGAGCCATGAATTATATTTTCCATGATCCGATCGGCAAACTGGTTGAAATCTATATCGATGACGTGGTCAAGTCTGCTCAGACACGGACACTTGGACGACCGAACGCGTCTGGACCGAACAAGAAAATTCGCTACGGATGAATCCAAGAAGTGTGCTTTCGGGGTGACTACCGTTCTTGGGTTTTTTGGTCCATGAACGCGGAATTGAGATCGGCCTGAAAAGTCAGGAGGCAGTGCGGACAATGAAGCCACCCACCACGAAGAAAGAACTGCAGTCCCTTATCGGCAAGATCAACTTCGTCAGACGATTCATCTCCAATCTGTCAGGAAGGATTGAGCCGTTCATGGGATTAGTAAAAATCAAACCTGACGAGGAGTTCCGCTGGGGGGCAGAACAACAACGAGCCTTTGATGAGATCAAAGAATATCTGACAAAGCCGCCAGTATTAATTCCACCTCAGCCTGACAAGCCGTTCTACATTTACCTGTCCGTAGCTGACACGTCTATCGCCTCGGTGGTGGTGCAAGTTTATGATGGGGTGGAGCGAGTCGTCTTTTACATAAGCAGGAGGATGCTGGATGCAGAGACAAGATACCCTGATATCGATAAGCTGTGCCTCTGCCTGTTTTTCACTTGCACCAAGTTGCGCCACATTTTGCTATCAGTAGAGATCATCATCATATGCAAATCAGACGTCATAAAGCACATGCTGTCGGCTCCTATGTTAAAAGGCCGACTAGGCAAATGGATGTTTGCATTGTCAGAGTTTGACATCCGGTATCAACCCGCGAAAGCAGTTAAGGGACAAAGCGGCTGATCTTATCGAAAGGATCAACACTAACATAGCCGCACCGCTGTCCATAAAAGCGTGGCGATGTTTTTCGACGGATCAGTTTGTGACGATGGCTGCGGCATCGGCATTTTACTAAATGTCGCCTGGGCAACATTTTCCTTCTCCATCAGATTGTCTACCTCTCGCACCAACAATGAAGCCGAGTACGAGGCGATATGCAAGGGGATGGAGTTACTCCTCGAAGCCGGAGCGGAAGCAGTGGAAGTTTTTGGAGACTCCAAGTTGGTGATTTCCCAGCTCACGGAGGACTACAAGTGCGAGAGCGAGTCCCTCTTCCCATTATGGCTGCACTGCCGCGAGCTGATGACGCAATTCCGGTACATGAACTTCACTTGGATCCCACGAGCACAAAATAGTGAGGCGAACGATCTTGCGCAGATGGCTTCAGGATACAAAGATTTGATAGAAGGAGCCGACGTTCAGGTACAGTTCCTGGAAGCGAACGACTGGAGAGCCGATATCTTCAATTACTTGAAAGATTCGGCTCGGGGGGCACCTAAACGGATAAGGTACAAAGCCATGAAGTATGTGCTTATTGGGGATGACATGTTTTACAGGACTCTGGAAGGACTATTGCTCAAATGCCTGGGGACAGCCGAGGCCAATCAGCTCCTACACGAGGTACACGAAGGCGCCTGTGGAACTCACCAATCGGCTCATAAGATGAAATGGTTGATCAGGCGATCAGGGTTTTATTGGCCCACCATGCTTGAGGACTGTTTCAACTACTATAAAGGGTGTCAAGCATGTCAGAAATTTGGAAAAATCCAGATGGTACCCGCGTCAGCAATGAACCCCATCATCAAGCCTTGGCCATTCCGAGGTTGGGGCATGGATATGATCGGCAAGATCAATCCTCCTTCAAGCAAAGGCCACATGTGGATTCTGGCTATCACTAACTACTTCACTAAATGGGTGGAGGCTGTCCCAATGAAGTCAGTAAACTCGAAGGATGTTATCAATTTTGTGAAAGAACATGTCATCCATAGATTCGGGATTCCCCAAACTATCACGACCGATGGAGGTTCGGTCTTTACTTCTCAGGAGTTTGGAAAATTCTGCGAGGACATGGGGATCAAGCTAGTTAGATCATCTCCATACTATGCTCAAGCGAATGGGCAAGCTGAAGCGTCCAACCAGAGCCTCATCAAGCTGATCAAAAGAAAAGTCGATGAGTACCCAAGGCGTTGGCACGAGGTTTTGTCAGAGGCGTTATGGGCTTATCGCATGTCATGCCATGGAGCAATAAAAACCTCACCCTACCATCTAGTATATGGACAAGAGGCCGTCCTACCTTGGGAAATTATGGCTGGATCAAGACGCGTCACTTTTCAGGACGATCTAACGACGGAAGAATACGCAACCCTGATGAGTGACAGTGTAGAGGATTTAACTGAACTCAGGCTATGGTCACTTGAAAAAATCAAAGAGAACAAGGCCAAAGTAGCTCGTGCATACAACAAGAAAGTGAAGCCAAAGGAGTTCCACGTTGGTGATCTGGTGTGGGAAGCTGTGTTGCCCTTGGGGACGAAGGATCCGAAATATGGTAAATGGTCTCCAAATTGGCACGGTCCGTACAGGGTTGACCAAGTTTTAAGAGGAAACGCATACATGCTCGAGCAGTTGGATGGCGTAAAATTCCCAGTGGCGGTCAACGGTCAACATCTCAAGAAATATTTCCCAAGTATGTGGGATGTTGGACAATAGAACTTCGTTTCGAGCACGTGAGATGGTGGGATGTGGGGGCCGATTTTCAGAATCGGCCGAGTAAAAAAAAATATATATATATATACAGCCGATGCACGGTCATCGACTCTAGAGGTTCACACATGGTACCAACAAGTCCACCTCGGCAATTTCGGTTTCGTCATCTTCATCTTTGCTTATCATTAGTCGTTTGTGCGGGGCACGTTTTTCGATGGGCAATTGGAGATTTGGGTCGCCCGTGTTGAAATCCACCGTGTCGAGGAAGGTTGCAGGTTATCATGTATCTAAGGATGCGACCAAAGGTTAACCCTGTCAGAGGGACCATGGCCGTTGGAGGAGCCGATGGGTGGTCATCGGCTCTGTGCAATTTGACTTGTTTGACTGTATGAGTGCAGTATGTTGAAATCTGATACAGTGTCATCGACTTCTGGAGCATCGACCTATTTCGGTTATCGGCAAAATTGAAGCAAAGAGGAACAATATTTGGGAAACATATTTGCATTCATTCAAAAGGTCATTGCTTACATGAAGATCGATTACAAAAGTTGCCTGCTACTGCTACGGCTATTACTACTGATTCCTAATCTAGGCCGAGGTCGTCGTCGCCGCTGTCGTCGCCGCCGTCCTCTTCGCTGTCTTCAGCGCTGCTGCCGGCATCATCCTCGCTGCTGCTGCTGAAGAAACCAGCGGGGACCTCTTCGTCCTCGTCATCATCTTCAGTATCTTCGCTGGACCCGGCGCGGAAGCGCTTCGTCGGCGGGTACTCATCGGAGGAGGTGTCCTCTTCCGATTCTTCCTCTTCGTCGGAAGATTCGACGCCGTCCCACGACCAGGCGTCGTCGCTGCTCTCGCCTCGGTTCCCGTCAACAAGGAATCAGAGGCTCTCTTCGCCGGTCATGGAGGCATCATCCTCGACCAGACGGCGAAATCTGGCCCTTTCGTCCCACCAAGCAGGGGCGTATCAGACGCCGTGGGCGGATGCTGGCGTCGGCTCTCGGTCGCTCATTGAGTTGAGGCGTGGGAGGACACACGGAGGAAGCAGAGGAGGCCATGGCAAGAAAGAGGGTTTTTCGCGGAGGAAGAGGGTTTTCCGCAACCGGAGGAAGATGGGGACCGTGGAACTGCTCAGCGGTTAAATAAGGGAATAGTGGAGACGGTTCAATGCCATAGCGGTTCCCCAGATTGAACTGCCAAAAACATCAAATCATGCACTGCGCAAGTAGTTGAGAAGACAGGACATCATGATGAAGGGATAGCGTGATTTGTTCTGCTCGCCACGCATTCTGCCGACGCCTAAGATAAAAAAGGAGGAGAAAAGAAAAAACACGCAGAGTGGTTTTGGAATTATCATTGCCAAAACCAGGGGGGCATGTGTTATCCCCGTATTTTGGCCAAAGACGGAGATGGGCCGTGATCAAGATGGGCTTAGAAGATATGTATATTCAACGTGTTGTTGGATCGGCCTAGCGCGCAGATTTGGGCTAAATTGCCCGTGTATCTTGTATCATAGTAGGTTTCGTGTTTGTTTAGGTTCCGTTTATGTTTAGGTAAAGATAGAATTGTAGAGTTATTCCAAAAGTAGAGAGTATCCGGACTATAAATATGTACCTAGGGTTATTGAAAGAAAACAACAACCACATTCACAACAAACACAATCTCGGCGCATCGCCACCCCTTGTTCCTAGGGTTTTTTTCGGGTAAGTGCCATGCTGCCTAGATCGCATCTCGCGATCTAGGCGATTCACTTATTCACCGGTTTTACTCGTCTTGAGCGTTGTTGATGGCGAGTAATACCTTTATCCCAGATTGTTTGAGGCTAGCATCGGTGCTTTTTCATTACTATCGTCAAAGTTATGCTACCTCTAGCCATCTCGCTACCCTTGCACCTTTTCCCAAAGTGCAAGGGTAGCACCTTGCTTGATCTTTATTTAGTCGATTCGATCTGTTATAGTTGTGCCTTGTTCATCGTGGTTTAGTTTAATATCTACGTGGTTAGGCCTTACAAACGGATTGAACGATCCAAAGGTGCGTAAGGATGTGGTTTATTATCTAGAGAGGATGTTCCGGTAATGAACTTTACGTTGGTTATTTGGCCTCCTCTAGGGTTAGTATCCTTCATCTTTCATACATACCAGGCTCAATTACGTGTAGGATGTTCCGGTTACGTGGTGAAAACATTAAACTGTCGTAGATCGATTTAACTTGTAGTGATCAAGCAAAACCCCATGTTATCATAAAATCTAACGCAGAACCATGGGGCAATCGGCTTTAGGAGCCGATTTACAGGGAAACTTGGGAGCCGATTACGGCTCGAATTTTACGTATACTTGTTTACCATGCAGGAAATCAATCGGAGCAATCCTTCACCTTCCTGACCAGGTATAGGTCAGGTGGCACGCCCTCGAACCTAACCAGGACGTGTGCCGGAACTTTTACGGGCCGTCGCCCGAGGGACCAAGACCCACCAGCAGTCTTGGGAGCCTCCCGGCTCTCCGTGTTGCCAGTCGCTGCTCGCCGGTGGGTTTTGGCAGGCAACAACTAGTTATCATGAACATAGTCTAATTTGTACTTGCAAATATTGTAGATCAAATGGCTAAGTCCAACTTCAACTTCAACATTTTTGCTAAGAAGGAAAAGCTTAAAAAGAATGGGTCTAACTTCACCAACTGGTTCCGCAATCTGAGAATCATTCTCTCTGGCGGTCAAAAGGACTATGTCCTTGAGAATGCGTTAGGTGACGCCTGCTATCGCTCTTACCGATGAGAAAGTTGTCTATCAGTCGCGCAAAGATGATTATGGTGTGATTAAGAGGACCATGTTGTTTGCTATGGAATCGGACCTTCAAAATCGTTTTGAAGACTATCCCGGGCCCTTTGAGATTCTTGAGGAGCTGAAAACCATGTTTCAGACTCAGGCCCATTCTGAGAGATATGAGATCTCTGAGAAGTTCTTTAACTACAAGATGGAGGAAGGGAGTTCCGTTAGTGAGCACGCCATTAAGATGTCGGGCTACACTTAACGCCTTGAGCAACTGGACTGCAAGATTCCAGAGGAGCTCAAGATTGACAGGGTTCTGCAATCACTCCCTCCCAGCTACAAAAGTTTTGTAGTGACTCACAATCAGATTGGTTCCACTGATACGATCACCGAGCTCTTCGCAAAGTCAAGGCTGGAGGTGGACATCAAAAGGATAATCATGTGTTGATGGTCAACAAGCCCCCACCTTCAATAAAGGTAAGGGTGCAAAGAAGCCCTTCAAGAAAGGCGGTGGCAAGCGTTGCCCCGCCGAGAAGAAGCTCGTGTCCGGTCCTAAGCCGACTTCGAGTGCTTCTATTGCAAGGACAAGGGTCACTGGAAGCACAACTGTCCGAAGTACTTAGCGGACAAGAAGGCTGGCACCATCAAAGGTATATTTGATATACATGTTATTGATGTTTTCCTTACTAGCCCTCGTTGTAGTGCCTGGGTATTTGATACTGGTTAAGTTACTAATATTTGTAACTCGAAACAGGAGCTACGGAATAGACGGCGGCTTGCGAGGGATGAGGTGACGATGCGCGTTGGCAACGGATCAAGAGTTGATGTGATGGCCGTCGGCACGCTCTCCTTAGTTTTACCTTCTGGATTAGTTTTAAACCTCAATAAATGTTATTATGTGCCTGCGTTGAGCATGAACATTATTTCTGGATCTTGTTTATTGCAAGACGGTTATTCATTTAAATCGGAGAATAATGGTTGTTCTGTTTATATGAGTAACATCTTTTATGGCCATGCACCTATTGTGAATGGTTTATTTCTTCTAAATCTCGAAAGGGATGAAACACACATCCATAACATTGAGGCTAAGAGATGCAAAGTAGATAGTGATAATACTACTTATTTGTGGCACTGTCATCTAGGTCATATTGGTGTAAAACGCATGAAGAAACTCCATTCTGATGGACTTTTGGAGTCTCTTGATTTTGAATCATTTGACACATGCGAACCATGCCTCATGGGCAAGATGATTAAAACCCCGTTCTCCGGTATGATGGAGCGAGCAACGGACTTGTTGGAAATCATACATACCGATGTATGCGGACCGATGAGTGTTTCGACGCGCGGTGGATATCGCTATTTTCTCACTTTTACCGATGACTTAAGTAGATATGGGTATATCTATTTAATGAAACATAAATCTAAAACATTTGAAAAGTTCAAAGAATTTCAGAATGAAGTGGAGAACCATCGTAACAGAAAGATTAAGTTTCTACGATCCGATCGTGGAGGTGAATATTTGAGTTATGATTTTCTCACGCATCTCAAAGCAAGCGGAATCGTTTCGCAACTCACGCCACCCGGAACACCACAGCGCAATGGTGTGTCTGAACGCCGGAATCGAACCCTATTAGATATGGTCCGATCGATGATGTCTCTTACTGATTTGCCGTTATCATTTTGGGGTTATGCATTAGAAACCGCTGCATTCACTTTAAATAGGGCACCATCTAAATCCGTTGATACGACACCGTATAAACTGTGGTTTGGTGCTAAACCTGAGTTGTCATTTCTTAAAGTTTGGGGATGCGAAGCTTACGTCAAGAAGTTGATGCCGGACAAGCTCGAACCCAATGCGGAGAAATGCGTCTTCATAGGATACCCTAAGGAAACTATTGGGTATACCTTCACGTAACCGAAGGCAAAGTGTTTGTCAGAAGAACGGTTCCTTTCTTGAGAAGGAGTTTCTCTCGAAAGAAGTGAGTGGGAGGAAAGTAGAGCTAGACGAGGTTATTGAACCTTCTCTTGAATTGAGAGTAACGCAAAGACTGAAATTGTTCCAGGTCGATCGCACCAACAATAGAGGAAGCTAATGACAAGGATCATGAAGCTTCTGGACGATGTTGCTCTTGAACGTCGCAGTCGACAAGGTCGCGTGCCCTCCCGAGTGGTACTAAGAACCTTGACTGTCTTGTTAGTAGAAGACAGTGAACCTACGAACTATGAGGAAGCGATGATGAGCCCAGACTCTGAGAAATGGCTAGAAGCCATGAAATCCGAATTGGGATCCATGAGAGAAAACCAAGTATGGACTTTGGTGGACCCTCCTAGCGACCGAAAGGCCGTTGAGTGCAAATGGATCTTCAAGAAGAAAACAGACGCGGATGGTAATGTTACCGTCTATAAAGCACGGCTTGTCGCGAAAGGTTTTCGACAAGTTCAAGGTGTTGACTACGATAATACTTTCTCTCCTGTAGCGATGTTTAAGTCCATTCGGATTTTATTAGCAATTGCTGCGTTTCATGATTATGAAATATGGCAGATGGATGTCAAGACTGCGTTCCTCAATGGCAACATTGATGAAGAGTTGTATATGATGCAACCCGAAGGTTTTTTCGATCCTAAGGATGCTGATAAAGTATGCAAACTTCAGCGTTCCATTTATGTACTGAAGCAAGCATCTCAGAGTTGGAACCTTCGTTTTGATCAAGTGATCAAGAGCTTTGGATTTGTTCCAAATTGCTACGAAGCTTGTATCTACAAGAAAGTGAGTGGGAGCTCGGTGACATTTCTGGTACTATATGTGGATGACATATTGATAATTGGAAATGACATTAACATGCTTAACGATGTGAAGAGTTATTTGAACAAGTGTTTTTCAATGAAAGACCTAGGTGAAGCTGCTTATATATTGGGCATCAAAATCTATAGAGATAGACAAAGACGCCTGATAGCTTTAAGCCAGAGTACATATCTAGACAAAGTTCTGAAAAGGTTCAGAATGGATAAGGCAAAGAAAGGTTCAGTGCCTATGTTGTCAGGTAAGATATTGAGCAAGGCTCAGTGTCTAGCTACGGTAAATGATAGGGAAGATATGAGCAAAGTGCCTTATGCCTCGGCCATAGGTTCTATCATGTATGCCATGCTGTGTACTAGACCGGATGTGTCCAATGCTCTTAGTTTGACGAGCAGATATCAAAGTGATCCAGGAGTGGAACACTGGACAACCGTGAAGAACATCCTAAAGTACCTAAATAGGACTAAAGAAATGTTCTTAGTTTATGGGGGTGATGAACAGCTCGTCGTAAAAGGTTACGTCGACGCTAGTTTTGACACCGACAAGGATGATTCTAAATCTCAGATAGGATACGTGTATATTTTGAATGGAGGAGCTGTGAGCTGGAGAAGCTGCAAGAAAAGCGTGATCACAGGATTTACAGTAGAAGCGGAATACATGGCTGCTGTAGAAGCGTCAAGTGAAGGAGTTTGGATCAGTAACTTCATCACTGAGCTTGGCGTGGTTCCAAGTGCATTGGACCCACTGGAGATATTGTGTGACAACACTGGCGCCATAGCACTCGCTAAGGAACCAAGATATCATCCAAAGACCAAGCATATCAACCGCAAGTTTCATATAATCCGAGATTATATAGCAGATGGAGATCCAAGATTATCAAAGCACGTACATATCTGAATGTCGCAGATCCATTGACTAAACCTCTTCCACGTAAAACATGATCGACCTCGATTGCCATGGGTGTGAGATTGTTGCCAAATGTAAACTAGATTATTGACTCTAGTGCAAGTGGGAGACTGTTGGAATCATGCCCTAGAGGCAATAATAAAGATGTTATTATTATAATTCTTGTTCATGATAATGTTTATATTCCATGCTAGAATTGTATTAAGCGGAAACTTTAATACTTGTGTGGTTTGTGAACAACACCGTGTCCCTAGTACGCCTCTATGGACTAGCTCATTGATTAATGATGGTGAAGGTTTCCTAACCATGGACATGAGTTGTCGATTAATAATGAGATCATATCATTGGGAGAATGATATGATGGACAAACCCAAACTAAGCGAAGCAATTAGATCGTGTCATCGTGTTCATCTTTGCGAAGCTTTTCTTATGTCAAATATTGTATTCCTTAGACCATGAGATAATACAACTCCCTCGTATCGGAAGAAAGCTTTGAGGTCATCAAACGTCATCCTATGAGAGTGTGATCATAAAGGTGTCTCTCAGGTGATCAGAAAGTATCTGTTGGGTTGTATGTATCGAGATGGGATTTGTCCCTCCCAAGTCGGAGAGATATACTTCGGGCCCACTCGGTAATCGATATCAACAACGCCTGCAAGCATGTGGTTAAGGAGTTAATCACAAAGTGATATCGGATTACGGAACGAGTAAAGTACTTGCTGTGAACGAGATTGAACTAGGTATGGCTGCATGATCAAATCAACGAGGCAAGTAAAATGTCGCGAGACGAAGGAAATATATATATGGGATTGATTGAATCCTGGCATCATGGTTCATCCGATATGATCATCGATGAATGTGTAGAGTCAATATGGGTTTCAGACCCATTGATTATTGATAGAAGATCATGTCCGCATATTCTCGAACCGAAGGTCACACATAACGTGTCTCGGCGCTAGGATAGATTGGATAATTGGTTTATGAGCTTTTGTTCTGAGTCTCGGATGGGATCCGGACATCACGAGAGGTTCGGAATGGTCCGGAGAATAAGATTCGTATAAAGGCAATGCAGTTTTGGAGTTCGAATTGTTCCGTGTTAATCGGTATTGTCTAAGCTTCTAGAACCTTCCGGAAGGGGGCCAACGTGGTCCCACCTGTCGGGAGGGGGCATGGGCCTATGAGGGAGTGCCCTGGCCGCATTGGGCCTGGGGCACAAGGCCCCATAGGGCCCAGCCGGCCAAACAAGGGGAAACCCTAGTTTGGAGCTTCTAGAAGGGGGAGGTTCCTTGCCCCCCCACTCCTCCCTCCTTTGGCCGCCGGCCTAGGCTTGGGGGAGGGGCTAGGGCTGGTGCCCACCCCTCTATATATAGAGGGCTGGGGCGCCACCCCCCTACACCTTCCTCTCAAGCCTAGTCGCCCTGCTGTCCTCCTCTCTCTCTCCCTCCCGACTGCGTGTAGGCGAAGCCCTGCTGCAGAAACTCTCCACCACTTGCACCGCGCCGTCGCGTTGTAGATCCAATCCATCTCTCCACCATACTTGCTGGACCAAGGAAGGAGGAGACGTCGAGGTCTTTGCGTGTGCATCTCACGGAGGCATCGCCACTTGCGGTGCTAGATCGGATCGGATCGCGAGGAGGAGAAGCGACTACATCACCCACGTTAGGCAGATGTTCCATGCGAATCTTCAAGGGTATGAAGATCTAATCCAATCTCTCTTGTTGTTTGTATCTCCTAGATTAGATCTTGGCTTCCCTCTGTTCGCATCCGTAGAAAATTTTGATTTACTATGCCGCGAAACCCTTCAGCTAGGAACTTGATCGGTGACATCAGATCTGCACCAAAGATCACTTGAGCTTATTTGAGGAGAAATCGGGGGGGTACCCGCTAGAAGCAACCAGCACCACGCCGCCGCCACCAGGCAGAGCGCCACAACATGCCACCAAGCACCGCTCGAAGACACCGGAGGCTTTCTCCATGAACACGGCATGACGCCAAACCCTACCTCTAAGCTACTACCACTACTAACTACAAGAGCCCGGCCTCCATCCCCCCTCCCACCCTCTCCAGTCGTCGAGGCCGCCGGAGAAGAGAGGGGAAGGATCCGGAGGTGGGGAAGAGACTCTCAACGGGGGAGAGAGAGGAGAGGAAGGGGGAAAGAGAGAGCAACATCTAGAGGTCTAAAGTTAAAAAACGTAAGTTAGTAATTTATTTTCGCAAAATGATCACATTTTGTTTCATGTGTTTGTTATGTTGTGACAACTATCGAAGTTACATCATTGGGAATAATGATAGTTTTAAATTCTTTGATAACCTCATTCCTCGGTGCTTAAGAATTATTCATAGCTTGATGAAGAAAATCCACCACGTTGAGATTTGGACCTTGATGAAGAAAAATCACCCTCATAGCTTAATGTAGCGGCATGTCGCGGGGAAGGTAGTTGTTACGAAGAGCTTGATTGTCCTTCGACGGGAATGTCGTGTCGCCTTGAAATTTTTCCATGATGCTCTTGAGTGATGGCGATGGGGACTGTGATGGTGTGAAGAACTCGAAGCACTTGAGTGATGGCGATGTCAATTGCCATTGTTGGCAATGGATTCTTGTATATCATTTGTTGTCCAAATACATTCATTCATAAATCCATGCTCTTGTAGTCATTGCAAACATCTTCAAATTGTTCATGTAGTCTTGTCTCAATTGTCTCAAAGTATTTTTGAAAAGCTTGTTGTTCGACCCAATGATTATGTCGAGTGACATATATCCATTCCTCTTCATGATAAGAAAAAACAAGTGTTGTATATGGAAACTGAACTTGGTATTAGGGATCCAGCAGCTTGAGCTTTAATTTACCTTGGAATATAGTATTGGACAAGTGTCCACACGTGAAAGCAAATAAAACCAAGCAATGTGAAGTGACAAGGAAACATAACACACAAAGAATACTAAACCAAAGAAAATGATCAAAATACAAGGTTATTGTAACTAGTGGAGAAAATCCAAAAGAACAAATGCCAGAAGAAAGGTCAGAAGGGTGACGGGAACATACAACTAGACTGAACTCACATGTGGATATTAATGGGGTTAACACAACTATAGGATGAGCTATGTACAAAGGGACCTAACGAAGACTAAAGCTCGTTGGCGTGTCAACACAAAGAGAGACTGTAGCTTGTTTGCCAAAAGATGAGAAGCAATAGAATTGCACACTTTACTTGCTCTCGCCCGTGCTCTTGCTTATAAACTTTGATACTACTTGTATTGGGAGAGTTTTTTCTCTACCTTTTTGTTACCGAGTAAAGTTTGTGATTGCTTACACCATTATCAAGGACATGTGCAAAATGCTTCGGCAAAGACAAAATGTCCTACTCTCGATATGATAGATAACACGAAAGGTAGAAGTGGGTTAACAAGGTGATGTAAGTTATACCTTCGGTATCTTGTCGATGATGAACATGCAATCGGTGATGGGGGAGAAGCTTGAGTTATGTGGTGCCGATGAGCATGGAAGATGTTGCGTAAACTTATTGTTATGGTATGGGCACACACAAAACACAAACAACAAACAATGTTAGTCAAAACGAAAATGAGGTCAAAGTGGTGGCAGGCCGAAGACTTTGGTCGTTTTGGCTGGAGACTCCGGGCTTATACGGCTGGAGAGTCCGCTGGGGCGAAGACTCTGGTGTTGATGGGCCGGAGACTCCGGGGTCAGTATCTTGCAGATAGTCCGTATTATTGACGGAAATTCGGGCCTTCAAACCAGAAATCTGGGAGAAATTGACCAACTTGGGTTAAGGAAACGCAAACAAAGGTAGACCAAGTTATAAGAAAAAAATTCCATGGACTAGAAACACACAGAAGAGATTGGTCTGATGATAAATTTGGTGTTTTTTTGGAAAAAAAAATTAAAATTTCAGGGAAAAACCAAATCGAAGAGGAATCCATGACAACCAAAAGCTGCTGATACTAGCTGATAATGGTTCAACCTCAAGGGTCGCACAAATCGTGGGAAATAACATGGGAAGAAGGAGAGATAGCGGAAGCGAACACACACCACGCGAAGACCACGACAAACTCTACAAAAAACACAACATATACATAGCCTATTGCACCCGTCGGCGACCACCGATCCAATAGAGTACTCACAGGGAAAGGTTGGGCAATGGGCTCCCTTCAATCCCAATGGGAGAGGAAAGAAGACTTTGGAGAGGGCCTTGACAACCTAGTTCACGATCATGCAAACAAGAGCCATGTACATCTCTTCGATCCAATCTAAAGAGGCCTTGTAGATAAGGGCTCTCTTGGAAAGGAGGTGAGACACAACTACAAGATCCAACTAGAAGACCCTAAACCCTAACAATGTATGGTGCTCGCATAGCTCTCATGAAACATTAGGACCCCCAAAATCCATGGACCGGCCCTGGGTGTTCACATAGTGTTGAATGTCCAAACTATGAATTCTGACCAGATTAGTCATCAATCGATATATATATATATATATATATATATATATATATATATATATATATATATATATATATATATATATATATATATATATATATATATATAGTGTAGAATAGTTATTCTACACCCACCCTCTATCTTTAGAACCGTATATTATTTTTACGTCACGTAAATTTTGTATTACTTCGTAAGTTGAGAAGAACATAATAAAATTTAAAAATGACATAATTTTTTCTGTTTACATGCCATAAAAAAATTCGACGTAAAAGACATATTTTTGGTGTTTTTAACACTATAATGACTCAAAAAAATTATTTTTGTGTCAAATTTTTTGGTTGTGGTGATTATATGAACATAATTATTCGTATACAAAACATAATTTTTTAGTATAACAGCGTAAAAATATGTTGGGTGCAAAATAACTTTTCTACACCCTGGGTGCTGGCCCTGGGTGTTCACATAGTGTTGAATGTCCAAACTATGAATTCTGACCAGATTAGTCATATATATATATATATATATATATATATATATATATATATACACAAATTATTTTTGTGTCAATTTTTTTGGTTGTGGTGATTATATGAACATAATTATTCGTATACAAAACATAATTTTTTAGTCTAACAGTGTAAAATTATGTTGGGTGCAAAATAACTTTGCTGCACCCTGGGTGCTGAATAGGGTTTCAACTGCGCGGAAACTTGGACGTGCATCATGCATGCCGATTAATTCCATTGACCGCAACAGAAAAAGGAACACGTACAAACGTTGTACCGTAGGTAGATGAAGATTAACAAGTTATACACGCACTGTCATCGAAATATATTAGCACGTACGACTGGTTCACAATTAAGTTGTGACATAATTAGATGCGTATTTAATTTAGGGAGCAATTCGATCGGCATCTCAGCAGAACCCTAAAAAAACAAGCAGGGAGAAGCCCAGGCCAGTACATGATGCTACTCTCAACTACGAGTAGTATATTCAGAGCTAGCCGTGATGACTAAAGTGTCCAGACCGGCCCCGTCAGGCGTACCCCAGAAGACGTCGGTCGGAGATGTGTAGAGATCAGGCGCCGTGTAGACGGCCGCCAGCCACCGCTGCGCGTCCTCCTCGTCGGCGTCCATGCACGGCGGAGGCACGTACGTCGACAGCAGCTCGTACCGGCCGCCGTCGGTCGGGTCCCACGTCGTGCTGCGCGTGGCGGCGGCTGCTGCCCGCTGTTTTTGTTGTTCTTGGACGCATTGACAACATCGTCGGATGGTTTAGCCGCCGACGCCCCGGCGGCGCGCTCGATCTGTCCGGCGAGACGTGCCAGCGTGTCCTCGTCTTCGTTGGAGGATTGGCGCCGGCGGGCCGCTGGCGGAGCCTCCGGGTGATATGATGCGGATGATGCCTTCGTCCTCTTGCAGCAGGACACCGGCGTGGTAGTGCCGGGGGCTTGTTGCCGGTCGCGGGGACGGAAGGCGTGGTGGTGGTCACCGGCCGGTTGAGCCATCTCCCCCAGCAAAGAAGAAGGACGAATCGGTGGCGACGACTTGGCGTGGACGGATGATGAACGGCCGGCCGGTTCTTGGTGAGATGATGATGATTGGAGACGCCCCTTTTATATATGATGGAGATCCCAGCTGGGAACCGGCCGGATTGCACGCTAATTAATGGACAGTGCTAGGTGTCCCCCGGGGATTTGTGGTTTTCATCCCCCGGGTCCCCAGCCAACCACGTGTCCCTTTTTAGATTCAAAATCCCGCTTTTGCTATATTTGCCCTGATTTTGCTATATTTTGTCCCGATTTTGCTACATTGTAGCAGAAAACGGTTCGTCCACGAGACAAATAAAAAAGACAGATCTCGTCGGAGACTTCACCGGAGACCTCGCCGGAGACTATGTAGCATAATATTTGTGCTAATGTAGCAAAACTGACTCCGTCTTAGACTCGCCGGAGATCTCGTCGGAGACCTCGTAGCAAGAAGTTTGCACTATTGTAGCAAACTCAGAAAACAGATGTAGCAAAATAATTATACTAATGTAGCAAAAAGCCGACTTCGCCGGAGACATCGCCGGAGCAAAAACTTGTAAGAAAAAAATGCCATGTAGCAGCGCCGCTCGCCGCAGGTAGCAACACCAGAAGCCGTATGTAGCAGGACCGGTCGCCATGTGTAGCAGGGCCTCTCGCCGAAGGTAGCACCACCGCTTACCGCAGGGTAGCAACGACTGTCACCATAGGTAGCAACACCAGAAGTCGTATGTAGCATGTTCGATCACGGTGTGTAGCATCCCCGCCGTCCGCACATAGCAATGCTGCCAACGTTGGAGAGAAGCGCAGATTCATGGGCGACACCATGGGAGGTGGCGGAGCAGGCGACAGCTGCAGTGGTGGAGGCAGAGGGTCCGTCTTAGACTCGCCGGAGATCTCGTCGGAGACCTCGTAGCAAGAAGTTTGCACTATTGTAGCAAACTCAGAAAACAGATGTAGCAAAATAATTATACTAATGTAGCATAAATCCGACTTCGCCGGAGACATCGCCGGAGCAAAAACTTGTAAGAAAAAATGCCATGTAGCAGCGCCGCTCGCCGCAGGTAGCAACACCAGAAGCCGTATGTAGCAGGACCGGTCGCCATGTGTAGCAGGGCCTCTCGCCGAAGGTAGCAACACCGTCATGTGCTTGTAGCAGCGCCACCGTGAGCTTGTAGCAGGGGTGTCGGGCACAAGTAGCAGCACAATTGCGAGCTTGTAGCAGGGTCATCTGGCACGAGTAGCAGCGCCATTGGGGGCTTGTAGCATGGCCGCCGGGAGCATGTAGAAGCTCCGTCAGGTGCTTGTAGCAGGTGCGTTGGGCACGAGTAGCAGCGTCGTCGACCTGCGGGACGCAAATCCCGACGTCGCACGTAGCAGTGCCACTGCCTGCTACCCTTGTAGCAAAGCCCCGCACACCCTGTAGCATGCGCCGCCACTTACTTCGGGCAATGGCGTGGCCGCGCCGATGTGGCAAGCTCGATGCCTCTTATAGCAGCAGTGACTGACATGCGTAGCAGATATGGCCGATGTACACAGCAATGGTGCTGTTTGCAGCAGCGCATGACAACCGCCTAGATGCTGGACGAGGAGCCTGTTTTCCCATGGCTTCTAATTCTAGGTGGTTGATCAGCTGGTAGGCATTCTATGGGGAGAATAGGAACATGGAAAAAGCTGAACGAGTGGAGGTGCTTGAGGGCAAGTTCATCTGGCCATGGTTGTTGCTTGGAGATCACGAGGTAGGCAGCTACTTTCTCGCTTGGGGAGAAGAGGAACAGGGAATGTTGGGAGGTCACGATGAAAGAGAAGGGGAAAATAATGAGTGGAGGAGAAAGCTCGGGAGGAGATAAGGCTATCACGCGGCGGTTTCTGTCTCCACCTGATGGGACACGTGGCGCACCACGGACCCGGAGGATGGAAGTGGCGGATCCCCCGGGGGCATACTATCATTTCCCCTAATTAATTGCTCGTACGTACATACAAGGCCCACGCGGTGTACTGTACGTGAGTTGTTGCTCCTGTCCGACCGACGCGTACGTGTTCTGAACCGACTCAACTCAACCTGCAACTTATATAATTTCACCTGCAACTCTTTCTCCGTGTCTCCGCTGCATGCACGACTAATAAACTAAGTGGACAAAACCTAAAGCAAGACAAGTAAAAATTAATGTGAATGCTACATTTTATGCAGATGAGGTATATACATTTTTAGTCCCACAACTTGTATCGTGCAAGCGTTTTAGTCCCACATCTTGTAAAGTGGGCAACTATAGTCCCACAACTTGCACCCCGAGAACATTTTAGTCCAATTTAATTAAATTTCAACGAGTTTAACTGAATTCGTCTGTCGGTACGCGTGGCATCACAAGTTTTGCAAAATAACTCATGTATATTTTTCTCTGTTGTTTACGACCTTTTGTACGGCCCGACAGGCAGGATCCATGTGTCGGTGATTCTACAAACAATAAAATTGTACGTGCATCAAAGTATTTCGAACTGAGGACCAGCCGTGCAAACGAAATACAATCTTGCCACTACAGCTCACGCGTGTTACGTGGTAAACTAATGAACGCCTTTTTTATTATACAAGATAATTTGAAAAAGACATGATTTAACTTATCAGATTTTTATTATACAATCTTGGCACTACAGCTCACGGCTTGTGACGTAGTAAACTGATGAGCGCCTTTTTTATTATACAAGATAATTTGAAGAAGACATGATTTAACTTATCGGATTTTTTTACCTTTCTTCTCTGATGTTTAGTGGGTTTGTGTGAAGGAAAAAACTTTAGTATAATTGAAAAGGTTATTACTTATATTGGGATTAATGTTTGGGGAAAGAACATGAGTTATAAAAGAATTTCCAGAGATCTTGTTGATTATCATGAACTAGTACTATTATAACGAACGGTTTAAAAAATCGTCTCAGTTGTAAGAGAACTACTCTAAACCTGAAGAGCGAGGAAAGAATTCTGTCAAGCTAGTGTTTTTATGATGTTCACAATTTAACTGAATTCTGTAAGTTAGTGGCTTTAAGCTGTTGATCTAAACTCAACATTGTTCCTTGAGTTTTGCAGGGAAAAATAATAATCGATCTTTTTCTATTGTGAATTAATTGCGCTCGTAGACTGTATGTAACGTGCATGTACAAGTGAGCAGAATTCGTCATGTGGATGTGGATGGGATCGGATGGGATGTACTTTTGGTTCTTTTGTCCCAGCCATGAGAACAACACGACATGGGTTTCTTCTTGCAATTTCTTCTCTTGCTGGCTGCCTGCTTGCGGTTGATGGCAGCAGAGCACACACTCCCCACCACTGTCCAGCCCTACTCGGCCATTCCTTGATTTGCAAATATGACGTTCTTCATTTCAGTTTAGTTCTTCCAATTGTTTTGTATAATAAATGTTGCATTCTTCAAATATCATGTCAGCGAATGAACTGTAGTGGCAATCTTGTATCTATTTAATATGGCAGGTCGCGAGCTCGAATCGCTCCGAGGCACATTGAAATTTTATTATTTTGTACAATCACTGACAAGTGGGGAACATACGGAGGTTGTAAACAACAGAGAAAAATACGCATGACGAATTTGGTCAAACTCGCTAAAATTCAATTAAATTGGACTAAAATGCTCTTAAGATGCAAGTTGTGGGACTAGTATTGCTCACTTTGTAAGATGTGGGACTAAAACGCTCATACGATGCAAGTTGTGGGACTAAAAATGAATATACCTCTATGCAGATCTTTGTACTGGTGTACGTGGTTGGTGCTGTGGCTAGAGATTACCAAGAACACTTTGTCGCAGCTGCTACCAAATACCTTCCCCATGTAGCATCTGCTTCAATGGCGGAAGCATTGGCGATGAAAGAAGGGCTCCTTCTAGCGATTAGACTTGGCTGTAATTCGGTGGTGGCGGAGGCCGACTCAAGTGAGACTATTAATGCGTGCACCGGCGAAGATACATGGTGGATGGAATCAGCTGCGATTTATACAGACTGCGTGGACGCTGCAACTAATATTGGTAGTGTTATTTTTAAGCATTGTTTGAGGGAAGCAAACACACCTGCTCATGAGCTAGCTAGATTTTCTTTTCTTAATGAGGATTCTTGTATTTGGGACGATGATCCCCCTAGTTTTTTGCTTAATAGTCTCATAAATCGATGTAACGATTGTTGATGATTAATAAAGCTCATAGTAGGACGGAGTCCGGCTGTTTCCCTCAAAAAAAATACGCAACAGAAAAAAATATCTTTTGTTTTCCCCCTTTTCTTTGGTATGGATGTTTTTTAAAGATACCTAAATATTTGAATTTTTTTGCGAAATTCCACCGATCTATTAATAAGAGTTTTAAAAGTGATAAAATTATAAGTAGGTCTTTGGGCCACCGGGTTGGTGGAGGAGGTCCCCTTGGCGGCGTGTGGCTGGCGGTGAGGGCTGGGATGCGGGCCGGCTCGGGACAAACCCTTGATCTCAATCTGGGTAGATCCAAATGTCGTCTCTCCATCTCCTCCTCGCGGTGTCACAGTCGGTTCGAGTGGTGGATCGACCCTGCAATGTCGTCTCCTTGTGCCTCGCTCGCCATGGCCTTCGGTTGGGCTCGGTGAGGCAGATCCCGCAGGTCGCCGGCGGGTGGCATGGGGGCTTCTGGTGTGGCTTCGAATAAAGGGGGTCTGGTTCTAGGATCCCTCTCAGGCCAAGACGAGGATCTACTTGATGTTGGTCTTCCTTCGTCTGGCTGGAGTGTCGAGTTTCGGAAGGCTCCGCTAGTGAACTCCAATGGACGATATGCCAGAGTTTGTCGGATCGGATGGATTTCAGTCACGCGCTACCATGTTTTTATCTGACCGTTTGGTTTAAGAGGAAAAGATGTGAAGCTTTGTAGTATGTTGCCATCAAGGACATGCCTTTAGTCCCATGGTGAAGTCAGTCGTGGAGAATAACATGGAAGCCAAGGTATGGGGACTGGTTATGGTGGTTTGAATCCTGATGATAATAAGGTTTTGGCTTGGTGATTTGGGTCTTGGAGCAGTGATATCAGAAAGTGGGGGCGACAGTACATGAGGATTTTAGAGTTTAAACTTAGAGGGTGAAAACCCAAGGTCTGGCCTTAATTGGTTGTGTTTGACAATGATCTTGTTGAAGGCATTGTGTTGTGAGTGCGGACTTTCTCCGGGGTGAAAACTCATGATCAATGATTAGGACGATGACGATGTTTGTGCATTGTTCACTTCTTGGAGGTGTCGCTTTTGGAGATGATAGATTTTTGGTGTTGTCTCGGTGGTGTTTGGTCCGCAGTTGTAAGGCATAGATCGTTGTAGCGGGACTTTTTTGTTTTCTGTAATTTTGTTTGGCTGTGTGTACCATAATGCCAATGGGGTAGTGCGTTATCGCAGAGAATGGATGTAATTGGTATATCACGATATTAATATATGCTTCTTTCAAAAAACATGTGAATTTTATATTTACATCGAGTTATTTAAACTATGATTGAGGTTACCCAAAAAAATTCAACGTCTAGAATAGCAATACACTATGAAAACATATTTCAATGATAAATGTACATCAGTACATTTCAGTGATTAATGTTAGTACTCTATTCTATAAAGTATGTAGAAACTTAAAAATGACTTAAGACAAACTTTTGAACCATTTTGTGGTAACGCATTTAAAGGGAAATAATGAAAATATAAAGAGTAGGGATTTCCTACATTTTGTATGTAAGAATGGTTTTTTTAGAAAAATTTAAAAACATCAAAACAATATAAATGGAACATAGCCCGCACGGTTCGTCAAACTGGTGGTAACATAGTGCATCATGAGCGTACAAAGCGATTTTTTGGTAACAAAGTGCATCAGGGGCAAACAAGTCTTTTCATCTTGCTATTTTAACACTGTTAGTGCTTAAAATAAAGGCAAAAAAAATTGAACAAAGAGTCAAAAAGGGAATTATTTTTTTGTCGGGGCCAAATAAGGAAGCGAAACTTCAAATAGGATCAAATAAGGAATTCTCTCTTTATATACCAAGAAAGAATGAGTATATCACACACCATAACAAAAAGTCCCATTAATATGCTAAATATATTTACTTAGTTATTAAATGCATGAGATTCAACTAGTTTAGCTAGTCTTGAGATTTTGACAGGGCCGTCCATAGGGTGAGCGTCGATGTGGGTTTCGGTTCCTGCTGACAGGAGCAGGGCTGAGATTTGCTGCAAGAGGCATCGGCGGCAACATCATGCTGAAGGGCGGTGGAGGCACATGAGCCCATTGTGGTGGAGGCTGGAACTGGCGACATTCATTCAACAAATGTGGATGGACAATTTGTCTGAAGGCGTCCGTGTTTCGATGGCTACTGCCAAGAACATAGCTGTGAGTTGACATATAATGGCAACGTTGTGCTGAAGGGCCGTAGAGGCATAGGAGGCCATGGAGGTGGAAGGTGATATGGGAGGCAGTCGTTCATCGATGTGGACGCGCCATTCGTCCAAAGGCGTCTGTGTCAACTGGGCAGTTAGGTTGGTATTTTGGTTGCTGCTGCAATTAAACTGGGAGTGACCGTGGGTTATTGCCAAAGAGTAGTCTCCAAAGCTCCGCTGGGGTGTATGCTGGACCTGTATTATTGGAGTGTCTGTTGGACTTGTGACTTGTGTGACTCGAGGGGCGAAGGAGGGGCAAGGAGATGTCCTGTCTTAGTCAACTGACAAAAACTTATATCTTGGTTGAATGATATAGAAACTTACACACGTAGCTAGAGAAGTAGAAAACATGTTTAACACTTTTTGCGGAGTCCACAATTCTCGGCATTCTCAGGCAACAGAGAGTAAACTAAACTACAAAATTAAGGTTTAGTTCACCTCTTGAAGTGCGAAATTAAGGTTTAACACTTTCTGCAGAGTCAACGATTGTTGAGAGGCTCAGAATTCTAATCATGTTTAAAATTTGAGTAATGTTTAAAATTCTAGTATAAATATATCTTTTAAATTTTTTTTGGAGTAGGGGGGCCAAAAACCCCATGGAAGATTTGACACTTTAAATAAGGGGCCCTTGGTGCAATGTTGCCCAAGGATCCTAAAATCCGTGGACCACCCTGGGTGTTCACATAGTGTGTTGAATGTACAAACTATGAATGCAGGGAGGCTCAGTCGGTGCGGCTGGAGCGTGAGGTTTCCGGCGGGGTGGCGAAGAAGAGTCGGCGGAACGTTGTTGTTGCGGTCAAAGGCCACCGGTGCACGAGACGGTTCTTCTCCTGGGCTACGATCTGGTCCTCCTGGATTGCGATCTGGGCTAGAGGAGGCCAAATTGGGCATCTGATGCGATCTTGCACATTTTTTGGTAACATTACTACAGGAAACAGGTGAGGCGCCGAGGGTCAGCTGCCCTCGGCACAGTCCCAAAATGCCCTCGGCATAGCCCTCGGCATAGTGGCTTGTCGGCGTAGACGGTTTTTCCATCCGCATAGGTTGTTCCCTTAGCATAGCCCCGTCGGCATAGCCTAATGGACCTTTCTATGAAGTACGTAAAAACTTGTTGGACGCACTTTCCTGTACCCCTTTGCCTCCAAGGATCCTGTGAAGGCGATTAGGGTTTCCATGCCTCCCATCGATGATCTGCCCAGCTCCTGTGGCCTTCGGGCCATGGAGGCAGGATGGATCTCAGCCTCCATTGGCGGGAGGGCTTTGTTTTTCAATTTTTAGGATAAAGGTTTGGTGGGGTGGCGCTCACGTGGAGGCGACGGCTTCTTCTCCAATAAAGTCTCTACGACTTTAGCTCCATCTCGACGACAACGTCCAGAAGCTTGTGGCAGTGGTATGGTCCTTAAGGATTTCTTCTGGCTGTGAGGATCTTCGGATCGTCAAGGAGTTTCATTGGCAGTTCATCCTTCGTCTTCTTCTCCGGGACAGATGCACCCTTCTGGGCTTGTTCGACGAATTCCCATGTGCAACCAACAATGTCAGGCCGACTCTGGGAGGAGCGGCAGCTGCGGCGCGTCGTCGACACGGTCTAGAGGTTGAAGATGAATGGCATCTCATTGATTTCTATGTAATTTTTTTGTTTCTATTGAGGTGTTTTATACCGTTCGCTGTTCTTTTACTGCCAAAGTCCTATTCGCAAAAAATAAGTATGTAAAAACTTTAAAATGACTTAAGACAAACTTTTGTAGTAACCCATTTAAAGGGAAATAATGAAAATATAGAGAGTATGGAGTTTCTATATTTCTGTATGTAAGAGTGTTTTTTCTAGAAAATTAAAAACATCAAAATAATATATAAAGGAAACATAGCCCGCACCGTTCATCAACCTGTTGTAACATAGTGCACCAGGGGCATATAAAGTGATTTTTGGTAACAAAGTGCCAAGGGCAAACAAGTCTTTTTATCTTGCTATTTTAACACAGTTGGTGCATGCTTAAAATGAAGGTAAAAAAATTGGACAAAGAATCAAAAAGGGAAAAAGTTGGCGCTTGAAAAAATGTCCTATAGATGATAATATGCGCCACAGAAGACATAAACTTCTGTGGCGCATGTCGTGATATGCAAAGAAGCTTGGTCACAGCCCGATCAAAGCGATCCTACTGTGGGTCCCACGCGCTGCTTCTGTGACGCATATGGGCATATGCGCCACAGAAGTTTGGTAGCCAATCCCGGGTGGGGGTCCCACCGTACTTCTGTGGTGCACTCTTAAAGTGCATGCGCCACAGAAGTTTGAAGGTTCTGTGACGCATTGTCTCATATGCGTCACTGGACTTCTTTGTGGCGCATGGTCATCCCCATGCGTCACAAAAGTTCTGTCTATCTATAGCCGTTTTTCTACTAGTGAGAGGTCCCCAATGAACTGGGACTAGGCAATTGCTGCCTTCTAGCCGTTGAAAGAGGACGAACCAGAACTAGTGCTCACACCACCCCAACTCCAAACCAAAGGTTGATTTTCTACTAGTGGTTACGCCACTACTAGTTCATATCGGTGACATGCCACTTGTATGTGGCCTACCGGGACGTGCTGCGGACACACCACTGGTAAGTCACCATGCCATTAAGATAATTTCGAGAATACAAAATAACCTGCTGCTATAATCAAATTGAAAGAAAATTGAATACCAAAATCTCACCCGAAATAGAACATTAATACTAAGAAAAAACTAATATATTGGTTTACCACCCTTAGCACTTAACAGTTATGAGAATTTGGTTCAATATCACAAATTCGATCCTAATTTGTTCAACCCACAACAAACATGACCAAACATCTAAAGAAACAAATAGCTAATCAAATCTTGTCCAATTTGTAGATCATCTTCGTCTCTAAGAAGCTTCCACCATCTCCAATGATATTGCCGAAAAAAGAGGAAAAAACCCCGATACACCTCTCCGGAGCGTCTAGCGTGGCATGGATTTGTTCATCCTCTAGCTTAATTTTCTATGGGAATAGTTATTTTAATCTCTTTTCTTCTGGCCCCTCGGTTCATGGCATATTACCACCCTTCCTTTGATTCTTCTTTCCTCTTACTTCCCAACATGATCAACTCTCCATAATCAAGGTGTGCCATGGCTTCGTGAGAATTTTGACTTGTTGGCTCACCTAGTTTCAAATATCCTGATGAAGAGGGAATGAATTATCATCATGTAGCTACATCTCGTCAAAAATTTCTCACCCTCTGATCTTCCGTGGCGATGAAGGCCTGCTTACATGCTATCACATAGCTGTCGATCATCCTCTCCAGTTGTTCATCGACCTTTGTTTCATGAAAAAGCAGTTGTCCATCAATCTTTTTTTCATGATAAAGCAGTTGTCCATTGTTTCATGAAGGTTGCTCAAGCTGTCCCAGATCCGGCCGACGGGATCTAGAACCCTACTCCAAAACTGCACAAAGACAACACGAAAACTAAAACCTAAACTACCTAAGCCGGCGCCGCCCCTCCGTCGCCTTCCAACGGCATCGCCGCCGGGAGGGACTTCGGTTTGGCCCGGCACCGCCGAGGAAGCTCTCAAGCTGCTGTAGAGAAGAGAGAGAAGGGAAAAAATAAAGTGAGCCCCCAGCATATGATGCTTCAGTTAATCAAATCAGGATATAACAAGAACAGGGGAACCTTTTTCACTTCCCTCCTCTGTCCCAAGAGGGTTTTATGGAGAGTTGCAACAGCTTCAGACTTGGTGTATAGAGGGACTGCAATCTCTGATCAAGGACAAAAACAAATGCATTACATCTAGGGCTTAAATGATCGACGTGTGTTGTTATCAAGTTTGGTAGAGCACAAGATCGAAACAAAGCAGCAGCTGGTGGCAGCGTGTGCTGGTCTTTCCAGACACACACGCACATGCATGTCAACTAACTCACCAAAAGGTGGTTGGGACAAAAACTGCATGATTATAGTAATCCATGCCAGACAACCTAAAACGAGCTCTATGGAACATGCAACCTTTGCTTGTCGACCCACGGTTACATTGTCCATGGAACATGGATAGAATAAATATGAATGAATTAGTCATGGTTCAAAATATAACATGTTTTTATCTTTTTCTGAAACACATGGTCTTTTAATATGTAGGTTCACTCATTTTGCTTCTTGAACCTCCACACTAAAAGATATAATTTGAGACAGAGGGAGTAAAAGGCAATATATGCAACTCAGTTTAGAGAATGGCTTAGTAATCAATGATCGACCTTGTAAGCTCTTCTATTTTTACAAACCTTCTGGGTGCATACTTGTGTCTATCGTAAAAATAAAATCAGAGTACGGAGATATTTTTGTACAATAGGAGGCACGGTTGATATTTTGAGCAAGACAATATTTTATCGGTCTTCTACATCATTTTAAGATGATACCCCCTCCGTTCTAAAATATAAAATATTTTAGCTTTTTCTAAAACAAATGTATTTATATATCTTTTAGTGGGTAAGTTCAAAGAAAAATGAGTAGATCTATATACATAAAAAGTAGCTACATACATGTATCTAAGGAAAGGGAAATGATTCGGTTAACCTGGGGTATTGCGCGGCTCGAAAATCCTCCTGACTTGTAGCTGCGACGCGTGTCTCTGGAGACAATGATGTGTGCGGGGTCCACTAGCACGATCTTATTTCCACCTCGATTATGTCCTCCACTCGGTCCCTTCGACCTCAACACTAGACCCAGTAGCGGATTCAAGATTATTTCGAAGCCCGAACGAACTGTAAATACAAAGGCCAAACATACAATTATCAGACGAATTCCAATCAAAATCGATTGTGCCGGCCGACCGGAAGCCTGGGCAAGCGCCCTTGCTGGAGGGGCGCTATGTCCCCCAGTGACTAGACCACCTTCATCCCATGGCGACACGGGTAGCCTCCCAACAGAGAAACTTATCCAGCAAGCTGCTCTACTCCGGGGCCGCTTTTCTCCCCATTGCCGCCTGCCACCTGTATCCCGCGTCGCCGCCGGCCTCTATCGCCTTCTTTTTTTTGTTCTCTTGCTTGTGTATCCCGCATGCTCTGCTATGGATGGCCACCAATTCTGCTACAATTCGTCGTCGGGTCTGCTACAAATGGCCGCCCAACTCTGCTAGGAACGGCCACCGTCTCCGCTACGAACAACCCATTTATGAATGTTCACGGTAAATAAGATACTCCATTAGCACAATATTATTTTGCAAAAAACTTATCATGAATTACTCCATCTGATCCATATTAGTTATTCGAATCTATACAAATTTGAGTCAAATTCGAGTCTATAGAGTCAACTAATATGAGTGTGAGTCGAAGAAAGTATTTAATTTCGGTCTAAAATTTCAGGAGAAGGACGAGAAGAAAAAGAGAAAACGTGACGCTCGTGCAAACGGCGAAAGCGGACCCGAGCGGTAAAACCGGCACGGAACGAGACCGACGACACCGACCCGGTGGTATTAACGTTAGAGGAGGGAGATCTGTTTGTTTGACTGTCGGCGACCTGACCTGAAGCAACCGGAGCCGCGCGTCGTCTTCCCCTCGCCGTCAACTGCACACCGACCGCACGGAGCTCCCTCCTCGCCTCGCCCCTCCCAATATACTCTGCCCCCACCCCACCTGCTCGCTCGCCAAACTCCACCACCCACCGCCCCCTCACCCGCCAGATCTCCCTCCAGCGCGCGCGCGAACCACAGCACAGCACACCGACTCCTCCTCTTCTTCCTCCTCGTCGCCCGCCGAGAACTAGAAGCCATGGCGTTCGACGCCTTCACCGACAAGACGGCCGTCTTCCGCCGCCTCAAGGCCAAGCCAGAGAACAAGGTACGTGCGCACGTCCTCCTATTCCCCTCCCCATCTACCTACCTACCGGCTAGGCCAGATCTGCCACGCCTCAGATCTGATCGCTATACGTGTTTGTGCGTGCGTGCAGATGTGCTTCGACTGCAACGCCAAGAACCCCACCTGGGCCTCCGTCACCTACGGCATCTTCCTCTGCCTAGACTGCTCCGCCTTCCACCGAAGCCTCGGAGTGCACATCACTTTCGTCAGGTTACTATTACTCCCTCCTCCTCATACCCTTCCCCTCCCCTCCCCTCCACCAGATCCACCTCTACCTGTCGCCAGTTACTACTGCTGGATCTGCCTGCCGTATAGTTATCCAATGCCCCCGCGCCCTGACCAATTCATCCCAGTGTTCGATTCACTCACGGCCAACCACAGTGCTAGATCACCTAGCCCACCGAGCTAGAACTAATGTTAGAGCCGACAACCACCACGCTTGATGCTTAACCCCTGCTAGATCACTTTGTCAAAGCTACAACTACGAATCTGCTAATGCATTATTCTCCGTTTTAATATTGCAACCGATACCTGGCGATCGATATGAATGTACCAAGTTTGTTGGCCGGATTATTTTGCGTTTTAATCTTGCAACCGATCCTTTGAGCTCTCTTCGGCATAGAGCAAACAGAGATGGGACTCTCACGAATCTGAATGTTACAAAGCTGGCCATGCGTGGGTGGGTCTGAGCCCTCTGCGTCATAGAGCCAATACAGAACACTGATTGAGATCTCGTTCATTGGCAAATTAAGAGTTCAGAGGGAGCCTCCTTTACCTTTCATAGACAACGACGAAGTGCAAAGCATCCACATTCAATAACTGGCACATTAAATCCATATTGTACATCCATAAACCAATCAACAATGTTAACTTTGTCTTTTTTTTTTTGGAAAATAAAGCAATACGAAGTTTGTCTCTTGTACTTTGCTACCTGTTTTTTTGGCGCAGCAAAAAGTGCAAGTCATCCTCTACGTTTTCTCTATCTTCATGAGACCTCCATGCATCCATTATATAGTGGATTTGCACTGCTGCTGATGCACTACGCTTTGCATGCACCAACTACTGGTGCATGTTTCTATCTGTGTTGTTTATTTTGTCTATCTGATGATGTGCTAAACGTAAACTCTGCCCTGGTAATTGTGAAGTTCCATGCTAACCCCCCTGTCTTCCCTGCCTGCCGACAGTTTCATGTTGTTTCGAGTCTCTCTTTACGCAAACTGTACATGCATTTCGTGCAGGTCAACGAACCTGGATTCATGGACTCCTGACCAGCTAAAGATGATGGCTTTTGGAGGCAACAACCGTGCACATGCTTTCTTCAAACAGCATGGATGGACAGATCAGGGTGGCAAGGTCGATTCAAAGTATACATCTAGAGCCGCTGAATTGTACAGGGAGATACTGAATAAGGAAGTAAAGAAGAGTTCTGCTGTCAACGTCCTGCCATCATCACCTGTTGCATCGTCTCAGGCATCGAACCCATCCGACGACTTCCCTGATTTCAAGCTTGCTGATGCACCAGAAGAGAATACCAATGGGAAGCATGAACCTGTGTCTGCTAACCCAACAAAAGAGCCTACCCATTCATCAAAAGCCCCTACTCATCCCACTTACGTCAGTTCTATCAAGAAGCCTCTTGGTGCAAAGAAGCTTGGTGCCAAGACTGGAGGGCTTGGTGTAAAAAAGCTCACTACAAAGGTAATACTTTTAGATCAAAGGGGCTATTGTTGTTTCTAAATTTAGATGGCTTCAAATCTCTTCAGGCGTATGTATTTCTGGAGGTCAAAGGTTCTAAAAGTAGCATAGTACCACACTGCTATATTTTGTGGGAACCATATGGGCTAACCTTTGCTCCTTTTGCCATTTTGTACAACAGACAGATGAAAGCTTGTATGACCAGAAACCTGAAGAGCCAAAACCTGTTTTGCCAACATTGACTAGTACTACTACAGCTGCTGCAAAAAGTGGCCCGTCACATTCACGTTTTGAATATGTGGAGAATGAACAATCAGCTGATTCAAAAACTGGAGGAGCTAAAATGACTGGTCATGTAGCAGCACCGAAAACCTCGAATTTCTTTCAAGAGTATGGGATGGATAATGGGTTCCAAAGAAAAACAAGCACAGCTGCCTCAAAGGCTCAGGTAAAACTTTGGTTGATTTTAATCCTTGTCAGTAGGAGAAATGTTCAAGTTGATTGACTTTAATCCTATAGGTGTCACTGTACAAACTTCTAACTTGATTATGAGCTGTTCTTGTAGCTTCCCTTGGTTTGAGTAGCATGCCATAGGATTACTTTTTCTGCTAAACTATTGTTCTCTTGTCTGGTGTTCACATAGAGCTATGACATCTACTCTTAATTTCAGAGACTGTTCTTTGCCCCCTACAAACATTTGGTAGCATGTTCTTCTTTTTCATGAATGCTCTATGTATTGTTTCACCAATGGTCTCTATATTCCTCTCATGCACATGTGACTATATTCATGCTCTCAATTTTAGATTTTGCTGTTTAAGCGGCTGCTTACAGCTTCCCTTGTTTTGAGCTGTATGTCATCTTTCTTTCTTCAATGATTTAGCTTGCATAGGAATATGACATATTTTTTACTCTGAATTGTTCTTCTCTGATCTGATCTTTTTCATATAAAACATCTACTCTCAACTTCACAACCCGTTCTCTGCTCTCTGGAAACATTTGCCTAGCATTCCCTTTTTTCAAAATGGTCTTTCTATTATTTCAACAAATGGTCTCTGTATTCATTCCATGCATGTGACTGTATGCGCTTGCTTTTACATAGATTGTCCAACATCTAAGTGCATTATTTATTCTTGTAAATTTCTAAAATGGTCTTTCTATAATTTAGACATTTCCCTCATTTTATTTGAAAACCGACGAAATCTGTGCCAGTAATTTATGGATAGAGCAGGAAAAAAGACTGCGCAAGCCTTAAAAGGCTACATTTTTTTCTCTGAATTTATATCTTTCCACCTAATTTCCTCAACATTAGTAATCATTGTTGTAAGCAGGCCCGCTTCAGTTTATCTAGTTCTATTAGTATCTGTTTTGACATTGAGTCCAATTTCTTGCAGATAGAGGAGTCTGATGAAGCAAGGAAAAAATTCTCTAATGCAAAAGCAATCTCATCATCCCAATTTTTCGGTAATACAGACAGAGAACAGAAAGAGGCCCAACAATCGCTTCAAAAGTTCTCGGTGTGTAATTTACAATCATCTGCAGTCTATATAAGATTTCGGTTCCAACCTACTCTCCTCTTTGAGTGTTCATGTTCCATAATCTGAACATCTTATACCTGTTATAGCAAACTTGTTTTGAAATATTCTGTAGAAGTTTGCCGTCTCCTTTTTCTTATATTTCATCTGTTGCTGTACAACAGGGTTCTTCATCCATTTCGAGTGCTGACCTTTTCGGTCGCGACACGAATGATTCTGATCTGGACGTAAGTGCTGCGGACCTCATCAACAGAATATCTTTCCAGGTAATCTTCTTTAAATGGTGACAACCATTTATCATCCAACCCCGTGCATGTTTAGACAACTCAAAGGTTAGCGCTAGGGAAGATCATACTAAAATCTCTTAACTTTCCGTATTTATTTCGTAGGCCTCTCAAGATTTATCATCACTCAAGAACATGGCTGGAGAGACCGGAAAGAAGCTCACATCCCTAGCCTCCAATTTCATCACTGATCTCGACAGAATCCTTTAAGCTGTCGGACACTGTGATCAATTCTTCTCCTACCTGCACAAAATCACTGTTTCAAACTGTGGTGCATCTTTGTTCTGTCCCAACACATTTATTGCGTAGCTCTGTAGAGGATAGTAAATCTGAACGATTGTCATTGTTCAAACCTTGGCCACCTGAAAATATTGTTATTTTTTCATGACAATAGCGAAAATGTACGATTTTGTAACTATTACAGTTTGATGTGTCTTGGAAGATATTTCCTTATTTTATATGAGTGACTGTGTTACCAAAGACGTACGAATATTGTTTACTTTCTTTGCAAATCATATTAACTGTTACAATAGCATGTGGTTCATGTTGACAGAATTACTTTGTGAGTGCGGATGCATAGTAAAATGATAAGTTGGTGAAGGCAAAGTTGATCACTAACGCTGTGCAATGGCATAGTAAGGTGGTAAGTACTCCCTCCGTCCCAAAATAGATGTCTTAGATTTTCAAAATTTGGATGAATCTAATATTATTTAGTATATAGATTCATCTAATTTTTAACAAATCTAAGACATCTATTTTGGGACGGAGGGAGTAGTTTTGTTCCAATGACATAGACTCCATGCAAGGCCGTCGTAGTTTTGTTGCATAGACATTTTACTTTACGTTTTGCCAAGTGAGATTTATTAACCCTTCTATCCCAATTTAGATGTCAGCAAATTTGTTTAGATTATCTAGAGAAATTTGCGACAAAGTATTAAAGGTCGATAGCAACATACGTACACTAACCATTTCAAGAGAATTCTTACACAAACAAATTTCTCTTCTTTTTTACATGTTTTACTACTCTAAGCAAGTGTCGGAGGCATTCACCTTGACGAGGGCATTGCATGATAAAGTAGTCTGAACAGGTCTATTTTTCAAAAACACAGAGTAAATATAGACGATTTCATGGAAATTTGGAGGGTTTAGATCACAGACAATCATAGAGGATGGTTGTATGATAAAGTAGTCTGAACAGGTCTATTTTTCAAAAACACAGAGTAAATATAGACGATTTCATGGAAATTTGGAGGGTTTAGATCACAGACAATCATAGAGGATGGTTGTATGATAAAGTAGTCTGAACAGGTCTATTTTTCAAAAACACAGAGTAAATATAGACGATTTCATGGAAATTTGGAGGGTTTAGATCACAGACAATCAGAGAGGATGGTTGCTAAGTTGACAGTCAGGATCTCCCAACTTATGTCATGGAAGTTTTTAAGCTTCCATTTTCGATTTGTGATGATCTTAATAAAATGATCCATGACTAGTGGTGGGGTTTGGAGAATGAGAATGTGGCCTAGTCTTCTCATTCTCCACACCCCACCCTGTGGAGAATGTGGCCCATGATCTGTTTCATTCTTCCCATGCCTATCGACTCTGGATGAAGATGACGGAGTCCTAGATGCTTCGGATCGATTCTGATCTTTAGGTAAACCCACATGTTTGGTTTAAGGAGGTTGTGTCCAAAGCGCATTTTCTGCTAGTGGCCTAGAGGGCATGGTACATGCGTAACGAAATAACTCATGAGAAACCTCTTACTTTGAAGGCTCGTCAAGGTTCTTGTGCAGTTATATGAAGCTGGTTAAGGATGTGTCATCTTTGACTGTGGAAGCTATGTTGAAGGATAAGCGGCCACTGCTGACCTCACATGAATTATCGACGCCAAAGCCAGCTATAGGTTCCAGCAAGTCGTGGTGCTATATCCTCCTAGTTTTTTTTTAAAAGAGCTGATATGTTAACAGAGATAGAGTACAACACGACTCTTACAACCTAAACTCTGAATATCAGATTCGACCCTACAACATACAAGCGATTAAAAACCGAAAACCCAAGTTGTCTAAGCAGAAGAACACCATTGGAGCCTATTAGGGTGTCCATCGAGAACATAGACTTGCCAAACATGCAAATATGTTATTCAAGGGCCTCACATAGCCTAACCAACCGTAGAACTAGCGGCTCAACTAGCAATCGAGATGGCATAGGCAAACGAGATTGAAAGTTGAGCTATAGATATTGAGGCCTCGCCACCGAGCTCAACACAGGGAGATCTTCATCACTGAATGTGGGGATCGACATCAGAGACAATCTCAACTGTCTCTGACGCACACACCCGAGTGATATGGAGATCGCAAAGACAACCTGGACATCTATTCTAAATAGATCCTTTGTGAATAAGGTAGACCCAAGCACTGCATCCAAAGAAGAGAGAATATGATAAAATTGTCGGGGATATCACCCTAGGTACCCCAGAGTTGGAATGTAAATGATTCACTATAAAACATACATATGATATAGTGTAATATAAAAAGACTGGATGAAAAGAGGAGAAATGCATACATGAGCCAGCATAACAAAAGACAACAACTCCTAGGAACCAATTCTGGCCGCTAGGCCGACATTGGCCTAACCCGACTAGGCCGAATCAACACATGTCGGACCAGTTTGCCACTTGTACCCGACATTGCCAACCTCCCATCGACATGACACGCCTCCTCGCTGATCTTTTCTCGATCCCGCCGAGTCAACGCCGCCTCCACCTCGCCATTGCCAATCCTGGATGGGTCGGGATTCACCAGATCTGGCCCACCACGGGCCACCTACATCGACACGCACCCGCTAGAACCTCACCGCTAGGCCCCGTAATGCCTACGCCTCCCGAGCACCGTCGCCAGCTAACCACCTCGCCACGCTCTCCCGGGTGGGCTAGTGTTGGCTTGTCCCAGCCCACCGCGGGACATCACCTGAGTCTCCCCCACCTGGGCCGGCATATGGTGACCCCGGCTGGGTCACCACTTCGCTGCCCTGCCTAGGCCGAGTGAAGAAGACCTCCGCTAGGCTCCACATCTCCGAATCAACCACTCCCAGACCGGGTTTTACTTTATTATTTCCCTATGTCCTCCTACCCCATCGGTCCGGGTCATTCTGCACTACAACGACTACATAACCCACCTCTACATCGACATACCCCAAGCTCTTACGTCAGGTGCTAGTCTTGGTATGCCCATGACTCAGACTGGCACGTAAAGCATCGTTAGTCCAAGATTCCTTGGTATCTCAAGAGATGCTACAAGATATGCTCTCTGGTCCACATGAGAAGATAAGGCCAAGGACAAAAATATGCCAAGGACATCACTACAGGACAAGCAAAAGGACAGACAGGAGCTCGCAGGACTCAATGGCATATGTCACGAATAGAGGACAAGGCCCCATTAGCCATCTCGGGCATGATGCATGTGGGACATACCTTGTCCCCTGGGCTTCCCTTTATAAGAATAACCAGGAGGATCGATCCAGGGAGACCCCAGGAGGGCTCCTCTCTTTTTTGCTCGTAGGAGTACTTCATATTCTTCCTCTAGTTCATACTAGAATCTAGGGAAACAGCTCAAGGAGCATTTGTAACCACAATATAGAGAGAAACAAGAGATCTAATAAGGATGAGAAGGGGTTTATCTCATCTAGAGAGCCCTGAACCTTGGCACATCGATCGTCACTACATTTGTTTGTTGATCTTCGTGTGTAGATCTACTGCACTCTCTGTCCTCGGATTCCACATGCATCCATACGGCCCAACTTATGCCATCCCATGACATCTATTGTGACACCACCACGACAGTTGCGCCCCACCATGGGGATGATTAGAGGCGTTGGTTGGGTTTCATTCGGACGGGACCATCTTCATGAACCTCTGCTTCACCATCGAGAAGCAACTTCTTCATCCTCCTCCCCAACATACAGAGATCATGGGAGATGGCATACAAGCCTTTCTTATTGACTCAACCAACAAGACATGACTCAACCTCATCACCAAGTGTACCGTGAGTATCAACTAACTTAACCATTAACACGCACATGAGATAACCACGAATGTCACTCGGGGGATATCACCCTCTATCACTTAGTTGTTCACCCCGGGAAAGAGATGACCCAACCTGGGGACTAGCCAGCATATCAGGAGTAGAACCTCCCTTAGATAGAAAAAGTGTATCGGGGACTCGGGCCATTTTTTGACCTGGCATCCCCATGCATAGAACTGTTATCTAGAGTAGACATATTACAACTATGTCTTTTAGCTATGTCTTGTACTACTACAATATATGTCTTCTACTACTACAATATATCATTGGTTATATGAGCTTGTTGACTAACTGCGTCCATTTGAAATGACCACTGATGAGGAAACTGACCCCCAAGTCATCGCAACATATATTATATCTCAGACTACTATTTGAATCAGGTCATATTATATCTCAGATCTATATCTAGGATTCCAATTTTTATGGAAGTTTGCTAGCATATCATAGATAATTATTATATCTCGGATTTACATCTCGGATCCCAGTTTATGGCAGTTTTCCAGCATATCATAAAGTCATATTATATCTCAGAATTATATCTCGGATCCCAGTTGATGGCAGTTTGCCAGCATATCATAAGATCATAATATATATCGTATTTATATATCAGATCCCAGTTTATGGTAGTTTGCCAGCATATCATAAGATCATATTATACCTTGGATTTATATCTCAGATCACAGTTTATGGCAATTTGCCAATACACCATAGAATCATAATATAACTAGGATTTGGGACATATATGTCAAATTCATATGTTAATGATAAAGTGCCCGTACATGCCATAAGTCAAATTTATATAACTTATATTTGACTAATATAACTTAGATTTAAGTCATGTAACTCCGATTTAAGTCATAACTCAGATTTTGAGTCATATAACTCAAATTTAGGTCATATATGTCAAATTGATATGTCAAATGTGCCCAATGAAGGCTATATGTTAAATTTATATATCAATTTTCCCAAACAAGGCTATATGACAAATGCCAATGAACGCTATAAGTCAAATGTGCCCAATGAAGACTATATGACAAATTTATATGTCAATTTGCCCAATGAAGGCTAAATGACAAATGCCAATGAAGGCTATAAGTCAAATGTGCCCAAAGAAGGCTATATAGCAAATGCCACGTGACATGGGTATGAACTATCGGGTCCCTATGATTAGTTACCCCAGGCGCATAAAAGCTTATGGCCCACAAAGGCCCAACGGAGTCCAAGAGACATCCGACGAATAAAGACTTGCCTTACCTATTAAGGAATAGTAATGAATCGACATAGAGTTTGCATTGTAAACATAAACTTATAGCGTCTCCGGATACGGATCCAGGACCCAAGCCTCTCATATAAAGGCTGCTGGGAGGACCCGACGAAGAGGGCACCTTAGCTTTTCTGCAATCCGTCGTGAGCTAGATCAAAACTAGCGAATTGGCAACTTTGTAACCGAGCTTTCCCTATAACCAGACTACATCGAATTCCTTGTTTGTTTGATCAGTCGACGAAATCCCCAATGCTCTCTTTTCCACGAAACCCTAAGTACATAACAATGGGCATTGACGAGGTTACCCCTTGTCACCATGAGTCAAATTTTCCCAAATAAGGCTATATGACAAGTGCCCATGATGGCCATGAGTCAAATTTTCCTAAATAAGGCTATATGACCAAGTTCCCATGATGGCCATGAGTCAAATTTTCCCAAAGAAGGCTATATAGCAAAATCCCATGAAGGCTAAATGTCGAATTTTCCCAATGAAGGCTATATGAAAAATTTATATGTCAATTTGCCTAACAAAGGCTATATGACAAGTGCCCATGATGGCCATGAGTCAAATTTTCCTGAATAAGGTTATATGACCAAGTTCCCATGATGGCCATGAGTCAAATTTTCCCAAAGAAGGCTATATAGCAAATGCCCATGAAGAGAATATATCAAATTTGCCCAATGAAGGCTATATGAAAAATTTATATGTCAATCTGCCCAACGAAGGCTATATGACAGATGTCCATGAAAGACAAATGTCAAGTTTGCCCAAAGAGGTTAGATGACTAAATGCCCATGAAGGCCATATGTCAATTTAAGCCTATTTATACAAAATATGATATGGGTACAACCCAAGGGAATTGAATGTCGAACCTAAGAATATAAGTCATGTGGCAACTAAGCCAACTAAGGCAGATAATGTCGGCGCAATTTATGCCGGTTAAATATTACAATAGAGGAAAATACTATATGTCAATATATCACTCTAGGGATGTTTTAATATGAAGCCTACACACGACTCTATGAGTCCCACATAGCCTCAGGGACTAATTTCGGGGATATCACCCCAGGTACCCTAGAGTTGGAGTGTAGTCCCACATAGCCTCGGGGACTAATGTCGGGGATATCACCCCAGGTACCCCAGAGTTGGAGTGTAAATGATTCAGTATAAAACATACATATTGATATGGGATCCCTTGTGGGATTGACCCTAGGATGGCACGATCTTCACAGATTTGAGGCGGGGAGTGAGGGGAAACCCGATGAACGCAACACAAATGCAAGGTAAAGATACAAACACATGCAAACACAACCTAATTCAATTTACTCCCGTTGGCTCGAACAACCAATCCAATAGAATCCTTGGTGAGAGACCATGAGGTAGAATCACCAAAGGAGAGATCGACAAGTGGATGATAGAATCCAAATCAAAGGAGAGAGTAGCAACCAAGTAGAATCCCAAAGGGGAGAGACCTAGCACTACTAGAATCCTTGACAAGGATAGACCAAACACTTGAGGAGGGCCTTGATGACTTGGAGATGAACACCAAACTCCAAGTTCTTGTACAACTCATAGATTAACTATAGAGGGGTTCCCATCTAGGGTTAGGCATAATCCTTCATTCATCATCAACTCCAACTAGATCTGAGCCACAAGGGGGCTATTTATAGTACTAGGGGCAAAGGGGTAGGTGGGAGGGAATATTGTGGGCATCAAACCCTTTACAACATGTAGTCTAGGCATTCTGGTGATAAGTCTGGCACCTCCAGTTGGCGCCGACATTATCAGCGGTGACCGGTTTTTCTGGTCGTCAGTCAGAAGGCCACACAATAAGCTGTTTTGGCGGGGAGGCCGGTTCACCAGTTGTGTCACTGCGAATTCTGGCGGACAGCCCGGTTCACCGGGTTGGGCGCCAGAAGTTCAGGCGCGGCTTCCGGCGGCGCCAGAAGTCTTCTTCCATCTTCTCTTCCATGCCTCTTTCTTGGGGGTGTTGGTTCCTGGGGTCTTCCTATCGTCTCCTCTTGGGGTCTTGGTCATGGGCCTGGTCATAAGATTGACACTTGCCTCATGTAGTATCCCATTCACATGATAACCAAAGGAGGGCGAGATATGGAACGAATTCACCTTTGTGGGTTTGGTTGATGTAGCATGATGTGGACCAATGGTGAATGCCATGTGTTGGGCTGCATCATCCCCCCGCTTGAAAACGAGTCATCCTTGACAAAGTTCCATCATCATGGAAGGAGAGAGGTGTACCCATTGTCTTGTGCTTGTATGCGGTTGGATCTCCGATGTCGTAGCCTTGTGCAAATTGGTTGAAGATCTTGTAGTTGAGATTGTCATCAAGGTGTGGTTGGAGATCTTGTATCGTGTTCCTCGTGGGTGGTGGGAGAGCTTGTGTATCCTGCAAAATCGACAACAAAGAGAAAGAGTTGTATGTTGGGTTATTAGTATGGTCACACTCAAATCACTCTTCTCACTTTTGGTGGCATGCGACGTGGCACTCATGATTTTTCTAGTCATTTGAGGCTTGTGACACTCACTCACGTGTTTGTAGATCACTCGCTCACCACTCATCTCACAAGGATCCTTAGCTTGCTTTATCTTGGGAAACGACGTCATGTTGGAAGCAATAACTTGGCTTGGCGTCATAGGTTGGAGCACAAATATCTTGTCATTCCACTTAAAGGAGTATTGGTTGGAGGTACCATCATGTAGGTGGCTCTTGTCGTATTGCCATGGTCTTTCAAGAAGCATATGACACATGGTCATTGGCACTACATCACAGTCGACGGTGTCTTGGTAGGGTCCAATCTTGAAGGAGACGTTGACCTTGTGTTTGATTTGGATGGTGCCATTGTCATCAAGTCACTTGCCATGATATGGATGAGGGTGATCCATGTAACACCCCCGGTCACTCCGGACCGACGGCTGTCACTTCTGGCAGCTCAATAGGATCTCTAGACTAACCCCACAAACCAACACTAGTCTTTTCTGCGCACTTTGTCCTCACTCATGCGCACCCGGTTACCCACTTCCCGGTCGGTCACCCATCCTAGAATTGCTCTAGGCCAAGCATGCTTAACCTTAGAGTTCTTTTCGAATGAGCTTCCGGAAAAGAAGTTGCAACTTGTTGGTATGGGTTTCCTATCAATCCTATTGAGCCATGCGCCAGGGTCTCACAATCCATGTATGGTAACTTGAGTTTCTCACAAAGATCGATGCCCGCAAGGTTGTGACAACTTCCTCCATCAATTTTATGGACTTGCCATCAATTCCGGCTCGGGTTTGAAAGATGTTGAGGCGTTGGTCCTCTCTAGGAATGGAGTTGGTTGTCAAGACTTTGGCGATGACAAGTGAGGTACTTGGATCATGCTCACATATAAGCGTGTCCTCATATTGCATTGTGGCATCCTTAGAGATTGCGGCTTGTGTTAATGCTTCATATTCATCTTCGTTCATGGAGTATGTTGCGCCGTTCTCATCCGTTAGCATGACTCTTGTGTTGATGCACTCATAAGACTTGTGGCCCTTTCCTCCACACTTGTAGCAAACTATTTGACTATCCGTTGTTGTGTTGGAGGAGGCTGCCAAAGTTGTCTTGGTTTTCTTTGAGGAGCTTGGTGCTTGGTTTGTTGGCTTGGAGGGGGTATTTGAATACGGATATCTTCAATATCAAATAGACATATTGTAAAACTATACTTTATGGTGAATCTATTAATATTGATTTGATATTGTGGATATTTATATTTTTACATATAAACTTGGTCAAACTTATAATATATTGACTTTTGACTAAACCTTAGACGCCTTACATGAGAGAATTCCTTATTTGACACTACTTCTCAATATGATTCCTTATTTGACACTATAATCTTTTTAGTTCCTTATTTGACCACTTGTGTAATTTTTTTTTTGCCTTATTTGACACTCTAGTATATTTTGAGAACTAACAGGGTTAATTGAGGACATACAAAGACGTTTTTACCCCTGATGCATAATGTGACAAAATTAAAGAAAAGTTGCGTGTGATGAAACCAATTATAATTCAAAGCATATGCCGTTATGGTATTTACGTGTGATGGAAACGATTGCTTGATACTTGTGAGGCGGAGCCCAATCGAACTGCTGTGATGCACAGAAATACCGGCTCCAAAAAAATATTTAATAGCATTTAACATCTAAAATGGTAATCCGGCGTCGGGACTTCGCTTATCATGTCGCCTTTCCGCACTGCAAGCAATGCAATGCAATGTCACCAAACTACACTGCTGTTCAAGAGGACTAGGCTGACTATCAAGTTGTTCTAATGATTTTCCTTTACGTTGCATTGGTAGAGATTCAATGACGCAAATTAAATCTTTGCCCACAACGTTATATACGTAGTATGTTAGCGTCCACTTGGCTAGCCCATCACTCAGCCCACGTTCTGGACGTTCATGCGCTCACAGCCCAACAATAAGAAGACAGCCCAATCCATCCCAAAAGCCTGGACTGATGGGATGAAGGAATCTCTCCCTTATAAGCTGGGTGTGGCCTCCTCCCGTAAGCAAGGTGGGACTAAACTTCGTGTAGCATCACCGGTCAATAGCATCCTAACATCCCATCTCCTTGAGAAGCCCCTCAGGAAATCATGGCGATCGCTAGCTCTGATACCAGATGTTAGCGTCCGGTTGGCTAACCCAGCACTCAGCCTACGTTCTGGACATTCATGCGTTCACGGTCCAACAATAAGAAGAGAGCCCACTTCATCCAAAAGCCCGGACTAAAAGGAGGAATGAATCTCTTGTTGGAGATATGCCCTAGAAGCAATAATAAATATAGTTATTATTATATCTTTATGTTTATGATAAATGTTTACATTCATGCTATAACAGTATTAACAAGGAAACATTAATACTTGTGTGATTTGTAAACTAAATTAGAGTCCCTAGTAAAAGCCTCTTCATAATACTAGCTTGTTGGTTAATAGATGATTGTGGTTTCCCTATCATGAACATTGAGATGTTGTTAACAACAAGATCATATCATTAGGAGAATGGTATGATGGGCATACTCCTATAGATAAGCATAGCATAAAGATCAAGTCATTTTAATAGTTCAATTGCTATATGCTTTCTGATACATAGTAACCTAATTCCTTCGACCATGAGATCATGTTTATCACCATCACCGGAAGGATGCTTTGATGACATCAAACACCACACCGTAATTGGTTGGCTATAAAGGTGGCATTGAGTGTTTGGAAAGTATGGGTTGAGACACATGAATCAAGAGTGGGATTTGTCCATCCATATGACAGATAGATATACTCTGGGCCATCTCAGTGGAATGTCATCCAATTAGCTTGCAAGCATGTGACTGGCTCACAAGGGATCACATACCACGGGAACGAGAAAAGAGTACTTATTGGTAACGAGGTTGAACTAGGTATGCAGCGATACCGACGATCAAAACCTCGGATAAGTAAACTATCGTGAGACAAAGGGAAATTGGTATCGAATGTAAGTGGTTCATTCGATCGCAAAGTAATCGTAGGAATATGTGGGAGCCATATGAATTTCCAGATTCCTCTATTGGTTATTGTTCGGAGAAGTGTCTCGATCATGTCCGCATAATTCACGAACCGTAGGGAGACACACTTAAGGATTCGATGTTGTTGAGCAGTTATGGAATGATGAATAAGAGACCTAATGTTGTTCGGAGTCTCGGATGGGATCCGGGATATCACGTGGATATCCGGAATGGTCCAGAGAATAAGATTCATATAAGGAAAGTCCTGTTTCGGAGTTAGAGAATGATTCCGGTGTTTTCATCGGGAATGTTCTAGAAGGGTCCGGAAGGTCCGACACTCCGGAGGGGAAGGGTACATGAATGTGTCATAACAAGTTGGAATGGTTGCATCATGTACTAGGTATCATGGCTGGGCAAAATAAAGGGATAAATCAAATCCTAGTTTGAAAAGTCAAACGACAGTTTTGCTTGGTGGAGGGAGAGTAGGAAACCTACTTGGGGAGGAGTTCCTCTCCCTCCACCCGCCGGCCAAGGAGGCCGACTTGTGGGAGGACTCTCCTCCCCTGGACGGAGCCCTCCCACCTATAAAAGAAGGGACAGGGGTGCCCCCTCTAGCCTACACCTCTCTCCTCTAAACCCTAGCCCTAGCCGCCGGCCTCCACCAAGTCGCGACCGCCCCTAGGGTTTGCCTAGCCGCCGAGTTGGGGCTTCCCCTTGCCCTAGACGCCGGCCTAGCTCTCTCTCCTTGGTTCCTATAAACCCTAGATCGCCAAGGACTCTCTCATAGTCCACCATACTCGCTTCGGCTTAAGGCGAAGCCCTGCGAGATCTCTCCTCTACTTCCGGTACCACGCCGTCGTGCTGCCGGAATCGCGAGGAGAGTGCTACTACCTACGCTGCCTGCTGGAACAAGAGAGAGGAAGGTCTTCATCGAGTACCGAACGTGTGACCGACTGCGGGAGCGCTGCCGGAACGCGACGCTGGAAGGATCGTCTACACGATCTTGAGATCGGAAAGAGTACGACTACATCACCCACGAGAATCCGCTCTCGTTAACCGCTTTGGAATCTTCGAGGGTGAGTTGATCTTACGACTCGTTGCTACAATCTAGTAGATAGATCTTGGATTGTTTGTTTGCATGCTGTAGAAATTTTTTGTTTTCCATGCTACGAACCCCTACAGTGGTATCGGAGTCGTGTCTATATGTAGATCTGTTGCACGAGTAGAACACAATGGTCATTGTGGGCGGTGGTTCTTTTATTATCAATTGCTTCTTGTGTACTTTGCATCTTGCGGGATGATGGGATGAAGAGGCCCGGGCTAACCTTACATGACATCGTTCATGAGACTTGCTCCACGCTCAACATGCAACTTGTATTGCATAAGTGGCTTTGCGGGTGTCTGTCTCTCCCATTATAGTATAGATCCAATATACAACGGGCACTTGATAGTTCAAGCGTCAACTTTGTGGTTCTTGTTCGTAAGTTATAGCGACACTTATTGAAAGCCCCAAACCACGTAAAATATGCAAAGAAAATTAGAGGCGTCTAACTTTGTTTTGCAGGGTTGTGCTGTGATGTGATATGGCCATGATTGTGATTATATTTGATGTATGCAATGTTCCTTATTGTAAGTTGGCAACCGGCAGGAGCCATATGGTTGTCTTTAATTTATGTTAAGACCCGCATGTCTATTCAAAGTAGTTGTAATAGTTGAAGCTAGTGGATGACAACCATGGAGCAGCGTCATTGACCTTGATGCAATGCCGGTGATGATGGAGATCATGTTCGTGCTTGAAGATGGAGATCAGAAGCACAAATAAGAAAGGCCATATCATATCCCATATTATGAATTGCATGTGATGTTAATCCTTTATGCATCTTGTATTGCTTAGTTAGCGACTGTAGCATTAAAAGATGATCCCTCATGCACATAAATTTCAAGTTATATAGTGTTCATCCTTAGTAAGCACCGTTGCTAAAGCTTGTTGTTTCGAAGCACCACGTGATGATTGGGTGTGTTAGATTCTGCAAGTGTATACAACGTGAGCAAGCCAGATTTGCTCATGCGGAAGCTAAGGTTTGATCTTGACGAGCCTACCATGTACAGACATGGTCTCGGAACACGGATCACTGAAAGGTAAAGCATAAATCATATAGTAGATATGATAAACATGTCGATTGTTCGCCATTGAAGCTACATCAACTCTCGTGATGATCGGTTTTGATGTGGTGGATTTGGTTCGTGTGATCACTAAAACAATGTGAGGGATATTGTTTTGAGTGGGAGTTCACCTAGATTAATTTAATTATTAATTAGAACTCAATTTTTCATAAACTTAGTCTAAACTATTGCAATATATGTTATAGATCAATGGCGAACCCTACCATCAATTTTAATGCATTCCTAGAGAAAGAAAAGTTGAAAAACAATGGAAGCAACTCCGCGGATTGGTTCCGCAATTTGAGGATTGTCCTCAATGCTGGTAATTTGACCTATGTGCTGGATGCACCGCTGGGTGACCCGCCTACAACTACTGCTACCGATGAAGTAAAGAATGTTTACCTCACTCGGAAGAATCAGTACTCCACAGATCAGTGTGCTATCTTGTATGGTTTGGAATCAGAGCTTCAGAAAAGGTTTGAGAACCATGACCCACATGATATTGTACGTGTACTCAAAATGATATTTGAGGCTCACGCGGCAGTTGAGAGTTATGAGGCTTCTAAAAAGTTCTTTAACTGCAAGATGGAAGAGGGTAGCTCCGTCAGTGATCATGTGCTTAAGATGTCTGGGCACGCAAACAAACTCCAAAGTTTGGGTATAGTGATTCCTAATTCTTTGGGGATTCACCGTGTCCTCCAATCACTACTACCAAGTTACAAGAACTTTGTGATGAACTACAATATGCAAAACATGGACAAGACGTTGCCAGAACTCTTCTCCATGTTGAAATCTGCAGAAGTGGAGATCAAGAAAGAGCACCAAGTGTTGATGGTCAATAAGACCACCAAATTCAAAAAAGGCAAGTCTAAGCAAAAGGGAAACTTCAAGAAGGACGGTAAGAAAGTTGCCGCACCGACGAAGAAGACTAGGGATGGACCTAAGCCTGATACTAAGTGATTTTACTGCAAGGGAGAAGGTCACTGGAAGCGGAATTTCCCAAAGTACTTGGCGGATTTGAAGAACGACAACATCAAGAAGAAAGGTATATCCGATATACATTTTATTGATGTGTACCTCACTAGTACTCGTAGCAGTGCCTGGGTATTTGATACTGGTTCGGTTGCTCATATTTATAACTCGAAACAGGTGCTGCAGAATAAACGGAAGCTAGCGAAGAACGAGGTGACGATGCACGTTGGAAATGGATCAAAGGTTGATGTGATCGCGGTTGGCACACTACCTCTTCATCTACCATCGGGATTAGTTTTATACTTAAATAATTGTTATTTGGTGCGTGCGTTGAGCATGAACATTATATTGGGATCTTGTTTATTGCGAGACGGTTACTTGTTTAAGTCCGAGAATAATGGTTGTTCGATTTATATGAGTAATATGTTTTATGCACATGCACCTTTTATAGATGGTCTATTCTTATTGAATCTCGATTGTAGTAATACACACATAAATAACATTGAGGCTAAATGTTTGAAATTGAGCGATAACTCGACCTATATGTGGCACTGTCGTCTTGGTCATATCGGAGTGGAGCGTATGAAGAAACTCCATTCCGATGGACTTCTTGAATCACTTGATTTTGAATCACTTGAAAGATGCGAAGCATGTCTGATGGGTAAAATGACTAAGACTCCATTTTCTGGTATGATGGAGCGAGCTACAGACGTATTGGAAATCATACATACCGATGTGTGTGGACCAATGAGTGTAGCATCACGCGATGGTTATCGTTATGTTCTTACCTTCACGGATGACTTGAGTAGATATGGGTATATCTATTTCATGAAACATAAGTCCAAAACTTTCGATAAGTTTAAGGAATTTCAAAGTGAGGTAGATAATCAACGTAACAAGAAGATTAAATTTGTACGTTCTGATCGTGGAGGTGAATATCTAAGTTACGAGTTTGGCGAGCATTTGAAGAAATGCAGAATACTTTCACAATTGACACCACCGGGAACACCACAGCGTAATGGTGTGTCCGAACGTCGTAATCAAACTCTCTTAGATATGGTTCGTTCTATGATGTCACTTACAGATTTACCGCTATCATTTTGGGGTTATGCATTAGAAACAATCGCATTCACTTTAAATAGGGCACCATCTAAATCCGTTGAAAAGACACCGTATGAATTATTGTTTGGGAAGAAACCTAAATTGTCGTTCCTTAAAATTTGGGGTTGCGAAGCCTATGTAAAGAAGTTACAGCCGGACAAGCTTGAACCCAAAGCGGAAAAATGCGTCTTCATAGGATACCCGAAGGAAACTATCGGGTATACCTTCTATCATAGATCCGAGAGCAAAATCTTCGTTGCCAAGAATGGATCCTTTCTAGAGAAAGAATTTCTCTCGAAAGAAGTGACTGGAAGGAAAGTAGAACTCGACGAGGTTGTCGAACCTTCTCTCGAACTTGCGAGTAGCGCAGCACCGGAAGAAGTTCATGTGGTGCCTACACCAATAAGAGAGGAAGCTAATGATGATGATCATGAAACTTCGGTTGAAGTTGCTACAAAGCCTCGCAGGTCAACGAGAACTCGTACCACTCCTGATTGGTATGATCCTGTTATGAGTGTCATGTTGGTGGACAACACCGATGACCCTGCGACATATGAGGAAGCGATGATGAGCCCATATTACAATAAATGGCAAGAAGCCATGAAATTCGAAATTGGATCCATGTACGAAAACCAAGTATGGACTTTGGTAGACTTACCAGATGGCCGAAAGGCTGTCGAGAACAAATGGATTTTCAAGAAGAAAACATATGCTGATGGTATTGTTACTGTCTATAAAGCTCGACTTGTCGCAAAAGTGTTTCGACAAATTCAAGGAGTTGACTATGATGAGACTTCCTCACAAGTAGCAAAGCTAAAGTCTGTGAGGATTATGTTAACAATCGCTGCATATTATGATTATGAGATATGGCATATGGATGTCAAAACGGCGTTCCTCAATGGAGACATTGATGAAGAGTTGTATATGATGCAACCCAAAGGTTTTGTCGATCCTTAAGATGATAACAAGGTGCGCAAACTTCAACGGTCCATATATGGATTGAAGCAAGCATCCCGAAGTTGGAATCAACGTTTTGATAAGTTAATCAAAAGCTTTGGTTTTATACAAACTTATGGAGAAGCTTGTATTTACAAGAAAGTGAGTGGGAGCTCTGTAGCATTCTTAATACTATATGTAGATGACATATTGTTGATTGAGAATAATGTAGACCTTCTTAATAGTGTCAAGGAATATTTGAATAATAGTTTTTCAATGAAAGATCTTGGCAAAGCAGCTTACATATTAGGCATAAAGATTTATAGAGATAGATCGAGACGCCTAATATCATTGCCACAAAGTACATATTTGGACAAAGTTCTAAAGAGGTTTGGAATATAAGATAGCAAGAAAGGGTTCTTGCCCATGTTGCCCAATACGACCTTGAGTAAAACTCAAAGTCCAGCAACGACAGAAGATAGAGGAAGGATGAGTAAGACTCCCTATGCCTCAGCCATAGGATCTCTAATGTATGCCATGCTATGTACTATACCCGACATTACATATGCTGTTAGTTTAACTAGCAGATATCAAAGTGATCCAGGAGTGGATCATTGGACAGCGGTCAAAAACATCCTTAAGTACTTGAGAAGAACTAAGGATATGGTTCTTTCTTATGGAGGTGATGAACAGCTCGTTGTTAATGGTTACACCGATGCTAGTTGGAACACCGATCCAGATGATTCTAAATCTCAATCTGGATACGTATTTACTTTGAATGGTGTAGCAGTTAGCTGGAGGAGTGCATGCAAAGCGTTGTGGCGAGATCTTCAACTGAATCGGAATACATAGCTGCTTCGGAGGCTTCACAAGAAGCGATATGTATGAAGGAGTTCATTACAGAGCTCGGTGTGGTTCCAAGTGCGCTGGATCCAATGTCTATCTACTGTGATAACATGGGCTCCATAGCCAATGTGCAAGAATCAAGGTCACACAAGAAGCTAAAGCACATCAAGCTACATTTTCACGCTATTCGAGAACATGTCCAAGATGGTGACATAAAGATTTGCAAAGTACACACAGATCTGAATGTGGCGGATCCGTTGACTAAACCTCTCCCGAGGGCAAAACATGACCAACACCAAACTGCCATGGGTGTTCGGTATATTACCATGTAATCTAGATTAGTTGACTCTAGTGCAAGTGGGAGACTGTTGGAGATATGCCCTAGAGGCAATAATAAATATAGTTATTATTATATCTTTGTGTTTATGATAAATGTTTACATTCATGCTATAACAGTATTAACATGGAAACATTTATACTTGTGTGATTTGTAAACTAAATTAGAGTCCCTAGTAAAAGCCTCTTCATAATACTAGCTTGTTGGTTAATAGATGATTGTGGTTTCCCTATCATGAACATTGATATGTTGTTAACAACAAGATCATATCATTAGGAGAATGGTATGATGGTCATACTCCTATAGATAAGCGTAGCATAAAGATCAAGTCATTTTAATAGTTCAATTGCTATATGCTTTCTGATACATAGTAACCTAATTATTTCGACCATGAGATCATGTTTATCACCATCACCGGAAGGATGCTTTGATGACATCAAACACCACACCGTAAATGGGTGGCTATAAAGGTGGCATTGAGTGTTTGGAAAGTATGGGTTGAGACACATGAATCAAGAGTGGGATTTGTCCATCCATATGACGGATAGATATACTCTGGGCCCTCTCGGTGGAATGTCATCCAATTAGCTTGCAAGCATGTGACTGGCTCAAAAGGGATCACATACCACGGGAACGAGAAAATAGTACTTATTGGTAACGAGGTTGAACTAGGTATGCAGAGATACTGACGATCAAAACCTCGGATAAGTAAACTATCGTGAGACAAAGGGAAATTGGTATCGTATGTAAGTGGTTCATTAGATCGCAAAGTAATCGTAGGAATATGTGGGAGCCATATGAATTTACAGATTCCTCTATTGGTTATTGTTCGGAGAAGTGTCTTGATCATGTCCGCATAATTCACGAATCGTAGGGAGACACACTTAAGGATTCAATGTTGTTGAGCAGTTATGGAATGATGAGTAAGAGACCGAATGTTGTTCGGAGTCTCGGATGGATCCGGGATATCACGAGGAGATCCGGAATGGTCCGGAGAATAAGATTCATATAAGGAAAGTCCTGTTTCGGAGTTAGAGAATGATTCCGGTGTTTTCATCGGGAATGTTCTAGAAGGGTCCGGAAGGTCCGGCACTCCGGAGGGGAAGGGTACATGAATGTGTCATAACAAGTTGGAATGATTGCATCATGTACTAGGTATCATGGCTGGGCAAAATAAAGGTATAAATCAAATCCTAGTTTGAAAAGTCAAACGCCAATTTGAAAAGTCAAACGGCAGTTTTGCTTGGTGGAGGGAGAGTAGGAAACCTACTTGGGGAGGAGTTCCTCTCCCTCCACCCGCCGTCCAAGGAGGCCGACTTGTGGGAGGACTCTCCTCCCCTGGACGGCGCCCTCCCACCTATAAAAGAAGGGGCAGGGGTGCCCCCTCTAGCCTACACCTCTCTCCTCTAAACCCTAGCCCTAGCCGTCGGCCTCCACCAAGTCGCTGCCGCGCCTAGGGTTTGCCTAGCCGCCGAGTTGGGGCTTCCTCTTGCCCTATCTGCCGGCCTAGCTCTCTCTCCTTGGCGCCTCTAAACCCTAGATCGCCAAGGCCTCTCTCATAGTCCACCATACTCGCTCCGGCTTAAGGCGAAGCCTTGCGAGATCTCTCCTCTACTTCCGGTACCACGCCATCGTGCTGCTGGAATCGCGAGGAGAGTGCTACTACCTCCGCTGCCTGCTGGAACAAGGGAGAGGAAGGTCTTCATCGAAATCTAACGTGACCGATCATGGAGCTTTGTCGGAACGCGGCGCCGGAAGGATCGTCTACACGATCTTGAGATCGGAAAGAGTACGACTACATCACCCACGAGAATCCGCTCTTGTTAACCGCTTTTGAATCTTCGAGGGTGAGTTCCTCTATCGACTCGTTGCTACAATCCTTGGCTTGTTTGTTTGCATGCGGTAGAATTTTTTTGTTTTCCATGCTACGAACCCCTACATTTCTCCCTTATAAGCTGAGTGTGGCCTCCTCCCGTAGACGAGGTGGGACTAAACTTCGTGTAGCCTCAGTGATCAACAACAGCCTAACATCGATGTTAGCGTCCACTTGGCCAGCCCAGCACTCAGCCTATGTTCTGGACGTTCATGCGCTCACGGCCCAACAATAAGAAGAGAGCCCACTCCATCCCAAAATCCCGGACTGAAAGGAGGAAGGAATCTCTCCCTTCACTAGTGGAAAAAGGGCTATCTGTTCGCGACCCCTCAGAGCATTTGTCCCGGTTGCGCCACCAACCGGGACTAATGCTGGCACGCATCCCGGTTGGAGCGGGCACCGGGCCAGGGGGCATGCGTCCCGGTTGGTAAGGGGGAATACGTCCCGGTTGGAGCCACCAAACGGGACTAAAGGTCTGGCCACAACCACGTGGCGTGGCACGCACCTTTAGTCCCGGTTGGTGGCTCCAACCGGGACGTATTCTCCTGCCCTAATGCATGACCCCTCTGCCTCCACTGCTTTTTTGAATGGTGGAAGGTGTGAGGGTGTGCTAGTTTTTCTTCTATGCATGCATTGAAGGTGTTTGATGAAATGTTTGAGTGAAAAATCCGTTGAATTTCTCATAGAACAAAAATATAGAAGGTGTCCGAGACGACTTGAGCTTTCTCCTCTTTATTTCCCTCGATCGAGGTTAGCAATCTTATCTTTTCTAGGTCATTGATACAATTCATGTGTAGGTGTGAATTGGTTATTTCACTATTTATGATGTCCTGTTTTTGATAAACTTACTTATATGATGCGATGAACGTCGGGAATGGATGTGCGGTGGCGGTAGCCGGTATATCAAAGGCGTGGATAAATTTATTGATGTAGCTACAAACAAAGAGAATGGATTTATACGTTGTCCATGTGTTCAATGTCGAACAACAAGGAGTACTCTTCCTCGAAAATCATTCATGCCACCCGATTATGAAAGGTTTCATGCCCAACTATAATTGCTGGACCAAGCACGGGAAAGAGGGGTTATGATGGAAGATGGTGAAGAAGAAGATGATGATAACAACTATCATCATATGTTTCTGAATACATCATACCGCAATGGAAGACAATGGAGAGGAAAGAGGTGAAGAACGGGCATCGATGAGCCGGTGATGAACTTGGTAGGGTCATTTCGATGCAAAGCGAGACTGAAACAGAAAATGAGAAGTTGAAGTTAGAGGGCATGTTAGAAGATCACAAGAAATTGTTGTACCCAAATTGTGAAGATGGCAGACAAAGCTCGGTACCACCGGAATTGTTGCGATGGAAGGTAGAGTGTGGTCTAACGACTCTTCATTTGAAAAGATCTTGAAAATAATGAAGCCAAAGTTTCCAAAACATAACGAACTTCCCGAGAGTACCTACGAAGCAAAGAAGATTCTCTCTCCGGGATTAGATGTGCAAAAGATACATGCACGCATTAATGATCGCATCCTCTACATGTAAGGAGTATGAGCATTTAGATAAATGCCGGTATGCAATGCGTTGCGGTATAAGATCGCACGAGATGACCCTGGTGATGTTGAGGAGATCCTCCTAAGAGGGTTCTGCTAAGGTTATGTGGTATGCTCCTATAATACCAAGGTTGAAACGCATGTTCGAAACAAAGAGCATGCCAGGTTGTTGCGATGGCACAAAGAAGACCGTAAGAAAGACGGGAAGTTGAGACACCTGGCGATGGGTCACAGTGGAGAAAAATCGAGAGAGACTTCCGGACTTTGCAGTGACGCAAGGAACTTATGGTTTGGTCTAAGTACGGATGGCATGAATCCTTTGGGAGCAGAGTTGCCACAAGACCTGCCCGTGACTCTATGTATCTACAACCAGCCTCCTTGGTTGTGCATGAAGCGTAAGTTCATTATGATGCGTGCTCATCCAAGGCCAAGCAACCGGCAACGACATTGATGTGTACCTTAGGCCATTAGTTGAAGAACTCTTACGGTTGTGGGGCAAACCAGGTGTACGTATGGGATGAGAACAAACAGAGCCATTTGATCTACGAGGGTTGTTATTCGTAACCATCAATGATTGGCTGCTCTTAGTAACCTTCGTGATGCATAAACAAGGGATATAAGGCATGCACCACCTGTTTAGATAAGACCGAAGGTACATATTTGCATAAATGCAAGAAGGTTGTGTACTGGCGAATCTACGATTTCTTCCGACCAATCATCCCGTAAGAAAGAAAGGCAAGCATTTCAAAGGTGAGGCGATCACCGAAGAAGCCTGAACTCCTACCGGTGATGATGTATTTGGTATGGTCAAGGACACAAGTAATCTTTGGAAAGGGTCCCTGGTCAATCAGTTCGAACGACGTTGCACAGGACACGCACCCATGTGGAAGAAGAAATCTATATTTTGGGAGCTGCCATATTGGAAAGTCCTGCGTGTCCGCTCTTCAATCGACGTGATGCATGTGACGAAGAATCTGCGTGAACCGCTAGGATTCCTAGGCGTGTATGGGAAGACAAAAGATACACCAAGCACGGAGGACCAACAAATTATGAAAGACCCAAAGAACATGTATACACATAACAAGACGGATAAAGGCGTCACTTAAGTCGTATGCTATGCTCTTACCAAAGCAGAGAAGGAAATCTTTTTTGAAGTCCTTTACAGTATCAAGGTGCCGTCGGGCTTCTCATCTAATATAAAGGGGATAATAAATATGGCAGAGAAAAAGTTCCAAAACCTGAAGTCTCATGACTTTCACGTGATTATGACGCAGTTGCTTCCGATTGCATTGAGGGGGCTTCTACCGGAAAATGTTCGAGTACCCATTGTGAAGCTGTGTTCATTCCTCAATGCAATATCTCAGAAGGTAATCAATCCAGATATTCTGCCAAGGTCACAGAAGGATGTGGTACAATGTCTTGTTATTTTTGAATTGGTGTTCCCACCATCCTTCTTCAATATTATGACGCATCTCCTGGTTCATCTAGTGGAAGAGATTGCCATTCTCGGTCCGGTATTTCTGCACAATATGTTCCCCTTTGAGAGGTTCATGGGAGTCTTAAAGAAATATGTTCATAACCGTGCTAGACCATAAGGAAGCATCTCCAAGGGATATGGAACAGAGGAGGTCATTGAGTTTTGTGTTGACTTTATTTCTGACCTTAAGACGATTGGTGTTTCTGACTCGCGGCATGAGGAAAGACTAAGTGGAAAAGGCACGCTGGGAAAGAAAGCAATGATATGTAGGGACGGGGATTCTTTCACTAAAGCACACTACACAGTTCTACATAATTCCACCTTGGCAGCTCCGTATATCGAGGAACACAAGAATATTGTACGCTCCAAAAACCCGGGAAGCTGAATCATGGATTACTGATGAACACATGAAGTCTTTCGGTGGTTGGATGCGGACACATCTCTTGAATGACACCACTTGGAGATCAGCTATACTTGTTGGCGGCCACCATCTTCTCATGTATTGAATTTCCAAGTACGAAATAATGGGAATACATTCTACACGATCGCCCAAGATAAAAAGAGCACCAACCAAAATAGTGGCGTTCGCTTTGATGCAATAGACGAGAATGGACAAAAGGACACATATTATGGTTACATAGAGGAGATATGGGAACTAGACTATGGAGTCTTTTTTAAGGTCCCTTTGTTTCTGCAAATGGGTCAACTGAATGGGAAGGGTAAAGATAGACCGGTTATGGAATGACAACAGTGGATCTCAACAATCTTGGTTATAGAGATGAACCATTCGTCCTAGCCAATGATGTGTCTCAAAGTTTTCTATGTGAAGGGCATGTCCTCCGCATCGAAAAAAAGAAAAATATGCAAACGAATACATCATATGATGAGCCAAAGCGTCACATAGTTCTTTCAAGGAAAAGAAACATCATGGGAATCGAGGACAAGATGACATGTCGAAGATTATAATAAGTTTGATGAAATTCCGCCCTTCACAAAGGAAAAACACCCAAGCATTCCGTTAAGTAAAGAAGATGCTCCATGGTTACGTCTGAGCGATCATAAGGAAGGACATATGCCAAGAAATTCATGCTCATATTATGTAACTCTAGTTCATGTTTTTCGGGTTTGTGGCTTCACCAAGGATATCTTCATGGTTTGTGGCCTTTAGTCCCGGTTTTGTAGTCTCAATTTTAATATTAATAAATGTCTTGAGTGTTAGTCCCGTTTGTGGCTGGACCAGAGTGCCTCTATGACCGTTTTCTTGGAGATGCTTGGAGGATCGATCCGCGGCATCTCCTAAATCTGGCCGCAGTGGTATCCTTGCTCTCGAAAACCATCTTGCATCTTGTAACTTCTCTAACTAGATCAATACGCCTCAGAGCTAACTAATTTCACATATTAGGGAGTGCCTCTATGACCAGTTTCTCGGAGATGTCGGAGGACTAGGCTCCGTCGGCATCTCCCTGAAACTGGCCGCAGTGGTGTCCTTGCTCTCAAAAACCATCTTGCAGCTTGTAACTTCTCTAACTAGATCAATACGCCTCGGAGCTAACTAATTTCACATATTAGGGAGTGCCTCTATGACCAGTTTCTGAGATGCCGGAGATCGGGATCCGCTTGCATCTCCTCAAATCTGCAGTGGTGTCCCGCTCGAAAACCATCTTGCAGCTTGTAACTTCTCTAACTAGATCAATACGCCGGAGCTAACTAATTTCACATATTAGGAGTGCCTCTATGACCAGCTCGGAGATGCCGAGGACCGGGCTTCGGCATCTCCTAAATCGCCGCAGTGGTGTCTCGCCTCAAAACTCGGCCGAGGACTGGACTCGCAGGATGCCTATTTATAGTACAAGCAGCTCGGCATAGTGTCGACACTTACGAAATAATGTCGACACTCACCCCTATCATTAGTGCCTTGATTGTTTTGTCCGGTTGATGTCTCCAACCGGGACTACAGGTTGATCTTTAGTCCCTTGGTGACACCATCCGAGACAAGGTACGCGCGACATAATGTCGACACTCACCCCTATCATTAGTGCTTCGCCCAGCCTGCCAAATCGCCCATCCCGGTAAAAGGATAAATGTCACGAATCGGCAGGAAGTGGGTCCGGTTTGTACTACAGTACATGATCTAATGCCCGTGATTTTTGAAAAATCATTTTAGACTCGCAATATGTGGTTTCTTCAGAGATCCAATGCAAGTTCTAACGATGCTCGTCCCCTATCTTCATGCACACCGGTTCGACCATAGTTAGAAATTCAGATAATTCAAAACGGGCATAATAAATTCAAAAAAATCCGAACAATGAAAATCCTTCGCGTGGTGTCATATTTTGTTACATATTTGAAAGGAAAAATACCAGACTTGGTATATTGATCATGTTTCAACCTTCACAAAATGACCTATCATGTTCGAGGTTTCATGGCTTTCGGTCCAAATGACCGATGTTATGTGCTGAATCACGGCATAGTTTGTGATGTTGTGCCCATATTATGCATGTGTGTGGAAATTGGTATGGAGAACAATGTTGCAGAGAAGTTTTCCTTTTTGTCGCACGGAAAAGCCCTTTTCCATTTTCCGAGCGCAAAAAACGGGTCGTTTTGTGAAGTAACCACCAAAATGCCGTTTCAGAATGCTACCGTCCCATTGTCCTAAAATACTAGACCACCTTACATGGACTATCTCCCAACCGGTACATCTCAAACCTTTTCGTCCATCCCGGTAAAAGGACAAATGCTCAGAATCGGTAGGAAGTGGGTCCGGTTTGTATTACAGGTACATGATCTATCGCCCGTAATTTTTTGAAAAAATCATTTTTAGACTCGCAATACGTGGTTTCTTCAGAGATCCAATGCAAGTTCTAATGATGCTCGTCCCCTATCTTCATGCACACCGGTTCGACCATAGTCAGAAATTCAGATAATTCAAAACGGACATAATAAATTCAAAAAAAATCCGAACAATGAAAATCCTTCGCGTGGTGTCATATTTTGTTACATAGTTGAAAGGAAAAATACCAGACTTGGTATATTGATCATGTTTCGAAAAAACCTTCACAAAATGACCTATCATGTTCGAGGTTTCATGGCTTTCGGTCCAAATGACCGATGTTATGTGCTGAATCACGACATAGTTTGTGATGTTGTGCCCATATTATGCATGTGTGTGGACATTGGTATGGAGAACAATGTTGCAGGAGGAAGTTTTCCTTTTTGTCGCACGGAAAATCCCTTTTCCATTTCCGAGCGCAAAAAACAGGTCGTTTTGTGAAGTAACCACCAAAATGCCGTTTCAGAATGCTACCGTCCCATTTTCCTAAAATACTAGACCACCTTACATGGACTATCTCCCAACCGGTACGTATCAAACCTTCCCAACCGGTACATCTCAAACCTTTTTGTCCATCCCGGGTAAAAAGGACAAATGTCTGCCGAATCGGCAGGAAGTGGGTCCGGTTTGTATTACAGGTACATGATCTATCGCCCGTGATTTTTTGAAAAAATCATTTTTAGACTCGCAATATGTGGTTTCTTCAGAGATCCAATGCAAGTTCTAATGATGCTCGTCCCCTATCTTCATGCACACCGGTTCGACCATAGTTAGAAATTTAGATAATTCAAAACGGGCATAATAAATTTAAAAAAAAATCCGAACAATGAAAATCTTTCGTGTGGTGTCATATTTTGTTACATAGTTGAAAGGAAAAATACCAGACTTGGTATATTGATCATGTTTCGAAAAAACCTTTACAAAATGACCTATCATGTTCGACGTTTCATGGCTTTCGGTCCAAATGACCGATGTTATGTGCTGAATCACGGCATAGTTTGTGATGTTGTGACCATATTATGCATGTGTGTGGACATTGGTATGGAGAACAATGTTGCAGGAGGAAGTTTTCCTTTTTGTCGCACGAAAAAGCCCTTTTCCATTTTCCGAGCGCAAAAAACGGGTCGTTTTGTGAAGTAACCACCAAAATGCCGTTTCAGAATGCTACCGTCCCATTTTCCTAAAATACTAGACCACCTTACATGGACTATCTCCCAACCGGTACATCTCAAACCTTTTCGTCCATCCCGGGTAAAAAGGACAAATGTATGCCGAATCGGTAGGAAGTGGGTCCGGTTTGTATTACAGGTACATGATCTATCGCCCGTGATTTTTTGAAAAAATCATTTTTAGACTCGCAATATGTGGTTTCTTCAGAGATCCAATGCAAGTTCTAATGATGCTCGTCCCCTATCTTCATGCACACCGGTTCGACCATAGTTAGAAATTCAGATAATTCAAAACGGGCATAATAAATTCAAAAAAAATCCGAACAATGAAAATCCGTCGTGTGGTGTCATATTTTGTTACATAGTTGAAAGCAAAAATACCAGACTTGGTATATTGATCATGTTTCGAAAAAACCTTTACAAAATGACCTATCATGTTCGAGGTTTCATGGCTTTCGGTCCAAATGACCGATGTTATGTGCCGAATCACGGCATAGTTTGTGATGTTGTGGCCATATTATGCATGTGTGTGGACATTGGTATGGAGAACAATGTTGCAGGAGGAAAAAAACGGGTCGTTTTGTGAAGTAACAACCAAAATGCCGTTTCAGAATGCTACCGTCCCATTTTCCTAAAATACTAGACCACCTTACATGGACTATCTCCCAACCGGTATATCTCAAACCTTTTCGTCCATCCCGGGTAAAAAGGACAAATGTCTGCCGAATCGGCAGGAAATGGGTCCGGTTTGTACTACATGTACATGATCTATCGCCCGTGATTTTTTGAAAAAATCATTTTTAGACTCGCAATATGTGGTTTCTTCAGAGATCCAATGCAAGTTCTAACGATGCTCGTCCCCTATCTTCATGCACACCGGTTCGACCATAGTCAGAAATTCAGATAATTCAAAACGGACATAATAAATTAAAAAAAAATCCGAACAATGAAAATCCTTCGCGTGGTGTCATATTTTGTTACATAGTTGAAAGGAAAAATACCAGACTTGGTATATTGATCATGTTTCGAAAAAACCTTCACAAAATGACCTATCATGTTCGAGGTTTCATGGCTTTCGGTCCAAATTACCGATGTTATGTGCTGAATCACGGCATAGTTTGTGATGTTGTGCCCATATTATGCATGTGTGTGGACATTGGTATGGAGAACAATGTTGCAGGAGGAAGTTTTCCTTTTTGTCGCACGGAAAAGCCCTTTTCCATTTTCCGAGCGCAAAAATGGCTCGTTTTGTGAAGTAACCACCAAAATGCCGTTTTCAGAATGCTACCGTCCCATTTTCCTAAAATACTAGACCACGTTACATGGATTATCTCCCAACCGGTACATCTCAAACCTTTTCGTCCATCCCGGGTAAAAAGGACAAATGTCTGCCGAATCGGCAGGAAGTGGGTCCGGTTTATACTACAGGTACATGATCTATCGCCCGTGATTTTTTGTAAAAATCATTTTTAGACTCGCAATATGTGGTTTATTCAGAGATCCAATGCAAGTTCTAATGATGCTCGTCCCCTATCTTCATGCACACCGGTTCGACCATAGTTAGAAATTTAGATAATTCAAAACGGGCATAATAAATTCAAAAAAAATCCGAACAATGAAAATCCTTAGCGTGGTGTCATATTTTGTTACATAGTTGAAAGGAAAAATACCAGACTTGGTATATTGATCATGTTTCGAAAAAACCTTCACAAAATGACCTATCATGTTCGAGGTTTCATGGCTTTCGGTCCAAATGACCGATGTTATGTGCTGAATCGCGGCATAGTTTGTGATGTTGTGCCCATATTATGCATATGTGTGGACATTGGTATGGAGAACAATGTTGCAGGAGGAAGTTTTCCTTTTTGTCGCACAGAAAAGCCCTTTTCCATTTTCCGAGCGCAAAAAACGGGTCGTTTTGTGAAGTAACCACCAAAATGCCGTTTCAGAATGCTACCGTCCCATTTTCCTAAAATACTAGACCACCTTACATGGACTATCTCCCAACCGATACATCTCAAACCTTTTCGTCCATCCCGGCTAAAAAGGACAAATGTCTGCTGAATCAGTAGGAAGTGGGTCCGGTTTGTACTACAGGTACATGATCTATCGCTCGTGATTTTTTGAAAAAATCATTTTTAGACTCGCAATATGTGGTTTCTTCAGAGATCCAATGCAAGTTCTAACGATGCTCGTCCCCTATTATTATGCATGTGTGTGGACGCGCCATATTATGCATGTGTGTGGACGCGCCATTTTTCATCTTTAGTCCCGGTTGGTGACACCATCCGGGACAAGGTACACTCCGCACGAAATAATGTCGACACGCCATTTTTCCCGCCATTTTTCTTCCCGCCATTTTTTCCCGCCAGTTCTTCACTATATATATATATATATATATATGTAGGGTTGGCCTCCATTGTCATTGCACATCTCTAGACTCATATCTGCAACCTCATCACTCTTTCCCATGGCTTCCACCGTAGCACTAACTCCCAGGGAGGCGGAGGCGCTTTGTGCCTCGAACTACCCCTGCCCGCCGGGCTACTGTGTCCCCGTCGGCTGGATGCTGAGCGCCGGAGGCGTGCCGGTTCCTCCTGTCCCTCTAGGTGTGGCGCGTCGGATGGCCATCACGAACCACTACTACTTCGAGCTCACGCCGGAGCAGCGGAGGAATCCCAGATGGCATCCCGACTATTTCCCGACTTGGGAAGCCTTCTGTTGGAATTATTCCCTAGAGGCAATAATAAAGATGTTATTATTATAATTCTTGTTCATGATAATGTTTATATTCCATGCTAGAATTGTATTAAGCGGAAACTTTAATACTTGTGTGGTTTGTGAACAACACCGTGTCCCTAGTACGCCTCTATGGACTAGCTCATTGATTAATGATGGTTAAGGTTTCCTAACCATGGACATGAGCTGTCAATTAATAATGAGATCATATCATTGGGAGAATGATATGGTGGACATACCCAAACTAAGCGAAGCAATTAGATCGTGTCATCGTGTTCGTCTTTGCGAAGCTTTTCTTATGGGAAATATTGTATTCCTTAGACCATGAGATAATACAACTCCCTGGTATCGGAAGAAAGCTTTGAGGTCATCAAACGTCATCCTATGAGAGGGTGATCATAAAGGTGTCTCTCAGGTGATCGGAAAGTATCTGTTGGGTTGTATGTATCGAGATGGGATTTGTCCCTCCCAAGTTGGAAAGATATACTTCGGGCCCACTGGTAATCGATATCAACACCGCTTGCAAGCATGTGGTTAAGGAGTTAATCACAAAGTGATATCGGATTACGGAACGAGTAAAGTACTTGCTGTGAACGAGATTGAACTAGGTATGACGGTACCGACGATCAAATCTTGGGCAAGTAAAATATCGCGAGATGAAGGGAATATATATATGGGATTGATTGAATCCTGGCATCGTGGTTCATCCGATATGATCATCGATGAATGTGTGGGAGTCAATATGGGTGCATGCACCCGTTGTTGATTATTGATAGAAGATCATGTCTGCATATTCTCGAACCCGCAGGGTCACACACTTAACGTGTCTCGACGCTAGGATAGGTTGGATAATTGGTTTATGAGTTTTTGTTCGGAGTCTCGGATGGGATCCGGGACATCACGAGAGGTTCCGGAGTGGTCCGGAGAATAAGATTCATATAAGGCAGTGCAGTTTTTGGAGTTCGGAATTGTTCCGGATTAATCGGTATTGTACCGGAAGCTTCTAGAACCTTCCGGAAGGGGACCAACGTGGCCCCACCTTCCGGGAGGGGGCATGGGCCTATGAGGGAGTGCCCTGGCCGCATTGGTCCAGGGGCACAATATGGGGGGGGGGTTTCCTTGCCCCCCCACTCCTTCTCCTTTGGGGCCGCCGGTTTGGGCTTGGGGGAGGGGCTAGGGCTGCGCCCCACCCCTCTATATAAAGAGGGCTGGGGGCGCACAACCCCCCACACCTTCCCCTCCAACCCTAGCCGCCCTGCTTCCCTTCCTCTCTCCCTCCCGACTGCTTGTAGGCGAAGCCCTGCTGCAGAAATTCTCCACCATATACACCACGCCGTCGTGTTGTAGATCCAATCCGTCTCTCCACCATACTTGTTGGTCCTAGGAAGGAGGAGACGTCGAGGTGCTGCACGTGTGCATCTCACGGAGGCACCGCCACTTGTGGTGCTAGATCGGATCGGATCACGAGGAGGAGAAGCGAGTACGACTACATCACCCACGCATCGATTTAACGTTCATCTGCGAATCTTCAAGGGTATGAAGATCTAATCCAATCTATCTCGTTGTTTGCATCTCCTAGATTAGATCTTGGCTTTCCTCTGCTCGCATCCGTAGAAAATTTTGATTTACTATGCCGCCAAACCCTTCAAGGGTATCGAGCTAGATCTATGCGTAGATGTGTTTCACGAGTAGAACGCAACATGGTTATTGCGGCGTTGATGTTTTCTGTTGCAAGCCTCTTATTTGTGTTCTTCTTATGACGGGATAGTGAGATTGAAGCGGTCCAGGCCAACCTACGCGACGCCGTCATGAGACCGGCTCCGCACTTGACGTGTGGCTTGTTCCACACATGCGGCCGTGGATGTCGCTTTCTCACTATAGTTGTCATGGGATTAACACTGGAGTTTGGCAACCATAATATCACCGTTGTGTCTTTACGTAGGTAAGAATCGTTCTTAGCATCTACTCCCATAAGCCACGTAAAACATGCAACAACAAAGTAGAGGCGTCTAACTTGTTTTTGCAGGGAGTGTTTTCTGTGATATGGTATGGCCCAAGATGTGATGTGTATAATGTATGCGATGCTCATGTTTTGTAATGTTTAACGACTTGCATGTCGATGAGTACACAACCGGCAGGAGCCATATGGTTGTCTTTATAATTGTGTATGACCTGTGTGTCAACTTCTTATACGCCATGTAATAGTTTCACTTTATCGCTAAGTAGTTAGCAATAGTTGTAGTTGCTATTCGCGGTGGAGGCAATCATGGTGGAGTGATGGAGATCATGCCGGAACGCACAAGATGGAGATCATATTGCGCGAAGATTGGCTATACCATGTCACATAAAGTTATATGCATGTGATGTTTATCCTTTTATGTATCTTATTATGCTTAGATCGCGACGGTAGCATTATAAGATGATTCCTCACTTAAAGATCAAGATAAAAACTGTGTTCTCCCCAAGTATGCACCGCTAAAAGTTCGTCGTGTCCAAGCATCACGTGATGATCGGGTGCTATAGACTCTACGCTCACATACAACGGGTGCAAGCCAGTTTTGCACACGCGGAAATACTTGGGTCTAACTTGACGAGCCTAGCATGTACAGACATGGCCTCAGAACACATGAGCCGAAAGGTTAAGCATGAGTCATATGAATGATATGATCGACACTTCGTTGTACACCATTGAAGCCACATCTCTTCTCGTGATGATCGGATTAGGTGTGGTGAATTTGGATCGTGTTCACTAAACAACTTGAGGGATGTTGAATTTAGTGGGAGTTCATCTAGTAATTTGATTAAAAGTTGAACTAGTTATCATGAACATAGTCTAATTTGTACTTGCAAATACTGTAGATCAAATGGCTAAGTCCAACTTCAACTTCAACGTTTTCGCTGAGAAGGAAAAGCTTAGAAACAATGGGTCTAACTTCAGCAATTGGTTCCGCAATCTAAGAATCATTCTCTCTGGCGGTCAAAAGGACTATGTCCTTGGGAAAGCGTTAGGTGACCTCGATGCAATCAAGCGGTGATGAGAAAGCTGTCTATCGGCAAGCAAAGATGATTATGGTGTGATTAAGAGCACCATGTTGTTTGCTATGGAACCGGAACTTCAAAATCGTTTTGAAGACTATCCCGGGCCCTTTGAGATTCTCGAAGAGCTGAAAACCATGTTTCAGACTCAGGACCATTCTGAGAGATATGAGATCTCTAAGAAGTTCTTTAACTGCAAGATGGAGGAAGGGAGTTCCGTTAGTGAGCACGCCATTAAGATGATGGGCTACACTCAACGCCTTGAGCAACTGGAATGCACGATTCCAGAGGAGCTCAAGATTGACAGGGTTCTGCAATCACTCCCTCCCAGCTACAAAAGTTTTGTAGTGACTCATAATCAGATTGGTTCCACTTATACGATCACCGAGCTCTTCTCAAAGCTGAAGGCCGCGGAAGTGGACATAAAAAAGGATAATCATGTGTTGATGGTCAACAAGCCGACCTTTAAGAAAGGTAAGGGAGCAAAGAAGCCCTTCAAGAAGGGCGGCGGCAAGCGCACTGCCCCTGCTGAGAAGAAGTTCAAGTCTGGTCCTAAGCCAGACACTGAGTGCTTCTATTGCAAGGACAAGGGTCACTGGAAGCGCAAATGTCCGAAGTACTTAGCGGACAAGAAGGCTGGCACCATCAAAGGTATATTTGATATACATGTTATTGATGTTTTCCTTACTAGCCCTCGTTGTAGTGCCTGGGTATTTGATACCGGTTCAGTTGCTAATATTTGTAACTCGAAACAGGAGCTACGGAATAGACGGCGACTTGCGAGGGATGAGGTGACGATGCGTGTTGGCAACGGATCAAGAGTTGATGTGATGGCCGTCGGCACGCTCTCCTTAGTTTTACCTTCGGGATTAGTTTTAAACCTTAATAAGTGTTATTATGTGCCTGCGTTGAGCATGAACATTATTTCTAGATCTTGTTTATTGCAAGACGGTTATTCATTTAAATCGGAGAATAATGGTTGTTCTATTTATATGAGTAACATCTTTTATGGTCATGCACCTATTGTGAATGGTTTATTTCTTCTATATCTCGAAAAGGATGAAACACACATCCATAACATTGAGGCTAAGACATGCAAAGTAGATAGTGATAATACTACTTATTTGTGGCACTGTCGTCTAGGTCATATTGGTGTAAAGCGCATGAAGAAACTCCATTCTGATGGACTTTTGGAGTCTCTTGATTTTGAATCATTTGACACATGCGAACCATGCCTCATGGGCAAGATGATCAAAACCCCGTTCTCCGGTATGATGGAGCGAGCAACGGACTTGTTGGAAATCATACATACCGATGTGTGCGGACCGATGAGTGTTTCGACGCGCGGTGGATATCGCTATTTTCTCACTTTTACCGATGACTTAAGTAGATATGGGTATATCTATTTAATGAAACATAAATCTGAAACATTTGTAAAGTTCAAGGAATTTCAGAATGAAGTGGAGAACCATCGTAACCGAAAGATTAAGTTTCTACGATCCGATCGTGGGGGCGAATATTTGAGTTATGATTTTCTCACGCATCTTAAAGCAAGCGGAATCGTTTTGCAACTCACGCCACCCGGAACACCACAACGCAATGGTGTGTCTGAACGCCGGAATCGAACCCTATTAGATATGGTCCGATCAATGATGTCTCTTACTGATTTGCCGTTATCATTTTGGGGTTATGCATTAGAAACCGCTGCATTCACTTTAAATAGGGATCCATCTAAATCCGTTGAGACGACACCGTATGAACTATGGTTTGGTGCTAAACCTAAGTTGTCGTTTCTTAAAGTTTGGAGATGCGAAGCTTACGTCAAGAAGTTGATGCCGGACAAGCTCGGACCCAAAGCGGAGAAATGCGTCTTCATAGGATACCCTAAGGAAACTATTGGGTATACCTTCTATCACAGAACCGAAGGCGAAGTGTTTGTCGCAAAGAACGGTTCCTTTCTTGAGAAGGAGTTTCTCTCAAAAGAAGTGAGTGGGAGGAAAGTAGAGCTAGACGAGGTTATTGAACCTTCTCTTGAATTGGAGAGCAGCGCATCACCTGAAATTGTTCTAGTGTCGCCTGCACCAACAATAGAGGAAGCTAATGACAAGGATCATGAAGCTTCGGACGATGCTGCTACTGAACGTCGCAGGTCGACAAGGTAGCGTGCCCCTCCTGAGTGGTACGGCAACCCTGTCTTAACTGTCTTGTTAGTAGAAGACAGTTAACCTACGAACTATGAGGAAGCGATGATGAGCCCAGACTCTGAGAAATGGCTAGAAGCCATGAAATCCGAATTGGGATCCATGAGCGAAAACCAAGTATGGACTTTGGTGGACCCTCCTAGCGACCGAAAGTTCATATTTTAAACGGTTACATTAATTATTTTTTAAAAATAAAAAATGGTTTTGGATTATTTATTCAAATACAAACACTTTTTATGTTTAAAGTTTTTCTAAATTCCAAATTAATATTTAAAAAATATAAGTTAATTCATTTTTTATTTTAAATGGTTACATTAATTATTTTTTAAAAATAGAAAATGGTTTTGGATTATTTATTCAAATCCATACACTTTTTATGTTTAAAGTTTTTTTAAATTCCAAATTAATATTTAAAAAATATAAGTTAATTCATTATTAAATTTAAATGGTTACATTAATTATTTTTTAAAAATAGAAAATGGTTTTGGATTATTTATTCAAATCCATACACTTTTTATGTTTAAAGTTTTTCTAAATTCCAAATTAATATTTAAAAAATAAAAGTTATTTCATTATTAATTTTAAATGGTTCATAGTTTAAATGGTTACATTAATTATTTTTTAAAACAAAAAATGGTTTCGAATTAGTTATTCAAATTCAAACACTTTTTATGTTTAAAGTTTTTCTAAATTCCAAAGTAAATATCATTTAAAAAACATTACAAATTTAAACCCCAAAATAAAAATAAGGCGAATGTATGAAAATAATGAAAATTTGAAAATAGGGAATACGTCCGGTTGGAGCCACCGACCGACTAAAGACTCTCTGCGCCGCCTTCACCGCTAAAATTGAGTATACGTCCGGTTGGTGGCTCCAACCGACATATGTTTTTAGTCCCGTTGAGCCACCAACCGGACGATATTCCTCCCTTTATATAACTTCTTCTTCTTCGCTTCTTCGTTCTTCTTTCATCGACGATGCCGCCAGTTACCGCTGTCATCATTGCCTCGCCTCCGCTCGACGCCGCCGCTGCCTCTCGCTTCCCGACGATCGCTGGCGCCTTCTTCCCCACCGCCAAGTGCACGCCTAGCTCCCTGCCTCTGTCCTCCCCTTCCCTCTGCTGCTGGTGGTGGGAGGCGGTGGCTGCTGCTATAGGTGTTGCTGCATGGGGGCTTCGGGTGTGGTGGGCGGCCGGTGGCTGCGCTGCTGGTGGGCTTCAATCGGGTGGTGGGCGGCGTCTTCGGGTGATCGATGTGTGTTGTCTGCGTGCATGGCCCGCGTGGACGTGTGGTTAGTGATCATATGATTATTAGGGCATGTACTATGGCAAGCTCTTGTACATACGCTTATGTTTTAAAAAATAATGCCAGAAAATTGGATTATGGACTAAACGCCTCGTCTCACAGCACGGAATGCTAATTTGGGTAGCTAGCAACATCTAGGAGCGCTAATCAAACTCCTGTGCGCTGAAAAAAAGTAGTCCTAGCGACCGACGTTTCCTCGTACGTCGACGCTAGAGAAAATCCCCGGATCGGACGGGATGGAGGCCTAACCGCAAGTAAAATCAGCCTAGCTAGGGTCTTCTTTAAACGTCTGCGTTAAACATGCTCTTAGGGATAGGATTAAGGCTTAGAGCGGGTCTGCGGGTCTACGGGTATGGGTTTGCCACCCCCATACCCGCCCCATTAAACTTGGAGGGTATAACTTTTTACCAAACCCTCCCCATTTAAGGCGGGTATCCATTGGGTTTGTGGGTTTAGGGGCCCCATTGCCATCCCTAATCACATCCTTATCATCGGACTATCCTCGTTTGCTATAGGAGTATCACATTTACTCAATGATAGATTTACACTCCCTCATGTCGGGTTTGTAAGGCTCGGGAAAAGGGGATGTCGGTGGCCGGTTCCGCAGGACATGGGAGGCGTGCAGGAGGGGCGGGTGTGTATTGTGGCAAGAGAGAGGCGAAGCCTGTTTGCTCGGGAAGGTGGAGAGGAGGGGGAGGCGGCGCGATGGGAGTTCCCTGTTACGCTGCATAGCGTGGGCGAGACATATGGGAAATCGCGGTCAAAACCATTGTGTTGACGAAAAGCAGCTCGGTCGGTCATGAAAATCTTCCCATGAAATGCCCTTAGGTGCATGTGGGTTCGACGATGTGCCTTCGCCAGGGCATTCCGAACCCTCTTAAATCGATTCCAATATGGTATTTTGTTAGTATCTAGTGTTACCTATCTGCTGGATAGTTTTCCTTTTGTAGCCTTATACTCATGTTCCCCTCTCATATGCATCCGAGGTTTCTCCGAACTAGGTTTTTACACCCCTCGGAACTCCTAAATATTGATTTTAGTTGATTTTAGCTAGAGTTACCTATCTACTACACGGTTTCCTTTTTGTAGCTAGGTTTAGGGTTTAGGGTTTCTCTTCATTTTTATTATTGTGTATGTATATATTAGGGTTTCTCTGAATTAGGGTTTATATCTCTCAACACCGTACCTAAATTTCTCCTTTAGCCGCTTTGACTTATTCATTTTTCCACCTATGCATAAAATATGGACCCACACGTCAGAGACGAAGAAAAGGAAGAGTTGATCCAAGGTGTGATCCGTGGGGAAGATAATTTAGACGTATCAACATTTCTGAACAACTCCGGTGAGGGTGATCCTCTTTTTACCGGAATAGACAACTTGTTTGAGGTTGAAGGTGTTGCCTTCCGCGAGGGAGAAGGCGATGCCTTGTGTAATCGAGAAGACGACCGCTCCGGCGAGGTGCATGTAATATAAATCAATTAATTAATTAATCATCTGCTATCTATATAGAAATAGTAACGACGATCTTTCTTCTTTCAGCCCTCCGGATCGAAGGAATCTACTGAAAAGAGAAGACGAGGCCCAACCAAAAAGTTGCAAGACCATGACAGGTTCAGGATCGAAGATGACGCTGAAGACAACAAACCGACAGCTCCCGAAGTTGTCGCAACCAAATTTGTGGCACAATGCGGAGTAATCATTAGGGACTTAATCCCGATCACCATTAGAAATTGGAATAGGCCTGCTAATGCGGATGAAGAGGGAACATGTTTATTTGTCCCTAACCACGCCAAAGATTTACTGTGGAAGAGGCTCATGGTTAATTTCAAACTACCGAAGATAGAGCTGGATCCAAATGCGGAGGATCCAGTTGAGGACGCCTTACAACATGGGAGAGCCATGGAGGCTAAGGTCAGGGAGTGGGATTTGAAGAAGATGGCCCAGTGTTTCACCAACTGGAAGAAAAGATTGCACCTTGACTATGTCGTGAAAGAGAAGACTTCCGATTTCAAGAATATTCAGTTTGAGAAGATAAAACCATTCTGGGCTGAGTTTGTGGAATACAAGACATCAGAAAAAGCCAAGAAAATGTCTGAAACGAATAAGCTGAATGCTGCTAAAAAGAAGTATCACCATACTATGGGGCAAGGTGGCTAAAGGGGTGACATTCCTAAGTGGGAGAAACTTGAGAATGAACTACGTGCTAAAAATATCACCCCAGAGACAAACGATTGGGTAGAACGTGCAAGGAATTGGTTTTACGGGCATGGGGCACTACTAGGAAACAGGCTGTTAGTGGCGCACCCGAAATGCCCATCCGTGGCGCACTAGCAGTGCGCCACGGGCCTTGCGCTACGGCTATCTCTTAGCCGTGGCGCACTGCCTAGTGCTCCACGGTTGTGTAGAGATAGGCGTAGCGCACCTCCTAGTGCGCCAAAGAAGTTTGGGATGGTGCGCTACCCCTGGGATCTTCTGTGGCGCACTACCTAGTGCGCCACTAAACTTCCATAGTGCGCTTTAGGTGTAGTGCGCCACAGAAGGTAGACCATGTGCGCCACAGATGTATTTTTTGTTTTTTTTTTAATTTCTGAGCCAGATTATATGCAATACAGATTATTTACAATATTACAGCAGATATACACACACAGATACAAGATATACAATTATATATATATATATAAATACTCAATATGAAAAACAAGATTGAAAAAAATACATATGGATAAGTCTCATACATGAATACATAGTCTAAGTTACATTGTTTCGATCATGTTACAAAGTAGTAGTTGGTGACATGCGAATACATGTGTCGATCGAACAAGTTAGAGCTCGGAAGCTCGCCTAGACATCTAAACTAGCTAGCTAGACACAAACGCGGGATAAATAACCAAAGAAGATAAGCATGATCACCGCCGCGATGAAGGTGTAGGTCTTCATCCGGTTCCTTGTCCTAACTCCCGCTAGATAGCGCGTGTATCTAGATTCCGCCTCCGCCATAGTGTTGTACCCTTTGTAGCTATTGCCGCTGAAACGGTGCACCAGTCTCCGGCAGTCTTCCCAATCATCGTAGACTCCGGTAACCCGTCCCTTGTACACGACATACCACATCATCTATAAGTTGACAATAATAATTAACCGATTATTTAAAAAAAACATATATAATTAAAGTCGCATATGAAGATACACTTATAGAAAGTACTCCTAAATCAAAAAGACCAAACTCAAAAAGCATGCCTCATATATAACTAGGTTGTTCGACACAGGAATATGCTACGATGGAACTGTCCGCCAAGTAGGATGCACAACACCTGGACCTATGCATAACACAAGGCGGACAATCCCATCGCAGCACATTCACATATAGTGTGCCACGGCATTTCAATCATCGGCATTATTCTCGAAAAAGACCAAAGTAACTCAGAAAGAATGCCTCATATATAACTAGGTTGTTCGACACAGGAATATGCTATGATGGAACTGTTTGCCAAGTAGGATGCACAACACCTGGCCCTGTGCATAGCACAAGGCGAACAATCCCATCGCAGCACATTCACATATAGTGTGCCACGACATTTCAATCATCGGCATTATTCTCGAAAAAGACCAAAGTAACTCAAAAAGCATGCCTCATATATATACATAGGTCGTTGGACACAGGAATATGCTACGATGGAACCGTACGCCAAGTAGGATGCACAACACCTGGACTTGTGCATAGCACAAGGCGTACAATCCCATCGTAGCACATTCACATATATAGTGTGCCATGACATTTCAATCATCGGCATTATTCTCGAAAAATACCAAAGTAGCTCGAAAAGAATGCCTCATATATAACTAGCTAGGTCGTTGGACACAGGAATATGCTATGACGGAACTGTTAGCCAAGTAGGATGCACAATTCCTGGACTTGTGCATATCACAAGGCTAACTATCCCGTCATAGCACATTCACATATATATTGTGCCATGACATTTCAATCATCGGCATATTCTCGAAAAAGACAAAAATAACTCGAAAAGAATGCCTCATATATATACATAGGTCGTTGGACACAGGAATATGCTACGATGGAACGGTGAGCCAAGTAGGATGCACAAGACCTGGACTTGTGCATATCACAAGGCTCACAGTCCCATCGTAGCACATTCACATATATAGTGTGCCACGACTTTCAATCATCGGCATTATTCTCGGAAAAAGAGTAAGGAAAAAAAGAAGGACCAAATTGAGCAAAGGACCAAAGAGTAAGCAAAAACACCAAGCATTGATTAATATATAATAATAATAAGCAAAATAAGTTCACTTGTCGTCCACACACACACATAAAGGTCATCTATAGTTTGTAACTACGACTAGGCCAACATCAAGCCTTCTGGCTCGGCTTAGGGAACGGGAGGACGCCCTGTCTCGTCATGAACTTCCTATAGTCACCCTGCATCTCTAGGCGATCTTCTATGTCACGGTTATTCGGGATATTTCCTCCGTAGAAGATCCCCCCGAAGTCATGACATCATGAAAGATGATTGCCCCAAACTGCTGCTGGATGCGACACATCTCTTGTCTAATATCCGAATCATTGATCATGGCCTTTGCTTCGGCCCACTGTTTGAGATGATCCGCAACAGAATTTGCTGGTCAAGTAGGAACACCCTCATGTGATGGAGTGCGTAGTAGGCTTCCTTCTTCGCTTTTCCACCGCTTCACGCAGGGAACTCCGCGTGGTTGAAGACGTGCCGAACTTGACCTTCGACGCATCAAGGTGGTGCCTTCCGTCGAGGCAAAGCGAGAGCATCATCCAGAACTTCCTTGATCTTGTCGTAGTTTTTCTTCTTTTCTAGACTCCCCGAGTCGAAATACGTGGCGTGGGAATGCTTCGGCGATAAGGAGATGAGCGTGCAGTGTTCATCTCTGCGCAAAAAATTCAAATGGAATGTGTTGGAAAAAGAATGATGATGATCTAATAAAGCCAATCGACGGTGGCGAGTGAATAACGACTTACTCGGGAAAGTAAGGCACGAGAATGTATTCCTTTGTCTTGTTCGCCACGAGGATTCTTTTTAGGTACGAGGCCACGATACGTCGTTCAGCGGGGGAACCCAAGCAGCCGTCACGCATGTAGTAGGGGTCCACTATAGCGATGCCCGGTGTGTTCTCTCTAATGATCTGCATGGCCAGGCTGAGGTAAAACAGACGGACCATGGTATAGTGCAGCGGGTATAGGTGGAACATATTGAAGATGTCGTCGAACCGCAGGAAGAACAGATCCGCAGGGGCATTATCGACGAAGCCCAAGCCTGGTGGCACCTTAACCACGAATACCGGGTGCGAGGGATCTTTCTCCGATAGAAGGCGTCTCTCTATCGTCAGCACGCCATCATGCACACTCTGCTGTTCCGAACTGGCGAGCTTCCGCAAATTCTTAGGTAGCATGGGCTCACCCGCCACATGAATCCTCCACATAATTCCCTCGGGTCTTGGTGGCCCGTCCCGAAACCTGATCGGATTATAGCTTGTTGACGCCACCGCTGGCTCGAGCTGCTAAATTTTCTTTTCCTTCCTTTTTCCTTTTGGAGAGCGGGCAGCACTTAATCGAGCACCGCCACCCTATGTAGTGTGTCAGGTCTTAGAATAAAGGGTCGGTTGTATCACCGGCTTTGTAAAGGCGCAAGTCGAGGCGTCTCGAGAACCAAACAAACGCTTGGTGATAGTGGCTTTCTCGTGGGGCCACCAGCTCTTCTTCGTTAAACCGAGTGTCAAGAAGTGATCATTCTAGTCTTCGCTGCCTCGCCGGATCCTGTGCCATGTGCATATCATCAACATGATCAACCGACCCACCGTGGAGGTGACGGCGAGGGCGGTAGGTTTTGCCACCGCTTGTCGCCGCACGACAGCGGTGCTGTTGTTCGTGGGCGTGATGGCCCGCCGTCCCCAAACGGATCATGCTCTTTGGCCATAGCAAGAATAAGCAAGCAACTTCGAGGATAGACTCTTCTTCATCCGCCTCCGGGGTTGAATGGGAGGTTCCAGGTCGTCGCAGCCCCTTAGCACCCGACTAATTTTAACCCTGTGCACGCTATCTGGCATCGGCTTTGAGTGGAACGTGCGCTGCAAGGGTTGAATGATGGTACCCTTGGCAACATCCCTCAGCTCGTTGTTCACGTAGCATAAGAGAGTGCAAGAAACATCCGTCTGCGGAAAACTTGTACGGCGTCGTCAGAGCAAGATGCCATAAGAGTAATAGATGGCATGAAAGGCGGTAATTAAAGCAATTTGTTTACCGTGATGGCGTCGAGATCGGCTAATGTCGACGCACCGCATACGGCGATGGGCGTGCAAGAGACGGAAGGGCTGCTTGATGGCGCGGTGCTGGCCGCCGGTGTATTCTCCCTACCGACGGGTTCTTGGAGCTCCGGTGCCGCCGCGACGATGGCAGGGGGGCACCAACATGTACTCCGGCGCCGTGGTGATGGCAGGGGGAGTTACCAACACTTGCGGCGCCGCGGTGCTAGCGGGCGGAGTCACGAACACGTAGTTCGCCTGATTCGTCGGCGCCGCGTTGTTCGAGTGGTCACGACCATGCTTGGAATCGGCACGGCCCTACTCGACCACCGCACTCGATTCGCTATTGACTCCACCAAGGTAGGCAGGAAGGACGTGAGGGTGATTGCCAGGTTGTCTTGGATGATCTGCGGGATCCGCGCCACTTGTGCCTTAAGTTCTTGAACCTCTCGGTTTTCCTCCTTGCTCCTTCCCGACGGCGCCACATGCGTCCTCGGCGGTGGACCAAAATGATCCACCCAATTCTTACCCCCGAGGCCGGCCAGACGGCCAGCCGACGACGGCTTCTTCGTAACCGGCTCTATTTTCTTGGCCCGGTTCATCGCCCTGTTAAAAGGGTTATCCCACCGGGTGGCCGCCGTCGACCCCTGGGATGAGGAACCCTGGGATCCATGACTAGCAAAAATTTCCTCCTCCTGCAGAAGAAGTAACAGTGAATCATTTAGATCATCGATTAGATTGCAATCGTGTTGATCCGCGGTAATTAGATTATACTTACCACAATTTCCTCGAATTCCTTCACCGCAGGATCCGCGTTGAGTTGTTTGGTTTTTGGGTCTACATGGTAACGGGCCCGGATGAAGTTTCGAACCTACCCGGGTTCGAATTTAGCAAAGGGGTTTTATATCCCCTTGGATCTATACTCTTCGTCCTCCTTATTCCATTTGGCCTCCAGTTCTCAGATCCACCAGATCCGAGATGGTGATGACCTATATTCATCGCTGTAGAACCTTTCCCGATTACTATTGGCGTGGCTCTTCAGATTCACACCTCTCCTTGAACTCCGAACTGATCTTCGTGATCTCGGTCAATCTTCCGGATCTCCTCGAGACTTTTGCCTTCTTTATAGATCTTCTTCTTTATCCGGGTTCTCCACCGGCGTGGAGGTGCTCATCTTTGTGAGGGCGGATTTGTTTACTTCTCCCATGATAATTTGTGTTACGATACTTAGCGGGGAACTTGTATCTTGCGTCTGACTTCTCAAGAGGAGTGTGCGCAAGTGGCCATTATCTTTATGCCGGAGATTCTCGGTGTTGATCGAGATGGTTGTCCGGGTGATAGCCGCCACTTGCCCACCGTACCCTTTGACGACAAGGGCGGGCTCCAAAGGAACCCCTGATGGGCTCACTTCGGTAATTTCCTCCCTGACCGTGCCGACCGTGTTCGGGCGCCGGTCCTTCGGCTTCTTCTTCTTCTTCTTCTTCTTCTTAGGAGGGTTGCTACCACTCCCTGTGCCCTCACCGCCATCAGTGGTTCCATCGTCCGCCGTTCCTTCGGCTTCTTCCTCCATGTCTTCCATCTCATCATCCTCGCTCTCCGAAGGATGGTATTCTTCATCGTCTTCTAGCCGTTGGGCCGCCTCCCAGAATGTCAATTGTTTATTTGGAGGTCTGAGTTCTCCTTCAGCGCTGATGCGCTTAGAACATGCAGCCTCGTCGTTGTCACACATCTTTGCACTAATAAAAAACAAATAATTGGTTAATATGCATGGAAAAATCCGGCATGACCTTTGCTAATTTTCTTAAACTAGGAGTGCCCGATTTCTGCCGAAACGGAAGTTAATCAACATTCCGGCAAGAATCGGAACTCATTTCATACAAGAACCTGCATACACGACATAATAAAGTAGCTCCTGTATATCACATCAATCAAGAAATACTTCTGCAAATGCTGGACATTCTTGTGTCAGCACTAGCATATTCTTGTGTCTGAATTTTACTTCTGTAGGTACTGGTACTGGTACTAACACTAGAACTAGCACTAGGTACTGGTACTAGCACTAACACTAGCAAAGTTTTACAACTTTAGGTACTGGTACTTCTGTGTTTGAATATCTGTGTTGTATTTTTACACAAGATATTTTTACACAAGATATATGTGTTGTATTTTTACACAAGATACCTGTAAAAAATAAAAAATCTGTGTTGTATAGATGCATCCCAAAGACAACAGAACAATTGGATGTTGGATCTGCATGATCGCCTCTCGGACACTGCAGAACATCAACTAACACAGTTCCTAGCCTTTCTCGATTCATCACAGTATAACACAAATGTTGAGCCTGATAAGAGAGAAACAAACACATCTATAAACACCTACCATATTTATATGATAGAGGAATAACCAGGAGGAGGAGCTATAGTTCCAGGAGTTCCAGGGCAAGGTCAAGGAGGAATAACCAGCAACTGCAGACAATAGGGTAGCAGGCAACAACAACACAAGGCAACAGCAACACAAGGTAAACCTCCAATCTTTTGATCCAACACTTGATCACATACATGTATATACAATAGTTGTTGGGAAATATCCTCAGTAATCATGCAAGAGACATGGTCTGCACATCATAGGATCTTTAAGAAAAGGGGCAGTAAAATAACACTTGTTCAAACTTCAGCCTAGGTCTCAGACTGTGCATCACTGACCCAAGTTGATACTTTATAGTTTTTAAAATAGATACCAGCCATTACAAAAAATGGTTTTCTATTGGGCACATCCCAAATTGTGGGTAGAACCTCACTAGAAATTAAGATAAAAATCATCTGTCTATCATTAATCCATCTTATGAAAGTCACCATAAGCCAAATGCATTAGTCACTTTCCTAAAAAATTCATTTAGGAGCCAATTTTTTTCTCTCTAAGATCATTGCAGCAAATGCTCACAGAGTATTGCTTATATATTTCCAATTCTAGTTTTTGTGTACCATGAGGATAAAATCCTGAATGAAACTTCTTCCACATTTTCCCTTTACTCAAATTCTGTTATAGGAAAGGCAAACAGTCATGCTTGTTAATAATAATTTTGGTTATGCCATTTTATACACAAGCAAACCTCTCCTATGAATACAGGGTATCGATCACTGTATCTGGCACAAGAAAACTTGCATAAAAACAGAATTATTTCAGGTCTTTTACACACTAATTATGATGTTTGGGCACGTAAATTGTGGCATCCCGCAAAACCACTACTAGAAAATCGCGTTGAATTTGTGCATTGCATCGTCATCATCATGCATTGTTTGCCAAAAACTATGTTTGCAAAACCCGTCTTTGATTTCTAAACGCCCATCTTTATTCAAACGCCAAAACCCCGGGGCTCCGGAGTATTTGTGTTTTGTTGCATTCGGGTTGCAAACGGCCCAATTCAATTAAATAAAATATTTAATTATTTTTTTGCGGGGGCAGTCGAACGGGCCGTTCCGACCCGAACGACCACCCCCTGGAATATAATCGGTCCGCCCCAACCAACCCCATCTAAATCCTAAACACACCCACTATTCTACCCACACCCAACCCTCCACCTCACCCTGGCCACTCCCCTTGCGCCACATAAGCCCAGCCCAACTCCCCCACCAACCATCCGCTGACACTTGTCCCTTCCTCTCTTTCCTCTCTCCCTCTCTCACAGCCACTCCCCACTCTTCCTCCTGCACGCGGGCCAACAGACCCCCACGATCGACGCCACACTCAGCCTCCCCAGCTCTCGCGCCACCAGCCCAGCGGTCCTCGGCCCCGCCCACCGCTGCAGATGCCGCCGCTGCCCGCTCCTCCTTTGGCTGCCTCGGGAACCGGCGATGCCGCTACCACGCCTCGCCTCTGTTTCGTCTGGTCGCCACCGACGCCTGCAGACAACCGTGTCGTTCCTGACGCCCTCCTCGAGCTCACCCCGCTGGCCTTGTTCCGAGTGGCCGCTCAGAGACTCCACGTACGGCGCCCCTGCCTCGACCCCAACCTGAGAGCAAGTCATTCGAAGACTAGGGGCAGACAAAACAACAAGTTCGCTGGTTGCAAGTTTTACTTGGGGCCGATTATTGGTGGACACCGACCATATCTCGCGAAGACCACACCACATTCGACAAGAACCACAACGACACTCGAAGTACAAGACCGATGCCGCCGACGTCGCCCGCCACGACCTTCATCGCTACCGAGCACTCCGCCGGTGCGGGAGTCTCCTACATGGAGTCATCATCGCCACCGACGCGGATGCGACAGACCGCCCCGAGACGCCAAGTACTTCTTCTCGCCAAGACCGCCTCGATGGCGGCGCTGGCGACAAGGCCCTCGCAACGGCAAGACCTTCGCGATGACGAGAACGGCACCGACCCAAGTTCGCTCCCGAACCGAGACCACGACGCGACAAGATCTACCCCGAGCCGAACGCATCCGTCGAATCCGAACCCCAGACCCGAACCCGAGACCGAATTTCAACCGAACCCTAACAAGATCGCCGAACCCTAAAGTGTGCCCTTTTTCCTCGAACCCTATTTTTATAACATAATAACAACTTGTCGCATACTAAATTGTCATCTGGCATGCATATCATTGGTTTGGGGGCCTTATGCCGAATCACCTAACAATTAAAAATGGGGCCCATATGCGGGCAAATCTAGCCTTATATTGGCCTCATTTAAAATTGATGTAGCGAACCGGTGCGATATTTTGGCCATGTTAAACAACATTTAATTTGCGGGGGTTTCTAAACAACTTGAACCTACTAATTAATTGTCGGGACCCCGGTTCCGCTTAATATGACCTAATTGCATCGCACCTTGCCCTGTCATCCATCATGCATGCATCATGCCGATCTTCTACCTTAGTATTAAATATTGCATTCGGTGTTTCTTCTAGTGTTTTGCTTCTTCATGATAAGACCGTTGAGTTGATGTGAGCTTCGCCCCGATCTTCGGATGAACCTTTTCGACAATGTTTTCAGGCGAGCATCTCCCTCTTTCTACCTATCTTACTTTTATAGTCTTTATTCCCTCCTGTTGATCTATTGCTATCTGTGTTGCGATGCTCTAGTTTCGTGCGATATATCCCCTGCAGCCTTATATTGCCTTGGACACACCCTATTACCTGTTGTTTGGTAGATAGTTGGACTTGCGCGTCGTAGTTGCTTGCTCAAGTGCTGATGTGTGTCGCCATATGCCACAGTTGCTGATGTATTGCCGCATGCTGATGTTGGAGATGAATTCTAGTTTTACTTATTGTTCACTTTACTGTTTAACAACTAAAATTGAATAAGCAGAGGCATCGGTGGGTGATAGATAATATTTGGTTTCCGAACGCCCACTTGTGTCCCGTAAGACCCCGAGTACTTGATACCTGTTCCTTGATTTTGCGCGCTATCCACATCCGGGAGGTATATGGGACCCCCGAACGAGCTTGATTCATCTTATTTCTTGGGGCCACAAACTAGTTTGAGGTTTTATTACTATCCTGTACTTATGCCATGCTTTATCGCTTTATTTACGATTGTGCGGGTACCGCACACCGCATCTTGTTAGGGCCGTGACCCGCTTACGTGGTATCGATCCCGTTTGGGGGCATATCGTTGCCATCACGCCCCACAAACCTTGGGTCCGTCTCAAGCTTGCTTACTTCTTGGGTGCACTACAAGGTGGCCCTGAAATATTTCTGAATCCTGTGATTGTTCACCGTGAAAGCCTCGTTGGGTTTTGATTTGGTTTTTCCGAGGTTGATCGAGCGTGTGTTGCTATTGGTGCACCCGGCCGTTAAAACTTTCAAAGCCGTGTCCATGGATATGGACGACTTGGAGCACAAGATCTCGATCATAGACAAGCATAACTAAAGTTTATCGCTATCAATTTGACTTATAATGAGTAGTAATCAGCTCCACTACAACGGAATGGCTAATTAATACTGCCCACAATTGCTTGTTTGGTTGTCGCCATGCGACAATTGTACCGACTAGTAACTCTTGCAACTACAACGGAATGGTCGATTAAAAGTACCAACAACCTGCTGGTTTTGGGTTTATCTCATGCTATCTGCACTGATTAGTAATTGTTGCAACTATCACGGAATGGTTAACTAAAAGTGCCCACCGCTTATTTTATCGGGATGATCATCTATACTTGACTAGTAATCGGCAACGATAATCAATAAATAAACTGCCAACCGTGTGAGTTCCTCGGTTGACTTCCTCGTTTGGTCTCGAGGGGAAACACCAGATGGGTTGTTTGGTGTTAGTTTCGTTGGATCCGGATAGGTCATTCTCACCCTCTCTAATTGACGCCTTGTATCGAGTCTCTATAGGTTGTTTAGTGCATCTTGCCGCCGCTTGATCCACCATACCTATGTAGGCGAGGACCGCCAATTCTAGCCTCGCTGCAATCGCCTCGATCGACGCTCCTTCTTTGTTTTTCTGCCCTTTGTCGGCACCCTTTGTTAAGCAGGTTTTGAGATCGACGCCGTTAGTGGTTACCCTTCCGGCTTGGCAGGGTTATGGACGCCATTGGTTATTCTTCGTGGCTCTTAGCCCCATTTGCATCTTGTCCGTAGCTGGACGTTATCGCTTTCAAGGTGATTTGGATCTTTGTATATTATATTCGTATTCTTGACTCATGGAGTCGCTATATATATCTCTGCTGGGTCCCATCGAGGACTGTTGTGTAATGTTATTACTCGTATTCCACCCGCACGAAGTGCTCGGTGGCACCTTTGAATCGCTTCTATGCGGGTTTGGTGAATTTTGCCCAAACTTGCATAGGTCCGATTCGAGGGTGTTACTGAGTGGTATCGAGCTCAGCAGTTGCGATACCCCACAAGTCCAAATCAGGATAACCTAGCTAACGGCCGAAGTAGAGTGTCAAAACTATTTCGCAAAATCGGTTGGATAGCTCTGATTAGGTCTGATTTTACTCCTTACCCCTCTGCTGATCCCCTCTTACCTCTACGTGTTTTGAATCCGCTCTCTTCTCTTTCTTCGAGTCCAGGATTTCTCGTGGTTGGGTTTCCGTCGTACCTTCAGGGTTTCGCCTTCTTCCTTTGGTAACGGAGGTGCTACGATCATCAATCTGCAACTTGTCTGTTGAACCTTCATCCGATCTTTTGCTCTTGAGATCTTTATCCCTCTGTGTTCCTTGCTGGATGTCAGTGTCGTTGAAAAACATATGAGAAGGACGAGCTTTGGTGAAGTTGGAGTATACCTTGAGCATGTGTTGTTCATGCCAATGGAACCATCGCGGAACCTAATCATTGTGTCTTTCATACGATTTCTGCTGGCAACATTCCCTTGTTTCCGAACCTCGCTTGTCGAGATCTTCAGTCTAATTCCGAGAGTTGGTTGAAAATCCGTCTATTCGCAGTGGTAATGGTTTGATCGGGATGGAGTAGCTACCCTACCGCTGCTCTTATCATTCGCCTGTACATCGAATCGGATCCAGAATTGACTCCGCCCACGGAAGTTAGGTGGCTTTATTGCGATGCCTCTACCTTCGACCTTTTTGTTCCGGAGTGTTCTCTCGAGGATCAGAAGCAACGACCCTTTGTTGGTGGTGTCGCAGATTCCCAGATGAAGAAGGAACCTTCATAGTGGTGTCGAGGATCTACACGGGCAAGGATCAGACGCCGACCCTCCTTCCGGTACCATGAGGCGGATCTCGAGGGCGAGATCCATTGTTAGTGGTGTCGAATTGTGGCATCCCGCAAAACCACTACTAGAAAATCGCGTTGAATTTGTGCATTGCATCGTCATCATCATGCATTGTTTGCCAAAAACTATGTTTGCAAAACCCGTCTTTGATTTCTAAACGCCCATCTTTATTCAAACGCCAAAACCCCGGGGCTCCGGAGTATTTGTGTTTTGTTGCATTCGGGTTGCAAACGGCCCAATTCAATTAAATAAAATATTTAATTATTTTTTATGGGCAATCAACGGCGTTCCCCGAACGACCACCCCTCGAATATAATCGGTCCGCCAACCAACCCCATCTAAATCCTAAACACACCCACTATTCTACCCACACCCAACCCTCCACCTCACCCTGGCCACTCCCCTTGCGCCACATAAGCCCAGCCCAACTCCCCACCAACCATCCACGACACTTGTCCCTTCCTCTCTTCCTCTCCCTCTCTCACGCCCACTCCCACTTCCTTCCTCGCACGGGCCCCGCCCCAACAGCACCCCACGCATCGCACGCCACACTCAGCCCCAGATACCGCCTCCCCCCCCCAGCTCTCGCGCCACCAGCCCCTGGCGCCGGTCCCCTCGCCGTCCTGGCCCACCGCCGCTGCCCGCAGATGCTGCCGCTGCCCGCTCCGCCTCGGTCTGCCTCGAACCGACGATGCCGGCCGCTACCACGCCCGCCTCTGTTTTCGCCTGGTCGCCACCGACGCCTGCAGACAACCGTGTCGTTCCTGACGCCTCCTCGAGCTCACCTCAGGCCTTGTTCCGAGTGGCCGCCAGAGACTCCACGGCGCCTCGACCCCAACCTGAGAGCAAGTCATTCGAAGACTAGGGGCAGACAAAACAACAAGTTCGCTGGTTGCAAGTTTTACTTGGGGCCGATTATTGGTGGACACCGACCATATCTCGCGAAGACCACACCACATTCGACAAGAACCACAACGACACTCGAAGTACAAGACCGATGCCGCCGACGTCGCACGCCAAGATCTTCATCGCTACCGAGAACTCCGCCGCGGTACCCGGGAGTCTCCTACATGGAGTCATCATCGCCACCGACGGCCGCGGATGCGACAGACGCCCCGTAGACGCCAAGTACTTCTTCTCTCGCCAAGACCGCCTCGATGGCGCGGGCCCGACAAGGCCCTCGCAACGGCAAGACCTTCGCGATGACGAGAACGGCACCGACCCAAGTTCTGCTCCCCGAACACCGAGACCACGGACGCGACAAGATCTACCCCCGGAGCCGAGAACGCATCCGTCGAATCCCGAACCCCAGACCCGTCGAACCCCGAGACCGACCCCGAACCCCGGAACCCTAACAAGATCGCCGAACCCTAAAGTGTGCCCTTTTTCCTCGAACCCTATTTTTATAACATAATAACAACTTGTCGCATACTAAATTGTCATCTGGCATGCATATCATTGGTTTGGGGGCCTTATGCCGAATCACCTAACAATTAAAAATGGGGCCCATATGCGGGCAAATCTAGCCTTATATTGGCCTCATTTAAAATTGATGTAGCGAACCGGTGCGATATTTTGGCCATGTTAAACAACATTTAATTTGGGGTTTCTAAACAACTTGAACCTACTAATTAATTGTCGGGACCCGGTTCCGCTTAATATGACCTAATTGCATCGCCTTGCCTGTCATCCATCATGCATGCATCATGCCGATCTTCGTCGTTGTATTAAATGTTGCATCTGTTTCTTCTAGTGTTTTGCTTCTTCATGATAAGACCGTTGAGTTGATGTGAGTCACCGATCTTCGGATGAACCTTTTCGACAATGTTTTCAAAGTAGCATCTCCTCTTTCTACCTATCTTACTTTTATAGTCTTTATTCCTCCTGTTGATCTATTGCTATCTCGTGTTGCGATGCTCTAGTTTCGTTCGATATATCCCCTGAGCCTTATATTGCCTTGGACACACCCTATTACCCGTTGTTTGGTAGATAGTTGGACTTATGCGTCGTCGTTGCTTGCTCAAGTGCTGATGTGTCGCCATATGCCACAGCTTGATGTATTGCCGCATGTTGATGTTGGAGATGAATTCTAGTTTTACTTATTGTTCACTTTACTTTCTGTTTAACAACTAAAATTGAATAAGCAGAGGCATCGGTGGGTGATAGATAATATTTGGTTTCCGAACGCCCACTTGTGTCCCGTAAGACCCCGAGTACTTGATACCTGTTCCTTGATTTTGCGCTATCCACATCCGGAGGTATATGGGACCCCCGAACGAGCTTGATTCATCTTATTTCTTGGGCCACAAACTAGTTTGAGGTTTCATTACTATCCTGTAATTAAGCCATGATTTACTGCTTGATTTACGATTGTGCGGGTACCGCTTCGCATCTTGTTAGGGCCCGTGACGCTTACGTGGTATCGATCCCCGTTTGGGGCATATCGTTGCCATCGCCGCCCCACAAACCTTGGGTCCGTCTCAAGCTTGCTTACTTGCTATGGTGCACAAGGGTGGCCCCAAATATTTCTGAATCCTGTGATTGTTCACGTGAAAGCCTCGTGGGTTTTGATTTGGTTTTCCGAGGTTGATCGAGCGTGTGTTGCTATTGGTGCCCCGCCGGTTAAAACTTTCAAAGCCGTGTCCGCGGATATGGACGACTTGGAGCACAGATCTCGATCAGACAAGCATAACTAAAGTTTATCGCTATCAATTTGACTTATAATGAGTAGTAATCAGCTCCACTACAACGGAATGGCTAATTAATCGCCCACAATTGCTTGTTTGGTTGTCGCCATGCACAATTGTACGACTAGTAACTCTTGCAACTACAACGGAATGGCTGATTAAAAGTACCAACAACTGCTGGGTTTTGGGTTTATCTCATGCTATCTGTACCTGATTAGTAATTGTTGCAACTATCACGGAATGGTTAACTAAAAGTGCCCACTGCTTATTTTATCAGGATGATCATCTATACTTGACTAGTAATCGCTGCAACGATAACTGAATAAATAAAACTGCCAACTGTGTGAGTTCCTCGGTTGACTTCCTCGTTTGGTCTCGAGGGGGAAACACCAGGATGGGTTGTTTGGTGTTAGTTTCAGGTTGGATCCGGATAGGTCATTCTCACCCCTCTCTAATTGACGCCAGTTGTATCGAGTCTCTATAGGTTGTTTAGTGCATGCTGCCGCTGCCGCTTCAGTCCACCATACCTATGTAGGCGAGGACCGCCGAATTCTAGCCTCGCTGTCTTGGCCTCGTGATCGACGCCTTCTTTGTTTTTCTGCTTTGCCTTTGTCGGCACCCTTTGTTAAGCAGGTTTTGAGATCGACGCCGTTAGCGTGGTTACCCTTCCGCTTGGCCGGCAGGGTTATGGACGCCATTGGTTATTCTTCGGGCTCTTAGCCCCATTTGCATCTTGTCCGTAGCTGGACGTTCTATCGCTTTTCAAGGTGATTTGGATCTTTGTATATTATATCGTATTCTTGACTCATGGAGTCGCTTATATATATCTGCCTCGTGGGTCCCATCGAGGACTGTTGTGTAATGTTATTACTTCGTATTCCACCCGCACGAAAGTGCCTGGTGGGCACCTTTGAATCGTTTCTATGCGGGTTTGGTGAATTTTGCCCAAACTTGCATAGGTCCGATTCTGAGGGTGTTACATAAATGGAGGCTTCACTGCTAACTGAATCTTGACTGCTAACTGGCACAAGATTTGATCCACACGAAATATATCTTGACTGCTATCTGGCACAAGATTTGATCCACACGAAATATATCAAGCAAATGGAGGCTTCACTGAATCTTGACTGCTAACTAAATTCACTGAATCTTGAAGCAGAGAGGGAGAGAGGGAGAGACAGGGGAGGGAGAGAGGGAGAGAGGGAGGGGATACCTCTGACGGGCGGACGACGACGGGCGGGAGGCGCGATCCTCCTCCTCCACAAGCTGCGGGCCTCCTCCTCCTCCACGGATCGGCAGCGGCCTCCTCCTCCACAAGCGCGGGCCTCATCCTCCTCGAGAGCGCAGCGCGGTGGCGGGCCTCCTCCTCCTCGAGAGCGCCTTGCGCTTGGCCAGTGGCGGGCGGCGGGCGTGCGCCTCGAGAGCAGATTGTGGATGCAGCGGTGCGTGTGGTGTCTGTGAGATGGAGCGGCGCGGTTGACAACCGTAGCGCACTTGGCCAGGGTGCGCTACGCCTATGTGTGTTGGACTACCAGATAAGAGGGCGGCCACCCCTTCTGTTAGCACTAGTACTGTCATGGCCCACTGGTTCTGCCCCTTAGGTCTATTTTAAACTATGAGCACCCAGGTTCGAATCCTGGTGCTCCACTTTTTTATTTTTATTTTAAAAATACTTTTAAATGTTCCAAAAAATGTCCAAAAGTGGTGATTTATGCCATACAAGTTTTGTTTTGTTTTTAAAATACTTTTAAATATTTCAAAAATGCCCAAAAGTAGTGATATATGTCATAAAAGTGTTACAAATATGATTCAAAGTATAACTAAATTTCATAATACTTTGTCCATGAATATTACAATCTTTTTCGACCACGCGTTTACAATATTTTTTGAGCTAGCGTTTTACAATCTTTTTTCCCTTCTTTGTCGCGGTTGAATAATTTAGCCCCGGCACTTTAATGTTTCTTCTTTCGAACGGGCTACCTTTTTTGGGTAGGGTTGTCCTTTTTCTTCTTGTGATGTATGTTGCTGCATCGTAGTCGTCGTCATCTTCATTCTTTGATCGCCAGATCGGGTCGAAGTCTTGCTCATTGGCGACTCCATCCATTCCGATGATGTTTCTTTTTCCTCTCCTCACGACAACACGTCTAGGCTTTGTCGGGTCGGTAATGAAAAAACATTGGTCCACTTTGGTAGCCAGTACCCACGGTTCATTTTTCGCGGCTACGTTTGCACCGGCGGCCTTGGATTTGGCTGCTTCGGGTATAACCATGGTTTTGAAATATTGGTCTTCTCTTTCGACGCTCTTTGCCCATCTGACATGAAACATCGGCACCTTTTCTCCACAGTAGTCGAGCTCCCAGATCTCCTCGATTCTTCCGTAGAATCTTTCCTTCACGTTGTCATCGGTGTAAAATTCCGACGTTACGCCTGAGTTCTGATAATCACACTTGTTGTCCTTTTCCTCCGTGTAGAATGTGTAGCCGTTGATATCATACGCCTGATAGGTCACCAGGTTTTGCATCGGTCCCTGCGACAAGGTGAATATGATCTTTTCCGTGTCAGAAGAATGCGAGCGCTGGGATTATCAAGGAGCGTCGCCTAAACCAACGCTGAAATCTGAGTTGTGCTCTTTGATTATTTCTCCTGCGTCCTCTTTATGCCCCGGCCACCGTACTTCTTCTCGATTAACCTTTTGTGCTTCGCATCCAAGGATCGACCAGTTCTAAATGCTGTAGCGACGAGGTTTGCTCGATCAAAGTCTGCGTCGAAAATCGAAGTCTCGCATGCAAGATGCGACGACCCTCGGTGACCAGATCCGTCGAGCTTGCCAAGGTGTCTGCTGACGGGAAGACCGATGGTTCTCGATGTCTAGATAGTTCGTGCGTAAAGAGATGCACTCTTCGCCGTAAAGCCCTTGGCTATGCTTCCATCCGACGGACCGCTTAACGCATCCTTTGATGTGTCCGTTCATCCTTTCGAACGCCATCATGCTGCGGAGGAACATCGGCCCGAGTTGTACGATGTCCTCCACGACATGGACCAGCAGATGCACCATAATGTCGAAGAATGCGGGTGGGAAGTAGACCTCAAGCTCACATAGTATCACCACGATCTCCTCCTGTAGCCTTCCGAGCTGATTCAAGCCAATCGACTTCCTAGAGATGACGTCGAAAAACTTGCATAGGCCAAATAACGTTTCACGGACATGATCATCCATTATCCCTCTTAGAGCGACCGGAAGTACCTGCGTCATTAGCACGGCACATTCGTGAGACTTCATGCCACTGAACCTCTGCTTCGCCTCGTCTAGGTATCTGCTTATCTTGTCCGCGTAGCCGTAAGGAAATTTGACTCCTAGAAGGCACTTGAAAAACTGTTTGATCTCATCCTGGCTTAGAGTGAAGCAAGAAGGAGGGCAGTAATATTCGTTCTTCTTGAACTTTTTACCCTTCCGACGACCTTGTGTCGTCTCCGACTCATGATCATCGTCATCTTCCCGATCATCGAGTAGTCGTCCTCCGTGAAGCTCCTTCCGATACCCAAGCATATCAGGTCGTGCCTTGCTTTTGGACCATCTTCGTCCTATCCGGCATGTTGATTATGGTGGCGACTGACTCGCACACGTTTTCGTGATATGCATGATTTCGAGGCTATGAGGCGTATGAGAAACTTCCAAGATGGCAACTCCTTAAAACAGACCTTGTTTTCCATACCTTCATTAGCGGCTTGTCTTGTTGCTTTTCGCTTCTTTCCGTGCTTAGGACAATCTTTCCAGTTTTCAGAACTCTTCCACTTCTTCGCTGCTCCTACGCCCGGGATTCCTCGGTCTCTTATTTGCCATCGAACAGGTCTCCACGCTTCCTCCATGGATCATTCTTGCCGAGCCACCTCCGGTGCGCCATGAACACGGTTTTCGATGACCCTGGATCTTTCTCTAGTTGGAGATAGCTTGTGTTATCCATGCACCTAACGCATGCGCAGAATCCTTGGATAACCTTCCCCGAGATATACCCGCAACCTGGATAGTCTTGCACCGTAGTGACCAACGCGGCTCTCATAGTGAAATAATCTTGTGCGACGGCGTCGTAAGTATTGGCTCCAGATTCCCATAACGTGGCTAGCTCCTCTTTCAACAGCCCGAGATACAGATTGATGTTGGTACCAGGTTGTTTCGGCCCTTGAATTAGCATACTCATTTGTATGTACTTCTTCTTCATGCACAACCATGGTGTGGCATCCCGCAAAACCACTACTAGAAAATCGCGTTGAATTTGTGCATTGCATCGTCATCATCATGCATTGTTTGCTTAAAACTATTTCGCAAAGCCCGTTTTGTTTTCTAAACGCCCCATCTTATTCAAACACCTAAATCCGGGTCGCCGGAATGTTTTGTTTTGCCCGACATCGGTTTGCAAAAGCCTTGTTCAAAATAAATAAAAATTATAATTATTTTAGTGGGGGCAGTCGAACGGGCCAGATCGACCCGAACGACCACCCCCAGAATTTTAAAACGGTCCAACCAGTCCCACCCATTTTTCCTAAACTCACCCAACCTATCCTACCCAACCCAGCCTCCACCTCACTCCCTCCAACCAGATCTCTCCACCACACCTCTCCTCTCTCCCTTACCCACTCCCTGCCTGCCACATCAGCCCCAACCCTCCACCTGTGCTAAAACCACCCCACACACACTCCCACCAACCACACCACACACGCCACCCCTGGACCCAGCACGCACGCACGCACGCACACACAGCAGCCGGCCAGCACCCTGTCCCCGCGCCCTGCCCCACGCCCTGGGACCCCACCCCGCAGCGACCCACCAGCCACACCCAGCCCCACCGACCCACTCCCGCCGCCAGCCCGCGTGGGCCCCACCCTGTCCCCCACCACAGCACTCCACCGCGCCCGCCCTCTCGCCTCCTCAGACGCGCCTTCTCCTCGCTGCGCCCACCGCACCCGCCGCCAGGCGCCTCGCTGCTCCTCTCCCGCCTAAGCCCCCTTTCTCCGCCGCGCCACACAGAGCCTCCAGCCCGCGACCACGCCACCGCCTGACGCTGCTGAAGTCGCCGCGCCTCCCGAGCCAGCGACGCCTCCCAAGCCTCGGCTGCCCGGCCGGCCGCGACCACGCCTCCGTCCGCGCCGCCTCCGCCCGGCTGAGCTCACGGGCCGCGCCTCGCCGCCGCCGCTGCCAGTTGCCTCTCGCGAGCCGCCTGACCACCCCGCCGCCATGAGCCTGCGTCGCCAGCGCCGCCCGACGCTTCCTCTCCTGCCGCCGGAGCCGCCATGCGCGCCCACCCGCCTTCCCCGCCTCGCTGCCGCCACGCCCGGCCCGCTGCCCGCCTCTCGTGCCCGCTGCCCTCGCCTCAAGCCCTCTCCAGGTTGCTCGGTCCCGGGCGAAGCTTCGCCGCGTTCCCAACCGCCAAAGGCGGTTTTCCACCGAGCCGTCCCTCTGCGGGCCGTCCGTCGAGCCTGCACCGCCCCCGACGCGTCCGTCTGCAGTCAGCGTGCGTTGTGTTGGATGCTTGTGGCCAAGTCGGGTACAGCAAGGTGAAACGTAGTGAAGAGGTCAAGGTTGCGGTACAGGAGTTCTACCCAAGATCTTCCGATGGCCGACCCATCTGAGTTTCTCTCGTCACAAGACCCCCGTCACGGACTTCAAGTTCCCCTTCGGACGCCACGACCGCACCAACGGTAACCCAAGTACTCCGGCGACATCAAGACCGACCCCGGAGCGGAACGTCGAACCCCGGAATCCGAACCTGACGGAACGACAAGTCTTCTCCCCTCGGCACGTCAAGTGCCTCGTCCCGAACGCCATGACCGACAACATGACCCGGAGGCCCCGGATGCGCCAAGACCTACCCCGGAGTCCGAGAACGTTCCCGCCGAGACCAATCCGTCGAACCCTGGACCCCGAGACCGATCCCGGACCCCGAACCCCGGAACCCCCAAGATCGTCGAGAACCCTAATGTGTGAACCCCTTCCCGAAACCCTATTTTATAACATGATAACAACTGATGCATATTAATCATTCACCTTGCATGCATGCTTTCATGTGGTTTGGGGGCCTTACGCCGATTCACCTAATCATTAATATGGGGCCCATATGCGGGCAAATCTAGCCTTATATTGGCCTTATTTAAATTTGTGTAGCGAACCCGGTGCTATCTTCTGCCATGGTAAACAACATTTAAATTGCGGGGGATCTAAACAACATGAACCTATTAATTAATTGTCGGGACCCCGGTTCCACTTAATATTGACCTAATTGCATTGCACCTTCGCCATGCCATGCATCATACATGCATCATGCCGACCTTCTGCCGTTGTTTTAAATATTGCATCCGGTGTTTCTTCTAGTGTTTTGGTTCTTCGCGGATAAGGCCGTTGAGTTGATGTGAGCTTCGCCCCGATCTTCGGTTGAACCCTTCGACAATGTTTTCAGGCGAGCATCTCCCCCTTTCTACCTATCTTACTTTTATAGTCTTTACTCCCTCTTGTTGATCTATTGCTACCTGTGTTGCGATGCTGTAGTTTCCGTACCTGTGATATACCATGCAGCCCTATATCGCCTTGGACACACCCTATTACCTGTTGTTTGGTAGATAGTTGGACTTGCGCGTCGTAGTTGCTTGCTCAAGCGCTGATGTGTGTCGTCAAGTGCCACAGTTGCTGATGTATTACCGCATGTTGATGTTGGAGATGATTCTAGTTTTACTTATCGTCACTTTAATTTCTGTTTAACAACTAAAATTGAATAAGCAGAGGCATCGGTGGGTGATAGATAATATTTGGTTTCCGAACGCCCACTTGTGTCCCGTAAGACCCCGAGTACTTGATACCTGTTCCTTGATTTATCGCGCTATCCACATCCGGGAGGTATATGGGACCCTGAGCCAGAGCTTGATTCAGTCTTATTTCTTGGGGCCACAAACTAGTTTGAGGTTTTATTTACGATCCTGTACTTATGCCATGCTACTTTCTGTATTTAAATTGTGCGAGGAGCACACTGTACTGTTTAGGATCGGGACACGATTCCGCGGTGTCGACAAGCCCAGCCACACTTTCGGGTTCCCGATGCTCACAGCCGTATACCCAAACCTTGAGCCCGTCTCGAGTCACCGTTTCATGGATCTACTTAAGGTGGCCCCAAATATTTCTGAATCCTGTGATTGTTCAATGAAAGCCTCGTTGGGTTTTGTTTTGGTTTTCCGAGGTTGATCGAGCGTGTTGCTATTGGTGCACCCCGGCCGGGTAAAACTTTCTGAAAGCCGTGTCCGCGGATATGGACGACTTGGAGCACAGTATCTCGATCATAGACAAGCATAACTAAAGTTTACTGCTATAAATTTGACTTTATAATGACTAGTAATCAGCTTCACTATAATGGAATGGCTAATAATACTGCCCACAATTGCTTGCTTGGAATTGTCGCTTGCGACCATTGTACCTGACTAGTAAGTATTGCAACTACAACGAAATGGCTGAATAAAAGTACCAACAACTGCTGGGTTTCGGGATTACATCATGCTATCTGTATCTGATTAGTAATTGCTGCAACTACAACGGAATGATTAACTAAAAGGGCCCACTGCTTACTTTATCAGGACGATTATCTATACCTGACTAGTAATTGCTGCAACGATAACCAAATAAGTAAAACTGCCAACTGTGTGAGTTCCTCGGTTGACTTCCTCGTTTGGTCTCGAGGGGGAAACACCAGGATGGGTTTGTTTGGTGCTAGCTTTAGGTTGGATCCGGTTAGGTCATTCTTACCCCTCTCTGATATCCGCCAGTTGTATCGAGTCTCTATAGGTTGTTTAGTGCATGCTGCCGCTGCCGCTTCAGTCCACCACACCTATGTAGGCGAGGACCGCCGAATTCTAGCCTCTGCATCGCCTCGATCGACGCCCTTCTTTTTCCTTTGCCCTTTGTCGGCACCCCTTTTGTTTAAGGTGTTTTGAGATCGACGTCGTTAGGTGGTTACCCTTCCGCTTGGCTCGCAGGGTTATGGACGCCATTGGTTATTCTTCAGGGCTCTTAGCCCCATTTGCATCTTGTCCGTAGTCGGACGCCCCCTCTTTTCAAGGTGATTTGGATCTTTGTACCGTATATCTGTATCCTTGACTCATGGAGTCGCTGTTATATATATATGTTCTGTGGGTCCCATCGAGGACTGTTGTGTAATGTTATTACTTCATTTTCCACCCGCACGAAAGTGCCTGGTGGGCACCTTTGAATCGTTTCTATGCGGGTTTGGCGAATTTTGCTCAAACTTGCATAGGTCCGATTCTGAGGGTGTTACACATGGAGGGAGGTTGTACATCCATACAAACACGGGCCAAATGCTGTGCGTGCTGCTCTGGCTACCGAACGGATTGAGTCCATCGGTGCTCGCACCAAGCCTGATGTTCCTCGAATCTCCACCAAATTCTGGGATTTCGAGGTCCAATGCTTTCCACTGGCTAGCATCTGAAGGGTGCGTCAGCAGCTCATCCTTTTCGGGGTCATCATCATCTCCTGGGTTCTTCCTTTCTGCATGCCATCGCATGAGCCTCGCTTCCTTAGGGTCCGTGAAATAGCGCTGCAGACGAGGAGTGATAGGAAAGTACCATACCACTTTTCGAGGTGCTTTCTTCCCTTTCTTGTATCGACTCACGCCGCACACTGGAAATGTGGTTTTCTCCGTGTCCTCGCCCCGATAAATGATGCAATCGTTGATGCATACGTGATATATAACGTGCGGTAGATCGAGAGGACAGACGATTTTCTTGGCATCCTCGATACTAGTTGGACATGTGTTCCCCTCCGGGAGACGATCGTGCCAGAATGCCATCATATCGTCGAAGCTTGCGTCGCTCAATTTGTGCTTTGCCTTCATCTCCATAGCCTTGAGCGTTACATTCAACCGGGTATCATCGGGCATGCATCCTTCATACAATGGAGTAACCGCGTCTTTCTCAAGTTGCGCAAGCTTGACTTTCTCTCTAGATGCAGCCCTGGCGTTACTCGTCTGCTTGAGAAGCAGCTCTTGCACATAAGGGTCCCGCACCCAGCCCGACGTTGTTCCATCGTCGTCTGCTCCTCCGGCATCTAGATCATCATCATCCCGGTCTGCTTCCGCACCTTCACCATCTCCAGGAGACTCTTCATCATCTCGCCCGTTCTCGCCGTGATGATGATCATCGTCATGTTGGCCACCTTCACCTTCTCCATCATCTACGTCATCGCTTATCCAACGAGTGTATCCATCCATGAAACCATGGCGGAGCAGGTGCGCTTGCAGATTCTCGGAATCTGGGTCAATCACCCAGTTGAGTTTGCATCTTCTGCACGGACATCTTATATCTGTCTTGTTATTTCGTATCATGTCGGCCGTCGCACATTTCAAAAATCTAGCCACAATGCCTTCGCTCATTATGCGGACCATTTTTGCCTGCACGGTGTACACGGTACAATTTTGAAGTCTATTAGAACAACATAATGAATGCATGCATGCAATGGTCGATAGAAAATTTCGGCATGACCTATCCTAAAATTAGGACCTTTGCGAAATGCCAAATTCTTGACAAAATGGAAATGAATCAACATTTTGGCAAAACAAATGGCAACTTGTTCACATACAAACACAAGAGAGAGAGATCGAGACCGATCCATACACACATGAACATATCATTATCCTCTCCATACGCACATGCATGAGCATCATCGATACTCTCCATATACACACACACACATATGACCATCCTCTCCACATACACACATCATGAGCATCGATCATCTACATACATATGAGCACATCATCCATATACACATGAACACATCCTTACATGGACAACTTACCGAGATGAGAGACCGATCATGAGAAAAGATGGAAAGGAGAGGTGCGCGCGTCGACCGGAGAAGGAGATGAGAGACCGGAGACCTCCTCTATTACTTATGTAACATCCAAAGCAAGTTTTACATGCTAAAAATGGTGAATGGGTGGATAAATTGAGGTGGGAAGGAGAAGATCCCGACTAGATATAAGGAGGAAGAAGAAGGGGAAAGTGAAGTGTGGGGTGGTGGATGTGTGGTCACACATGTGCACATAAAGTGCTGTCCTAAAAAATCTAAACATCCGTGGCGCACACGGCCCTAGTGCGCCACAGGGAGTAGACACAACTGTGGTGCACTAGGCCATGTGCGCCACAGATGTTCCTACTCCCAGTGGCGCACTAGGCTGAGTGCGCCACAGAAGTTTGTGGCCGTTTCACAGCAGAGGGGGCGTGCGCTTAGGCGTAGCGCACCCCCCCATGTGCGCCACAGATGAGACTAACAACCGTGGCGCACATGACCCTAGTGCGCTACAGATGTTTGGCGTGCGGCCAACAGGCCCCTGGCCCACACACATCTGTGACGCACTATAGTCATGTGCACCACGGTTGTTCTAGTTACTAGTAGGGCACTACCCACAGGTGAGCCACGCCTGTTTTAGCCGTGGGGCACTTCAACCATGTGAGCCACGGATGTGCTGATTACCTATAGCCGTTTTCCTAGTAGTGGGGGCACGTTGGACTCGGAAGGGAGGTGTATAAATAACATACGACATAAAGAATACCCCTTGCCAATCGAGAGGATGAGAAAAGCAGTACAGGCTGTTAAAGATGGGGACTTCATTCCCGATAGAGAGAATGATGAGCTCACACTCGCCCTTGGAAATAAGGAACATGATGGACGAACACGAGGCACAAGAGGCTCCCAACCACGGAGGACTGGGTTTCCCGAAGAGAGGAAGAAATATCCTGATAGAAGCCGTTAGAGGAGAAAGGATAGGGTGGAAGTTGAAGCAAATAGTCAGAAAGAGCGAATGCGTTTAATTGAAGAACGATTAAAGCAACAACAAGATGAAATTAACGCACTTAAAGAGCAAAGTACTACCGGCCCATCTCAGCAGCACACTGCATTCGATGCTACCGGCCTATCGAATAATCGAAAAAGCAGTGTGGCTTCCACCGAGGTCCCGGGTGATGATAATGGCGATAACGATGATGCCCCGACGATGGCTCCTGTTGGCTACCCAGTGGATGATATCACAGAGATGAAACACTGCGAGCTACATGTCAAAGTTTTGAACATATCAATGAAGGTGGCGGTCGGCTATGCCTTACCAATTGGACCCACACCAACTTACCACTGTCGTCCGGTTCCAGAGGGCTACGCTGTTGTCGGCGTGGATGAAATCATGCCCACCTTTGAAGTTTTGGATCTTCATTACCCTGCAGGTGAAGGGGATGTGATCGCATCGAGACGCAAAACGTCACCATTCTATGGCCAAGGAATGTATCGTGCTTCAAATCACACGCCAAGGCCATCTTCGCCGCCTCACCCGTCTCAGCCGAGGTCGCCGCCGCCGGCAGCCGCCTTCGCCGCCTCACCAATCTCCAACGCAGCCATCGCCATGGAGCCATCGCCGGCGCCTCGAGGTAAAGCGTAAGCGCATCGCCATCGTGCCTCGTAAGCGGTCATGAAACGTAAACAAGAGCCTCTTCCAAAAGTACCAACGGTTCCTCCCAAGAGAGCTTATGATCAGATCAAGAGGAGATCATGGTGATCATTGATGCGAAACGACATGCTGCTAAGCCGAGGCGGCCGAAAGAGCCGTGTTCCCCAAAGACCAAAGAAGAAAAAGCCAAAGTGTTGAAAATGCTAAAGACTCTTCATCAACCGAGCCAAAGCTGTCATCGACTATGAGCATTCTATTCTCAAGTCACATGCACAAAAAGCCTCAAGATCAAGATCGATGCAAGCGAAATCTGTTGCCCAGCTCGAGAACAAGCAAAACAGACTGCGCCTCTCAAGGTGATTTCCCAAACCAATGTGGGTCGAGCAAATATGGGGTAAGAGCAAGATGATCCAGAGGTAGTGCACTGTCACGGAGAAGCTGCTGCTCAAGGTATGAGTATTGCCAGATTTATCCCGCTTAGAGTTCTTCCCCGTGAGTGAAATAGCATACAAATACCAGTACGACAAACCTCTCGTCAAACCTGAGGAGGTAAACAATCTTCCAACAAAAATACGAAGATTGCATAACTGGTACTTGCATGCCACAAAGGCCGGGGCTAACTGGATAGTGCTGAAGGTTACAAAAAAGCATTATGGGAAAGATATGGATGACATGATATCCATTGAATTTTATGAACTATTTCAATTATTCAATCAAGACGCCTTGGACAAATCGATCATCGCGTTTATTGTCTGTAAGTACTAATTCTGTAATTAATTTAGTCTCCAGCTATCTCACCTTGTTTATTGCATGTATATAATCATACTGTAATATGCAGAATGAAGATTCTCGAATGCAGCAGAGGACAAATCTATGACATTGGCTTCATTGACCCATATTGGGTTCATCAAGCTAATCTCAAAACAAACCCCCAGGATACGGAGGATAATATAGTACACGCGTTAAGGTTTCAAGAAACCAAAAGGGATATACTATTTCCTTACAACTTCGAGTGAGTGTTATTGTCTTGTATACACTTTCTAATTCTCTTACTCGATGTTAAGTATATAATTAATTAGTTATGCATTCGCAGCTACCACTATATTCTGTTAATCATTCAACTTGACAAAGGGCGTGTACTAGTCATGGACTCGAACATAAACCCCTTGAGACGAGGAAGGACATGCAGATACTTCTCCAGCGGTAATTCTAATCATTACGACACTATATCGGCAATGTTCGTGAATTTTATGATATCAAGTACTTAATAACTTATTTTATTCGTTTTCTACGCTTGGAAACGGTTCACCAACAAGGCTAGGGGTGTTTGGAAAGAGGAGCTTACATTTCAACCACTAAATGTAAGCACCACTAGCTATATCCGCGCATCTCTTTGATTCTAGTTTTGATACAGTTATTATAATGCTTGATTATTATTTTGATTGAACTCTGTTCTCGTAAAGTGCCTGACGCAGGACCAGGTAACAATCTAGGTGGATACTATGTTTGCGAGTTCATCCAGCAGACGTGCGATGAGAATGGCAGAAATTTAGAGCAACTCCACGTACGTAAACAATTTCTATAGTTTTTAATTATAATCAAATTGTGTTTAGTTTCATTCGTATAGGATGACTCCTTTTTTAAATCAGATCGAACGTCTACGGGACGGTCTTCTGCCAAAGGATCGCGTACGAGCAATTCAGGAGGAATTGGCGGGTTCTTGGATGCAGAAGTCCTAGACCCAAAAGGGGAATACTACTCGGCTGTGTATAGACAGGGATTGTAAAAATAGCAACTTTGAAGGAATTGGCCGGTAGCATCGAATAGCAACTTTTGTATGTAGTGCATGAACTCGATCCGTGTATTGAATGTAATATTGTCATGATATTCATGATGTAATATAAGGTTCCTTCATTGATAAGTGCAAATCACTAAATAAACAATAAAACAACCTAAATGAATTCTCTGCCGCATCACAAAAAGTGGCGAAAATGCTGCCGCGGCAACAAAATGTGCCAAAATGAAATCTCTGCCACGGCAGAAGGTTATTAGTCCCGGTTCGTGTTACGAACCGGGACTAATGCCCCACCCCCCTTGCCATCTGCCGCTGCCACGTGTGCACCCTTTTGTCCCTGTTGGTGGGGAAACCGGGACTAAAGGTTAGGGCTTTAGTCCCGATTGCCCCGTCCCGGTTGGGCAACCGGGACTAAATCCCCATACCAACTGGGACCTATAGCCCCGTTTCCACCAGTGCTTATAACACTACTAGAAAAACCATCTTCCGTTCGATCACTGGAAGCCCAGCAGTCCCGACCCGTCACGAACCGCGACTAGTGCTAGCACTAGTCCCGGTCCGTGAGGCCCCCAACGGCTAGAAAATGACATACTCATTAGTCCCGGGCCGGACCAGAGTATTAGTCCCGGCCCGTAATACGGCCCGGGACTAATAACCTGGAGCATATGGTGGCCATTTTTCGTGGACTATTAGTCCCGGGTCGTATCACGGCCCGGGACTAATTGTCTATTACTATATATACAGCTCCCTGTCCAGCTGCCCTAAAGCATATGGTGACCATTTTTCTCAAACAAAGCAAGAGAGTTCATGCCATTTTTTTCTCAAGATTTAGTTTGCAACATCTAAATTCAAAGCTTTAAAAGGTTAGAACTTCATTCTTTCATCTCTTATTGCTACTTTAGCTCTATATAATGCTCTAGAAGTATAGAGATATGGATCAAATGCATGCATGTTCTAGAAGTAGCTAGAAGGATTTTGATATATATGTGTAACAAATTTTGATTAGGCACATAGTTACTGAAAATTGAAATGTGTAATTTTAGAGTTTCAGAGCTTAGAATGGAATGAGGTTTTCACTGATGGAACAATAATAAAAAACTCCACATTTATCATGTTGATTGTTTTCCAATTCACAAATTGGTGCATGTAAATTTTTCAAAATTCAAAATTAGTGCTCTAGAAGCTCTCAATATAACTTGTAATAATTTTATCATGTTGTGTAATGGTTTTGATATATTTTACTATAATGCGATGGTCCGGAATGGATGTACAGATCGACCGACGCCCTGGCGAGTTCATTAATGGCGTGCATGAATTCATCCGTGTTGTGATGCAAACAAGCACAATGGTTTTGTATTCTGTCCATGTAATGGATGTAGGAATCGAAGGATTACTCGACTCAAAACCCTTCACACCAATTGTTGAAGTCCGGCTTCATGCCCAGTTATAATTGTTGGACCAAGCACGAAGAGAGAGGGGTTATAATAGAAGACAATGAAGAAGAGGGGGAGGATGACAACTATCATGGTTTCCCTGAGTACAGAGATACTTCCATGGGGGATGCTGAAGGGGAGGATGAAGAAGATACACATGATGTAACCCGCTGATGATCTTGGTCGGACCATTGCCGATGCACGAAGAGATTGTGAAACTGAAAAGGATAGGGAGAAGTTCAATCACATGCTAGAGGATCACAAAAAGTTGTTGTAACCAAATTGCGAAAATGGTCTGAAAAAGCTGGGCAACACACTGGAATTGCTGCGATGGAAGGCTGAGTGTTCTATACCTGACTCCTCATTTGAAAAGTTGCTGAAAATGATGAAGAATATGCTTCCAAAAGATAATGTATTGCCCAAGACATACGGTTAAAAAAGGTTGTCTGCCCTCTAGGTTTAGAGGTTCAGAAGATACATGCATGCCCTAATGGCTGCATCCTCTACCACGGTGAGGAGTATGAGAATTTAGATGCATGCCCGGTATGCACTTCACTTTGGTATAAGGTTAGACGAGATGACCCTAGTGACGTTGAGGGCGAGCCCCCCCGGAAGAGGGTTCCTGCGAAGGTGATGTGGTATGCTCCTATAATACCACGGTTGAAACGCTTATTCAGAAACAAAGAGCACGCCAAGTTGTTGCGATGGCATAAAGAGGAATGTAAGTCAGACGGGATGTTGAGACACCCCGCTGATGGGTCGCAATGGAGAAAAATCGATAGAAAGTACCCGGACTTTGCATATGACGCAAGGAGTTTAAGGTTTGGTCTAAGTACAGATGGCATGAATCCCTTTGGGGAGCAGAGCTCCAGTCACAACACCTGGCCCGTGACTCTATGCATCTATAACCTTCCTGCTTGGTTGTGCATGAAGCGGAAGTTCATTATGATGCCAGTCTTGATCCAAGGTCCGAAGCAACCCGGCAACGACATTGATGTGTACCTAAGGCCATTAGTGGAAGAACTTTTACAGTTGTGGCACGAACCCGGGATACGCGTGTGGGATGAGCACAAGGTGAAGAATTTAACCTCCGAGCATTGCTTTTGAACAATCAATGATTGGCCTGCTCTTAGTAACCTTTTAGGACAACAAACAAGGGATACAATGCATGCACACACTGTTTAGATGAGATCGCAAGTATATATTTGGAACATTGTAAGAAGAATGTATACAATGAGCATCGCCGATTTCTTTTGGCCAAGCATCCCTTAAGAAAGAAAGGCAAGCATTTCAACGTTCGCATGTCACCAGACGAAGCCTAAGGAGCGTACTGGTGCTGATATATTTGATATGGTCAAAGATTTGGATCAACTGGTAACCTTTGGAAAGGGTCCTGGAGGAAAATCTGTTCCGAAAGACGCTAAAGGACACGCACCCATGTGGAAGAAGAAATCTATATTTTGGGAGCTACCATATTGGAAATTCTTAGAGGTCCGCTCTGCAATCGATGTGATGCATGTGACGAAGAATCTTTGCGTGAACGTGCTAGGATTCTTGGGCGTGTATGGGCAGACAAAAGATACACCGGAAGCACGAAAGGACCATCAACGTATGGAAGACCCAGATGGCCTGCATCCAGACGCGCCCTAGGGAATCCTGAAAAGGGATGACGAACACGAGGCAAAGGCGCCGGTGTCTCGTGGAAGAAAGGGTTTCCTCTGTACGATGCTAGTTACAGAAGCCGTCAGAGAAAGAAGGACTGGGAGGCAGACCGGATCTCCAGGGTAGAGCAGGACCTAGCTGATCTGAAGAACCTCATGCATGAAATTAGCCAAAGGCTGCCGTTGTCAACTCACCAGCGGTCTGATGATCCTGCATTGGATCTTAGCCAACGGAGAAGCAGCGTGGCTTCCACGGAGGTCCGTGCTGAGCACTGCTGGATGATGCACCGGCTCCTCACTACCCCGTGGATGATGTCAGAGAGATGGCACAATGTGAGCTACATCAGCCAATGAACAACCTGTCCTTCAAGGTGGCGATCAGCACTGCTTTACCTTGTCTACCTGGAGCACTCCACCATTCACTTCCGATTCCACCATACTATGCTCGTGTCACGGTGGATGACATAGTGGAGGATTTTGCGGACCTAGAGATTGAAATCGCTACGCCTGAAGGCCTTACGAAACTAGGAGATGTCAAGCGCAACATCATTCTATGGAATAAGAAGTACATCAAGTTTCCAGGCTCGGCGCCAAGGCCACCGACTCCAAGGAATCCAAATCCACCCCGCATCGAATATCGTCAACCTCCAAGTCCACCCCAACCCGATTATCGCCAACCTCCAAGTCCACCCCGCCCCGCTGACGATCGCCGCAGCATGAGTACATCAAATCGATCTCCGCCTCCGCCTCCGTGCAATACTACTACCTCGTCGAAGAAACGGAAGTTCGACGGTCCGCCGCGCCCCACATCGAAGAAATGTCAAACGTCGAAGATAGTCGATATTCCGCCGACTCTTCCAAAGAGACCTTATGACAAGACCGACGAGGAAACTAACGCGGATGTGGCTGCCCAAGTTAAGGCGCATTTTGCACCCAAAAAGCCTGAGCCAAAGCCGGTATATAACGAAAAAACAAAAAAGTGGGCTAAGTCCTTTCTTGAGCAACCATCCCAGATATCGATGAATCTGGAATCAGACTATGACCGGGAGATTATTAAGCAAGCACAGAAGAAAAAAATCACAAGTGCAAAAAGCGGGAAGCAAGTTGCCCAGCTCGGAGCACAGAAGAATCAATCGATCGCCCCGCTCAAAGTCATTTCAGACCTCGACAAGGCCTTCAGAGCTGAAATGGATATGGACATGCAAATAATGGACCCTAGAGCCCGTAATAGTGCTGCACTTATGGGAATCACTGTATCGCAGGCCAAAGCACTTGCTAACGAAGCAAATATGTCTCTTGGTCAATATTTAGGCTATGAAGATACGCCAGTGGGTCAGATAGTACGGCAGTATGTCCAAGGGCAGCCTCTAGTCAGTAATGAGGAGCTCACGCATCTATCCACACATATGCGAAATCTGCATGAATGGTACATGTCGCAAGCAGAAAAAAGCATCATAAAGATTGGTTTCCGGTGGACATTAGAAAGGAGCATCACTTCAAACCATACTCGACTGATTCAAATGACCGAACTGTTTGAGTTATACAACCAGCTACCGACAAATCTATCATTGGTTGCTACCGTCGTAAGTTATTTATTTCTATAATTAAGTTTGTAGCTTTAGCTCGTTCATTGCATTTAATATATTATCCTAACTATATATCCTTTTGTATGATGATATTATATTCCGCAGAATGAAGATGCTTGAATGCAAAAGAGCTAGAAGATACGACGTTGGGTTCATTGACCCATATATCATTAATGAATATACGTTAAAGAATAACCCCAAAGACGTGGAGGAAGACCTGTCCAGGTTCTTAACCGAGCATAATTTTGTTAAGGAAATACTATTTCCTCACAACTTCAAGTGAGTGTTTATATCTTGTACACATTTTATTTTTGCTTACTGGATGAGCTATGCATGTATGCTTATGTAAATATCCGCAGATTCCACTGGATCTTGCTAAACATTCAAGTTGACAAGTCCCTAGTCGAATTCCACGACTCATTAAGTTGGGACCAAGAGAAGTGGAGCGACATGAAAGCAATGCTCCATAAGTAATTTCAATCATTATCGCATTATATCATCCTCTTTCATTCATTTCTTGATATCAAGTAACTAATAACTCCTTTGTTCATTTTCTTTGCCGAGCAGGTGTTGGACACGGTTCAGACAGAAAATACCAGGTCCATTCAAAGAGGAGCTAACTTATAAAATGGGAAGAGTTTACAGCAGCCACCGGGAACTCATTTATGTGGATACTACGTCTGCGAGTACATCCATGAAGTTGACCAAAGGAGCGTAAAGTTGACTCACATTATATTTATGATTTGCGGGAGACACTAGAGCCAGACCAGCGCATAAGAGCAATTCAAGAGGAGCTGACGGGATTTATGATGAAGGAAGTCCTTGATGTACATGGAGAGCATTATGCGCATGACGTGGAACTCGATTTGCCTTAGTCATCTCCATCTAGCTCATATGATATATATATTCATCAATGACCATGTAATTTTCAAAACATTTCTTCCTTTTGATATGATTGATTATATGTATGCTTGCAAGGGATCGATCTTATATAAATGCATCGACATGTAGTGTGTATGTAGTAGCGTATAATATATCTACTGAAATATATGTTTGTTAAGTTATAGTGAAACACAAAACGAAAAGGAACAAAATGGCAAAAAAAAGGAAATACACAATCTCTTGCGCGGCAGAGAAATGTAGTGTTTCTTTGCCGCGGCAGGAAACCTTTTAGTCCCGGGTGGTGTTACAGCCCGGGACTAGAGGGTTCCCCCTGGCGCAACAAACAGCCACGTGGCTGTTATCGTCAAGGGTTTTTACCGGGACTAGAGGGGGGGCCTCTAGTCCCGTTTTCGTAGTCCCGGGCCCAAAACCGGGACTAAAGCCAGTTGCGGCCCGGGACTGTAGGCCCTTTTTCCACCAGTGTAAGCTGGGTGTGGCCTCCTCCCGTAGACGAGGTGGGACTAAACTTCGTGTAGCATCACCGGTCAACAGCAGCCTAACATCCCATCCCCCTGAGAAGCCCCTCAGGAAGGCATGGCGATCGCTAGCTCTGATACCAGATGTTAGCGTTCACTTGGCCAGCCCAGCACTCAGCCCATGTTCTGGATGTTCATGCGCTCACAGCCCAACAATAAGAAGAGATCCCACTCCATCCCAAAAGCCCAGACTGATGGAATGGAGGAATCTCTCCCTTATAAGCTAGGTGTGGCCTCCTCCCGTAGGCGAGGTGGGACTAAACTTCGTGTAGCATCACCGGTCAACAGCAGCCTAATATCGATGTTAGTGTTCACTTGGCCAGCCCAGCACTCAGTCCATGTTCTGGACGTTCATGCGCTCACAGCCCAACAATAAGAAGAGACCCCACTTCATCCCAAAAGCCCGGACTGATGGGAGGAAGGAATCTCTCCCTTATAAGCTAGGTGTGGCCTCCTCCCATAGGCGAGGAGAGGTGAAATTTTTTTAGTGTCAAATAAGAAAACATATTAAAAAGTCGTGTCAAATAAGAATTTTTTTTCTATATTTTAAGACGAAAGGGAGTACTTCTTATGATACTAGCACTATGGCAAGCCTTAGGACACTAGCCAGACTTTTAGTGATACGGACAAAGTGCGCCTATGATCCCTGTCTAACGCCTTTTGAATTCTCTTGTGTAATTACTCACCAAAAGAATATTCGTGTCTAATTTATATATACTAGCTGAATGCCCGTGCGTTGCTACGGTCTTATTCATTTAACTTTTTACTACTTATTCAAACATATCGTACCCATGCAAACTTCAGCTTTTAAACTGATTTACCCGGTGCTTATTCAAACATAACATACCCGAAAACTTTAGCTTGTTCAAATGATTCACCGGCATTTACTTAAGAAAAGTAAACTCTCTTATTTTTACGGTGGAAAGATAATGATTTTTGACAACATAATGAAAAACTAAATAGGGTTTTCTGTTCAGAATAAAAGAGGCCACGGAAACACCACTTAAATAATGAAGGTAGTTGTACGTGAAAAAAGAAACCTACGAATGCTTACATTTATGCATGCAAATAATATCAACAATTTAACACAACCATTATAAGCTAAACACCAAGGTGCCACTCTCACGGTAATGGTGTCGGATGTACAGACATCAACGGCTGCAACTAACAGCCATGAAATTTTTATGGGCTATTAAATGTCATGAACATGTCAGATAATAACTGAGAGCCAAAAAACAATTTGCTTGCTAAAAAAGCTACTCCCTCCGATCCATATTAGTTGACTTCAATTTGGATGTGTCTATACAAAAACATGTCTAGATACATCTAAATTGAAGTCAACTAATATGAGTCGGAGGGAGTATTAAAAGTTTAAGACACTCTCCTACCTTCTAAAAAGTAAGGTAGTATTTGATACTATATCATGTTTGCTACAGTACATGCTTAGTCCACACTTGAAATCTGACTATTTTTCTCTTCCTCGCAAGCGTGAGGAAGTAACTAAGCACCTTGGTACATTTTCCACTTTTTTTGAATATATTGACAAAAAAAGGGAAGTTGAAAAGTACCCAACACAATATTTTAGGTATGTGCATGCACCTGAACTCAGCTAAAAACGACTGTGAATCAATGTCAGAATACGCATCGTAGAACTTGATTCATTATCTAAAACACTAAAACTTATTCGTGTGGTAGATTGGGTACACAACAAACTCTGAAGAAACTTTCACCGATGACGATCGCTCACACCATAATCAACACAATGAACTGAACTTATTAACTCATCGTTGTATCAAGCTTCTACAACTTGCAGAGCTTGGGGAAGGTGTCCGACATGAACTTCCGTGCAACGTTGATGCTCCCCTTGATCTTTATCTTACCACTGCATAGCAATCAGAAATCAAACAGGCCAATCATAATTCTCGAACAAAAGCTCTTAACCAGGGAAGGAAAGTTTGTGATACTTTTGTTCTAGTTCTCACTGTATATACCTTATATGTGCCATATGTGGGTTCAGCTTGCCGGTAAGAATTTCTTGAGCAACATGAACCAAAATCGAGGAGAAGCTGGGATATGGAGACATCAGCCTTGTCCTAGGTCCTAATTGTTTTTTCTGATTGATTAACAATATATATACTAGACGTTGGATGTAATCTGAAGTAAAGTGTGTGATCTGCATAGCAATCAAACAGCAGTGTGCCGATGAAGATGAAATAGACCAAGATATCTGTCAAAAATTTCTATGGAACAAAAAAAAAAGATTGAACGAATCCAATCAATGATTATGAAGAGACCTGCCCATCTAAATAACCTTGTAATAATCAACTAAGCCTCGGAACACAACCTAGAGGAAGAAGAATCGGACCACGGGTCAATTAAAAGACAGTAGCAGAATTAGATGTGAAACAGTCCCTAAATTGTTCCTGTAGACACTGAAATTCTGAACCAATCACAGGGAAGAGTATATCAAGTACTTGATGTGCACAAACAAATATACTCTATTGAGAAATAATTAGAGAGGATATGATGGAGAAATCTGAACCAACAATGGAGAGAACAAAAAGGATCCTTATACGCTGAGAACACAATCCCATCTTGAGCCACTTGTTTTCTTTCCGCCTGTCAGTACCTCCGTTTAGCATAAGCTGTGGCCAAGAAAAGAAAACCAACCAAATTGGGGATGAACTGGGGATTCGGTGCACCTAGCCATCTCTAGATCTTCTCTGCTTTGCTTGGATCTTCTTTGCTAGATCCTCAACCGAATCATCTTTCACACGTCTGCAAAAGCTCGTCTCGGTCCGTAAGCAACGAGGCTCATAGCTGTCGGGCGGCATGGGGCATGGTCTCTGACCGGCCGGATTAGACGGCGGGGCGGCACACGGCTGTGTCGCCCACTAAGACGGCGCGATACAGAGTTGTCGCAACCTGCAGAAAAGCAATGGCAGTGACGACCGAGGTGGCACCGTGGTGGTTTGATTGGAGAAGCACCGGCTGCTCGCGGCGAAACCCCACGTGCCAATGTCGTCCGGCGAAACCACGTACCGACGGGCTCTGCTCTCTAGCCATCGGTAATGGAGATCAAGGAACTTGCACGTCAATGAAGCGCTCGCCGTCGAAGCTCGCAGATACGCCACCCTAAATACGTCTCAATCGGATCCTCAACAAAGAAACTGAGTCGATCGGTTCGCGAGTCGTCGAGGAAGATTGTGCTGTCAGGCGGGTATATTTGAGCGTAGCAACCCTATGAGGCGCACTCGCCTAGGAGACCGGACTGGATAAGTACATGTGCTCGTAAACGTGTTGGATTCTGACACGACGGTAGGAGCGAACATACGTTTTGGACTCAGAAGAGTATAGGATAGGAGCGACGGACGAAACCACCGTACGGACGAAGTGACGAAAACCACGCTAAGATAAATTATATAGTAGATAGAGATAGATAGATAGATAGATAGAGAAGAGATAGAGATTTGTGCAACGAGCCTTGTAATTTTGGTAGGCGCCATTGCGTGAGCCGTGCGATGTTCATAGGGATCAGATCTGATCAAAAAGAGCGAGGGCTACGCAACAACAAAAAAAAAAAACAAGAGGGTAAAAGTAAACAAATATGGAGGATTAAAAAGTCACAAGACCCGATCGAGAAATAATCATAAGATCGATCTGAGCAAGCTATTACACCTGGCGGCGGCGCGGCCATGGCGCCGAAGACGGCGTCAACGTACGGTTCGTCCTTCGTCCGAGGCTCGCACAGGTTCCATATCGTCGGCTACAGCGAGCGAAAGGCTCTCGCCGGCGTCATCGCGGGCAACTCTTCCTCTGTCCGGTCCGGGGACTTCGAGGTCGGCGGCCACACGTGGGCCCTCAGTTGCCGCTTTGGGAAACAAGGGCTAGCCTCCGTCTCCCTCAACCTGGTCAGCACCAAGCACGTCACCGCCATGGCCAGCCTGAGGATCGACGACCCGCGCGGCAGGTGGCCCGCCGCCGTGTGGCGAAGCGATGGGCTCGCAGCCACAGGTCAAGGCTGGAGGTGGGAGCTTTCACTCTCAAAGGCGTTCTGTGGTCATGAGGAGCGCTATGTGGAAGACGACCACCTCGCCATCCTCTGCGTCGTCGATGTCCTCGATCTTAGAGCTGCCCGTGCACATAACTGCTGCTTCATCTCACCGGTGCCGCCGCCAACCTTGTCCCGGGATTTCTTCGGCCTTCTTTTGCCGCCACCAAAGTCGAAATCACCGCCGGAGACAGTGCAACGACACAGGAGGTCCGACGTAACATTCATCGTTGAGGGGACCGAGATCCACGCCCACAAGATCCTTCTTGCCATGGAGTCGCCGGTCTTCGCCGCGGAGTTCCGTTGGCACAATAATGATGAGAGCAACATAATAATCACGGTCGACGACATGACCGCCTCCACTTTCAGGGCCATGCTCCGGTACTGCTACACCGGCGAGCTGCCAATAAAACCCAGAAGGAATGCGACTTTGACATGTCATTATTCTGACAAAGAGAAATGTGCTTTGAGAAGGTTTGTGTCTATGCACTACGGGAAAAAATGTCGCTGCCGTGTAGACACGTCTTTGCCGTGTGTCAAACGCACCGGAACACGGCAAAGACAGTCTTTGCCGTGTGTAACTCAGAAAATACACGGCAAAGTACGTGAACACGGCAAATTTCTGAAAAAGAACACGGCAAAGAAATATACACGGCAAAGACCCATAAAGGAACACGGCAAAGAAAATACATTCGGCAAAGTTGACAACGGCACACGGCATAGGTGTTATCACGAACGGTGGGACCCGTGACCCCACAAGTCCATTTAACGGAGGAGCTAACGTCGAGACGGTGGTCTCTTTGCCGTGTGCCCCCGGTCCTTTGCCGTGTGTATTCGGTAGTACACACAAAAAGGCCCTTTGTCGTGTGTATTCCGTAGTACACACAAGGGCCTTTGCCGTGTATTTCATGATACACGGCAAAGTCTTTTTTTCTTTTTTTTGCCTTTTATCACATTACTCTTAGGAAAATCATAAAAAAAATCATTCTAATTCAGAAAAATACAAATAATATATCAAAATTTGCAGAAAAATAAGGTCTATCTATGTACACTCAAAAATTAGATATTTATATTGAATAAGAATCTTCATGCTCGCCGTTTTGACCATCGATTTAAACATGCATAAAAAATTCAAAAACGATCGAAACAATGCGAAACCTTCGCGTGGTGTCATATTATGTTACATGGTTGCAAGGAAAAATATCAAACTTGTTATATTGAATATGTCTCAAAAAAACCTTCATAAAATGACCTATCTCATTCGAGGTTTCCTCGCTTTCGGGTCAAATGACCAATGTTATGGCTAGAATCAAGGCATAGTTTGTGATAATCTGCCCATATTGTGCATGCATGTGCCTCATGGAATGGTGAACAATGTTGCAAGAGGAAGTTTTTATTTTCGTCGCACCAAAAAGCCATTTTCAATTTTCTGAGCGAAAAAAACGAGAGATTTTATGAAGCAACCACCAAATGGATAATTTAAAATGCTACCACCCCATTTTTAAAAAATACCAGACCACCTTAAATGTACAATGTCCCAACAGGGGGATCTCAAACCTTTCCGTCCACTCCAGGTGAAAAAGACAAATTCCTGCCGAATCGGTAGAAAGTGGTTTAGATATGAACTACAGGTACATGACCGGATGGACATGATTTTTTTAAAAAATCATTTTTAGATTGACAATATGCTATTTCATCAGAGATCCAGTGAAAGTTTAGAGAGGCTCAGCTCCGAGCTAAGAATCTTCATACCCGTCGTTCGACAAAGTTTGTCGATAGTTTTAAAGAGTCATAAAAAATTCAAAAACGATCGAAATAATGCGAAACCTTCGCGTGGTGTCATATTATGTGACATGGTTGTAAGAAAAAATATCAAACTTGTTATATTGAATATGTCTAAAAAAACCTTCACAAAATGACCTATCTCATTCGAGGTTTCCTGGCTTTCGGGTCAAATGACCAATGTTATGGCTAGAATCAAGGCATAGTTTATGATAATGTGCCCATATTGTGCATGCATGTGCCTCATGGAATGGTGAACAATGTTACAGGAGGAAGTTTTTCTTTTCGTCGCACCAAAAAGCCATTTTCCATTTTCTGAGCGAAAAAAACGAGAGATTTTATGAAGCAACCACCAAATGGATAATTTAAAATGCTACCATCCCATTTTTCAAAAATACTAGACCACCTTAAATGTACAATGTCCCAATAGGGGGATCTCAAACCTTTCCGTCCACTCCAGGTGAAAAAGACAAATTCCTGCCAAATTGGCAAAAGGTTAGATATGAACTACGGTACATGATCGGATGGACATGATTTTTTAAAAATCATTTTTAGATTCACAATATGCTATTTCATCAAAGATCTAGTGAAAGTTTAGAGAGGCTCAGCTCCGAGCTAAGAATCTTCATACCCGTCGTTCGACAAAGTTTGTCGATAGTTTTAAAGAGTCATAAAAAATTCAAAAACGATCAAAACAATGCGGAACCTTCGCGTGGTGTCATATTATGTGACATGGTTGCAAGGAAAAATATCAAACTTGTTATATTGAATATGTTTAAAAAAAACCTTCACAAAATAACCTATGTCATTCGAGGTTTCCTGACTTTCGGGTCAAATGACCAATGTTATGGCTAGAATCAAGGCATAGTTTATGATAATCTGCCCATATTGTGCATGCATGTGCCTCATGGAATGGTGAACAATGTTGCAGGAGGAAGTTTTTCTTTTAGTCGCACCAAAAAGCCATTTTCTATTTTCTGAGCGAAAAAAACGAGAGATTTTATGAAGCAACCAAATGGCTAATTTAAAATGCTACCACCCTATTTTTCAAAAATATTAGACCACCTTAAATGGACAATGTCCCAACGGGGGGATCTCAAACCTTTCTGTCTAGTCCAGGTGAAAAAGACAAATTCCTGCCGAAACTACAGGAAGTGGGTCAGATATGAACTACAGGTACATGCTCTGATGGGCATGATTTTTTACAAAAATAATTTTTAGGTTCACAATATGCTATTTTATCAGAGATCCAGTGAAAGTTTAGAGAGGCTCAGCTCCGAGCTAAGAATCTTCATACCCGTCGTTCGACAAAGTTTGTCGATAGTTTAAAAGAGTCATAAAAAATTCAAAAACGATCGAAACAATGCGAAACCTTCGCGCGGTGTCATATTATGTGACATGGTTGGAAGGAAAAATATGAAACTTGTTATATTGAATATGTCTCAAAAAAACCTTCACAAAATGACCTATCTCATTCGAGGTTTCCTGGCTTTCGGGTCAAATGACCAATGTTATGGCTAGAATCAAGGCATAGTTTATGATAATCTGCCCATATTGTGCATGCATGTGCCTCATGGAATGGTGAACAATGTTGCAGGAGGAAGTTTTTCTTTTCGTCGCACCAAAAAGCCATTTTCTATTTTCTGAGCGAAAAAAACGAGAGATTTTATGAAGCAACCACCAAATGGCTAATTTAAAATGCTACCACCCTATTTTTCAAAAACACTAGACCACCTTAAATGGACAATGTCCCAACGGGGGGATCTCAAACCTTCATCCACTCGGTGAAAAGACAAATTCTCCGAAGCGGTAGGAAGTGAGTCGATATGAACTACGTGTACATGATCGATGGGCATGATTTTTACAAAAATAATTTTAGGTTCACAATATGCTATTTTATCAAAGATCCAGTGAAAGTTTAGAGAGGCTCACCTCGAGCTAAGAATCTTCATACCCGCTGCTCAAAAAGTTTGTCGATAATTTAAAAGAGTCATAAAAAATTCAAAAACGATCAAAGCAATGCAAAACCTTCGCGTGGTGTCATATTATGTGACATGGTTGGAAGTAAAAATATCAAACTTGTTATATTGAATATGTCTCAAAAAACCCTTCACAAAATGACCTATCTCATTCGAGGTTTCCTGATTTTCGAGTCAAATGACCAATATTATGGCTAGAATCAAGGCATAGTTTGTGATAATATACCCATATCGTGCATGCATGTGCATTATGGAATGGCGAATAATGTTGCTGAAGGAAGTTTTCCTTTTCCTCGCACCAAAAAGCCATTTTCCATTTTCCGGGCACAAAAACGGGGGGTTTTATAAAGCAACCACCAAATGGATAATTCAAAATGATACCACCCCATTTTCACAAGATTATATGGATGTCATATTTGGATTCCTCACATTTTTCTGATCGATTTAGACATTTTATTTGTCAATTCGATTATGGATTTAAATATATGAATTATTCCATATTAAATAGAAAAAGGAAATAAAATAAAACCATTTTATTTTTTATTTGGATTCAAGATTATTATTACTTTTCATTATTGTTTACTTAAATAATTGTTTGGAATCTAAAATTGAGATGTGTGACATCATGGTCCAAGAGTTAATATCATTGATATGGAAGTATTAGCAACAAGGTATGATTTCTTTCTTGGTAGCTCATTCGGAAGGAACGAAGAAGTTAAGCGTGCTAGGCCTAGAGTAGTGTTAGGATGGGTGACCACAGGGGAAGTTTGATTATGAGTGCAATTTGACATAATATTTAACATACAAAGGGTTCAAATATTCTATATGAGATTATCAAGTAAATAATATTCAAAAAAGTTTGAAACAAAATTATTATTTTTATTTTTTAAAAAAAGGCAGTTTCTTTGCCGTGTACTTTTTCCACGAGACACACGGCAAAGACAGCTTCTTTGCCGTGTACTTTTCAAGAAGACACACGGCAAAGACAACTTCTTTGCCGTGTACTTTTCAAGAAGACACACGGCAAAGAATAGACACCGTCATCTCCGCGGGAACCGTTATCTTACTTTACTTTGCCGTGTCTACGCATGAGACACACGGCAAAGCCTTTGCCGTGTCTTATTTAGAAAACACACGGCAAAGGGCCTTTGCCGTGGCGAACGTTGCCGTGTGGCATTTGCCGTGTGTATACACACGGCAAAGCCTTTGCCGTGTTCCGAAAGGCCTTTGCCGTGTCTTTTGCCCACACGGCAAAGAGCCTGTGTGCCGTAGTGATGGCCCTCGACCTGCTGGTGGCCGCCGATCGCTACGACCTAGAGAGGCTAAGGACCTTGTGTGGCAACATTCTCGTAGAGTGCTTGGACGCCGTGTCTATCATACCTATATTTATGGTGGTGCATGGTCGACAAAGTTTCCAGCAGCTCGAGGATTCATGCATAGACTATATAGCATCCCATCCTGATGTTTACACGGCCATGAAGGACACCGAGGATTATAAGGATCTCAAGGAAGGTTGCTGCTCTTTCCTACTAGAGATCACAGACAAAGTAGCCATGAACATGGCCCGAAACATGAGATCCCCCTTTACTTACAAGAGCAGCATCAAGAGCACACCCTCGAATAATAACTTGCCGAAAGATGTCCAAGGTACACATGAGTTCACAATCCCAAACTTTAGGGCTGTCCAGAGGAGCATTATTGGTGCTGACATGATAATAAGTTCCGGGATATTCCAAATAGGCGGTTATGCTTGGAAGATATGGGTAAAGATATCAAAGTCCTCTTCTTTTCCGGAAGAAGAAGAGGAAGAGCCCATCATGGTGTTCCTCCAGCTGTCTAGTGATCTAAGAAGTGTCCATGTCAGGACATCAATGAGCTTCAAGATGGATTACCCTAGTGCGACACCGCCGATAGAACAAGTAAAAAAAACCTTCGCCGAGAAATTCGACTGCACCTGCAGAGAGTTCACAGTCATGAAATCTGCAAAGTCTGCACAACAAGATGACTCCCTAACTATACACTGCCAACTCATGGTCAGCCAGGAGGCCTATGCTGCTTCTGGCACCACTACTGCTGGCGTCGGAGAGGAAATCCTCATGCCTTCATCAAACATTGCTTCGCACCTCGAGAACTTGTTGGTGAGTGAGCAAGGGTCGGATTTGAGGTTCGTAGTCGAGGAGTGCGACTTCCACGCTCATGGGCTTGTGATCGCCGCTCGGTCGCCGACCCTATACGAAATGGTGGCGGAGGCGGCCAACAAGGACAGCCACATTGTACATGTCGACAACATGAAGGCTACGGTCTTCAGGTCGGTACTCAACTTCATCTACACGGATAAGCTGCCCTCCATCGATGACCTTCCTGCCGAAGACATGCTCACGGCAGCATGTCGATTCGGCCTGGAGAGAATGAAGATCATGTACGAGAACCTCCTCGCCAAGTACATATCAAAAGAGAACGCGTTAAACACGTTGAAGCTGGCGCAACGTCACCTTTGCTCGAAGCTAGAAAATTATTGTTTGGAGTTCATGTCATTGCCACACGTGACCAAGCATGTGCTAGAAACGATCAGCTTGGAGTAATTAAAATCCCATTAGTTATATATTTGGCAAACTGTGCTGCCATTTTATTGACTGGTTTATTTTGTTGTCTCGATTTATAGGTTTTCCACCATGCATGGGAGGTTCCTAAGTATTCCAGACTGATACCAGTAGCTCTTACAAAACAACTAGTGAGTCCCCCATAAACTATAGTCGAGCATGCTGCTAGATGTACACCGATCAGCCTGAGCCGGATAGCTACCAGTATGTGAATTTGCGAGTAATCATCCCTGATTATAATTTGTTTCTACACACGCACATACACTTTAAGAGAAAATACATGTTCTTTTGGAGTAAATAAAATAGTATAAACATTCATGTGACTATCTGCCATCTGTTCAGAAACCTGTGGAAACAGGATGGCGACCGCACACCTGAATCTCCCTAGACTGACGACCACATGCCTGAATCTCCATCGACTCTGTTGCTCCTATGCGGCGCGGTGGTTTCCTCGACGCCTCCAAGCATGGCCGCCGTGCCTCCTGGGCCTCCCCCTAGCTCTGATATGACGCTGTTAGGTGCGAGCGCGACTGCCATGTGTCTATCCGGTTTGATGATAATCAGTTTTGCTAGAAATCAGGCGCCTGATATTTAGTTAAGTATCAGTCATCTTCTACACCTTAGTTTTTGTTCCAAGATTCGTGCTTTTTTTTTATCTCTGGGCTGTTCGCGTTGCTAGTACGTCTTGGTGGCGCGTTGACCTATTGTCTTATGCGGGCTGCCCGGTTTGTCTTGTGTTGTTTGTGGGCTGTTCCGTTAGTACCGTTTTGTGCATCTTGGGTCTCTGGGCTTTTCGGTTTGTCTTGTGGACTCCTTTTGTTCTGGACACTGCACCCAAATACTGCATGAATACTTCTTTTTTGATTGAATTTTTGCAGCGCTGACTCACGTGGACCAAACTATACCGGTGGCTCGTCATCGATCAGCTAGTGCAACTGATCAGCTAGAGCAAGAGTAGTGTACCTAGCTAGGTTTGCATCTATTTTTTCTTTCTGTTTTTTACATTTTCTTATTTTCTTTTTCTTTTTCTTTTTCTTTTTCTTAATTTTCATTTCTTTTTTTCTTATGTTTTATTTTCAAGTAACGTTATTTTTCTTCTTGATTTTTTAATAGTGTTTGTTCCCATTAAATCTAACAATTTATTTGTAGAAAATTTTAAATATGACAATTTATTTGCAGAAAAATTTAAATCTGACAATTGGTTCATTTTAAATATGTTCATTTTCTTTTTATTTTTTGTTTTCTTCATTTTATTTTTCTTTATTTCTTATGTTTTATTTTCAAGTAATGTTATTTTTTCTTCATGATTTTCAAGGCGAAAAGCATTAATGCCACTCGTTTAGAGCAAGTTGTATTCTCCGCATGTTGATTCGGAAGATAAAATCGCGTTAGGGGAACCGAGCAAGTTGTGATCCTCCTCTGAAGCCAGTTGCAACTTGATTGAAACTGAGCCTTCCCTTCCAAAGACAGGTTTGCAACTTGGTTGCAACTGATCATCTTCTGTAATCTTCACCTTAGCCACGTGAAGTAGGAAAGCATTAGTGCCCCTCATTTGGAGCAAGTGGTGTTCTCTGTGCGTAGATCCGGTTGTGAGCCTCCTCAAGAAACCGGTTGCAACTTTATTCCTTCGCCGTTGCAACTTGATCAATCGAGCCTTCCTCCGAAGGTTGCAACTCGATCGAATCGAGCCTTCCCTCCGAAGCCAGTTGCAACTTGACTGCAACCGAGCCTTCTGTCCGAAGCCAGTTGCAACTTGATTGTAACTGAGCCTTCCCTCGAAAGCCAGTTGCAACTTGACTGCAACTGAGCCTTCCCTCTGAAGCCAATTGCAACTTGACTGCAACTAAGCCTTATCTCCGAAGCCAGTTGCAACTTGACTGCAACTGAGCCTTTCCTTTCTGAAGCTAGTTGCAACTTGAGTGCAATTGAGCCTTCCTTCTGAAGGCAGTTGCAAATTGACTGCAACTGAGCCTTTCCCTCTGAAGACATGTTTGCAAGTTGACTGTAACTAAGCCTTACCTCCGAAGCCAGTTGCAACTTGACTGCAACTAAGCCTTTCCCTCTGAAGATAGATTTGCAACTTGGTTGCAACTGGGCATCTTCTGTAGCCTTCACCTCGGCCGTACCAAGTCAGAAAGCATTAGTGCCCCTCGTTTGGAGCAAGTTGTGTTCTGCATGTGTTGATCCAGAAGATAAGAACGCGCCAGGGGAAGCCGAGTAAGTTGTGAGCCTCCTCAAGAAACCGGTTGCAACTTGATTATAACCGAGCCTTCCCTCCGAAGCCAGTTGCAACTTGATTGCAACTAAGCCTTTTCCTCCGAAGCTAGTTGCAACTTGACTGCAACTGAGCCTTCCATCTGAAGCCAGTTTCAACTTGATTGTAACTAAGCCTCCTGTACATCTTGTTGCAACTTTATATTAGTGCAACCGAGCCTTCCCTCTGAACCCAGTTGCAACTTGACTGTAATTGAGCCTTCCCCTCCGAAGACATGTTTGTAACTTGGTTGCAACTAAGCCTTCCATCCCAAGCCAGTTGCAACTTGATTGTTACTAAGCCTCTTATACATGCTGTTGCAACTTAGTGTAACCGAGCCTTCCCTCCGAACCCAGTTGCAACTTGACTGTAACTGAGCCTTCCCCTCTGAAGATAGGTTTGTAACTGGGAATCTTCTGTAGCTTTCACCTTTGTCGCGCTAAACCAGGAAGTATTAGTTCCACTCATTTGGAGTAAGTTATGTTCCCCGTGTGTTGATCCAGAAGATAAGAACATGCTAGCGGGGTATCCGAGAAAGTTGTGAGCCTCTTCAAGAACCCAATTGCAACTTGATTATAACTGACTCTTTTCTCCGAAGCCAGTTTCAACTTGATTACAACCGAGTCGCGTCTTAAGGTCATTTTGTAATTTTATTGTGAGGAGTGTCTAAATCTTAGGCGCCTGATTCTAGCAAATCCTTTTATTGTGAGTCCTAAAGCATTTTTCAATTGTAGTTTAAGACTCGTCTAAAGTTATTTCCAAGTTCATTTTTACTGAACCAGAAAAATTTGAAATTTAAGGAAAATAAAGAGATAAATGTATTTAATGTTTGAGACTATAACAAGGCATTTCCATTTTTTATGTCCTAGAGATGCAATGTTCTTTTGTTTTCTTTTTTAACATGAAAGTGTTTCAACAAATAAATATTCACATTATAAATTTTATGGAATTTTTATATTTCATAATTTTGCTAATTTTATTCACATTAATACAAATTTTATAATGATACTCCCTCCCACCCATATTAGTTTACTTGGATTTGTCAAAATTTGGATGAACCTATATATTAAATAGTGTCTAGATTTATTAAATTTAGACAAATCTAAGTCAATTAATATGGGTCAAAGAGAGTACGTCATAATTTTTCTAATTTTGCTAACTTTTGCCCATGGGACCATATTGTCAGTGTACAAACTGTGTCCGTGTGTGAGCGTGTATCCTCGAAATAGCAGAAGCCGTTGTCCAGATGAATCATGATACAGAAATGAAAATAAAACAAAGAGAAGGAGACACACGGAAGGCACAGGAGGAGGAAGAGGACCTGATGGGCGCGGTTGTGGCTACCGCGACGGGCGCGGCGGAAGCGGCCACGATGGCGCACAACAGGACAATACAAAATAGAGACGGGGAAAGCTAGCTGGGCTGGGTCGAATACCTATGACATCAGAGAACGTCAGACGACTGATACTTAGTTAAATATCAGTTGCCTGATACCTAGCTCCTCCCGATGATAATAAGATGTTTGCCGAGTGTATGTTAGAAGAAAAATTAAGGAGAAGGCTAGACTTTATTGCCCGGATTGGTTTTATACACATCCATCCATGCGTTAAATATGAGTGTATTCTTGGCTTAATTGCTGTGTCCACTAGAATTCTTGGCTTAATATGCGCTAAATCGGATTAATCATTTGGAAAACTGTGCTGCTATTTATTGACTGGTTTGTTTTGTTGTCTCGATTACTATACATGGGAGGCAAGTATTCCAGATTAATACCAGTGGCTCTTATATTAGTACAAAACAAATAGTGAGTCGTATATTGTTTTACACATAAAGTATAGTCGAGCATGCTGCTGGATGCACACCGATCAGCCTGAGCCTAATTAGCTACCAGTATGAACTTGCAAGATGGTAGTGTAGACATTTGTGTGAATGATGACATAGGCCATTTTTTTCAGACTCGGAAAGGACTTAGACAAGGATACCCTTTATCTCCTATGTTGTTTAATGTTGTAGCAGATATGTTGGCTATTCTGATTGCTAGAGCAAAAGAAAATGGCCAGGTTGGTGGTTTAATATCCATCTTGCAATACGCTGATGATACAATCTTGTTCATGGAAAATGATTTCAGAAGCGGTCAATCTGAAATTGATTTATATGCATTTTCAAACAGCTATCTGGATTAAAAATTAACTTCCACAAAAGTGAGATCTACTGCTTTGGACAAGCGGCAGATCAAGAACTTCTGTATAAGGAAATCTTTGGATGTGAGTCGGGATCTCTACCGGTACCTAGGGGTGCCTATACATCATAGGAAACTTAGAAACTCCGAGTGGAATCCTGTTGAAAACCGTTTTGTAGGGAAACTAGGATGTTGGCAAGGCAAGCTTTTATCCTATGGGGATAGACTTGTCTTAATAAATTCAGTTTTATCTAGTATGCCTATGTTCATGCTGTCTTTTCTGAAAATACTAAAGGGCGTGAGGAAAAGGTTGGATTTCTACCGTTCACGTTTTTTCTGGTAGTGTGATAAACATAAGAGAAAATATAGATTAACAAGATGGAATATTATTTGCCGACCCAAAGACCAAGGGGGTTTGGGGGTAGAGGTGCTAGAACTTAAAAACAAATGTTTATTAAGCAAGTGGTTGTATAAAATTTTGACAGCAGAAGGGGTGTGGCAGGAGTTTCTCCACAACAAATACCTGGCAAATAAAACCATAGCACAAGTGGAAGTGAAACCCACTGGCTCACCATTTTGGAAAGGACTAATGAAAGTAAAAGATAGTTTCTTTGCGAGAGGGTCTTTCAAAATTGGTAACGGAAGAGGGACTCGTTTTTTGGAAAGACGTTTGGCTTGAAGAGCAGTCTCTCGCTGAACAGTATCTCTCGTTATATAATATCGTCATGGGAAAGAATGTATCTGTTTATGCAATTCTTTCTTCTACCCATCTAAACATTGGATTTAGAAGGAGTTTAATCGGATCTAAATGGGAGGCATGGATGCATCTATGTCAGAGGCTGATGGAATTATCTTTGACAGATGATCATGATACATTTGTGTGGAAATTAACAGATAATGGGATTTTTCTGTTAAGTCGATGTATGAGAATCTTATGAATGAACATCCTCGTTTTCCCACATGCTATCTATGGAAATTAAAGACACCTCTGAAAATTAAGATTTTTATGTGGTTCATCAACAGTAAAGTTTTATTAACCAAGGACAATCTAGTAAAGAGACATTGGAGCGGATGTAAAAAATATTGCTTTTGTGACAAAGACGAAACAATTGAATATTTCTTTCTTTCATGTCCATTTGCTAAGATTTTATGGCGTATTGTCTTTTTCACGTATAATCTTCCACCTCCATCCAATATTTCTAATATGTTTGGGAAATGAACGGAGTGGATAAAGCGAGTAAAGACAGAATACGTATTGCCATTTCGGCTCTTTGTTGGTCCATTTGGAAATGCCGAAATAATATTATTTTTAACAAGGCAGGAGTTTCATATTTTTTGCAGGTTATACATATGGCGTCGCACTGGATCCAGTTCTAGGCATTCCTACTCACAGAGCATCTACGACAACCCATGGTTTTTGGGTGCAGCCGCCTCGTGACGGCTGTTTCGGATATTTTCAACCTGGTTTCGTGGCGGCTTTCTAATAGATCGACGGATGTGTAGTTTCGCTTTGCGCTCTCTTGAGAGGCCCTTAGCGGATTTTACTTGGTTGGTACTTTTCAGACTTCTGTACTACTTTGATTTTAATAATTGGTTGTGTGCATCCAAGGATGCAGAGGCCGGGGATCCCCCATTTCGAAAAGATGAACTTGCGAGTAATTCCACGATGAATTTGCCAGTAATCCCTCGATTGCAATTTGTTTCTACACGCACATACACTTTAAGAGAAAATACAAGTTCTTTTGGTGGTACTCACTTTAGATTCTAAATACAATATGAACATTCATGTGACTCTCTACTACGTCCAGTGAGCTAGGAGTTCGGAAGGGCGGCTGATCCCATCTGGTTTAATCTCCATGGCGGCTGATGCTTTGCGTCTGGAGGGGAAGGTGATTTCACTAACAAAATGCTCAGCTGAAACTTCACGTTGATATCTACAGTAAACTGTATAAAGCTTTATATTGCTTCTGTAATTCAATCTTGCGCATTGTTGTGATATTCTTGATGGCTTAATATCTGAAAAGTGAAAAGGATAACTTCGACATGAATTATAAAAATGAAAAAAATTCATGGAAATATCGATTTGATGTTGAATAGCTTGAACCTCATACCACATTTGTTGCTACATAAAAGGTCTACAGTAACCTTCGGATTGCTTCAAGCCATAGTCCACTCATCTTCCGAAGGTGCAAATGTAAATTTCCTATCTTGTTTTCCAAACTCAACAAATGCTTCTTGATATAGGGAAAAGCTAAATTGATCATCAAGTACGTTTTGAGTTCCACCGTGATGTAACATCCAACGAGAGCTTCTTCTTGCACTTGATACCAAGATTCACAACTACATCCTCAAATAGATCCTCGCGTCTTTGCGAGCTCAAATGTATCTACATTTTCTCTGATGTTATCAATAATTCCTTTCATGAAAAGAAAACCATCTTGCAAAATCAAGATTCAATACGTGAGAAGCACACCTTATATGGAAGATGGCACCATTACCAATCAGCAGATGTCTCATGAGCAAATTATCTCTCAAATGATTCATGCCGAGTTTTTTTAGAACTTTGCCGACTGTTTTGGTTTGCTGAGTTTCGGTATAAAAACATTTGGCAAACAGGAGCATACCTAGCAAAAAAAACCGATTTTCTGGTAGTGTGCATTGCATTTCTTAGGTGTTGATTGCGGGGTTGGATTTTTTTTTGTTTAGTGCCAACAGGCGAGCGTCCACTTTTTCTCGATATAAATATTAACAATATATGGCCAAAGCCATAGACGAATAAATATTTATTAAGAATAAATAGGAGTACAAGCTTAGCAAAAGACTCAGGGGGTGTTTGTTTGGGCTTTTTCTAGCTTTCCAATTAAAAAAACAGACAAATCAAAATAAACGGGATGCGTTGGATGTGTGCTTCTGCGAAGCAGCCGGGCGGAATAGTGGGGAAGCACCATCGGAGGTGCTTTTCCCGGCTTCCCTTGGCTTTCTACTTAAATTGAAACGTTTTCTTATTAAGATCATATGGTTCAACTATAATTATGAGTATTCTGCCACCCGAGGCCATCCGGCCCGTGCGAGGGTTGCTGCTGCTGTGGACTGCTACTCTCGCTCGCTGCCATGCGTTCCTCTTCGTCGCTGATGCGTTTGCTCTCATTTGTGCTACCTAAGGTTTTTATGAGTGCAACCACATGTATTATGGACATATCTTATTTGTGTAATGGTATGGATATGTATTTTGGACAAAACCATATTAGTTGACTTGGATTTGTCAAAGTTTGGATGAGCCTATATACTAAATAGTGTCTAGATTCATTCAAATCTAGACAAATGTGAGTCAACTAATATGAGTCGGAGGGAGTATATGATTTATGATATTTTATAGTAATGTATATGATTTATACACTTAAATAGTAAAATATACGTGTTATCTAAATCATATTTCAGACAATTTCTTAGCACAAAACTAGACAGCCAGCCAAATTGCCAAACAGTGAAACTCAGAAAAGCAGCTTCCCCTGCACAACAGCTTTCTCTGCACAGCAGCACAGCCAGCCAGCTACAGCCCAAACAAACAGACCCTCAATAGTTTGACAAACTAAAAAATTAAGGAGAAGGCTAGACTTTATTGCCCGGACTGGTTTTATACGCATCCATTCTTTAAATATTAGTGTATTCTTGGCTTAATTGCTCTGTCCACTAGAATTCATGTGCCTTGGGATGAAAGCACGAGTAAAAAAGGGTGAACCAACTCATATCTTGAATTTAGTTTATTGGATTCAAGTTATTGGACTAATTGTATTTCTTACATAAGCTAGTATATACTGTACTGGTTATTACTACTGGTAGTAGTTTGCAAGCACAGATCATTGCTTCTGGCATAGGTGGTGTATATAATTGTGTCCGAGTGAAGAACTAATGATCGGCACTACTTTGGGACTCTGAACTAGGCTTAAGAATTCCAGGTCTTCTCGAATTTTTGTGGGTATGCGCCCATTTGAAGCCTGATGGAGGGATCAAACTTGAAGGATACAGGTATGGTTGATTAGTTCGACCACTGAAGCCAATTGTGTGTTGCATCATGAAGTCGGGACATGCATGTTGTATTTAAGATCCGGTAAGACTCAATAATAAACATGTGTACAACCAATAGGACCCAATAAGCGAATAGTTTCAGAATATATATGTATCTGAACGAAATATAATTCAATGCATTGCGTTGGGAGGAGGGTTTTGTGTGAGAAGGATACATGGGCAGATCGGCACACGAAGATAGAGAAAATTCAACCGTAGAAAAAACTTAATGAGAAGCCAAAATAGAAATATATTAAAGCCTGGTAGCAAATTTGATGAGGATATAGTTTTGTTATTACTATGTTGAATTAAGCCAAGCATATTGACTTTATGACATCCTTTGTATTTCGTGGCAACGAGATGAAGTGGGTGCAGTAGTCCTTGAGCTCTGTGCAATGGTAAGTGCACGCAAGCTTGAGCACGCTCAAGACGGTGTCTTTGGAGACACACTCGGCTAAGAGGTTTTCGCACATTGCCTTCATCCTCTCTAGACGGAACCGGCAAGCAGCCACGAGCATGTCACCAGCCAAATCTCCGGCGCTAGCAACGAGTAAGTCTTCCATAGGAGGCAACTTGTCGGTGTAGATGAAGTGGAGAATAGCCTTGAAGATAGCAGCCTTCATGGCGTCAATCCGTACGATGTTGTCATCATCCTCGTTGGCTGCAACCACCGTCTGATGTAGGACTGGCGATCGAGCGGCAATCAAGAGTCGGTGCGCGTAGATCTGGCTCCCCTCGACTAGAAACATCACATCCGACCACTCCTTGTTGAGCAGTAGCTTCTCCAGGTGTGTGATGATGCTTGGTGATGGCACCATGATAGGGGTTCCCTCGGCACTACCACCACCGGCGGTTTTGGGGGAGCTAGTAGCAGTGTAATCTATGCAGGAGGTCTGAAGCTGCTCATCGCAGCTACGATCAATTGTAAACGTTGGCACGGCATCAGAGTTGTCGGAGAGTATTTCCTGGCACATGAGACTCAGTTTGTCTAGGTCGTACCGTTGGGCCGCAACAAGCAAGTCACGTGCCATTGCTGCACGCCGCCTCGCTGCATATTTCTCTTTGCAAGCACGGCCTGTGAAGGTTATTATCTTGTTGCTTGGTTTGCTGATAGGCAGCTCGTCGGTGTAGATAAAGCGGAGGATGGCTCTGAACGTAGAGGCAGTCATGTCAACCACCTGCTTGAGGCCGCGTGTGTCTTCCTTCTTGTCGCTACTATGGAACTCCGCGGCGAAGACGGATGACCTCATGGCGAGCATGAGCTTGTGCGCCTTGATCTCGGTGATATCGTCCTCGACAACAACAAACGTCACATCCGGCGGTATCAAGCACGGCTTCATCGTCTCCGGCTCCGATGATGATTCCTGAAGAATCAGAAGCAGCTTGTGGAGATCTTGGGAGATGGTCGGCGGCGGAACCACCGACACGATGCGCTCCGGGGCCGTGGCTGTGGAGTCGTGATCCACCAGGACATCGATTGTGCACTGGATCATCAGGCCGTCCTCCTTCACGTAGCTGGACTCCTGCCCACGGAACGCGTCCGGCAGAGACAGCTTCCAGCTTCTGCAAGTAGCCATGGCGGAGGCAGTGGGCCAGGCGGGGAAGACGTTGGCCTCGTCGCTTCGCCACACGGCAGGCGGCCGCTGGCCATGCGGGTCGTCCATCCTGAGGCTGGCCATGGCGATCACGTCCTCGGCGATGCCCGTGCTGAGCAGATCGAGCGAGATGGACTGGAGCTGCTCATCATGATCGCCGAAGCCGCAGACGAGGGCCCAGGCGTGGCCGCCGGCATGAAAGGAGCTGGATCTGGCGGAACTGGCGACACCGGTGCTGTAACCGACGATGTGGAACAGGTACGTTCCTCGGACCAACGACGACCTGTGCGTGGATGTCGTCCTTTGCGCCATGGGTACAACTTGTGAGATCCGATCTGTGCAAGCTTCGAGATTCATGTATATTAGGTACTACTAGTACCGACTAATTTTTTTTTTTTCGAATCAAAGTACCGACTAAATTGCTAAGTCAAAGAACTACGGATATCGTCCATCTGTCGCATCTTCCATGCCATCCTTTAACAGGCCAAAAGGCCGCGGGTAAAATTAGGAAAATGATATGATTCCTCCGGGGATCCCGTCGTCGCGTCCCCCGGGTCGGGAGCCGTTCGATCGGTTTTGATCCGGCCGTCATTTTCGCGCCACGTGGCCCTCTTCCTTGCGGTTGCTACACGCTCCCGTGTTATACGGTCGGCCCTCTTCCTCGCTTGCTTGCAGTTCCTCGACGCACGCGCGACTCCCGATTAATGAGGGAGGCGACGCCCGTCGCCGCCCGCCGTCCTCGACACGGGCGCCTCGCCCGCCCGCCCTTCTTCCTTGGTGAGTATTCTCCCGCAGCCTCCCTCTGTAACCTCCCATCAACGTCCCCTCCCCTCCGATTTGACCTCTTCTTCCTGCAGGTGCCGGATCCCTTCTTCCCACAGGCCCCGCCTACTCCTTCGTCGTCGACCGCCGGCGACCGCTGCCGAGCGCCGCCGACTCCTAGGTTTGTTCTCCCCATCTCTAATCTCTCTGACCCTCTCTAATCTCTCTGACCCTCTCCCCTCTCTAACCTCCCGTGCCATAGAAACCCTAGGCGATGAGACCGCCGGCGATGACCGTGGCGGCAGGAGGGAGCACCTCCGGTGGCGACAATGTTTAGGTATTGCCTTTTGTGCTTGCAATTGTTGCCGTACCGAGGTATTTTTCGAGGATTTTGTGCTTGCAATTGTTGCCCCGAGGGAATTTGGTGTGTGATGTGGGGAATTGATGTGCTAACTAGTAGTAGTTGTTGCTTTGTGCCATGTTGTGATCTCTTGATGATGAAATGTACTCTTGTTGTAGCATGATTATGCTAATTTGGTAGTAGAAATTTGCTAATTTAGTAGTAGAATTGTGCTACTCTAGTTGTATCATTTTGCTAATTTAGTAGTAGAATTGTGCTACTCTAGTTGTATCATTTTGCTAATTTAGTTGTTCTTTTGGTAGTATTATTTTGCTATCAGTTATGGTAGCAATTTTTAGTAGTAGCATTTTTGCTACTTTAGTAGTAGCATTTTACTAATTTAGTAGTTGCATTTTGCTATATGTAGCTACCAGTAATGCTAAGAGTTGCAATTTTGCTACCAGTTATGCTACCAGTTATGGTAGCAATTTTTAGTAGTAGAATTTTTGCTACTTTAGTAGTTGCATTTTGGTGATAGCATTTTTGGTTGGTTGCTACATGTAGCTTTTTTGGAGGTTGAGGTCACACCATAACCATACATGTTTCTATTTTCCGGCATGCTGCAGGTTGCTGCTGTTGATAAGAGCAAAAAGGGCAAAAAGGTCGTTGTGAGCCGCAAGAAAGTTGGCGAGGGAGCGAGTAATGTCAAGGAGGACATTTGGATGTCGAAGGACCGTTTTGGTGCCAAGCGTTTGCGTATCCTTGCGGACAACCTTTCTCCAGCCAAGAAGCAGATTATTCAGTCAAAGAGTGCATTTAGAGCATTGTTGAATGTTGCACAATTCAGGATTCCTAATGAGCTTACGGATTTTGTTGCTGCACATACTTCTGCTCGTCTCCGTGAGTACAAGCTTCAAAATAACCAGATGGTGTTTACCACGGATATGGTGAGGAAAGTGTTTAGAATCCGTTGTGGGAGCAAGCCTATTGATCTTTCTATTACTGGAGGTGCAGAGCTTGATGAGATTCGAGACCTCTATCATGATGGGAAGAAGAGGGCAGAGTTAGCAACTGCTATCAATATCTTGAAGAATTGTTCTGATACAGATGAGGAAACCATCATTCGCACTTGGGATCTTGTTTCCCTAGCAACTATTGTTGCTCCAAAAAGCTCGAACCATGTTAACTTTGAATATGTTGGTCTCATGGCTGACCCAACCAAAACAGATGAGTATGCTTGGGATGAGCATTTGTTGGGTTTGCTGATGCAAACTGTGAGCAATATTCAGAAGAAGAAGAAGCAAGCACATGTTCTTCCAAAGGACTGTAGCAAATTTGAGTTTTGAATAACTGGCCCATTCATTCTTCTTGGTGTAAGTTATCTCCCATCTTTTATATTTGTTTGTAGCGGTTTGCAGCGTTTGTTTTGCTACTACTAACTTTATTTGGCCTCTTTTTGTAGATTGCTTATATGGATCATTTGGATTTCTCACCCTGCGATCACACGTTTGACAAGTCATTGTAGAGTATGCTCTGTCAAGACGAGTGACTTCACTTTTGTTGTACAAAATGACTCGGATAGGAAGATTTTATCGAACAAAACTGTTTTCGGCAGGCGAGATGTAATGTTCTTTCCAACACCACAAACATTCTATTCTTTCCTTAATCCTCTTAATGTTAACATTACTTTTTATTGTGTGTAGTTCCTCCCATTGTCTGCAACACCTTATGGTACTGCTCCTGGTTATGATGATTTCAACAAACCTGCTCCAGTGGAAGATGCTGATGTTAATCCTTCTGCTTCATTGAATGAATGGCTAAATTTCCCTATCAGCCAGGATTTGCAGGTATGAAATTGCTACTGTACTGTTATTTGTTTGCTACTTCAGTGCATTGATTTTGCTACTTAGCTACATTGCTCTGCTACCTCTTTTTGCAATCAGTGAACATGTATTATAGGTTTTGCTACTTTAGCTTGTAGGTTTTACTACTTTAGTATATAGGTTTTGCTACTTTAGTGTATAGGTTTTGCTACTTTATTTTATTGGATATGCTACATAAGCTTTATTAGCTTATAGGTTTTGCTACTTTAGTTTACAGGTTTTGCTACTTTAGTTTATAGGTTTTGCTACATTAGCTTTATTGGTTTGCTACCACTCTGAAAATTTTTAGTTATTATGTTTTTCTATTTTAGTATGTAATTGTTGCTACATTAGCTTTATGAATTTTCTACTCCTTATGCGTTAGCCTCGGTGTTAGGGTACCGAGGCGGAGTCGCCGTCGACGCGATAGCGGCGACGGGTGACGATGCCTCGGTACCCTAACTCACTTCGAGGTTTCGTCGCCCGTATGACGCGATAGCGTCGACGAGCGACGAAACCGAGCCGCTGTACTAGAGTTTACGCTTTATGTATGTTGTCGACTTAGGGTGGGGGTGGTGGATAAGTTATCCCAAATTATCTACCCGTATGCAAAAGAAGCTTAATAGAATTTTGTTACACCATATTTTTCGAGGATTCGTCGCCCGTACGCCGCGATAGCTGCGACGGGTGACGAATCCGAGCCGCTATGCTTAGAATTTCATCATTTATCTTGTCTCTGGTTTACGAACTTGCTTCTAATGTTTGCTAACAGGTTCCCGCTCGTTTCAAAGCATTGTATGAGAAGCAGAAGGCTATTTTTGAAGCAGATGTTGATGTGACAATGAAGAACCTTTCTGCTGGATTGAAGCGCATGCAGGCTCAACGCATGGCTGCCCTTTTGGGTTATGTTGAATCATCAAGTAAAGAAGAAGCTGGACCAAGTGTTGTTTTTCCAACCAAAAGTACAGCAGAGGATGATCAGCTGCAGGATGATGATGGTTTAGAAACTGAGGATGATGAGAAGCTTTATGCTACATCAGAGCCCGAGGACCATGGTGTTGCTGCAGCGGCTGCTAAGGATACTGATGGTGATGCAGATGATGCTGTGGAGCAAGGTGGTGCTGCAGATGCTTCTGTGGAGCAAGGTGGTCCTGTAGCAACAAAACATGTCGATGTTCCTCAAGCAGCAATAATCATTGATTCTACGAGCAAGGGAGATGATGCTACTTAGCAGCCGGATGTTGTTAGCCCTGACAGGTCTCCAATTCACAGCCCTAGGAAGGATATTTCTGATGAAGCTTGGGCCAATGCTCCAGACAAAGCCCCGTTTGATATTTTCGAGCCTGGGACCGATGAGTATGCAGAGTTTTGCATTTTATAGTCTCTCCCACCTTCCTGTGATGCCCCAACCGCTGCCGTGACCACTGCCTCTGATGCCTCTGAGAGTATTCAAGCATCACCTTCCACTTTGGTCGATCTTGCACCTTTCGGCTCTACTGATCCTACGACACATGTTGTTCCCATTGCACCTAGTATGAACATTTTCTTTTAGTTTCTTAGATATGCTTCCGCTTGTTTGCTTCTTAGATATGCTTCCGCTTGTTTGCTTAAGACACAATTGTTTTCTCTTTTTGCAGTTGTTGTTAACATTGAGTCATAAGGAGATGGTAGCTCGGGTTTGTTGACACATGAGAAGAAGACAAGGTTTAAGAGGGCTGCCAAGGAGGAGCTCACACCTCCAAAGTTGAAAAAGATGAAGGTCTCTGAAGATGTAGAACAAACATACTCCACATTTGTGATGAATGGTCGGAAATTCAAGGGCCATCCGAAGGATAGGGCACCGTAAGTTTATGTTTTTTGCTACTCTGAAGTAATGTTTTTGCTACCTTGCATCTAGCTTATTGCTACATGTGTCAATGTGTTTTGCTACTTACTTTTTTCACTTGTAGGATATAGTTTTCCATTGAATCTTCTACAGCTTGAACTACCTGTTACCTTAGTTCATTTTTTTTGCTACTTTACATTGGACTATTTGCTACTTTAGTTCATAGTTTTTGCTACTTTTAGATTGAACTACCTGCTACCTTAGTTTTTGCTACTTTAGATTGAACTGTTTGCTACTTTAATTCATAGTTTTTGCTATTGTACATTGAACTACCTGCTACCTTAGTTCATTTATTTTGCTACTTTACATTGAACTGTTTGCTACTTTAGTTCATAGTTTTTGCTACTTTAGATTGAACTGTTTGCTACCTTAGTTTACTGTTTTTGCTACTTTACATTGAACTGTTTGCTACTTTAGTTCATAGTTTTTTCTACTTTAGATTGAACTGTTTGCTACCTTAGTTTATTGTTTTTGCTACTTTAGATTGAACTGTTTGCTACTTTATGTAAAACTATCTACTACATGTGCATTCCTTTGTGCAGGCCAGTTTTTGTGGAGATTGGGCGATATTATACTTGCTACAGAACTTTCCAAACATCGCTTCAGCCGTGCCAAAATCTAGATAGTGAGTTGATGAATGTTTGGATTGAGAAATTTAACCATGAGTCGGACATTGTTTGCAAGAAAAGTGCACGGCAGAAGAGGAAGTACGCTTTCACGCAGCACTTTGTGGTAAGTAGAACTTTTTTTTATCTTTTACTTGCTCAATATGCATATGACAGGTACTCTGCTACATTATTGTTAATTTCTTTATGCTACTTTATGAAAGGTAGCATTTTTCTACCTTTTGTGTGCTTGCTGAACCAATACAGATAGTAGCAAATTTTACTTGCTTTTGCTGCTGCCTCATACTTCTTTTTATCTTCAACACAAAACAGGAGAAGCTTATTGTTGATCCAAAAGCATTAAATGCTAAAGCATGTATGGATGAGTTGAAAGAGCAGAATGCAAAGTTCAAGATTTTCAAGTGTGACCTTGTGAGTTAACATCCTTGCTTCCTATCTTGTTCATGTTTGCTTTCTATACAAGATGCTAAATATTAATTCATGTTTGAATGTAGTTATACTTTCCTATTGTGAAGTTCAACCATTGGGCAGTTCCCTGTATCAACCTAGTAGCAAAGCAGATGCATATTTTTGATTCAATGAAAGGGGCCAAAGATGCTAGTGTGATGGATGATTGTGCACGCAATCTGGTTAGTAATCCAGCTACACTTGTTCATTGTGTTTGCTACATTTATAGTTGGGTCTTTTATTTGCTACATATCATTAACCATGCAGTGTGTTTGCTTTGTTTTCCAGTTCGCAAACTTTGCAATTCTTGTGAAGCAATCAAAACTAGCAGACAATATCAACTTCGACACTTACCTGCTAACCAATCCTGATCACCCGCAGAAAACTACCATGTAAGATTTTGCTCACCTTTTTTCAATCCTTGTCCTGACCACTAGTTTCAACTTTTGCTACATTATTGTTTTTTAATTGCTACCTAAGTTTACTACTCTTGCTACTTTAACTTCCTACACTCGCTACATCAGTTTCTGCTTGTTTTTTACTAATCTATCTGTTTGTTTTTTGACAGATTTGATTGTGGATTCTTCAGCATGCTCTTCATGGAAAGCTTCACCGGCAAGGTCATGGCGGAGTTCGACAACAATGCTATACCACTTCTAAGGAAACTTCTTGCATCTGATCTGATTGAGGCAAGGCAAAACAAAGGATCATTGCTACAGCTGATGGAAGAAGAGTTACAGAAGAAGTGTAGTTAGGTTGAAACTGATGTCGTCCTTGTGATCTTATTTTGCACTTTATAATGGTTCAAACTGATGTAATCGTGGATGTGTTCGTTGCTGCAGCATCTGTGGATTATCTTTTGTGGATAGGTTATGTTGGATGGATAAGTGCTACATGTTTGGAATGGTTTTAAATATAGCTTTTGAAGTTTGGAATGTTGATTATTGTCTTATGAAGCTTCAAATAGTGTGATTGCTTTGATAAGTTATGTACATGCTACATACATGCTGCATAAATGCTAAAAATGAGTATTTACCTAGATATGCTATCAATTTTTTTTGGCCACCCCAGGTGTTAATTTGCTACATCTGTGTAGCTATATTTCTACATGCATAGAAATGGTGTGCTACCCAGGTGTATAAGATTTGCTACTAGGTTTAATGTAGAAAATATACCTGTGACATTCATTCATAAGAACAAGTTTTGTCTATGGTAGCAATTTTATATACAAAATGCAGGCTGAATGCTCCAAAGTGGAAATAATTTTGCTACCAACAATATTCTGTCATATCACAAAATTCATATCTTGCATCAAGATGATGCTACATCTATACTGTATGTATGCTACATAGTAATGACAAAAATGCTACTCTCTGGTAGTACATGTAGTTTCAACTCTATAGTTTCAACTCTATTTTCGCAGCATTCCCCGCAATCAGTGCTTCCATGGAGACGCATTGTTTCACGGTGTGACCTTATTCATTGCAGTATGGGCATTTTTGCTTTCTTGGCTTCTTCTTCGGTGTTGCATCAGTTTGCTTCTTCTTTGTCTCTTGAGCTTTTTTCCTTCTCTTGGCATTTGCTTCATCACGAAGCTCAATCAATGGTTTGTTACGTTTCGACTTCTCAGTTGGTCTTCCTTTTGGCTTTACCCTCGCAGGGTTCTTGAGCGTGCTACTTGGAGCATCATTACGTTCTTCTTCTGGTCATTGATTGTTTACACCATGCTGTGGAGGAATACTTTGCTCTTGTAGCAAAATTTCTGGCCCTCCTCCTTGCTGCTCTACTTCTTGATCGTGTGTAGCATGTTGTGTGTTCCTCATATTTGCTACAAGACGCTTCGCATCATCAGTCATCTTGGAAACAGCAACATATGTTTCATCACTGAAGCAAGCATCTGAAGCGAGTTCATTCATCTTTCTGCACAATGCATTGTACTTGAGAGTATTGGTTCCTGGGATCCCAAATCTGATGGTATTTATCCCGGGATCAGGTGCAGGCATTGTTGCTGCAGCAGACCATCTTCGTAGCATGTATCTCTCTGGAATTTGCTGGACATTCAAGTGCACCATCACCCTCACTATATGCGGGCATATAAGGCCACGCATATCAAATGTGTTGCATCCGCACTTGTAGCACTCATCATCTAACTTGACTTGAACCTGGTAGGTTTTGACACCATAACCAGGGTTTGGAATGAGATCAAAGCACATGCCTTCACCCTCAACCTGCATTGGATAAAACCTGGTAGATTTCTCAATCATCTTTTGGAATCTTGTGAAGATCTCCCTTGTGTAGAACTCCAGCCCCTGCTTTTCAATGTTGTAGCTGCAAAATAAGGTTTGTTTTTGCTGACTGTTAGGTTGGTGCTACATCAGGTGTTACATTATGCTACAACAGTTTTAAAAATCTGCTACCACAGATATAAAATAATGCTACTGGAAAATCTGTCTGTAAAGAGAAAATATCACGTTCCCCATAGTGGTGTTGTTGTATCCATTGTGAATGCTGCATTGTCTTCTCTGTCTAGCATCAGGTTTTGGCACAACTCGTATTGCTGCACGAAGTTCCAAACTGAGCCACTTGGGCGAATTAAAGTTTTAAAGTACGAGCTGAGGCCTTCAAATCTTCCTGTTGTGCTTGTGAAGGGAAAGAAACTTTGTCTGAAGTACACAGGTGCCCACATTTTTCTGCTCTTCCACATGTTCTGCAAATGAGTGTTCTCATCCATAGCAAAAGTTTCCAACATATGCTGCCAGCATATCTCAAATTCTGCTACGGTGTCCGTGCTATAGATGCATGAGTAGAATGTTGCAGCAAATGGGCTACCTTCTCTCAAGTGAGGTCCAAGCTTTGTTCTTGCTAATCGTAGGACATGGAAGATGCAGCATCTATGGACCGAATCAGGATATATGTTTGAAATTGCTGTAGCCATTGCTTGGTCTTGGTCTGTCATGATATGGTCTGGCGCCAAACCGTTCATTGCTTCCTTAATTTTGGTGAATACCCAGCTAAATGTTTCAGTTGTTTCATCAGGTAGCAAAGCACAACCCAACACAATTGTCTGTGTGTGGTTGTTGATGCCCACAAGTGGAGCAAAGGGCATGTTGTACTTGTTGGTACAAAATGTAGTGTCGAAAAACACCGAGTCCTTGTACTTGGGGTACAAGGCCCTTGTCCTTCCATCCACCCAAAAGAGAGCTCTCACTGCATTGTTTTCATCCACTTTCTTATTAAAGAAGAATGTAGGGCTTCCTGCTTGTCTCCTTTCCAAGTACTCAATAGTCATTGACATGTCTCGCAGCGAAACTTCCTCACGTAGCATAGTCCTTATGTTGGACACATCACGCTTCACAAAACCAAGGCACCTCGGGTCGCCTCCGTGCACACTTCCGAGGCATCCATTATCTGAGCTGTGGTAATGTTTTGGTTGTGTAAAGTTTGGATGAACTGAAAGTCCTCCTCAGTAACCTTCCTATGAGACCGGTAGTACCGTCTTCTCCCAATTTGCTTCAGCAACTGGTGTGTGTGCTCTCCTTGAAAGACCGTTATAGTCCATATTCTATTTCTCTTTCCAACAAGCATTCTAGCTTTACAATCATGTCGCAGCACCCTATTCTTCTTCCTCAAATCTGCTACGTCCATTTTGAGTCCAGTTTTTTTGCTACGTGATTTCTATGCACTGAAATTGCTCATGTCTATTGGACCTCCTTCTCTAGAACTATCCTTAGTAGCATTTTTTGCTTCGTCTACTGGTTTTCCGGCATGGACACACTCAAAAACCCTACTAAGAATTGCATCTTTTGGGGCACCTCTTGCTGTGCTATACTTGGTGTTACCAATCCGTGTACCAAACCCGAGTTTGAAAGCATAGTCATTGTATACTTGCTTCGCAACTTCAAATGTCATTCCAACATATGGTACAAGAGTCTGCGAGCAAATCTCTTCACCGCCTTCTTCATCAACAAATGAAGCATTGCTACTAGCTGCACTTTCTGCTCTTGTAGCAAAATTTTGTCCAAAGGTTCCTGCAGCAGATTGTGGTGGAGCAATCTCGTAAGAAGATTGTGGTGGAGCAACATATCCTTTAGGACCGTATTCATCAGCAGGCTGGTTGAGGTCGAATCCTCCCAGTATACTATCAGCAACAAACCCCTGCAATTTTTTAAAAAAAGTTTAGGTCGAAGCATAATGTGCTACATAAATGTGCTGCATGTAGTATTACCCTAATTTGCTACATTAATGTGCTAGATCACCCTGATTTGCTACAATGTAGCATCACATGTGCCTAAACTTTTTTTGCAGTGTAGCACATTGTCCAGCAAAGCATGTTGTAATTTTTCTTTTGCTACATTGTAGCACCCTAATCTATTTTGAGGTTGTTTTCCTGTCATCTGCCTAGCGGCACCCTATTTTGCTACAATGTACAAGCCAATTAACTAGTATTTTGCTATATATGTAAGTATTTCCTGCTACCATGTAGCACAAACATGGACAACAATGGTGGAAACCTAATCTAGAGCTTACCGATGGTGCTTGAGGTTCTTCCTCAGGATTTTGATTGAAAAACACTCGAGGATTTGTGTGCTGAGCTAGATTATGTTGCTGCGCTCGATTGGAGACATCGGCGTTGGCCGAATCGGAGCGCCGCCGGGTGAGAGGATTTGATCCCCCACTAGAAGCTACGATTGGCGGCGGTATAAGGTGGTGAGGCTGACCAGGAGGGGGTAGAGTATGGTCCCTCGAATATGGCTCATCTCCGGCGTCGGCAAACAAGATCGACGGCGCAGTCTCCTCCGTCGTCCTCACGGACGCCCGCACGCGCGACTCCCAGTTTGCCTCTGTTTATTTCCAGTTTGCTACTCTGAAGCGGTTTCTGCTGCGACGTAGCAAAAGCGGGCGGGTGTTCCAGTTGACGGTTCGATCGGACGGTTAGAAGGTTTGATCGGACGGCTCCGGACCCGGGGGATCGGGGGCAAATATCCCCCGGGGGACGCGTAGCGCTGTCCGTAAAATTAATAGGACGCGACTACATTCAGGTCGATCTGGATCTAGCTTATAGCCAGGTCGCTCCGACCAGGATTTTTTCCTTTTTTTGGACGCCGGAGGTCAGACAACCCACTAATCTTTCTATTTTTGAAATAGAAAAAACAAATGAGTTTTGTATTTATTCTAAAAAATGGATACACTACTCAGCTTTACTGCATGCACTTTATCCCATATATATAATTACGAAATCCAAAAAATTGAAATATTTTCTAGCTCAGTCTTTTTGTCCGATTCAAGGTCTGTTTTTACCGTTGGGCTTGTCACGATGAGATGTTTAAAACTAGATCCCATGTCGATATGTTTCGACTATTTTTTTAGAGGATGTAAGTTTGTGAAAGTTACATCCGATCAAAGTTACATCCAATTTACAAAAAAAATATCCAAGTTATCAGAAAGTTACATCCAGCAAAAAAATTACATCATCCAGCAAAAAGTTACATCTAAATTAGCAGAAAAAGTTACATTGTCCAGCAAAAAAGTTACATCCCAGTTAGTAGAGAGAGAGAGTTACATCTAGCAAAAAGTTACATCCTAAAAAAAAGTCATCTAAACATATCAACATGGGATCTTGTTTCGAAGATTTATGACTAGTCTAACGGTGAAAACAAAATCTAATTTAGATAAACGGTTTGAGCTAGAAAACATTTCAAATTTTTCTGTCGGACCGACCTGGTCGTACGCAGGTCGACCTGAAGATAGATTTCCCGAAATTAATAACATCAACAATGGTCAATGGACCACAAAGATATAAGACCAGCCACACTGGTTTAACAAAAAATGTGTTTGAGTTATGAACTGAGGTGGACAATTGCTGTAGTGTATGTAATCGATGTAGGACCCACTCTTTACATTCTTTGCATGCATGCATGTCGACTTTGACTCATAGTTCTGCTATTAGGTCCCACACTGCATGCAAAAAAGGAGAATCAAGCTCTTGAACCGCTTCTCATGTGAGAGGTGAGATAAGGTTAGGAATCGCTTTTCACACACAGTGTGGCTGGTCTAAGATGCTAGAACCCAACTTACTTGAGAGGTCTACACAACCACGCAACAAAAGTCCTACTAAAGAGGCTACAACCGAATGCGCACATATCAGACACGGCCATTAGAATAGACTAAAAATGAGGAGCAAAAGCTGGATGGGCAACGGTTTCAGGCCAGAGTTCCTCCAGAAGAACGAACTAAATGAACACTTCGCCGTCGAGACAACTCGAACCTCGTAGGAAACACCACAAGTAGCCGGCCACCACCAGGAACCGGCCATCACTGCCCACAGACCATCATGAAACGCCTAGGAAAAGACCGATGATGAGCACCGGAAGTGCAAACCACAGAGCAAGCTTTGCCGATAAAAGCGAAGCGGAGAGCCAACGCCTAGGCCCTGCAGCTCCACCACACCATCATCGGAGTGCCGCAACCCATGAACTCCAAGATTATGTCTTCAATAAGAGAACGACCTGAAAGCGTCGCCACCGCCTGATCCGAGGATCTTGGGTTTTTACCTGGAGCCCATAGAGAGGCAAGGAGACACCACACCGACGCCTTCAAGAAAGGAACAACGTCGAAGGAAATAACTGAAGGGATTCGCGGCATAGTAAATCAAAATTTTCTACGGATGCGAACAGAGGGAAAGCCAAGATCTAATCTAGGAGATGCAAACAACGAGAGAGATTGGATTAGATCTTCATACCCTTGAATATTCGCACAACGTGGGCGTTTAGCCGGACGTGGGTGATGTAGTCGTACTCGCTTCTCCTCCTCGCGATCCGATCCGATCTAGCACCACAAGTGGCGGTGCATCCGTGAGATGCACACGTGCAGCACCTCGACGTCTCCTCCTTCCTCGGACCAGCAAGTATGGTGTAGAGATGGATTGGATCTACAACACGACGGCGTGGTGTATATGGTGGAGAATTTCTGCAGCAGGGCTTCGCCTACAAACAGTCGGGAGGGAGAGAGGAGGGCAGCAGGGCGGCTAGGGTTGGAGGGGAAGGTGTGGGGGGTTGGTGCGCCCCCACCCCTATTTATATAGATGGGGGGCGCAGCCCTAGACCCTCCCCCAAGCCCAAACCCGGCGGCCCCAAAGGATAAGGAGTGGGGGGCAAGGAAACCCCCCCTTCTAGAAGGTCTATCTCGAGTTTAAACCTCTCTTGGCCGGCTGGGCCCTATGGGGCCTTGTGCCCCTGGCCCAATGCGTCCAGGGCACTCCCTCATAGGCCCATGCCCCCTCCCGGAAGGTGGGGCCACGTTGGTCCCCTACCGGAAGGTTCTAGAAGCTTCCGGTACAATACCGATTAACCCGGAACAATTCCGAACTCCAAAAACTGCACTGCCTTATATGAATCTTATTCTCCGGACCACTCCGGAACCTCTCGTGATGTCTCGGATCCCATCCGAGACTCCGAACAAAAACTCATAAACCAATTATCCAATCTATCCTAGCGTCGAGACACGTTAAGTGTGTGACCCTGCGGGTTCGAGAATATGCAGACATGATCTTCTATCAATAATCAACAGCGGGATATGGGCACCCATATTGACTCCCACACATTCATCGATGATCATATCGGATGAACCACGATGCCAGGATTCAATCAATCCCATATATATTCCATTCGTCTCGCGATATTTTAATTGCCCGAGATTTGATCGTCGGTACCGTCATACCTAGTTCAATCGCATTCACAGCAAGTACTTTACTCGTTCCGTAATCCGATATCACTTTGTGATTAACTCCTTAACCACATGCTTGCAAGTGGTGTTGATATCGATTACCGAGTGAACCCGAAGTATATCTCTCTGACTTGGGAGGGACAAATCCCATCTCGATACATACAACCCAACAGATACTTTCCGATCACCTGAGAGACACCTTTATGATCACCCTTTCATAGGATGACGTTTGATGACCTCAAAGCTTTCTTCCGATACCAGGGAGTTGTATTATCTCATGGTCTAAGGAATACAATATTTGACATAAGAAAAGCTTTGCAAAGACGAACACGATGACACGATCTAATTGCTTCGCTTAGTTTGGGTCTGTCCACCATATCATTCTCCCAATGATATGATCTCATTATCAATTGACAACTCATGTCTATGGTTAGGAAACCTTAACCATCATTGATCAATGAGCTAGTCCATAGAGGCGTACGAGGGACACAGTGTTGTTCACAAACCACACAAGTATTAAAGTTTCCGCTTAACACAATTCTAGCATGGAATATAAACATTATCATGAACAAGAATTATAATAATAACATCTTTATTATTGCCTCTAGGGCATAATTCCAACAATAACCGCCGTGGCCCAACAGTCAAGGGTTTCCCCTCGGCAAAGTCTCTGCCTTCTACCCCCACAACACGCGTCTCGCCGGCACCACACCGTCCTCACGAACCATGGGAACCGACCAGCACGAGAGTCATTGGCTCGCCTGCCAACTACATGACTCCCACCACCCAGGTTTGCCGTCCCGACGTCCAAGCAAAGCGCGCTGAAGGAAAGACGATGCCAAGAACCAACGTTGCATATATCCTAGAATCCGGCAAGATAGCGAGGGAGGTCAACTCCGGCCAGATCGACAGCCACTGGGAGAAAACAAGCCCCTTGTCCCGGTTAAGGAGGGTCTCTAGTCCCGGTTGCCCAACCGGAACGACTGCCAAATCGAGACTAGAGGCCCCACTTTAGTCCGAGTTGAGTTATGAACTGGGACAAAAGGACCTCCATGTGGATCCGCAGAGTGCACTGGGCTGGAGGACCTTTAGTGTTGGTTGGTATCACCAACTAGGACTAAAGGTGTTCTACTAAGGCAGCGTTTTGGGGCAATAGGCTGTAGTGGCAGGAGATGGGTTTAGGGTTTTGTGTTTTCTTTTTCATTTTGTGTTTTATGTTCAATTATTTTTATTTTGTGTTTTTATTTCAAACAAGTTTTTGTATACATATTCTATGCTACTACATAATATACACCTTGATGCATATATAATATAATTTCTCTTATGAGCATATATACATATACATACATAGAACTTAGTATACGAGTCTTAACCAGGACTAGAGCCCGTATATTTGATTACATGAAGATCAATAAATTACATGAATGCTTTAGACTCTATCTATATTGTATTCTCCATTTGGAGATATGACCTTCTCAAGAAAAAATCCCGCCAATTCCTTTTGAATTTCTAGTAGACAGTCAGTGGTAGGAGCTTATCCTGCATCACATCCAGCTGTAAAGAAGGAGATCAATATGAATATATCAATAATTATAATGGAAATTATGAATGGAACTCGACACAAATTATGGTAATAAAATTAATTGTGACTATATTGTTTATGTACTCGAATAAATTCCACGCCCTCTCTATAGTCGACATGCGATGAACTCGCAAATGTAGTATCCACATAAATTAGTTTTCTTTAGATCCTCGCGCACTTGAGGAGAATAGAATTCAATCAAATAATAATAAAGCATGATAATTGTATTGAAACTAAAGTTAAAGAGATGCACGGACCTAGCTCATACTAGTTACCGGGACCAGATTAAAACTCAGCTCCTCACACCATTGACCGGCAACCATATTCTTGAACCGTTTCCAAACACTGCCCGGCAAAAAAATGAATGAATAAGTTATTAATTACTTGATATCTCAAAAAATGAACGATAGAGATCGATATAGTGCAATGATGATGGAAATTACTTCTAGAGCATATTAAGCAGGCCACGGTACTCTTTCATGTTTTTTCTTTAATGGGTCCATGATTTCAACTCTTTCATGGTCAACGTCAATGCTTAGCAGAATCCAGTTTAACCTGCACACATTTATATATGTCATTAACTCATTAATTACACTTAACATCGAGTAAGTAAAAATGAATATGCACAAGACAGTAACACTCTCACCTGAAGTTATAAGTAAATAGTATTTTCTTACAGGAATTTTGCTCCTTTATAAACGCTCCGTGTCCAGGGATTCATCTTTAGCGTAGCAAAATTAACTCAATTTGGGTCAATGAACTCAACAAAATATATTCTCTTTCTTTTACATTCCAAAATCTTCATTCTGCATAATAGCGTACAAAAGGATATAGTAAGAATAATTAAACGCAATGAATTAAATAAGCTGAGCTAGAGACTTAATTATAGAAATAAATTAATCACTTACAGACAATCGCAACTAACGAGAGATTTGTCGAGGACCTCTTGGTTGAATAACTCTCGTCTACATGGAAGTAATGCTCCTCTCTAACTTTTGCTAGGATCATTTCTCTCCTTTCCCGTGTGACTTTCAAGTAGCAGTCATGCAATTTTTGCATTTGTGTTGACAGATACCGGAGTATCTCATCAATGACCAGAGGTTCCTCGTGGATATATTTCCGTGCTACATCAGCCTTGGTGATATATTTGCCGCCTAGAAATTCAACAACAGTCACACCACATTCCCTAGCTAATAGCTTAGTTGTTTCCATATCTATTTGTTGTTCGGGTTACACCTTGAGCGGAGAGGGGGTTGATTGGTTTGCCTGTTTTCTGAGCTAGGGAACGTCTCTTTTCCCACTTGCACTACTACTCGATCTCTTTTCTTTCAATTTTTTTGTAAAACAACGTGTATAGTCATCTTGGTTGTTTAACTCATATTGGGATGGTTGCGTAAAAAGATTCTTAAAGTGCTGCCTGGCTTTTGGATCTATTGGATCAGTTAGCTTGGATCGTTTCAATGAAAAATGGGCCTTCACTTCTTCTTCTACAATCACCGTGTTTTTCTCATCAGTCTGGTGGTAAGCTAACTTGGGAGGAGCCGGCAGTACTCTTGGGAGGGGTTGTCAGTTTCCGCGTCGGTTATCCATCAACGAAGTGGTGGTACTATTCCGCTCTTGGCCCTTTGACTTAGTGGGCGGAGCCGTATGAGGCGCCTGAGATCAAGATGGACTGGCGCTGCGGTCCCTCTCGGGGAGGGGTGGAGTTGGAGGTGGTGGACTTCTACTCCGAGGAGACAGTGGCCTTGGAGGTGGTAGATTGCTGCTCGGAGGAGACGGTGGACTTTGCGCCGATCCTGGAAACACAATGTTTTCCTTTTTCTATAGAGTGAAGCCACACGTGACTTCTCCCAGTGTTGTCTCTCCTTCACCTCCAGGGATTTCAAGCTCCAGTGGCTGAAATCCCGATTAAACATCATCCACACCGACATGAGCATAGCCACATCTCTTATAGAAATATCCTCATGCAAGGCATATGAATATAGGCATGCGAATTTATCACGCATTAGTTCATTGTTGTGCCAGAAGTCGTTCCAGAATATCATAGATGATCCACTGCCCACGATACAATGAGTAATACTTCTGTATTCATCCACAAAGCTGAAAATATCACGCCACCAAAATGAGCCTCTCCTAGATTTCGCATGGGGGAATCTCATCTCCATATAGATTCCAAACAAGTTTGACCCAAGGGATATTTTCCTTTGCATAAAATTTATGCAATTGCTTTAGGAGGAGTGCTTTCACTAGTGGAAAAAGGGCTATCCGTTCGTGACCCCTCAGAGCATTTGTCCCGGTTGCGCCACCAACCGGGACTAATGCTGGCACGCGTCCCGGTTGGAGCGGGCACGGGGCCAGGGGGCATGCGTCCCGGTTGGTAAGGGGGCATGCGTCCCGGTTGGAGCCACCAACCGGAACTAAAGGTTTGGCCACAGCCACGTGGCGTGGCACAATGCGGAGTAATCGTTAGGGACTTAATCCCGATCACCATTAGAAATTGGAATAGGCCTGCTAATGCGGATGAAGAGGGAACATGTTTATTTGTCCCTAACCATGCCAAAGATTTACTGTGGAAGAGGCTCATGGTTAATTTCAAACTACCGAAGATAGAGCTGGATCCAAATGCGGAGGATCCAGCTGAGGACGCCTTACAACATGGGAGAGCCATGGAGGCTAAGGTCAGGGAGTGGGCTTTGAAGAAGATGGCCCAGTGTTTCACCAACTGGAAGAAAAGATTGCACCTTGACTATGTCGTGAAAAACAAGACTCCCGATTTCAAGAATATTCAGTTTGAGAAGATAAAACCATTCTGGGCTGAGTTTGTGGAATACAAGAAATCAGAAAAAGCTAAGAAAATGTCTGAAACGAATAAGCTGAATGCTGCTAACAAGAAGTATCACCATACTATGGGGCAAGGTGGCTACAGGGCTGGCATTCCTAAGTGGGAGAAACTTGAGAATGAACTGCGTGCTAAAAAGATCACCCCAGAGACAGACGATTGGGTAGAACGTGCAAGGAATTGGTTTTACGGGCATGGGGGCACGTTGGACTCGGAAGGGAGGTGTATATATAACATACGACATAAAGAAGACCCCTTGCCAATCGAGAGGATCAGAAAAGCAGTAAAGGCTGTTAAAGATGGGGACTTCATTCCCGATAGAGAGAATGATGAGCTCACACTCGCCCTTGGAAATAAGGAACATGATGGACGAACACGAGGCACAAGAGGCTCCCAACCATGGAGGACTGGGTTTCCCGGAGAGAGGAAAAAATATCCTGATAGAAGCCGTTAGAGGAGAAAGGACAGGGTGGAAGTTGAAGCAAATAGTCAGAAAGAGCGAATGCGTTTAATTGAAGAATGATTAAAGCAACAACAAGATGAAATTAACGCACTTAAAGAGCAAAGTACTACCGGCCCATCTCAGCAGCACACTGCATTCGATGCTACCGGCCTATCGAATAATCGAAAAAGCAGTGTGGCTTCCACCGAGGTCCCGGGTGATGACAATGGCAATGACGATGATGCACCGATGATGGCTCCTGTTGGCTACCCAGTGGATGATATCACAGAGATGACACACTGCGAGCTACATGTCAAAGTTGTGAACATATCAATGAAGGTGGCGGTCGGCTATGCCTTACCAATTGGACCCACACCAACTTACCACTGTCGTCCGGTTCCAGAGGGCTACGCTGTTGTCGGCGTGGATGAAATCATGCCCACCTTTGAAGTTTTGGATCTTCACTACCCTGCAGGTGAAGGGGATGTGACTGTAATGGGAGACGCAAAAAACGTCACCATTCTATGGCCAAAGGAATGTATCGTACTTCGAAATCACACGCTAAGGCCATCTTCACCGCCGCCTCACCCATCTCCAGCGAGGTCGTCGCCGCCGCGGCAGCCGTCTTCGTCGCCTCACCCGGCTCCGTCGCCTCACCAATCTCCGGCGCAGCCATCGCCGCGGGAGCCATCACCGGCGCCTAAGGGTCAAAAGCGTAAGCGTACCGCTACTGTGCGTCGTGGTAAGCGATCGCCGAAACGTAAACAAGAGCCTCTTCCAAAAGTACCAAAGGTTCCTCCCAAGAGAGCTTATGACTGTACTGAAGAGGAGACTGCGGCGATCGTTGATGCGGAAATGACAGCGTTTTTCTCTAAGCTGAGGCGGCCGAAAGAGCCAGAGTTCCCTAGCACCAAAGAATAAAAAGCCAAAGTGTTGAAAATGCTAAAGAATCTTCATCAACCCGAGCCAAAGCTGTCATCAGACTATGAGAGTTCTATTCTCAAGTCACATGCGGCACAAAAAGCCTCGAAGAGCAGTACTGATGCAAGCGAGAAATCTGTTGCCCAGCTCGGAGAACAAGCAAAACAGACTTGCACCCCTCTCAAGGTGATTTCTCAAACCAATGTGGGGTCGAGCAAATATGGGGCCGAAGAGCAGTATGATCCGAGGTAGTTACTGTCTGGAGAAGTCCGCTGCTCAAGGTATGAGTATTGCAAGACTTATCCCAGTTAGAGTTCTTCCCCGTGAGTGAAGTAGCATACAGATACCAGTACGGCAAACCTCTCGTCAAACCTGAGGAGGTAAACAATCTTCCAACAAAAATGCGAAGATTGCATAACTGGTATATGCATGCCACAAGGGCCGGGGCTAACTGGATAGTGCTGAGGGTTACAAAAAAGCATCATGGGAAAGAAAAGGATAACATGATATCCATTGAATTTGATGAACTATTTCAATTATTCAATCAAGACGCCTTGGACAAATCGATCATCAGTGCCTATTGTCTGTAAGTACTAATTCTGTAATTAATTTAGTCTTCATCTATATTATTTTGTTTATTGCATGTATATAATCATACTGTAATATGCAGAATGAAGATTCTCGAATGCAGCAGAGGACAAATCTATGACATTGGCTTCATTGACCCATATTGGGTTCATGAAGCTAATCTCATGTGGCATCCCGCAAAACCACTACTAGAAAATTGCGTTGTTTTTGTGCATTGCATCGTCATGACCGCATGCTCATGTCATCATGCCGCATTGCATTTGGGCATTGTCAACATCTTGCATCTGGTCGCATAAAACTATTTTGGAAAAGCCTGGTTATGTTTTCGAAACTCCCCGTCTTTTAATTCAAAACCAAAACCGGGTCTCCGGAATATTTTGTTTTGATTAACCACGGTTTGCAAACGGTCCATTTAAAGTAAATAAAATATTATATTATTTTAGTGGGGCAGTCGAACGGGCCGAATGACCCGAACGACCACCCCAGAAATTAAAATCGGTCCACCCCATCCCCTTTTTCTACCAACCTATCTACCCCAACCCAGCCTCCACCTCACCCCCTCCAATCCCTGAACGCCACCTCACCCGTCCCCAAAACCCCCACCACTAAGAAGCTGCCACCTAACCAACCCTCTTCCCTCCCCCTCTCTCTCTCTCCCTGGGACCACCTGCCAACACACACCACCCACACAGCACACACGCACGCACGCACACCCGATCCCCACACCCGATCCCCACCGACAAACCCAAACCTGGCCCCGGCCCGTCGTCCCCATCCTCGCCCCCGCTCCCCTGGTTCTCTCCCTTCTCCTTCCACCTCGCCTCGCCAGCTTCTCGACCGCGTCGCCCGCCGTCGCACCTCCCTGCGCCGCGCTCGTCCTCCTAGCTCTCCGCTCCCCTGCGCCGCCTCCGCACCCCGCCTGCCCCGCCATCCTCGTCGCTCGACCCCACCTCCGCCGGTCCCCCCTCTTCCTCCACCCCGCGTCGCCGAGCTTCGCCCGACGCCAGCGCGCCGCCATGGCCTCCTCCGCCTCTCTCGCCGCCTCCTCCTCCCCTCGAGCTCGCCCACCGGCCCAGCACCCTCCGTCGGCCACCCGCCTTAGCCGCCCGGCTGCCATGACGCACGCCATCGGCCTGCATCTCATGCTGAAGCCCGGGGCGCCTCACTCGCCTCCCCGCCACCGCCTCCTCCGTCTGCGTCGCGCGCCTCCCCGCGGTCTCCCCTCCGTTCCTCTCCGTGCCGGCCCCTCCTCGTCGCTCGGCTCACCGCCGCCAGGCCTCACCGCCCATCGGCCCCGCGCCCTCTCCCCGGCCCCGGCTGCACCCCCCGTCGCCACCCCGCCTCCGTCTTCGAGCCCCGCAGCACCGGCCTCCAGCTCTGTCCCCCCCGCCGCGTGGCTGCCTCCTCCAGGCCTCTTCCTCAAGCGCGGCCCCCACGAGCCCACCGCAGAGAGTTTCTCTGCCTCCAACCGTGGACGTTTCTGTGTAGTACCAAGTTGGTACTAGGCTGTTAGGTGTGGAGACGGCAAAACCGCAAAACCTCCGTGGACCGACGTCAAGTTGAGCCGAAAAGGGCGTCACTGGAAGACCATCAAGGTTCGAAGATTATCCCGAGGGGCCCTATTGAACTCGGCGTCACCTATTCAAGTACTCCATCGACATCAAGACCGTCCCTGGAGCGGAACGTCAAACCCTGGAGTCCGAGCCCCGAACCCGAAGGTATCCTATATGGAACGACAAGAACTCCTACTGGACCGATGAAGCGGGCGCCTCAAGATCTCCCACGCGGACTCGAGTACCCCGGTACCCGATCCACTCAAGTTCGCCATCGACGACAAGAACGACAGCAACCAGGGCGAGTCCGATGCCCCGACGCCAAACCAAGTACTTCCTCCCGGAACGCCAAGATCTCCGCGTGAGACGACAAGGCCGACAACATGACCCGAAGACCCCGGATGCGCCAAGACCTACCCCGTTGCCCGAGAAAGAAACCGCCGAGACCGAATCCGTCGAACCCTGGACCCCGAGACCGACCCCGAACCCCGAACCCCGGAACCCCAAGTTCATCGAACCCTAATGTGTGAACCCCTTCCCGGAACCCTATTTTATAATATAATACAACTTGTCGCATATTAAATTGTCATTACTTGCCATGCATGTAAACTTGACATGTGGTTTGGGGACCTTATGCCGATTCACCTAATAATTAAATATGGGGCCATATGCGGGCAAATCTAGTCTCATATCGGCCTCATTTAAACTTGTGTAGCGAACCGGTATCTTATCTTGCCTTGTTATAACAACATTTAAATTGCGGGGTAGATAAACAACATGAACCACCTAATTAATGTCGGGACCCCGGTTCCACTTAATATGACCTAATCGCATCGCACCTTTGCCATGTCATCCATCATGCATGCATCATGCCCGATCTTTTGCCGTAGTATTAAATAGTGCATCCGGTGTTCTTCCAGTGCTTTGCTTCTTCGCGGATAAGGCCGTTTAGTTGATGTGAGCTTCGCCCCGATCTTCGGATGAACCTTCGACAATGTTTTCAGGCGAGCATCTCCCCCTTTCTACCTATCTTACTTTTATAGTCTTTATTCCCTCCTGTTGATCTATTGCTATCTGTGCTGCGTTGCTCTAGTTTCCGTACCTGTGATATACCGTGCAGCCCTATATTGCCTTGGACACATCCTATTCACCTGTTATTTGTTAGATAGTTGGACTTGCGCGTCGTAGTCGCCTGCTCAAGTGCTGTTGCTTGTCGTCAATCGCCACAGTTGTTGGAGCCTTGCCGCATGTTTGTTGTTGGAGATGATTATGGTTTTACTTATCGTTCACTTCAATTCCTGTTTAACAACTAAAAATTGAAGTAAGCAGAGGCATCGGTGGGTGATAGAAAATATTTGGTTTCCGAACGCCCACTTGTGTCCCGTAGGACCCCGAGTACTTGATACCTGTTCCTTGATTTATCGCGCTATCCACATCCGGGAGGTATATGGGACCCCCCTGAGCCATAGCTTGATTCAGTCTTATTTCTTGGGGCCACAAACTAGTTTGAGGTTTTATTTACTATCCTGTACTTATGCCATGCTACTTCTGTATTTACGATTGTGCGAGGAGCACACTGTACTATTTAGGTAAGCGGAATGTTTTCGCGGTATCGACAAGCCCAGCCACACTTTCGGGTTCCCAGTCGTTTACAGTCATTGACGCAAACCTTGAGTCCGTCTCGGAGCTTGCTTACTTCGTTGCGGGTCTACTCATTGGGGTGGCCCCCTGAAATATTTCTGAATCCTGTGATTGCTTTGTCGTGAAAGCCTCGTTGGGTTTTGATTTGGTTTTTCCGAGGTTGATCGAGCGTGTGTTGCTATTGGTGCACCCCGGCCGGGTAAAACTTTCTGAAAGCCGTGTCCGCGGATATGGACGACTTGGAGCACAGTATCTCGACCATAGACAAGCATAACTAAAGTTTATTGCTATAAATTTGACTTTATAATGACTAGTAATCAGCTTCACTATAATGGAATGGCTAAATAATACTGCCCACAATTGCTTGTTTGGAGCGTCGCTTGCGACCATTGTACCTGATTAGTAAGTACTGCAACTACAACGGAATGGCTAATAAAAGTACCAACAACTGCTGGGTTTCAGGTTATCTCATGCTATTTGTATCTGATTAGTAAGTGTTGCAACTATAATGGAATGGATAACTAAAACTGCCCACTGCTTACTTTATCAGGATGATTATCTAAACCTGACTAGTAATTGCTGCAACGATAACTGAATAAGTAAAACTGCCAACTGTGTGAGTTCCTCGGTTGACTTCCTCGGGTGGTCTCGAGGGGGAAACACCTGGATGGGTTTGTTTGGTGGTAATGTCAGGTTGGTTCCGAATAGGTCTTTATTATCCCTCTCTGATCGCCGACAGTTGTATCGTGTCTCTATAGGTTGTTTAGTGCATGCTGCCGCTGTCGCTTCAGTCCACCATACCTTTGTAGGCGAGGACCGCCGAATTCTAGCCTCTCCGTGTACTGGCCTCAGTACCGACGCTCCTCTTTTTCCTTTCCCTTTGTCGGCACCCCTTTTGTTTAAGCAGGTTTTGAGATCGACGCCGTTAGCAGGGTTACCCTTCCGGCTTGGCCTGGGCCGGGTTATGGACGCCATTGGTTATTCTTCAGGGCTCTTAGCCCCATTTGCATCTTGTCCGTAGTCGGACGTCCCATCTTTTCAAGGTGTTTTGGATCTTTGTACCGTATATCTGTATTCTTGACTCATTGAGTCGCTGCTGTAGATATATCTGTTCTGTGGGTCCCATCGAGGACTGTTGTGTAATGTTATTACTTCGTTTTCCACCCGCACGAAAGTGCCTGGTGGGCACCTTTGAATCGTTTCTATGCGGGTTTGGCGGGTTTCGCTAAAACTTGCATAGGTCCGATTCTGAGGGTGTTACAGAGTGGTATCAGAGCTCAGCAGTTGCGATACCCCACAAGTCCAGCCTGTAGGATAACCTAGCTAACGGCCGAAGTAGAGTGTCAAAACTATTTTTCAAAATCGGTTGGATAGTTCTGATTAGGTCTGATTTTACTCCTTACCCCTCTGCTATTCTCCTCTTACCTCTACGTGTTTTGAATCCACCCTTTTATGTTTCTTCGAGTCCAGGAATTATCGTGGTTGGGTTTCCGTCGTACCTTCACGGTTTCGCTTCCTCCTCTGATAACGGTGTTGCTACATCTGGTCTTCATGCTATCCGAGGAATCCTTCGTCTATGGTGCCCTCCTTTGTTCCTTGTTTGTGCCTTCCGGTGTTTTCCGACTCGACAACATCCTCTACGCCAGATCCGATGCAGAGTCTGCATCACTCCTTTGTTCCGAACCTCGCTTGTCGAGATCTTCAGTCTGATTCGGAGAATGGTTGCACGCTTTTCCACTGATTGTGCGGAGTAATAGTTTGGGTGCGTGATGGATTGGCCCCCATGCCGACTACCCCTTCTATTCGCTTTGGTACATTGAAGTGGATGAGAATGCATCGGTTCCCTCTTTCTATCGAAGTTAGGGGTGGCTTTATTTGTTGATACCTCTACCTTCGACCTTTTGTTTCCGGAGTGTTCTCTCGACGATCACGGACAACGACCTCTTGTTAGTGGTGTCGCGAGGATCTACACGATGCGAGAAGTTTCAGATCGCCGCCCTTCTTTCCGGTACCATGAGGCGGATCTCGAGGGCGAGATCCATTGTTAGTGGTGTCGAATTGTGGCATCCCGCAAAACCACTACTAGAAAATCGCGTTGTTTTTGTGCATTGGATCGTCATGACCGCATGCTCATGTCAGCATGCCGCATTGCATTTGGGCATTGTCAACATCTTGCATCTGGTCGCATAAAACTATTTTGGAAAAGCCTGGTTATGTTTTCGAAACGCCCCGTCTTTTAATTCAAAACCAAAACCGGGTCTCCGGAATATTTTGTTTTGATTAACCACGGTTTGCAAACGGTCCATTTAAAGTAAATAAAATATTATATTATTTTAGTGGGGCAGTCGAACGGGCCGAATGACCCGAACGACCACCCCAGAAATTAAAATCGGTCCACCCCATCCCCTTTTTCTACCAACCTATCTACCCCAACCCAGCCTCCACCTCACCCCCTCCAATCCCTGAACGCCACCTCACCCCTCCCCAAAACCCCCACCACTAAGAAGCTGCCACCTAACCAACCCTCTTCCCTCCCCATCTCTCTCTCCCTGGGACTACCTGCCAACACACACCACCCACACAGCACACACGCACGCACGCACACCCGATCCCCACCGACAACCCCACACCTGGCCCCGGCCCGTCGTCCCCATCCTCGCCCCCGCTCCCCTGGTTCTCTCCCTTCTCCTTCCACCTCGCCTCGCCAGCTTCTCCACCGCGTCGCCCGCCGTCGCACCTCCCTGCGCCGCGCTCGTCCTCCTAGCCCTCCGCTCCCCTGCGCCGCCTCCGCACCCCGCCTGCCCCGACATCCTCGTCGCTCGCCCCCACCTCCGTTGGTCCCCCCTCTTCCTCCACCCCGCGTCCCGCTGAGCTCGCCCACGACGCCTGCCAGGCGCGCCGCTGGCCTCCTCCGCCTCTCTCACGCTCCTCCTCCTTCGAGCTCGCCCACTGCCCAGCACCTTCCGCCAGCCACCCGCTTAGCCGCCGCCGCGACGCGACGCCACCGACCTGCATCCCAGCGAAGCCCGGCAGCGCCTCCGCTTCTCCCGCGCCACCGCCTCCTCCGTCCGTCGGCCGCGCCCGCGCCTCGCCTCCCCGCGGTCTCCCCTCCATTCCTCTCTGTGCCGGCCCCTCCTCGTCGCTCGGCTCACCGCCGCCAGGCCTCACCGCCCATCGGCCCCGCGCCCTCTCCCTGGCCCCGGCTGCACCCCCCGTCGCCAACCCCGCCTCCGTCTTCGAGCCCCGCAGCACCGGCCTCCAGCTCTGTCCCCCCCGCCGCGTGGCTGCCTCCTCCAGGCCTCTTCCTCAAGCGCGGCCCCCACGAGCCCACCGCAGCGAGTTTCTCTGCCTCCAACCGTGCACGTTTCTGTGTAGTACCAAGTTGGTACTAGGCTGTTGGGTGTGGAGACGGCAAAACCGCAAAACCTCCGTGGACCGACGTCAAGTTGAGCCGAAAAGGGCGTCACTGGAAGACCATCGAGGTTCGAAGATTATCCCGAGGGGCCCTATTGAACTCGGCGTCACCTATTCAAGTACTCCATCGACATCAAGACTGTCCCTGGAGCGGAACGTCAAACCCCGGAGTCCGAGCCCCGAACCCGAAGGTATCCTACATGGAACGACAAGAACTCCTACTGGACCGATGAAGCGGGCGCCTCAAGATCTCCCACGCGGACTCGAGTACCCCGGTACCCGATCCACTGAAGTTCGCCATCGACGACAAGAACGACAGCAACCAGGGCGAGTCCGATGCCCCGACGCCAAACCAAGTACTTCCTCCCGGAACGCCAAGATCTCCGCGTGAGACGACAAGGCCGACAACATGACCCGAAGACCCCGGATGCGCCAAGACCTACCCCGTTGCCCGAGAACAAAACCGCCGAGGCCGAATCCGTCGAACCCTGGACCCCGAGACCGACCCCGAACCCCGAACCCCGGAACCCCAAGTTCGTCGAACCCTAATGTGTGAACCCCTTCCCGGAACCCTATTTTATAATATAATACAACTTGTCGCATATTAAATTGTCATTACTTGCCATGCATGTAAACTTGACATGTGGTTTGGGGACCTTATGCCGATTCACCTAATAATTAAATATGGGGCCATATGCGGGCAAATCTAGTCTCATATCGGCCTCATTTAAACTTGTGTAGCGAACCGGTATCTTATCTTGCCTTGTTATAACAACATTTAAATTGCGGGGTAGATAAACAACATGAACCACCTAATTAATGTCGGGACCCCGGTTCCACTTAATATGACCTAATCGCATCGCACCTTTGCCATGTCATCCATCATGCATGCATCATGCCCGATCTTTTGCCGTAGTATTAAATAGTGCATCCGGTGTTCTTCCAGTGCTTTGCTTCTTCGCGGATAAGGCCGTTGAGTTGATGTGAGCTTCGACCCGATCTTCGGATGAACCTTCGACAATGTTTTCAGGCGAGCATCTCCCCCTTTCTACCTATCTTACTTTTATAGTCTTTATTCCCTCCTGTTGATCTATTGCTATCTGTGCTGCGTTGCTCTAGTTTCCGTACCTGTGATATACCGTGCAACCCTATATTGCCTTGGACACATCCTATTCACCTGTTGTTTGTTAGATAGTTGGACTTGCGCGTCGTAGTCGCCTGCTCAAGTGCTGTTGCTTGTCGTCAATCGCCACAGTTGTTGGAGCCTTGCCGCATGTTTGTTGTTGGAGATGATTATGGTTTTACTTATCGTTCACTTCAATTCCTGTTTAACAACTAAAAATTGAAGTAAGCAGAGGCATCGGTGGGTGATAGAAAATATTTGGTTTCCGAACGCCCACTTGTGTCCCGTAGGACCCCGAGTACTTGATACCTGTTCCTTGATTTATCGCGCTATCCACATCCGGGAGGTATATGGGACCCCCCTGAGCCAGAGCTTGATTCAGTCTTATTTCTTGGGGCCACAAACTAGTTTGAGGTTTTATTTACTATCCTGTACTTATGCCATGCTACTTCTGTATTTACGATTGTGCGAGGAGCACACTGTACTATTTAGGTAAGCGGAATGTTTTCGCGGTATCGACAAGCCCAGCCACACTTTCGGGTTCCCAGTCGTTTACAGCCATTGACGCAAACCTTGAGTCCGTCTCGGAGCTTGCTTACTTCGTTGCGGGTCTACTCAATGGGGTGGCCCCCTGAAATATTTCTGAATCCTGTGATTGCTTTGTCGTGAAAGCCTCGTTGGGTTTTGATTTGGTTTTTCCGAGGTTGATCGAGCGTGTGTTGCTATTGGTGCACCCCGGCCGGGTAAAACTTTCTGAAAGCCGTGTCCGTGGATATGGACGACTTGGAGCACAGTATCTCGACCATAGACAAGCATAACTAAAGTTTATTGCTATAAATTTGACTTTATAATGACTAGTAATCAGCTTCACTATAATGGAATGGCTAAATAATACTACCCACAATTGCTTGTTTGGAGCGTCGCTTGCGACCATTGTACCTGATTAGTAAGTACTGCAACTACAACGGAATGGCTAATAAAAGTACCAACAACTGCTGGGTTTCAGGTTATCTCATGCTATTTGTATCTGATTAGTAAGTGTTGCAACTATAATGGAATGGATAACTAAAACTGCCCACTGCTTACTTTATCAGGATGATTATCTAAACCTGACTAGTAATTGCTGCAACGATAACTGAATAAGTAAAACTGCCAACTGTGTGAGTTCCTCGGTTGACTTCCTCGGGTGGTCTCAAGGGGGAAACACCAGGATGGGTTTGTTTGGTGGTAATGTCAGGTTGGTTCCGAATAGGTCTTTCTTATCCCTCTCTGATCGCCGATAGTTGTATCGAGTCTCTATAGGTTGTTTAGTGCATGCTGCCGCTGCCGCTTCAGTCCACCATACCTTTGTAGGCGAGGACCGCCGAATTCTAGCCTCGCTGCATGGCCTCGATCGACGCTCCTCTTTTTCATTTGCCCTTTGTCGGCACCCCTTTTGTTTAAGCAGGTTTTGAGATCGACGCCGTTAGCAGGGTTACCCTTCCGGCTTGGCCTGGGCCGGGTTATGGACGCCATTGGTTATTCTTCAGGGCTCTTAGCCCCATTTGCATCTTTTCCGTAGTCGGACATCCCATCTTTTCAAGGTGTTTTGGATCTTTGTACCGTATATCTGTATTCTTGACTCATTGAGTCGCTGCTGTAGATATATCTGTTATGTGGGTCCCATCGAGGACTGTTGTGTAATGTTATTACTTCGTTTTCCACCCGCACGAAAGTGCCTGGTGGGCACCTTTGAATCGTTTCTATGCGGGTTTGGCGGGTTTCGCTAAAACTTGCATAGGTCCGATTCTGAGGGTGTTACAGAGTGGTATCAGAGCTCAGCAGTTGCGATACCCCACAAGTCCAGCCTGTAGGATAACCTAGCTAACGGCCGAAGTAGAGTGTAAAAACTATTTTTCAAAATCGGTTGGATAGTTCTGATTAGGTCTGATTTTACTCCTTACCCCTCTGCTATTCTCCTCTTACCTCTACGTGTTTTGAATCCACCCTTTTATCTTTCTTCGAGTCCAGGAATTCTCGTGGTTGGGTTTCCGTCGTACCTTCAGGGTTTCGCTTCCTCCTCTGATAACGGTGTTGCTACATCTGGTCTTCATGCTATCCGAGGAATCCTTCGTCTATGGTGCCCTCCTTTGTTCCTTGTTTGTGCCTTCCGGTGTTTTCCGACGCGACAACATCCTCTACGCCAGATCCGATGCAGAGTCTGCATCACTCCTTTGTTCCGAACCTCGCTTGTCGAGATCTTCAGTCTGATTCCGAGAATGGTTGCACGCTTTTCCACTGATTGTGCGGAGTAATAGTTTGGTTACGTGATGGATTGGCCCCCATGCCGACTACCCCTTCTATTCGCTTTGGTACATTGAAGTGGATGAGAATGCATCGGTTCCCTCTTTCTATCGAAGTTAGGGGTGGCTTTATTTGTTGATACCTCTACCTTCGACCTTTTGTTTCCGGAGTGTTCTCTCGACGATCACGGACAACGACCTCTTGTTAGTGGTGTCGCGAGGATCTACACGATGCGAGAAGTTTCAGATCTCCGCCCTTCTTTCCGGTACCATGAGGCGGATCTCGAGGGCAAGATCCATTGTTAGTGGTGTCGAATTGTGGCATCCCGCAAAACCACTACTAGAAAATCGCGTTGTTTTTGTGCATTGCATCGTCATGACCGCATGCTCATGTCATCATGCCGCATTGCATTTGGGCATTGTCAACATCTTGCATCTGGTCGCATAAAACTATTTTGGAAAAGCCTGGTTATGTTTTCGAAACGCCCCGTCTTTTAATTCAAAACCAAAACCGGGTCTCCGGAATATTTTGTTTTGATTAACCACGGTTTGCAAACGGTCCATTTAAAGTAAATAAAATATTATATTATTTTAGTGGGGCAGTCGAACGGGCCGAATGACCCGAACGACCACCCCAGAAATTAAAATCGGTCCACCCCATCCCCTTTTTCTACCAACCTATCTACCCCAACCCAGCCTCCACCTCACCCCCTCCAATCCCTGAACGCCACCTCACCCCTCCCCAAAACCCCCACCACTAAGAAGCTGCCACCTAACCAACCCTCTTCCCTCCCCATCTCTCTCTCCCTGGGACCACCTGCCAACACACACCACCCACACAGCACACACGCACGCACGCACACCCGATCCCCACACCCGATCCCCACCGACAACCCCACACCTGGCCCCGGCCCATCGTCCCCATCCTCGCCCCCGCTCCCCTGGTTCTCTCCCTTCTCCTTCCACCTCGCCTCGCCAGCTTCTCCACCGCGTCGCCCGCCGTCACACCTCCCTGCGCCGCGCTCGTCCTCCTAGCCCTCCGCTCCCCTGCGCCGCCTCCGCACCCCGCTTGCCCCGCCATCCTCGTCGCTCGCCCCCACCTCCGCCGGTCCCCCCTCTTCCTCCACCAGCGTCCCGCTGAGCCGACGCCTGGCGCGCCGCTGGCCTCCCTCTCTCTCGCCGCTCCTCCCCTTCGAGCTCGCCACCGCCCAGCACCTCCGGCCACCCGCCTTAGCCGGCCATGACAAGACGCCACTGCCGGCCTCTGCATCCCATGCCAAGCCCGGCCGCCCCTCCGCCTCCAGCGCCACCGCCTCCGTCCGTCGGCCGCGCCGCTCGCCTCCCAGCGGTCTCCTCCATTCCTCTCTCAGGCCCCTCCTCGCTCGGCTCACCGCCAGCCTCACCGCCCATCGGCCCGCGCCTCTCCAGCCCCGGCTGCACCCCGTCGCCAACCCGCCTCCGTCTTGAGCCCCAGACCGGCCTCCAGCTCTGTCCCCCGCCGTGGCTGCCTCCTCCAGGCCTCTTCCTCAGCGCCCCCACGAGCCCACGCATGAAGTTTCTCTGCCTCAACCGTGCACGTTTACGTAGTACCAAGTTGGTACTAGGGCTGTTGGGTGGAGACAGCAAAACCGCAAAACCTCCGTGGACCGACGTCAAGTTGAGCCAAAAAGGGCGTCACTAGAAGACCATCGAGGTTCGAAGATTATCCCGAGGGGCCCTATTGAACTCGGCGTCACCTATTCAAGTACTCCATCGACATCAAGACCGTCCCTGGAGCAGAACGTCGAACCCCGGAGTCCGAGCCCCGAACCCGAAGGTATCCTACATGGAACGACAAGAACTCCTACTGGACCGATGAAGCGGGCGCCTCAAGATCTCCCACGCGGACTCGAGTACCCCGGTACCCGATCCACTCAAGTTCGCCATCGACGACAAGAACGACAGCAACCAGGGCGAGTCCGATGCCCCGACGCCAAACCAAGTACTTCCTCCCGGAACGCCAAGATCTCCGCGTGAGACGACAAGGCCGACAACATGACCCGAAGACCCCGGATGCGCCAAGACCTACCCCGTTGCCCGAGAACGAAACCGCCGAGACCGAATCCGTCGAACCCTGGACCCCGAGACCGACCCCGAACCCCGTACCCCGGAACCCCAAGTTCGTCGAACCCTAATGTGTGAACCCCTTCCCGGAACCCTATTTTATAATATAATACAACTTGTCGCATATTAAATTGTCATTACTTGCCATGCATGTAAACTTGACATGTGGTTTGGGGACCTTATGCCGATTCACCTAATAATTAAATATGGGGCCATATGCGGGCAAATCTAGTCTCATATCGGCCTCATTTAAACTTGTGTAGCGAACCGGTATCTTATCTTGCCTTGTTATAACAACATTTAAATTGCGGGGTAGATAAACAACATGAACCACCTAATTAATGTCGGGACCCCGGTTCCACTTAATATGACCTAATCGCATCGCACCTTTGCCATGCCATCCATCATGCATGCATCATGCCCGATCTTTTGCCGTAGTATTAAATAGTGCATCCGGTGTTCTTCCAGTGCTTTGCTTCTTCGCGGATAAGGCCGTTGAGTTGATGTGAGCTTCGACCCAATATTCGGATGAACCTTCGAAAATGTTTTCAGGCGAGCATCTCCCCCTTTCTACCTATCTTACTTTTATAGTCTTTATTCCCTCCTGTTGATCTATTGCTATATGTGCTGCGTTGCTCTAGTTTCCGTACCTGTGATATACCGTGCAGCCCTATATTGCCTTGGACACATCCTATTCACCTGTTGTTTGTTAGATAGTTTGACTTGCGCGTCGCAGTCGCCTGCTCAAGTGCTGTTGCTTGTCGTCAATCGCACAGTTGTTGGAGCCTTGCCGCATGTTTGTTGTTGTAGATGATTATGGTTTTACTTATCGTTCACTTCAATTCCTGTTTAACAACTAAAAATTGAAGTAAGCAGAGGCATCGGTGGGTGATAGAAAATATTTGGTTTCCGAACGCCCACTTGTGTCCCGTAGGACCCCGAGTACTTGATACCTGTTCCTTGATTTATCGCGCTATCCACATCCGGGAGGTATATGGGACCCCCCTGAGCCAGAGCTTGATTCAGTCTTATTTCTTGGGGCCACAAACTAGTTTGAGGTTTTATTTACTATCCTGTACTTATGCCATGATGCTACTTCTGTATTTACGATTGTGCGAGGAGCACTGCATCGCTTAGGTAAGCGCAATGTTTTCGCGTATCGACAAGCCCAGCCACACTTCGGGTTCCCGATCGTTTCTGACCATTGACGCAAACCTTGAGTCCGTCTCGAGCTCGCTTACTTCGCTATGGTCTACTCAATGGGGTGGCCCCCTGAAATATTTCTGAATCCTGTGATTGCTTTGTCGTGAAAGCCTCGTTGGATTTTGATTTGGTTTTTCCGAGGTTGATCGAGCGTGTGTTGCTGTTGGTGCACCCCGGCCGGGTAAAACTTTCTGAAAGTCGTGTCCGCGGATATGGACGACTTGGAGCACAGTATCTCGACCATAGACAAGCATAACTAAAGTTTATTGCTGTAAATTTGACTTTATAATGACTAGTAATCAGCTTCACTATAATGGAATGGCTAAATAATACTGCCCACAATTGCTTGTTTGGAGCGTCGCTTGCGACCATTGTACCTGATTAGTAAGTACTTGTTGCCTGTCAAAACTCACCGGCGGGCAGCGACGAGCAACACGAAGAGCCGGGAGGCTCCCAGAACTGCTGGTGGGCCCTGGTCCCTCGGGCAACGGCCCGCAAAACTCCGGCACGCGCCCTGGCTTGGTTCGAGGGCGTGCCACCTGACCTATACCTGGTCAGGAAGGTGAAGGATTGCTCCGATTGATTTCCTGCATGGTAAACAAGTATACGTAAAATTCGAGCCGTGACCGGCTCCCAGGTTTCCCTGTAAATCTGCTCCTAGAGCCGATTGCCCCATGGTTTTGCATTAGATTTACGACAACATGGGGTTTTGCTTGATCACTAAAAGTTAAATCGACCTACGACGGTTTAATGTTTTCACCACGTAACTAGAACGTCTTACACGTAATTGAGCCTGGTATGTACAAAAGATGAAGAATATTAACCCTAGAGGAGGCCTAATAACCAACGTAAAGTCAATTACCGGAACAACTTCTCTAGAGCGAATAAGCCACGTCCCTACGTACTACTGGATCGTTCAACCCGTTTGTAAGGCCTGACTACGTAGATATCAAACTAAACCTTGGCGAGCAAGGCACAACCATAACAGATCGAATCAGCTAAATAAAGATCAAGCAAGGTGCTACCCTTGCACTTGGGAAAAAGGTGCAAAGGTAGCGAGACAACTAGAGGTAGCAAAATCAAACGATTATAACGAAGAACACCGATGCTAACCTCAACAGATCTATGATAATAATGTTACTCGCCATCAACAAGGCTTCAGTACGAGTAACACCAAATAACGCATAAGTAAAAATACTGCCTAGATCGCAAGATGCAATCTAGGCAGCATGACACTTACCCGAAAGAAACCCTCGAAAACAAGGGGTGGCGATGCGCCGAGATTGTGTTTGTCGTGAACGTGGTTGTCCTCCTTTTCTCAATAACCTTAGGTACATATTTATAGTCCGGAGACTCTCTACTTTTGGAATAACTCTACAACTCTATCTTTACCTAAACTGAAACGGAACCTAAACTAACACGAGACCTACTATGATACAAGATACACGGGCAATTTAGCCCAAATCCACGCACTAGGCCGATCCAACAACACGTTGAATATACACATCTTCCAAGCCCATCTTGATCACGGCCCATCTCCTTCTTTGGCCAAAATATGGCGATAACACATGCCCCCCTGGTTTTGGCAATGATAATTCCAAAACCACTCTGATATATTTTTTCCTTCCCCCTCTTTTTTTTGTATCGGGTTGCGTTGCTGATGAATGCGTTGCAGAACAGGATCGTCACGCCACCCCTTCATCATGATGCCCTGTCTTCTCAACTCCTTCGCAGTGCATGATTTGACGATTTTGGCAGCACATTCTGGGAAACCGCTATGGCATTGAACCGTCTCTCTACTATTCCCCTTATTTAAATCCACCTAAGCAGTTCGCAATCCCCATCTGCCTCCAACAGCCAAAAAACCCTTCTTCCTCCGCCGAAAAAACCCTGTTTCTTCGCCATGGCCTCCTCTGCTTCCTCTGGCCTGTCCTCCCACGCCTCCAACTCAATGAGTGACCGAGAGCCAACGCCGGAGCACCCGCCGATGGCGGCGTACAACACTCTCGCCCCACAATGGTGGGACGAGAGGGGTTGGGATTTCGCCGTTTGGTCGGAGGACGACGCGTCCTTAACCGACGGCGAAGAAGACCTGCAGTTCCTTGGCGATGGGGGAAGCGAGGCAAGATCGGCACGCCATGTCACGGGGCGGCGTCGACTCCTCGAGGAGGAGGAGGAAGAGGAGGATACTAGGAAAATGGTCGCCAGGCGCACTGGAAGGCCCATCCGTGGCGCACCAAGGTGCGCCACGGGCCTTCGCGCTATCTCTCGGCCGTGGCGCACGCCTAATGCGCCACGGTTGTGTAGAGATAGGCGTGCGCGCACCAGTGCGCCACGAAGTTTGGCATGGTGCGCTACCCTTTTATCTTCGTGGCGCACTACCAAGGCGCCACTAAACATCCATGGTGCGCTTTAGGGTAGTGCGCCACGAAGGTAAAACATGTGCCCACGGATGTATTTTTGTTTTTTTTAATTTCCATGCCGGATTATATGCAATACAGATTATATACAATATTACAGCAGATATACACACACAGATACAAGATATACAATTATATATATAAATACTGATATGAAAAACAAGATTGAAACAAATACATATAGATAAGTCTCATACATGAATACATAGTCCAAGTTACATTGTTTTGATCATGTTACAAAGTAGTAGTTGGTGACATGCGAATACATGTGTCGATCGAACAAGTTAGAGCTCGGAAGCTCGCCTAGACATCTAAACTAGCTAGCTAGACACAAATGCGGATAAATACCCAAAGAAGATAAGCATGATCACCGCCAGACGAAGGTGTAGGTCTTCATCCGGTTCCTTGTCCTAACTCCCGCTAGATAGCGCGTGTATCTATCTTCCGCCTCCGCCATAGTGTTGTACCCTTTGTAGCTATTACGGTGCACTGTCTCCCAGTCTTCCCAATCATCGAGACTCGAACCCGTCCCTTGTACACGACGTACCACGTCATCTACAAGTTGACAATAATAACTAACCGTGATTGAAAAACATGTATAATTAAAGTCATATGAAGATACACTTATAGAAAGTACTCTTAAATCAAAAGAGCAAACTCAAAAAGCATGCCTCATATATAACTAGCTAGGTCGTTGGACAGATTGCTTATGACGGGACCGTTAGCCAAGTAGGATGCACAATTCGGACTTGTGCATATCACAAGGCTAACAATCCCGTCATAGCACATTCACATATATATTGTGCGACATTTCAATCATCGGCATATTCTCGAAAAAGACAAAAATAACTCAAAGCATGCCTCATATATAACTAGCTAGCTAGGTCGTTGACAGAATTGCTTATGACGGACCGTTAGCCAAGTAGGATGCACAATTCACGGACTTGCATATCACAAGGCTAACAATCCCGTCATAGCACATTCACATATATATTGTGCCACGACATTTCAATCATCGGCATATTCTCGAAAAAGACAAAAATAACTCGAAAAGCATGCCTCATATATAACTAGCTAGCTAGGTCGTTGGACACAGGAATTGCTTATGACGGGACTGCTAGCCAAGTAGGATGCACAATTCCTGGACTTGTGCATATCACAAGGCTAACAATCCCGTCATAGCACATTCACATATATATTGTGCCACGACATTTCAATCATCGGCATATTCTCGAAAAAGACAAAAATAACTCGAAAAGCATGCCTCATATATAACTAGCTAGGTCGTTCCTTCGGCTTCTTCCTCCGCGTCTTCCATCTCATCATCCTCGCTCTCCGAAGGATGGTATTCTTCATCGTCTTCTAGACGCTGGGCCGCCTCCCAGAATGTCAATTGTTTATTCGGAGGTCTGAGTTCTCCTTCAAAGACCGATGCGCTTAGAACATCCAGCCTCGTCGTTATCACACATCTTTGCACTAATAAAAAACAAATAATTGGTTAAATGCACGGAAAAATCCGGCATGACCTTTGCTAATTTTCTTAAACTAGGAGTGCCCGATTTCTGCCAAAACGGAAGTTAATCAACATTCCGGCAAAATCGGGACTCATTTCATACAAGAACCTGCATATATGGCCAGCATAGCTAGCACACAATAAATGGCCATCATAGCCAGCCCCAACCAGCATAAATGGCCCAGTATAGCCAGCAAATAGTATACACAGCAGCTTTGCACAATAGTTTCAGGTTTGCACAAATAGTACACACATGTTTCACAAATAGTACACACAGCAGCAAGCATAAAGGTTTCAAAGTTTGTGTTTCGATTATAGACATCACCACTACTCTAGACAGGTTTCAGGTTTCAGTATAGACAGCAGCACCACCACAGATGTGTAAACAATAACAATTTAGACTGGCTACTATATGAAGTTAAAAAAGAAAGATTAAGATGCCTGAGTGGAGCTTCATGAGTCTCTGAGGGAGCAATAGGTTATGAAAATAAAACTTCCATGGAAAATCGGTGAAGGAACATCATGCTCTATTCTAAAGTTTTTGGCATCTAAAATTATGTTCTTTTTATAAAACTTGGCAGCTTGAAATTGCATGGGTTTTATTAAGGAATAAAAATTCAATGACTATGAGTATGATACTTTGCTAAACCAAATATAGGTGTGAAATTCCATGCCTTCAGGAGTATATTGGAACCAAAATTAGTTGAGATAGTTTCAAAGATACTAAATTAGTGTGGCTTGAACAATCTTATTCTGCAGATTGTGACATTTATTGATCTGGGCATTAGGTTCCGAGAGATGCAATGGTTCATGATTACCAAACCACAGGATATTTATATATAAGTAAAATTCAGGTCATGCATGAGGGTATTTATATATAAGTAAAATTCAGGTCATGCAATGGTTCCAGAGATGTGCAATGGTTCATTTCTTTAGTAAGTGAAAAAAATTCAGGTCATGCATGAGGGTATTTATATATAATATGTTCCACATTTCTATCTCCAACCACGTGATTTCCATCAAGACACATAAGTTATAACTGTGATCTCATTTGTAGCTCTTATTGTGCCAAGTGTTTTTTCATTTTCTTATGGATTGAAATGTGAATCACAATTTTGACTCGTCGATCTCAAGAGACGGATATATATATATCATAGTATGGAACAGTAGAGTGGATAATTTTAACACGCTTGCATCACTAAACACAATCACACCACGTAATTGCATCGCTGAAAATATGAACTTGCTACTTATATTAGGATGGAGAACACGCCGATCGATATACATGTAGATATCTCGATGAGATACATGTCACATATACAAGCACCGTACTAGAGATATCTCAAGATCAATTCATGCTATCTCCTCTGGTTTAGTTCCGAGTTCCGATGACCAATGACAGATGTAAACAATGAAAAAATTATCCATTGTTGATCATGCTTTAACACCGAAAAGGTTTGAGAATTTTCACAGCAAAAGTAAAATTAGCTACAGGATTTAGGAACAAAGATAATCAACCGTAGAAAGATAAGGCGAAAGAAATCAAAAGGCAGGAAAGACACCCGATAGAAACTTATTTTTCTAAGCATAGTCTAGATTAAAAAACTCAACTGAAAGACTTGGAAATGACTGACATATGATGGAGCACGAAAGACAATGAAATGAAAGTGGAAAATGCTACATAAAACTTCGAATGAAAGCAAAGAATAGAGACATATTGCATGGAAAATGATGCAGGACAGTTCTTTTGGTTTCTGGTTTCATAAGAAAATTTGTTTACCACACATTCAGTTTCCATTATCCTAAACTGAAATCGAAATGCCAAATATATTCATATGTTCTCATTTTCAGTGATTGCATCTGTTGCTTTCTTGTCTACATAATGACAACATCAACACCTCGGGGTACAGAATTGAATTATAACTTTCATAGTCATTAGGAGCAACAATACCAGCATGTGTCAGACAAAATACAGAAGGAAACAACCATCTAGTTAGGCAAGGATAACACTAATGTGAAATACCAGCTTACTAGGCATAGTGAAAACTCTGTCATGCCATATGCAGTTACCAATTTTCATAGTTCGTTCTTCGTAGATGTAAAATCTCGGACCAAACTTAAATTTCAAAACCAGTACCACATTTCTATCTCCAATTTCTATCCTTGCAAATCTATTCATGGCGCCTGACCAACACAGAGATGAGGGACAGAGGGGAGAGAGGGAGAGAGAGGGAGAGAGGGGAGAGAGAGGGAGAGAGGGAGAGAGGGAGGGGGCTAACCTCGGCGGCTGGAGGGTCGGCGTGGCGTGGCGAGGGGATCTCGATCGGGCTCGGTGGTTGCTAGGGGGATCTAGTGCGGCGGTGGCTAGGGGGACCTCCTCCTCCACGAGAGCTTCCTCCTCCTCGAGAGCTTCCTCCTCCTCGAGAGCTTCTTCCTCCTCCTCAACGGCAGCGACGGGCAAGACGGTGGTGGGCTTCCTCCTCCTCGAGACTGTCTGTGAGATGCGTGGCGCGGTGCGTGTGGTGTCGTCGTGAGAGATGGAACCTGCGGTTGACTAGCGTCCAATGTACATAGGCGTAGCGCACCTTCAGTAACACTACTACCGTCATAGCCCTTTGGTTCTAGCCCTTAGCTCTATTCCAAACTCGAGCACCCAGGTTGAATCCTGGTGCTCCACTTTTATTTTTATTTTAAAAATACTTTTAAATGTTCACAAAATGTCCAAAAGTGGTGATATATGCCATACAAGTTTTGTTTTGTTTTAAAATACTTTTAAATATTCCAAACATGCCCAAAAGTAGTGATATATGTCATAAAAGTGTTACAAAATATGATTCGAAGTATAACTAAAATTCATAATACTTTGTCCATGAATATTACAATCTTTTTCGACCACGCGTTTTACAATATTTTTGAGCTAGCGTTTTACAATCTTTTTCCCTTCTTTGTCGCGGTTGAATAATTTAGCCCGGCACTTTAATGTTTCTTCTTTCGAAGGCTACCTTTTTGGGTAGGGTTGTCCTTTTCTTCTTGTGATGTATGTTGCTGCATCGTAGTCGTCGTCATCTTCAATCTTTGGATCGCCCGTCTTGGTCAAGTCTTGCTCGTTGGCGACTCCATCCATTCCGATGATGTTTCTTTTCCTCTCCTCACGACAACACGGCTAGGCTTTGTCGGTCGGTAATGAAAACATTGGTCCACTTTGGTAGCCAGTACCACGGTTCATTTTTCGGCCACGTTTGCACCGTGCCTTGGATTTGGCTGCCGGGTATAACCATGGTTGTGAAATACGGTCTTCTCTTTCGACGCTCTTTGCCCATCGACACGGAACATCGGCACCTTTTCTCCAGAGTCGAGCTCCCGGATCTCCTCGATTCTTCCGTAGAATCTTTCCTTCACGTTGTCATCGGTGTAGAATTCGACGTTACGCTGAGTTCGATAATCACACTTGTTGTCCTTTTCCTCCGTGTAGAATGTGTAGCCGTTGATATCATACCGCTGATAGGTCACCAGGTTTTGCATCGGTCCTGCGACAAGGTGAATATGATCTTTTCCGTGTCGGAAGAATGCGGCGCTGGGATTATCAAGGAGCGTCGCCTAAACCAACGCGTGAAATATGAGTTGTGCTCTTTGATTATTTCTCCCTGCGTCCTCTGTATGCCCAGTCCATACTTCTTCTCGATTAACCTTTGTGCTTACATGCCCAAGGATCGACCAGTTCTAAATGCTGTGGCGACGAGGTTTGCTCGATCAAAGTCTCGCGTCGAAAATCGAAGTCGCATGCGATGCGGCGACCCTCGGTGACCAGATCCGTCGAGCTTGCCAAGGTGTCTGGACGGGAAGACCGGCGGGTTCTCGATGTCTAGATAATTCGTGCGTAAAGAGATGCACTCTTCGCCGTAAAGCCCTTGGCTATGCTTCCATCCGGACGGACCTTGCGACGTATCCTTTGATGTGTCCGTTCATCCTTTACGCCATCATGCTGCGGAGAAACATCGGCCCGAGTTGTACGATGTCCTCCACGACATGGACCAGCAGATGCACCATAATGTCGAAGAATGCGGGTGGGAAGTAGACCTCAAGCTCACATAGTATCACCACGATCTCCTCCTGTAGCCTTCCGAGTTGATTCAAGCCAATCGACTTCCTAGAGATGACGTCGAAAAACTTGCATAGGCCAAATAACGTTTCACAGACGTGCTCGTCCATTATCCCTCTTAGTGCGACCGAAGTACTGCGTCATTAGCACGGTCGTGAGACTTCATGCCCGAACCTCACTTCGCCTCGTCTAGGTATCTGCTTATCTTGCCAGCGTGGCCGTGAAATTTGACTCCTAGAAGGCACTTGAAAACTGTTTGATCTCATCACGGCTTAGAGTGAAGCAAGAAGGAGGCGTAATATTCGTTCTTCTTGAACTTTTTACCCTTCCGACGACCTTGTGTCGTCTCCGACTCATGATCATCGTCATCTTCCGATCATCGGAGTAGTCGTCCTCCGTGAAGCTCCTTCCGGATACCCAAGCATATCAGGTCGTGCCTTGCTTTGGACCATCTTTCGTCCTATCGGCATGTTGATTATGGTGGCGACCGGACTCTCGCACCGTTTTCGTGATATGCATGATGTCGAGGCTATGAGGCGTGCGGAGAAACTTCCTGTATGGCAACTCCCAGAAAACAGACCTTGTTTTCCATACCTTCATCATCGGCTTGTCTTGTTGCTGCCTCTTTTGCTTCTTTCCAGGCTTAGGACAATCTTTCCAGTTTTCAGCAACTCTTCCACTTCTTCGCTGCTCCTACACTCTGGGATTCCTCGGGTCTCTGATTTGCCATCGAACAGGTCACCACGTTTTCTCCATGGATCATTCTTGCCGAGCCACCTCCGGTGCGCCATGAACACAGTTTTCGATGACCCTAGATCTTTCTCTAGTTGGAGATAGCTTGTGTTATCCATGCACCTAACGCATCGTGGAATCCTTGGATAACCTGCCCGAGATATACCCGCAACTGGATAGTCTTGCACCGTAGTGACCAACGCGGCTCTCATAGTGAAATAATCTTGTGCGGCGTCGTAAGTATTGGCTCGATTCCCATAACGTGGCTAGCTCCTCTTTCAACAGCCCGAGATACGATTGATGTCGGTACCAGGTTGTTTCGCCCTTGAATTAGCATACTCATTTGTATGTACTTCTTCTTCATGCACAACCATGGAGGAGGTTGTACATCCATACAAACACAGGCCAAGTCTTTGCGTCTTGCTCGCTACCGAACGGATTGAGTCCATCGGTGCTCGCACCAAGCCGATGTTCCTCGAATCTCCACCGAATTCAGGGTCGAGGTCCAATGCTTTCAGCGGCTAGCATCGAAGGTGCGTCGGCAGCTCATCCTTTTCGGTCATCATCATCTCCGGCTTCTTCCTTTCCGCATGCCATCGCATGAGCTTCGCCTTAGGGTCCGCGAAATAGCGCTGACGAGGGGTGATAGGAAAGTACCATACCACTTTTCGAGGTGCTTTCTTCCCTTTCTTGTATCGACTCACGCCGCACCGGACATGTGGTTTTCTCACGTCCTCGCCCGATAAATGATGCAATCGTTGATGCATACGTGATATCTAACGTCGGTAGATCGAGAGGACGATTTTCTTGGCATCCTCGATACTAGTTGGACATGTGTTCCCCTCCGGAGACGATCGTGCTGAATGCCATCATATCGTCGAAGCTTGCGTCGCTCAATTTGTGCTTTGCCTTCATCTCCATAGCCTTGAGCGTTACATTCAACCGGTATCATCGGGCTGCATCCTTCATACAATGGAGTAACCGTCTTTCTCAAGTTGCGCAGCTTGGCTTTCTCTCTAGCGGCAGCCTGGCGTTACTAAATGCCCGCTTGAGAAGCAGCTCTTGCACATAAGGGTCCCGCACCCAACTGACGTTGTTCCATCGTACGCTCCTCCGCCATCTAGATCATCATCATCCCGATGCTTGTACCTTCACCATCTCCGTGAGCCTCTTCATCATCTCGCCGTTCTCGCCGTGATGATGATCACCGTCTCCATCATCTACGCCATCGCTTATCCAACGAGTGTATCCATCCATGAAACCATGGCGGAGCAGTGCGCTGCAGATTCCGGAACTGGGTCGATCACCCAGTTGAGTTTGCATCTTCCGCGGACATCTTATATCTGTCTTGTTATTTCAGTATCATGTCGGCCGTCGCACATTTCAAAAATCTAGCCACAATGCCTTCGCTCATTATGCGGACCATTTTTGCCTGCACGATGTACACGGTACAATTTTGAAGTCTATTAGAACCACATAATGAATGCATGCATGCAATGGTCGATAGAAAATTTCGGCATGACCTATCCTAAAATTAGGACCTTTGCGAAATGCCAAAGTCTTGCCAAAATGGAAATGAATCAACATTTTGGCAAAACAATGGCAACTTGTTCACATACAAACACAAGAGAGAGAGACCGATCCATACACACATGAACATATCATTATCCTCTCCATACACACATGCATGAGCATAGCGATACTCTCCATATACACACAAGTACATATGACCATCGATCCTAGCTCTCCACACATACACACATCATGACATGAGCATCGATCATCTACATACATATGAGCACATGCATCATCCATATACACATGAACACATCCTTACATGGACAACTTACCGAGATGAGAGACCGATGGCGAGAAAGATGGAAAGGAGAGGTGCGCGTCGACCGGAGACGGATAGATGAGAGACCGGAGACCTCCTCTATTACTTATGTAACATCCAAAGCAAGTTTTACATGCTAAAAATGGTGAATGTGTGGAGAAATTGAGGTGGGAAGGAGAAGATCCCGACTAGATCTAAGGAGGAAGAAGAAGGGCAAAGTGAAGTGTGGGGTGGTGGATGTGGTCACACATGTGCACATAAAGTGCTGTCTTAAAAAAATCGACACATCCGTGGCGCACACGGCAGGAGTGCGCCACAGGGAGTACAAACTTCTGTGGCGCACTATGGAGTGCGCCAGATGCTCTGTCCCTGGCGCCTGGGCGGGTGCGCCACAGTTAGTGGCCTTCTCGGGCAGAGGTGGGCATGCGCTCGTCGTGGCGCACCGTGCACCGCGCCATGAGATGACCCTAACAACCGTGGCGCACGTGTGCATGGTGCGCTACAGAAGTTTGGCGTGTGGCCAACAAGGCCCTGGCCCACACATATCTGTGGCGCACTAGGGTCATGTGCGCCACGGTTGTTCTAGTTACTAGTAGGGCACTGCCCACAGGTGAGCCATGCCTGTTTTAGCCGTGGGGCACTTCAACCATGTGAGCCACGGATGTGCTGATTACCTATAGCCGTTTTCCTAGTAGTGGGACACCTCCTCCGAGGAGTACCAGCCGGTGAAGTACTTCCGCACCGGGTCCAGCGAGGATACCGATGACGACGAAGACGAGGAGGCCCCTGTTGGCTTCTTCAGTAGCAGCAACGAAGACGACGCCGGAAGCAGCGCCGAGGATAGCGCACAAGACGGCGGCGACGACAGCGACGACGACCTCGGGCTAGATTAGGAACCAGTAGCAGTAACAGTAGTAGTCATAAGCTTCCTTCTGTAATCGACCAGTCCTTTTGTAAGCAATCAGCTTCTGAAATGAAAAAATCCGTTCTCCCGAAGATTGCTCTTGCCGCCCCAATTTTGCCGATAATAAAAATAGGTCGATGCTCCAGAAGCCGATAGCAACGCATCGGCTTTTACCTTGCTATGTTTACTCATCACCAACCAGGCAGCTCAAAGAGTCGATGCATATCGGTTTTTCCCAAAAACGTTGACAAGGTCTCGACTTGGTCACATGCTCAGGCAAACCTAAACGGTCACTTCTTAGTTTCAAACGGTAACCTGCGATCTTCTTCAACAAGGAGCGACCTAGATCTCCAATTGCCCATCAAAATATGTGCCCTGAACAAACAGCTAATGACGGGCAAGAATGAAGATTTCTTCGATGGCTTGCGGTGGAATCGCACCTGTTTGTAGCATATGTGAACCTCTAGAGTCGATGACCATGCATCGGCTATATATTATTTTTTTTTATTCGGCCGATTTTCAGTATCGGCCCCCTACATATTTTACTGTCCAACATCTCACGTGCTTGGGAAATATTTCTTGAGATGTTGACCGTTGACCGCCACCGGGAATTTCACGCCGTCCAGCTCCTCAAGCCTGTATGCGTTTCCTCTTAAAACTTGATCAACCCTGTACGGCCCGTGCCAATTTGGAGACCATTTACCATATGTTGCATCCTTAGTCCCTAATGGCAACACAGCTTCCCATACCAGATCACCAACGTGGAATTCCTTTGGCCTCACTTTCTTGTTGTATGCACGAGCTACCTTGGCCTTGTTCTCTTTGATCCTCTCAAGCGACCACAGCCTGAGCTCAGTTAAATCCTCCACACTGTCACTCATCAGGGTTGCATATTCTTCAGTTGTTAGATCGTCCTGAAAAGTGACACGTCTCGATCCTGCCGTAATTTCCCAGGGCAATACGGCTTCTTGTCCATATACTAGATGATATGGCGAAGTTTTAATCGCCCCATGGCATGACATGCGATAAGCCCACAATGCCTCTGACAAAACCCTCGTACAACGCCTAGGGTGTTCATCGACTTTTCTCTTGATCGACTTGATGAGGCTCGTTGGATGCTTCAGCTTGCCCATTAGCCTGAGCATAGTATGGAGATGATCTGATCAGCTTAATCCCCATGTCCTCGCAGAACTTTCTAAACTCCTGAGAAATAAAGACCGAACCCCCATCGGTCGTGATAGTTTGGGGAATCCCGAATCTATGGATGACATGCTCTTTCACAAAGTTGATAACATCCTTCGAGTTCACTGATTTCATCGGGACAGCTTCCACCCATTTAGTGAAATAATCAGTGATGGCCAAAATCTTCCACCCATTTAGTGAAATAATCAGTGATGGCCAAAATCCACATGTGGCCTTTGCTTGATGGAGGATTGATTTTACCGATCATATCCATGCCCCAACCTCGGAACGGCCAAGGCTTGATGATGGGATTCATTGCTGATGCGGGTACCATCTGAATTTTTCCAAATTTCTGACATGCTTGACACCCTTTGTAGTAGTTGAAACAGTCCTCAAGCATGGTGGGCCAATAAAACCCTGATCGCCTGATCAACCATTTCATCTTGTGAGCTGATTGGTGAGTTCCACAGGCGCCTTCGTGTACCTCGTGTAGGAGCCGATTAGCCTCGGCAGTCCCCAGACATTTGAGCAATAATCCTTCCAGAGTCCTGTAAAACATGTCATCCCCAATAAGCACATACTTCATGGCTTTGTACCTTATCCGTTTAGGTGCCCCCCGAGCCGAATCCTTCAAGTAATTGAAGATATCGGCTCTCCAGTCGTCAGCTTCCAGGAACTGTACCTGAATATCAGCTCCCTCTGCTACATCCTTGTAGCCTGAAGCCATCTGTGCAAGATCATTTGCCTCTATGTTCTGCGACCGCGGGATCCAGGTGAAGTTTATGTACCGGAACTGCGCCATCAGCTCACGGCAGTGCAACCATAATGGGAAGAGGGACTCGCTCTCACATTTGTACTCCTCCGTGAGTTGGGAAATCACCAACTTGGAGTCTCCAAAAATTTCCTTCGCTCCGGCCGAGGAGTAACTCCATTCCTTGCGTATCGCCTCGTACTCGGCTACATTGTTGGTGCGAGGTAGACAATCGATGGAGAAGGAAAATGTTGCCCCGGCGACACGAGTAAAATGCCGATGCAGCCATCGTCACAAACCGATCCGTCGAAAAACATAGCCCACGCTCTTATGGACAAGTCTTTGCTATGTTAGTGTTGATCCTTTCAAGCAATAAGATCAGCCAACGCCTGTCCCTTAATCGCTTCGGGTTGATACGGATGTCAAACTCGATAATGCAAACATCCATTTGCCCGATCGGCCTTTTAACATAGGAGCCGACAACATGTGCTTTATGACGTCGGTTGCATATGATGATGATCTCTGGCGATAGCAAGATGTGCGGCTTAGTGCGGTGAAAAAGCAGTGAGGCACAACTTATCGATATCGGGATACCTTGTCTCCGCGTCCAGCATCCTTCTGCTTATGTAAAATACGACTCGCTCTAGCCCATCATAAACTTGTACCACCACCGAGGCGACGGACGTGTCAGCCACTGACAAGTAAATGTAGAATGGTCTATCCGGCTGGGGCGGAACCAACACTGGTGGTTTCGTCAGATATTCTTTGATCTCGTCGAAGGCTCGTTCTTCATTCGCCCCAATGAAATTCCTCGTCAGATTTAGTTTTCACCAGTCCCATGAACGGTTCTATTCTTCCTGACAGATTGGAGATGAATCTTCTGACGAAGTTGATCTTGCCGATTAGAGACTGCAGCTCTTTCTTTGTGGTAGGTGGCTTCATTGTCCGTCTTGCCTCGACTTTTCAGGCCGATCTCAATCCTCGTTCATGGACCAAAAACCCAAGAACTGACCGCCGTGACCCAAGGCACACTTCTTTGGATTCATTCGTGGCGAATTTTCTTGTTCGGTCCGTAACGCTGAAGATCGTCAAGTGTCCGTGCACGGAAGCGGACTTGACCACCACGCGTCATCGATGTAAATTTCCACCAACTTGCCGATCGGATCATGGAAAATGTAATTCATGGACCTTTGGTAAGTGGCGCCGGCATTCTTCAGTCCGAACGTCATGACTACATACTCGAACAACCCCACTGAGCCTGGGACTCTGAACGCCGTCTTGTGTATATCTTCTGGAGCCATAAAAATTTGGTTGTAACCGGCATTGCCATCCATGAAGCTCAGGATTTTATGACCAGCTGCGTTAACGCGTCTCCACCGCATCGGATACTCATCCTTTGGGGTAGCTCTGTTTAGATCCCGAAAATCTATGGCAACACGCCATCGGCCGTCCTTCTTCTCTCTGTGTACTATACTAGAAATCCACTCAGCATACCGCATGGCTGATTAACTTGGCCGTCAACATTTTCTCGACCTCTTTTTGACTTCTTCCGAATTTCGGCCTTCATTTGTCGTGCTCATTTCTGAAATGGCGAAATCCTTTTTGCGAGTCGATGCTCAATGATGCTCTGTCTAACCGGGCATTTCGTAGTCGGTGAGCGATCTGGATATCTTCTCAACAGGCTATCATCGGACCCCAGACTCGGGTCTAACTTCTTGGCGATAAATGTTGGCGTGGCTTATCCCGGGACCAATGTCGATCTCTTCTAGCTCATCGCAGATGTAAACCCATACCCTAGCTTTCCGTCACTGTCAAATCGATGGTAAACACAGGCAAGCGGTAGGTGAGGGTAACAAAAATAATTTGGGCGGTCGCGAATCGCCCTTTTTGCTTGCATTAGTCGGGATGGTCTACAACTTATTGTTTTACAATGGCATGGCGTCTCCACCTCGATCGCATGATCCTCTTGTCGTATGATTGGTGCTTTTTTTATTTTTGTGGCGATCGCGAGGATCGGCCGCATCACGCCCTGGTCGTGAACTTTCCTACTCTGTCAGGCCAGTGGATAAGACCAGCCTCACCCTGTTTTTTGTAGCTTCAATGCGCTCACAGCCGTCTAAACTAATTCCAGAGATCGGCTCTTGGTCTTCTGCTTCCCAGACGTTCATGCGGCTATGGAAACCTCGATAGAATAAATGCTGCATGGATGACCTCCACTTCATCTCCGTCCCACTGTATGAGGCACTGGTGCATCGTGGATGGAATGCAGCAATTAGCGTGAATCCAATCTCTACCTAGCAAGACAGCGTAGGTACTTTTGTTGTCCACGACGAAAAATGACGTGGGTATGGTTTTTCGCCTTTGCCGGATCCACGTTCAAAGACGCCTTGTGTTTCAAGACGACCGTTGAAGTCGCTTAACGTGGCGTTGGTTTTGATCGGATCTGCGAGAGCGACCCAAACGTCGTAGCATGGAGTACGGCATGATATTGACTGCCGCTCCGGTGTCCACCAACATCTTGCTGACAGGTTGCCCATTGATGTAACCTCGCAGGTACAGGGCTTTCAGATGTTTGTAACCCTTCTCACGTGGCTTCTCAAAGATAACCGGCCATGGACCGCAGTCAAACTGTGCCACTGGTAGCTCATTGGTTCTTGGCGCGCAAAATTCCGACGGAAGTACGAACACCATGTTTGTGCCAGCCGATGTCTGTGCATCGGCTTTTACTGGTTTGGGGCGCCATTCTTTCCTTGTCGGGCGGTCTTCTGCTTCCAGGGTCTGCCTAATTTTGACGGCCAGATCGGGCTGTGCTTTCTTTAGAGCGTGGAATCTGCGCTTGACTTCCTCAAATTCTGCAGCTGCACTCTCGCTTTTGGGTATGTCTGAGTCCGTCTGGACACCATCTTGGACGGTGATATCTGTCTTCTTCCTTGTCACCCTTGGCTTCTCAAGGTCCTTTGCTCGAGCGGACTCCTGTGGCGGCTCTCGAGGTGGGAGAGGCCCTAAACGTTTGAACACCGAACTGGCCTGGTGTCCTCCTCTGCTGTCCACACTCCGGCGATTGTCGATCAGAGGCAATCGGCTCATTCCGTCCCAGCAGTGCTTGAAGAAAGGACAGTCCCAATGTTTTTCTGCCTTCCTTTTCTTTTGGCCCCCTAGTGAGGTGCTCATATCCTTTATCTCCATCGGGCTGGCGCCGTTGGTCATCTTGACGCTCATACTTCTTAAGGAGATGCGTGGAATGCGCTTCGATACCGCGTACTCTCCTCACTGTTCCTCATTAAGTACCGCTTTATCGCTATGGCGGTCGCATGGACCAGCCTCTTCTCTCTCTTTGCCCGAGAGCGACCACCTTCCTCCTTATGCGTGTCACGGTGGTACCCAGACCACCGCCATATTAACACCGAGCGAAAAATCCAGCCTCGTGGCGATCGAGCTCTACCATGTTAACGGGAAATGGGTTTGTGTCCACTTTCATGGCGAATCGCTAAGGGTCGAACGCCTTGCTCTATCGCCATTTGGATTTGGCGACGTAGCTCTTTGCGGTCATTGGTGGTGTGGGTGAACGAGTGATGCCACTTGCAGATGGTCTCCGTTCATTTCTGAGCTGGGGATTTTATGGCCGCGGGTAACCTCACCGCTTCTCTTCAGTAAATCGAAAATCTCCTCAGCTTTGCTCACGTCGAAGTCGAACCCTTTTGCAGGCCCTTGCTGTTTCACCCATTTGCAGGACACGGGGTCTGCCCCCCGAGCCCATTCAGCCACGGCCACCTCCTGGTCTTGCGTAGGATCCCCTTCTTCTGTATCGACCAGGCCTATCGGACGCTTGAACTTGTCTTGGTATAACTCGTGGTGGCGCTGTTCATACATCGCCGGTTTACGGGCCATGTCGCCAATGAGTTGTACTCTACTTGAAAGCAGATCCTTGATGGGTGCCGAGAGACCCAACATCGCCGGATTGCTTCCTTCTCGATTAAACGAGCGGAGTAACATCGGTTCTTGACGGTCTGGCTGGATGTACTCGCTACTCGCTTCTCCTACGCACCTGAGCCAGGTCTGCAATGCCAGCCTCAGTAGCCTCTGAATGGTACTGGATGTGGAACTGCTCTTCCAGTTGCTTCCAGGTATGAATCGAATCAGGTGGCAGCGAGGTGTACCACCCAAAAGCTGGTCCTGTCAGCGATTGCGCAAAAAACCTTACGCGCATCTGATCTGATGCCGAAATTATGCCTAGCTGTGCCAGGTATCGGCTTATGTGCTCAATCGAGCTTGACCCTTCTGATCCGCTAAACCTTGAGAACTCAGGGAGCCGATACTTGGGCGGCAGCGGAATCAGATCAAACTCGTTGAGGTACGGCTTTGAATAGCCGATTGTCCTTCTCTTCGGCACGAAGCCGAACTGGTCTCTCAGGATGGTACGGATTTGCTCCACTGTTTGAGCTGCAGGGGATAGATTCTCATGACTTGTTCCAGTGGCATACTTGGCTAGCCACGCCTATTTGTCAGCGTCTATCCTGCATATCGCTGCTCGTAAACGCTCTCAAGACCGCCCAGAACCCTGCAGAAACTCCTACGGTTGCAATCTGGCTGGTGCGTGACAGGTTGTTGCAGTCCGGCACGTAGGCGCATATATATCCGTGTGGGATTTCCTTAGGTGGCTCAAACAGGAATTGGCAATCGCCTGGGTCGCCTCCAGCCTTGTAGACGACGTAAGCCGCTGCTCCTGGCGGCTCTGGAGCCGCAAGTGTGAATGGCAGCTGCGGCCTGGTCTGGAGCGGTCTTTCTCCCTGGTGAGTCCCCAAAGTAGGCCCCGAAGGAGAATCGATGTTTCATGATCTCCTGAACTACGCGAACCGCGATCCGCCGAAAGCGTTCACGGGCTCTCGTAATGGCGGTGCAGAATGAGCCACCATGTAGTTGACTTCACAGTCAGAGCTCGTGCGCTCCTCCGGAACGGACAGATCTACCTCATCAAGAGCACCTCGGGGAGAACCCTCCACTTGATGCCATGCTTACGGGTCCTCTCAAAAGAGCCGATGAGATCGGCTTCAAGAGATTTCGATCTCATCATACGCCGCCTTGTGCTCTTGAGCTCGTCAGACGCGGATCGGTCTGCTCTCCATCGCAGCGTCGGACGTTGATGTAGACGTTGTTGAATGTCCCACCGGGCGTGCCAGAATGTGTTGCCTGTCAAAACTCACCGGCGGGCAGCGACGAGCAACACGAAGAGCCGGGAGGCTCCCAGAACTGCTGGTGGGCCCTGGTCCCTCGGGCAACGGCCCGCAAAACTCCGGCACGCGCCCTGGCTTGGTTCGAGGGCGTGCCACCTGACCTATACCTGGTCAGGAAGGTGAAGGATTGCTCCGATTGATTTCCTGCATGGTAAACAAGTATACGTAAAATTCGAGCCGTGACCGGCTCCCAGGTTTCCCTGTAAATCGGCTCCTAGAGCCGATTGCCCCATGGTTTTGCATTAGATTTACGACAACATGGGGTTTTGCTTGATCACTACAAGTTAAATCGAACTACGACGGTTTAATGTTTTCACCACGTAACTGGAACGTCTTACACGTAATTGAGCCTGGTATGTATAAAATATGAAGAATATTAACCCTAGAGGAGGCCTAATAACCAACGTAAAGTCAATTACCGGAACAACTTCTCTAGAGCGAATAAGCCACGTCCCTACGTACTACTGTATCGTTCAACCCGTTTGTAAGGCCTGACTACGTAGATATCAAACTAAACCTTGGCGAGCAAGGCACAACCATAACAGATCGAATCAGCTAAATAAAGATCAAGCAAGGTGCTACCCTTGCACTTGGGAAAAAGGTGCAAAGGTAGCGAGACAACTAGAGGTAGCAAAATCAAACGATTATAACGAAGAACACCGATGCTAACCTCAACAGATCTATGATAATAATGTTACTCGCCATCAACAAGGCTTCAAAGCGAGTAACACCAAATAACGATAAGTAAAAATCGCCTAGATCGCAAGATGCAATCTAGGCAGCATGACACTTACCCGAAAGAAACCCTCGAAAACAAGGGGTGACGATGCGCCGAGATTGTGTTTGTCGTGAACGTGGTTGTCCCCCTTTTCTCAATAACCTTAGGTACATATTTATAGTCCGGAGACTCTCTACTTTTGGAATAACTCTACAACTCTATCTTTACCTAAACTGAAACGGAACCTAAACTAACACGAGACCTACTATGATACAAGATACATGGGCAATTTAGCCCAAATCCACGCACTAGGCCGATCCAACAACACGTTGAATATACACATCTTCCAAGCCCATCTTGATCACGGCCCATCTCCTTCTTTGGCCAAAATATGGCGATAACAGTACTGCAACTACAACGGAATGGCTAATAAAAGTACCAACAACTGCTGGGTTTCAGGTTATCTCATGCTATTTGTATCTGATTAGTAAGTGTTGCAACTATAATGGAATGGATAACTAAAACTGCCCACTGCTTACTTTATCAGGATGATTATCTAAACCTGACTAGTAATTGCTGCAACGATAAGTGAATAAGTAAAACTGCCAACTGTGTGAGTTCCTCGGTTGACTTCCTCGGGTGGTCTCGAGGGGGAAACACCAGGATGGGTTTGTTTGGTGGTAATGTCAGGTTGGTTCCGAATAGGTCTTTCTTATCCCTCTCTGATCGCCGACAGTTGTATCGAGTCTCTATAGGTTGTTTAGTGCATGCTGCCGCTGCCGCTTCAGTCCACCATACCTTTGTAGGCGAGGACCGCCGAATTCTAGCCTCGCCGTGTACTGGCCTCAGTACTGACGCTCCTCTTTTTCCTTTGCCCTTTGTCGGCACCCCTTTTGTTTAAGCAGGTTTTGAGATCGACGCCGTTAGCAGGGTTACCCTTCCGGCTTGGCCTGGGCCGGGTTATGGACGCCATTGGTTATTCTTCAGGGCTCTTAGCCCCATTTGCATCTTGTCCGTAGTCGGACATCCCATCTTTTCAAGGTGTTTTGGATCTTTGTACTGTATATCTGTATTCTTGACTCATTGAGTCGCTGCTGTAGATATATCTGTTCTGTGGGTCCCATCGAGGACTGTTGTGTAATGTTATTACTTCGTTTTCTACCCGCACGAAAGTGCCTGGTGGGCACCTTTGAATCGTTTCTATACGGATTTGGTGGGTTTCGCTAAAACTTTCATATGTCCGATTCTGAGGGTGTTACATCTCAAAATAAGCCTCCAGGATACGGAGGATAATATAGTACACACGTTAAGGTTTCAAGAAACCAAAAGGGAAATACTATTTCCTTACAACTTCGAGTGAGTGTTATTGTCTTGTATACACTTTCTATTTCGCTTACTCGATGTTAAGTATATAATTGATTAGTTATGCATTTGCAGCTTCCACTATATTCTGTTAATCATTCAACTTGACAAAGGGCGTGTACTAGTCATGGACTCGAAACATAAACCCATTGAGGCGTGGAAGGACATGCAGATACTTCTCCAGCGGTAATTCTAATCATTACGACACTATATCGGCAACGTTCGTGAATTTTATGATATCAAGTACTTAATAACTTATTTTATTCGTTTTCTACGCCGGGCAGCGCTTGGAAACGGTTCACCAACAAGGCTAGGGGTGTTTGGAAAGATGAGCTTATATTTTAACCACTAGATGTAAGCACCAGTAGCTATATCCGCGCATCTTTTTGATTCTAGTTTTGATACAGTTATTATCATGCTTGATTATTATTTTGATTGAACTCTGTTCTCGTAAAGTGCCTGACGCAGGGACCAGGTAACAATCTATGTGGATACTATGTATGCGAGTTCATCCGGCAGACGTATATGAGAAGGGCAGAAATTTAGAGCAACTCCACGTACGTAAACAATTTCTATAGTTTTTAATTACAATCAAATTGTGTTTAGTTTCATTCATATAGGCTGACTCCTTTTTTAAATCAGATCGAACGTCTACGGGACGGTCTTCTGCCAAAGGATCGCGTACGAGCAATTCAAGAGGAATTGGCGGGATTCTTGGATGCAGAAGTCCTAGACACAAAAGAGGAATACTACTCGGTTGTGCATAGACAATAGCAATTGTAAAAATAGCAACTTTCAAGAAATTGGCCGGTAGCATCGAATAGCAACTTTTGTATGTAGTGCATGAACTCGATCCGTGTATTGAATATAATATTGTCACCATGATGTAATATAAGGTTCCTTCATTGATAAGTGCAAATCACTAAATAAACAATAAAACAACCCTAATGAATTCTCTGCCGCGACACAAAAAGTGACGAAAATGCTGCCGCGGCAACAAAATGTGCCAAAATGAATTCTCTACCGCGGCAGAGAAATGGGCCAAATCTCTGCTGCTCCACCCCCCTCGCCCTCTGCCGCTGCCATGTGTGCAACCTTTAGTCCCGGTTGGTGGGGCAACCGGGACTAAAGGTTGGAGCTTTAGTCCCGATTGCCCGTCCCGATTGGGCAACCGGGACTAAAGCCCCGTACCAACCGGGACCTATAGGGCTGTTTCCACCAGTGTTTATTATGTAACTCTAAATTGAGGACCCCAAGCCTGCACACCAATGACTAAGAAATGTCGACGTGATCTATCACAAATATTCATAACTGTCTTCTGAACTTTTACGGAGCAAAGGAAGAAAGTTGGAAGAGAGGACAATACTGATTTTACAAATTCACGTCGACCTCCATAATAATACAAAACGCGAGCACTAGCATTTAGCCTTCTTTCCACCATTCCAGTGGTGACATGTCCTCAATGGTTGGCTTTGTTGTACCTAGCGGAAGTCCGAAATACGTGAATGGAAGGCACCCAACAGCACATTCAAATACATTTGCCAGCTCTTGCAATCTCTGATCGGAAATATCAATTGCCATCATGAAGGACTTGGCATAATTAACCCTGAGCCCGGTAACTTGAACAAAGGTTTCTAGCAGTTTTTTCAATGCAAAAAGTTGCATGGGGCAAGCTTGCATGATAAATAATGTGTCATCCGCGTATTGTGCGATTGGAAATTCCATGTTAGGGATGGGAAGAGGAGCTTGAAGAGTGCTGGCCTGAAAAAGGTGATTAACATGTGATGCAGAAGTTCAGCCACTCCGACAAAGATGAGAGGGGAAAGAGGGTCGCCCTGTTGCACTAGAGGAAAAAGGGCCATCCGTTCGCCACCCCTGGGAGCATTAGTCCCGGTTGCGCCAGCAACCGAGACTATCTTGCACGCTGCGTTGGAGCGGGCACGGGCCAGGGGCATGGGTCCCGGTTGGTAAGGGGCATGCGTCCGGTTGGAGCCACCAACCGACTAAAGGTTTGGCCACAGCCACGTGGCCTGCACGCCTTTAGTCCCGGTTGCTGGCTCCAACCGACTAAAGACCCAGCCTCTATAAATGCAACGCCCCCTCCTCTGCCTCCTCTGTTTTTTGAATGGTGTAAGCTGTGAGGGTGTGTGCTAGTTTTTCTCATGCATGCATGGAAGGTGTTTGTTGAAATGTTTGAGTGAAAAATCCCGTTGAATTTCTCATAGAACAAAAATATAGAAGGTGTCCGAGACGCTTGAGCTTATTTCCCTCGATCGAGGTTAGCAATCTTATCTTTTCTAGGTCATTGATACAATTCATGTGTCGGTGTGAATTGGTTATTTCACTATTTATGATGTCCTGTTTTTGATAAACTTACTTATATGATGCAGATGAGCGGTCGGGAATGGATGTACGGTGACGGCGGGTAGCCGGTATATCAAAGGCGTGGATAAATTTATCGATGTGGCTACGGCAAACAAAGAGAATGGATTTATACGTTGTCCATGTGTTCAATGTCGGAACAACAAGGAGTACTCTTCCTCGAAAATCATTCGCGCCACGATTATGAAAGGTTTCATGCCCAACTATAATTGCTGGACCAAGCACGGGAAAGAGGGGTTATGATGGAAGATGGTGAAGAAGAAGATGATGATAACAACTATCATCATATGTTTCCTGAATACGATGATCGCAATGGAAGACAATGGAGGAAAAAGGTGAAGAACGGGCATCGATGAGCCGGTGATGAACTTGGTAGGGTCATTTCGATGCAAAGCGACGTGAAATGAAAATGAGAAGTTGAAGTTAGAGGGCATGTTAGAAGATCACAAGAAATTGTTGTACCCAAATTGTGAAGATGGCAGCACAAAGCTCTCGACGACATCGAATTGTTGCGATGGAAGGCGAGTGTGGTCTAACGACTCCTCATTTGAAAAGATGCTGAAAATAATGAAGCCGAAGTTTCCAAAACATAACGAACTTCCCGATAGTACCTCTGAAGCAAAGAAGACTCTCTGTCCTCGGGATTAGATGTGCAAAAGATACATGCATGCATTAATGATCGCATCCTCTACATGTAAGGAGTATGAGAATTTAGATAAATGCCCGGTATGCAATGCGTTGCGGTATAAGATCAGACGAGATGACCCTGGTGATGTTGAGGGAGAGACCCTCCGGAAGAGGGTTCCTGCTAAGGTTATGTGGTATGCTCCTATAATACCAAGGTTGAAACGCATGTTCATAAACAAAGAGCATGCCAGGTTGTTGCGATGGCACAATGAAGACCGTAAGAAAGACGGGAAGTTGAGACACCCTGCTGATGGGTCACAGTGGAGAAAAATCGAGAGAGACTTCCCAGACTTTGCAGGTGACGCAAGGAACTTATGGTTTGGTCTAAGTACGGATGGCATGAATCCTTTTGGGGAGCAGAGCTGCAGTCACAGCACCTGGCCCGTGACTCTATGTATCTACAACCTGCCTCCTTGGTTGTGCATGAAGCGTAAGTTCATTATGATGCCAGTGCTCATCCAAGGCCCGAAGCAACCGGGCAACGACATTGATGTGTACCTTAGGCCATTAGTTGAAGAACTCTTACAGTTGTGGGGCAAACCAGGTGTACGTGCGTGGGATGAGAACAAACAGGAGCCATTTAATCTACGAGGGTTGTTATTCGTAACCATCAATGATTGGTCTGCTCTTAGTAACCTTCGTGACGGACAAACAAGGGATATAAGGCATGTACACATTGTTTAGATAAGACCGAAGGTACATATTTGCATAAATGCAAGAAGGTTGTGTACCTGGCGAATCGACGATTTCTTCCGACCAATCATCCGTAAGAAAGAAAGGCAAGCATTTCAAAGGTGAGGCGGATCACCGGAAGAAGCCTGAACTCCTCGCTGGTGATGATGTATTTGGTATGGTCAAGGACATAGAAGTAATCTTTGGAAAGGGTCCGGCGGTCAATCAGTTCGAACGACGTCGCTACGGACACGCACCCATGTGGAAGAAGAAATCTATATTTTGGGAGCTGCCATATTGGAAAGTCCTGCGTGTCCGCTCTTCAATCGACGTGATGCACGTGACGAAGAATCTCTGCGTGAACCTGCTAGGATTCCTAGGCGTGTATGGGAAGACAAAAGATACACACAAGCAGGAGGACCAACAAATTATGAAAGACCCAAAGAACATGCATACAGATAACAAGACGGATAAAGGCGTCACTTAAGTCGTGCAGCTATGCTCTTACCAAAGCAGAGAAGGAAATCTTTTTGAAGTCCTTTACGGTATCAAGGTGCGTCGGGCTTCTCATCTAATATAAAGGGATAATAAATATGGCGGAGAAAAAGTTCCAAAACCTGAAGTCTCATGATCATCACGTGATTATGACGCAGATTGCTTCCGATTGCATTGAGGGGCTTCTACCGTAAAATGTTCGAGTACCCATTGTGAAGCTGTGTGCATTCCTCAATGCAATATCTCGAAGGTAATCAATCCGGATATTCTGCCAAGGTTCTGAAGGATGTGGTACAATGTCTTGTTAGTTTTGAATTGGTGTTCCCACCATCCTTCTTCAATATTATGACGCATCTCCTGGTTCATCTAGTGGAAGAGATTGCCATTCTCGGTCCGGTATTTCTGCACAATATGTTCCCTTTGAGAGGTTCATGGGAGTCTTAAAGAAATATGTTCATAACCGTGCTAGACCGAAGGAAGCATCTCCAAGGGATATGGAGCAGAGGAGGTCATTGAGTTTTGTGTTGACTTTATTCGACCTTAAGCCGATTGGTGTTTCGACTCAGGCATGAGGGAAGACTAAGTGGAAAAAGGCACTGGGAAAGAAAGCACCGATATGTAGGGACGGGATTCTTTCACTAAAGCACACTACAGCTTCTACATAATTCCACCTTGGCTCAGATATGGAGGAACACAAGAATATTGTACGCTCAAAAACCGGGAAGCCTGAATCATGGATTACAGATGAACACATGAAGTCTGGTGGTTGGATGCGGACACATCTCTTGAATGACACCACTGTTGGAGATCAGCTATACTTGTTGGGCGTCACCATCTTCTCGTATTGAATTTCCAAGTACGAAATAAATGGGAATACATTCTACACGATCGCCCAAGATAAAAGAGCACCAACCAAAATAGTGGTGTCCGCTTTGATGCAATAGACGAGAATGGACAAAAGGACACATATTATGGTTACATAGAGGAGATATGGGAACTAGACTATGGAGTCTCTTTTAAGGTCCCTTTGTTTCACGCAAATGGGTCAACTTTGAATGGGCAGGGTAAAGATAGACCAGTTATGCGGAATGACAACAATGGATCTCAACAATCTTGGTTATAGAGATGAACCATTCGTCCTAGCCAATGATGTGTCTCGGGTTTTCTATGTGAAGGACATGTCCTCCGGACGAAAAAAAGAAAAATATGCAAACGAATACATCATATGATGATCCAAAGCGTCACATAGTTCTTTCAGGAAAAGAAACATCGTGGGAATCGAGGGCAAGACAGACATGTCAGAAGATTATAATAAGTTTGATGAAATTCCGCCCTTCACAGTGAAAACTGACCCAAGCATTCCGTTAAGTAAAGAAGATGCTCCATGGTTACGTCTGAAGCGGTCATAAGGAATGACATATGCCAAGAAGTTCATGCTCATATTATGTAACTCTAGTTCATGTCTTTCGCGGTTTGTGGCTTGACCGAAGGATATCTTTCGCGGTTTGTGGCCTTTAGTCCCGGTTTTGTAGTCTCAGTTTTTAATATTAATAAATGTCTTGAGTGTTAGTCCCATTTTGTGGCTGGACCGGGAGTGCCTCTATGACCAGTTTCTCGGAGATGCCGGAGGACTGGGCTCCGTCGGCATCTCCCTGAAACTGGCCGCAGTGGTGTCCCTGCTCTCGAAAACCATCTTGCAGCTTGTAACTTCACTAACTAGATCAATACGCCTCGGAGCTAACTAATTTCACATATTAGGGAGTGCCTCTATGACCAGTTTCTCGGAGATGCCGGAGGACTAGGCTCTGTCGGCATCTCCTCGAACTGGCCGCAGCGATGGTGTCCTGCTCTCGAAAACCATCTTGCAGCTTGTAACTTCACTAACTAGATCAATACGCCTCAGCTAACTAATTTCACATATTAGGAGTGCCTCTATGACCAGTTCTCGGAGATGCCGAGGCCCGGCTCACGGCATCTCCACAGAAACTGGCCGCAGTGGTGTCCCTGCTCGAAAACCATCTTGCAGCTTGTAACTTCACTAACTAGATCAATACGCCTCGAGCTAACTAATTTCACATATTAGGAGTGCCTATGACCAGTTTCTCGGAGATGCCGAGGAGGCTGGGCTCCGTCGGCATCTCCCCGAACGCCGTAGTGGTGTCCTCGCTCTCTAAAACCATCTTGGAGATGCCTCAAACTGGCTGGAGGACTGGACTCACAAGGATGCATATTTATAGTACAAGCAGCTCGGCATAATGTCGACACTCACGACATAATGTCGACACTCACCCTATTATTAGTCGACTCATCTTTAGTCGGTTGGTGTCTCCAACCGACTAAAGTTCATCTTTAGTCCCGGTTGGTGACACCATCCGGGACAAGGTACAACCATACGACATAATGTCGACACTCACCCCTATTATTAGTGTTGTCTGCCCACTCTGCGCATCCCTTTAGTCCCGGTTTGTGACTACATCCGGACTAAATGTCTTACAATGATCATGTGTGTGTGGACATTGGTATGTAGAACAATCGTTTGTGAAGTAACCACCAAAATGCCGTTTCAGAATGCTACCGTCCTATTTTCCTAAAATACTAGACCACCTTAAATGGACTATATCCCAACCGTACAAATCGGGACTAAATATGAACCCTCTCTTTATATAGGCATTTCCCTCTATTTATTAGGTAACACTTAAGACATTTATTAATATTAAAACCGGGACAAATCGGGACTAGCTAACACTCAGGCCTAAAGCCCCCTTTAGTCATAATCATGCCTAGTCCTATAGTACGCAGCTTGTGGTCTTCATCGTCGTCATCATCATCGTCGCCGTCACGCCACTCCGGGATCCTCGGCCCATCCATGGCATATACCGAGGCCATTCCAGCCTTGGATTCACGGCGGGTGGGAGAGGGTCTCTGAAGACGATGCTACCGCCGGGACGATGTGGGGCCTGTGGCGGGTGGACTCGTGGGCACCGTGGCGAGATGGTCTCCCGGCGATGTAGCGCATCACTGATGATAGTACGGTTCTCCCACCACGACGGCCGACTTCGTTGTTGTTCACCGGTGGCGGGCCATCACCCTCGTACCTGGCGAGCTCCCTTTCCCGCCTATTAGCGAAGAAGGCATTCCAGGTGTCATAGTTGTCGGGATCCCACTGGGGATCCATCCGCTGCTCCGGCGTGAGCTCGTGGTAGAAGTGGTTTGTGATGGCATGGCGTGCGGAACCTTGAGGGACAGGGGAGGGAACCCCTCGGCCAGATCGGCATCCAAGTGGCGGCGGTACCGGTGGACAAGGGTAGTTGGGCGCCTGCCACTCGGTCTCCTCGAGGGTCGAATGGCCCGAGGGCGTTGTCCATTGTTCTAAGAGAGGAAGGTGTGGATGTGTGGATAGCCATGACACGATCACCCTAAATATAGAGGAAAGGGCGGAAAACTTGGCATGAAGCTTTGGGAAATGGCGGAAATATCTTTAGTCCCGGTTAGTGACTACATCCGGACTAAAAGCTCTAGTAGAAAGGAAAGGCGGAAAACTTGGCGGGAAGAGGTGGGAAATGGCGGAAAATATTTTTAGTCCCGGTTTGTGACTACATCTGGCAATGATCATGTTTCGAAAAAACCTTCACAAAATGACCTATCATGTTCGAGGTTTCATGGCTTTCGGTCCAAATGACCGATGTTATGTGCTGAATCACGGCATAGTTTGTGATGTTGTGCCCATATTATGCATGTGTGTGGACATTGGTATGGAGAACAATGTTGCAGAGGAAGTTTTCCTTTTTTCTCGCGTAAAAGCCCTTTTCCATTTTCCGAGCGCAAAAAACGGGTCGTTTTGTGAAGTAACCACCAAAATGCCGTTTCAGAATGCTACCGTCCTATTTTCCTAAAATACTAGACCACCTTACATGGACTATATCCCAACCGGTACATCTCAAACCTTTTCGTCCATCCCTGGTAAAAAGGACAAATGTCTGCCGAATCGGCAGGAAGTGGGTCCGGTTTGTACTACAGGTACATGATCTACCGCCGTGATTTTTTGAAAAATCGTTTTAGACTCGCAATATGTGGTTTCTTCAGAGATCCAATGCAAGTTCTAACGATGCCCGTCCCTATCTTCATGCACCGGTTCGACCATAGTTAGAAATTCAAATAATTCAAAACGGGCATAATAAAATCAAAAAAAATCCGAACAATGAAAATCCTTGGCGTGGTGTCATATTATGTTACATAGTTGAAAGGAAAATACGGACTTGGTATATTGATCATGTTTCAAAAACCTTCACAAAATGACCTATCATGTTCGAGGTTTCATGGCTTTCGGTCCAAATGACCGATGTTATGTCTTGAATCACGGCATAGTTTGTGATGTTGTGCCCATATTATGCATGTGTGTGGACATTGGTATGGAGAACAATGTTGCAGAGGAAGTTTTCCTTTTTGCATACGGAAAAGCCCTTTTCCATTTTCCGAGCGCAAAAAAGGGTCGTTTTGTGAAGTAACCACCAAAATGCCGTTTCAGAATGCTACCGTCCTATTTTCCTAAAATACTAGACCACCTTACATGGACTATATCCCAACCGGTACATCTCAAACCTTTTCGTCCATCCCTGGTAAAAAGGACAAATGTCTGCCGAATCGGTAGGAAGTGGGTCCGGTTTGTACTACAGGTACATGATCTATCGCCCGTGATTTTTTGAAAAAATCGTTTTTAGACTCGCAATATGTGGTTTCTTCAGAGATCCAATGCAAGTTCTAACGATGCCCGTCCCCTATCTTCATGCACACCGGTTCGACCATAGTTAGAAATTCAAATAATTCAAAACGGGCATAATAAATTCAAAAAAAATCCGAACAATGAAAATCCTTCGCGTGGTGTCATATTATGTTACATAGTTGAAAGGAAAAATACCAGACTTGGTATATTGATCATGTTTCGAAAAAACCTTCACAAAATGACCTATCATGTTCGAGGTTTCATGGCTTTCGGTCCAAATGACCGATGTTATGTGTTGAATCACGGCATAGTTTGTGATGTTGTGCCCATATTATGCATGTGTGTGGACATTGGTATGGAGAACAATGTTGCAGGAGGAAGTTTTCCTTTTCGTCGCACGGAAAAGCCCTTTTCCATTTTCCGAGCGCAAAACGGGTCGCTTTGTGAAGTAACCACCAAAATGCCGTTTCGAATGCTACCGTCCTATTTTCCTAAAATACTAGACCACCTTACATGGACTATATCCCAACCGTACATCTCAAACCTTTTCGTCCATCCCCGTAAAAGGACAAATGTCTGTAGAATCGGCGGAAGGGTCCGGTTTGTACTACAGGTACATGATCTACCGCCCGTGATTTTTTGAAAAAATCATTTTTAGACTCGCAATATGTGGTTTCTTCAGAGATCCAATGCAAGTTCTAACAATATGAAAGGAAAAATACCAGACTTGGTATATTGATCATGTTTCGAAAGGAAAAATCTGAACAATGGCCGTCCCCTATCACTTCTTATGTTTATAGTTTTTCTAAATTCCAAATTGATATTAAAAAAATATAAGTTAATTCATTTTTAATTGTAAATGGTTCATATTTTAAATGGTTACATTAATTATTTTTTAAAACAGAAAATGTTTTTGAATTATTTATTTAAATCCAAACACTTTTTATGTTTAAATTTTTTCTAAATTCCAACTTAATATTCAAAAATATAAGTTAATTAACTTTAAAAGGTTACATTAATTATTTTTTAGAAATAGAAAATGGTTTTGGATTATTTATTCAAATCCATACACTTCTTATGTTTAAAGTTTTCTAAATTCCAAATTAATATTAAAAATATAAGTTAATTCATTTTAAAAGGTTACATTAATTATTTTCTAGAAATAGAAAATGGTTTTGGATTATTTATTCAAATCCATACACTTTTTATGTTTAAAGTTTTCTAAATTCCAAATTGATATTAAAAAATATAAGTTAATTCATTTTTAATTGTAAATGGTTCATATTTTAAATGGTTACATTAATTGTTTTTAAAACAGAAAATGGTTTTGAATTATTTATTCAAATCCAAACACTTTTTATGTTTAAAGTTTTTCTAAATTCCAAATTGATATTAAAAAATAAAAATTAATTCATTTTAATTGTAAATGGTTCATATTTTAAATGGTTACATTAATTATTTTTAAAAAGCAGAAAATGGTTTTGAATTATTTATTCAAATCCAAACACTTTTATGTTTAAAGTTTTTCTAAATTCCAAATTGATATTAAAAAATAAAAGTTAATTCATTTCTAATTGTAAATGGTTCATATTTTAAATGGTTACATTAATTATTTTTAAAAAGCAGAAAATGGTTTTGAATTATTTATTCAAATCCAAACACTTTTATGTTTAAAGTTTTTCTAAATTCCAAATTAGTTATCATTTAAAAAACAATACAAATTTAAACCCCAAAATAAAAAATAAGGCAGAACAGAGAGAAAACACGAAATTTTTGAAAGCAGGGAATATGTCCGTTGGAGCCACCAACCGGACTAAATCCCCTCGATTCTTGAAAATTGAAAAAAAAAGTGGATATCGTCGGTTGGTGGCTCCAATCGACGTATCTTTAGTCCCGGTTGGAGCCACCAACCGACTAAAGGTCCTTCCTTTATAATCACACGCCTCTTCTTCTTCCTCCATCTCACTTCCTCTTCTCTTCTCGCCGCAGCCGCCTTCCGCTGCACGCCCTTCCGCCCTAAGCTTGCAGAAGCTTCGCCGCCCGAGGCTTCTCCTGAAGGAATCGGCCCCTCGCTCCCAATCGCCGCCAACGACCCTCGAGCCCGATCGCCGATTCGATTCGGATCGACCTCGCCTCGTCTCCCCGACACCACCACACTTTGTATGTATCTTCTGGTCCTCGTGGACCCTCTCTCGCCCCTCTCGCTCTGGTTCATCCTCCCACGACTCGCCACCACCGCCGCTCCGTCGTTGTTGTCGAAGCTAGGGTTCGGGCAAAGGGAAAACAGGAAGAAGAGAAGCTAGGGTTGTTGATGGCTGGAGCTCTTATAGGCTCATGCTCGCGGACGATGATCTTGGCATGCGGCGCATCGGGTGGCTTGGTGAGCCACCGTGAGTCGCTGCGTGAGGAGAAGAAGATAAAGCAGAAGGCCGAAGGGTGCAGACTGGCTGGCTGCTCTTGGGCCGGGTGGGCTTCTGCTAGCGCCGAGAAGAGAGAAGGAGAGATGGGCTCGGCCCAAGCTAGGTTGGATACATTTTTATTTCCGTAATTTTTTCTATTTCTATTTCGATTTCCTTTTGTAATTTGAATTTCAAATCTGTTTTGAATCTTTTCAACTTACGTAAACTTTTATAAAGTATATGAAATAGTGTGAGACCCTTTTATACACTTTGGGCTCAACTCATGTAGTTAGTTGTTTAAATAAAAACTCATTTGAATGGTTTTCAAATGGAGGAAGTTAGGGTTTAGGGTTTGATTTGTTCTTTCTTTATTAAACCAAAATGCAAGTTCAACAATTTAAATGACTAAAGGTCCCCTACTAGTTAGGTTCGCCTCGACACCCTCTTTCGAACAAACCACACGCCCTCCCGAGCCCTCTAGCAACGTCAGCCGACCACTTACAGGCGCACCGCGATGTGATGTCTTGGGTGGGGCCTGCTTGCTTGCGTGAGGCCGAGTTGGCACTAGGGCCCATCTGCCTCTCACCGGCTAGGGTCGCCCCAGTGTAAAAACTATTTGCCTTTTGTTTTTAATTCGAAAATGATTTAATATTGTAAAATCAATAACTTATTGTTTATAAGTCGGAAAAATACAAATAATATATCAAATTGTTCGAAAAATGAAACCTATCTATCTAAACTATAATCATGCATTGTTCAACAACTTAAATGACAAGTATAATTAGAAGAACAAATGCACCTCTCATATGTTCCGGAGTTTCCCGAGTTAGGATTTTCACCCTAACCCGATGAAATCGTCGAGCATGTCTTAGGGTTACATTCAATGCAAATTAACTTGTCATGTGGGTTCGACGATGTGCCTATCTACTACGGTTTCCTTTCTCTTCATTTTTATTATTGTGTATGTATATATTAGGGTTTCTCTGAATTAGGGTTTATATCTCTCAACACCGTACTTAACTTTCTCCTTTAGCCGCTTTGACTTATTCGTTTTCCACCTATGCAAAAATATGGATCCACACGCCGAGACGAAGAAAAGGAAGAGTTGATCCAAGGTGTGATCCGTGGGAAGATAATTTAGACGTATCAACGTTTACGAACAACTCCGGTGAGGGTGATCCTCTTTACCGGAGTAGACAACTTGTTTGAGGTTGAAGGTGTTGCCTTCCGCGAGGGAGAAGGCGATGCCTTGTGTAGTCGAGAAGACGACTGCTCCGGCAAGGTGCATGTAATATAAATCAATTCATTAATTAATCATCCGCTATCTATATAGAAATAGTAACGACGATCTTTCTTCTTTTAGCCCTCCGGATCGAAGGAATCTCATGAAATGAGCAGCGAGGCCCAACTAAAAAGTTGGAAGACCATGAGAGGTTCAGATCGAAGATGTCGCCGCAGACGGACCGACCGCCTCGAAGTTGTCGCAACCAAATTTGTGGCACAATGCGGAGTAATCGTTAGGGACTTAATCCCGATCACCATTAGAAATTGGAATAGGCCTGCTAATGCGGATGAAGAGGAACATGTTTATTTGTCCCTAACCACGCCAAAGATTTACCGTGGAAGAGGCTCATGGTTAATTTCAAACTACGAAGATAGAGCTGGATCCAAATGCGGAGGATCCAGCTTGAGGACGCCTTACAACATGGGAGAGCCATGGAGGCTAAGGTCGTGGAGTGGGCTTTGAAGAAGATGGCCCAATGTTTCACCAACTGGAAGAAAAGATTGCACCTTGACTATGTCGTGAAAGACAAGACTCGGATTTCAAGAAGACTCGGTTTGTAAGATAAAACCATTCTCTTTGAGTTTGTGGAATACAAGACATCGAAAAAGCTAAGGAAATGTCTCAAAAGAATAAGTGAATGTTGCTAACAAGAAGTATCACCATACTATGGGGCAAGGTGGCTCTGGTGGCATTCCTAAGTGGGAGAAACTTGAGCAGGAACTGCGTGATAAAAATATCACCCCGAGGCAGACGATTGGGTAGAACGTGCAAGGAATTGGTTTTACGGGCATGGGGGCACGTTGGACTCGGAAGGAGGTGTATATATACCATACGACATAAAGAAGACCCCTTGCCAATCGAGAGGATGAGAAAAGCGATAAAGGCTGTTAAAGATGGGGACTTCATTCCCGATAGAGAATGATGAGCTCACACTCGCCTTGGAAATAAGGAACATGATGGACGAACACGAGGCACAATAGGCTCCCAATCATGGAGGACTGGGTTTCAAGAGAGGAAGAAATATCCTGATAGAAGCCGTCGGAGGAGTAAGGACAGGCGGGTTGAAGCAGAAAGTCGAAAGAGCGAATGCGTTTAATTGAAGAACGATTAAAGCAACAACAAGATGAAATTAACTCACTTAAAGAGCAAGTACTACCGGCCCCATCTCGAAGACACCGCATTCGATGCTACCGCCTATCGAATAATCGAAAAAGCGATGGCTTCCACCGAGGTCCCGGTGATGACAATGGCGATGCCGATGATGCACCGACGATGGCTCCTGGCTACCAGTGGATGATATCACGTAGATGACACACGCGATCTACATGTCAAAGTTGTGAACATATCAATGAAGGTGGCGGTCGGCTATGCCTTACCAATTGGACCCACACCAACTTACCACGGTCGTCCGGTTCCGAGGGCTACGCTGTTGTCGGCGTGGATGAAATCATGCCCACCTTTGAGGTTTTGGATCTTCACTACCTGCCGGTGAAGGGATGTGATCGCTGGGTGACGCAAAACGTCACCATTCTATGGCCGAAGGATTGTATCGTGCTTCAAATCACACGCCAGGCCATCTTCGCCGCCTCACCCGTCTCCAGGAGGTCGCCGCCCATGGCCGTCTTCGTCGCCTCACCCGTCGCCTCACCAATCTCCGTGCAGCCATCGCCATGGAGCCATCGCGGCGCCTCGGGATAAAAAGCGTAAGCGTCTCAGCTCTTGTCGTCGTGAAACGTAAACAAGAGCCTCTTCCAAAAGTACCAACGGTTCCTCCCAAGAGAGCTTATGACTTGATCAAGAGGAGACATGGCGATCGTTGATGCGAAACGACAAATTGCTAAGCTGAGGCGGCCGAAAGAGCCGAGTTCCCCAAGACCAAAGAAGAAAAAGCCAAAGTGTTGAAAATGCTAAAGACTCTTCATCAACCCGAGCCAAAGCTGTCATCGACTATGAGCGTTCTATTCTCAAGTCACATGCAAGACAAAAGCCTCAAGAGCAAGATCGATGCAAGCGGAAATCTGTTGCCCAGCTCGGAGAACAAGCAAAATGACTTGCGCCTCTCAAGGTGATTTCCCAAACCAATGTGGGGTCGAGCAAATATGGGGTCGAAGAGCAGTATGATCCAGAGGTAGTTGCACAATACAGGGAAGCTGCCGCTGCTCAAGGTATGAGTATTGCCCAAGATTTATCCCGCTTAGAGTTCTTCCCGTGAGTGAAGTAGCATACAAATACCAAGACGGCAAACCTCTCGTCAAACCCGAGGAGGTAAATAATCTTTCAACAAAATGCGAAGATTGCATAATCGGTACATGCACGCCACAAGTGCCGGGCTAATCGGATAGTGCCGAGGGTTACAAAAAGCATCATGGGAAAGAAAGTGATGACATGATATCCATTGAATTTGTTGAGCTATTTCAATTATTCAATCAAGACGCCTTGGACAAATCGCTCATCAGTGCCTATTGTCCGTAAGTACTAATTCTGTAATTAACTTAGTCTCCAGCTATCTCACTTTGTTTATTGCATGTATATAATCATACCGTAATATGCGTAATGAAGATTCTCGAATGCAGCAGAGGACAAATCTATGATATTGGCTTCATTGACCCATATTGGGTTCATGAAGCTAATCTCAAAATAAGCCCCTGGATACGGAGGATAATATAGTACGCGTTAAGGTTTCAAGAAACCAAAAGGGAAATACTTTTTCCTTACAACCGAGTGAGTGTTATTGTCTTGTATACACTTTCTATTTCGCTTACTCGATGTTAAGTATATAATTGATTAGTTATGCATTCGCAGCTTCCACTATATTCGTTAATCATTCAACTTGACAAAGGGCGGTACTAGTCATGGACTCAAACATAAACCCCTTGAGACGTGGAAGGACATGCGATACTTCTCCAACGGTAATTCTAATCATTACTACACTATATCGGCAACGTTCGTGAATTTTATGATATCAAGTACTTAATAACTTCTTTTATTCGTTTTCTTGGCGGGCAGCGCTTGGAAACGGTTCACCAAGAAGGCTAGGGTGTTTGGAAAGAGGAGCTTACATTTCAACCACTAGATGTAAGCACCACTAGCTATATCCGCGCATCTCTTTGATTCTAGTTTTGATACAGTTATTATCATGCTTGATTATTATTTTGATTGAACTATGTTCTTGTGAAGTGCCCACACAGGACCAGTAACAATCTGTGGATACTATGTTTGCGAGTTCATCCGCAGACGTGCGAGAAGGGCAGAAATTTAGAGCAACTCCACGTATGTAAACAATTTCTATAGTTTTATTTTCAAACAAATTGTGTTTAGTTTCATTCATATAGACCGACTCCTTTTTAAATCAGATCGAACGCTCTACGGACGGTCTTACGCCAAAGGATCGCGTCTGAGCAATTCAGAGGAATTGCGGGATTCTTGGATGCGTAAGTCCTAGACCCGAAGGGGAGTACTATTCTGCTGTGTATAGACAATAGGGATTGTAAAAATAGCAACTCGATCCGTGTATAGACAAGGGAATACTTTTGTATGTAGTGCATGAACTCGATCCGTCTATTGAATGTAATATTGTCATGATGATCTTGTGTAATATAAGGTTCCTTCATTGATAAGTGCAAAACACTAAATAAACAATAAAACAACCTAAATGAATTCTTCGCCGGCACAAAAAGTGGCGAAAATGCTGCCAAGCAACCAAATGTGCAAAATGAATTCTTCGCCGGCAGAGAAATGAGCTAAATCTCTGCGGCAGAAGTTATTAGTCCCGTTCGTTACGAACCGACTAATGCTCCACCTCGCTTTTTGCTGCCACGCTGCACCCATTTGTTTGTCCTGGTGGGCAACCGGGACTAATGGTTAGAGCTTTAGTCCCGATTGCCCCGTCCCGGTTGGGCAACCGGGACTAATGGCTCTTACCAACCGGGACGCATGGGCCGTTCTGCACTAGTGTTGTACTCCTGTCCGACAAGGAAGTTTTTTTTATACCTGGGACACCATTAAGTAACACCGCAGAAGAGCCTATCGACATGATAATTTATAAACAATGGAGCCACTTATCATACATTCCAAGAGCTACAAACACCTTAGCAAACACATTGTGTTCCATCGTATCAAAAGCTTTAGCAAAGTCCAACTGTAGAATAAACTGACTCTTGTCTAGATTGCTTGCACTGATGAATATACTCATAGGCCCATCCAACACAATCTTGAATAGTTCTTGTTTTGAGGAAACCATATTGGTTTACATGCACGAGCTCGAGGATCCTCTCTTGTAGACGATTAGCCAAAAGCTTAGTGAGAATCTTCAGACAAATATTTAGAAGAGAAATGGGTCTGAAATCATTAGGGCATTCCGGTGATAAAACATTTGGGATTAAAGTGATATATGAGTCGTTGATACTCTAAAGGTTGACAGTCCCCTCCCAAAATTCATGGCAAAGTTTATAAAAATCATATTTGATTACGGTCCAACAAATTTTCAGAAAGAGACCACAAAAACCATCTGGTCCGGGAGACTTATCACGCTAGGCATGTGAGCCACTACCTTATCAATTTCCTCCTGTGTAAAGGGTTGTGACATGACTTCCAAACCCTCAAAAGTGGTAAAGTACTATGAAATATCAAAATTTTCAGAGATAGGGAGGGATAAACCCAAGCCATTATGAAATGACTGTCAAAGAACACTTGTTTTCTCCTCATGAGCTTCAGCCACGGAACCATGCATCTTCCCGAACCAGATTGGCAATGGAGTTTTTCTGTATCTGATTGTGGCCATTGAGTGTAAAAAATAGGTTTTTTCATCACGAAAATGTGCCCAATGAGCTGTACACCTTTTTTTCTAGTATTCTTGCTTACACAACAAAATATGCTGAAGTTTTCTTTTGACAATGTTCTGAAAGTTCCACTCCGAAATGTGTAGGGATTTTTGCTCCTTATATCCATCCAACAATAGAATGATATCATTGTAGTTAGTAATCAGAATAGTCAGAGTGGACATACTGGTGCTCCATTTTTTCAATCCCTTCCTCAACAATTTAAACTTGGCCAAAATATTTTTTGTTGCATCCCCTGTACACTTAATATCCCAAATAGTAACTACATCAAGAAATCTGGGTAACCGAACCCAATGGTTTTCAGACCGAAACACCTTTGGCTTTGGGATCGCTGTGCAACAGAGACCAAGGCCAAAACGCATGATCTCACGTGGTGTGTGTGACTCAGATGACCGGAGGTGATGAATAAAACACCTACTAATATGCAGATGAAAGATCTTTCTTAATTTCATCTCCTCAAGACTATCATTATAGACTCCACTAGATTATCGTAATCCCAGTTACCCTACCCACTTTTTTCTATTTTGATGTCATCATAGACTGCACTAGATTATCATAATCCTAATCTTTGCTATTCTAATACTATAGAATTTATATTTGATATTTAATGATAATTATCTCTCCCATTTTCTGAAACCTAAAATTAGGGACTCTAGAAACTTATAGTAGCTTTTTTAGAGCTCTTGTTAGTAATATTTAGCGATACTAATGTAGGCATGAATACATACATATACTAGGAATTCATTTAGGTATTACAAAATAATTTATGAAGACATGATATTTGTTTTTACCTTTTCTCCAATTTATAAGTTTGGTTTAGCGCAAAAATAATAAGTAATGTCCGCCGTAAATAAACCAACTAATGTCAGTTTTCTTATTCTTAAGTAACTCAGTTCAAGAATGCATCTATATAGTATATGTTTACATATACTTCACAAGGGTTAGAGATTTATGCTAACAATATTTAAAAGTATAAGTTAAGATTATATGACGAGAGATAAATAGATAAATGAGTTGTAAAAATAAAGATGTTTAGTATAAGAAAAAGGACGGGGCGTAGACCTCGACCAGGCCAGCCGTCAAGATAGCTGTCGCTGTAGGACAACCATCAGCATAGGCCACTCTACGACGACGGCTATCTTCGTGTACGAATGTTGTCGGCGTAAGAGGTAGATGCATGCCCCTGAATCCCAGGTACGTGACGTCATTATCACGATGTCAGACATACGCCGAGGGCTGCTCTCTGCATAGCACCCCACTACCTTACGCCGATGGCCACCCTCGGTGTGTCGCCTTCCCATTTTTTACACCAATCCTCGCTAACCAGTGGAAAACTATCAGATCGATATCAATGCTATGCGATGGAAGAGACTCCATTCCTGAACAAGGTGCCAGATTGACAAGAGCAAGTGCAAGAGGGAGACGGAGCATGTGTTTGATCATAAAAGTTTTATTCCATTGCATTCAAGTACATAGAACTGCTGAATTGAAAATATACATTGAACTGCTGAAGAGAAAAGATAATTCGAACTACATAAAACATAGAAAAGGTATACATATTGCATCGCTTGAATGGAAAAGATACATATACTTCATGACTCTGAGCTACATGTTCATTGGATTTTTACCCTTGTTGTTCTTTTTCTCATTTTTGAACATGTTGAACACAAATGTAATTCCCTTTTTACTCTTGCACAATGCACCGGCAGCTTCTAACTCTGGAGCATAGCTTTCTGAAATAAATGCTGGCAGAATTTAGTCTTCTGTTGTTTGGTATAGCAAACCAATTCTCTACCTTCCGGCTACTAGCCCCTTAAGGCCCTCCGCTGCCATCATCTCTTTTTTTGCCCTTCTCCTAGCAGATTCTTGCTCCCTCTCCTCCCTAGTTCTCCTCTTGTAGACAAGGACCTCTCCATGCCTAGTACCACTTCTCCTCATACGATATTGTGGTTGGATCTCCATGTTGCCTTGCCAAAAATGCAGAAGGCAACCATCCTATATAGGGAAAGAGGAAGACATTGTTCAGTCTTGTACAGGTAAATAATTGATCTCAAGTGCTCACAAGTATCAGTGCATATCTCCAAACAAAATAAAAACATAGATACGATTTGACAAAAGCAACACATTGCATTCCTTATTTTTCAGAGTCAAGCCTCGAATAGTGTTGTCGTTGCCAGGGACGAACCACTTATGTCGACGACGATGTGTGGCTGTTGCCAAGGGCCCACCTGTTAGCGACTCAAAATCACTCTCAGAGAACCTCAGTGTTTGGTTGAGCTATAGATTCCTGAAAATTAGCTGTAGAAAATCTACTACAGAAAAGCTGCTGGAAGCTAGAAACTGTGGCAAATCTAGAAGTTGTTTGGTTGTAACAACTGTCAACTTTACATTTTCAAAAATGTTTTTTTTGCCGAGTATGCGCTTGATTGCCAGAGTTTTTTTATACCGAAACTCGGCAAACCAAAACAGTCATCAAAGATCTAAAAACACTCGGCAAAAACCTAAAATACACTCGGCAAACATCTTATAATCATCAAACCGGAGGGACATATGGCAGTCACGCTCGCACCTAACGGCGTCATGTCAGAGCTAGGGGGAGGCCTAGGAGGCACGCCGGTCATGCTTGGAGGCGTCGAGGAAACCGCCGCGCCGCGTAGGAGCAACAGAGTCGATGGAGATGCAGGCATGTGGTCGTCAGTTTAGGGAGATTCAGGTGTGCGGTCGCCATCCTGTTTCCACATTCTGAACAGATGGCGGATAGTCACATGAATGTTTATACTATTTTATTTAGAATCTAAAGTGAGTATCACCAAAAGAACATGTATTTTCTCTTAAAGTGTATGTGCGTGCAGAAACAAATTGCAATCAGGGATTACTCGCAAATTCATACACGTAGCTAATCCGGCTCAGGCTGATCGGCGTTCCTCCAGCAGCATGCTCGACTATACTTTATTGGGAAAATAATATACGACTCACTAGTTGTTTTGTAAGAGCTACTGGTATCAATCTGGAATAATTAGGAACCTCTCATGCATGGTGGAAAAACTATAAATCGAGACAACAATATAAACCAGTCAATAAAATGGCAGCACAGTTTGCCAAATAACTAATCGGATTTTAATTACTCCAAGCTGATCGTTTCTAGCACTAGCTTGATCAGTTTGCCATGAACTCCAAACAATAATTTTCTAGCTTCAAGCAATGGTGACGTTGCGCCAGCTTCAGCGTGTTCAACACATTCTCTTTCGATATGTACTCAGCGAGGAGGTTCTCACACATGATCTTCATCCTCTCCAGACCGAATCGACATGCTGCCGTGAGCATGTCTTCGGCAGGAAGATCATCGATGGAGGGCAGCTTATCCGTGTAGATGAAGTGGAGTACCGACCTGAAGACGGTAGCCTTCATGTTGTCGACGTGTACAACGTGGCTGTCCTTGTTGGCCACCGCTGCCACCAGTTCGTATAGGGACGGCGACCGAGCGGCGATAACAAGCCCGTGGGCACGGAAGTCGCACCCCTCGACTAGGAAGCTCAAATCTGACCCTTGCTTGCTCACCAACAAGCGTTCGAGGTGCGAAGCAATGTTTGATGAAGGCATGGGGCTTTCCTCTCCGACGCCACCAATAATAGTGGTGCTAGAACTAGCATAGGCCTCCTGGCTGACCATGAGTTGGCAGCGTATAGTAAGGGAGTCATCTGCTTGTTGTGCAAACTTTGCAGCAGATTTCATGACCGTGAACTCTGTATAGGTGCAGTCGAGTTTCTCGGCGAAGGTTTTTGCTACTTGTTCTGTCGGCGGTGTCGCACTAGGGCAATTCATCTTGAAGCTCATTGACGTCCTGACATGGACAGTTCGTATATCACTAGACAGCTGGAGGAACACCGTGATGGGCTCTTCCTCTTTTTCTGCTTCCGGCAAAGAAGAGGACTTTGGTATCTGTACCCATATCTTCCAAGCATATCCGCCAATCTGGAATGTCTCAGAACTTATAATCTTGTCAGTACCAATAATGCTCCTCTGGACAGCCCTAAAGTTTGGGATTGTGAACTCATGTGTACCTTGGACATGTTTCGGCAAGTTATTATTCGAGAAGGGTGTGCTCTTGATGCTGCTCTTGGAAGTAAAGGGGGATGATCTCATGTTTCGGCCCATGTTCATGATGGCTACTTTGTCCGTGATCTCTTGTAGGAAAGAGCAGCAACCTTCTTCCTTGAGATCCTTATAGTCCTCGGTGTCCTTCATGGCGGTATAAACATCAGGATGGGATGCTATGTACTCTATGCATGAATCCTCGAGTTGCTGGAAACTTTGTCGACCATGCACCACCATAAATATAGGTATGATAGACACGGCGTCCATGCACTCTACGAGAATGTTGCCACACAAGGTCCTTAGCCTCTCTAGGTCGTAGCGATCGGCGGCCACCAGCAGGTCGAGGGCCATAGACACAAACCTTCTCAAAGCACATTTCTCTTTGTCAGAATAATGACATGTCAAGGTCGCATTCCTTCTAGGCTTTATAGGCAGCTCGCCGGTGTAGCAGTACCGGAGCATGGCCCTGAAAGTGGAGGCGGTCATGTCGTCGACTCTGATTATTATGTTGCTGTCATCATTGTTGTGCCAACGGAACTGCGCGGCGAAGACCGGTGACTCCATGGCAAGAAGGATCTTGTGGGCGTGGATCTCGATCCCCTCAACGATGAATGTTACGTCGGGAGTCCTGTGTCGTTGCACGGACTCCGGCAGCGATTTCGACTTTGGTGGTGGCAAAAGAAGCCCGAGGAGATCCCGGGACAAGGTTGGCGGCGGCACCGGTGAGATGAAGCAGCTTGTAAGTGCACAGACAGCTCTAGGATCGAGGACATCGACGACGCAGAGGATGGCGAGGTGGTCGTCTTCCACATAGCGCTCCTCGTGGCCAGAGAACGCCTCAGGGAGTGAAAGCTCCCACCTCCAGCCTTGACGTGCGGCTGCGAGCCCATCGCTTCGCCACACGGCGGCGGGCCACCTGCGGCGCGGGTCGTCGATCCTCAGGCTGGCCATGGCGGCGGCGGGCTTGACGCTGACCAGGTTGAGGGAGATGGAGGCCAGCCCCTGTTTCCCAAAGCGGCAACTGAGGGCCCACGTGTGGCCGCCGATCTCGAAGTCCCCGGACCGGACAGAGGAGGACTTGCCAGCGACGACGCCGGCGAGAGCCGCCTTTGGGTCGCTGTAGCCGACGATATGGAACTTGTGGGAGCCTCGGACGAACGACGACCCGTACGTGGATGCCGTCTTCGGCGCCATGGCCGCGCCGCCTCCCACCAGGTAGGTTTCTCAGATCGATCGGGTCTTGTGATTTTTATCGCTCCTTTTTTTTATTTTTTGCGTAGCCCTCGCTCGTATTGATCCCCTGGACTCCGTCCGAATATAAAAGAAAAAAGTTCACATAACCCCCATAACTATCAGATTTAGGACGCTAACCATCTCTAACTATTAAGTGGGTCACTTAACCCCCACAACTATTCATAACCGTGCAAATAACCCCCTTGGGCTATTATGGCTGTTTTGAGAGCGGTTTAGACCATGGTGGATCCTGGTTTTAGGACAGGCTGGACAATTGAAAAACGCACCTAGGACAATTGGAGAACAGGGTGTTGTTGAGTTGGCGATGACATGGCGTGGTCAGGCTGAACCTTGTTTGATTTGGACTCAGGTGAGCCCTGTGCGGCGTCCTGCTAGCTGCGACTCACATCTATTGCTGCTGCCATGTCGTGCTTGTCTAGCTGGACGCGCTGCCGCCGCAGTTGCTCCTCACGCACACCAGCTAGCTGCATCACACGACCACCGCGCATGCCAAACATGCAGATACACACGACTGCCGCTCGCACGTCGCTCTAGTGAGCTTGTGCTGCACATCGAAGTAATGGTCATAGTATTCACCGTACATGTGCGACTGTAGTTCGCCAGCGTAACCAGGTTGTGCTTATGGCCAAGAGCAACACACGCATAAAATCTTCTAGTGACTTGCTCTCTCACTTGCATGTATGTAAGCTAGCTCTATTTATAAAATAATTTAGGCGATCTAACACACATGCACGCAAAATCATGTTGGTCACACAATGTGAGAGTAAGCACAGCGTTGTAAAAGAAGGAGTCTAAGAAAGCTTAGGCACATGTCTAACCAGTGGAAAGGGTGGTACTAAGAAAAAAATTCCATAGATTGAGTCTAACACTAGACACAAGGTCTAGCTAATTTAAAAACTATTTCTATTCAGCAAGAGGAGAACAGTTAAGTGTGAAAAGGTAAAGCATCTTCTATATATGGGTCCCACTAGTTGTGTTAGGCAGTGTCTAGCCGGTGGAGCAGTTTTGTCTATTTATTAGGTATTTTTCTTAGACAAACTAGCACGCTGTGCATGCTCTGAGTGTGCCGCCACCACCTGCTACAGTGGAGAGAAATACTGCGCCACTGGCTGAACCTTTTTATCCTAGTTGTGCCTCCTAATTGTCCACCGTGTCCTAAAACCAAGGTCCACCATGGTCTAAACCGCTCTCAAAACAGCCATAATAGCCCAAAGGGGTTATCTGCCCGGTTTTGGATAGTTGTGGGGGTTAAATGACCCAATTAATAGTTAAGGGGGTTAGCGTCCTAAACCTGATAGTTGAGGGGTTCTATAGACTTTTTTTCGAATATAAAATGCAGAATACGGACATCGGACGGCTCACGCAATGGCGCCTACCAGAATTACAAAGCTCGTTCACACAAATATGAATTATTACGCACGAATATTCTTTGGTGAATAATTACACAAGAGAATTCAAAAGGCGTTAGGCAGGGATCATAGGCGCACCTTACATCACTCAAGTCTTGCTATCGTGTCCTAAGAGGATTGGTACATGCACACACGCGCCAAGGAAGTGATTGGCACATCCCTAGTAATAATTCGAAGACCGCTCTAGTCCCCCGCCTCGCCTTGCCGCGCGAGGCGACGATCAGGGGCTTCTCCATTGCAGCACTATAAGAGGAGAGGAAGGCGACCATGACCGTTTGCTTTTTGGAGGCGTCGAAGTGGTCTAATGTACCTAAGAATGTAGGTGGACGTAGGTGTTCACAAGCCTACTTCAGCCGAGCCGCAAGAAAACCCTTCGTGACGTGGTAGACAGCCTGCAATCCTTATGCGGTCTTTATGGACTAAGTCCTGCAACAGCCCTCTTGACCCGCGTATCCTTTAGCAAATGCCTGGACCGCCTTGTTCATCACCACTGCGCCGCCGGCAACTTCCCTCGTCTTCTCCCCACACCTTCTCTTCCCAGTGTGCACCACCCCATCGTTGTACTGATCAACTTCATGTTACCGTCTACGCCACCCCGGCCGAAAGCCGATGTTTCGTTGACACCGGGGGATGGAGGAGGAGGAGACGACGTCAGGCGCGGCAGTGGAGGAGGAGGAGATGTCAGGGGTGGTAGGGAAGGGGAGGAGATGTCAGGTATGAAGGCGAAGGGGGAGAAGAATTTGGACGGAGAGCATGAAACAAAGCCAACGGGCATGAATCATTATTCTAGGGTATATTTTTTTTTGCAAAAAAGGGTACATAAATAATTTGAATTATTGCCTGTCATGAATCAACCTGCCTCCAAATATCACCATAATGTTGGACCAACCATATAAAATTGCATTTGCAATTTTAAGGCTCGCTCCCCATTCACCATGTTGAAACACCTGAATATGAAGAATGAGATAGCTAGAAAGTTCAGTAGCACAATTTATCATCTTTCCAAGCATAGTAAACTGAAATTTATGCATCGACTGTTCTGAATCCGACTTAAATACAATATCGTGGTTGCGCATGTTGCTGGGCGGCGAAATTCGTGATAGTGGTCCATTGCGCCCGGGGGTTTTGTGTGGATCGGGATCGGGAAAATCCTTGTAGGTCACTCCGAATCCGAGCGGTGCCGCCTTCAAGTGGCAAGAATCTTTCCTAGAGGACGTCACAGGTATCCTCAGTCTACTCTACTACGGTGCCGGAGGAAACCCTAGGACCAATGCGCTGGTCCGGGCAGCAGCCATGTGTTGTTGGTGTTCCCTTCTTGAATATGATGCTTGGTATTGAACGCTTCAGGGTGCTTGGAACATGGTGGGACAAAGTCGTAAGGCGCAGCAATTGCGGATCATCCTCGATTCGCCCTCGTTACCTTCATCAATTTTATTTTTTATCATGTTTGTGTTGTTGTCTTATTATTTTCTTTGGTTCAAACTTATGTATCGTGTATGTGATTGCTATATTAATATAACGGGTGCCTATTTGAAAAAAATAAAGAGGAGTCAAACCCTTACCTACTATATGGTATACGCTAGCAAACTAAAAGGACACAGATGTTTCAGCTAGCAGTGTATGAGAAAGTTAACCAAAACGTATGGCTGAGCTTTGTCAGAGAATAGCCATCCATGCAATCAATAGGCATGGAGAGCGCGCAAGAGTGGCATTATATTGATTGATGAACATCTCTTCCACTCACCTTTCTTAGTATTTTTACATATAAGTATTTTTTAATCCTATTGCAGGATACAACTTGTATGATGATTAATTGGCCCTATGTGCCGTTTGGCAATGGAAAAGGCCGACAGCAACAGATTCTAACACAAGCCATTTTAAGAGGAATCTTGCAGAAACCAAATTCTCCTCCTCATTGTTACTTTATGCAAGTGGCGTGCGCATCTAGTTGATGCTGACGTGCAGATACAAAAGTTTGCGCACTAAGTCGTGTTTCATCTAATTCATAGATTCCGTGGAAAATTAGTGTTCGGCCAGCACACATACCTAACTTTTGTTTGTTGCTCTAGAATGCTATAAATAAAATTCTAAAAAGCATAACAATGGGTGGATCCCAGAGGACAAGTTGAAGGAAAAAATTACAACCGAGTCCTATGCTTTCACAACAAGCACCAGGAAGGTAAGAGCATCCCCACTCGTTGGGCGATCCCAGGCCAAAATCCAGACCAATTTTGGGCCGGACGAAAATCGTTTTCGGCCACTTGGCGTTCCCAGGTCGAGTTCCCACGTTCGGCTAAATACAGTTAAACACGGCGAAATTTGGGCGAATATAGGCGGGTTTTATTAATTAGGGCGAGGACACATATATTACATCGAATTTAAATTAGGAAAACATTAAATTTAAACTAGAAAAAGGACGCTGCTGTGGCCGATGGCGGACGCCGCTTCTACATGCCAAGGCGGGGGTGGTTGCCGGTCTGGATGTGCTCCAGCACGGTGGCGAGCGTTCGCCCGCGAGCGCTCCACTAGCGGCGGTGCAACGCCGCATTGTTACGCGTCGGCGGCGAGCCCGATGGTCCCTCGTGTCAAACGAGCTCCTGGAGGCGCCTGTCGGCGAAGAACTGCTCCCAAAAGACCAGGTTGCCAGGATCCTCGGCGAGATCCGGGTCTTCCATGGCGGCAATAGCCGCCTGGATCTCGCCAGCGATGTCCTCGTCGGTCGACACCGGCGGAATAGTGATCCCGCCGGCGCTGAGATTCCAGCCGAGGGGGAGACGAAAGTCCGACGACGTCGTATAGCCCGCGTCGTGGAGCAGCCAGGCCTCCCACGGTTGCAGCGTGCGGCGGCCGTTCGCCGCCGCGATGTCCCTAGGGAATCTCTCGGCCATGGCCTTTTGGCGGAGTTGTGGAGGTGGAAAGGTGAGAGCGTTTGGAGTTCGTCGGAGTTGTGAGCGGTGTGAGAGAGTGTGAAGGGAGACGGCGAGATGTACGGTTTTTGTAGGACGAGGCCGGCGACGAGGACGGGAGGGATGTAGTGGCGAGGGCGGGAAAAGGGGAAACGGCGGAAAGGATGACGACGACTCGGCTTCTGTCGCTGACATGGCTGGTCCACTCGGCGAATTCGCTTTGTCTGGCGTTCCCGGGATCCTGAGAATGGCCTGGGAAGTTCGGACCAAAGTGAGCCCAAATCCGAAAGAAAACATGTTCCTGGGAACGCTACTGGACCGAATTTTGGTGTCCGGACCTAATTTTTACCCTGGTATCGGCGTTCTGGAACATGAGTGAAGATGCTCTAAAGACTTGAAAATTTTGACCAGATTTTTCTCCAAGTCAATGACAAAATGAAATTCATGCCTAGAATAGTGTTGTCGTTGCCAGGGACGGACCACTTGTGTTGGCGCCGTTGTGTGGCTGTTGCCAAGGGCCCACCTGTTAGCGACTCAAAATCACTCTTGATCTCGTAGACATGTAGCCGTGCACCTGTTTAGGTTTATGTATAAAACAAGGACCATGCTATAGCGCGACCATCACACGCTATCACCCTGGCGCGATGCCGATGTGGCCTGCCCGAGCGCGAGCACGAGCCGTGACTCAGCAGCCACGTCGGACGCCGTACATGCCAAGCAACCTATCGAGTGCCGCCGCCAGCTAGCAAAATATCGCGCTAAAGCGCTAGTGCGCGACGAGCACCGATCAGTCACACTGAAGCACTACCACGCGACGCCCCCAGCGGCACCTATCCCTTCCCTCCCGATGATTTCAAAACGAGGCTTCTCGGTACTGTAACCTAGGCATCTTCTTCTCCAAGCTAGACACAATTCCCTCCTAGCTCAAAAGAGAGATCTGGCAGGAATTGCCAGCCGCAGCTGCCGCAAGATGCCTCACTAGCGAAGACTCTACCGCATCAACGCCGCTGCCCCATATCACAGCTTCAGATCCACCCCCAAATCCCTCCTGAAACTAGATCCCTGACCTCCCAATACAACCCAGATAATCCCCACACCCCCTCCCAAACCTCCACCAATTTCACACAAGAGTAGCATACAAAGGACTGGACCAGAAAAGTTGTATCAGATCGCAGGATATTGAAGCTTTCAACAGCAAAAAAGAAGGTAATCCTACTCATAGAAAAGTGCCAGGGTTATAAGCTTGAAATTGACATGTTAATTGTACTTAAAAAGCCAAGTAATTTCGTGGAAACCAGCATTCATACCAATCTCCCACCCCCAAACCCTATTGCCATGTTTAAAAGTACAAATCTGGCATGCTAATCAAGAAGAAAACCAAAATTAAGAGAGGTATGGTAATTACCAAGGTTCAACAATGCAAGATTAATGAATAGAAACATGAAAATTCCATGAGAAAAATGCCATGCCAGGTTAATATAAATTCCACGAGGCCTATATTGAATTGGCCATGCCAAGGTAACAATGATAATGCCAAGTAGAAGTTGCATTTCCCATTTTTTGATGGAATTTTAAGAAACAAATGCAGTTTGGAAAACAAATGCCATGAACACTACTATGAAAATGCCATGCCTTGTTAATATAAAAATGCAATCAAGCCTGCAGTGAATTGGCCATGGCAAGTTAACTATGAAAAATGCCATGAGTATAAGCTGCATTTGACATTCTGGATGTTTTTAGGAAAAGGAATGCAATCTGGGTGAAAAATGCCATGACGAGTAATAAGTAAATTGCATGCCAAGTTAGTATAATATGCCATGGAGAATAATTTAAAAATACCATGGTCAGCCAACTGAGAATGCCTTGTATTTTAAACAATATGAAATGACATGAATTTTCAGAAGTAAAAATCCTGAAAAATGCCAGTTAAACTAATGTTTAGTAGCCATAAAGTGTGCAGTGGAAATGCCAAAGGAGTGTAACATCATATAATGCCAATACAATTTGTAAAAGTTGGAGGTAGTTAACCAATATGTACAAAAATAAACATCCGTGCACTTAATATTTACATAAGTGATGACACAGAAACATAAATTGTTATATGACAACCTAGCACACATAGAACTACTGTTTTGATACATATCGAAAGACTAAAAAACGGAGAACGATAGCACAAAAGCGTATCTAGAGAATTGTAGGGATGACGATGGTCCATATGCATATGCACACAAGATTTGATTGACATTTGAACAAAGGAAAATGATATCAATCAACCAAACCATCCCCATACATTGTGCATCAGACTTGGATAAAAGTAAGAAACAAAATATAATTAGTACATATTAAAACCACATAAGAATTTACTATATGATAATGTTTTGTTTTTTGCATTCTATGCAGAATGAATCCAGGGAGCAGTAACCAGAATCAAGATGGCGGTTATGAAGAGGTTGACCAATGGTTTGGTCATATGCTAAACATGGAGGAACAAATGAGGATGGATATGTAGGCCATTAATACATCGTACCCATCGGATGCCGCTACTGCAGTAATCCATGCAAGGTAAAAACACATGAATGAAGATTGCACATAATTGTTTGGGTTTTTTGATTGGCCTAGCATGAACACTGAACAATTCATTGAACTGAAAAAGTTTCCATGCTACTACAATATAAAAGGGGTTACATGTACAACAAATAACACAAAAAAGTATGCCACACAAATTACACGATATATAATAGATAAACGGTACAACGAAGGAGAAAGTTGCCAGTACCATTTATCAAAAAATGCCATAGCGGGTACACATAAAAAATAGATGACATAAACAAGATGGAAAAGGGGATACATGTATGAAAATAGCACAAGATTGTATGCCACTCACATTCTATGATACAAACAGATAGAAACCCTAGATCATAAGAGATAGATGCCAGTACAATTAAACAAAAAATTCCATATGTGGAGCACATAAAAACAGAGGGCATAAACAACATGGCAAGGACATAGATAATCACCCCTTCCTCATCGTCGAGTTATCAATCTTCTGCTTTGCGCTTCATCAGAGGCATTGTTCACAACCTACACATTTTCACAAAATGAGAGAGAAAGGTTAATTTGAGCATTTCAATAGACATAGGGAAATGCAAACCATATTATGATAAATCAACCATGAAATGTTGATTGCCATCAACATGACAATCTAGTAACCATCTATGGAGGTACATGAAAAAATAACAACAAGCATAACAGAAAATGCCATACACAATTAACTGAAAAAGACAATGACAAGAAATGCCAATAAAAAAACTAGAATAAGCACCAATCGCATACCTACAATGCTTGGTGAAGGACAAACAACCATCCAAGAGTATAGCCTCGATTTCACTATATGATTCATGACAACACATACACAAAAAAGCTTCTCAGTAAAGCCTATAGAAAATGCTAATAGAGAGGATGAACTAGAGGACGTCCTCTATGACAGAAAGCATGAATTCAGAACATCTAACTACAAAAACGCCTCGCCGACTGAAATGGAATCCTACGACTATCACGTGAAAATCAAATCGAAACCCTGCCGATGAATCTGAATACACAACCGCCTCACTGTTTGAAAATGGGATCCTAAAACTACCACGAGGAAATCATAGAGAACAAGTACGAGGAGGGCACGCGCGTGTGGATACTACGAGGCGGAATGCATAACCGCGAAAACTTTGCACAAACGCGCGAAATCTAGCCATGAAAACACAACACGGAGCACGAATTGCATCAGGCTAACGCCAGATGAACAAATTACTCTGCCATCTCGAGAGATTTCGCTGATTTCTTTGCCGGTTCCGTACAGAACGATGGCCACGAGGAGAACAAAATGCGCAGAATGAGATGGGGGAGAAGTCCATGTACCTCAACCCCAACGAGCGGCGAGCTTCTGCACGAGGAAATGGCGGCCGGAATCACGGTGGCGACCGCTAGAACCGCAGGGGATAGGGAGGCGACGAACTCGACGGAGAGAAAGCGGGAGGGGAAACTGTTAGGACACAATGAAGAACCATCGCGCGCTGAGGTGATAATGTGCGGCCAACCGGCCACGTCGGATCCTACGTGGCAGGAGCGGGCACGGTTGCACAGCGATCTAGCACGCTGAGATGCGAGCAATGGGAATCGGACTGTCGCGCCTCTGAGACAGGTTTTCTCACGTTCGCTGTTTAGATTTTATTAGGTAAAACAACCACTTAACCGAAGGTAGTTGGAAAAGAGCGAACCAGAGATCATTTTGAAATCCAATTGCATTACCGAATTCAGGTCATGAGTTGACAAGATTGATACTAGTAGTAGGAGTAGTACATACACACGCCAACAACAATAATTGGAGGGGGTGATAAGAGCATCCATCGATCAATCTATCTGGCACGGCAGACATCACCGGTAGCGGACAGGTAAAACGGAACCACATCTATCCCCAATCTGAAAGCAGAGCAAAGGACGGCGCCGTACCCGTACGGTCCTCGATCGTCCACACAAGCACGCACGCACGCACGCATCTATCCAAATTCAGAGATCCATCTCGCTTGTAACCAATCGATCGATCCCTCCATGCTCGAATTCACTACGATTGGGAGGAGACAAAGACTTGGATCTGCTCCAGGAAGGTGAGGTTCTGCGGCCGGTCGACGCGGCGGACGTACCCGGCCGCCACCGCCGGCGAGTACTCGGCGTGGCCCCTCCGCCCGCTGCGCGCCCACATCTCCGCCGCGTACCCGCGGTGGGCGTAGTAGGCCACCGCTTCGCCCTCCACCACAACCTGCTCCGCCGCGTCCTCTGCAGCTACCACGACGACCTCAACGGGGAGGCGCTCGTAGTGGCCGCGGGACACGCCCTCCAGCTCGTCCAGCCTGGCCAGGCCGCGGGCCGTGACGGAGTAGAGCTCCCCCTTCACCCGGTGGCAGCCAACGGAGCCGGGGAGGTTGAGGAGGAACGGGACGCGGTACGGCCCGCAGACGAGCGGGAGCGGGGAGGCGGTGGCGGCGGCGCCGACGAAGGTTGCGTCACCGGTGAAGAAGAGGTCCTGCAGCAGGGAGTGGTTGGAGAAGCCCCGCTTCAGCGTGCCGTACGTGAACACCAGCGTCCTCTTCCCCGCCGCCATCACCGGCGAGTCGGAGGTCGGGTGCTGCGGCTGATGCTCCGTCCCAGCGCCCATGTGGATGGATTGGCTGGCTGGCACGAGCCGACCGATGCGGAGACGTTTTGGTCTGGGTTTGGTGGTGGCGTTGGGGGGCTGCATTTATTAATGGGCGAGCTGGGTTGGGTGGTGCTGGTCGATGTGGCGCGGGACCCACCTCGCCGGCCGGCCTTCCGTGACCATCGCTATCATGTTGTCTCGATCGTGACATTGAGACAAATGGACCGGAGGCGAGGTCCGATTCGGCGTAAACCGGGCCAAAAACCTAGAGCTGGTTTGCGGGGGGCTCGGGCGCAAGCCTTGTTCGGGTCTTGTCTTGGACTTCCACGCCTCTGGCCCTCCAGTCAGACATAAAACCGCACCCTTCCACCCCTGCTTCCCCACCTTCCCTTCTCCAGCCCACCCCTGTCGCCACCGCCACCGCCAGACCCTCCCTCCCAAAAGGCCACCGCCGGACCCTGTTGCCTCCTTCTCCATAGGCCTCTTTGCTGGTGAAGCCTCGTCGTCGTTGAAGCCTCCAGTTCCCGAAGATCACGCCGGCCCCGGTGTCGAGCGTGGCCTTCTCGTGGAACACGCTCCACCTGTTCGACCATTTGCCCTCGGCTACAGTATTGATTTCTGCTACTCTCGCCTAGTCCTTGTCCTCGTCCTTGTGGACTTGAGCTCATTTGTCTCATCGTGCAGACCATGGACGGCAGTGGGGACGAGTTCTTGAACAAATATGTCATGCCGTCCTCCGAAGAGTCCTACAATGACCGTGACTTTTGGGCCACAACTGATGTGCTCCTCCATCAGCACAATGAGGGCACGAAGCAAACCTACCTTGGCTCGATCTCGGGACGTTCGGCAGCGCTGGAATATGGCCGATTCGCCGGCCATGAGATGCCTTTTTCGGGATTACTTTCATCGCACCAAGCCTTTGTACCCTCCTGCACTGTTTCGGCGGTGCTTTCGGATGTCAAGGAAGGTGTTCATGCATATTCTTCACGGAGTGAGGGATCAGGACCGTCCACAAACCCATGCGAGTTGTGCGAGGGCACAGGGCCCCCAAAATTTTGGGGCCCCGAAATCTTTGGCTCATCGACTAAACGGGCAGATAAACCGCGCGAGTTTGATGCTAGTCCATAGCCAGAGGTGAGAACGATCGATGGTTTAATTAGGGAATTGATCTGTAGATCGACTGGGGTCGAGCCGTCGAGGGCGGTAAGCTTTGATCTTGACGAGCGGGGGCCCTTCCAGTCCGTGGAGGGCGTTCGCTCATGGCGGGGTGTTGATCAATCTACAAACTACAGTGATGGGAGGAGTCAAGGTTCGTCTTTTGATCCTTCCTTGTCTGCTTCTATGGCCTTGTCGTTTACTATGTTGGAAATTATTCCTTTTAGGATCCATGTTACCACGTGTTCTTGGCACTGTGGAGATGTAAGTAACATCATGCAAATAGTACGATGTACCAATATTTTTTTTCGTTTTTGCCGACAACGGCTATAAAAAATAAAAATGCATTGATACATGAAATGAGTCCATTTAGCCATTGACTCCGAGCACCCGACCCTCTTCTCCTTTATCTCACCAATGCCCAGTAGGCCAAAGCCATCACACAATTCCCCAATTCGCCACGAGGAACAAAATCACGCCATCAACAAACTTGGCATAAGCATTAGTTATATTTCTTAAGGATTTTTTTCAGGTCTAGGGCCCCATTGACATTTCGCACCAGGGCCTCGAATTTTTGGAGACGGCCCTATGAGGGATCATGACAATTACTTCTCTCTAAAAAAAGATGCGACCGGTAAGCTCGGCTTCACCTCCTACCAAAAATGCACCACAGCTATTTGCATGCTTGCTTATGGAGTAGATGTTGTTTGTGTTGACGAGTACTTGTGCATCAGTGAGTCCACTTATCTGAAAGCAATGTATAAATTCTGCAAAGCTGTGGTGGCCATTTTTGGTGAAGAATTCCTAAGGGCACCCAATCCCGAGGACACTCGTCGGCTTTTGGCTTTCAATGAAACCAGAGGGTTTTTGGAAATGATTGGAAGTATAGATTGTATGCAATGGGAGTGGGAGAACTGTCCGTTTGCCTGGCAGGGGCAATATAAAGGACATGCCAAAGGGTGTACGATCATACTTGAAGCCATTGCATCCCATGATCTTTGGATCTAGCACTCGTTCTTTGGCATGGCGGGTTCCCACAATGACATTTGTGTTATTCAGAGGTCCAATATATTTTATAGGCTTACATAAGGCACTGCTCCCTGTGTGTACTACCAAGTGCGAGGCCACTCCTACAACAAGGCATAATTATCTGGCAGATGGTATCTATCCTACTTGGTCTACCTTGGTGAAGACTATACGCAACCCCACTGAAGAGAAGCACGAGAGGTTTCCAAGGAGCAGGAGACCGCTAGAAAAGATGTGGAGTGGGCCTTTGGTGTACTCCAGTTCCGGTGCTATAGTGCGGCACCCTGCTAGAATTGGAACAAAGAGACAATATGGGAAATGATGACAGCATGTGTGATCATGCACAACATCAAAGATGAGCATGGTGGAAGTATCTATGACCAAGGACGAGAATTTTAGGGAGAATTGGTTGAACCAGCGCCAGGCCGGTCACCCACTTTTGTAGAGTTCCTGCAGCTGCATCATGAGATATGAGCGAGCTACCTATCATCAGCTTCAGAATAATTTGGTTGACCATATATGGGAATATGTGGGAAACCAACCGGTCGCGCAGCCGAATAACTAGCTTCTATCACCTTTTATTTCAAGTTTAATTCATGTAATTTGATTGTATAAACTGCTATTTGTTATGACATGTAGATTTTAATTTAAATTGCAGACCTATTTTGTTTTTATGTATTTCTATATGTACCAAATTATCCATTTTATGCTCCAGTAAAAAGGCCGGATAAATAGGAGTTTGCCTTAGCGACCGATATTTTTCGTCCGGACTCATGACATCGTCAAAGTTACATTTTCTTCTCACGAACAAATCTACTCTTAGTATGTATCTTCGTATAATTTTGTGTAAACTGGACTAACTCACCGTACATAAATTTCATGCACAGTTTATCTGCCGAAAATAAGGAAGTAAGTATTTGTGTTTGTAAAGTCCTAGGGTTTACTACTTTCTCATGTTGAATTTTCACGTGTTTTAATAATGTTTCTCTGGTTAACACATTGATATCTTTCTTCATATCCCATGTTTCAAAAGGCGGCCTCACTAGTAGGAAAAGGGGCTTCGGTTCGACACTAGTCCCGATTTATTACGGGCCGGGACTAGTATGAGCACTAGTCCCGGTTCTGACCGTTTTCAGCGGCTAGAAGCCCGAGAAAACTCTAGTCCCAGGTCATTCCGGGCCTGTGTACGGGCAGGCAACACCCTTTAGTCCCGGGTCGTGATACGGCCCGGGACTAAGATATTATTTATGCCATATTAAATGAATAAATGGCAAAAAGTGAATAAAAATATTATTTTATTTAGTTTTTTACTTTCATTAGATTAAAATATTATTATTACTTATTTATTGTTGTTTACTTAAATATATGTTCGTAATTTTAAAAAATAAAAATGTATGACATATTGATATGTGCTAATAGGATTGATATGGTAGTGTTGACAACAAGGTACAAATGAGCTTCACGCAAGGACATCCCGATGGAACAGAGAAGTTAAGCGTCCTCGGATGGAGTAGTGCTAGGATGGGTGATCGACCAGAAAGTTTGATCACAAGTGTAATTTGACCTAAGATTAAGTATAGTTAGTGTTAAAAAATGTTTCAAGTGAGAAGATTAATGTGTCAAACAATTCAAAAATTCAAGAAAAAATTCGAAAACGAAATTTTAAAAATAAAAAAAAATTGAAAAAAATCTCTATTCTCGGGCCGTATTACGACCCGGAACTAAAGGTCCTCCGTTCCCCGCGCTGAAAAAACAGCCATGTGGCATCCTCTAGTTCTGGGTTGTAGCAAACCGGGATTAAAGTTAGGGGCCTTTAGTCCCGATTTTACAGTCCCAGATGCAAAACCAGGACTAAAGGCCCTTACAACCCGGGACTATAGACCCTTTTTCTACTAATGCCTGTAAAGTCTTTTATTGCCATCGCGTCGAACGAAATGATCCTGCAATTTTGCAAAAAGAAAAACGAAATGATCCTGCAGGTTTCAAAGATGATCTTGCTCTACATATTAGTTCAGTCGTGGAGATCCTCGCGGACCTAGAGGTAGGCCCGGGTCCGCCGCTAGTTGATGGGGACTTGAGTTAGGCAACTCCGATGGCACCTCCCATTTCAGACGCTCATAGGTGGGATATGCCGCCGACACCTCCAGTCAAACAGGCTCGTCCTCGCCCTCCACTGTGGCCACGACATCCCTTGCCCTTGCCCTTGCCCTCACAAAGGTTTACTTCATATCTTCCTTCTTTAACTATTAGCTGCTTGATTCACTAGAATATTGTTAGGACGCAGGTTTTATATACATGACTTATATTTCATTCACTCATGTGTCTTCGTGACATGATTTGATCTGTGAGTTAGTTGTATAAATGTGTAATTGGACAAGATCTAATATATATTTATTGTGTTAATCAGATCTACGTTATTGTGTTATTTAGGACAAATGTACAAGTGTGTTAATTTGACAAGATCTAATATATATTTATTTAAGACAAATGTTTAAATGTGTTAATTACATCTATTTATTTTCACATGATAAATGTTTTGTCTCTAGGGACTAGCATTTTATCAATAGCTATATCTAGTTAGTATTTTTTAATCTGTAGCTAAGTTGGATCTACAAATCTGTTTATATTACTATTTTTGATACATATTTCACATAGAAGTAGTGTTTGTTACCGATCTTATGTCATGTTCTTAGCAACGGCTAAGAACAAATGGACAAAGACGTAAGGCCATTTCCAAAACAAAAAAGAGGGAAGGTGTGCGAGGTGGTGCGTCTGCTAGCATTTTCTTAGAAGTCATAAGAATATCTACACACTTGTCATTTTTGTACGACTCAAAATATAAAGTATTTGCAATTGATATTTTGCATGTTTGTGAGATAAATCATGGGCTACATCCAGATATTTTTTTAATATTTTATGGAACTCAAAAATATAATTTTGAATTTTTTAAAATAACAAGAGCAATGGAGCACATGTTAATGGCTTTTAAAATAAATCTCCACTCGTTCTTTTAGAGGAAAGTGTCACTATCTATTATTCCATTTATTGATATGTTAATGGCTTCTAATAACAGATATTGGTAATACGACTCATTGGACACACCTTAAGGCATAAGAACGTCCATGGCAATATATTATCTTTTTACTCTATCATTCTTGTATAGTAATATTTACATACACACATGAACTATACATAAGTAATATACATGTATTTAATCGGATATATATATATATATATATATATTTATACGGTTACGGATTTCAACATTATTACTACTCGGTAGGGCAGGAATGCTCCATGGCTAGGCCACACATGCCCTTCTTGTCTGAAATGTCCTTCTCCATTCTTAAAAACCCATTCTCACCCCATGTTGTTCCCCAAGAATTCTTCAACAACAAGTATTTTGTGACATCACTTATTGTTCCATAACAAATAGTTGCAATCCCATGATCCAAATCAGTACTGCAAGTTCCGGTCATCACTCCACCTTTGTAGAATTGGAATGTCATATCTCCTCCATACACGTCCACTAAGACAGGTTGGCTTGCAATAGCCGCCATGAGGGCACCTTCATTAATGGCAGGCACATCCTCGTAATTCTTGATGGTGGCAGCACTCTTGGATTTTCCCTTGCACTTGCCATCTTATGCCGTATAGGGGTAGCTTGATTCAGCAGTAAGACCACCATTAGAAATGAGGAACTTGAAGGCATCATCCATGAGCCCGCCCTCACAACCCTGATCTGTTCCATGGACATCGCAGTCTACAAGCTCTTGCTCCGAGAGAGATATGAGCTTGCCGGTTTTCAGCTTGACGATGCCTTCTGTTGCAGCCACTGCCGAAAATGCCCAACAACAACCTACATAGGGTAATATTTTGATAAACATTATGCGCGGCATTTTTGGAAAAAACATTGACATACGAAATTGCGTTTTTACAAAATATGCTTACCACATTGTCCTTGATCCTTGATGGGAGTCACTGCACCCTTGGTCCTCCAGTCGATAGTTGCGGCACTACTAGGAAAAGGCCTATCAGTGGCGCATCATTTTGGGACTTCTGTGGCGCATATGGGATGGGCCACTGTTATCTCGCCACGAAAGTGTAGTTCAGTGGCGCATATTGAAATGCGCCACAGAAGTCTCAAAAACTTCTGTGGTGCATATTGCTACTATGCGCCACATAAGTCCCGAACCAGATCTCAAACTTATTGTTGGAGATATGCCCTAGAGGCAATAATAAATGTAGTTATTATTATATCTTTGTGTTTACATTCATGCTATAACAGTATTAACAAGGAAACATTAATACTTGTGTTATTTGTAAACTCAATTAGAGTCCCTAGTAAAGCCTCTTGATAATACTAGCTTGTTGGTTAATAAATGATTGTGGTTTCCCTATCATGAACATTGAGATGTTATTAACAACAATATCATATCGTTAGGAGAATGATATGACGGACATACTCCTATAGATAAGCGTAGCATAAAGATCAAGTCATTTTAATAGTTTAATTGCTATATGCTTTCTGATACATAGTAACCTAATTCCTTCCACCATGAGATCATGCTTATCACCATCACCGGAAGGATGCTTTGATGACATCAAACACCACACCGTAACTGGGTGGCTATAAAGGTGGCATTGAGTGTTTAGAAAGTATGGGTTGAGACACATGGATCAAGAGTGGGATTTGTGCATCCATATGACGGATAGATATACTCTGGGCCCTCTCGGTGGAATGTCATCCAATTAGCTTGCAAGCATGTGACTGGATCACAAGGGATCACATATCACGGGAACGAGAAAAGAGTACTTATCAGTAACGAGGTTGAACTAGGTATGCAGAGATACCGACGATCAAAACCTTGGATAAGTAAACTATCGTGAGACAAAGGGAAATTGGTATCGTATGTAAGTGGTTCATTCGATCGCAAAGTAATCGTAGAAATATGTGGGAGCCATATGAATTTCCAGATTCCTCTATTGGTTATTGTTCGGAGAAGTGTCTCGATCATGTCCGCATAATTCACGAACCGTAGGGAGACACACTTAAGGATTCGATGTTGTTGAGTAGTTATGGAATGATGAGTAAGAGACCGAATGTTGTTCGGGGTCTCGCATGGGATCCGGGATATCACGAGGAGATCCAAAATGGTCCGGAGAATAAGATTCATATAAGGAAAGTCTTGTTTCGGGGTTGGAGAATGATTCCGGTGTTTTCATCGAGAATGTTCTAGAAGGGTCCGGAAGGTCCGGCACTCCGGAGGGGAAGGGTACATGAATGTGTCATAACAAGTTGGAATGGTTGCATCATGTACTAGGTGTCATCGCTGAGCAAAATAAAGGGATAAATCAAATCCTAGTTTGAAAAGTCAAACGACAAGTTTGCTTGGTGGAGGGAGAGTAGGAAACCTACTTGGGGAGGAGTTCCTCTCCCTCCACCGCCGTGGCGTCCTCCACCTATAAAAGGAGGGGCAGGGCTGCCCCTCTAGACCTACACCTCTCACAACCCAAACCCTAGCCCTAAGCCGTCGGCGCCACCACCCCTGTTGCTGCCGCCGCCTAGGGCACCACCAACTCGCCGAGTTGGGGTGAAACCTAACCCTAGATGCCGGCTCGGCTCCTCCCTTGGTGCCTCTAAACCCTAGATCGCCAAGGCCTCTCTCATAGTCCACCATACTCGCTCCGGCTTAAGGCGAATCCCTGCGAGATCTCCCCTCTACTTCCGATACAATGCCGTCGTGCTGCCGGAATCGCGAGGAGAATGGTACAACCTCCGCTGCCTACTGGAACAAGGGAGAGGAAGGTCTTCATCGAGTACTGAACGTGTGACCGACTGCGGAAGCGCTGGCAGAACGCAACGCCGGAAGGATCGTCAACACGATCTCGAGATCGGCAAGAGTACGACTACATCACCCACGAGAATCTGCTCTCGTTAAACACTTTGGAATCTTCGAGGGTGAGTTATTCTATCGACTCGTTGCTACAATCTAGTAGATAGATCTTGGATTGTTTGTTTGTATGCGGTAGATTTTTTTGTTTTCCATGCTACGAACCCCTACAGTGGTATCAGAGCCGTGTCTATATGTAGATCTGTTGCACGAGTAGAACACAATGGCCATTGTGGGCGGTGGTGCTTTTATTATCAATTGATTCTTGTGTACTTTGCATCTTGCGGTATGATGGGATGAAGCAGCCCGGGCTAACCTTACATGACATCGTTCATGAGACTTGCTCCACGCTCAACATGCAACTTGTATTGCATAAGTGGCTTTGCGGGTGTCTGTCTCTCCCATTATAGTATAGATCCAATTTACAATGGGCAATTGATAGTTCAAACATCAATGTTGTGGTTCTTGTTCGTAAGTTAGATCGACACTTATTGAAAGCCCCAAACCACGTAAAATATGCAAAGAAATTAGAGGCGTCTAACTTTGTTTTGCAGGGGTGTGCTGTGATGTGATATGGCCATGATTGTGATTATATTTGATGTATGCAATGTTCCTTATTATAAGTTGGCAACCGGCAGGAGCCATATGGTTGTATTTAAATTCTGTTAAGACCCGCATGTCTATTCAAAGTAGTTGTAATAGTTGGAGCTGGTGGACGACAACCATGAAGCGGCGCCATTGACCTTGACGCTATGCCGGTGATGATGGAGATCATGTTCGTGCTTGAAGATGGAGATCGGAAGCACAAAGATGAAAGGCCATATCATATCACATATTATGAATTGCATGTGATGTTAATCCTTTATGCATCTTGTATTGCTTAGTTAACGATGGTAGCATTATAAGATGATCCCTCATGCACATAAATTTCAAGTTATAAAGTGTTCATCCTTAGTAAGCACCGTTGCTAAAGCTTGTTGTTTCGAAGCACCACGTGATGATCGGGTGTGTTAGATTATGCAAGTGTATACAACGTGAGCAAGCCAGATTTGCTCATGCGTAAGCTAAGGTTTGATCTTGACGAGCCTAGCATGTACAGACATGGTCTCGAAACACGGATCACCGAAAGGTAAAGCATGAATCATATAGTAGATATGATGAACATGTCGATTGTTCGCCATTGAAGCTACATCAACTCTCGTTATGATCGGTTTTGATGTGGTGGATTTGGTTCATGTGATCACTAAAACAATGTGAGGGATATTGTTTTGAGTGGGACTTCACCTAGATTAATTTAACTATTAATTAGAACTCAATTTGTCATAAACTTAGTCTAAACTATTGCAAATATGTTGTAGATCAATGGCGGCCCCTACCATCAATTTTAATGCGTTCCTAGAGAAAGAAAAGTTGAAAAACAATGGAAGCAACTTGGATTGGTTCGCAATTTGAGGATTGTCCTCAATCTTGGTAATTTGACCTATGTCTTTGGATGCACATGGGTGACCGCACGGTGATGCTACCGATGAAGTAAATAATGTTTACCTCGCTCGGAAGAATCAGTACTCCACAGTTCAGTGTGCTATATTGTATGGTTTGGAATCGGAGCTTCAGAAAAGGTTTAAGAATTCAGACCCACATGATATTGTCCGTGAACTCAAATTGATATTTGAGATGTTGGAGATATGCCCAAGAGGCAATAATAAAGTGGTTATTATCATATCTTCACACTTATGATAAATGTTTACATACCATGCTATAATTGTATTAACCGGAAACATTAATACTTGTGTGATTTGTAAACTAAAATAAGAGTCCGTAGTAAAGCCTCTTGTTAAACTAGCTTGTTAGTTAATATATGATCATGGTTTCCTGATCATGAACATAGAGATGTTATTAACAACAGGGTCATATCATTAGGAGAATGATGTGATGGACATACTCCGATAGATAAGCGTAGCATAAAGATCAAGTCATTTAAATAGTTCAATTGCTATATGCTTTCTGATACATAGTAACCTGATTCCTTCGACCATGAGATCATGCATATCACCTTTACCGGATGGATGCTTTGATGACATCAAACACCACACCGTAACTGGGTGGCTATAAAGGTGGCATTGAGTGTTCGGAAAGTATTGGTTGAAACACATGGATCAAGAGTGGGATTTGTCCATCCATATGACGGATAGATATACTCTGGGCCCTCTCGGTGGAATGTCATCCAATTAGCTTGCAAGCATGTGGTGGCTCACAAGGGATCACATATCACGGGAACGAGAAAGAGTACTTATCGGTAACGAGGTTGAACTAGGTATGCAGAGATCACGATCATGACCTCGAATAAGTAAACTATCGTGAGACAAAGGGAAATTGGTATCGTATGTAAGTGGTTCATTCGATCGCAAAGTAATCGTAGAAATATGTGGGAGCCATATGAATTTCCAGATTCCTCTATTGGTTATTGTTCGGAAGTGTCTCGATCATGTCTGCATAATTCACGAACCGTAGGGAGACACACTTAAGGATTCGACGTTGTTTGAGTAGTTATGGTATTATGAGAAAGAGACCGAATGTTGTTCGGAGTCTCGGATGGGATCCGGGATATCACGAGGTGATCCGGAATGGTCCGGAGAATAAGATTCATATAAGGAAAGTCCCGTTTCGGAGTTCGGGAATGATTCTGGTGTTTTCATCGGGAATGTTCTAGAAGGTTCCGGAATGTCCGGCACTCCGGGGGGGAAGGGGTACATGAATGTGTCATTACATATTGGAATGATTGCATCATGTACTAAGTGTTCTTGCTGTTCCAAAACTGAAAAGTCAAACTGCCAGTTTGAAAGTCAAACGGCTAAAACAGGAAACTGTGGAAAACAGGAAACTGTGGGAAACAAGAAACTGTGGGAAACAAGCAAGAGGTGGTTGGAACCGACTTGGGGGAGGAGTCCTCCAAGCCGGGCGCCAACCAAGGCCGACTTGGGACGGACTCCCTCCCCTTGGCGCCCTCCCACCTATAAAAGGAGGCGGGGCCTCCTCCTCTAGACACACAAGTTCCTATCCTCTAATCTCCGGTTTAGAGCCGTTTTGGTTTAGAGCTTCTAATTGCTTTAGCCAGCGGTTTAGAGCCTTCTAATTGGTGTGTCTAATCCTAGACCACTAATAGCTCTCTCATACTCCACCATACTCGCTCGGCTTAAGCGAAGCCTGGGATCTCCTCTACTTCCGGTACCACGCCGTTGTCTTGCCGGAATCGCGAGAGAGTGCTACAACCTCCGCTTTCTTTGGAACAAGGGAGAGGAAGGTCTTCGTCGAGTACCGAACGTGTGACCGATCATGAATCGCTTAACGCAGCGCCGGAAGGATCGTCTACACGATCTTGAGATCGGAAAGAGTACGACTACATCACCCACGAGAATCTGCTCTCGTTAACCGCTTTGGAATCTTCGAGGGTAAGTTATTCCATCGACTCGTTGCTACAATATAGTAGATAGATCTTGGCTTGTTTGTTTGTATGCGATAGAAAATTTTGTTTTCCATGCTACGAACCCCTACAGTGGTATCAGAGCCGTGTCTATATGTAGATCTGTTGCACGAGTAGAACACAATGGTCATTGTGGGCGTTGATGCTTTTATTGTCGATTGCTTCTTGTGTACTTTGCATCTTGCGGTATGTTGGGATGAAGCGGCCCGGGCTAACCTTACATGACATCGTTCATGCGACTTGCTCCACGCTTGACATGCAACTTGTATTGCATAAGTGGCTTTGCGGGTGCCTGTTTCTCCTAGCATAGTTAAGATCCAATTTACAACGGGTGATTAACAATACTAGTATCAATGTTGTGGTTCTTGTTTGTAAGTTAGAACGACACTTATTGAAAGCCCCAAACCACGTAAAATATGCAAAGAAAGTAGAGGCGTCTAACTTTGTTTTGCAGGGGTGTGCTGTGATGTGATATGGCCATGATTGTGATTATATATGATGTATGCAATGTTCCTTATTGTAAGTTGGCAACGGGGAGCCATATGGTTGTCTTTAATTTATGTTAAGACCCGCGTGTCTATTCAAAGTAGTTGTAATAGTTGAAGCCGGTGGACGACAACCATGGAGAAGCGTCATTGACCTTGATGCAATGCCGATGATGATGGAGATCATGTTCGTGCTTGAAGATGGAGATCGGAAGCAAAAAGAAGAAAGGCCATATCATATCACATATTATTGAATTGCATGTGATGTTAATCCTTTATGCATCTTGTATTGCTTAGTAGACGACGGTAGCATTATAAGATGATCCCTCATGCACATGAATTTCAAGTCATAAAGTGTTCACCCTTAGTTAGCACCGTTGCTAAAGCTTGTTGTTTCGAAGCACCACGTGATGATCGGGTGAGTTAGATTCTGCAAGTGTATACAACGTGGGCAAGCCAGATTTGCTCATGTGGAAACTAAGTTTTGATCTTGACGAGCCTAGCATGTACAAACATGGCCTCAGGAACACGGATTACCGAAAGGTAGAGCATGAGTCATATAGTAGATATGATGAACATGTTGATTGTTCGACATTGAAGCTATATCAACTCTCGTGATGATCGGTTTTGATGTGGTGGATTTGGTTCGTGTGATCACTAAAACAATGTGAGGGATATTGTTTTGAGTGGGAGTTCACCTAGATTAATTTAATTATTAATTAGAACTCAATTTATCATAAACTAAATCAAAGTGAATTTGCATAGTTGTTGTAGTCATTGGCATCCGTTTACCACCTTGCGCTTAGTTATAATTGAGATAATAGAACTATAGAATTCTGGTTAGTTACTTTACGAACTGGTATCGTATTGTTTTGAAGTGTTAATCTAAAGCTTAAAAGTCCTATTGCAAACTTTCAGTAAGTTCCGGTTACTCCATGAAGTTTAATAATTAGTATTAAACCAAGAGTAACAATTCCAAGTGTTAGTGTATAAGTATCATGTTTGTTTCCATGATTCTTGATATTCAAAGGATTGTCTTAATATCAAGGTTATCTAGGATCTGAAAGATTTGTTTCAGAAACCATGATGTGTGGAAGATATTGTGATATCTGAAACGAAGTTTTGGTTGCAACATGATAGAGTATAATATGGCTAAAGTCATGTTCTCATATTTGATGAGAATTTGCAAAAGGTTGGAGACACTAGTTGTCCTAATCGTCCAAAAGGATTTGGAGAGCAACATTATACTCATCATTCACCATTATAAGCTAAAAGTAGCTTGATCATGGATAAATCCATGATGAGGGTGAATATTTGATGTAGGTAAAATGTTTACTACACCAAGAGATTACTAAAGAAAGGAATTTGAAAGAACACCAAACATTAGATAATGGTGATCTACTTCAAAGTGCAAATCCAAAGACATTGGTATTTAACTATACATGCTTTGGACTATGTGTCATATGTATGACTCCACTATTGATGTTGATATATTCTTTCAAATAGAAAAGGAAATACTGAAAGAGAATCTCATAAATATATGGCAGAAAGGAAAAGACTAGAATTGTTCAGCTTAAGTATATAGATGATATACATGTTATGGCTATATTCTTTGCTTATTAAACAATGTGGTTCTTAAGTATTTGATACTGAATTTGTTGGTGTGAATCGTCATACGAAACAACACAATTCATGAACTACAATGGCCTAAGTAACTAGCAAAAGAATATGTGATAATGTTCATCGAGAACAAATAAAGGGTTATTGTGTTGCTCGTTAAACATCAAAGCTTGCCTTCAAGATTTGTTTTATCAGGTATTATGAGAACAAAAGGGTTGTTCAAATAAATTACCGTAATCCATAAAAGATGGATGATTCACAAATCTCGTTGGAGAAATCACATCCATAAAACTAGTGCTAAAAATGTCGAAAGACAAATTGATTGAAAGATCACTTAGGAAGTGACATCGCCGTTTAAATTATAATGGAAAGAAAACATGAAGAAACTCCATGTGGATGGAATTTTGGAGTCTTCTGATTTTTGATCAAATGACGCTTGTGAAACTTTCCTAGAGATAATTAAAACTCCGTTCATAGGCCAAAAGGGAACGAATGACTAGCTTATTGGAACTTGTACATATTGTTGTACGAAATCCATTATGTGTAGTCAAAAGCGATGGATTTCAACTTCATATGCTTTCTCCGAAAATTTTGAGTGAATATATGAATATTTACTTAATAAGGATGAAGTATGAAACATTTGAAAAGTTCAAAGACTTTCAAGATGAAGTGCAAAATCATTGTAACAAGAATATAAACAGTTTATGATAAAGATCATAAAGGAAGATATTTGAGTTACAGAGTTTAGCATAATACCTAAGATTTAAGGAATCGTTAAAGTGGATTTGCATTTCCCGAAACACCATAAGGGTATGGAGCGTTCGAGGTATGTAATTAAACCTTGTTTGACATGGTAAGATCAAAGGTATAATTCATAAAACTGCCATTATATTTTAGAGATTAAAGGCTTTAGAGATTACCGTTTTTCCACTGAAAAGAGCTTCATCATAATCCATTGAAATGACACCATATAAAGTTATGGTTTGGGATAAAACCCAAGTTGTCCTTTCTTAAACATTGGTATGCTATGCATAAGAAAGATGTTTGCAACCAAAGTCGGATGAACCTATCTTTGTATGTTATTTTGAATAACTGTTAAGAATTCCTCCATAAACACCAAAGACAAAAATGTTTGTCACTTAGAACGTCAAGTTTCTTTGAGAAGGAATTTTTCGTGAAAGGAAAAGTGGGAGGACAATATAACTTTGATAAGGTTAAAAGAACCTTAGCTATATGTGCAAAGTTGCGCAGCACCGAAAAGTGTTCCGAAGGCAGCAACAAAGCTCATGGCTCATGTACCTCAAAGGTTGTGGTCACGGAGATCCAAGTTCCTATTGAAACAAGTAGGTCGGATGAACAATCAAATACCAAGATTTGAGAGTTAAATCATTATTTGACAATAATGATCCGACTACGTGCAAAGAAGCGATGATGAGCCCTGACTCCGTCAAATGGCTTGAAGCCATAAAATCCGTGATAGTTCCATACACGAGAAATCAAGTTTTGAACTTGAAAGACCCTCGAGAAAGGTGTAAGACCTTACAGTTGTGTCTGGATCTATAAATAAATAGACATGGATGTTTTACATCTATGAAATAGTCGATATGTTGGGAAAGAGTTCACAAAATGTTCAAAGGTTGACTATGACAAGATTTGATCTTTCATAGTGATACTTAGTCTAGACGGATTAATGTAGCAACCACTACATATAATTTGTTATATGGTAGTTGAATAAACAAAACAAGTTCTTCTAATAGAATCGTTACCTAGGACATGTGCATAACACGGTCCATAGGGTTTTGTTAATTCAAAAGGATGCTAAAAGCATATGCAAACTTCAATGGTTAAAGTGAGCATCGCGGAGTTGGAATCTTCACTGTGATGAAACTGTTAAAGGAGTTTAAAAGTTCATCAGAGACGATGGAGATGCTTGCATTTGCAAGAAATTAAGTGGGAGTGCTAAGACATGTTTCTAATACATTATGTGGAAGACATATTGTTGATTGGAAATAATGTATCTTTTATGAACACATATTAAGAATTTCATCCCGATGAAAGACTTAGGCGAAACCCAAATATTTGGCATCAATAGACGCTAATATGGTTGTGCCAGAAGTACATAGACGAGATATTGAATGAGTTCAATATAGAAACTACAAGAAAGGTTCTTGTCGAACAGAAAGGATTGAAAGAGTTCAAATGTTGGTGATATATTCAAGTGTATTGACATTTGGTAAAGTGAAACAAATAATCAAGTATAGATTGATACTTGATGTATGAAATCACAAAGAGTATTTATATCAATCATACTGTGATATGTACAAATCCAGATATGTCCTATACTCTAAATGTTGTGAGCATATACCAGAATGATTCGTAAGAAGATCATTGGACAATAGTAAGGATATTCTTATGATCTTTTGGAAGAACTAAGAGTATAATATTTGTAGAAGTGATAAATAGATGGTTAGTTCATTGTAAAAGTACTACATTGATACTAGCTTTGTCACAAAGTACAAATTAAGTTTATCTCAATCTAAACTAAGGGTGGCACAATATAATGGAAAGTGAGTTCCATAATGGATTTGGATGAGTTTCAAAGTTAAGACATTGTGACTGATACTACAACAAAAGGCTAAGTATATGACTGCTATTTTAGCATCAAAAGAGGGCATTTGTGTCAAGTAGTTTGTTATCAAACTAGGTGTAGTTCACAGTGGGATAATACTATGAAGATATATTGTGCGACAATATTATCAACATGTTTTAACCCCGAAGAACTAAAGGTCACACCAAAGGACCAAATTTGTACGAAGCCATCTCATTAGAGAATGAGTGATGCGTAGAGACGCAAAGACATGCAATTACACACGGACCTGGAAGTGTCAGATCCGGAGATCAGTTGACCACTAGCAATCGTGTACATACAACACCGGAAAGCCATAGGTGTTGAATACACAAAGGTTTGAAACTAGATTATTGACTCTAGTGCAAGTCGCAGACTGTTGGAGATATGCCCAAGAGGCAATAATAAAGTGGTTATTATCATATCTTCACACTTATGATAAATGTTTACATACCATGCTATAATTGTATTGTGGCATCCCGCAAAACCACTACTAGAAAATCGCGTTGAATTTGTGCATTGCATCGTCATCATCATGCATTGTTTGTCTGCATTATTCGAAAAGCCTAGTTTTTATTTATACAAATAACCCTCTTATTTTCAAACCCAAAACCCCGATCGCATCCGACATTTTGTTTGTCTAAAAACTGTTTGTAAAATGGTCTTGTTTTAAATTAGAGAGGACCAAACAAACACAAATATTAAAACAGCCCCCTCTAAAACCTATCCCCACCCAATCCTAATCTACCCTCCAACCAAAACGTGCCACCTCCCCCTCTCACCCAAAACCTGCCACCTAAGCGATCCCTCCTTCTTCCCTCTCTTTTCTCACCTAGTCCCTCCTGCCTCTCTCTCTAGCCCGTGGAACCCACCCCCACCGCCCAGCCCCAGGCCAGCCACCCTCCTCCACTTACACCCACAGCCCCCACATCCCTGGGCCCCACGCCCTGGCCCCCGACCGACCCAGCCCCTACGCGCCTCCCACACACCGGCACGCGCCCCACACACGCCTCCCACACGCCGGCACGCGCCCCACACGCGCCCTCCACACGCCTCTCCCCGCGTGGCCCCCTGACACTCTGGCACAACCGCGTGGCCCCTCTCCCCGCGTCCCCCAACCTCCTTCCACCCCGTCCGCCGACGCCTGCGACCTCCCTCTCTCTCTCCTTGCTCCCCCTCCCTTCCAAGGCCCGCCAGCTGGCGAGCTCCTCGGCAAGCCCGCCTGCATCCTCCTCCGCCCCAACCGCCGCCGCCTCCTCCTCCTTCACCGGGCGTCCGCTTCATCGCGCCCTCCCGTCACCGTCCGCCTCCCTCCTCCCAGTCGCTCACCCGCGCCCCGCATGAGCGCCGCTCCTCTCCCCTGGCGCGTCACGACCTCCGCCGCCTCGATTCGTCTCTGTCCCGCCTCACCTCCGTCGTTCCCGGCGGCCGCCCCGCTCCCACGCCCAAGCAACCTCGCCGGAACCCCCTCTCATGAGCTCCGTGCGCCCGCCGCCCTCTGGCGAGCCCGCACCAAGACTCCCGGTTCACCTCCGTCCTCGCGCCCGACCACCGCCCAGCAGCCGCCGCCTCTGCCCGCGCCCGGCCTCAGCGACCCGACCTCCGCTGCCGAGTCCTCCCGCTCCTCGCCGGGCTGCCGCGCCCGGCCTTGCGCCGCGCGCCTCCTCCCTCAAGCCCGAGCCAGCGCCTCCGCTCAAGTCCGCCCGCCGCTCGTCCCGCCGCCTCCGGCCGCTCCATGCCCGCCACGCCTCCTTCCTTCGCCTGGCGGGCGTCCCAGCCGCCCTCCCGCCGTCGGCCTCGCCCGTCCTCCGTCTAGCCTGCGCTGCTGCCAGCGCCGCCCGGCGCCGACCCAGCGTCGAGCCCGAGCTCTCGCCGTCCGTCTGGCGCTCCACCGCCTGCGAGCATCCCGTGCTGCTTGCCGTCCTTCCTCTCCTCGCGTGGTCCGAGCCGTGCCCCCCTGCATCAAGACTTCTCCTCTGCTCCGGTCCGCAGGACGTCGCCCCTGGGCAACCCGTTGCCCTACGCCTCAGTGTTCGGCTAATGCCAGGCCAGGACACGGCCGTCTCGCGTGGTTCAGTTGATATGTTGTTTTCAGTGTATCTACGCTACCGTGAACTTGTGTTGTGTCCACGGTAAAAGACTACTGCAAGCCCTTGAAGCCGACAAGTTCTTCACCAAGTTCTCCTACACGGAAACCCCGATGCCTTCGGCACGAAACATCGAGGACGCCGTCATGGAAGTCGAAGGGACTGCTCTTGGAGTCCGAAGACCGATCTGCGCTGAGACGGAACCCGTCGAACCCTCGGCACCAAGATCTCTGACGCCGAGACCCCGAACGAAGGCCGATCCCGTACCCTGTGCCGCGCCAAGATCTCCGGAAAAACCCCGGTACCGGACAAGTTCGCCATCGACCTCGAGAACGCCTACACGGAACGGCAAGATCGCCACACGGACGCGAACCCCAAGACCCTGAGGCCCCGAACCGAAGACCGATCCGAAGCGCCAAGGCCTTCTACAGGGAACCGACCAGTTCGCCGAGAACCGCAACCGGACCTGAAGAACGCCAAGTCGTCTACCCGAACGCCAAGATCTACTCTGTATCCGAGAACGATCCCTCGAACCCTGGATCCCGAGACCAACCCGGAACCCCCGGAACCCCAAGTTCGTCGAGACCCCTCAATGTGTGAACCCCTTTCCGAGAACCCTATTTTATAATATAATAAACTTGTCGCATCTTAATTGTTCATGCATGCATATTGTCATGTGGTTTGGGGGCCTTATGCCGAATTCACCTCATAACTAAATATGGGGCCCATATGCGGGCAAATCTAGCCTTATATTGGCCTCATTTAAATTTGTGTAGCGAACCCGGTGCTGTCTCCTGCCTTGTTAAACAACATTTAATTTGCGGGGTAGATAACCAACTTGAACCATCTAAATAATTGTCGGGACCCCGGTTCCACTTAATATGACCTAATTGCATCGCACCTTTGCCATGTCATTCATCATACATGCATCATGCCCGATCTTCTGCCGTAGTATTAAATAGTGTATCCGGTGTTCCTTCTAGTGTTTTGCTTCTTCGCGGATAAGGCCGTTGAGTTGATGTGAGCTTCGCCCGATCTTCGGTTGAACCCTTCGACAATGTTTTCAGGCGAGCATCTCCCCCCTTTCTACCTATCTTAATTTTATAGTATTTATTCCCTCCTGTTGATCTATTGCTATCTGTGTTGCGATGCTCTAGTGTTTCGTCCCCGTGATATCCCTTGCAGCCTTATATTGCCTTGGACACATCCTATTACCTGTTGTTTGGTAGATAGTTGGACTTGCGCGTCGTAGTCGCTGGCTCAAGTGCTGTTGCGTGTCGTCAAATGCCACAGTTGTTGATGTATTGCCGCATGTTGATGTTGGAGATGATCATAGTTTTACTTATCGCACACTTTAATTCCTGTTTAACAACTAAAATTGAAATAAGCAGAGGCATCGGTGGGTGATAGAAAATATTTGGTTTCCGAACGCCCACTTGTGTCGTAAGACCGAGTACTTGATACTGCTCCTTGATTTATCGCTATCCACATCCGGAGGTATATGGGACCCCACAGCCGAGCTTGATTCGGTCTTATTTCTTGGGGCCACAAACTAGTTTGAGGTTTTATTTACGATCTGTACTTATGCCATGCTACTTTACGTATTTAAATTGTGCGAGGAGCACACTTTGTCTGTTAGGATCGGCACACGATTCCGCGGTGTCGGCAAGCCCAGCCACACTTCGGGTTCCCGATCGTTCACTGGCCGTCTACCCAAACCTTGAGTCCGTCTCGGAGCTTGCGCCGTTCTATGGTGTACTCCAAGGGGTGGCCCCCTGAAATATTTCTGAATCCTATGATTGTTCAGTCGTGAAAGCCTCGTTGGGTTTTGTTTTGGTTTTTCCGAGGTTGATCAAGCGTGTGTTGCTATTGGTGCACCCCGGCCGGGTAAAACTTTCTGAAAGCCGTGTCCGCGGATATGGACGACTTGGAGCACAGTATCTCGATCATAGACAAGCAAAACTAAAGTTTATTGCTATAAATTTGACTTTAAAATGACTAGTAATCAGCTTCACTATAATGGAATGGCTAATAATACTGCCCACAATTGCTTGTTTGAATTGTCGCTTGCGACCATTGTACCTGACTAGTAAATCTTGCAACTACAACGGAATGGCTGAATAAAAGTACCAACAACTGCTGGGTTTAAGGGTTATCTCATGCTAAATGTATCTGACTAGTAAGTGTTGCCACTATCACGGAATGGTTAACTAGAAGTGCCCACTGCTTATTTTATCAGGATGATTATCTATACTTGACTAGTAATTGCTGCAACGATAACCGAATAAGTAAAAGCGCCACCGTGTGAGTTCCTCGGATGACTTCCTCGTTTGGTATCGAGGGGGAAATACCAGGATGGGTTTGTTTGGGGTTAGCTTCAGGTTGGATCCGAATAGGTCTTCCTTACCCCTCTCTGATTGCCGCCAGTTGTATCGAGTCTCTATAGGTTGTTTAGTGCATGCTGCCGCCGCCACCGATCCACACCTATGTAGGCGAGGGCCAATTCTAGCCTCATGTGTCTTGGCCTCGATCGACTCCTCTTTTCCTTTGCCCTTTGTCGGCACCCTTTTGTTTAAGCAGGTTTTGAGATCGGCCAGTTAGCGTGGTTACCCTTCCGCTTGGCTGGCAGGGTTATGGACGCCATTGGTTATTCTTCGTGGCTCTTAGCCCCATTTGCATCTTGTCCGTGGACGCTCTATCATTTTCAAGGTGATTTGGATCTTTGTATATTATATCGTATTCTTGACTCTTTGAGTCAGTTATATATATCATTACGTGGGTCCCATCGAGGACTGTTGTGTAATGTTATTACTTCGTTTTCCACCCTTGCGAAAGTGCTGGTGAGCACCTTTGAATCGTTTCTATGCGGGTTTGGCGAATTTTGCTCAAACTTGCATAGGTCCGATCTGAGGTGTTCTGAGTGGTATCGAGCTCAGGTTGCGATACCCCTGAGTCCAAACTGTAGGATAACCTAGCTAACGGCCGAAGTAGAGTGTCAAAACTTATTTTTGCAAAATCGGTTGGATAGTTCTGATTAGGTCTGATTTTACTCCTTACCCCTCTGCTATTCTCCTCTTATCTCTGCGCGTTTTGAATCCGTTCTCTTCTCTTTCTTCGAGTCCAGGAATTCTCGTGGTTGGGTTTCCGTCGTACCTTCAGGGTTTCGCTTCCTCCTCTGATAACGATGTTCTACCATCTGGTGTTCAAGCTGCCTGATGAATCCGTCTACGGTGTTACCAACCTTTGTTCCTTGTTTGTGCCTTCCGGTGTTTTCCGACGCGACGACATCATCTACGCGAGATCCAATGCAGAGTCTGCATCACTCCTTTGTTTCTGAACCTCGGTTGTCGAGATCTTCAGTCTGATTCCGAGAGTTGGTTGCATAATCCGCCTATTCGTGTGCAGGGTAATGGTTTGGGTGCGCGATGGACTGATCACCATCCGACTACTCTTATCATTCGCTCTTGTACATCGAATCAGTGGATCCAGCAGTTTTACTCCATCCATCGGAGCTAGAGGTGGCTTATTTGTTGATACCTCTACCTTCGACCTTTTTGATCCGGAGAGTTCTCCCGACGATCACGGACAACGACCTCTTGTTAGTGGTGTCGCGAGGATCTACACGCGAAGAAAGCGCGCCGACCTTCCTTCCGGTACCATGAGGCGGATCTCGAGGGCGAGATCCTTTGTTAGTGGTGTCGAATTGTGGCATCCCGCAAAACCACTACTAGAAAATCGCGTTGAATTTGTGCATTGCATCGTCATCATCATGCATTGTTTGTCTGCATTATTCGAAAAGCCTAGTTTTGATCTATACAAATAACCCTCTTATTTTCAAACCCAAAACCCCGATCGCATCCGAAATTTTGTTTGTCTAAAAACTGTTTGTAAAATGGTCTTGTTTTAAATTAGAGAGCACCAAACAAACACAAATATTAAAACAGCCCCCTCTAAAACCTATCCCCACCCAATCCTAATCTACCCTCCAACCAAAACGTGCCACCTCCCCCTCTCACCCAAAACCTACCCACCTTCCACCTAAGCGATCCCTCCCTTCTTCCCCTCTCTTTTCTCACCTAGTCCCTCCCTGCCCCCTCTCTCTAGCCCGTGGAACCCACCCCAACCGCCAGGCCCACAGGCCAGCCCCACAGCCCCTCCACTCCCTTACACCCACAGCCCCCACCCTGTCCCTGGGCCCCACGCGCCCCTGGGCCCCGACCGACCCCAGCCCCCCTACACGCGCCTCCCACACACCGGCACGCGCCCCACACACGCCTCCCACACGCCGGCACGCGCCCCACACGCGCCCTCCACACGCCTCTCCCCGCGTGGCCCCCTGACACTCTGGACCCACCGTGTGGCCCCTCTCCCCGCGTCCCCCAACCTCCTTCCACCCCCGTCCGCCGACGCCTGCGACCTCCCTCTCTCTCTCCTTGCTCCCTCTCCCTTCTGCCGGCGCCTCCGCATCCTCCGCCCCTGCCCGGCCTGCCCTTATCTCCTCCCGCCGCGGGCGTCCGCTTTTCGCTCGCCTCCCGCCGTCACCGTCCGCCTCCCTCCTCCCATCGCTCACCGCGCCCGCCCAGCGCCCGCTCCTCTCCCTTTGCAAGCGCGTCCCGACCTCCGCCGCCTCGATTCGTCGTCCGCCTCACCTCCGCGTTCCGGCCGCCCGCTCCACGCCCAAGCAACCTCGCGGAACCCCTCTCGCGAGCTCGGCGCGCCCGCCGCCGCCCTGGCGAGCCGCACCAAGCGCCCCGGTTCACCTCGCCCGTCCTCGCGCCCGACCACCGCGCCGCAGCCACCGCTCGCGCCGCGCTCCGCTCGACCCGGCCCCGACCCGCTCCGCCCGGCCAGTCCTCCCGGCTCGCCTCGCCCGGGCCTGCGTCGCCGCCCAGCCTTGCGCCCCGCGCCTCCCTCAAGCTCGAGCCAGCGCCCGTCGCTCAAGTCCGGCCCGCCTCGTCCCGCCGCCTCGGCGTCCTGCGCCCGCCGCCTCCTTCGCCCCAGCTCGCGGGCGTCCCAGCGCCGCCCTCCGCCGTCCCTCCTCGCCCGTCCTCCGTCGTGGCCAGCTACTGCTGAGCCCGCCGCCGTCGCGCCCAGCGCCGACCTTGCCAGGCGAGCTCCCTCGCCGTCTGCTGCTTGCCGTCCTTCCTCTCCTCGCGTGGTCCGAGCCGTGCCCCCCCTGCATCAAGCCTTCTCCTCTGCTCCGGTCCGCAGGACGTCGCCTCTGGGCAACCCGTTGCCCCTGCGCGCTCCAGGTGTTCGGGGTAATGCCGGGCCAGGACACGGCCGTCTCGCGTGGTTCAGTTGATATGTTGTTTTCAGTGTATGTACGCTACCGTGAACTTGTGTTGTGTCCACGATAAAAGACTACTGCAAGCCCTTGAAGCCGACAAGTTCTTCACCAAGTTCTCCTACACGCAAACCCCGATGCCTTCGGCACGAAACATCGAGGACGTCGTCATGGAAGTCGAAGGGCCTGCTCTTGGAGTCCGAAGACCGATCCGCGCTGAGCCGGAACCCGTCGAACCCTCGAAGCACCAAGATCTACGAACGTCGAGACCCCCGAACCCGAAGGCCGATCCCGTACCCGGTGCCGCGCCAAGATCTCCGGAAAAACCCCGGTACCGGACAAGTTCGCCATCGACCTCGAGAACGCCTACACGGAACGGCAAGATCGCCACACGGACGCGAACCCCAAGACCCTGAGGCCCCGAACCGAAGACCGATCCGAAGCGCCAAGGCCTTCTACAGGGAACCGACCAGTTCGCCGAGAACCGCACCCGGACCTGAAGAACGCCAAGTCGTCTACCCGAACGCCAAGATCTACTCTGTATCCGAGAACGATCCCTCGAACCCTGGATCCCGAGACCAACCCGGAACCCCAAGTTCATCGAGACCCCTCAATGTGTGAACCCCTTTCCGAGAACCCTATTTTATAATATAATAAACTTGTCGCATCTTAATTGTTCATGCATGCATATTGTCATGTGGTTTGGGGGCCTTATGCCGAATTCACCTCATAACTAAATATGGGGCCCATATGCGGGCAAATCTAGCCTTATATTGGCCTCATTTAAATTTGTGTAGCGAACCCGGTGCTGTCTCCTGCCTTGTTAAACAACATTTAATTTGCGGGGTAGATAACCAACTTGAACCATCTAAATAATTGTCGGGACCCCGGTTCCACTTAATATGACCTAATTGCATCGCACCTTTGCCATGTCATTCATCATACATGCATCATGCCCGATCTTCTGCCGTAGTATTAAATAGTGTATCCGGTGTTCCTTCTAGTGTTTTGCTTCTTCATGATAAGGCCGTTGAGTTGATGTGAGCTTCGCCGATCTTGGTTGAACCCTTCGACAATGTTTTCAAAGCAGCATCTCCCTCTTTCTACCTATCTTACTTTTATAGTATTTATTCCCTCCTGTTGATCTATTGCTATCTGTGTTGCGATGCTCTAGTGTTTCGTACCCGTGATATCCCTTGCAGCCTTATATTGCCTTGGACACATCCTATTACCTGTTGTTTGGTAGATAGTTGGACTTGCGCGTCGTAGTCGCTGGCTCAAGTGCTGTTGCGTGTCGTCAAATGCCACAGTTGTTGATGTATTGCCGCATGTTGATGTTGGAGATGATCATAGTTTTACTTATCGCACACTTTAATTCCTGTTTAACAACTAAAATTGAAATAAGCAGAGGCATCGGTGGGTGATAGAAAATATTTGGTTTCCGAACGCCCACTTGTGTCCCGTAAGACCCCGAGTACTTGATACCTGTTCCTTGATTTATCGCGCTATCCACATCCGGGAGGTATATGGGACCCCCCTGAGCCAGAGCTTGATTCAGTCTTATTTCTTGGGGCCACAAACTAGTTTGAGGTTTTATTTACGATCCTGTACTTATGCCATGCTACTTTCTGTATTTAAATTGTGCGAGGAGCACACTGTACTGTTTAGGATCGGGACACGATTCCGCGGTGTCGACAAGCCCAGCCACACTTTCGGGTTCCCGATACTGCTCACCGTCTACCCAAACCTTGAGTCCGTCTCGGAGCTTGCTTACTTCGTTGCGGGTGTACTCCAAGGGGTGGCCCCCTGAAATATTTCTGAATCCTGTGATTGTTCAGTCGTGAAAGCCTCGTTGGGTTTTGTTTTGGTTTTTCCGAGGTTGATCGAGCGTGTGTTGCTATTGGTGCACCCCGGCCGGGTAAAACTTTCTGAAAGCCGTGTCCGCGGATATGGACGACTTGGAGCACAGTATCTCGATCATAGACAAGCAAAACTAAAGTTTATTGCTATAAATTTGACTTTAAAATGACTAGTAATCAGCTTCACTATAATGGAATGGCTAATAATCGCCCACAATTGCTTGTTTGAATTGTCGCCATGCACCATTGTACCTGACTAGTAAATCTTGCAACTACAACGGAATGGCTGAATAAAAGTACCAACAACTGCTGGGTTTAAGGGTTATCTCATGCTAAATGTATCTGACTAGTAAGTGTTGCCACTATCACGGAATGGTTAACTAGAAGTGCCCACTGCTTATTTTATCAGGATGATTATCTATACTTGACTAGTAATTGCTGCAACGATAACCGAATAAGTAAAACTGCCCACCGTGTGAGTTCCTCGGATGACTTCCTCGTTTGGTATCGAGGGGGAAATACCAGGATGGGTTTGTTTGGGGTTAGCTTCAGGTTGGATCCGAATAGGTCTTCCTTACCCCTCTCTGATTGCCGCCAGTTGTATCGAGTCTCTATAGGTTGTTTAGTGCATGCTGCCGCTGCCGCTCAGTCCACCACACCTATGTAGGCGAGGACCGCCGAATTCTAGCCTCGCTGTCTTGGCCTCGATCGACGCTCCTTTTTCCTTTGCCCTTTGTCGGCACCCCTTTTGTTTAAGCAGGTTTTGAGATCGACGCTTAGCGGTGGTTACCCTTCCGGCTTGGCCCGGCAGGGTTATGGACGCCATTGGTTATTCTTCGTGGCTCTTAGCCCCATTTGCATCTGTCCGTAGTGGACGCCTATCATTTTCAAGGTGATTTGGATCTTTGTATATTATATCGTATTCTTGACTCTTTGAGTCGTTATATATATTCTGCTCATGGGTCCCATCGAGGACTGTTGTGTAATGTTATTACTGCTTTTCCACCGCATTTAAAGTGCCTGGTGGGCACCTTTGAATCGTTTCTATGCGGGTTTGGCGAATTTTGCTCAAACTTGCATAGGTCCGATTCTGAGGGTGTTACATGTATTAACCGGAAACATTAATACTTGTGTGATTTGTAAACTAAAATAAGAGTCCCTAGTAAAGCCTCTTGTTAAACTAGCTTGTTGGTTAATATATGATCATGGTTTCCTGATCATGAACATAGAGATGTTATTAACAACAGGGTCATATCATTAGGAGAATGATGTGATGGACATACTCCTATAGATAAGCGTAGCATAAAGATCAAGTCATTTAAATAGTTCAATTGCTATATGCTTTCTGATACATAGTAACCTGATTCCTTCGACCATGAGATCATGCATATTACCTTTACCGGATGGATGCTTTGATGACATCAAACACCACACCGTAACTGGGTGGCTATAAAGGTGGCATTGAGTGTTCGGAAAGTATTGGTTGAAACACATGGATCAAGAGTGGGATTTGTCCATCCATATGACGGATAGATATACTCTGGGCCCTCTCTGTGGAATGTCATCCAATTAGCTTGCAAGCATGTGACTGGCTCACAAGGGATCACATATCACAGGAACGAGAAAAGAGTACTTATCGGTAACGAGGTTGAACTAGGTATGCAGAGATACCGACGATCATAACCTCGGATAAGTAAACTATCGTGAGACAAAGGGAAATTGGTATCGTATGTAAGTGGTTCATTAGATCGCAAAGTAATCATAGAAATATGTGGGAGCCATATGAATTTCTAGATTCCTCTATTGGTTATTGTTCGGAGAAGTGTCTCGATCATGTCCGCATAATTCACGAACCGTAGGGAGACACACTTAAGGATTCGACGTTGTTTGAGTAGTTATGGTATTATGAGAAAGAGACCGAATGTTGTTTGGAGTCTCGGATGGGATATCACGAGGTGATCCGGAATGGTCCGGAGAATAAGATTCATATAAGGAAAGTCCCGTTTCGGAGTTCGGGAATGATTCCGGTGTTTTCATCGGGAATGTTCTAGAAGGTTCCTAATGTCCGCACTCCGGGGAAGGGGTACATGAATGTGTCATTACATATTGGAATGATTGCATCATGTACTAAGTGTTCTTGCTGTTCCAAAACTGAAAAGTCAAATTGCCGGTTTGAAAGTCAAACGGCTAAAACAGGAAACTGTGGGAAACAGAAACGTGGGAAACAGAAACTGGGAAACAAGCAAGAGGTGGTTGGAACCGACTTGGGGAGGAGTCCTCCAAGCCGGCGCCAACCAAGGCCTACTTGGGAGGGACTCCTCCCTTGGCCGCCTCCCACCTATAAAAGGAGGCGGGGCCTCCTCTAGACACACAAGTTCCTATCCTCTAATCTCCGGTTTAGAGCCGTTTTGGTTTAGAGCTTCTAATTGCTTTAGCCAGCGGTTTAGAGCCTTCTAATTGGTGTGTCTAATCCCTTGACCACTAATAGCTCTCTCATACTCCACCATACTCGCCCGCTTAAGGCGAAGCTCATGATCTCCTCTACTTCCTGTACCACGCCGCCAGGTCTTTGGGAATCGCGAGGAGAGTGCTACAACCTCACCGCCGAACAACAAGGGAGAGGAAGGTCTTCGTCGAGTACCGAACGTGTGACCGATCATGAATCGCTGCCGAACGCAGCCACGAAGGATCGCTCTACGATCTTGAGATCGGAAAGAGTACGACTACATCACCCACGAGAATCTGCTCTCGTTAACCGCTTTGGAATCTTCGAGGGTAAGTTATTCCATCGACTCGTTGCTACAATATAGTAGATAGATCTTGGCTTGTTTGTTTGTATGCGATAGAAAATTTTGTTTTCCATGCTACGAACCCCTACATGAGACTCACGCGGAAGTTGAGAGCTATGAGGCTTCTGAAAAGTTCTTTAACTGCAAGATGGAAGAGGGCAGCTCCGTCAGTGAGCATGTGCTTAAGATGTCTGGGCACGCAAACAAACTCCAAAGCTTGGGTATAGTGATTCCTAATGCTTTGGGGATTTACCGTGTCCTCCAATCACTACCACCAAGTTACAAGAACTTTGTGATGAACTACAATATGCAAAGCATGAACAAGCAGTTGCCAGAACTCTTCTCCATGTTAAAATCTGTAGAAGTGGAGATCAAGAAAGAGCACCAAGTGTTGATGGTCAATAAGACCACCAAATTCAAGAAAGGCAAGTCTAAGCAAAAGGGACACTTCAAGAAGGGTGGTAAGAAAGTTGCCGCACCGACAAAGAAGACCAAAGCTGGACCTAAGCCTGATACTGAGTGCTTTTACTGCAAGGGAGAAGGTCACTGGAAGCGGAATTGCCCAAAGTACTTGGCGGATTTGAAGAACGGAAACATCAAGAAGAAAGGTATATCCGATATACATGTTATTGATATGTATCTCACTAGTACTCGTAGTAGTGCCTGGGTATTTGATACTGGTTCAGTTGCTCATATTTGTAACTCGAAACAGGTGCTGCAGAATACACGGAAGCTAGTAAAGAACAAGGTGACGATGCACGTAGGAAATGGATCAAAGGTTGATGTGATCGCGGTCGGCACGCTACCTCTTCATCTACCATCGGGAATAGTTTTATACTTAAATAATTGTTATTTGGTGCTTGCGTTAAGCATGCACATTATATCGGGATCTTGTTTATTGCGAGACGGTTACTTGTTTAAGTCCGAGAATAATGGTTGTTCGATTTATATGAGTAATATGTTTTATGCACATCCACCTATGATAGATGGTCTATTCTTATTGAACCTCGATAGTGGAAATACACATATTAATAACATTGAAGCTAAACGTTTGAAATTGAGCGATAATTCGACCTATATGTGGCACTGTCGTCTTGGTCACATTGGAGTGAAGCGTATGAAGGAACTCCATTCCGATGGACTTCTTGATTTCGAATCACTTGAAAGATGCGAAGCATGTCTGATGGGTAAAATGACTAAGACTCCATTTTCTGGTATGATGGAGCGAGCTACGGACTTATTGGAAATCATACATACCGATGTGTGTGGTCCAATGAGTGTAGCATCGCGCGGTGGTTATCGTTATGTTCTTACCTTCACGGATGACTTGAGTAGATATGGGTATATCTATTTCATGAAACATAAGTCCGAATCTTTCGAGAAGTTTAAGGAATTTCAAAGTGAGGTGGAGAATCAACGTAACAAGAAGATTAAATTTCTACGTTCTGATCATGGAGGTGAATATCTAAGTTACGAGTTTGGCGAGCATTTGAAGAAATGCGGAATACTTTCACAATTGATACCGCCGGGAACACCACAGCGTAATGGTGTGTCCGAACGTCGTAATCAAACTCTCTTAGATATGGTTCGTTCTATGATGTCACTTATAGATTTACCGCTATCATTTTGGGTTTATGCATTAGAAACAACCGCATTCACTCTAAATAGGGCACCATCTAAATCCGTTGAAACGACACCGTATGAATTATGGTTTGGGAAGAAACCTAAATTGTCGTTCCTTAAAGTTTGGGGTTGCAAAGCCTATGTAAAGAAGTTACAGCCGGACAAGCTTGAACCCAAAGCGGAAAAATGTGTCTTCATAGGATACCCAAGGAAACTATTGGGTATACCTTCTATCATAGATCCGAAGGCAAAATCTTTGTTGCCAAGAATGGATCCTTTCTAGAGAAGGAATTTCTCTCGAAAGAAGTGACTGGAAGGAAAGTAGAACTCGACGAGGTTGTCGAACCTTCCCTCGAACTCGTGAGTAGCGCAGCACCGGAAGAAGTTCCTGTGGTGCCTGCACCAATAAGAGAGGAAGCTAATGATGATGATCATGAAACTTTGGTTGAAGTTGCTACAGAGCCTCGCAGGTCAACGAGAACTCGTACCACTCCTGATTGGTATGATCCCGTTATGAGTGTCATGTTGGTGGACAACACCGATGACCCTACGACATATGAGGAAGCAATGATGAGCCCAGATTCCAATAAATGGCAAGAAGCCATGAAATCCGAGATTGGATCCATGTACGAAAACCAAGTATGCACTTTGGTGGACTTACCAGATGGCCGGAAGGCTGTCGAGAACAAATGGATTTTCAAGAAGAAAACAGATGCTGATGGTAATGTTACTGTCTATAAAGCTCGACTTGTCGCAAAAGGGTTTCGACAAATTCAAGGTGTTGACTACGATGAGACTTTCTCACCAGTAGCGAAGCTAAAGTCTGTGAGGATTTTGTTAGCAATCGCTGCATATTATGATTATGAGATATGACAGATGGATGTCAAAACAGCGTTCCTCAATGGAGACATTGATGAAGAGTTGTATATGATGCAACCCAAAGGTTTTATCGATCCTAAAGATGCTAACAAGGTATGCAAACTTCAACGGTCCATTTATGAATTGAAGCAAGCATCCCGAAGTTGAAATCAACGTTTTGATAAAGTAATCAAAAGTTTTGGTTTTATACAAACTTATGGAGAAGCTTGTATTTACAAGAAAGTGAGTGGGAGGTCTGTAGCATTCTTAATACTATATGTAGATGACATATTGTTGATTGGGAATGATGTAGACCTTCTTAATAGTGTCAAGGAATATTTGAATAATAGTTTTTCAATGAAAGATCTTGGCGAAGCAGCTTACATATTAGGCATAAAGATTTATAGAGATAGACCGAGACTCCTAATATCATTGTCACAAAGTACATATTTGGACAAAGTTCTAAAGAGGTTTGCAATGGAAGATAGCAAGAAAGGGTTCTTGCCCATGTTTCCCAATACGACCTTGAGTAAAACTCAAAGTCCAGCAACGGCAGAAGATAGAGAAAGGATGAGTAAGACTCCCTATGCCTCAGCCATAGGATCTCTAATGTATGCCATGCTATGTACTAGACCCGACATTGCATATGCTGTTAGTTTGACTAGCAGATATCAAAGTGATCCAGGAGTGGATCATTGGACAGCGGTCAAAAACATCCTTAAGTACTTGAGAAGAACTAAGGATATGGTTCTTTCTTATGGAGGTGATGAACAAATCGTTGTTAATGGTTACACCGATGCTAGTTGGAACACCGATCCAGATGATTCTAAATCTCAATCTGGATACGTATTTACTTTGAATGGTGCATCAGTTAGCTGGAGGGGTGCAAAGCAAAGCGTTTTGGCGAGATCTTCAACTGAATCGGAATGCATCGCTGCTTCGGAGGCTTCACAAGAAGCGATATGGATGAAAGAGTTCATTATAGAGCTCGGTGTGGTTCCAAGTGCGCTGGACCCAATGTCTGTCTACTGTGATAACATGGGAGCCATAGCCAATACGCAAGAACCAAGGTCACACAAGAAGCTAAAGCACATCAAGCTACGTTTTCACGCTATTCGGGAACGTGTCCAAGATGGTGACATAAAGATTTGCAAAGTACACACAGATCTGAATGTGGCAGATCCGTTGACTAAACCTCTCCCGAGGGCAAAACATGACCAACACCAAACTGCCATGGGTGTTCGGTATATTACCATGTAATCTAGATTAGTTGACTCTAGTGCAAGTGGGAGACTGTTGGAGATATGCCCTAGAGGCAATAATAAATGTAGTTATTATTATATCTTTGTGTTTATGATAAATGTTTACATTCATGCTATAATAGTATTAACAAGGAAACATTAATACTTGTGTGATTTGTAAACTAAATTAGAGTCCCTAGTAAAGCCTCTTGATAATACTAGCTTGTTGGTTAATAAATGATTGTGGTTTCCCTATCATGAACATTGAGATGTTATTAACAACAACATCATATCGTTAGGAGAATGATATGATGGACATACTCCTATAGATAAGCGTAGCATAAAGATCAAGTCATTTTAATAGTTCAATTGCTATATGCTTTCTGATACATAGTAACCTAATTCCTTCCACCATGAGATCATGCTTATCACCATCACCGGAAGGATGCTTTGATGACATCAAACACCACACCGTAACTGGGTGGCTATAAAGATGGCATTGAGTGTTCAGAAAGTATGGGTTGAGACACATGGATCAAGAGTGGGATTTGTCCATCCATATGACAGATAGATATACTCTGGGCCCTCTCGGTGGAATGTCATCCAATTAGCTTGCAAGCATGTGACTGGATCACAACAGATCACATATCACGGTAACGAGAAAAGAGTACTTATCAGTAACGAGGTTGAACTAAGTATGCAGAGATACCGACGATCAAAACCTCGGATAAGTAAACTATCGTGAGACAAAGGGAAATTGGTATCGTATGTAAGTGGTTCATTCGATCACAAAGTAATCATATAAATATGTGGGAGCCATATGAATTTCCAGATTCCTCTATTGGTTATTGTTCGGATAAGTGTCTCGATCATGTCCGCATAATTCACGAACCGTAGGGAGACACACTTAAGGATTCGATGTTGTTGAGTAGTTATGGAATGATGAGTAAGAGACCGAATGTTGTTCGGGGTCTCGGATGGGATCCGGGATATCATGAGGAGATCCGGAATGGTCCGGAGAATAAGATTCATATAAGGAAAGTCCTGTTTTGGGGTTGGAGAATGATTCCGGTGTTTTCATCGGGAATGTTCTAGAAGGGTCCGGAAGGTCCGGCACTCCGGAGGGGAAGGGTACATGAATGTGTCATAACAAGTTGGAATGGTTGCATCATGTACTAGGTGTCATCGCTGAGCAAAATAAAGGGATAAATCAAATCCTAGTTTGAAAAGTCAAACGCCAATTTGAAAAGTCAAACGACAAGTTTGCTTGGTGGAGGGAGAGTAGGAAACCTACTTGGGGAGGAGTTCCTCTCCCTCCACCGCTGGCCTTGGAGGCCGAGTTGGGGGAGGACACCCCCCCCCTTGGCCGGCGTCCTCCACCTATAAAAGGAGGGGCAGGGCTGCCCCTCTAGACCTACACCTCTCACCACCCAAACCCTAGCCCTAAGCCATGGCCGCCACTTCTTGCCGCGCCGCCTAGGGCACCACCAACTCGCCCAGTTGGGGTGAAACCCTAACCCTAGCCGCCGGCTAGACTCTCTCCTTGGTGCCTATAAACCCTAGATCGCCAAGGCCTCTCTCATAGTCCACCATACTCGCTCCGGCTTAAGGAAGCCTCGAGATCTCCCTCTACTTCGGTACCACGCCCGTCGTCTTTTGGGAGGAGAGTGCTACAACCTCCATTTTCTTTGGAACAAGGGAGAGGAAGGTCTTCATCGAGTACCGAACGTGTGATCGACTGCGGAAGCGCTGCCGGAACGCAGCGCTGGAAGGATCGTCTACACGATCTTGAGATTGGAAAGAGTATGACTACATCACCCACGAGAATCTGCTCTCATTAAACACTTTGGAATCTTCGAGGGTGAGTTATTCTATCGACTCATTGCTACAATCTAGTAGATAGATCTTGGCTTGTTTGTTTGTATGCGGTAGAAATTTTTTGTTTTCCATGCTACGAACCCCTTCACTTATGTGGCGAATATTGCCAATATGCGCCACAGATCTTTTTTTCAAATTTCAAAAAAAAAACCGGCCAGATCTGGCTGGAGGTGGGGATCGCCGGAGGTGGTCGCCGATGGAGGAGAGGAGGAGGTCGCTGATAGAGGAGGGGCTCGCTGGAGGAGGAGGTGGAGGTCTCCGGTGGAGGAGAGGAGGAGGTCGCCGGAGGAGGAGGAGAAGGTCGCCGAAGGACGAGCTCGCCGGGGTGGAGGAGGAGGGAGGTGGGAGGAGGAGGAGGAGCTCACCAGGGTGGAGGAGGGAGGAGGAGGAGCTCACCAGGGTGGTGGTGGTGGAGGAGGAGGAGGAGCTCACCGGGGTGGAGGAGGAGAGAGGAGGAGGAGGCAGAGAAGGTGAGGAAGAAGGGGAGGAGAAGGAGATAAGAATGGTGGAGGAGGAGCTAAAATAAGTCTAGATACATTTGCTTCATAAAGCTAAAACATCTTATATTTTGAAACGGGGGAAATAGTAGTTACTACTAAGAAAAGGTTAGTGTACCGCACAGGCACATGCTTACCCGAAGAAACTTCTTATGTGGTGATGTCCAATGGTTATAACCTCTTTTTTTGGGTTCACATTGAAGGGAATATGCCCGAGAGGCAATAGTAAAGTGGTTATTATCTTATTCCTTATTTATGATACATCTTTATTTTGCATCCTATAATTGTATTAATATGGAAACGTTAATACATGTGTGTTTAATAAACAAAAAGAAAGTTCCTAGTTATGCCTATCTTATAAACTATCTCGTTGATTAACAAGATGATCAAGGTTTCCTGATCATGGACATTGGATGTTGTTAATAATGAGGTCACAACATTGTTGGAATGATGTGATGAAGATTCATCCGAAGTATAGCATTACGATCAAGGTCATTGTGTTTATATTGCTATAACATCATACGAAGTAATCTTAGTCCTTGGACCATGAGATCATGTCAATCACTAACACCGGAAGAGTATCTTGATAACATCAAACGTCACACCATAACAGGGTGATTATAAAGATGGGTTCAGTGCTACGAAGGTGTTATGTTGAGACTCGTGGATCAAGAGTGGAATTTTTCCATCCCGATGACAAAGAGATATACTCTGCGCCCTCTCGGTGATATCACATTAATTATCTTATTAGCAAGTGATTTGATCACTAGAATGTTATATCACGGGAATGAGAAAAGAGTACATGTCAGTAACGAGATCAAACTAGGTATGGAAATACCGATGATCGAATCTTGGACATGTAACATATCGCGATACAAAGCGATTGAATTACATGCGTATAAGGTTCACATGATCCCATAAGTCATCATTGAATATGTGGGAGTCAGTACGGATCTCCAGGTCCCGCTGCTGATTATTGATCGGAGTGGGGTCTCGATCATGTCTTCATTATTCACGAATCGTAGGGTGACACAATTAAAGGATACCGACACCATTTGGAGCAAATAATATGCCAGAGAAATAAAAAGAAAGATCAGGAATTTATTTCACTAGACACCGAAACTGTTTTGGTTGAAATTGCTAAAACGGGTTCTGCATGTGAAATTGAAATGTTGTAAGGGGTTTTATGTGAATGTTTGTTAATTAGAGTAATTAACAAAATTCTGAATAAATAAATAAAAGAGTTTTATTTAAATGAGAGCTTGCATTAAATTTGGTGGAAATTTAATGCATGTGAGTGGATTTTTGAGTGGAGGCATTTTTATGGGAGTGGAGGCTTTTCATTTTGAGTGGGAGCTCCGCCCACATGAATGTGGAAGAGGTGGGGGCAGCCACCATGGCTGTGCGCCATGCCCCTTGGGGTGCCCCCTCTCGCTATAAAAGGCCCCCCTCTCCTCCTCTCACAACACACCTCCTCGCGAAGGATCTCTCTCCCTCCTTTAGAATTCCCCCATGGTGTCAGATCGGCGAGATACATGTTCCCGATGGATTTTTCTGGAAGGATTTGTTGCTTCCGCTTCTTCGCTGGAGCGAGGGCGCGGAGGTTGTCGTGGTACCCTGACATGTGTGCGATAATGTATGCACCACTGCTTTGTGGTGCTAGACCTGCTAGACCGGATGGACTTGTTCTCAATCTTGAGATCGGCAAGTGTTCGAATACATCATCCACGAGTACAACCTCGTTAACACTATTCGGTCTTAGAGGGTATGTATTCTATGGATGTATATCCACCCGTTGCTTGTATCTAGTAGATAGATCTTGGTACTTTGTTGTTCCTGTTAGAGATATGCCCAAGAGGCAATAATAAAGTAGGTTATTATCATATCTTAATACTTATGATAAATGTTTACATACCATGCTATAATTGTATTAAAAGGAAACATTAATACTTGTGTGATTTGTAAACATAAAAGAGTCCCTAGTAAAGCCTCTTGTTAAACTAGCTTGTTGGTTAATATATGATCATGGTTTCCTAATCATGAACACAGAGATGTTATTAACAACAGGGTCATATCATTAGGAGAATGATGTGATGGACATACTCCTATAGTTAAGCGTAGCATAAAGATCAAGTCATTTAAAATAGTTCATTTGCTATAAGCTTTCTGATACATAGTAACCTAATTCCTTCGACCATGAGATCATGTTAATCACCATCACCGGAAGGATGCTTTGATGACATCAAACACCGCACCGTAACTGGGTGGCTATAAAGGTGGCATTGAGTGTTCAGAAAGTATTGGTTGAGGCTCATGGATCAAGAGTGGGATTTGTCCATCCATATGACGGATAGATATACTCTGGGCCCTCTCGGTGGAATGTCATCCAATTAGCTTGCAAGCATGTGACTGGATCACAAGGGATCACATACCACGGGAACGAGAAAAGAGTACTTATCAGTAACGAGGTTGAACTAGGTATGCAGAGATACCGACGATCAAAACCTCGGATAAGTAAACTATCGTGAGACAAAGGGAAATTGGTATCGTATGTAAGTGGTTCATTCGACGCGAAGTAATCGTAGAAATATGTGGGAGCCATATGAATTTCTAGATTCCTCTATTGGTTATTGATTGGAGAAGTGTCTCGGTCATGTCCGCATAATTCACGAACCGTAGGGAGACACACTTAAGGATTCGATGTTGTTGAGTAGTTATGGAATGAATAGTAAGAGACCGAGTATTGTTCGGAGTCTCGGATGGGATCCGGGATATCACGAGGAGATCCAGAATGGTCCGGAGAATAAGATTCATATAAGGAAATTCCTATTTCGGAGTTCGGGAAAGTTTCCGATGATTTCATCGGAGAGGTTCTAGAAGGGTCTAGAAGGTTCACCGGTCCGAAAGGAGAATGGTCCATGAATGTGTCATGGGTAAGTGGAATGATTGGATCATGTCCAAGGTCACTTGGTGTTGGCATATGCAAGAGAGAAATAAAGCTCTAAATTGAAAGTCAAACGGGAAGTTTGAAAAGTCAAACTGGAACAATAGTTTCCTAGTGCGAGAAGAAACAAGTCCTTCTCTCAATCCAACATGGGTTTGGGTTTGGATTCAAACCCACCCCTCCCAAGGCTGCCCCTCCCTCTCATAAATAGAGGGGGAGGGCTGCCCCAAACAACACAAGTTCCAAGCCCTCTCCACGAGCCGCTCGCCGCCGTCGGTCCGTCGCCGCCGCCTTAGCCGCTGCCAACACCTCCTCCTCCCGGATCTCTAAACCCTAGTTTTTCGGGAAACCCTAATCCACCATACTCGCTTCGGCTTAAGGCGAAGCCATGCAAGATCTCCCCTCTACTTTTGGTACCACGCTGTCGTGCTGCCGGAATCACGAGGAGAGTGCTACAACCTCCGCTGCCTGCTGGAACAAGGGAGAGGAAGGTCTTCATCGAGTACAGAACGTGTGACCGATCATGAAGCTGCCGGGCCTTGGCCGGAAGGATCGTCTACGCGATCTTGAGATCGGCAAGTGTATGACTACATCACCCACGAGAATCTGCTCTCGTTAACCGCTTTGGAATCTTCGAGGGTGAGTTCCTCTATCGACTCGTTGCTACAATCTAGTAGATAGATCTTGGCTTGTTTGTGTGCATGCGGTAGAAATTTTTTGTTTCCCATGCTACGAACCCCTACTGTGGTATCAGAGCCGTGTCTATATGTAGATCTATTGCACGAGTAGAACACAATGGTCATTGTGGGCGTTGATGCTTTTGTTGTCGATTGCTTCTTGTGTACTTTGCATCTTGAGGGATGGTGGGATGAAGCGGCCCGGGCTAACCTTACATGACATCGTTCATGAGACTTGATCCACGCTTGACATGCAACTTGTATTGCATAAGTGGCTTTGCGGGTGCTTGTTTCTCCCAACATAGTTAAGGTTCAATTTCCAACGGGTGATTGACAATACTAGTATCAATGTTGTGGTTCTTGTTCGTAAGTTAGAATGAAACTTATTGAAAGACCCAAACCACGTAAAATATGCAAAGAAAATTAGAGGCGTCTAACTTTGTTTTGCAGGGGTGTGCTGTGATGTGATATGGCCATGATTGTGATTATATTTGATGTATGCAATGTTCCTTATTGTAAGTTGGAAACCGTCAGGAGCCATATGGTTGTCTTTAAATTCTGTTAAGACCTGCGTGTCTATTCAAAGTAGTTGTAATAGTTGAAGCTGGTGGAAGACAACCATGGAGCGGCATCATTGACCTTGATGCAATACCGGTGATGATGGAGATCATGTTCGTGCTTGAAGATGGAGATCGGAAGCACAAAAAAGAAAGGCCATATCATATCACATATTATGAATTGCATGTGATGTTAATCCTTTTATGCATCTTGTATTGCTTAGTTTACGACGGTAGAATTATAATATGATCCCTCAAGCACACAATTTCAAGTTTTAAAGTGTTCATCCTTAGTAAGCACCGTTGCTAAAGCTCGTTGTTTCGAAGCACCACGTGATGATCGGGTGTGTTAGATTCTGCGAGTGTATACAACGTGAGCAAGCCAGATTTGCGCATGCGGAAGCTAAGGTTTGATCTTGACGAGACTAGCATGTATAGACATGGTCTCGGAACACGGATCACCGAAAGGTAAATCATGAGTCATATAGTAGATATGATGAACATGTTGATTGTTCGCCATTGAAGCTACATCACCTCTCGTGATGATCGGTTTTGATGTGGTGGATTTGGTGAAGGGTTCGCAGCATAGAAAACAAAAAATTTCCTACGATGGGAACAACTATGTACCAAGATCTATCTACTAGATACAAACAACGGGCGGATGTAAATCCGTAGAGAACATACCCTTGAAGACCGACAAAGCTTAACGAGTCCAAACTCGTGGTTGATGTAGACGATCTCTTGCCGATCTCAAGATCGAGAGGAAGTCCTAGCGCCCGCAAAAGCAGCGCATCCGTTTCGCACACACGTTGAGGCACGAGCAACCTCCGCCTCCTCGCCGAGCGATGCAGGGAAGCACAACTCTTTCTTGCTGAAAAGCCACCGAACATGTATCTCGCTAGTCCGAGACCATGGGGATAAATTCTAGAGGGGAGAGAGATCCTTCACGAGGAGGTGTGAGTGAGAGAGAGGAGGGGCTCCTTTTATAGGGAGAGGGGGCACCCAGGGGCCATGCGCCCAGCCATGGGGCTGCCCCACCTCTTCCACATTCATGTGGGTGGACACTCCACTCACAAAATGGCCCTTCAAATTTCTCCACTCAAAAACCCACTAAATTCCCATTAAATTTCCACCAAATTTAATGCAAACTCTCATTTAAATAAAACTCTTTTATTTATTTATTCAGAATTTTGTTAATTACTTTAATTAACAAACATTCACATAAAACCCCTTGCTAGTATTCCATTTCACATGCATAACCAGTTTCAGCAATTTCAAACGAAACAGTTTCGGTGTCTAGTGAAATAAATTGTTGTGCTTTCCTTTTCTTTTCGGCATGAAACTTTTGCTCCAATTGGATGTCGGTGTCTCTTAAGTGTGTCACCCTATGGTTCGCGAATAATGCGGACATGATCGAGACCCCTCTCGGATCAATAATCAGAAGCGGGATCTGGGACCCATACTGACTCCCACACATTCAACGATGACTTTCTTGTGACCGTCGGAACCTTTTACGCTAGTATCTTAATCCTTTTGTTTCGCGATATATTACATGTCCAAGATTCGATCATCGGTATCTCCATACCTAGTTTGATCTATCGACATGCACTCTTTTCTCGTTCTGATATAACATTCTAGTGATCAAATCACTTGCTTGCAAGCTAATCAATGTGATATCACCGAGAGGGCCCAGAGTATATCTATCCGTCATCGGGATGAACAAATTCCACTCTCGATCCATGGGCCTCAACATAACACTTTATTAGTTCAATCCATCTTTATAATCACCCATTACGGTGTGACGTTTGATGTTATCAAGAAACTCTTCCGTGTTAGTGATTGACATGATCTCATGGTCTAAGGATTAGGATCACTTCGTAAGTTGTTATAGCAATATAAACTCAATGACTTTGATCGTAATGCTATACTTCGGATGAATGTTCATCACACCATTACACTAATGTTGTGATCCCGTTATTAACAACATCCAATGTCCATGATCAGGAAACTTTGATCATCTTGTTAATCAACGAGCTAGTTTATGAGAGAGGCATAACTAGGAACTTCCTTTTTGTTTATTAAACACACATGTATTAACGTTTCCGTATTAATACAATTATAGCATGTAAAATAAACATTTATCATAAACAAGGAATACGATAATAACCACTTTATTATTGCCTCTCGGGCATATTCCCTTCATTTGGTTCGTGTGATCACTAAAACAATGTGAGGGATATTGTTTTGAGTGGGAGTTCAACGGCAATATGATTAAAAGTTTAACACTCTTTACCATAAATTAAATCAAAGTGAATTTGCATAGTTGTTGTAGTCATTGGCATCCATTTACCACCTTGCGCTTAGTTTTAATTGAGATGATAGAACTATAGAATTCTGGTTAGTTACTTTACGAACTGGTATTGTATTGTTTTGAAGTGTTAATCTAAAGTTTAAAAGTCCTATTGCAAACTTTTAGTAAAGTTCCGGTTACTCCATGAAGTTCAATAATTGGTATTAAAACAAGAGTGACAATTCCAAGTGTTAGTGTATAAGTATCATGTTTGTCTCCATGATTCTTGATATTCAAAGGATTGTCTTAATATCAAGGTTATCTAGGATCTGAAAGAGTTGTTTCAGAAACCATGATGTGTGGAAGATATTGTGATATCTGAAACGAAGTTTTGGTTGCAACATGACAGAGTATAATATGGCAAAAGTCATGTTCTCATATTTGATGAGAATTTGCAAAGGGTTGGAGACACTAGTTTTCCTAATCCACCAAAAGTTTTTGGATAGCAACATTATACTCGCGATTCATCTTTATAAGCTAAAAGTAGCTTGATCATGAATAATTCCATGATAAGGGTGAATATTTGATGTAGGTAAAATATTTACCACACCAAGAGATTACTAAAGAATGGAATTTGAAAGCACACCAAACATTTGATGATGGTGATCTACTTCAAAGTGCAAGTCCAAAGACATTGGTATTTAATTATACACGCTTTGGACTATGTGTCATATGTATGACTCCACTATTGATGTTGATAGATTCTTTCAAACAGAAAAGGAAATACTGAAAGAGAATCTCATAAATATATGGCAGAAAAGAAAAGACTAGAATTGTTCAGTTTAAGTATATAGATGATATACATGTTATGGATATATTCTTTGCTTATTAAAAAATGTGGTTCTTAAGTATTTGATACTGAATTTATTGGTGTTAATTGTCATACGAAACAACACAATTCATGAACTACAATGACCTAAGTAACTAGCAAAAGAATATGTGATGATGTTCATCAAGAACAAATAAAGGGTTATTGTGCTGCTTGTTAAACATCAAAGCTTGCCTTCAAGATTTGTTTTATCAGGTATTATGAGAACAAAAGGGTTGTTCAAATAATTGTCGTAATCCATAAAAGATGGATGATTCACAAATCTAGTTGGAGAAATCACATCCATAAAACTAGTGCTAAAAATGTCGAAAGACAAATTGATTGAAAGATCACTTAGGAAGTGACATCGCCGTTTAAATTATATTGGAAAGAAAACATGAAGAAACTCCATGTGGATGGAATTTTGGAGTCTTTTGATTTTTGATCAAATGACGCTTGTGAAACTTTCCTAGAGATAATTAAAACTTCGTCCATAGGCCTAAAGGAAATGAATGACTAGCTTATTGGAACTTGTACATATTGTTGTACGAAGTCCATTATGTGTAGTCAAGAGCGATGGATTTCAACTTCATATGCTTTCTCCGAAAATTTGAGTGAATATATGAATATTTACTTAATAAGGATGAAGTATGAAACATTTGAAAAGTTCAAAGACTTTCAAGATGAAGTGCAAGATCATTGTAACAAGAATATAAATAGTTTATGATAGATCATAAAGGAAGATACTTGAGTTACAAGTTTAGCATAATACCTAAGATTTAAGGAATCATTCCGTGGATTTGCATGTCCCGAAACACCATAAGAGTATGGAGCGTTCGAGATATGTAATTAAACCTTGTTTGACATGGTAAGATCAAAGGTGTAAATCATAAAACTGTCATTATATTTTAAAGATTAAAAGCTATAGAGACTACCGTTTTTCCACTGAAAAGAGCTCCATCATAATCCGTTGAAATGACACATATAAATTTATGGTTTGGGATAAAACCCAAGTTGTCCTTTCTTAAAACATTGGTATGCTATGCATAAGAAAGATGTTTGCAACCAAAGTCGGATGAACCTGTCTTTGTATGTTATTTCGAATAACTGTTAAGTAATCCTCCATAACATCGGAGACAAAAGTGTTTGTCACTTAGAACGTCAAGTTTCTTTGAGAAGGAATTTTTCGTGAAAATATAAGTGGGAGGACAATAGAACTTTGATAAGGTTAAAAGAACCTTAGCTATATGTGCAAAGTTGCGTAGCGCCGAAAAGTGTTCCGGAGGCAGCAACAATGCTCATGGCTCACGAGCCTCAAAGGTTGTGGTTACGAAGGTCAAAGTTTCTATTAAACCAAGTAGGTCGAGTAAGCAATCAAATACCAAGATTTGAGGGTTGAATCATTATTTGAGAATAATGAACGTACTACATGCAAAGAAGCGATGATTTTTCCTGACTCCGTAAAATGGCTTGAAGCCATAAAATCCGTGATAGTTCCATACACGAGAAATCAAGTTTTGAACTTGAAGGACCCTCGAGAAAGGTGTAAGACCTTACAGTTGTGTTTGGATCTATAAAGAAATAGACATGGATGTTTCGCATCTATGAAATGGTCGACATGTTGGGAAAGAGTTCACAACAATGTCTAAAGGTTGACTATGACAAGATTTGATCTTTCATAGCGATATTTAGTCTAGACAGATTAATGTAGCAACCACTACATATAATTTTGTTATGTGGTAGTTGAATAAACAAAACAAGTTCTTCTAATAGAATTGTTACCTAGTACATGTGCATAACACGGTCCATAGGGTTTTGTTAATTCAAAGGATGCTAAAAGCATATGCAAACTTCAATGGTTGAAGTGAGCATCGCGGAGTTGGAATCTTCACTATGATGAAACTGTTAAAAGAGTTTAATTTCATCAGAGACAATGAAGATGCTTGCATTTGCAAGAGAAATTAAGTGGGAGCGCTAAGACATGTTTCTAATACATTATGTGGAAGACATATTGTTGATTAAAAATGATGTATCTTTTATTAACACATATTAAGAATTTCATCCCGATGAAAGACTTAGGCAAAACCCAAATATTTGGCATCAATAGACGCTAATATGGTTGTGCCGAAAGTACATAGATGATGTATTGAATAATGTTAAATATAGAAAATACAAGAAAGGTTCTTGTCGCACAGAAAGGATTGAATGAGTTAAATATTGATGATATATTCAAGTGTATTGACACTTGGTAAGTGAAACAAAGATTCAAGTATAGATTGATACTTGATGTATGAAATCACAAAGAGTATTTATATCAATCATACTGTGATATGTACAAATCCAGATATGTCCTATGCTCTAAATGTTATGAGCATATATCAGAATGATTCATAAGATAATCATTGGATGATAGTAAAAATATTCTTATGATCTTGTAAAAGAACTAAGAATATATTATTTTGTAGAAATGACAAATAGATGGTTAGTTCATTGTAAATGAATTACTTTGATACTAGTTTTGTCACAAAGTACAAATTAAGTTTATCTCAATATAAACTAACGGTGGCACAATATGATGGAAAGTAAGTTCCATAATGAATTTGGATGAATTCCAAAGTTAAGACATTGTGATAGATACTACAACAAAAGGCTGAGTATATGACTGCTATTATAGCAACTAAAGAGGGAATTTGTGTCAAGTAGTTTGTTATCAAACTAGGTGTAGTTCATAGCGGGATAATACTATGAAGATATATTGTACGACAATATTATCAACATGTTTTAACCCCAAAGAACTAAAGGTCTCACCAAAGGACCAAATTTATACAAAGCCATCTCATTAGAGAATGAGTGATGCGTAGAGACGCAAAGACATGCAATTACACACGGACCTGGAAGTGTCAGATCCCGAGATCAGTTGACCACTAGCAAACGTGTACTTACAACACCAGAAATCCATAGGTGTTGAATACACAAAGGTTTGAAACTAGATTATTGACTCTAGTGCAAGTGGGAAACTGTTGGAGATATGCCCAAGAGGCAATAATAAAGTAGGTTATTATCATATCTTCATACTTATGATAAATGTTTACATACCATGCTATAATTGTATTAAAAGGAAACATTAATACTTGTGTGATTTGTAAACGTAAAAGAGTCCCTAGTAAAGCCTCTTGTTAAACTAGCTTGTTGGTTAATATATGATCATGGTTTCCTGATCATGAACATAGAGATGTTATTAACAACAGTGTCATGTCATTAGGAGAATGATGTGATGGACATACTCCTATAGTTAAGCGTAGCATAAAGATCAAGTCATTTAAAATAGTTCATTTGCTATAATCTTTCTGATACATAGTAACCTAATTCCTTCGACCATGAGATCATGTTAATCACCATCACCGGAAGGATGCTTTGATGACATCAAACACCGCACCGTAACTGGGTGGCTATAAAGGTGGCATTGAATGTTCAGAAAGTATGGGTTGAGGCTCATGGATCAAGAGTGGGATTTGTCCATCCATATGACAAATAGATATACTCTGGGCCCTCTCGGTGGAATGTCATCCAATTAGCTTGCAAGCATGTGACTGGCTCACAAGGGATCACATACCACGGGAACGAGAAAAGAGTACTTATCAGTAACGAGGTTGAACTAGGTATGCAGAGATACCGACGATCAAAACCTCGGATAAGTAAACTATCGTGAGACAAAGGGAAATTGGTATCGTATGTAAGTGGTTCATTCGATCACAAAGTAATCGTAGAAATATGTGGGAGCCATATGAATTTCCATATTCCTCTTTTGGTTATTGATCGTAGAAGTGTCTCGGTCGTGTCCGCATAATTCACGAACCGTAGGGAGACACACTTAAGGATTCGATGTTGTTGAGTAGTTATGGAATGATTAGTAAGAGACCGAATATTGTTCGGAGTCTCGGATGGGATCCGGGATATCACGAGGAGATCCGGAATGGTCCGGAGAATAAGATTCATATAAGGAAAGTCCTATTTCGGAGTTCGGGAAAGTTTCCGATGATTTCATCGGAGAGGTTCTAGAAGGGTCTAGAAGGTTCACCGGTCCGAAACTAGAATGGTCCATGAATGTGTCATGGGTAAGTGGAATGATTGGCTCATGTCCAAGGTCACTTGGTGTTGGCATATGCAAGAGAGAATTAAAGCTCTAAATTGAAAGTCAAACGGGAAGTTTGAAAAGTCAAACTGGAACAATAGTTTCCTAGTGGGAGAAGAAACAAGTCCTTCTCTCAATCCAACTTGGGTTTGGGTTTGGATTCAAACCCACCCCTCCCAAGGCTGCCCCTCCCTCTCATAAATAGAGGGGGAGGGCTGCCCCAAACAACACAAGTTCCAAGCCCTCTCCACGAGCCGCTCGCCGCCGCCGCACCGCCGCCGGTCCGTCGCCGCCGCCGACACCTCCTCCTCCCGGATCTCTAAACCCTAGTTTTTTGGGAAACCCTAATCCACCATACTCGCTTCGGCTTAATGTGAAGCCATGCAAGATCTCCCCTCTACTTTCGGTACCACGCCGTCGTGCTGCCGGAATCACGAGGAGAGTGCTACAACCTTCGTTGCCTGCTGGAACAAGGGAGAGGAAGGTCTTCATCGAGTACCGAACGTGTGACCGACTGCGGAAGCGGTGCCGGGACGCAGCGCCAGAAGGATGGTCTACGCGATCTTGAGATCGGCAAGTGTATGACTGCATCACCCACGAGAATCTGCTCTCGTTAACCGCTTTGGAATCTTCGAGGGTGAGTTCCTCTATCGACTCGTTGCTACAATCTAGTAGATAGATCTTGGCTTGTTTGTGTGCATGCGGTAGAAATTTTTTGTTTTCCATGCTATGAACCCCTACAGTTCCCATCGTAGGAATTTTTTTGTTTTCTATAATGCGAACCCTATAGTGGTATCAGAGCCGGATCTATGCGTAGATGCTTTGCACAGGTAGTACACATATGTATATGTGGGCGATGATAATCATTGTATTGCTTCTTAGTTGTATTTTGGATATTGGTGACATAGTGGGATGAAGCGGCCCGGAAAAACTTTACATGTCCTCGCACATGAGACCCGTTCCACGCTTGAGATGCACCTAGTTTTGCATAAGTGGCTAGCGGGTGACTGTCTCTCCTACTATAGTCAATACCTAATTTGCAAAGAGTTTTCAATAATTTGGTTATCCTTGTTGTGTTCATGTTCATAGGTAAGAACGGTTCTATCTTCAAAGCCCTAAGCCACGTAAAACTTGCAATGGATAAATTAGAGGCGTCTAGTTTAGATTGTTGCTGGACTAGTGTCATGATATGGTGATGTTGTAAGTAAAAGTATAAGTCGATACCCTTACAACACACATAACGTGTAAGTTCCATAGACCTTAGCCTTACACATAAAGGTATGATGAGGATCATACCACGATGCACATGATGGATATCAAGTGCAAGAACCATATAATTATACTTATTAACATGTGATGTTTGTTGCATCTTATATTGCTTGTTTGGCGTTTTATTAGCATATTAAGATGATCCCTCATTTAATATCAAGATAAAAATGTGTTCTCCCTTAACTATGCACTGATTATGTTTCGTCGCTCCAAGACATCACGTGATGATCGGGTGTTCTTGGATCCACGATCATATTTCGGGTCTAAGACAGTTTACACATGCGAATACTAAGGTTCTTTCTTGGCGAACCTAGCACGTACAGAGATGGCCTCAAAACACGGACCAAAATGTTAAGCATGAGTCATATGTTTGATATGATGACCATATAGATGCTCGCCTTTGAAGCTACACCGACTCACGTGATGATCGGACTTGGTGTAGTGGATTTGGTTCATGTAATCATTAAAAAGATACGAGGGATGTCGTTTTTGGGTGGGAGTTCATTTCTAATTTGGATTAGTAGAACTCAATTTATCATAAATTAAATCAAAGTGAATTTGCATAATTTGTTGTAGTCATTAGCATTCGTTCACCACCTTATGCTTAGTTGTAATTGAGATAATAGAACTATAGAATTCTGGATATTTACTTTAGGAACTGGTATCGAGTGTCAATCTAAAGTTTAAAGTCCTATTGCAAACTTTCAGCAAACTCTTTTTACTCCGTGAAATTTAATAATTGGTATTAAATCGAGAGTAACAATTCCAGTGTTAGTATCTTAAGTGTCATGTTTGCCTCCATAATTCTTGATTGTTTTAATATCAAGTTTATCTAGGAGCTGAAAGAATTGTTTCAGAAACCATCATGTTTGGCAGATATAACGATATCTGAAACAATGTTTTGGTTGCAATATGATAGAGTATAATATGTGTTCTCATATTGGATGAGAATTTGCAAATGTTGGATATGCTAGACATCCTAATCATCCAAAAGGGTTTTGAAAAGTAATGTTATACTCACGATTTGCCTTTATAAGCTACATTAGCTTGATCATGAAAGTCGTCATGATAACGATGAATAGAAGATGTATGTAAAGTGTTTACTACACTAAAAGATTACTAAAGAATGGATTTTAAAAGAATAACGATCATTTGATGATGGTGATCTACTTCAAAGTGTAGGGGTTCGTAGCATGGCAAACAAAAATTGTCTACCACATGCATACAAACAAGCCAAGATCTATCTACTATATTATAGCAACGAGTCGATTAGAGTACTCACCCTCGAAGATTCCAAAGGGGTTAACGAGAGCAGATTCTCGTGGGTGATGTAGCCGTACACTTGCCGATCTCAAGATCGCGTAGACGATCCTTCCGGTGTTGTGTTCCGGCAGTGCTTCCACAGTCGGTCACATGTTTGGTACTGGATGAAGAACTTCCTCTCCCCTGTTCCAGCAGGCAGTGGAGGTTGTAGTTCTCCCCTCGCGATTCTGGCAGCACGACGGGCGGTGCTCAAGTAGAGGAAAATCCTGGCCGCTTCGCCGAACAAGTTATGGTGGATCTAGGGTTTTCGGCGATCTAGGTTTAGAGGGCCAGAGAGGAGGAGGCGGAGTCGGCGGTGGCTAGGGCGGCCGATCCGTAGAATGAGTGATGCATGAAGACGCAAAGACATGCAAATACACATGGACCTAAAGCGTCAGATCAGTAGATTATGTTAATGTTGGAGATATGCCCTAGAGGCAATAATAAAAGTAGTTATTATTATATCTTTGTGTTTATGATAAATGTTTACATTCATGCTATAATAGTATTAACCGTAAACATTAATACTTGTGTGATTTGTGAACTAATTTAGAGTCCCTGGTAAAGCCTCTTTGTAATACTAGCTTGTTGTTATTAGATGATCGTGGTTTCCTGATCATGAACATTGAGATGTTATTAACAACAAGATGATATAATTAGGAGAATGGTATGATGGACATACTCCTATAGATAAGCATAGCAGAAAGATCAAGTCATTTCAATAGTTTATTTGCTATAAGCTTTCTGATACATAGTAACCTAATTCCTTCGACCATGAGATCATGCTAATCAACATTACCGGAAGGATACTTTGATGACATCAAACACCACACCGTAACTGGGTGGCTATAAAGGTGGCATTTAGTGTTCGAAAAGTATATGTTGAGGCACATGAATCAAGAGTGGGATTTGTCCATCCATATGACGGATAGATATACTCTAGGTCCTCTCGGTGGAATGTCATCCAATTAGCTTGCAAGCATGTGACTGGCTCAAAAGGGATCACATATCATGGGAATGAGAAAAGAGTACTTATCGGTAACGAGGTTGAACTAGGTATGCAGAGATACCGACGATCAAACCTCGGATAAGTAAACTATCGCGAGACAAAGGGAAATTGGTAACGTATGTAAGTGGTTCATTTGATCGCAAAGTAACCATAGAAATATGTGGGAGCCATATGAATTTCCAGATTCCTCTATTGGTTATTGATCGAAGAAGTGTCTCGGTCATGTCCGCATAATTCACGAACCGTAGGGAGACACACTTAATGATTCGATGTTGTTTAGTAGATATGGAATGTAAGTAGGTAGACTGAATGTTGTTCAGAGTCTCGGATGAGATCCAGGATATCACGAGGAGATCCAGAATGGTCCGGAGAATAAGATTCATATAAGAAAGTCCAATTCCGGAGTTCGGGAATGATTTCGATGTTTTCATCGGAGAGGTTCTAGAAGGGCCTAGAAGGTTCACCGGACCGGAAGGGGAATGGTTCAGGAATGTGTCATGGTTAAATGGAATGATTGGATCATGTCCTAGGTCACTTCATTGGGCATTTGCAAGAGAGGAATTGAGCTCCAAATTGGAAGTCAAAAGACAAGTTTGAAAAGCCAAACTGGAACAATGGTTTCCTAGTGGAAGAAGGAAAGAGTCCTTCTTTCCCTCCAACTTGGTTAGGGATTTGGGGAAGGATTCAAACTCCCCTCTCCCAAGCTGCCCTCCCTCTCATAAATAGAGGGGAGGGGCTGTCCCAAGAGATTACAACCAGCCCTCCCCACCTTGAGCCGCCGCTGCCGCTGCCAGGGCCGCCGCCACCGCCTCATCGCCGCCGCCCTAGCCACCGCCGACTCCACCTCCTACTCTTCGGTCCTCTAAATCTAGATCGCCAGAAACCCTAGATCCACCATAACCTGCTCTAGCTTAGGCGAAGCCCTGCAGGATTTTCCCTCTACTTCCGACACCACGCCGTCCTGCTGCCGGAATCGCGAGGGGAGAACTACAACCTCCGCTGCCTACTGGAACAAGGGAGAGGAAGGTCTTCATCGAGTACCGAACGTGTGAACAACTGCGGGAGCGCTGCCGGAATGCAGTGCCGGAAGAATCGTCTACGCGATCTTGAGATCGGCAAGTGTATGAGTACATCACCCACGAGAATCTTCTCTCATTAACCGCTTTAGAATCTTCGAGGGTGAGTACTCTAATCGACACGTTGCTACAATATAGTAGATAGATCTTGGCTTGTTTGTATGCATGCGGTAGACATTTTTGTTTTCCATGCTACGAACCCCTACAGTTAACCACTTGCAATTGTGTATATGAAACACCAGAAAGCCATAGGTGTTTAATACACATAGTTTCTAAACTAGATTATTGTCTCTAGTGCAAGTGGGATACTGAAGGGAATATGCACGGGAGGCAATAATAAAGTGGTTATTATCTTATTCATTATTTATGATAAATTTTTATTTTCCATGCTATAATTGTATTAATATGGAAATGTTAATACATGTGTGTTTAATGAACAAAAGAAAGTTCCTAGTTATGCCTCTCTTATAAACTAGCTCGTTTATTAACAAGATGATCAAGGTTTCCTGATCATGGACATTGGATGTTGTTAATAACGAGATCACAACATTGTTGGAATGATGTGATGAACATTAATCTGAAGTATAGCATTACGATCAAGGTCATTGTGTTTATATTGCTATAACATCATTCGAAGTAATCTTAGTCCTTAGACCATGAGATCATGTCTGCTATAACATCATACGAAGTAATCTTAGTCCTTAGACCATGAGATCATGTCAATCACTAACACCGGAAGAGTATCTTGATAACATCAAACATCACACCGTAACAAGGTGATTATAAAGATGGGTTCAGTGCTACGAAGGTGTTTTGTTGAGGCTCATGGATCAAGAGTGGAATTTGTCCATCCCGATGACAGAGATATATACCCTAGGCCCTCTCGATGATATCACATTAGTTAGCTTGCAAGCAAGTGATTTGATCACTAGAATGTTATATCACGGGAACGAGAAAAGAGTACATGTCAGTAATGAGATCAAACTAGGTATGGAGATACCGATGATCGAATCTCGGACATGTAACATATCGCGATACAAAGGGATTGAATTACATGCGTATAAGGTTCACATGATCACAGAAGTCATCGTTGAATATGTGGGAGTCAGTACGGATCTTCAGGTCCCGCTGCTGATTATTGATCGGAGAGGGGTCTCGATCACGTATGCATTATTCGCGAACCATAGGGTAACACACTTAAGGGATACTGACACCATTTGGAGAAAATAATATGCCAGAGAAAGAAAAATAAAGCGCAGGAATTTATTTCACTAGACACCGAAACTGTTTCGGTTGAAATTGCTGAAACTAGTTCTGCATGTGAAATTGAAATGTTGTAAGGGGTTTTATGTGAATATTTGTTAATTAGAGTAATTAACAAAATTCTAAATAAATAAATAAAAGAGTTTTATTTAAATGAGAGCTTGCATTAAATTTGGTGGAAATTTAATGCATGTGAGTGGATTTTTTAGTGGAGGCATTTTTATGGGAGTGGAGGCTTTTCATTTTGAGTGGGAGCTCCACCCACATGAATGTGGAAGAGGTGGGGGCAGCCACCATGGCTGGGCGCCATGCCCCTTGGGGTGCCCCCCTCTCCCTATAAAAGGCCCCCTCTCCTCCTCTCACAACACACCTCCTCGCGAAGGATCTCTCTCCCCCTTTAGAATTCCCCCATGGTCTCAGATCAGCGAGATACATGTTCCCGGTGGCTTTTTCTGGAAGGATTGTTGCTTCCTCTGCTTCGCTGGAGCGAGGGCGCGGAGGTTGTTGGGGTACCCGGACGTGTGTGTGATCATGGATGTACCACTGCTTTGCGGTGCTGTACTGGATGGTGCTGGACTTGCTGGACCGGATGGACTTCTTCTCGATCTTGAGATTGGCAAGCGTTCAACTAAATAATCCATGATTACAACCTCGTTAACGCTATTCGGTCTTCGAGGGTATGTATTCTATGGATGTATATCCACCGCTGCTTGTATCTAGTAGATAGATATTGGTCCTTAGTTATTCCCATCGTAGGAAATTTTTTGTTTTCTATGCTGCTAACCCTACACACATGAAGTTACATCTGGTGATTGATGCCTATAGGAAACATTACTCGGTTTTCTTAACTAAAAATAAAGAAATGCAATGTTACATAGCAATCACATATCAGTTAAGAATCAATACATTTATTTTGGAGAGCTGTGGACGGGATTAGGAGTTAACTTAGCTTCTAGCTCTTCTTTCTTTTTATGCAACTCTAAGACCTCCAGCTGTAGACGCTCAATTTCAGCATTCTTTGTAGGCTGCACCATACATCAACAGTAAATGAGTTAAGAATCAATACATATTATACTCAAATCAGGAGTTAACTTTGCTTCAACATCTTCTTGTGTCTTTGACTTGTATAGTTCCAAATTAACCAGTTTTAGATGCTCGACCTCATTATCCTTTCAAATATGTGCCATTAGCAACAACAAGTAATCAGTGCAGGAAGCTTAAGAAGACTTAACAATTGGTCAACCAGGAAAAAAAGTTTAGAGTTCGTACTACTTGGATACGGAGTTGCTCTATCTCAATCTGGGAGGAGGCGAGATCAACAGAGCAGCGCTCATAGGTGGCGGTGAGCTTGGCTACCATGGACTTGTAGCAGTCAGCCTCCGCTGATAGGGTACTGATGCGATCAAGTAGGGCACGGGTTTGCCGGAGGTGGGGATCGCTGGAGGTGGTCGCCGATGGAGGAGAGGAGGAGGTCGCTGGTGGAGGAGGGGCTCGTTGATACGTCAGAAACGTATCTATAATTTTTGATGCTCCATGCTTGTTTAGTATCTACTTTGCTTTACTTGTCTACACTTTGAGGTGATTTTTACATGTTTTCTGGTACTAACCTATTAGCAAGTTGCAATAGTGCGAGATGCCTGTTTTCTGCTATTTTTGGTTTCAAAAAAGTTAGTAAAGAAATATTCTCGGAATTGTATGGGACAAACGTCAAAGTAAATTACTTTCCGTGGGGAACAAGAAGTCTAGAGGGGAGCCGGAGGGGCTGGCCAGGGCGGCCAGACCCATCCCAGGTGCGGGTGGGCCCCACCCCGCGCCTGGCTAGGGTTTGGCACCCTTGGCCGCCTCCTCGGCCTCACCCTTCGCCTATAAGAAGCCCCGATGCAGAAACCCTAAGCACCCGATCAAATCTCCACGAAACCGTCTGTAGCCTCCGCCACCATCGTCCCTAGATCGGGGGATCTGAAGTTCTTCCCGACACCCTGCCGGAGGGGAGATCATCCTGGAGGCCTTCTCTCCAGTATGATGCGTGAGTAGTTCCACCTTGGACTATGGGTCCATGTAGTAGCTAGATGGTTGTATCTCCTCCTTTGTGCTTTCATGTATAGATCTTGTGAGATCCATTCATGATGAAGATCTAATCTATTTGTAATCATGCATGTTGTGTTTGCGGGGATCCGATGGATATTGAGATTATTATGTTGGTTTGATTAATGGTTTTGTCTTTATGATTCTATCATGTCTGTGTTGTTTGTGATCTAGCATGCTCTTTGTTGTTAGTAGCTATCTTGGCCAAGTAGTTGCTAGTGACTCCAAGAGGGGGTATTTATGCTCGATAGTGGGTTCATGCCTCTAGTTTCCAAGGGAAGTGACAATAATCTATTCGGTTGTAGATGTGATGTTGCTACTAGGGAGAAAACAACGGTCTCTTGTTCATGGAACATGTGGACTGTTTACCTTACACACTTTGCTTAAAGCAGTTGTCTGTTGCTTGCAACTTAATACTGGAGGGGGTTCGGATGATAACCTGAAGGTGAACTTCTAGTCATAGATGCAGTTGGATGGCGGTCTATGTATCTTGTTGTATTGTCCAAATGAATCTCATGGGATCTTTCTGACTAGTAATTTCATTGTTATGCCTTGCTCGGTTCTTGTCAATTGCCCTGCTGTAATTTGTTTACCCTTCATGCCATGTTGTTTATCAAAGGAGAGCACCTCTAGTGAACTATGGACCCTGGTCCAATCTTTACCATTGATACATCTTCCACTATTACTTGTTTACTTGCTGCAAACCATTACCTTCCACACCATACGTTTAATCCTTTGTTATAGCATACCGGTGAGCTTGACAACCTCACTGATTCGTTGGGGCAAAGTCTTGAGTTTGTGTTGTGCAGGTCTCCGTGTTGCTTGCAACACCTGGGTGACAGTTCCTTCCTCCTAGTTCGATAACCTCGGTCTCTACTGAGGGAAGACTTGCTGCTTTGCTCATCACACCTTGCTCTTGGGGTTTCCAATGAAGTGCTCCACGTCAAGTTCTCTGGCGCCATCAAGGAGTCACCAACAAGTTTTGTAGCGCCGTTGCTGGGGATCTATAGGATAGCTTCAACCTCTTCCTCCCCGTCAAGCACCAAGTTTTCTGGCGCCGTTGCCGGGGAGGCTAAGGACGTCTTCACAAGAGGAATCCTTCACTTCCTTTCTCTTTACTTTGTTTTTAGTTTGATTTGTTTCTTTTTCTTGGTTTTGTTTGCCTCTTTTCAAAAAACCCAAAAACAATTAGTCTACTTTGGTTTGCTTTCTTTATTCAAAAACACAAAAAAATTAGTTCCAGCTCTAGTTGCTACCATGTCTGGTTTTGGACCAACCTTTGTTTCCCATATGGTAGAAATCTCCACTCTTAAGCAAAAAATTGAAGAAAGTTTTAAAGAAGCTTGGTCTAGAATCTCTGCTTTTTAGAGGGAAACTGAGCCAGAGGTGAGCCTTAGCTTGGTTATTGATTGTTTCTACCGCGGTATTGCTCTTCCTTATAGATATGCTTTGGATGCTATGGCTGAGAAATATTTCTTGCTTTGTAATGAGAATGAAGCTTTTTATGCCATAGAGAAATTAATCATGATTTATGGTACACCTGGCAAGTCTGATTCCTCTTTCACAAATATTTCTGCCAGGTTGAACACTCTTGAGACTAGTATTGCTGCTATGAATAGTTGCTATCACACGCTTAGGGCTTACCATGATTATGTTCCCATAAATTCTGAGCCTTCAAAGTGGTTTACCACAATCAAAGTCTCAATAAACACTACACTTTTTGATGCTCGCTGTGATATCATGTCTGAATTTTGCCTCATGCCTAAAGATATTTATGATTCCTTGAGTCTTTGGGGTCTTACTGAAGGAGGAGAGGAAATCTCTCTTACCAACAATGCCACTATATTGCCCATTGGAATAGCTGAAGGTGTGTTTACAAAAATCTCAGGGAAAATGGTGTCTACTGATTATCTTGTTATTGAATGTGTAAGCAAGGGACAGATTACACTTGGAAGATCTCTACAGAAACACTTTGACGCAGTAATAGATGTGGGAAAAGGCATTATGCACTTTGCTCCTCCGGTAAGCAATCACATCTTCCCTAAAGAGAAGAAGAAAGGTAAGAAAGGAAAGAACAAGAGGGGCAATTCTTCATTTGAAAATACTTGATTCTTCTTGCTTCTTGTGCCTAACTTAAAGGCGTTAAAGAAAAGTACTTGTTGGAAGATAACCCAAGAGTTTCCTTGAGTCTTGGAATTTATTACTTCTATAATGACCTCTCCTTATCCTTTTTGTTTGCTTTTTGTGCCAAGAATGACCTCTAATGAGAGGGAAGTAAGATTTTGGGAGTTGCTGTCCCAAAACAGATTTCTGTCCTCCACCAAAAAAATTCATGAAGAGTATCTGTAACTCGGATTGAGCTGAAAATGTACGAATAAATCCCTCAGTATGTTAGATAAATTTTGTTAGTTCAACACATTTTGATTTGAGAAACACAAGATGTTCGAAAAAATCGGTTTCTACCTGCTGGGCTGTTTTGACAGATTTCTGCCATTATTTGCATTTGCTTCTTATTGATTCCCTTTTGAGTTCTCTTTAGGTGAATTGAGATTTTTGAAGGATTCACTATAGTATCTTGTGTTTTTAGTGAAAATCCTTGCTGTTTCAAAGCTTTCCCAAAGGTCTAATATCTTTTGAATAAGCTAATGTTGCTAATGAAGATTGTGTGAAGGAAAAATTTTAGGTGTAGAGAGAGAATGATGTAATAAGATGAAGAATGGACAAAAGCTCAAGTTTGGGGATGACACCGTGGTGTCACCCCAAGAAATATCCAAGAGGTACAAGCGTCAAAGCTTGGGGATGCCCAAGGCATCCCCTTCTTCATCAATAAAAAGCTTAGGTCCGTCTAGACACTTCGTTTTTATTGTTTCATGCACAGTTGTGTGGTTCTTGGAGCGTCTTAGTTTTCGTTTGCTTTGCTTAGTTTGTTTAGTTTTCTTAAGTAGTTTGGACCCCCATTCTCGTTGTGTTGTTTTGCAAATAAGTTTGCTTGATGTTTGGAAAGGAGCAATAAGTTCTTGCTTGAAGTGCAAGAGGAGCTTGCATTGACTGTGACTTAGACTTTAGCATGGCATGCTAGGTGTTGTTTTGACCTTATGCTTAGTGATTATTGATGTAGCATGTTTTGTTCCAAACAATTTGGATTGCTTAGTGTGCCTTGAAGAAATTATGCATTGTTTTAGCATGTAAAAGCATAGTATTGTGGTATTCTTCTTTAATGCTTTGTTTGGGTTGACTTGGCACATGCTCACGCCATGTTATGACTCTCACAAGTCACCATTAGCCTCTATAATCATTTAGTCCTTGACTTGTAGTACCACTCTTTGCTTTGATTAATATGCTTTGTTGCACTGCATGATTATGGCCATTATGCTCTCTTAGTTGGTTGCTCCCAGTCTTTTGCTAGCCTCCACTTGTATGAGTAAGTTCTACTCATGCTTCCAACTCCCAAGAAACCAAGTTATTCCGAAGTGTCCACTATAAACTCCTATGCATGGTGTGTTACACCATTCCAAGTATATTCTTATTTTCAACTATCTTCCAATTAAAAACTATTTTGTTATGTGAAAACTTAGTGATTAAAGCCCTCACGAACTCGATGACACACTTTATATTCTTTGCCCCTAATAAACTTGAACCATTGTGACAACTTTGTTGTATATTCTTGCACTTATAAGTTGGAATTAGCAGAACCGTGCTGTCACGGGGAACATTTTCAACATTGCACTTGTACTTTGTACTCAGTTGATATCATTCTCTTTTGTCTATGGATGTCACCGGTGTGAAATAAAGAGGGAACTTGTAAGTCCACGGAGTTTGTGTCCTGTGTTAGAGAAATGCCTGGGCCGTTAGCCTAAGCCATGCCTAATCATGGTGGAAACTTGCAGCATCACCATAGTGAGCTATCTATGAAGCATCCTCAATAAAAAACTATGCATATGGTAAATAAAAAGATTGCTGAGATGCTCATTGTCTGCTTGCCTTGTCATTTTGGTTATGTGAAAGCTCATGTACCATGTGCAAGGGGTACCCCGTTGGCGGTTCTCAATGATATGCAAATACTTACAGTGACAATAACTTACCTGGACCCAAAGTTGAGTATGCATGAGGTGTGGCCCTCGTATTCAAGGGACTTGAGATTGTCAACTTATAGTTCGTCAAGCATATATTCCATCTTTGCCACTTTAACCTTAACCACTTCAAGATGCTTATGATAGGGGCAATGAGGGCTGAAAGCTAACAAGTACCATAATTTTTGGTAGCTCTTTTTGAAACTTGTAATCCCTGCTTCCTTTAAAAAAGGCCTTTCTTCCACCATTATTGAGTCTCCACCTTCTACCTTTAGGCACCATTAAGAGAGCATAGTTGTTATTCTGTGTGCAGTGTTTCAAATCTTATTAATTGATGCATATGGTGATATTACTTGTTCTTGTGATATTTGTTTCTAGTCACCCTTGTGAACTTTGAAGGTGTCCTATGCAACTATATTGCTACTCTATGAGGGACAAGTTGATTGCCATTATGCTATGTTTTCTGTATGTGAAACAAACAAACATTTTTCATTGCATGTTATTCATGATCTTTGTTTGTAACTTGCCATGTTGCATGCATAGTTACTATGTCCTGTTGTTAGAATTCTATCTTTCATGCACATGTTTAGAGTTCTTTGATCCTAGATTTCAATGCTTGCAAATGGTTGGATCTTTATTGTGAGGGTGCATGTCACCTTAAAAATTATTCTTTTTATCACTTACCTACTCGAGGACGAGCAGGAGTTATGCTTGGGGATGCTTGATACGTTGGAAACGTATCTATAATTTTTGATGCTCCATGCTTGTTTAGTATCTACTTTGCTTTACTTGTCTACACTTTGAGGTGCTTTTTACATGTTTTCTGGTACTAACCTATTAACAAGTTGCAACAGTGCCAGATGCCTTTTTTCTTATATTTTTAGTTTCAGAAAAGTTAGTAAAGAAATATTCTCGGAATTGGACGGGACAAACGTCAAAGTCAATTACTTTCCGTAGGGAACAAGAAGTCCAGAGGGGAGCCGAAGGGGCCGGCCAGGGCGGCCAGACCCACCCCAGGCACGGGTGGGCCCCACCCCGCGCCTGGCTAGGGTTTGGCATCCCTGGCCGCCTCCTCGGCCTCCCCTTCGCCTATAAGAAGCCGCCAATGCAGAAACCCTAAGCACCCGATCAAATCTCCACGAAACCGTCCGTAGCCGCCGCCACCATCGTCCCTAGATCGGGGGGATCTGAAGTTCTTCCCGGCACCCTGTCCGAGGGGAGATCATCCCAGAGGCCTTCTCTCTGGTATGATGCGTGAGTAGTTTCACCTTGGACTATGGGTCCATGTAATAGCTAGATGGTTGTATCTCCTCCTTTGTGCTTTCATATATAGATCTTGTGAGCTCCGTTCATGATCAAGATCTAATCTATTTGTAATCATGCATGTTGTGTTTGCGTGGATCCGATGGATATTGAGATTATTATGTTGGTTTGATTAATGGTTTTGTCTTTATGATTCTATCATGTCGGTGTTGTTTGTGATCTTGCATGCTCTCCGTTGTTAGTAGCTATCTTGGCCAAGTAGTTGCTAGTGACTCCAAGAGGGGGTATTTATGCTCGATAGTGGGTTCATGCCTCTAGTTTTCAAGGGAAGTGACAATAATCTCTTCGGTTGTAGATGTGCTGTTGCTACTAGGGAGAAAACAACGGTCTCTTGTTCATGGAACATGTGGACTGTTTACCTTACACACTTTGCTTAAAGCAGTTGTCTGTTGCTTGCAACTTAATACTGGAGGGGGTTCAGATAATATCCTGAAGGTGGACTTCTAGTCATAGATGCAGTTGGATGGCGGTCTATGTATCTTGTTGTATTGCCCAAAAGAATCTCATAGAATCTTTCTGACTAGTAATTGCATTGTTATGCCTTGCTCGGTTCCTGTCAATTGTCCTGCTGTAATTTTTTTACCCTTCATGCCATGTTGTTTATCTAAGGAGAGCACCTCTAGTGAACTATGGACCCCGGTCCAATCTTTACCATTGATACATCTTCCACTGTTACTTATTAATTGCTGCAAACCATTACCTTCCACCCCATATGTTTAATCCTTTGTTACAGCAAACCGGTGAGCTTGACAACCTCACTGATTCGTTGGGGAAAAGTCTTGACTTTGTGTTGTGCAGGTCTCCGCGTTGCTTGCAACACCTATGTGATGTTTCCTTCCTCCTTCTGGTTCGATAACCTCGGTCTCTACTGATGGAAGACTTGCTGCTATGCTCATCACACCTTGCTCTTGGGATTTCCAACGAAGTGCTCCATGTCAAGTTCTCTGGCGCCATCAAGGAGTCACCACTCGCCGGAGGAGGAGGTGGAGGTCGTCGGTGGAGGAGAGGAGGAGGCCGTCGGAGGAGGAGGAGGAGGAGGAGAAGGTCACCGGAGGAGGAGCTCGCCGGGGTGGAGGAGGAGGGAGGTGGGAGGAGGAGTACAAGCTCACCGGGGTGGAGGAGGGAGGAGGAGCTCACCGGGGTGGAGGAGGTAGGAGGAGGAGCTCACCGGGGTGGTGGAGGAGGAGGAGGAGCTCACCGGGGTGGTGGAGGAGGAGGAGCTCACCGGGGTGGAGGAGGGAGGAGGAGGAGGAGAAGGTGAGGAAGAAGGGGAGGAGAAGGAGATAAGAAGTGGAGGAGAAGAATGGTGGAGGAGTGGAAGAGGATAAGAGAGGGAGAAGGGGCGGCGAGATTCAAATTTCGAATCCCGCCCAAGACTTCTGTAGCGCATATGGAAGAAATGCGCCACAGAAATTTCTCCTCTTTTTATATTTTTTGCAGGAAAAACGATCGTTTGTCCATAACTTTTTACTCTTTTCGAATTTTTAAAATCTACAAGATCACTAAACGACCAACGGTCGTTGCGAGCGGATGTGAAATCTCGCTCTGGTCATTTTGGTATATTATACATATTTTTCCGACATTGTATGTAAAAGTTACGGCCGTTTTACCGTGGCATAACCTTTTTTTGCATAAAAAGTCGAAATGCATGTTTGTTAATTTTCCTACAAACTAGACCACATTACTTACCACTATGTGAAAGGATTTTTTTTAAATGTTTTTAATTTCTATTTTTTTGCAAGGCTAAAAAGGCGATCCACGGGGATCTATTTTTCCCACTCCAATTCTATGGCGCATACCTCTATATGCGTCACATAAGATGAACCCTTCTATTGCGCATATGGTCATATGCGCCAGAGAATGTTGATCAGAGTACAGTCAACGAGATTTCGTGGGAGGGTCCACCCGAGCTTTCTATGGCACATATGTCCATAGAATTGGAGGACATATGCGCCACACAAAGTGAGGGAGCCCAACCCCGGTGACAGGTCCAACAAACTTTTGTGGCGCATTGTTTCCCTATATGCGCCACGGAAGTGTGAAGATTTATGTGCCTAAAATGCGCCACTGTAGTTTATCTTTGCGCATGGTCATACATATGCGCCACAGAAGATTTGACTATCTATAGCTGGTTTCCTAGTACCGCGGGAAGCGTATCAAAACTTACATTCTCATACCTGAACCCGGTAGGAACCCTCTTGATGCTAGGTTTGTACCCCTTATTAGCCTTTGACGCCTTGAACTCCTCATTGGTGATGTCGGTGAACTGGTTGACTCCTCATTGAACGGGCTCTAAGGGCTTGTTTGGTTCTCGACCACATTTTGCCAGGCCAAATTGTGGCAATCCATAAAAATGTGGCTGCCACAAAAAGTATGGCTGCAAATTTTGAAGCCAAACTTTGGCAAAAGTTGGCAAAAATTACGACTCTATAATAAATGGGCCATAGGGCTAATAAAATATAGCAAGGCAAAGTGTGCCACAAACCAAACACATGTCTATTAAAGTGTGGCTAGCCAAAGTTTGGCTTGGCAAAGTGTGGCTGACAACCAAACAACCCCTAAATCTTAACCCCCGCATAACAAAGAAAATAAGAAAGTAGGCTTGGAATGTAATCTGGCTTAAAAAAAATAAGGGAACACCTGGTCCCGAACACTCAAGATACTAGATGATTCCCCGCGCGTTGCTGCGGAATTTTTTAAAAAGAATAGTACCGTTAGAGATAGTGTATAAGATAAAAAAGGTTCAATCGGCTCCTTCATAACTATATTTCAATAGGTGGAACTTCAAGTAAGTACAACTATCAAATAATAATCTCTAAATACTCTAGTATGGCTACCTTTAGAGAGGATATCATTAAGCATATGTAGGCATGAATCACAAAATACCAAAGAAGCCGCGGTGCCTAACAAATGAAGGCCATACTGTATCTCATCAGATAAAGCTAGTACATACCATAGAAACGTTAGGAGGAGGCATTCATGTTGATACTCCTCATCTCCTGTAAAAAAGAATAGATCTATGGTCTAAAAGGAAGATATTGCTCTGCGAGTTTCCTGCAATTAGCTTGAACCTTTTTGTCGAGGTACATATTTTACATCGATATTTGATTGATCTGGTCTATTTAATCACACCTCGTAATGGTAGAAATAGAAGTTGCAAGGTAGACTGACCTGGTCTGTTTATTGAAGCCTGAAAAGGAGCGGTAGAAATAGAAGTTCCCTAAAAAATGATTCCCTTGCAAGTACTTGAAAATACATCACTCTTCGTCATGTCATGTTTGCTCGTATCTAATAAGACCCAAGCCTTTCAAATGAATCTACTATTCCTGCCTGGAATAAGTTCTCCTTTATTTAGAAAGATTAAACGGTGGAAAGTTATAAAAAAAATATTTTTCTTTGCGAAGAAGTTATAAAAAAATATCTAATGGCACAACACTTTTGACTGTATTTTTCCAGAAGGCCGAGACACGTACAACTTTAGAAATTAAGAGCTTACAAATTACAGAGAATGGGAGCAGTAAGCTGGAAAGGCTGCATGATCGTATTCTCCAGATAGGCTAAAAACACATGCATCACATATAAATTTAGGAAGCACATAAGACTTGGGGAAATTAGGGACGCACAAATTGCAGGAAATAGAGGCACTAAGCAGGAAAAAAAACTACTATAGAATTATTAGAATCAAATAAAGCCAGTATCATATGTATGACAATTCAACATTTTGCTGGTATGTTCTGTCAACTCATATTGGTTCACAAATAGCTTGGCATGTTAACTGAGAGTTGGCTGTGTCAGTCTTGACCACCCAGAAACAATTACCTGCATAAAGGAAAACAGGCAGGAGAACATGTGTGAGCTCGTGGTGGCTTGTTGTAAATATTCAGTAGAAGCACCAGAATGTTACAGCATCAAAGGTACGGTATGATTTTTGCAGGGTGAGCAGGGTAAACATTTTATCAGCTTTGCAAATAAAAGAAAAACATTTGTAAGAATCAAAGATTTACATGGAGATGGATTCACGTGAGAAGGCACGTCGCGCACACACACCATGCTGGCATGGTGAAACTGGAATGCGATGAGTGGACCAAGCTTCTGTTCTAGCCTCTTGTACTTCAGTTTCTTGAACAACAAAAAGGAAGTTCACGAGTCTCTTGCTGGCGGCAGGGATCCGAGAGAGGCAAGTTTCTGGACTGCTGGAGCCTCCACGATGGGGTGGATCAGCAGAGCTCGTGATGGTGGCACCTACAGACAAACTCTCAAACGCCGGTGCAGCGCTGCAGAGCGACGTTTGGGCAGGTCGCGCCGGAGACGCGCAACTGTGCAAGGTGCGGAGGGAATTTAAGGTCTCTCTGGAGAAGATGGGCCGCCGGAGACGTGCAAGGAGCGGAATGGGGAATTGTTCAGACGCGGTAGCTAGATGGGAAGAATAGAATTAAGTGCGGGCAGGCAAACGTTGCGAGCTGGTAGGTGAAAGAATAGGCGATTGATTGCAGACTAACCATTCAACAGGATAATGGGAGATTGATTTCTTTGAGCCTTCCGTTACAAACAGATAAATAGTAAATTGAATGTTTGGAGGGACTGCATTAGGCCAGACACGGTATATGGTATTTGGGGCGACGTGGCTGCAGAGAATTGCAGAGAAATCCACTAGTGGGGGCTTCCTATTTAGATATAGAAGATACCTGTCAGCGAGGACATAGCGTAGGTCGTGGTCAAAGGAAGAGTTAATTTTTTGTTTTCTTTAGATATTTTGTACTGTTCAATGTTTGTTTTAATGACAGAGTCCTATATTGTAAGAAGGTACGTGTCGCTAGCCGCCAACAAGGCAGAATGGCCCAACCTCATGAATCCCCGACCGATCAAGACAATCATGTGGAGTAGTCTTAGGTAGAAACAATTGATGCTTTAGTTAATTTGTTTTATAAAAGACTCGGTTCATTACTATTAACTTTCAAGCGTCTTATGCTTGTTTTTTTATATTAGATATCCATGCTTTAATTTGTATTTTCGAACAAAATTCCATATGTTTATTCTCTGTTGTTGTTCTTGAATTAGGCTTACAATAAAAATGATGAATATGGAGTAAGTTAAGCTCGTGATTAATCATTTTTCGAGCTAGCCAATCCACATTCGTCCGAGAGATAGAGATAAGCACACCCAAAGGGTGCACGTTGGGCTTCCATATCTCTTACTTTTATGGTGGCATATGTCTATCCATGTTGATGAATATACAAAGTAGAAGGCCGAATTGTGAAAATAAGAAAATCCATTGAAAACTTTATGTGCTTCATGTTTTTGCAGTATATATTCGCTAACGGCCCATGGACCCTGCAAGGTCATGAAACGAATTCGTTTTCCCCACAAGATCACAACACACGCGCAGTGGTTCTTAGTAGGTTAAAAAATGATCACTGTTCCAACACATATCTTCTAGGAGCACTAAGCTTCCTAGAATTCGTGCGCTCTTTTTTTTGTGCGGGAAAGAAAAGTGATACTAGAGCCTCCAAATTACAGAAAGGAACAATATGAAACTAGTAACTACAAACGGGTCCTTCTATAAACCAAAGTCAACGCCGGCTAGGACGAGCCGGTGGCGCGTCGGATCCGCCTAGGAAAGCAATTGATTTCTCTTGCTCTAGGTACGACTGAGGCAAGGCCGGCCCTAAGCAGGTGCATCCGGTGCGCCAGCCAATGGCGAAGCTTAAAGGAAATAGCTGGATGAGCCAACTTAAGAGTAACACCGAATCCTTTTATTGATTAGCTAAGAATTTGGGGAAAATAGAGTGAAAATATCAATCATGCTATCAAATACTAGCTAACTAAACATTTGAAAGAAGAAAAAAAACATGATCTCCTGACTAACAAGGCTAGCTTTTTTTTTAGAATTGACTAACCAAGGTAGCTATCTACTTTTTGGGATTAATTGTGTGGACACGTACCGTACCCTTTATTTTGTAAATCGGAAAAAAGTCATTTCAAAGTTTTAGAAATTTCTAAATCACGCATGTATATCTTACTTTTTTGTGGGTAAGTATTATATATACATATCTTAAACCAACTAAAGTCTTTTTTTCTCAGGTTTTTGGAGAGGCCGATCGATTTGTTTGCCGCTGACACGTGTCCCCTTGATCCATCTATGTGCGTTTTTGTGTGAGTGTATCAATTTGTTCTGCTGCTACATGTCCTGGATGGCCCGCTTGTCATTGACATAGGGAAATAACATGTCCATCTTTTGTGGGCGCTTAGCTCCGTCGTTTGTCTAAGTGGTGTGCATGGCTGATCAACGTGGTCATATCGATGCATGTAACATTGATTTTTAAATTATGTCTCGTTGTCTTTATCCTTGCTTCATCATAGCTTTTTTTTGTCTTTATGCATGATAACTTCTTTGACTTCATCACTTGTTGCTCTGGCTTTGATTGTTTTATTCTTCCTATTTTGGTCATTTGTATGTTGGCTCTCCGTGTTGGCCGGCATGCTAGGGATTGCCTACGTGTGGCTAAGAATGATCCGGTTCCAGCCTCTACATTAGACGCGTGGGCTATACTTGACTAAATTTTAGCATTTAGATTCATGGTGTGCTATATCACGAAAGATCTAGCCTATTCTCCCGGACAAATAAAAGAGGAGGGAGACCAAATCAACTAACCATACCATGGCCCTGCCGCCTTCCACCACCCCGGCTCTTCCCCAACCAGTGCCCGGCTCCTCCACTCCCTTCCACCGCCCAGCACCTCCTCAACCAGCGTGCCGCCGTAGCTCCGCTTCTAAACATCAGCTGTCGACCGGGCCTTCCCGTTTTCTAGGGGAATTCCCACCGCTGCCGACGCGAGGAGCTAGGCCGCCGGAGTCCACCGAAGTCTAGCGCCTCCAGGATCTCCTCGCCGACGCCGCCTCCGACCGCGATGCTGACAGCCCAGGCCTCGGTGGGGTGTGATAAAGCTAAGTCACTTAACTCTCTTTCTCTCTGCAACTTACGTAGCTTTCACAAAGAACTGAATATTTTGGCCTCGCACTGCCTCACGCAGCAACGAGCTTCTTCTCTGTATATTCTTCTCTTCACAAAATAAACATGCTTACAAGAGATTAAATAGACTCACTATCACACACACGACCAGCAGGCACCAGTCCGGCCACTTATTACTCCACTAACCCATGCATGTACTCACGCACTAACTCTTGACTTACCTATTCCTAGAATCGCTCCAGGAACTAGCCACACATGCACATGTAGCTACCTGATGACTCGCATGCAGCTAACAACCCAGGCATACATAGCAGCCTTTCGCCACCACCGTCGTCAGTCGCGAAATGCCGGCCGGCCGCATCACATGGACAGTCTAGCATCTTACCCTTGCATCCTTTTTCTTCAGCTAACTACATGCTAACAACTACTCCCTCCGTTTTGAAATATAAGATGTTTTAGGTTTGTGAAGGAGATGTATCTAGACATCTTTTAGTGTATAGGTTCATGTAGAATGAAATCAAACTATGCAGATAAACTAATCAAGATTTGAGCTATCAGGGTGCTCACGGCCGCGCGCACTAGGAGAAGCTCATCAAGCTTGTGCGGCTGGTGCCTGGTGGCGACCCTCCTCTCCCGGGAACTGCAAGCACCTCCACGGCCTCCGCCGCCGACCGTCGGCGGACTATATATCTGGATGCGCTCCTCGCATTCGACCGCGGCCGCGCTCACGGACCGCCTGCGCGCCGCTTCCTCCGGCCACGGCGACTAAAGTGCCTCGTCGCGCTCTGGATCATGCTCGCCCGCGGCGCCTTCATCCTCCGCGACCAGCTCCTCGTGGCCTTCGTCCGGCACCCGGCCTCGGGCTACAATCCGCTCGCGCTCGCCCGTCCCGCAGCGCGACGCCCTCGTCTGGGTGGTCGCCCGGCTCGCCGAGGAGGACATCGCCGCGAGGGTCCGGGAGATGGGCGAGCACCTCGACACGGTCGGCCTGGCCGACGCGATGGAGCTGGTGTGCGTGCTGAAGCGGGTGGAGGAGTGCGCCGCATCCCTGCTGGAGTGTAAGTGGGCCGGGCTCAACGAGGCCGACGCGGCGTGGCAGGCTGTGGGAGCGCTTAGTTTAGCAATTGGTGTTGTTGTTTGTGTGGAAATTTATTCCCTTTGCATTCCAAGTGTCCGGAAATGTGCAATAATCGTTTTCAAGGTTGCAAAGAGCTAGCCAGTGTCCATGCTTTGCTGCCGACAGGGAATGCGATCCTGGCGCGTGCAGAAACTGCTGGGTAGGGTATGTATTTGCGAAATCTCGGGAACCTTTGAAGGACTTTATAGTTAATTTACAATCTACCTGTATAAAAAGTTGCATCTCGCCAAGATCTCTCCAAATTTTGTTCTTTACACTTGGACAATCTCAGCTGTACTAGAGCAGTCTAAAATTTACTACATGTACCTGTGAAATTTGACTAATGATTCTGTTTTACAACCAGAAATTTGGGAATCAGGTAGTGCATTTGATATCACACACAATATCTAACTGAAGTGAGTACGTCCACATATTGTCAGTTACCACATTACAAGTGTAGCTGATAATTTGCAAAAGCTACGAGTTACATTATCAAAGTTTCTCATCTATTCATAAAGAGCTTTGTTGGGTGTTGAATCTACACTATTAGAAATGCACAAATACTCTTGCTTGGTTGTATTGTAGCATCTCAAGATACTAAGTTCTGCATACTGCAGCTCAAAGCTTGAATACGGGGATTGATAAGTTAATAAGAACTTTGTAGTCATCAGCTACAGCCGACAATCATCAAGCATAGTAATTTTATATGATGCACCCATTTGTTAATACACTTAATTGAATGCTTATGGGTGCAGGCGCATTATTTAAAGAAGCTGAAAACTTATCTGGTGAACCATTGTTTATGCAATTTATTCAACTCTGCTATAATCTGACGGAATGGTGCTACTATGTAAATTCGTTCGAACAGTATCACTGGATGTTTACTAGAAGATTTAGGATTGTATTTTGGAAACAGGCCAATGATAGGAGTACTTATGAATTCGGTAGTTTAATTTGAATTGGCATGCATGGGTAATATGTTAAAAGAGGAAATTTTGACACCAAATGCAGTTAAGTAAGAAATAAAGTATGATTGTACCTTCTTTATCTGATCAATGGTAAAATGCAATTATGGTACTTTTTTTCACTCTAATCTGCTGAATAAGGTATTCCACTAGCACCTTCGAAAGTGGTTTTGCAAGCTATTCAATTATAAGTGACGGTTTTTCTTGTTTATGATAGTTCTGAGCCAGTTATAAACCAATTAGGATATGAAACAAACTGATCCAGCAAAGTTTACTTAAACTCGGCGCTTTTCACGGAAAACTTTACTTACCATCATTCAGTATGCCACGCCGTTTAAACATGGGCATATTTAGTATGAAGGCAATAATGTTGCCATTAGTTGTAAGCTACTGAGAAGCGTATATTCGTTACAACACACCCTTCTCAACAAAATACACTGTCTACCAAAATGCCCTGGTTCTTTCAGACATAATGTTCTGCTGATGATGTTGAATTGTTCATGTGCTTTTATTCAGGTCTTACTTGGGAGATCTGATATTTCTGGCTGGGGAGCATTCCTCGAGGTAAAATTGCGCCTTCCATCCCCTCCATTGCTCATCTCCTTTACCTCATTGTATTTTTCTCCTCATTGTCCATAGATAACATTTTCACTGCATCGTAGATCTACAGAGTACAGACTACAATTGTACGGTAGAGAAACGTGCTACTTCTGTACAACTGCAAGATCCGATAGGTTTGATTCTTTGCTACATTAGCCTTATAGACTGAAATAGCATGATGATACTTTCGTACTATTTTGGGTAGGATGTTTGGATCGGGGTCCTCGACAACAATATGACATGTCAATTTTCTAGGTCATCGACAACAACACGATATCTTGTTAACTTTGGATTTAAAGGACCAATATCATACCTAGATACATCTAGGTACAAATGAAACAATTTTTCTAATTTTAGTTGTAGGGTTGATTTGATTTTTCTTAAGATTAGGGGCCTGCAGATACCTCTCCTAAGGTCGGCTTATTTAATTTAGCTAGCTAATTGCAAAAAAGGGAGATTAGAGAAAACAACATATTGTAGAATGCTGATTTCATCCCGCAGAGGAGCAAATTGTGCTTATTCCGCCTCTCCCCCGTTTCCTAACCTTTATCCCCAGCCATTCCTTTATTTGTTTGTTTCTAAGACCCCATCAGACTAGGTGTGAATAGTAAGTTCAAATATCTAGTTTGCCTTTACCATTGCAGTTATCTAGCTCAATTTTTTTTGCAACAAGTGGTTGATGTGCTTCTTCGCCCCACCATGCCCCAGATATCAAGAAAAATGCGACAGTATCCACAACCCGTTATATGGAAACGAAAGTTTCACTTATTTAAAGGGTAGTTCGATGTGTAGATCTAAAGGACATTCAAGGAACATGCATGTGTGAAAATTTGGACAATAATGTTTCTCCATGTGTGATCTAAGGAAATCTAGATTTCCTTAGATCAAAGGACATTCAAGGAAATCTAGCTAAGTCTTCGAGGAACAAGAATGTTGAGTAAAACATTAGCACATGGAGATGTGTATGTATCGTATATTCGTATAAAGTCCCGATCCGATTGTGAATTTAACTTTACTCAGTTAGAGTTGTAATTTTGTTTTCTTCCAATTATGTAGCGAATGGTATGCATCCTATTAGGATCCACCGTTTCACGAGCTATGTACTGCAATTTAAAGCAGTATCGGCATTGCTGCTTTTTCGCCATGGAGAACAATAGTGTGCTTACTTTTGAATATATTTACGCAATTATTCCATGATTTCTAGCACACCTCTGTGAACCATCTTTTATTCTTTAGTTCATTGCCCAATAAAAACATCTTTTATTCTCGAACTCATCTCTACCATAAGAGCGCGGCAATGATTCAACCTTTAGCCATGCAGTTCTCAAGCAGAGGAGTCCCTGCTCGCCCTCTGCATTATCGTCTCCGCCAATCAGTTTAGCTATTGTGAGTTACTCTGACTGATGCAAGTTTTATGTCTACCATACCATGTCGATCATTTCTTGCAGCTGTCTTCTCCGAGGAGAATCTCTTGGTCCAGTTGTGCTACTTCTACCGCCATGGTGTATCCCACCATTGCGGGTGAATCTAGGAGTGACTAATGGTGCTATGGGAATATCTGCACATAAATAAGGGGGCTTTGTTCCTCATACAATTTTTTTCTCAACCTGATGTTGCTATGGGAGGTGCCATGCGAGTTTAAAATTCATGCCCAAATTTTTCCTGAGGAAGCAGCTCATCGAAGTCAAAGCTGAATTGGTTATTGGTGGATGTCATGCCTTACATGGTTGATGTCTACCAAGCGGGTCTAGTTTTCTCCTTTGATGTAGATTCTGGATTTAACTCAATGTTTCCTGGGTATTTATATATTGGAAGTGCAGAAGATAAATTAGAAGGTTTATCCTACAAGCTAACCTCGGTAGCATTACAGCACATAGTCACCATGTGTACGAATTTAAAGTGTTTGCACATGTAATTTTCTTAGGCTTACACTACAAGCTGTATTATTAATTGTTATCTTGAATTCTCATAGTCTTCTCATGAACCTAGGAGTTCTCTCTCTTCTGGTGAGTGCTTCCATTTATTCATGTTTTAGTTAGCAACATGAGTTTAAACTTGAGAGCACGTCGTTTATGTTCAGTTTCGGCTTGCAATGCTAATTAAATTCATAGTGGTGACGGAGAGGAACAAAAGAAGCCACATGGTGCGGATCATCAAAAGCTTCAGGCAGCCCGCCAAGTGTCCATTCACTTCTATTTGTAGTTGCCAAGAATAATGTAAGGCAATATGAATGTGTGTGAGATGCATCATTTTATCGCAATTTATAGTTTGTATTGTATTGTGATCTATATCAGGGGTCACTCGGATTGTCCAATTTTTTTGTTGTTTTCTCAATTCCATCTGTATTTTTGGATGAATTTACATCTTATCTATTATATGATGTTAGCTGTCTACAAAACATATGTGGTGCCTTTTCAATATTTTTTATGATTGATGAAACGTACATGGCACGATCGGAGTGCAATGATGTTATATTCGAGTTGCATCCGTCGCACAAACATATCTATAATTCCATATGTTTAATGGAGTTGTTCACACGATGACCGTGAAAGATGGTGACGACATGGATATATATAACGCACAAAATTCTGCTCTCCCACATAGATAGCACATCACGCACGCGTACAACAAGCAAAGATGGACCGTCTTGACGATAAAAGAACAATAACATGTGTGCTCATCTTATCTCGCCATCCTACACCGTGCCACAGTATAAAATGATCGGCGACCATACGGGCACGGCGTGCCACCGCACCGATCCCAACTAGTACTACTTACTCGGGGTAAATAAACAAGGCCAAAACGCATGATCTCACGTGGTGTGTGACTCGGATGGCCGGAGGTGATAAAAAAACACCTACTAATATGCAGATGAAAGATCATTCTTAATTTCATCTCCTCAAGTCTATCATTATAGACTCCACTTGATTATCGTAATCCCTGTTATCCTACCCACTTTTTCCTATTTTGATGTCATTATAGATTGAACTAGACTATCATAGTCCTAGTCTTTGCTATTCTAATAGTATAGAATTTATATTTGATATTTAATCATAATTATCTCTCCCATTTTCTTAAACTTAAAATTAGGGACTCTAGAAACTTATAGTAGCTTTTTTTAGAGCTCTTGTTAGTAATATATTTAGCGATACTAATGTAGGCATGAATACATACATATACTAGGAACTCATTTAGGTATTACAAAATAGTTTATGCAGATAGGATATTTGTTTTACTTTTTCTCCAATTTATAAGTTTGGTTTAGCGCAAAAAAATAAGTAATGTCTGGAAATAAAACAACTAATGTCAATTTTCTTATTCTTAAGTAACCCAGTTCAAGAATGCATCTATATAGTATACCCATATCCGCTATATATGTTTACATATACTTCAAGGGTTAGATATTTATGCTAACAATATTTAAAAGTATAAGATAAGATTATATGATGAGAGATAAATAGATAAAAGAGTTCTAAAAATAAAGATGTTTAGTATAAGAAAAATAAAGATGTTCAGTGGGGCGGCATGAAACTGAGGGAGTAGTAGTTACTACTAAGAAAAGGTTAGTGTACTGCATAGGCACAGGCACAGGCTTACTCGAAGAAACTTCTTCTATGGTGATGTCCAAAGGTTATAGCCTCTTTTTTTGGGTGCACATGAAGTTACATCTGGTGATTGATGCCTACAGGAAACATTGCTCGGTTTTCTTAACTAAAAATAAAGAAATGCACCGTTAAATAACAATCACATATCAGTTAAGAATTAGAGCTGTGGACGGGCTAGGTGTTAACTTAGCTTCTAGCTCTTCTTTCTTTTTATGCAACTCTAAGACCTCCAGCTGCAGACGCTCAATTTTAGAATTCTTTGCAGTCTGCACCATACAAAAGCAGTAAATGAGTTAAGAATCAATACATATTGTACTCAAATCAAGAGTTAACTTTGCGTCAACCTCTTCTTGCGTCTTTGACTTGTATAGCTCCAAATTAACCAATTTTAGATGCTCGAACTCATTATCCTTTGAAATGCCATTAGCAACAACAAGTGATCAGTGCAGGAAGCTTAAGCAGACTAAATAATTGGTCAACCAGGAAAAAAAGTTTAGAGTTCGTACTACTTGGATACGGAGTTTCTCTATCTCAGCCTGGGAGGAGGCGAGATCAGCGGAGCAACGCTCATAGGTGGCGGTGAGCTTGTCTATCATGGACTTGTAGGGGTACCGATGTGATCAATTAGGGCACGGGTTTACCGGAGGTGGGGATCAGCGGAGGTGGATGCCGATGGAGGAGAGGATGAGGTCGCTGGTGGAGGAGGGGCTCGCTATAGGAGGAGGTGGAGGTCACCGGTGGAGGAGAGAAGGAGGCCGCCGGAGGAGGAGGAGGAGGAGAAGGTCGCCGGAGGAGGAGCTCGTCGGGGTGGTGGAGGAGGAGGAGGAGCTCACCGGGGTGGAGGGAGGGAGGAGGAGCTCACCGGGGTGGAGGAGGGAGGAGTAGGAGCTCACCGGGGTGGTGGAGGAGGAGGAGGAGCTCACCGGGGTGGAGGAGGAGGAGGAGGAGCTCACCGGGGTAGAGGAGGAGGTTGGAGGAGGAGGAGGAGAAGGAGATAAGAAGTGGAGGAGAAGAATGGTGGAGGAGGAGAAGGGTGGAGGAGTGAAAGAGGATAAGAGAGGGAGAAGGGGCGGCGGGATTCAAATTTCGAATCCCGCCCAAGACTTCTGTGGCGCATATGGAAGAAATGCGCCACAGAAGTTTCTCCTTTTTTATTTTTTTTGCAGGAAAAAACGATCTTTTGGCCATAACTTTTTACTCTTTTTGAATTTTGAAAATCTAAAAAATCGCTAAACGAGCAGATGTGAAATCTCGTTCTGGTCATTTTGGTATATTATACGTATTTTTCCGATATCGTATGCAAAAGTTACGGCCTTTTTACCATGACATGACTTTTTTTGCATAAATAGTCAAAATACATGTTTGTTAATTTTCATACAAACTAGACCACATTACCTACCACTATGTAAAATGATTTTATTTTTTGAAGTGTTTTTCATTTTCTATTATTTTTTGCAAGGTTAAAAAGGCAATCAAGGGGATCTTTTTTTCCTACTCCATATGCGCCACAGGATGTTGGTCAAAGTACAGTCAACGAGATTCTATGGTAGGGTCCACCCGAGCTTTCTGTGGCGCATATGTCCATATGCGCCACAGAAGTTGGACATATGCGCCACAGAAAGTGAGGGAGCCCAACCCGGTGGCGGGTCCACCAAATTTCTGTGGCGCATTGTTTTCCTGTTTATCTGTGACGCATAATTTTGTGGCGTATTTCAGCCAATGCGCCACAGAAGTGTGAAGATTTCTGTGACGCATTGGCTGAAATACGCCACTGGAGTTTATCTGTGGCGCATGATCACACATATGCGCCATAAAAGATTTGTCTATCTATAGCTGGTTTCCTAGTAGTGCGGGAAGCGCATCAAAACTTACATTCTCATACCTGAACCCGGTAGGAACCCTCTTGAGGCTAGGTTTGTACCCCTTATTAGCCTTTGACGCCTTGAACTCCTCATTGGTGATGTCGGCGAACTGGTTGAGGCCAAGATAGAACTTGTGGTTCCCGGCATTGAACGACTCGATGAACCCAACATTGGTCTTGAACACTTTTAACCTCTTCGCCTTCTCGGCGGCGTTCTTGTACACACGGCCGTACTGCACCATCCAGCTCTCGTGCCTCGCCACCATCGTCAAGTCATCGCTGAGCTCGTGAGCTGCGAGGACCGAGCTGCAGAAGCAGAGGCATCCGAGGATTGCGAGGACTAGAGCTTTGGAGATGGCCATATTTGGTGAGTTTTGGTTACTACAACTTGTGTGTGTGCTCTGCTTTGGTCTAGTGATTGGAGCTAGGAGGCATTTATAGCTGCAGGAATGTAGTGAATTCAAATAGAATAAGGAGAGGATAGCGAGGTAATAGGGTGCTTGTACGAAGTTGCACCTTCCTGCGTGGCCGTGAAGTAGGTCTGGCGGTATAAACTATTCATGGGCTTGACGTACGCTTGGGGCTCAAGTAGTCCATGTAGAATAGATAATTGACGATGAATAGCGACGTTTTTCTTTGGACATGATTACATTACTGAATCGGTTGGCTAGTCTTAGTCCATTTTAGAAGTATGATGGTCAGGCTAGCCGAGTTGTATTAGTCAACTTATTGTGGCTAGGAGCACAGAGCCTCTATTGTTTTGTGAATTATTCATAGTAACCTTCAGCGCATCAGAGTTTAAACCCCATATTTGTTACTGTGTGTTGCATAAAAGATAGAATAATTTTTCAATGGGAGGCGCCGTTCCTGTCGACAGCGAGGTGCATGTGATGACTTCGTCAATCTCAAGACCTGATCCGCCGACTCAATCTCTCGGAGGTGCTCATAGGGGTAATGTGTGCGTGTGTGCGTTTTCATGGGGTAGGTGCATGTATGTGTTGTAAGCGTCTATGATTATACTGTATTTCTCAAAAAAAGTTTGTCTCCCTGACTTTTCGCAGAGAAAAACTCCTCCAAAATAAAGCAAGGAACACAAAGATGACGACAAATCTGTTAACTATGCGACATTGGAGGACGAAATTTTCCATGAGGTACCAAAAAATTATGTAAAGGGTATTCGTTGTTTGTGTATTTATGTGAAAGAGAGGTGCTAGCACTTTTTTATTCGCAGCTTAGTAAGTGCTCCTTTACACTAGTAGAAAAAAGGTCTTCGGTTCGATCTAGAGTCTAACACTAGTCCCGATTTGTTCTGGATCGGGACTAGTATGAGCTCTAGTCCCGGTTCGTACCGTTTTCGGTGGCTAGGAGCCCGAGAAAACTCTAGTCACGGGTCGTTTCGGACCTTTAGTCCCGGGTCGTGATACGGCCCGGGACTAAATAGGTTCGGGCATGGGCAACACCCTTTAGTCCCGGGTCGTATCGTACGCAAAAGTTATAGCCAATTTAAGTTTACGGCCCGGGACTAAAGGGGTGCGGGCCCCGACAGGAAAACTTAAATTGGCTATAACTTTTGCGTACGATATCGGAAAAAAATATACAACCTATCAAAATGTGTGGAAAAAAATTGTGAGTTCAATTTCAACAGCCTTAGGCTTTGTTAGATTATTTTAGATTTTTAAAATTCGGAAAGAAAAAAATTTATTTAAAAAATTATTATTTTTGCAATTTTATTTATTCCATATTTGGATTCCTCAAATTTTTCTGATAATTATGGATATATTATTTGTCGAATTTTGATTTATAGATTTAAAGATATTATCTATGCCATATTAAATGAATAAATGGCAAAAAAAGAATAAAATATTATTTTATTTGGTTTTTTTACTTTCATTGGATTAAAATATTATTATTACTTATTTATTGTGGTTTACTAAAATAGTTTGTAATTTCAAAAAATAAAGATGTATGGCATATTGATATGGGCTAATAGGATAGATATTGTAGTGTTGACAACAAGGTACAAATGGGCTTCGTGCGAGGACATTCTGATGGAACAGAAAAGTTAAGCGTGTTGAGGGTTGAGTAGTGTTAGGATGAGTGACCGACTGGAAAGTTTATCGTAAGTGTAATTTGACCTAAGATTAGATATAATTAGTACTAAAAATGTTCCAAGTGAGAGGATTACGAGCCAAACAATTCAAAAGTTTAAAAAAAATTGAAAAAAAAATATTTGAAAAAAGATCTTTAGTCCAGGGCCGTATTACGACCCGGGACTAAAGGTCCTTCGTCCCCCTGCTATAAAAAAGGCCATTCGGTGGCCCATGCGGTGACCTCTAGAGATAGGGCCTTTAGTCCCGATTTTGCACCCCCTTACAAACCGGAACTATAGGCCCTTTTTCTACTAGTGTTACTTTCCAAATTTGCTCTGACTCAGCTCAGCAGGAGGTCAGTTCTCTTTAATCTCTCGATACTACATTATGTTTTAAATCTTGGTAGCATACTTATTTATCGTCATGCAACCTTGCTTTTTGCACGACGGTTTTACATGTATTGGTGCGTTGGTGGCGCATTATTTGTTTGGTTCTTTGTTTTGTTTTGAAATGCATAACCTAACAAGATGGGCTGAACTGGTATACCTCGGACAGTTTCATGTTAATCAGATTACATGAGGCTGTATGGTTTAGATCTTCCTTGACACCTAAGGAAACTATATATACATGGTAGCTGTCTAACTTACGGACTACAATATCTCAACTATATACCGCATACAATACAAACAACACCTAACCGCTAGCTTATCATGTTGTAAGGAAATATCAGCAGCCGCAGAAAAGCATGTCAAGTAGGAACATCTTTTGCTTTTTGATTCTCTCCTGAAACCTTTACATCTTCTAACAATGATTTCAATCCTCCTCTTTCCACCAGTGTATCGAAATCTGATTGTTCATATAGCCGTCCGCTTGTGGAAATTAGAGCTTGTATAATGAGATCCTATGTCTGACCTTTCAGTTGAAGAATTACACATAGAGATGGGCCTAGTGACGTGCGTTAAGGCTGAAGCGATTCCCAAGTTCCGCAAGAAGCTGGAGGCTTTGGTATCCGACGAATAGTGGGTCCCTTTCCTGATAGGAGAATGAAGGACAAGGTGGAATTTTTCTGCTGTCCACATCATACAAGAACCATCCAATTTTTTCTCGTGACGTCCGTAGTGCCATTAGATGCAAATGTGCTGCTGCAGAGTTGATCAGGAAATGCCACGTGTCCGACGTGAGCCCTGGCGCTGGTTTGGTAATCTTATAAAAAAAACCTTGAATCTCTCTGCGTTTGGTCGATGGAAATTTATGGAGAGGTCCCTGAAATCACATCGGCTCCCACATTACCACCCGTATGGACCGGCACTTCCTTAACTGTCTCCTTTTCGCGACTTCCTCCACGCCGACGATCACCGTTGACCGAATTTGCCGCTCTCCTCGATTTCGCCGTGATGCCGCCGTACCTTCATCTCTGTCCGTTCCTGGAGGATTCTCCTGACTACGGTATGGCGCGTCGTTTCCCTCTCTATTTTCTTGTGTATTTTCGTCAACGTCGTCGTGGTTCGTCGTCTTCGGCAGGTTATGGTTCACCATCGACGTCTGAGCAAACAAGGAGCTGCACATGGAGCAAACGGTCCGATTAGGCTTGGATTGTGGTGATGTGAAAGTGCGTAGATAGAAATTTGTCCAATTTTTTTGCCTCTGTTCATGGATTCATGGGGAGTGGCCCACCACATGAAGAGTCAACACATGATGAATTGCAAGTGCTTCTGCATGGAAGTGAAGATACAACTGAGCTAATTATTCTCAATATAGGATGTGAAGCTCCATCCACTTCGCCTTGTTCTCCGACTCCATCTCCATCCTCAGCATGTCCTATTCATCCAGCTGCCTCCGCCTTGCATCTTCCTCCGCCGCCAACCGTACCCGCACCATTGATGCAGAACCAGAGGGGGTGGGCCTGCCCTTCATCTACGCTGCTCGGAGAACAAGATAAGGCTACCTCTCGGTGCTCTCCATCGACGACTAATTGGACTGCGCTATCCTTCGCCTCTTTCCGTCACCGCCACTGCCATGGAACCCTAAATCGTCGTTGTGATGTTGAGCAGAGGGAGGGGGCAGAGAGAGAGAGAGAGAGAGAGAGGAGTGTGGGTGACGATCGTTAATCCTTAGCATGGCAGTTCCAGATTTGCACCTAATGGACAAGTTCATGTACCACCATACCCCAAGTTGCAAGTATTTGGGTGTTTTTGCACCTAATAGACAAGTATTTGTATGTCCCATGCAATTAGCTCTAGTTTTATCTACTACCTCCATACCGGTTTATTAGACAAACACGAAGATAAAAAAAAGTTTGACAATAGAATTGGTCAAAAAAAAAACATGAATTATATGTCACAAAAATTATATCATTGGATTCATAGTATCTTTTTTGTGATTGCTTTCCCCTGATTTCTCTTTCGTGATGGCTCGGTGATCCCCCTCAAATTAATGTGCTATAGGATAGCTATCTATTAATGGTTTATTCTCCAATATTTGACAGATTAATGCGCTAGTTAATGGATAGTAGTACAAAATCGATTACTCTCCAAGATTTGACAGATTAATGCGGTCATTAATTATTCCAAAGATTTTTCACCTGGCATCTCTATATATGGGACGAGGAGCAAAAAGAAAAATGCATAGTTCGTGACGACGAAACATCTTAGTAGGAGGAAAGAACTAGACCTCGATGGCGCCTATGAAAAACATCGCAGGTGTTGTATGGGTAGCACTAGCTCTCGCGGTAGTGTGCACCGTTCTCCAACCATGTCATGCAACCGGCCGGAGCGAAATAGGTTTGTGCATCAATACTCTTCCTTTCTACTCCCTCTGTTTCAAAATATAAGATGTTTTAGGTTTATGAAGAAAATGAATCTAGACTTGTTTTAGTAGGTAGATTCACTCAACTTTGGGATGAATATACACGCTAAAACAAGTCTAGATTCATTTTCTTCATAAACCTAAAACATCTTATATTTTGAAACGGAGGGAGTAGTATTCTGATTTTGTTCTTCATTGCCAATCGTGTGTTTAAACTTTTATACGTACTAACTTGTGTGTGGCCACCTGTGCTTGTTAAACACGCACACGCGCAGCAGGTACTCCATTATCCCACAAGGCTGAGACGATGTGTGTAATCATGCTAAATTGCAACGCCGAAAATTGCATATCTTACTGCCAGTTCTACTTCCCCGACACATATGCGTCATGCAATAAAAAAGACACCCAGGGTCATATGCTTTGTTGTTGCGCACCTAAGACCATGAATAAGTGAAGGGTGAAGGGAGACTGCATTTTTGGCACCCATTTTATTTATAGTGGATGTAATAATAAGGCAATCAAGTAAAAAAAAGTAATACTACTATTATTCAGAGTTGATCTTCAGTATTCGGCTACCTCTGATTATTATTTACATTTGCACTATTATCATTCTCTAATTTATTAGAAATCATCAAAAAATAATATTATTATTCCTTTTTTTGCGAAGACTTGCCATTTTAATAGAGGAACCCACTAGCACCATGGCATAATGTCGCGAACGCTTCCAATTTTCTCGTGCGATCACACTCCTAAGCGAATGAACCACATGCAGTTCAGTTGCTGGATCCGTCGATAGTGATTTGGTACACATACATATTTTTATTTGGAAACGTGGTAAAACTTAGTAAGCGACATTGAGTTTTGTCTAAATTTATATGCCTCGTTTTTTGGACGATAAATACTTTAATCTCAATTACTATTTACAAAATTAATTGTCTAGAGGATAGGTAGTACACAATTGATTATTCTCCAAAATTTGACAGATTAATGCACTAGAGGATAGGTACTCCCTAGAGAGATTGTTGGACCTAGGTGGCCGCTGATTGGAACAGATTTGTACCAAAAACATGTAAATTCGCTGGGAAAAAATAGGCCTATTAATTATTCGGCGCCCTATTAAACGTAGTTACTCAACGAAAACGAGGAGTTTAAGCGCATGTATTGGTGAAGTTGCATGCAAGAATTAATTCTTGGCTGCATGGAGTAGGAAGTGGGGAGGAAAAATGAGGGCATTAATTCTGTGATTAAGTCTAACTCGCGTAGGAGAAGAGGAATTTTGGAAACGTACGGTTTTTATAAGACGTCCTCCAAACCATCACGGAGGGAGTACTATGTACAAATTGATTATTCACAAAGACACATCCCTATATATAGGACCACAAGCAAAATGGAACATGCATAGTTTGTCACCAAAGATCACAGGAGGAGAGATATAGATCTAAAAAAAGCAATACTACTATTATTCGGAGTTGATCTTCAGTATTCGGCTACCTCTGATTATTATTTACATTTGTATTATTATCATTCTCTAATTTATTAGAAATCATCAACAAATAATATTATTATTCCTTTTTTTGCGAAGACTTGCCGTTTTAACAGAGGAACCCACTAACACCATGGCATAATGTGGCGGACGCTTCCAATTTTCTTGTGGGATTACGCACCTAAGCGAATGAACCACTGCAGTTCTGTTGCTAGATCTGTCGATAGTAATTTGGTACACATACATATTTTTGTTTGAAAACGTGGTAAAACTCAGTAAGCGTCTTTCACCTTGCCACTTCGTAGACTGCACGAGGCCTGCTTATGGATGGGATTGGCCCAACGTGTTTCAAGCCCAGCGACCACCCAAGCGATGCCTGAATTCTAAAAATAAACATCAGTTGAATGCCTTCTTTTCAATTGGTAAAATATCTTAGGGCTTGTTTGATTCAAAGGATTTGTAAGACATAGGAATAGGAAAAATGTAGGAATAGAATGGCGTGACACTTAGAATCCTATAGAAATGAAAAATGTAGAAATTGGTAAAATAAGTTGTTGGTTGCACCGCAGAAAAAACACAGGAAATTTTATAGGGTTTATGTACATGTCATAGTTGTCATAGATACAAAGGAATTTTTCCAAGAGGTCTCACCAGTTGTTAGAAATCCTATAGGATTGTAGTGTAGGAAAGCCATGCATAGAAATTTTGAAGGATTTATTCCTTTAAAACAAACACACCCTATTGTGTAAATTTCTATGGATAGGAATCCTATAGAATTCCTTTGAAAATCCTTTGAATCAAACATGCCCTTATATTTTGGAGCGTAGAGTATATCTATGCACTACACGAGTGTTGGAAAATCAATTTAGAGGATGAGCTCCATGGATCCCTTTTTGATTTTTTCAGCAATCATCTAATATTTCGAAAAAAAAACTACGTGTAGACAACACGAAATACATGTCTGTAAATTTTCAGTGAAAATACCTTGTATTCTGGGTGCAGCAAAAAAATATAAATATGATAAATTTTGGGAGAATCAAATTTGCACGGTTCACGCCCATATCTAAATTTTTCTCTTTTTGCCAAGGCCAGAATACAAAGTATTTTCACATGATTTTTTTGCATGCTTGTATTACATATCATTGCCGATATCCTAGTATTTTTTATGGATTTTTATAATCTTTAAATTTAAACTTTTCAAAAATAAATTCCCCATCGGTCCTCCTAAGCGACGCTCTCCTAAAAGTGTTGGCTAATACTGATCAGAAAGTAACTTAGGATATAGTATTACCTCCATTCTAAATTAACTGACACATATTCGTCTAAATTTCTATATAAGCATGTGTAAAACAATGCGTAAAAATGGGATGCAAATAATTAATGCATGAAGGCCAGATGAGGAGATGCATGATTGAGAGACTCACTGACCAACGAGCATGTAAGTCAGAAGGTGACATGCATAGGGCATTCCGTTATAATTTTTGTTTATGCCGAGCTTGGCAGCGGTGGTCACAACGATGGCCGCCGGCGGGGCAGGCCGGATCTTGTGCGTGCAAGAATTGTGTATAACTATAAATCCCGATACGTATGCCTCATTTTATATGGCTAATACTTTGTTTGGCTAATCCCGATACGTATGCCTCACTTAATATATATATATATATATATTATATATTTTATATATATATAATATATATATATATAAAATATATAATATATATATATATATATATATATATATATATATATATATATATATATACACGAGAGTTTAAGGGGGAAGGATAGTACTGGATCAAACCCCCATGTGCAAATTCATAAAACAACTTGCAAATTGATGGTGAACTGGCCCAACAACTTGCGATCATGTGCAAATTCGTCCAAATTAGGTCTAAGAATGACTCATGCGACTGCTATTTTTACAAAAAAACGTCCCTTCATATTTCCCCCTCTATTTTCCCAATTAATCTCGCCGGCTAGTATTCCTCCGCTGGCCGCAGCGGCGCCCTTGAAGAAGGAGGCCACGAGGAGCACGGCATCACACCGGCCTGGAGGTCCTGGAACCCATCATTGACCGCCAACCGTTGATTTCATCCTCCAAAACAAAGCATGATGACCAACCTCTCGGCCGGCCGAGATCCTCCGCCTTGTGACTGCTTCAGTCTTGATCGATTGCTCTTATTCAATTTGGCACACTGACGCAATCCTCATACATATCTTCCTCTTATCAAATATGTCTCCATTCTCTAGTGGACAAGAGCAAGAGTGACAGGTGGACACCGTCACCGTTGCGTCCCTGCCACCTTCTCCACTTCACACCGTGTGCAAGGATCACTAGGACTCTAGGAGAACATCGACGAATATGGTCGAGACGGTCTTGCTGCGACGACCGCCTCGAATATGGCCGGGGAGGAGGTAGAGCAACCGCGAGCGTGCTGATGGCATCAACACCGAACCCCCGCGTGACGCCGTCGTCATCCGCGGTGGGCGGTGGGCGGTGGGCTATGGGCTACGACATTTACTCGGAGAGCCTGTAATTGCGGTGCCACACTCTAGTACTGCCACGAAGACCGAGGCACGGCGTACTCGAGGATGAGTCGGCACAAACGTTCAGAAAACATGGCACAAGTCAGATTAATTGAGGAACGAGTGGAAGGTTATGATCGCGAAATGAAAATATAAAGGGCCATGTAATAAAAATAGCAGTCCAACATGTCATCCTCGGAAAAACTTTGGACGAATTTGCACCGGAGAACAATTTGTTGTACCGATTGATCCCAATTTGCAACTTGTTGTATGAATTTGCACGTAATAAACTCGCTTTTTGAGTCCATGAATTTTACCAACACACTTGGGTTACACCTGGGAATCCACCCCGGATACCTGGCGCATATCATTTCATCATTAAAAATAATCATTATGGAGATATAGAAAAGATATATGGGCATCATGTTTTAATCAATAAAATTAATTATTTTTGATATATGGAAGATCTTCACAGCTCGACAATAATATATTTCCTTGAGATAAGGAAGCAATATGGAAAACTAGTAATATTTTTCCAGCTGTGACATGCGTGGGAAATAATTTGTAATTAAAACATATAAATGCCAATAAATTCTCCCTAGTAAAGGGTGTATGTTATCTCTATCCTGTGGTATTTAAGCTCTGTTCCAAGACTAGATGAGTGGCTTACCGATATTCACAATCACTCTTGCAACATGCTACATGATGTGCGCCTTTTGGCACTTCTAATACTCTTGGTGGCTTCTTCATCTCAAGGAGTGGATGGAATAATGCGTGTAAGTGCTAAATTTCATCCTTGATAATATTATGGTAGAGCGTGTCTACCTACTACTACTACCGCTGCATTGAAACTATTTCTTTGATCTAGGGACATACAATTACTAGTTAGATTTTCCATCAACTATATGTTTTTTATTAGTTATTTATATGTACAATTTCTATTTTGAATCTAATACTCCATGCTAGGATCTGTTAAGTGGGAATGCTAACAAATTTAAGGCTAACAAATTTAAGTGAGTATTATTTTTTCAAGGCTAACAAATTTAAGTGGGAATGCTAATTTAGCAATAGTATGTTTTTCTGTAATTAGAACATGTATCTGTTATGTTTTTTCCATGCTAGGATCTTGATTCAACTAAGCCACTAAGTCACCCATATGTAATCTAAGATCACAAATAATCCAATATTATATAAGAATAGTCAGTCTTAAAATTTGTAAAGGATAGCCATCTCCCTATATGTGTTATTACACAAGGTTGGATTGTGAATTTTTTCTTTAGATCATTTACGTGCGATGCAACGAGTTAATAATTAAAATATCTTCATTGAGACATGAGTCATCAACAAAGATTTTCTCATATCCAACATACGGTGGTATGCCCATCAGGCCATGGCATTATATTTCTTCCCCAAAACGCATCTCTCCCGGTGACTTGATCATGAGAAACTGGAAAAATGTGAGGGTAGTTTTTCCATCCCGTTATGAAAATGCGAGCATGTTTTGCATACATACCTTTTCAACTGTTGGAATTATAATATGCACTATGCATCAATAATATTTAATATTGATATCATATTATTTATAAGGATTCAATGATGACTCATGTTAGTTAAGACACAACCCTTGTCAACTGCAGTGTTGTGGATACGGTTCATCACAACGCAAATATGCTGGTGCGATGGCGACCTTTGATGTTTATGGTCTTCCAAATTTGGAGAAGGGAAAAGCAATTGGAGCAAATATCTGGGTCGGTGACTACATAAACTCTAGGATGAAAGTTCAAGCTGGATGGGAGGTAAAGTGTGTCTATTTTGCTTTTTATGTTATCAGTAAGCTAACCATATACTTTTTTACAGGTATATCCTGATAATTACGGAGATAGCAAAACACATTTCTATGTATATTGGGTACAACATTTCTATGTGAATTAGTACACTATTTTATTTTCGTAAAGACATGTGTTTAAATAATGTGTTCTCACTATATAATTTTTCATTTGCACGGAAGAACGATGGGAAGGATGGGTGTGCAAATTTGAAGTGTGACGGCTTTGTACCTGTAAATTTTGCTCCTATTACACCTGGGGATGTTCTGGAGACATCTAATGGACCAACGAATATTACACTAAAGATATATAAGGTATGATTTCAAAACGTGGTAACTGGATAGACAAAGTTCCGCCCGTTGAAAGTGCGCCAGAATACGAAGTTAAAACATGTTTGTTGTGAATGGCATTACATCGTAAGTGTTTCTTTTTTTTTATACCTTCTGATGTAGATGTTATTTGTTTAATTGACACTTCAGAATAAGGAAGATGGCGATTGGTGGCTGTACTTCGGACATGATATCAACAAGCTTAGTGCCGTAGGATATTGGCCCAAAAGTCTTGTTACCAACATGCAAGACCGTTCTTCCTATGTCGCATGGGGTGGGTGTGCTATATCCGACAATGGGGCGATTAGTCCACCAATGGGCAACGGGCAGTGGCCAAGAAGCGATTCAGCAGCATCTTTTCGTAACGTTCAGCTTGTTGACACGAGTGGTGGAGGCTACGATCCTCTTGGGGATAACCTTCATGCTTTTGGGAGACAAACGTGCTATCAAACTGGTGTATTTCGGTTTGGCGTACAAGGCAACATGTTCTACTATGGGGGCCCAGGTGGTTGCACTAGCTAGTTAGTTTCATTGTGGATGATAATAAGTCTGTTGTATCTTGTGATATGTTCAATTTCTTTGATCTTGTACCCTTGAGATCTGATTATCTTCAAAATATCTGAACCATAGTCCTCCGATCAAGCACAGGTTCATTCGTATAGGTCACGCTGAAGAAGAGTTAGATACATATTTGTGTGGTTAGATGAACAAAGTTAATTTGATGAAAGGAATAAATGGATACAGAGGACAAGTATAGGGCGTCTAACAAAATATAGACTCCTTGTTTCAGTTCAACTGGATTTCTCCTGCTTTGTCCTCATCCACCAAACTTCAGTCATAAAACAGAACAATAGCTTATCACGGTTCTTTATTTGCTATATATTCTCTGTTGGAGTACACTGAAGCATACAAAAAAACGAATATGATTTAAAGGGGGACAGAAATTCAGATTGGACACGTTTTAGCGTAATTTACAACCATAGTAGCATTACAATTCAGCTGAGAACATGGACGGTTCTGAAAGCACAGAACAGAAAGGTTTACTGCAAAATTGACGGTGAAAACGGCATGTGATGAATATGTTTCCGCGTATAGAATAGAGAGCAGAGCAGAGTTTGAGGGTGAGAGCAGAGCATGCGTACTGTCTGTCTGCAAGAAGGTGATCTTCACTGACATGACAGGTTAGTACTGTATGTGTGTACACCAAGACCGTTCAGAATTGAGTCTCTTTCGACATTAGACCGCACGTACGACTCTTGAGAAGATCGTATTGGTGATTTGCCGAAGAATAATCGAGTCGTATTCATAGATGGATTAATTACTCCTTCCGTATATATTTTGATGTCTTAATTTTTTTTAAATTTAAATAAATCTATATACTAAATAATAACTAGATTTATTTAAATTTTAATAAATTTGAGATATCTATTTTAAGACGGTGGGAGTACAACATGCGCCAACACTGGACAACATATCTTACAGACACGCACCAGTGACTCGTACGGCCAGTGCAAATCACGCGCTAACTAGGCCGATGTAATCATGATTTCGGACCGACCGATTGACGGCGGCGCTAGAGCTCGTAACCGCAGGGCGACCCGGCGGGGGTTTCGTCGTCGACATCAGAGTCGCCGTGCTATTCAGCGATGGGTTCGAGGCCTCCCTCGGCGGCCCGGAGCATACTTATATATTTTTAACTAGTTAAATGCCCGTGCGCTTGCCGCGGAAAAATAAGACATTAAAAACGATGATTTTATTTCGTTAGGCCCTCCAAACTAATCGATGCACTTAAAAATAAATTGCAAATGATTCATGAAACTTTCTTGTCCTCAAAATGCTCCATATAAAATTCAATCACTAAGTTAATCCAGAGTTGAGTGTCGTGCGTTGTCACGGTTTCTAAATATTTCTAATTGGTACACGGTAAATACATGCACTTAAAGAAACCATTGACGTATAGGATATGAAGAACTAAGACACGTTTTTAATCAATATTTTAATGGCAATACCATTTGGCAGATTGAGGGGAAGGGTACGCATTTTGGATTATCCATACTGCAATCTCCCCTCACATATAACCACAAAGGAAATGTATGATAATAGTTGGACACGGTATTAATCTGCATCTTGGAAAAACCCCACCGCTCTTGTCCCTCTCGCTCTCTCTGCCTTATCTAGATCGGGTGCCCTGCCCCCATGTACAACAGTAGTCTAGGGTTAGTAGTAGGTCTTCTTCTTGTTCTGTTTTGCGCTATGTAGGGAACCAGAGATCTCAGGGTCCAATTTGGTGCTTCCGGGTGGCCTGGCCAATCATGGAGCTTCAATGGTCGGAGCCAACAAGCCGAGATGGAGGCTTCCTACATCATCTCCTTAAATAAGACTCGTGGTATGGGAGAACGTGATCTCATCGCCGGAGTCCTAGTTGGCCACCGTGGTGGCGGAAGAAGGGAGATGACCGAGCTGCTGTTTCTTGGGGTTCCTACATAGCGGCACAAGCTGGCTTCTATGATCTTCGGCCAAGTTAACTACCATCCCAAACGTCGGTGCAGCTCTTTCGCTCGTCCAACCTCCTCCCGTGGAGGCCCTGCTGCCTCAATGTGTTAGTTCCGACCTTCCCTCAGGCCAAGATTTCTAGCGCTGGCGGTGACAATGGCCAACAAGATAGATAAATATGCTAAATAACATACGATCCTTCGCTCTTTCTTCTTAATTGCAGTTCCACCTAAGCAAACAATCTGATGAGGTTGTATTAGATATGTTCCACGGTGTAGCGTTGCGAATGCCCTAGTACTTCACAGAAAACTAAGCACACAAAGTGTGCCGAGCCGCTCTTGGTACCAAGGTAGGTTGTAGCAGACAATTTTGTGACCATTCAAGCAATATCATTGGATGTTACCGATTACCAAACCCCAGCTCAGAAGGTGAATACCTACCTGAAAATGGCTAATTACTTTTGAACCTAATTTGTTAGTTGATACACAGGTCGTTCAGAAGAGCACAATATGCCCCACATAAATGGCACATCCACTCTATGGCTCTCATGGTATGAGCTTCTAAAACTCTGGGTTACATGAAAGGAGGATCAAGCTTTATCATCAACAATCGCAACAACTATGTTTTCTTCGAGTTCTGCTCATGAACGTTATGTCGTAGTGTACGACTCACTTTGCTTCTCGATCCTCCTATTTCAACATGTACAAATTAGAATTTTGATTCACACTAAAAAATGTATCGATAATACCAAGTTTAACTTTTATGGTAGAAAAATAATCCATGAGCTTATCATTAACAGTATAAGTCGAGAAAGCATCAACATGTTTGTCGAGAAATGAAAATGCTAGAAACATGAGAGGTTATCATTAGCTTTCATATATGGTTTCATGAATCGATTCTTGACAAAAATAAATATAAGAGATTAGAAAAAGCATATGCTCAACTACTGAGGCTATCACATAAATACTCCCTCCGTTTTAAAATATAAGATGTTTTAGATTTGTGAAGAAAATGTATCTAGACTTGTTTTAGTGTGTAGATTCACTCCAAACATGAGTGAACCTATATACTAAAAGTAGTCTAGATACATTTACTTCACAAAGCTAAAACATCTTATATTTTAAAACGGAGGGAGTAATTAAAAATTGAAAAAAATCACCATTACGGTTGTTCTCTAGTTTAACCTCCAGTTTGGTACCCGTGGTAACAGACAAAAATCGTGGTGCACCAAAAATGTTCTTATTTATCTTAGGGTTTCTCGGAATACCATAAAAAATGTTAGAAGATTCACTGGTTATAGGATACATTGATTTTCACTAATCAAGCACAGTGTGCAGAACCAAGGTATATAAGCTTCTTAGAGAGGATCAAGTAAACTGCACAAATACATCAATACTTAACCAATTTCTTACCTTTTCAAAAAGATTGTTCCGATGCTCAAGAAAATTCTTGACAAACAAAGCAACCTTATTTCTTACATAAAACTAAGTTGCTATATCGGTACAGAGTAGAGTCTTGGAAACCATGCAATTTGATAAATTAAATACAACAATCATCTATAAAAATGAAGGATAAATCAATACAAACTTGCCGAAAATCTCAGAGCAATTCCACTCGTAGTATAAAAAGTAATTGTCATTTCAAATTGGACACTGAATTCTGAACTTAGGTAGGCATGTGATCTAACCATGTATAAGACTGCATGAATATATTAACTGAACAGAACAACAAAGTCTAAAGGAAGGGAGAGGATTTGAACTTTCATAACTCTTTAGTTGTTGTCGTGGGAAGGAATGCGGAACATGAGGAGTCCCTCAAAGTGATAAAAGGTGGTAGGGGAGTGCCAACAACTTGCCATCCATCACTGACCTACCGCGCATTGCCAGTGGTTTCAATTGAATTTTGTTGGGATGTCCATGTAGTGCTCACTTGGAATATAAAGATAAAGAACACAGATGATAATATTAGTGTTGAAACGCAAAATAAAATGTTTCGTAAGCGCATGCTATGATACTTGAAAGGGACTAAATTACACTTTTGATGGTATATATATTGTGTCATGCTCTGCAGATTACTTGTATGGTTGGAATGCTAAAAATCCATGAAAGTAGGAGATGGAAAAATGAGAGAGAAAGATGAAATACCTGTACAACGGTTATTGCAGCAGCTGAGAGTTGCAATTGAGGTGAAGCGAAAGATGGTGGTTAAGCGCACCGGAGACAACAAGCCATATGTTTGTCTGTCTATCGTGGAAAGGCTAGTACAATGATGAATCTTCTTAACCAATATAGCTAAATTGACCAGTGTGCATAGCTACATACCGTAGATAAATTTTCCAATTCCTTGTATGCTTGCCAATACTTTTCGCCAACCAACCCAGGTCAATATGTAAAATATCAATTAAGGCAAGGTCAATCAAGAATTCATGTCAGAGCAACTAACCGTAGAATCTGACCATATAGATGTTGTAATACTGAAATAGAAACATTAGCTGCAGTGAGTATACAAACCAGAAGAACAAATATTTTCCTTCTGGAAAATAGGCATTCTCAAACAGTACATAATGCTCCCAAATAAAGGAAAAAAATGCATGCAGAATAGGTATATGTGTTGCAATAACCACCGTAACATGTGATTCAATATTCGATCTGTAAGCAAGAAATCCGACAAAATAAGTACCTGCTATTTGTACTCGACTCGGGCATAGACCTCACAACATCATTTTCGTAGACCTTGGTAAACTTGTCAGCACTGGTGAAGAACAGATCTCTGGCATTGTCATCAGTTAGCCACTTGTACAAATTAGGCTATAATCAACTCGATCAATGATCATCACAAGTATAAAAGCAAATCAATTTACTTACCTCGAGGGCGGCTTGGTTTAGTAGGTGTCCATTTACCAGGAACATATATTAACCTGCAACTACTTGTCGAAGTATTGCGATATGCACATGACACTTTGGCAATATCACAAACACTTGGTCTGCATGGAGGTGAAGTAGTCATGAATAGAGGCAGACATGAGTAGAGAGCACGATGGTCAATCCAAAATACAAAACTATACATATGTTAGGGTCCCTGGCTTATCCTGGTAATCAAACTTTGCACCAAGATATGCAAGCCATTCTGCACACGTTATAGAAGATTTGGATCTATATCGATTTCTTGTCAGTGAGTCTCTCCTCTTGTAAGTACCACACCCCCTCGGTCTTTACAGTTTATAGAAGATTTGGATGGGTAAGTATAAAAATTAGCACATAGTACAAAATCAGCTGCGTTCGGTTTGGATAAGAATTGGCACAATCAAATTGGAACCGCACCCAATTAGTACAGAAATCAGATTAAAAAAAGTTAGTACAGGAATCTCTACTCGTGCACACAGCAGCCGCACGCCACCACCGGAGACTAACAATGCTCTCGCCTCCTCCACGCAGCTCCAAATTTTCTGATGAGGGATTCATACAAGAAACGGATTGAAGAATCTAGAAATTGGACATAGATTATACAAGAAACTGATTGAGAAACGAATCTAGAAGTTGGGTAAATATTGGTTAAAACTAACAGCCCCTGACCGTGAGTTGCTGCTGCCTGTGGTCACCGCCGTCGTGGAGGAGTAGCGGTACCGGTACCGGATCCGTAGCAAGAGCATGACAGGGATGCTGGACCGCCTGGTTACCGTTCCTTGGCGCCGCCGCCGCACCATCTCCAGGCGACGAGTTGGAGGAGATGAGTTGATGGTGCCTGGTCCATTGCTTCCGAGCTGAAAAAGGGAGGGGATTGCGTGTCGGAAAGGGTAAGAGAGGATGGAAGATTCCAGGCCTGAATGGAAGGTGCGGAAGCATGGAGGATTGGGGGAGCCTGGGAAGACGCCGGCTGCTGAGATGCAGGGTGTTCCAGACGTCGTTTCGGGGCGGAGGAGTGGACGAGCCCCGTGCGGCGCGATTTTTGGATCGAAACGGGAAAGTTACTTTTGCAGTAAATCGGTCCCTGATTTTTTGCTGGTTGCGCGGATGCAAGGACGACAAGCCATGTTGACGAAAGCGTCGACGTATCGCGCGACGACGGAACCTAACTTTCTGTTTAGGTAGTAGAGATAGAGATTTTTGTCGCTTTTGATCGTCCATATAAGTTCGTCCGTATTCGTCCAAAGTTTGCACAAAACCACGTATATTCGTCCAAAGTTTGCCAAAATTTGTTGTATTTTAGCAAACGCGGAAACTTGCCTGGGAATACGAGTGAAAAACTTGACGTTACAAGGCCGAATACTAGTTTAGACCAAAATATATCCGAATTTTGGCCTGAAAACGTCCAACGAGTGCGGATGCTCTAACACGTTTGTCATGCAAGCAAAACGTGCTTGCGCTTCCTTTACCTTTAGCTCCAGATTATTAAATATTGTTTTTCCAAAAATAAGTCTTTATTTGTCTAGATTTCCATATATTTAAATACATCCTTCGTTCCAAAGTTTAAGGGTTATAATTATTTATAAATTTTTAAGTTTTTTTTAAGAAATATTAATTTTTATAATACAAAAATCTATACCCGTTGGTACATCATGAAACATATGTTTATATGGTAGCTATATAATGTAATAACTTTTATATATTTTGAAAAATTTGGTCAAACATTTTATAGTTTAACTTTTGAAAAAAGTTGTGCTCGCGTGCGCCCATCAATTTCTATTTACTTATTTTTCTTCCATTTTTTGTCCCTTTCGATTGGGCCACGTATACACCTTTCTTTCACCAATCATAGGCACGTGGACACACGTACCAACGTAGCGTAGCTACTATAACACATTTGTCATGCACAAACAAAACGTGCTTGTTTAGTTTAGCAGTAGCTTAGTTAATTTGGAAATTGTTCAAAAAAATGTTAATTTGGAAAGCCATTTTGCCTCCCAAGCTCTAGTGCTCTCTCTATATTAAAAAAATTAAAACTGTATTCACAATTTTAAAAAAAATTGAAACAAAATCTTAGAAGTTGGTAATGATGTATCCTATAAACGTGTAAAATGTCAACTAGAGAAATTTTGTATTCCGAGTTACAAAAAAATGACGAAGTTTGGATTTTTTATGGATTTGAAATCACTATACTCAGATCTATAGTTTGTCAATTTTGTGTATCGAAAAAATGCACATTATTTTCAATTAATTCTTTGCAAGTATTCTATATACATCACTGGCTACATTCCGATTTATTTTAAGATTTTTGTGAAACTTGTAAATATGATTTTTGTTTTCTTATTAAAATAGGATCACTGGGGCCCATGTGCCCCAAATCTCCACTCTAGCAAATTAAAGATCGTTATTGTTGTGTATCTAATATCAGCACTCAAAACAGGATGCACATAAATATTAAATAATATATAATCAAAATATGATGTGACATAATTGTCTTCTTGCTCCATGATCTTCATCAGGTGCACTAGCATTATCTCCATCAGGCCGCTAGCTTCGCGGCAAGTCCATGACCCGACCGGTCTTGTCGTTCATCATCACGATGACTATTAATATACTTCTTATCAATATGAATATTAAAGTACCCTACCTTCTTCATGACTTTAACTATATCACATCACAAATTCCTCTCTGCAACATAAAGTTAGATGCCTCTACTTTATCTATTGCAGATTTTACGTGGTTGTTAAGGATTTTGCAATAGAACGCTTCTACCTACGAACTTCCAAACACAACATGGATACAATAGTTTTTATATTGCACCCCTTGCGGGGCCTTCCTTTGTAGATTCTATATCAACTACTGTAAAAGAGACAGACACCTGCGACCCACTTATACGGTACAAGCCATATGTTGACTGTGGAACCAGTCTCGCGTAAAATTACGTGTAAGGTCGGTCCGGACCGCTTTATCTCGCAGTACCGAGATATAAACAAATACACGTGGGAAGGTAATAACTAGAGTATCAATGCCCACACTTCTATATGTGTCTAGTCCATACTAGCATACTACGCATAGATCTCGTTCTGATACCACTGTTGGGGTTCGGTGCAGAAAATTAAAAAACTTATGCTAAGCGGAAGAAACCCCGAATGCACAAGATCTATCTACTAGTAATGCACTAACGGAGAAAGACAGTGATAACGTACCCTTAAAGACCGAGAGAGCGTTACTCTCATGCAGAAGCGCGGATGATGTAGTCATACTCGTCCGACTTTAAGGGGAGCTCCTCGCAAGTCACCCCTTGTCCTTACCCTCATACGATGGCCCAAAAACTTCAATAGCCCAACCGAGTTACCACATGCATACGGTACAAGACGACGACTCCTGGTCTTGGATATCGCCGAGGTTGCGGAAGTAGACCTCCTGGCTGAAATCCCGGAAGCGCAACGGCGTGCCGCATAACATAACACCATGCCTACATGGTCCATCCTTGTGACCGCGCAATAGCAGAGGAAACTTTAAAGAGAGAGGGAAGTATTTTAACCAAAGGGAATATCTCGATTTATTGTCTATTTAATCCCACCCATTGGCACCTTCTTACATAGGCTAAGGGAGGGGTGCTCTCCCTTCTAGGTGCCCCATGTGGGAATGAAGGTAACACTGTGTTTGGATGTTGGAAAATAGCCTTGGAATTGGAATTCTGGAATTAGTAGACCTAATTTAGCCGTTCGGAAGGGCCTGGAAATCGAAGCGTGGAAAGAGGGACCGATTCCAAGCGGCCCCCTCGCGAGCGTGCGCCCCGTGCTGGTAGTTTTTGAGCCCGTCCACTCGGAAAGAGCGTGGAAAGAGGCCCCGCAAGAGTAGCCTCCCCCGACCTTCTTCCTCGCCAGGAGCTCCTCGCCCCCGACCTAGCAGACGCGCCGCCCTCCTCCCGCCGGTGAGCTCCTCGCCCCTCCCCTTCCTCGTCCCTCCCCTTCCCCGCTGGTGAGAGCTCTCCCTCCCTCTCCCTTCCTCCCTCCCTTTCCCCGTCCCTCCCTCCCCTTCCTTCCTTCCCTTCCCCGTCTCTCCCTCCCTCTTCCTCCCTTCCTTCCCCGTCCCTCCTCGCCCCCAACCTGGCAGACGTGCCGCCCCTCCTCCCGTCAGTGAGCTCCTCGCCCCTCCCCTTCTCCGTCCTCCCATTCCCCACCGGTCAGCTCTCCCTTCCTCCCTCACCTTCTTGGAACGGCTGGGGGCGCCCCCTCCCCGCGAACCCTAACCCCATGGCTGTGGCAAGCTAGCTGCCCTAGCGCCGGCAGGAGGTCGAGCCGCAGTAGGTCGCTGGAGGCACGTCCTCCCTCTCCCTTCTTCTCCAATGGTTGTTGCTGTCAAATCTCAAAAAAAAATCAATTTCATGTTACATACATCCAAACATGATTTGGAATTGGGTACTACCCTTTGATTCCAACGAAAACTTTCTTGCACACCCAAACGTCAGAATTGGAAATAGAGGTCATTTCTTTTCCATCTTAGATTTGGAATCTTCAGGCCAATTCAATTCCAAACTTATTTTCCAACATCCAAACACAGCGTAAAGGAAAATACCAAGAATTTTCGTCCATAGCCGGATGGACCAATTCCTAGCTCAATAGGAAAAACATAAAATAAAACAGAAGGCCAACCCGCAGTTGAACACCACTGGCCGGGTGAGCCTTGCCGTAGCTCACCTTGCGCCCTGCCAGTTCCCGTGCCTGGGCGTCCAACGCCCCTGCCCCGGGTGGGCCTCAGCTGCCATTGCGGCCCAGCGCTCGACGCCGGGTGGGCTAGCGACGGTCGCATGCGGACCAACAACCGTGCCAGCTCCCCGTGAGCTCGCCTGGGCCGGGTTAAGCGGGCAGCTTGCTGATCCGGTCCACCTCATGCGGCGGCTGTTATTCGCCGTCCATGTGGGCCTGGGATGATCAAATCACACATCCCTTTTGAAGTTTTCTTTTTATTTTCTGCAGCATTTTTCCTAGATCAATTCACTCCGAGGATTTGACCTAATAAGAAAGTTGTTTTTATAAATCTTAATTTAAATATTATTTAGAATATATTAATTCACAATTAGCATATAATAAATATATATTCAAATTCATATTTATCTGAAACTCTTTTCAGTCATTTTTATTATTCCTTTCTCTCTCCGAACAACTTCGGATCTCCCTAGAACACTTCTAGTTTCTATCTCTTCCATCTCTTTCAGGATTCCCTCTTACAGGAAGATCTCCACGTGTCGTAAAGCCCTTAAGCGTGTGTCCCTATAGTTCGGAAATGCAATATTCATAATCTCCATTAATGAGCACAGAGGTAGCCAGGATGCACATGTGCCCCCATGACACTCACAATTCTTCATCGTTTCGAACCTGAAACATTATATGTTATGTTCCTTTTGTCTCTACGATACTTACATTGTATGATATTTGATCATAGACATCTCCATGCTGGGTTCAATCTCGTTACTGACAATGCTACTTTAAACTCATACCGAAAAGTGATATCCCGTGATCCAATCACATGTTGATTAATATATTTGATATAACTAATCCGAGTGGGCCCAGAGTATCTTCCATCACACGGATATACAAATCCTGCTCTTGACGCAGTCTCCTCAACCTATTCCTCCAGATACCCAACAACACCCTTATGATCATCATTTCCGAGTAACGTTAAGTTTCATCAAAGTAACATCGGGAAATAATGATCTGAGGAACAAGTCACTATGTTCCTGACAATTTGCAACTTTGAAATTTAAACTTTGTGATATGGCCGTGTTGCAACAATCATCTGCATAATTGTGTTCATTATCTCATTCTCCAATGAGATAACTCCATTGTCAATTAGGTGCCAAGGCACCAACATGGTCAGGAAACCTTTGACCATCCGTTGACCGATGAACTAGTTGAATAGAGGCTACTAGGGACTTGGGTTTGTTCATATATCACACCTATATCAATGTTTCCTTATTGATATAGTTGTAGCATGGCATAAAACTATTATGAACTAATAGAATGTGTATAATAAACTCCTTTATTTGCCTCTAGGGCACATTTTATTTCAGAACTTAACCATGAAAAATATTCAGAGGTTCGATGGTGGTGAAGGCTTCTGTGGTGTGCACACAAGGTTTCCGCTAAGAGTCTGCTAATCTGTATATAACTCTCGACTCTCCTAGAGGGCATCTCGAGGTGTACGATTGTTTTCGGTCCCTAGTTGGTGGAGTGTCTTTGTTCTGTTTTTGTGCACAGAGCAGCCCCGTTGACATGATTTTCGTGCATTGTCGAGTTTGTAGGTGTTGTGTGGTGGCTTAGGGTTTGATGATGTATGTAGTTTGTCGTTTATTTGTTGATCATTCAATAATAAATCAATAAATATCATATGCATCTTTCCAATGCGGAGGCCGGGGGTCGCACCCTCCATTTCAAAAAAAAGTCGAGTGAATCTGCTACATATGTGTATCTTATCTCGGCAGGCTTGGAAATTTTCCTTCCCAAAACCCTCCCTGATCACTCCCGTCTAGGCGGATCCGTAAGCCCCACACTTACCGCGTGGCATTGAAGCTCTGACGGCGGCGATGGTTCTGATCTAGGCCTCAAGGATATATCTAGGCATGTTTCAGGTGGCTGCTGCGGGCGTGTGGATCAGCAGATGCCTTCTCTTCATTTGATATGACTGGCGGCATGAGGGCATGCGGTCCTAAGGTTCTTCTCACTCAAAGGGAGTGATCTACTTGTTGCTGGTCCTCAATGATCTGGCCATTGGCGAATTCTAGAATGCTCCGCCAGAGATCTCTATTTGGTGCATGATGCCTGCAGATTGCTGGATAAGATAGGACCCAGCCGGCTCGTGCGTCCTTATTATCAGCCCGTGTGAAAGGATCGTATGGGCACCTAGAGGGGGGGTGAATAGGTGCTACTTCAAATTTTCTTCTTTTTCAAATTAAGGTTTGACAATAAGGTAAATTCTCTAGATAATGCAACTACGGTGAATTTACCTATATGACAAAAAGCAAGGGCTACCACAACACAAAGTACTAACAAGTAATTAAGTAAGGTGCGGTAAAGGATAGAGGTAACCGAAAAGTGGACGCGGAGACACAAGGATTTGTTTCCCTTAGTTCCTTCCTTTTGAGGGGAAGAACGTCTACGTTTGGAGAGGGGGTGGTCTCAAACCACCAACGCCACGAGAGGCCTCCCTTGTTCTCCGATGAATCTCACCCCAAAGGGATCGATTCACCTTCCACTATATCGGCAACCTTCAAGGTGGAAGCCGGCACCGTTACAAGTTTGGGGCACACATCCACAACTTAATCGGAGGCTCCCAAATACAAGCAAGATGTCAAAGCAATCAAAGACAAGCTTGTAAGAACAAAAACAAGAGGTAGGGTTTCCAACAAAACACTAGAGCAAAGGGGGGGCTCAATGAAATGAGGGGGAAATGAAGATCTCTTTTGGTGAAGTAGTAGATCGGGGACTCCTCCTTCGATTCCCCAAAGATCAAGGACTTTGGGTGGTTGGACGATGAGATCTTGAGGATTTGAGTGGCTCCAATGGACTCCAATGGTGGGCAAAGAGTTTAATGAGCTGAGCAATTTGTCCCAAGGTAGGTGGAGGGGTATTTATACCCCTCCACGACATATATGGCCGTTGGAGCATTAAATGACCGGTAGTACCGGTACTCAAGCGGTAGTACCGCTTGCAAGCGGTACTACCGGTCCAGTACCGGACCAAGTACCGTTGGAGACCTTGTTCTTCAGAAATCTTCAGTCTTGGGCGGTACCCCTTACCCCAAGCGGTAGTACCGGACGTAGTAAGCGGTACTACCGGTTCGAGCGGTAGTACCGGTCCCAAGTACCGCTTGGTACTGACCAAAACGGAGAGGGGAGGGTGCTAGTCAGTATGCAACGGTACCGATGTTGGGCCGGTAGTGCCGCTCCGTGGTACCGGTGGGTACTGACTAGTACTCACCCTTCTCACTTTTGATCGGTGCCAACCGGTACTGGAACCGGTAGTACCGGTGTCAAGCGGTAGTACCGGTTGCAGGTCCGGTACTACCGGTTGACACAGAAGTTTCTGCAAGGATAAAAAGCTATGCCATGACTTGTGCCTTCTTTTATCAATCCTGTGATAAACTTAGTATACGGTTAAATCGATAAATGTATTGTTATCAAACATCAAAATCAGAGGGATAGAAAAATGCTCTTTCAATCTCCCCCTTTTTGGTGTTTGATGACAATACACTTTGAGATGATTTTAACAATAGGCAAATGAGATTTGTAAAATAGAGAAGAGACTCCCGCTAGATGTGTAGAGACAAATCTCCCCCTCTATTTTACAAACCCAACATGGGTGCACAAGTATGGAAACTAGCATTTGAAGACATACCTTTGCACAAAACATGTGATGAGGAATAAATAGACAATAGATATTGCATAACATCACAAGATGGATCCACAGAAATAAACCACATAGTCGCATAAGATGGATAGTCGCATAAGATGGATCCAACCATAAAGTTTCACACGACATAAACCACATAGTAGTCACACACATAGAATAGAGAGAAATCGAAGTTCACAAGCAATAAAAGGATCAAAGAGAAGAGCGAGCTTGTGACGAGCTTGTGACTTCCTATGCAACACCCGTGCTTAAAGTGCAACTTCTCCCCCTTTGGCATCAAGACGCCAAAAAGGGACAAGTGTAGAGCTAACGCCCCAAAGATCAATCATCATACTCCTCCTCCTCCTCATCCTCATCCTCAAGATCCTCCTCATCTTCATACGTAGGTGGGGCGCGGTGCGAGGAAGAGACATCATCGTCCCAACAGCTGTGCTGAGAAATCCACTGATCCTCTGGAGTGATATTGTTCTCGGATCCCTCGGAGATGGTCAACCCTTGAGCAGACATGAGCTCCTTCTGACGAGCACAGGCTTTCTTGGCAGACACGTGCGCCTCATACATACGCTTCTGGTTGTCAACCTGGAAGCAGAAGATCTTCTTGAGCTTGACCTCCATCCTTTTGGCCCAAGAGGGCTTGGCGTGCTTGCGGCGAGAGACCTCAAAGTCAGTGTCATGACCACTGTCAGCATGCTCAGAGTCATCCTCATCCTCATCCTCCTCACCTGGTGCAGCGCGAGGTTTAACATGAACCTTGATCTTGAGTGCCTTTGGCTTGTGCACAACAAGAGAGCGAGTGGAGAGCGTCCTAGCAACGACGGGGCACTTGGACACAATGAGGGCCATAATGTAAGGCGCAAATGGTGGAACCCTCCGAGTGTGTGTAGCGGCAACCATCTCATTCCAAATGTAGTCTGTCACATCAAGAGGTTGGCCGGTTTCTCTGTTGAGGAAGGTGTTGAACAGCAAGTCAACGGAGAACCCATGTATCTCGTCCTTGTTGCCCGCACGAGGAGCCACAGTCTCACGGAAAATGCGATGGAGAATGTCATATGTGGGGAGGAGATCCTTGATTTTGCCAGCAATCCCACGGCCTCGAATATACAAAGGTCGGAGAACATCCTTTTTGGAGGGATTCTCCCGCATGTGGCAGCGGAAACCACAAGGAACGTCCCGGCCGCGATCCTCATACCCCAATATGGCAGCAAACTCCGCAAGCGTAGCCTCCTTGACAACACCTTGAGTCATCCATGTAATCTTCCGATTGCGGCCAGTGTGGAAGTGTGCAGTGGCATAAAACTGGCAGATGAGTAGGGGATCATAGTCATGCTGAAACTGCATAATGGGGAGCATAGCAAGGTTTTAGCAGATTTCCTTAGCTTCACCAAAGTAGCCAGAGTTCTTGTCAATGTGGCCCAAGTCAATCCACTGCTGAGGCACCACCAGATGGGTATTGGTCATAAGAACCTCATGATACACACGCTCTTGGAAGTCATCATAGAAAAGACCATCCCTTAACGCGCCTGCTGTGGGAGTATGCATTGTCGATGGAGAGCCCGAACTCTGCCTCGGAGATGTCGTGAGAGTGTCTTTGGCCCAGATGGCCTGCTGAGAGACTTGGTACGCCCAGAGGAAGGGGCGAGGGGATGGGCTCACACGCCACCGTGCGCTTGGTAGCCCTTCACACCCCCACGACCACCTCGAGTGGTAGGCAACTTGGAACGGCGTCTAGGCTGTGGCATAACTTCTTCCTCAGACTCAGTCTCTTCCTCAACAATCTCACGGTCAGACTTGGAGCGCTTCCGTGCACCCCGAGAACCACTTGCATCTGTGAAAGCACGAGAGAGGATAGCACGGATATAAGGACACAAGAATCAAGAAGGCAATACCGAGAGAGTCTACAAGTTGAGCAGAAAATAGTGGTCAGAGTGGACCGGTACTACCGGACCTGACAACCGGTAGTACCGCTGGCAAGCGGTAGTACCGGAAAAAGTTCCGGTACTACCGGTTGAGCGGCACACAGGTTGTCAGATCTGATGGGAACGGCCCAAATTGACAATATATACTGCTAAATTGAAGATTCTATGCGGTAACAAGGAATAATATGGCAGTACAACCTTGCAAGTAGTCAATTTCTCCACGGATCTAAGCCAAAACCTAGATCTAATGGGGAAATCAAACAAGAAGAGGAGGGGCGGTTGTACCGGGATCCATGGCAGTGGAAAGGAGTGGGAGCTTGCCCGGAGGCCGAATCCAAGGGGAATCTGGAGGGAGGAGGGCGCGGCAGGGCTCCGGGGCCTTCAAGATCTCCGGTGGCGGCGCAGGTTAGAGTGGGGGACGTGGAAAATAATGAGGCATCGAGGGTGCCTCCCCACGCCCTTATATACTGAACCGTCAACCCAGTAGTACCGTTGTTGAGCGGTACTACCGCTTGAAGCGGTAGTAGTTCTACGACCGTAGTACCGGTTACCGTAGGCCGACACGGGCGGTAGTACTGCCTCGGAGGAGTTTGCCAGAGATGACCTGTAACTTCCAGTGCGGTAATACCGCCTCACATCCGTAGTACCGGTTCCATCTCGAGTCCAAAGCCAGGGATCAAGGATGATTCTTGTGCGGGAAGAGAGAGGGTTTTCATGAGGGAGTACGGAGGCTTGGGTTAAGACAAGTGAGCTGAGAAGCACATGCACTCTAAAACCAAATGGAGGAAACAAATAAATACCAAACTAGAGTGCATGAAACTAAGAAAGACGAAGACACTCCAAATAGATGGCAAATAAGAGTGAAGACCAAATCAACCAAGTGACAAACATGAGTAAGCACATCAAACCTCTCGATTGAGAGGGGGCGGTGGCCTAGGCCACCATATTTGAGTATACTCGGCTTGGCACCACGAAGATATATCTTGGGTCCATTACCGAAACTCATCATTGAGCTCACATATCACAAAATGATATTAAGAGGAATGGTTTTTGTTTAATTTGCGCATAATGGAGGGAGGGATAGTCCAATCAATTAGGACCGCACTCCCCCTATGTCCATGCCTACACCTAAACCAAACATGGGTCGAGTATTAGGTGAGAGTGCAAGATAATCAAGTCAAACTCCTAGAATCTACGATATTTAGTTCATTCCTCAAGTAGCAAAACCTTGCTTCATCAAGTGGCTTCGTGAAGATATCGGCAAGTTGATCTTTGGTTGATACATAGGATAGATCAATATCACCTCTATCAACATGATCTCTAATAAAGTGATGTCGAATCTCAATATGCTTTGTCCTTGTGTGATCCACCGGGTTGTATGCAATCTTGATGGCACTTTCATTGTCACATAGAAGAGGCACTTTGTCACAATGGACACCGTATTCCTTTAAAGTTTGCCTCATCCATAGCAATTGGGTGCATGCACTAGCAGCAGCAACATACTCGGCTTCGGCGGTGGAGAGAGATATACAATTTTGCTTCTTAGAAGACCAACATACCAAGGACCTACCAAGGAATTGGCAAGCCCCGGATGTTGATTTTCTATCATCCTTATCTCCCGCCCAATCCGAGTCCGTGTATCCACAAAGAGCGAATGTTGAGCCTTGAGGGTACCAAAGACCATAAAATGGGGTACGAACTAAATATCGAAAGATTCTCTTGACCGCCATTAAATGGCTTTCCTTAGGAGCCGCTTGATATCTTTCACACACACCTACACTCAACACAATATCGGGTCTAGATGCACAAAGGTAAATCAAAGGACCAATCATAGACCGGTATACCTTTTAATCCACATCTTTACCATTTGGATTTTGTTCTAGATGAGTCTTTGTTGCCATGGGAGTAGGGGCTCCATTCAAATCTTGCATTTTGAATCTCTTGAGCATATCTTGAGTATACTTGGCTTGATTGAAGAATGTTCCTCCTCTAACTTGCTTCATCTCAAAACCAAGGAATACTTTCAACTCCCCCATCAAGGACATCCGAAACCTACTAGTCATAAGCTTTGAGAATTCATCATTAAAAGCTTTGTTAGAAGAGCCAAAGATAATATCATCAACATAGATTTGGCATACAAAAAGCTCCCCATTAACCCTCTTAGTAAAAAGAGTGGGATCGATTTTCCCAACCTCAAAGCCACGGTCAAACAATAACTCTCTAAGGTGCTCATACCACGTGTGTGGGGCTTGCTTGAGCCCATAGAGAGCCTTATCAAGTTTGTAGACATGGTTTGGGAAGTTGGGGTCTTCAAATCCCGGGGGTTGCTTGACATATACCAATTCATTCAAGGTACCATAAAGGAATGCACTTTCTACATCCATTTGTTGAAACTTAAAGTTATGATGTGCCGCATAAGCAAGAAGGATACGAATGGACTCAAGGCGAGCCACGGGTGCATAAGTCTCTCCATAATCAATGCCTTCAATTTGGGAATAACCTTGTGCAACCAATCTAGCCTTGTTCCTTACAATAATCCCATGCTCATCTTGCTTGTTCTTGAATATACACTTTGTTCCAATAACATTGCGGCAATCCTTTGGCTTCTCAACTAACTTCCATACTTTGTTTCTCTCAAAGTTGTTGAGCTCTTTGTGCATAGCTTCTAACCAATCCGAATCTTCAAGTGCTTCCCACACTTTCTTTGGTTCAATCATGGAGATGTGAGCTTGATGTTCACTGAACCTCTTCAATTGTGCTCGTGTGGAAATTCCTTTCCTTAAATCTCCAACAACATTTTGGAGAGTGTGGTCTCTTATTTCCAACATTCTTTCCTTTCTAGCTTCGCGACGAGCGTGGATCTCCTCATTGTTTCTTGGAGGACCCTCTTCATCATTTTGATCCTTGTCTTGACCATCAACTTGACCTTGGTCCTTATTGGATTCATTCTCTATATTGGGAGGCACGGATTGACCTTGGTCTTGATCAAGTGATCTTCTAGCCTCAACTTGAGCACCCCTCAAAAAGGCTTGGATGGATCTTCCTTGGCAAATTGACTTGACTCCACTTGACACCCCATCAGATGGATCAAGTTCCCTTTGACTAGAGTTCACACATTGATCACAATGTTGAGGGTCAACATCTTGTCTTTGGCTTGAGTCAACGTCCTCCTCGGTAGATGGAGCATGTTGAGGTTGTGAAGATGAGGGCTCCACTCGAGTGGAGCATAGTTCTTCTCGATCCGCCATAAGGGGTTCCTCAATGGGGCGGATATAACCCACACCCATTCTTCCTATGGCATCCTGAGTCATTTCAACATCTGCATCACAAGCATCAACACGCCCGCCTTGGGGACCATCATATTCTTCGAAGGTCACACTACAAGATTCTATGACGGCTCCGGAGAGCTTGTCATAGATTCTATAAGTGTGAGATTCGAGACCATAGCCAACAAAAATACCCTCTAATGCTTTTGATTCAAATTTGGACAAACGAACACCTTTGATGAGATAGAAACACTTACAACCGAACACCCGGAAATAATATATGTTGGGCTTGTTACCGGTAAGTATCTCATATGGAGTCTTGTTGATTTTCTTGCGGAGGTAGAGCCGGTTTGAAGCATGGCAAGCGGTGGAGACGGCTTCGGCCCAGAAGTTGTATGGAGATTTAAACTCCACCAACATGGTCCTAGCCATGTCAATAAGAGTCCGGTTCTTCCTTTTGGCCACACCATTTTGTTGAGGGGTGTAAGCGGCGGAATATTGATGCTTAATTCCCTCATCACTAAGGAAGTCATTCAAGGTGTAGTTCTTGAACTCGGTGCCGTTGTCACTTCTTATAATCAACACGGGAACATTGTGTTGCCGTTGAACCAAGTTGATGAAGTCGATAAAAGTCCTTTGAGTTTCACTCTTCAACTTGAAGAAATAAACCCAAGAGTATCTTGAAAAGTCGTCAACAATCACCAAACAATATTTCTTCCCACCAAGGCTTGCATGAGATGGAGGACCAAATAGGTCCACATGAAGAAGTTTCAAGATCTTGTTAGACTTGATTTGGTTCGTGGGCTTATGAGGAGCGTCATGCATCTTCCCTAGAACACATGCCCTGCAAACACGATCTTTGGCAAAGGAAACATTTTCTTTTAGTCCAACAATATGGCCCTCTTTATGGAGAATTTGCAAAGTTCTCATATTGACATGGGCTAGTCGGCGGTGCCATAGCCAGCCCACATCGGCCTTTCCGTATAAGCACATCGGACCTGCAGTGGTGTAACACCCTCAGAATCGACCCTATGCAAGTTTTAGCGAAACCCGCCAAACCTGCATAGAAACGATTCAAAGGTGCCCACCAGGCACTTTCGTGCGGGTGGAAAACGAAGTAATAACATTACACACCAGTCCTCGATGGGACCCACAGAATAGATATATACAACAACGACTCAACGAGTCAAGAATACAGATATAATATACAAAGATCCAAATCATCTTGAAAATGATAGAGCGTCCGACTACGGACAAGATGCAAATGGGGCTAAGAGCCCTAAAGAATAACCAATGGCGTCCATAACCCTGCCTAGGCCAAGCCGGAAGGGTAACCCTGCTAACGACGTCGATCTCAAAACCTGCTTAAACAAAAGGGGTGCCGACAAAGGGCAAAGGAAAAAGAGGAGCGTCGATCTTGAGGCCAAGACAGCGAGGCTAGAATTCGGCGGTCCTCGCCTACATAGGTATGGTGGACTGAAGCGGCAGCGCAACATGCACTAAACAACCTATAGAGACTCGATACAACTGGCGGCTATCAGAGAGGGATAAGAAAGACCTATTCGGAACCATCCTGATGCTACCATCAAACAGACCCATCCTGGTGTTTCCCCCTCGAGACCAAACGAGGAAGTCAACCGAGGAACTCACACAGTTGGCAGTTTTATTTATTCAGTTATCGTTGCAGCAATTACTAATCAAATATAGATAGTCATCCTGATAAGATAAGCAGTGGGCACTTTTATTTAACCATTTCATTGTAGTTGCAACACTTACTAGTCAGATACAATTAGCATGAGATAACCCAAAACCCAGCAGTTGTTGATACTTTTATTTAGCCATTTCGTTGTAGTTGCAATACTTACTAGTCAGGTACAATGGTCGCAATCGACAACCCAAACAAGCAATTGTGGGCAGTTTTATTTAGCCATTCCATTATAGTGAAGCTGATTACTAGTCATTATAAAGTCAAATTTATAGCACTACTTTAGTTATAGTTGTCTATGATCGATATACTGTGCTCCAAGTCGTCCATAACCGCGGACACGGCTTTCAGAAAGTTTTACCCGGCCGGGGTGCACAAATAGCAACACACACTCGATCAACCTCGGAAAAACCAAATCAAAACCCAACGAGGCCTTCACGGCAAAGCAATCACAGGATTCAGAAATATTTCAGGGGGCCACCCCTTGGAGTACACCCGCAACGAAGTTAGCTGACTCCGAGATGGACCCGAGGTTTGGGTGGACGGTTGTGAACGACTGGGAACCCAAAACTGGGCTTGTCGACACCGCGAAAACGTGTCTCGATCCTAAACAGTACAGTGTGCTCCTCGCACAATCGTAATAAAGCAGTAAGGAATGGCATAAGTACAGGATAGTAAATAAAACCTCAAACTAGTTTGTGGCCCCAAGAAATAAGAATGAATCAAGCTCTGGCTCAGGGGGGTCCCATAATCCTCCCGGATGTGGATAGCGCGATAAATCAAGGAACAGGTATCAAGCACTCGGGGTCCTACGGGACACAAGTGGACGGTTAACAACCAAATAACATCTATTGCCCACCGTGCGCTTACTTACTTCAATTTTAGTTGTTAAACAGGAATTAAAGTGAACAATAAGTAAAGCCATGATCATCTCCAACATCAAACATGCGGCATTACTCCAACAACTGTGGCACTTGACAACACGCAACAGCACTTGAGCAAGCGACTACGACGTGCAAGTCCAACTATCTACCAAACAACAGGTAATAGGATGTGTCCAAGGCAATATAGGGCTGCAAGGGATATCACGGATACAGAAACTAGAGCATCGCAACACAGATAACAATAGATCAACAGGAGGGAATAAATACTATAAAATTAAGATAGGTAGAAAGGGGGAGATGCTCGCCTGAAAACATTGCTGAAGGTTCAACCGAAGATCAGGGCGAAGCTCACATCAACTCAACGGCCTTATCCGCGAAGAAGCAAAACACTAGAATAAACACCGGATGCAATATTTAATACTACGGCAAAAGATCGGGCATGATGCCTGAATGATGTATGACATGGCAAAGATGCGATGCAATTAGGTCATATTAAGCGGAACCGGGGTCCCGACAATTAATTAAACGGTTCAAGTTATTTATCTACCCCGCAAATTAAAGGTTGTTTAACAATGCTGAATATATCACCGGTTCGCTACACAAATTTAAATGAGGCCAATACGAGACTAGATTTGCCCGCATATGGGCCCCATATTTAATTATGAAGTGAATCGGCCTAATGCCCCCAAACCACATGACAATATGCATGCAAGTATGACAATTCAATATGCATCAATTTGTTATTACGTTTATAAAATAGGGATCGGGAAAAAGGGGTCACACATTAGGGTTCGGCGAGCTTGGGGATCCGGGGGTGCGGGGTTGGTCTCAGGGTTCAGGGTTCGACGGGATCAGCGGGAGCGGATACAAGGCGGAGAACTTGGCGTGTCGGGACGGAGAGCTTGGTTACAAACGGTCGATCTTGCCGTCGCGAAGATCTTGTCGTGTCCTCGTATCGGGGCGGTCTTGGCGTTCCGGGAAAAGAGTACTTGTCGCACATGTGGTCTTCGGATCCACAGGATCGAGGCGTCGCATTCCGGGAAGGAGATCTTGGGGTTCCGACGACCGTTTTCGTTGTCGGTCTCGAGTGGCGCCGGGTTCGGTGAGGTCTTTCTTCGGGTTCTCGGCGTCCCGTGACGAAGGCCTTGAGGTACCACCTTATTCGCCGGTGGAGAACTTGGGATCGGCACCAAGGTTCGGGTTCGGTCTTGGCGTCCGTGGCGACGATCTTCGGGGTTCAAGTCTCCGAAAGTTTTCGGTAGCTCTTGATGGACCCAGAAGTAGATCTTGACGTCAAACGGCCATCAGGACGATGATCCGGACACTCTGGCGAGACATGAATAGATCACCGACGAGAAGACGTGTAAGGATGTGGCCGTGGTAGCACATATGCCCTGGCGAGAGTTGGCATCGGTCAACAAGACAAGAAGATGCGCCAAAAGCGAGCGCCCTAACTTGGAATTACACATGATCTCAAAAATATGTGGAACCAAGGCAGAGTCTTGAACGGACGGCGACGATGCGCGATGAAAAGGAGGGACTGCAGGGAGGTGGCGGACAGGGCGGGCTCGCGCGGCCTAGGACCCACCAGGGACAGGGCCGGAGGAGGCCGGGCTTGGCAGCGGGGCGCGCAGCCGCAGGTCGCTGCAGGAGTGAGGCGGGGCCCGGTGGCGAGATGTTGCAGAGGCAGGGCGAGGAGCGGGCGGGGGCCCGACGGTGGCCGGAGAGGAGATGTAGGGCGGCCGGAGGAGGACGCAGGGCCGGCCGGCGGCGGCGCCTGGGAAAGAAGGCCGGAGGCGAGGGAGGCGACTGGCGGCGGCGGCGTGCGTCGGGGCAGAGGCGAGGGGCGACGGCGATGGCCGGCAGAGGGGAGGCGTGAGCGGGGCGTCGGTGGGGAGCAGAGAGAGGTGGGGGAGAGAGAGGAGGGAGGATCGGGGAGAGGGACGGGGAGTGGGATCGGGGTGGGGACGGGCCCATGGGGTGGGAGAGGTGGCTGAGGCGGGGTAGGGTTGAGTGGTGGGTGGCGTGTGAGGAGGGAGTGGGCTGTGGGTTGGGGTGGGACCCAGGGAGAGAGAGAGGGGGGTGGGTTTGACCAGGGGGTGGGGCCGAGGTGTAAGGGAGAGGGGTAGGGAGGCTGTGGGTGAGAGAGGGAGTGGAGGAAAAAGAGGGGGGATTGGTGAGGTGGCAGGGTGGGTAGGGATTGGGGGAGAGGGTGAGGTGGCGAGCTGTGAGTGGTGGGTAGATTAGGAGTAGGTAGTTTTAGGAATTCGGGTGGGCTGATTAGATATTTTAGTCTAGGGTTTTCTTTTATTTTAAAATGACTTTTGTATATAGTTTTAGACAAATAAAAGACCGGAACAGACCGATGTTTTAATTTGCAATAAGACGGGGGCTACTTAGAAAACAAAACTAGGCGTTTTCGAAAATAGTTTCAGACAAACAATGCATGATGATGACGATGCAATGCACAAAAACAACGAGATTTTCAAGTAGTGGTTTTGCGGGATGCCACAATTCGACACCACTAACAATGGATCTCGCCCTCGAGATCCGCCTCACGGTACCGGAAGGAAGGTGGCGATCTGCATCTTCTCGCTTCGTGTAGATCCTCGCGACACCACTAACAAGAGGTCGTTGTCCATGATTGTCGAGAGGACACTCCGGGAACAAAAGGTCGAAGGTAAAGGTATCAACAAATAAAGCCACCTCTAGCTTCCGTGGACGGAGTAAAATTGCTGGATCCACTGATTCAATGTACAAGAGCGAATGATAAGAGTAGTCGGATGGTGATCAGTCCATCGCGCACCCAAACCATTACTCTGCACACGAATAGGCGGACTATGCAACCAACTCTCGGAATTCAGATTGAAGATCTCGGCAAACCAGGTTCAGAAACAAAGGAGTGATGCAGACTCTACATCGGATCGGCGTAGATGATGTCGTCGCGTCAGAAACACCGGAAGGCACGAGAAGGAACAAAGAGAAGTCCACCAGACGAAGGACTCCTCGGATAGCATGAAGACCGGATGTAGCAACACCGTTACCAAAGGAGGAAGCGAAACCCTGAAGGTACGACAAAAACCCAACCACGAGAATTCCTGGACTCGAACAAAGATAAGAGAGTAGATTCAAAACACGCGGAGGTGAGAGGAGAATAGCAGAGGGGTAAGGAGTAAAATCAGACCTAATCTGAACTATCAAACCGATTTTGCAAAAATAGTTTTTGACACTCTACTTCGGCCGTTAGCTAGGTTATCCTACAGGCTGGACTTGTGGGGTATCGTAACTTCTGAGCTCTGATACCACTCTGTAACACCCTCAGAATCGACCCTATGCAAGTTTTAGCGAAACCCGCCAAACCTGCATAGAAACGATTCAAAGGTGCCCACCAGGCGCTTTCGTGCGGGTGTAAAACGAAGTAATAACATTACACATCAGTCCTCGATGGGACCCACAGAACAGATATATACAACAGCGACTCAACGAGTCAAGAATACAGATATAATATACAAAGATCCAAATCATCTTGAAAATGATAGAGCGTCATCACGGACAAGATGCAAATGGGGATAAGAGCCACGAAGAATAACCAATGGCGTCCATAACCTGCCCAGCCAAGCCGGAAGGGTAACCCCGCTAACGACGTCGATCTCAAAACCTGCTTAAACAAAAAGGTGCCGACAAGGGCAAAGGAAAAAGAGGAGCGTCGATCTTGAGGCCGATGCAGCGAGGCTAGAATTCGGCGGTCCTCGCCTACATAGGTATGGTGGACTGAAGCGGCAGCGCAGCATGCACTAAACAACCTATAGAGACTCGATACAACTGGCGGCTATCAGAGAGGGATAATAAAGACCTATTCGGAACCATCCTGATGCTACCATCAAACAGACCCATCCTGGTGTTTCCCCCTCGAGACCAAACGAGGAAGTCAACCGAGGAACTCACACAGTTGGCAGTTTTATTTATTCAATTATCGTTGCAGCAATTACTAATCAAATATAGATAGTCATCCTGATAAGATAAGAAGTGGGCACTTTTATTTAACCATTTCATTGTAGTTGCAACACTTACTAGTCAGATACAATTAGCATGAGATAACCCAAAACCCAGCAGTTGTTGATACTTTTATTTAGCCATTCCGTTGTAGTTGCAATACTTACTAGTCAGGTACAATGGTCGCAATCGACAACCCAAACAAGCAATTGTGGGCAGTTTTATTTAGCCATTCCATTATAGTGAAGCTGATTACTAGTCATTATAAAGTCAAATTTATAGCACTACTTTAGTTATAGTTGTCTATGATCGAGATACTGTGCTCCAAGTCGTCCATAACATGCGGACACGGCTTTGAAAAGTTTTACCCGGCCGGGTACAAATAGCAACACACACTCGATCAACCTCGGAAAAACCAAATCAAAACCCAACGAGGCCTTCACGACAAAGCAATCACAGGATTCAGAAATATTTGGGGCCACCCTTGAGTACACCATAGAAGTTAGCTGACTCCGAGACGGACCCGAGGTTTGGGTGGACGGCTGTGAACGACTGGGAACCCAAAACTGGGCTTGTCGACACCGCGAAAACGTGTCCCGATCCTAAACAGTACAGTGTGCTCCTCGCACAATCGTAATAAAGCAGTAAAGCATGGCATAAGTACAGGATAGTAAATAAAACCTCAAACTAGTTTGTGGCCCCAAGAAATAAGAATGAATCAAGCTCTGGCTCAGGGGGGTCCCATAATCCTCCCGGATGTGGATAGCGCGATAAATCAAGGAACAGGTATCAAGCACTCGGGGTCCTACGGGACACAAGTGGACGGTTAACAACCAAATAACATCTATTGCCCACCTGTGCCTCTGCTTACTTACTTCAATTTTAGTTGTTAAACAGGAATTAAAGTGAACAATAAGTAAAGCCATGATCATCTCCAACATCAAACATGCGGCATTACTCCAACAACTGTGGCACTTGACAACACGCAACAGCACTTGAGCAAGCGACTACGACGCGCAAGTCCAACTATCTACCAAACAACAGGTAATAGGATGTGTCCAAGGCAATATAGGGCTGCAAGGGATATCACGGATACGGAAACTAGAGCATCGCAACACAGATAGCAATAGATCAACAGGAGGGAATAAATACTATAAAAGTAAGATAGGTAGAAAGGGGGAGATGCTGCTTTGAAAACATTGCCGAAGGTTCAACCGAAGATCGGGGCGAAGCTCACATCAACTCAACGGCCTTATCCGCGAAGAAGCAAAACACTAGAATAAACACCGGATGCAATATTTAATACTACGGCAAAAGATCGGGCATGATGCCTGAATGATGTATGACATGGCAAAGATGCGATGCAATTAGGTCATATTAAGCGGAACCGGGGTCCCGACAATTAATTAAACGGTTCAAGTTATTTATCTACCCCGCAAATTAAAGGTTGTTTAACAAGGCAGAATATATCACCGGTTCGCTACAAAAATTTAAATGAGGCCAATATGAGACTAGATTTGCCCGCATATGGGCCCCATATTTAATGATGAAGTGAATCGGCCTAATGCCCCCAAACCACATGACAATATGCATGCAAGTATGACAATTCAATATGCATCAATTTGTTATTACGTTTATAAAATAGGGCTCGGGAAAAGGGGTCACACATTAGGGTTCGGCGAGCTTGGGGATCCGGGGGTGCGGGGTTGGTCTCAGGGTTCAGGGTTTGACGGGATCAGCGGAAGCGGATACAAGGCAGAGAACTTGGCATGTCGGGACGGAGAGCTTGGTTACAAACGGTCGATATTGCCGTCGCGAAGATCTTGTCGTGTCCTCGTATCGGGGCGGTCTTGGCGTTCCTGGAAAAGAGTACTTGTCGCACATGTGGTCTTCGGATCCGCAGGATCGAGGCGTCGCATTCCGGGAAGGAGATCTTGGGGTTCCGACGACCGTTGTCGTTGTCGGTCTCGAGTGGCGCCGGGTTCGGTGAGGTCGTTCTTCGGGGTCTCGGCGTCCCGTGACGAAGGCCTTGAGGTACCACCTTATTCGCCGGTGGCGAACTTGGGATCGGCACGAAGGTTCGGGTTCGGTCTTGGCGTCCGTGGCGACGATCTTCGGGGTTCAAGTCTCCGAAAGTTTTCGGTAGCTCTTGATGGACCCAGAAGTAGATCTTGACGTCAAACGGCCATCAGGACGATGATCCGGACACTCTGGCGAGACATGAATAGATCACTGACGAGAAGACGTGTAAGGATGTGGCCGTGGTAGCACATATGCCCTGGCGAGAGTTGGCATCGGTCAACAAGACAAGAAGATGCGCCAAAAGCGAGCGCCCTAACTTGGAATTACACATGATCTCAAAAATATGTGGAACCAAGGCAGAGTCTTGAACGGACGGCGACGATGCGCGATGAAAAGGAGGGACTGCAGGGAGGTGGCGGACAGGGCGGGCTCGCGCGGCCTAGGACCCACCAGGGACAGGGCCGAGGAGGCCGGGCTTGGCGGCGCGCAGTGTCGCTGCAGGCGTGAGGCGGGGCCCGGTGGCGAGATGTTGCAGAGGCAGGGCGAGGAGCGGGCGGGGGCCCGACGGTGGCCGGAGAGGAGATGTAGGGCGGCCGGAGGAGGACGCACGGCGCCGGGCGGCTGGAAGGAAGGCCGGAGGCGATGGCGCGCAAGGCGTCGGGCAGAGGGGCGACACGATGGCAGAGAGGAGGCATGAGCGGGCATCGGTGGGGAAGAGAGAGGGGAAGAGAGGAGGAGGATCGGGAGAGGACGGGAGTGGGAATGGGGTAGGCTGGACGGGGCAGTGGGGTGGGAGAGGTGGCTGAGGCGGTGGGGCCGGGGGAGTGGGTCCAGGCGCGGGGTGGGGGTTGAGTGGTGGGTGGCTTGTGAGGAGGGAGTGGGCTGTGGGTTGGGGTGGGACCCAGGGAGAGAGAGAGAGGGGGGTGGTTTTGACAAGGGGGTGGGGCCGAGGTGTAAGGGAGAGGGGTAGGGAGGCTGTGGGTGAGAGAGGGAGTGGAGGAAAAAGAGGGGGGATTGGTGAGGTGGCAGGGTGGGTAGGGATTGGGGGAGAGGGTAAGGTGGCGAGCTGTGAGTGGTGGGTAGATTAGGACTAGGTAGTTTTAGGAATTCGGGTGGGCTGGTTAGATAGTTTAGTCTAGGGTTTTCTTTTATTTTAAAATGACTTTTGTAAATAGTTTTAGACAAATAAAAGACCGGAACAGACCGATGTTTTAATTTGCAATAAGACGGGGGCTACTTAGAAAACAAAACTAGGCGTTTTCGAAAATAGTTTCAGACAAACAATGCATGATGATGACGATGCAATGCACAAAAACAACGAGATTTTCTAGTAGTGGTTTTGCGGGATGCCACAAGTGGCTTGCCCCGAAAAGTCCACCACATACAAGTCATTTTCGACGTACCCAACGAAAGCTACCTTGAGAGACTTGCTCCACATGAGGACCACAATATCATTATCAATAAAGACGGCAAAGACCATCTTTCCAAGTGCACGGACAGAAAGTAAATTGTAACCAAGGGTTTCAACAAGCATGACGTTCACGAGTGTAATGTCGTGAGCCACCACTACCTTGCCGAAACCCATTACCGTAGATTTTGACTTGTCGGCATATGTGACGGTGATTTGATCTTCATTTGACACCAAGTCCTTGACAATAGACGAGCTTCCGGTCATATGACAAGTGCAGCCACTATCAAGCACCCATTTTGAACCTCCGGAAGCATAGGTCTACAAAAGATCAAGCTAGTTTTTAGGTACCCATTTTTCAATGGGTCCTCTTTTGTTAGCAACAAGGGTCTTGGGAACCCAAATAGACCAAGCAATATAACCATCATACGGACCAACATATTGTGCATACACATCACCATAGTAATCACGCATTAGAACATAGTGAGGGTTAGCACTTCCCGCAAAATCGTCATGAGACATAGTTTTGCCAATTGTGGTCTTACTTCCCACAATGGTCTTGTTGGTCTCTTGTGCGGGCTTGTCCTTCTTCTTCTTGTTCTTCTTCTTTGTTTTGGAGACAAAACCAATGCCCCCTTTATCACCACTACGCATTTGCTTGCTCAAAAGATCATCAATAGACTTGTTACCTTGTGGAAATGTGGTCTTTGCAAGCTACCCCTTCAACCTAGCATTCACTTCAAGGATAGTCGTGCTACTCGATGGAATGAAGTTACTAGGTGAAGGAATATTGGCAAATTGAGTTTGAAGCGTTTCATGGGACTTTGTGAGAGACAAGAGTTCACTCTCCAAGGCTTTGTGGGCCTTGTTAAGCAAGCTAAAGTCCTCGGAAAGTTTTTCATGAACCACACCAAACTCAACCTTGTCCTTTTTAGCTCTTTTGTATTTAGGAATAGCATGATCACGCTCTTTAATGAGTTTGTTAACAATGATGTCATTGGCCTCATCAAGCCCTTCAAGTTTTGACTCAAGGGACAACCTAGTCTCTTTTTCTTCTTCTAGAGCATTGCTTAAAGCTTCTAGTTCAATCATATGTTCATGCCCAAGTTTACATCTAACATCTAGAAGTTCTTGAGTGTGGGAGAGTTGATCTAAGATGTTCCCAAAATGTAGTTTAGCATCACCTTCTAGGTTAGTCATGAACTCATCAAAGGCAATTAATTCCTTTTTAACATCAAGAGACATTTCATCATCAATTTCATCATTATCTAATTGAGTAGAGTGGGATGATGAGGATACCTCCGTTCCTCTTGCCATAAGGCAAGTGACGTCCTTGGAGGAAGAGTTCTCATTTGGAGAGTCGAAGAGTGAGAGTGTCAGAGTAGAGGTGGTGGCTAGAGGAGCCATACCATGTGAGGTTTCTTCTTCTTCCTCATCTTCATCATCGTCATTATCGGAGGAGTATTCTTCATGAGTGATCAAGACAATTTCTCTCGATTTCTTGTTGATGGGGTTCTTTTTGATGAAAGGTTTCTTGTAGGGTGCCTTGAGAGTCTTCTTCAACACAAGCTTCCCACCATTATCTTCTCTCTTATCATAGGGGCAGCTTGCCACAAAGTGGTAGCGGTCACCACAATTGAAGCAAGTTCTCAACCTAGTGGCATTCTCTCTTTTCCCATTTGGATTGCTTCTTCGTTGCATTTCCATCTTGGCCTTGGCGGGATTCTTCCAAAAGTTCTTTGCATAGAAAGCCATATATTGACTATGAGCAATCTTGACATCATCGGGATGGTCCAAGGAGAGGCCTTCATCACTATCATCTTCATCTTCAAAGTTCACAGCTTTGGCCTTTAAAGCAACATTGACCACATTGCTCATACCGAGGGCACGAGCACGGGCATCTTTGGCGTTCTTGGCGGCGACCTTGAAAGCGGCCATCTCTTGCATAACTTCATTTGAGGTCATGAGATGGTAGTTGTGTCTTCCTTGTAAGCTCTTCAAGTCGGTGGGCTCAAAAGGCATGAGTGCACTCACATATTTCCTTTTTATCCATGCATCATCCACATGTGAGGCACCCACATTTCTAAAAGCGGTGGCGGTGGTCTTGAGCCTTCGATACATGTCTTCGTGATCTTCACCTTCTTTCATGTAGAAACCTTCGGCTTCATTGCTTAGAGCATCATATCTGTTCCTCCTCATACTCTCATTTCCAACAAACAACACAGTGAGAGCATCCCAAGCTTCCTTGGCAATGCTAAAGTGCTCAATGTGTGGATAATCCTTTGTTCCCAATCCTTGTTGGATCATATGCAAAGCAGTGGCATTGAGTTGACTATTGACAACCTCTCTTCTTGTCAAGTTGTTTGGATCCCCAATAAAGAGTCCATGCTCGATGATGTTCCATAGTTCAATGCAAGAGCTGCGCACATGAGTTCTCATTAGTGATTGCCATTGAGCAAAAATAGCAGACTCTTCAAGCTTAGGTGGGTCACCTCTATTGTACACATGAGGGTGAGGGATGGGAGGATCGGGAGAGTACCAAGAATCACGGTGCTCGCCCTTCCCCCCATCAGGTCGTGTGGAGGAATTAGCATTGTCTAGTTTATCCCCTACCACCATACCTTCGGGGGATACCGGAGTATTCCCTTTAGGTGCGGGTGGTAGTTCCTCTTGAGGGGATGGGGGTGATGAGCCATCTTTGTCTTTAAGAAGTTGCTCAAGCATCTTCTTGACTTCGTTGACCAAGGAAGAGCTCAATCTTGTTTCCAAGTTTCTGAGATCTTCCATGGTCACCGGAGTTGACTCACTACCACCATCCCCTTCTTGGCTACCCATATTCTCTTAGGCGGTAAAGCCCGAATAAAGAGTCGTGGCTCTGATACCAATTGAAAGGATCGTATGGGCACCTAGAGGGGGGGGGGGTGAATAGGTGCTACTTCAAATTTTCTTCTTTTTCAAATTAAGATTTGACAATAAGGTAAATTCTCTAGATAATGCAACTACGGTGAATTTACCTATATGACAAAAAGCAAGGGCTACCACAACACAAAGTACTAACAAGTAAGTAAGGTGCGGTAAAGGATAGAGGTAACCGAAAAGTGGACGCGGAGACACAAGGATTTGTTTCCCGTAGTTCCTTCCTTTTGAGGGGAAGTACATCTACGTTTGGAGAGGGGGTGGTTTCAAACCACCAACGCCACGAGAGGCCTCCCTTGTTCTCCGATGAATCTCACCCCAAAGGGATCGATTCACCTTCCACTATATCGGCAACCTTCAAGGTGGAAGCCGACACCGTTACAAGTTTGGGGCACACATCCACAACTTAATCGGAGGCTCCCAAATACAAGCAAGCTGTCAAAGCAATCAAAGACAAGCTTGTAAGAACAAAAACAAGAGCTAGGGTTTCCAACAAAACACTAGAGCAAAGGGGGGGCCTCAATGAAATGAGGGGGAAATGAAGATCTCTTTTGGTGAAGTAGTAGATCGGGGACTCCTCCTTCGATTCCCCAAAGATCAAGGACTTTGGGTGGTTGGACGATGAGATCTTGAGGATTTGAGTGGCTCCAATGGACTCCAATGGTGGGCAAAGATTTTAATGAGCTGAGCAATTTGTCCCAAGGTAGGTGGAGGGGTATTTATACCCCTCCACGACATATATGGCCGTTGGAGCATTAAATGACCGGTAGTACCGGTACTCAAGCGGTAGTACCGCTTGCAAGCGGTACTACCGGTCCAGTACCGGACCAAGTACCGGTGGAGACCTTGTTCTTCAGAAATCTTCAGTCTTGGGCGGTACCCCCTTGCGGTACTACCCCCAAGCGGTAGTACCGGACGTAGTAAGCGGTACTACCGGTTCGAGCGGTAGTACCGGTCCCAAGTACCGCTTGGTACTGACCAAAACGGAGAGGGGAGGGTGCTAGTCAGTATGCAGCGGTACCGATGAGCGGTACGACCGCCTCAAGCGGTAGTACCGCTTGTACCAAGCGGTACTACCGGTTGGGCCGGTAGTGCCGCTCCGTGGTACCGGTGGGTACTGACTAGTACTCACCCTTCTCTCTTTTGATCAGTGCCAACCGGTACTGGAACCGGTAGTACCGGTGTCAAGCGGTAGTACCGGTTGCAGGTCTGGTACTACCGGTTGACACAGAAGTTTCTGCAAGGAGAAAAAGCTATGCCATGACTTGTGCCTTCTTTTATTAATCCTGTGATAAACTTAGTATACGGTTAAATCGATAAATGTATTGTTATCAAACATCAAAATCAGAGGGATAGAAAAATGCTCTTTCACCGTGCGTTATTAAGACAGTGTGGCGGGAATCTCCGTTGTCTATTAACATCATGGAATAAGTCGTTGTTTCGATTTCCATGGTTTAAACAATGGCGGAGAATGTCAAGGTGGAAGAGATTTGTGTACTAGTAATAGTGGACTGAGTTTTTGAGGAGATAAAAACATGCTTGGTGATTCATGACTTGACCAATGGTCTCGGCAAGGCAGGTAATCGTCACTGTACGAGTACTGAGTCTTATCTTTCATGGTAAAATCCCAAGTTCTGATCTTAATTGGTTGTTTCTGGCAATGACATGGTAAAAACTTAATATGTTTGATCGAGCGAGGACGGCGCTTATGCATAGTTTTCTTATTGGGTGTATCGCTTTTGGAGAATGTGGACTCATGCATGTGTTGTCTTTGGCTGTGGTTTGTGCTGCAGCCGCAAGAAATTGATTGTTCTATCAGGACTTCTCTTTTTTCTTTTTCCTCCTTTTTGTTTTTGCTAGGCTGCGGATCAAGCCTAGCAAATGTACTTCTAATTTTTTGGATTTAAAGTTTAAGCATGTGGACACAAAAATATACCAATAATTGTGCCACCAAATTAGTATTCCTCTGTCCTAAATTAAGTGATGCAACTTTGTGTAGATATGATGTGCTTCCGTCCAAACTAAATTAGTATATTCCTTAGACAAAATTGTGTTTATTTCGGGACAGAGCGAATATTATTAGTTAATAATGTCTTATATTTTTAATCATATAGTTATTTGGTTTCATAAATATTGTTTTTGTTTTTATTTAAACTTAAGTGAAAGTTTAAATAGTTTGACTCTGGGAGAAAGCTAGAAGTACTCTACAAAAACTTCGCGGACGAAATATGGCTGAAACGTTTTCTTTTTCGAAGTATGTTTTGGAAGGAAACACAATAATAATTCGATTAGACGTCGATCGTAGTTGGCACGACTCCAAATCCACTCCGGAGTCTTAAAGAATCGTCCACCAGACCGGGCGGCAGCTCTAAAGCTAGGTCTCAATATATATAAACTAAGCCTAAAAGCCTCGCCAACTCCTCGCCAACTCGTCGATCTGCATCCAAAACCGCCCGCTCCAATCTGAGATCTCGACAAGCGAGCGCGGGAGGAAACTAATCGAATCGAAACCGGTGAGCCTGAGATTGATACTCAGCGTGCGCAACCGGAGACTAGCAGGCTCTCTGATCTTGATCCTGAGACGAGGCAAACTGTGGAGAAGATGATGTTCGACCAGCGCCAGAAGCAGATGGGTCTCCCGACCAGTGATGACGTGCACAAGGAGGAGATGCTCAAGAAATTCAGGGCTCAGCACCCGGACATGGACTTCTAGATAGCTTGCTCTTGGTTTTGGGAAATTGTTTCTACTTTAGTACTCCCTATGATTCATAATATAAGATGTTTTAAATTTGTGAAAGAAGTATATCTAGACTATTTTTGGTGTGTAGATTCGAAGCGAATATAAGTGAACTTATATACTAAAATAGGTTTAGATACACTTTTTTTCACAAAGCTAAAACATCTTATATATGAAACAAAGGGAATATTACTCAAATTCGTGTCTCTTGCTGTTTACTATTTGGTGAGTTTTTTTGGAAATATATAACTAGAATTTGTTTTCTTGAGATTGTATTGGTACCACTACATATGACAGAGATGTAGTTATTTCTATTACAATAATAATAATATATTGTTCTGCGTGAGAAAAGTAATAAATTCTATGTGATGAACGGATGACCCGCCAGATTTCTGCAGAACGCTATACCTAATGACGCATTCTATGGACCCGGTCCGATAGAAAATTTCCCCCCTAGAGCATATCATTTCATCATGAAAACTAATCGTTGTGGATATATTGAAAAGATATATGGGAACTATGTTTTAATCAAGAAAATTAATTGTTTTAGATATATGGAAGATCTTCACAGCTCGATAATAATAAATTTCCTTGAGATATGGAAGCAATAAGGAAAACTAAATATTTTCCAGCTGTGACATGCGTGGGAAATATTTTGTAATTAAAATATATAAATGCCAATAAATTCTCCCTAGAACTATCTTGTGGTATTTAAGCTCTGGTCCAAGACTAGATGGGTGGCTTGCTTATTTTTACAATCACTCTTGCAACATGCTACATGATGTGCGTCTTTTGGCACTATTACTACTCTTTGTGGCTTCTTCGTCCCAAAGAGTGGATGGAATATGGCGCGTAAGTGCTAAAGTTCATCCTTGATAATATCATGGTAGAAGGGTGTCTACCTACTACTATTGCTGCATTCAAACTATTTATTTGATCTAGGGACATACAATTACTAGTTAGATTATTTCCATCAACTATATGATTTTTATTAGTTATTTATATGTACAATTACTAGGTTGAATCTAATATTAGACATCTCTCTATATGTGTTATTACACAAGGCTAGATTGTGAAATTTTTCTTTAGATCATTTATGTGCGATGCAGAAGATTAATAATTAAAATATCTTCATCGAGACATGAAGAACTAAAATAATTAAAAATATCTTCATTGAGACATGAGTCATCACAAAGATTTTCTCATATCCAACATACGGTGGTATGCCCATCTGGCCATGGCATTATATTTCTTCCCCAAACCGCATCTCTCTCAGTGACAACTCTTCATCATGAGAAACCGGAAAAAATGTGAGGGTAGTTTATCCATCCTGTTATGAAAATGCGAGCATGTTTTGCATACATACCTTTGCAAGTGTTGAAATTATAATATCGACTATGCACCAATAATATTTAATATTGATATTATATTATTTATAAGGATTCAATGATGACTTCATGTCAACTAAGACACAACCCTTGTCAACTGCAGTGTTGTGGATACGGTTCAGCACAGCTCAAATATGCTGGTGCTATGGCGACCTTTGATGTTTATGGTCTTCCAAATTTGGAGAAGGGCAAAGTAGTGGGAGCAAATATTTGGGTCGGTGACTACATAAACTCTATGATGAGAGTTCAAGCTGGATGGGAGGTAAAGTGTGTCTCTATTTTTCCTTTTTATGTTATTAGTAAGCTAACCATATACCTTCTTACAGGTATATCCCAATATTTATGGAGATAGCAAAACACATTTCTACGTATATTGGGTACACCATATTCTATTTGAATTAGTAGACCATTTTATTTTGGTAATGACATGTGTTTAAATAATGTGTTCTTACTATATAATTTTCCATTTGCACGGAAGACCGATGGGAAGGACGAGTGTGCTAACTTGAAGTGTGACGGTTTTGTACCTGTAAATTTTGCTCCTATTACACCTGGCGATGTTCTGGAGACATCTGACGATGGACCAACGAATATTACACTAAAGATATATAAGGTATGATTTCAAAACGTGGTAACTGGATAGACAAAGTTCCGTCTGTTGGAAATGCGCGATAATACGGAGTTAAAACATATTTGTAGTGAATGGCATTACATTGTAAGTGTTTCTTTTTTATACCTTCTCATGTAGATGTTATTTGTTTAATTGACACTTCAGAATAAGGAAGATGGCGATTGGTGGCTATACTTCGGACATGATATCAACAAGCTTATCGCCGTAGGATATTGGCCAAAAAGTCTTCTTCCGAACATGCAAGTCCGTTCTTCCTATGTCGCATGGGGTGGGTGTGTTATGTCCGACAACGGGACGATTGGTCCACCAATGGGCAATGGGCAGTGGCCAAGAAGTGATTCAGCGGCATCTTTTCGTAATGTTCAGCTTGTTGACACGAGTGGTCGAGGCTACGATCCTCTTGGGCATAACCTTTATGCTTTTGAGAGACAAACGTGCTATCAAACTGGTGTATTTCGGTTTGGCATACAAGGCAACATGTTCTACTATGGGGGCCCAGGTGGTTGCACTAACTAGTTAGTTTCATTGTGGATGATAATAAGTCTTTTGTATCTTGTGTCTCGAGAACAACCCAGATGAAATAAGTTATATTATATTACATAGTTCCAGATATGTTCACTTTGTTTGATCTTGTACCCTTGAAATCTGATTATCTTCAAAATGTCTGAACCATAGTCCTCCCGATCAAGCACAGGTTCACGCTGAAGAAGAGTTAGATACATATTCGTGTGGCTAGATGAACAAAGTTATTTGATAAAAGGAATAAATGGATACAGAGGACAAGTATAGCGTGTCTGACAAAATATAGACTCCATGTTTCAGTTCTACAGGATTTCTCCTGCTTTGTCCTCATCCACCGAACTTCAGTCATCAAACAGATGAATAGGTTACCACGGTTCTTTATTTGCTATATATTCCCTGTTTTTTTTTTTGAGATCTCAATATATTCTCTGTTGGAGTACACTGAAGCATAGGAAAAACAAATATGATTTAAAGCGGCACAAAAAATTCAGACTTGATATTGTGCACAGGAAAATTTACAACCAAAGTAGCATTAAAATTTGATTGAGAACACCGGCGGTGCTGAAAGCACGATAAAATTCCAAAAAACCATCACATTTTAGCGGGAAATTCGCAGAACAACCAGTATTCGACGAAATTGCAAAAAACCACCGATTATACGCGAATTGGTTCCAATGTGCACTGATTGTTCGTTTCAGCCTGGTTAACACGATTTCTGACATCGGGCCCCACTGTCGGTCTTGGCGTGTAGCAGTAGGCTTGGACATATCTACTTTGGGCTATTTTGTAAAAAATTGTGGGACCCACTTGTCAAGAATTTCTTTTCTTTTTCATTTTCCCCAAATACTCTCTCTCTCGAGGCCTCCACCTTGGCTCCCTACTCCGCCGCCAGCCACGTCGGCCTCGGGTACCCGCCGTCGTCCATCTCCTTGGCCAAGAACTCCAGCAAGGCATCGACCGCCGTGGCGAGCGCGTCCTCGGCGACCTCGTCCTCTGTCGTGGCGCGTGCCTCGGCCGCCAGCGTGCCTCGGCCACCCGTCCGGCGCGACGGCGTCGGCCTCCTCCACCGATGACGGGGCTCATGGCGTTGGCCTTTCCTCCACCGGCAGCGGCGGCGGGGAGGCGAGGAGGAGGGGCCTCGGGAGCGTGGCCGCCACGGGCTCGTCTGCCTCCCGTCGCCGTCGCCGGCCTCCCTCCGCTGATGGCGGGGCTCGCGGTGTTGGCCGCCCCTCCACCGCGGCGATGGCGGGAGACAGCGGGGAGGGGCCTGAGCGCCTCCCTGCTGAGGGCAGGGGCTCATGGCGTCGGACGCCCTCCACCGGCGGCGGCAGAGAGACGAGGGAGGGGGTCTGGGGAGCGCACGGCCTCCCCTGCATCGGCGTCTGCCTCCCCTCCGTCGGCGTCTGCCTCCCCTCCACCGGCGTCGGCTGCTGCTTGGAGCTTCTAGGGAGGATTCCCAACGAGAGGGAAGAAGGAGCTGACAAGTGGCCCCCACCCCCAAAAAAATTACAAAAAGATCCCTAATAGTTAGTTCTGTCTAATTTTTGACCTTGATTACATGGACACCTTGCCACGTCAGCACCGACAGTGGGGCCCGATGTCAGAAATCGTGTTAACCGGGCTGAATCGAACAATCAGTGCACATTAGAACCAATTCGCGCAAAATCGATGGTTTTTGTAATTTCGCCGAATATTGGTTGTTCTGCAAATTTCCCGTTGAAATGTGGTGGTTTTTTGGAATTTTCTCTGAAAGCACAGAACGGAAAGGTTTGCTGCAGAAGTAACGGTGAAGATGGCAGGTGATGAGTATGTTTCCGCGTATAGAATAGAGAGGGGAGCAGAGTTTCAGTCTGAGAGCAGAGCATGCATACTGTCTGTCTGTCTGTAAAAAGATCTTCAATGACAGGACAGATCGTTCTGAATTAAGTCGCTTTTGTCATTAGAGGCTTGAGACGATCGTACCAGCCATTGGCCAATAAAAATAATCGATTGGTGTTCATTGATGGATTAATTACAACATATGCATGGACAGTTGAGAACAAATATCACAGACGCACACAAGTGACGTACAGGTAGTGCAAATCACACGCTAACAAGGCGGGAGGTAATCACGATTTGTGACCGACCTATCGACGGCGGCGCTGGAGCTCCTGCTGTGGTATGCGCCGGGCGAGCCGGCGGGGGCTTCGTCGTTGACATCCGAGTCGTCATCCTCCTCGAGGATGGGTTCTAGGCATCCCGCGGGAGATGAATCTGGGTACTGCTCCATCGCAGAAAGGTCTAGAGCGCACAAGTGTTTATGGCTGACTTTTGCTAGGCTGATGCGATGGAGACGACATCAGGCGACTGAGGCGAGCTTGCGGTGGCTCTCTCCGATGACATATCTGACCGTCGTCGGCCCTTCCTGCTGACCCGCCGCTCTAGCCCCGGTCCCGGCGAGGAGCTTGCCTAGCCGGGATGTCGGTGGAACCGGAGTCGCTGCGCGGTCGCTGCTGGGCCGATGTGGCGGACGAGGTGGACGCCGCGGCTGCGTTACAGGAGGAGCTGGCCTCGCGGTGCTCGTTGCCGGCCCTCCCAACGCTGGCGGATTTCGTCGACTGGGCAAGGCGGAGCCCGCGGTCGGCCCGGCCTCATCGGCGGCGTCCTCCCCCCTGTGGTTCCCGCTCTGCGCCTCTGCGTGCGCGGCCGAGCGGCGTCCCCGTGGGGCGAGCTTCGTCGTCTGCCGCGGGCGTCGGGGTGTCGCGGAATAGGACTGGTTCGCTGGGGTGCGCGTCTGGCGGGGAGTCCGTCATGGGGGGCGCGGTGGGTGCTCCGACGGCGGGGTCCGGAGCGGCGCCGGCGCCGCCGCGACCTAGGTCTGGCTTGGGGATGGGGGGCGACGCGGAGGTTGCTGCGGGACTCCCTGGGCCTGGGCCTCTCCCGGGTGGGCTGGCGAGTGGGCCCTGCCGCCTGATGGGCCAGCTTTTGCCCTGGCGCAGCCAAGACGTCTGGGCCTACCCACGCCGCCGCCCGATCTGACCAAGGCCGGCCCATGCCGTGGGGCTCACAGCTTCACAAGGGGGACCCCGGCCTCGAGTTAGGGTTTCCGGCGTCGGATGCGGACATTGCTCGCCACGCCGCCTCTGCTCGCCTGGTTGTCCCCCGCCCGCCGCCGCCCCCGCTGTCCCTTTCCTTCGCCGCCGCCGTCATGAAGAGGGGCCGCCTTTCCTCCCCAAGCGAGTCCCTCCTTCTCCGTCATCACCGCCCGCGCAGCGGCAATCTCCTCCGCGCGTGAGCGCAGCGGCGCCACCACCCTGGCGGCTCGCCCGGCGACGCTCCTCCGCCTCCTCCGGGCGGTGGCGGCGGCCTCGGCTCCCCCGCGGCAAGACAGGAGGCATCCTCGGGGCGACGTCGTGGCCGCTTCCCCTCGCTCCTCGCGTCGGGCGTCGCCAATGCGGGGCCGCAGCCCGCCTCGTGGCCGCTTCCCCTCGCTCCTCGCGTCGGGCGTCGCCAATGCGGGCCGCAGCCCGCCTTGGGGCCTCCTGGTCGTCGGCCTCACCTGCGGCCCGCTCTCGGAGGCGGGGGCTTGAAAGGCGGGCGGCGGGCGGTTTGTCGAGGGCGTGGCGGTGATGGCCGTCCTCGGGACCAGAACCATGGCTCCCCTCGATGCGATCTTGGGCAGGGCCGTGTCCGTGGCGCCTCGGCGGTCTTGGAGCCAAGAAAAGGAAGAATAAGCGGAAGAAATCGGGGACGCGGCCGGGGCTGCGGGTGCGGAGGGAGCAGAATGGGCAACCTCGGCACTACTGAAGCTGGCGCTAGGCTCGTTGGCGATCACCGCGAGCCAGGACTAACCTGAGGGGTCGTGCGTGGTCGGGTGGGTGCCTCGCCCGAAGTCTCCGGCCGCAATAAGTGTTTCAACTGTGGTGAGGTGGGCCATTTTCGATCGGATTGCAAGGAACACGAGCACCTTATGCATTTTGTGGTGATCCCTCCGGGTTCGGACTGCCACTGCCGCTCCTCACCATGGCGCACCACCAGAGCTCTTGGGGCATGGCATTGTCCCGGGTTTGGGGTTCTACTGCATTGATCTGGGTGGGATCGAGCTGTCGGTACCCCAGAACCTGGCCGAAGTCCGTGTACTCCCGGACCAGGATCCCACTCTGGAGGTGGAGGTCACTGCAGACACCATCCGCTCGGAGCTAGATTTGCTGGACTCTGACTTCGCGTGGAATGTGAGGGAGACTGCCCCCAGGGTGTTCTCGGTGATCTTTCCTTCGAGGGAGGCGTTGCGGACCCTTTCCTGGAGTCAGACCTCGATCCTGCCGCTTCATAACATCAAGGTGGCCATCCGTGAGTCCTGTGTTCACCCAGACACGACCACCTCCCTGTGTTCGGTTTGGGTGCGTATCCATGGGATCCCGGAGGAAGCTCAAAAGAAGAAGTTCATCATGCTGATTTTCTAGGCGATTGGCAAGTTCGTCTGTCTTGATGAGAGTTCGCTGGGGGGTCAGGGTCCGGTGCGGGTGCTCCTTAAGCATCCGGATCCGTCGAAGCTCGATTGCACACTGCCTACCTTCTACTTCGGGTCCGCGGGTCGGACCCTCACGGTGGAGCTGGAGCGGGACCAGGAGGGGTCCGGCCAGTCCCCAGGTCCCTCGGACCACCGTCGGGCCCCGGACCAGGGTGGGGCTGATGACTCGTCCAGTGAGGAGTCTGGGGATGACCTCGCGCTCGAGCCGGGAGCCCCGTGCCCATGGCGCCCTCCCACCTGCGACCTCGGGGGCCTCCCCGCGCCGCGATGGCGGCTCGGGACCCGGTCCTATCGGCACTCTGCCCCCGTGGACGTGCCTCGGTGCCTCCGCCCGTGCCCTCCAGTTTCTGAGGAGTTGGGCCTGGTCCCCTATGGCTCAAACATGGGTGGGGAGTTCGAGTTCTTGGGTCTCTCGGGGTTTGCGGCCTTAAAGGCCGCGGCCCTAGCCCTGAGCTCCGTGCCTCGTCTAGTGAGGGGTTGGTGGTGGCGCCGCCAACCTCGCCTCGCTCGCCGGGGGTCGTCTGCTACACCCTCTCCCCCGGCTCCCCGGCGGCCTCGCCGCGGGGTTCCCCTGCCGTGGTGCCAGCGACCCCGGCTCCGCCAGTTGGGGAGCCAGTCTCAGTCTTCCCCGACACTCCTGAGGCTGGTTCCAAGCCCCGTACTGCTCGCCGTCCCAGGCCGCCCCCACCTCCTCCCTCCCGCGCCAGTGCTAGGATTGCTGGGGCCAGGACGGTATCTGAGGGGAGGGAGCCGACCATCCTCGAGCAGGCGGTTTCGCGGACCGCGGTCCGTAACCTCGATTCAGGTGCGTCCTCCTCCCTTCCTTCCCCATCTCACTGTCTGTAGTGACCTCGGATCAAGTAAGATCCTAAGTCCCTGTGAATAACATGCTAGTCCCTGGATCAATAGCTAGCACTCACAGTCGATGAAATATCATGTAAAACACAAGTCTTTATTACATGAATCGAGTAATCCAGAGTTTACATTATTACAACAGAAGCGATATAAATACAACTTGGAGTCCCATCAATGCCACAGGCAGGTTGAGTGAAGACCCGCGATCCTAGCGCACCTTTCAACGATCTCAGAAATTCTGCACATGAAACGTGCAGCCAACAAGTTGGGTCAATACTTTGAATGTATTGGCAAATTACACCAAGGAGAGAAAAGATTATCTCTACATGCAAGGCTGGTATAGGCTGTAGAGTTCATTTGCTCAAAGCTAGTTTTCTTAAGTAGAGATAAGAAGAGAGGATTGTCCTACTTTGTAAACATTTGCTTAGATAAAATAAGGTCGAGTGGCACACAAGGATATTACGCACCAAGTGTCCAAACAACCAAACACTTGGATATTACGCACCAAGCGTCACTTGGATATTACACCAAGTTCCCAAATTCCCACCCATTAGCGATATTACGACGCCATGGGGTTTCAAAACTTTGTTTTAGAAAAGAGAGGAAGATCCTTGAGGCTCCGTCCTTCGACGCTCATTGTTGTTACATTACCGTGAACACGGCTGATCGATCAGATTGCAATACTCTCGAGAGTTTGTGCACTTTACCCACAATCCACGACCAAGTCCTTTTACAGACAAGACCATGGCGAGGCTTTCCCTTAGTAGCCCCTCTACCTTCTGGATCCAACCGTGCCAAGAACCTCCAAATGTTGGTACCCAGGTGAGGTTTCCCACTAAGTACTAGGCCAAGACAGAGCCCATAATGTATTGTGGTTGCACTGGAAGCTTCTGAATTCTGAAACATGGCAGACTTCTTTGATTCCTGGGCGGCCGTCCTCCACCAAAATCACACTCGTTGACCCGACAACCATTCCGCCCAGAAGAAAACTTAGTTTTATTTTGAAGTGGATTTGAGAGGAAAAGTTTGCTCTAGAGAGCCTTTATACTTAGAAAATTCTTTGTCTTTCGAACCCCCCAACGGTACTTTGTATATATATAGCATAGCAAGCAATACTTAGCAAAAACAGGGGTAACCTATTAGGATGGGAAATCCTAAGTATAGAGCTACTCATGGCATTCTACAAAATCATCGCACTTGCAAAATAATACTAAGGAAAAATTCTACTAGAACATCCTACACATGCATACTACAGAATTTTAAAGATCACATGCGTAGAATCAAAACTGGGACAAAATTATGAACAAGTGGTGTAACTTGCCTTATGTTGATAATATGGGTGTTGATTGTATTTCTCCGCAGCAATTGCACTCTCCGAACAATCTAATACGAGGACAAGGTAGTTCCAATCAAAACAATTGCAAACATAACAAACACGACAAGGATGATCAAAAACATGCATGATGATTTAACATAACACAATGGTTATAATTAGTTTTATGAACATTAATATATCATATGATGCATGTATGAATTCATTTAATGCAATAGGGTACTTGTGATTAATGATTACTTGCCAATATAAGGGTTTTGATAGTTCTTGTGTAACGCCTGTTCTAACTGTAGAATTAAAATTGTTTCTTGGGTTTACTGGATAGAGGACGTTAATACGAACCAGTAGGCGTTGGATTCACCCTAATCGGAGTTATAGATCTTTTTATATGATTTAAATAGTGTTTAATGGGTTTTAAATGATTCATATAGTTTCTGTTGCCTAAAAATCAAACTAAAATTATATCTGTAATCTCCACGGAATTGTGATTTCAGGGACATATTATTTGTAATTTTCTGAATAGTATTTATTTTCTTACGAATTTATTACTCTAAATAAGCCATTAAACTATTTAAATCTTCACGTCAAAACCTTACAGTAAAATGCCGAACTAATTGCAGATTGATGATCTACATGGAACCAGCTTTCCATCGGTATATCATTTGTATTTTTGTGACAAGCAATTAACTTACTATGAATTTAATGATTTATAAAGGCATTAAAACTAATTAAATTTCTACGGGTTAAATAATCTGTAAAGGCTAGATCCAACCAGATATTATTAAAGTACATTACAGTAGCTTTAAATTGATATATTATTCATATTTTTCGGAGTTACAGATAATTTCTTATGAATTTATTAACCTAAAAGACCATTAAAACTAATTAAATTACTGCAGTAAACACGTACAGTAAAAGTTGGATCTATTCCAATAAGATGATTCTACGTGAAATTATCTTCAATTTGATATATTATACGCAATTTTTGGACATGGTATGAATTTCTAATGAATTTTACAAGTTAGATCTATAATATGCAATTTTAAATCCGAACGGAATATTTCAGGGAATATTCCGCTGACTGGACAGGTTGACTTTGCATGCTGACTGGGACTAGATGTTGACCTTACGTTGACGTGGCGTTGATGAGGAAGATGACCGGGATGGCACGCATCGGTTTGATTGGATCTCGACCGTCTGGATAGGATCCGGTGGCTAGAAGAAGAGATTGACCCGATTTTGGCTCAGAATAGACAAAAAAATAGATCTGTGTTAGAGAGACAAATATGTAGGTCAAATCGAAAAACTCAGAACATGAAAGTTGTGGAGAATCATTATTCCTACCTTCTCACCAAAGGAATTTGGATTTGAACAAGCAATGAAAGTACATCTTGGATTTACACCGTAAGATCTGAAATATTGCGATACGAAATTCTCCGGCTGTGGTGGATAAAAAGAGGTGAGGTTTGTCGGGATTGAAAGATTTCGCCGATCCTACACCTTTCGTGTTTTGACCGAAAGCAAACGGCGAGGTCTAGAGGGGTTAAAAAGCGAAACAAGATTAGAATAGGTAGATTCGGGATTTCGAGAATAGAAACTCGTACAGCCGTGGCTCCACGAGTTTATATGGAGATTTGAGACGTTGTAGAGATAGCCCTTGGAGTAAGGAACAAGTAGAAACAAACGGAAGTCAATTCGGAGTTGTAGATAAAAAGTTATAGCAGTTTGAGTAGAGATAGGTTAGACAAAAACTGTTTCGCACAGTTTTTAAAGCACCTGGACAGTACGTGCGCGCGTGCGTGCGCTCCCGGCTGGCTAGGTAGCTGGGCCGCCGGCCCGTTAGTTTTTTTTTCCTTTTTTTTTCTTTTTCTTTTTCTATTTACTTGTTTTCCTTATATCTTTTGCATACGAACTCCAAATGACATGATTTTTGTTTCTAAATTTTTCTAAAATCGTATAGATTATTGTAGGATCAAAATTATAATCTTTTTTACTAGTTTGGAAGTAGTGGATTTACAAATCCTTGTATATTCCATTTTATTTATATCTTTATGTGTTTGTATTTGTTTCATAACTTTTTCATACTAGTTCCAAATAAGCTCAATTTTGTTTCTAAAATTTTGTAGTATTAATTAGATCTCTTTAGGCTATAACTATCAATAATTTATGCCTTAAGAATAATGGGTTTTATAAAGTCAATTTAATTACCCTTAGGAACATTTGGGCGAATCAACTATAGGATTTAGATACCAGGATTTGGATTCAGTTTGTGAGATCTTTGCATGGATGAAATGCTTATGAATGATTCATGATTTTCATTTTGAAATCTTGCACACCAACTCTACAATCCAAAGTCAATCCATGCCTTTTTGCCTATATGGCTACTTAGGTCTTAGCAAAAGAATATAAGATTTTGAATTCAAGGTTGAGAGGATTTTCTATTGCAAAAAGTTTCTTCTCTTTGAGAATTTTCAACATAGTCAAACAATCAATCAATCTTATTTGTTTATTTCACATTCCAAAATTAGGAGAATTTTGGGATGTGACAGACTACCACCCTTAAAAGAAATCTCGTCCCGAGATTTGGGAAGGCTAGAAAGAAAGAAAGGTTCGGGATCCATTAGGATGCTACCACCCTTAAAATAAAATTTACTAGGTCACTTCTCGAGGATTCACTTAGCTCAGATTGGTTCTCCTTTAGACTTTTATTGGCACAATGTTTCTAGCACATTCTAAACATCATGATTGATAGTTTCTGAGGAATCACTTCTTAAACTAGCAAAAATCTCATGGTGGGTAATTAGGAAACGTTTACTTCACGGTACCCATTAATAATGGTTGAAATTCATCCTTACCGTATATTCCTATGCTTAGCAATGAATGCTTTTATAGAGGTGGAACAATCTACCATTCTAAGGTTTAGGCTCAACGCCGGTTCCTTGCTAAGGCTGAAAGGCACTCAAGATTCGCAAAGCCCACAGTACAAGAGCGAATAATAAGAGTAGTAGGAATGGTGATCAATCCATCCTGCACCCAAATCATTACCCTGTATGAGGATAGGTGACTCACGTCTTCCTAACTCTCGTGCATTCTCACTTGCCTTGAAGAATGTTTCCATGGGCACGAACTAATGCTCTATGTATACTCCCATGTATTCAATCAACAAAGCTACTACTAAAACTAAACTATCGATACTTCAACTTTCAAGGTTGTAATCTACTACATAACATCATGTGCAACACTTCATACTTCCACATCTTTTTTTCTATTAGGTGGAGCATTCCTTACTAAATGCATTGTGTTGTAAAACATTCCACTTAACACATCATTATATCTCCAAGGGTTCAAGATAGGAAAGGATAGATTCTATAGGAAAAGCGACTAAGAAAATAATCCTACCCATAACTATATGAAGCAATCAATGTCACAAATAAGGAAACAATCATAAGAAATTAACACACAAGCAAGCACCTATATAATAACATTACATGTGTATAAACTTAGTAGTATATAACCGCAAAATAGTTTGAAAGCATTGGGAACAATACTAGAGTAAAATAGAGCAACATATAAGCGATAAACGAAATCTATCAAAACGGTACCGCAGACTTCACGAATTTTTTTCTAACCGACCTAAACTCGTCAGGAATTCTAGCCAATTTTTGTTCATGTACTACAGGTAATTATACTCCAGACCCTATTGTTTTTAGATTTTTCTGAATTACCAATAAAATATGAAAAATCGCGCGGTACAACAGGTCAGGCAGAAAACTGCAGCAGTAAAATCATGAATTTCAATCAATTCACACCATTAAACTAATTTTAAAACCACACGAAAGTTCCAGCAACTTTAGAGTTTCAAAACAACAGATCCTAAACAAGGCATCACACGATATGATTCAATACAAACCAGCAAGCAACCTATATTGTCATACCACATAAGTTGGTAAAAACAATATGCTAACATGATAGCGATGATCTCCTAAAGAGATAAAATATGGTGGTCCAGACCTAACCAAACTTGATGAGATGTTTATTTATGTCATACTATTTGTTCTTTTACTTAGCTAACTCTCATATAGGTATCATAAGAATGGACAACTACAATTTGAACAAGAGGTTATAGAAAAGATAGACAAGAAGTATAAGAACATCTAATAAGTATAAAATATGATAGTTCTCCTAATAGAGGTCTTCTATTGCTATTACCATCGTCGTTTTTATCCTTTCCAGCTACATTCACATGTTTTGGACAATTATCGACATAATGCCGAGATTGTGACACCGGAAGCATAGGACTTTGCTTAGATCCTTCCTCCTTTTGGCAAGGACATCCGTCTTGTGGTTCTTCATGCTCTACCTCAACATTTGGAATCCTTGATCGTTTCCTTGAGCCATTTGGGAAAATGGGCATTCCTTTCATATGTCGAGTATTGCGGAGTGATGACTTTGGAGTGTGTCTAGAGTCTTGAATCCATTCCTTGTATTTGTCGTGTCCTCATGAGCTTCATGAGGTCTTGGCGCATTCCGTCTGAATTGTTGATTCAGTTGGTGTACCACCGGGTAGAGGTGCATTGAGCAGGGTTGTGATTGGTCCCTTCGCATAGGAAGAATGTAACTTGAGAGGTGGGACATTCTTTTGATGGGTGCCTTCCTTCACGATGAGGGGCGATCATGATGCTCCTTGGTGATATGCCCTATTTCTCCACAGATCGTGCAAGCTAAAAGTTTGGGACTTCAACTTCTTGGATTTTGGTATACGAGACGAGATTGAAGTAGAACCACTTTAAATTCTTCCTAAGATATCACCCCTTGATGATCATGAATGGTGTGTTGCATTACCCACCAGGTTGGACCGTCGTCCTTTAGGAATTGGGTGGCATAATGAAGCATTCTGTTGACTTCAATGTTGGCGTCCTTCATTCTTTCTTCAACTGGAGCATCCACTTCTTTGCATCGGCGTGGCTCTTACGCTTGGTGGAGTTGAGTTCCTTGTCCTCCTTATTGATATGGTCCATCCGTCGAGTTGACCAAGGTTTAGAGTAGGAGCGAATGGAGTATGGAAGAAGAAGAATAACCCATACAAGAAATCTTGTTTAGAAAACAGGTTTTCATTAGCTAAGGTAATAAACCATACAAGATAGCAAACAATTTGTCGCATCCATATTTAGCGAAATCTTATTCGGGTTTGGTTCCTAATAGGTCACTTGGAATCTTGAGGCTTGAGTCTCCAAAAGTATTCGTGCTCTTGATAGTCTTCATGTTCTTCATAATCTTCAATCTTTGAGTTCTTTAGTTAATAACATTGACTTAAGGCCTTTGAAGTCTTTAATCTCGTAGCAGTCTTGGAACATCTTTCATGGAGGTCTTCAAGTACCAACTTAATCGAAACATTGAGATGATCTTCTTTGAAAAGGTAATCTTGAGAAAAGTTTCTTCTTGAAGTGTGTAGTGGTCATTTTCTAATGTTGAAAAGAAGAGACTTAAGAAATTTTAAAACCCCAAAGGTAGATGATGAGAAGTATGAGAGTTTTTGAAATAACTTAGAAATATTTGTCCTAAGGTTTTTCCATGTCTAGGGTCACGATCTACATCAACTTATGCTCGATACCATCATGGTGACCTCGGATCAAGTAAGATCCTAAGTCCTGTGAATAACATGCTAGTCCACGGATCAATAGCTAGCACTCACGATCGATGAAATATCATGTAAAACACAAGTCTTTATTACATGAATCGAGTAATCCGAGTTTACATTATTACACAGGCGATATAAATACAACTTGAGTCCCATCAATGCCACAGGTTGAGTGAAGACCATGATCCTAGCGCACCTTTCAACGATCTCCGAAATTATGCACATGAAACGTGCAGCCAACAAGTTGGGTCAATACTTTGAATGTATTGGCAAATTACACCAAGGAGAGAAAGATTATCTCTACATGCAAGGCTGGTATAGGCAGAGTTCATTTGCTCAAAGCTAGTTTTCTTAAGTAGATAGAAGAAGAGAGGATTGTCCTACTTTGTAAACATTTGCTTAGATAAAATAAGGTCGAGTGGCACACAAGGATATTACGCACCAAGTGTCCAAACAACCAAACACTTGGATATTACATAGCGTCACTTGGATATTACACACCAAGTTCCCAAATTCCCACCCATTAGCGATATTACGCGCCATGGGGTTTCAAAACTTTGTTTTAGAAAGAGAGAGGAAGATCCTTGAGGCTCCGTCCTTGACGCTCATTGTTGTTACATTACGTGAACACGGTGATCGATCAGTTGCAATACTCTCGAGAGTTGTGCACTTTACCCACAATCCACGACCAAGTCCTTTTCTGAGACAAGACCATGGCGAGGCTTTCCCTTAGTAGCCCCTCTACCTTCCGGATCCAACCGTGCAAGAACCTCCAAATGTTGGTACCGGTGAGGTTTCCCACTAAGTACTAGGCCAAGACAGAGCCCATAATGTATTGTGGTTGCCTTTGAAGCTTCAATTCAAACATGGCGGACTTCTTTGATTCTGGGCGGCCGTCCTCCACCAAAATCACACTCGTTGACCCTACAACCATTCCGCCAGAAGAAAACTTAGTTTTATTTTGAAGTGGATTTGAGAGGAAAAGTTTTCTCTAGAGCCTTTATACTTAGAAAATTCTTTGTCTTCGAACCCCCCAGCGGTACTTTGTATATATATAGCATAGCAAGCAATACTTAGCAAAACAGGGGTAACCTATTAGGATGGGAAATCCTAAGTATAGAGCTACTCATGGCATTCTACAAAATCATCACTTGTAAAATAATACTAAGGAAAAATTCTACTAGAACATCCTACACATGCATACTACAGAATTTTAAAGATCACATGCGTAGAATCAAAACTGGGACAAAATTATGAACAAGTGGTGTAACTTGCCTTATGTTGATAATATGGGTGTTGATTGTATTTCTCCGCAGCAATTGCACTCTCCGAACAATCTAATACGAGGACAAGGTAGTTCCAATCAAAACAATTGCAAACATAACAAACACGACAAGGATGATCAAAAACATGCATGATGATTTAACATAACACAATGGTTATAATTAGTTTTATGAACATTAATATATCATATGATGCATGTATGAATTCATTTAATGCAATAGGGTACTTGTGATTAATGATTACTTGCCAATATAAGGGTTTTGATAGTTCTTGTGTAACGCCTGTTCTAACTGTAGAATTAAAATTGTTTCTTGGGTTTACTGGATAGAGGACGTTAATACGAACCAGTAGGCGTTGGATTCATCCTAATCGGAGTTATAGATCTTTTTATATGATTTAAATAGTGTTTAATGGGTTTTAAATGATTCATATAGTTTCTGTTACCTAAAAATCAAACTAAAATTATATCTGTAATCTCCACGGAATTGTGATTTCACGGACATATTATTTGTAATTTTCTGAATAGTATTTATTTTCTTACGAATTTATTACTCTAAATAAGCCATTAAACTATTTAAATCTTCACGTCAAAACCTTACAGTAAAATGCCGAACTAATTGCAGATTGATGATCTACATGGAACCAGCTTTCCATCGGTATATCATTTGTATTTTTGTGACAAGCAATTAACTTACTATGAATTTAATGATTTATAAAGGCATTAAAACTAATTAAATTTCTACGGGTTAAATAATCTGTAAAGGCTAGATCCAACCAGATATTATTAAAGTACATTACAGTAGCTTTAAATTGATATATTATTCATATTTTTCGGAGTTACAGATAATTTCTTATGAATTTATTAACCTAAAAGACCATTAAAACTAATTAAATTACTGCAGTAACCACGTACAGTAAAAGTTGGATCTATTCCAATAAGATGATTCTACGTGAAATTATCTTCAATTTGATATATTATACGCAATTTTTGGACATGGTATGAATTTCTAATGAATTTTACAAGTTAGATCTATAATATGCAATTTTAAATCGAACGGAATATTTGGGAATATTCACTTTGAACAGTTGACTTTCTTTGTTGGACTAGATGTTGACCTTACGTTGATGGCGTTGATGAGGAAGATGACGGGATGACGACATGGCGCATCGGTTTGATTGGATCTCGGATGCGGATAGGATCCGGTGGTAGAAGAAGAGATTGACGATTTTGGCGTAATGACAAAAAATAGATCTGTATTAGAGAGACAAATATGTAGGTCAAATCGAAAAACTCAGAACATGAAAGTTGTGGAGAATCATTATTCCTACCTTCTCACCAAAGGAATTTGGATTTGAACAAACGAGCGCGAGTACATCTTGGATTTACACCGTAAGATCTGAAATATTGCGATACGAAATTCTCCGGCTGTGGTGGATAAAAAGAGGTGAGGTTTGTCGGGATTGAAAGATTTCGACGATCCCTACAACTTTCGTGTTTTGACCGAAAGCAAACGACGAAGTCTAGATGGGTTAAAAAGCGAAACAAGATTCGGGAATAGGTAGATTCGGGATTTCAAGAATAGAAACTCGTACAGCCGTGGCTCTACGAGTTTATATGGAGATTTGAGACATTGTAGAGATAGCCCTTGGAATAAGGAACAAGTAGAAACAAACGGAAGTCAATTCGGAGTTGTAGATAAAAAGTTATAGCAGTTTGAGTAGAGATAGGTTAGACAAAAACTGTTTCGCAAAGTTTTTAAAGCACATGGACAGTACGTGCGCGCGTGCGTGCGCTCCCGGCTGGCTAGGTAGCTGGGCCGCCGGCCCGTTAGTTTTTTTTTCCTTTTTTTTTCTTTTTCTTTTTCTATTTACTTGTTTTCCTTATATCTTTTGCATACGAACTCCAAATGACATGATTTTTGTTTCTAAATTTTTCTAAAATCGTATAGATTATTGTAGGATCAAAATTATAATATTTTTTACTAGTTTGGAAGTAGTGGATTTACAAATCCTTGTATATTCCATTTTATTTATATCTTTATGTGTTTGTATTTGTTTCATAACTTTTTCATACTAGTTCCAAATGAGCTCAATTTTGTTTCTAAAATTTTGTAGTATTAATTAGATCTCTTTAGGCTATAACTATCAATAATTTATGCCTTAAGAATAATGGGTTTTATAAAGTCAATTTAATTACCCTTAGGAACATTTGGGCGAATCAACTATAGGATTTAGATACCAGGATTTGGATTCAGTTTGTGAGATCTTTGCATGGATGAAATGCTTATGAATGATTCATGATTTTCATTTTGAAATCTTGCACACCAACTCTACAATCCAAAGTCAATCCATGCCTTTTTGCCTATATGGCTACTTAGGTCTTAGCAAAAGAATATAAGATTTTGAATTCAAGGTTGAGAGGATTTTCTATTGCAAAAAGTTTCTTCTCTTTGAGAATTTTCAACATAGTCAAACAATCAATCAATCTTATTTGTTTATTTCACATTCCAAAATTAGGAGAATTTTGGGATGTGACACTGTCCCTCCCCTCCCTCGGGGTCTAGGTTCTCTGTGTTAGCAAATGTCTCCGTTGAACAGCTTGATGCTATCGCTCAAGATTGCGGGGTGGTGTTCCGTGGGGAACATGGCCCCTGGCTAGAGCAGATTGCGGCGCTTAAAGCGAAGGAGACCTATGATGGGCAACCTTGGCGGCCAGCGCTCGAGCGGGCGCGGCGGCAGTGCCCTCTGCAGCGTCGGCTCACAAAGTCGGGGCACTAGGGGGAGTGGCCCTTCTATCCAGGGGAGCGGTGAGGCTCCCTCTGCCGTCCCCCATGTGGGGGGACAGCGAGGGAGGCCTCCTAAACCCGTGTCCAAGTCCTCGACTTATGGTACGGCTCGCTCGGCTCCGCGCAGGGGGCCAAACCCGACGGTGTCCCAATGAGTGAAGAAATATTTGCCTTCATCTGGAACATCCGTGGTTTTGGCCACGATGGGCGCCGCCAACAGCTTCGTGACTACTTGCGGCAGGAGGATGTGGACATTGTGGGCTTGCAGGAGACGATTAGGCAGGACTTCTCGATCCCGGAGTTGCAGGGATTGAGTCGTCATAGTTTAAATGCAGCTTGCTGCCGGCGATTGGTCTCTCCGGAGGGATCCTCCTTGGGGTGAAGGAGGACACCTTCGAAGTTGAGGATATGGACCGGGGGGAGTTCTTTGTGAGTATGTTACTCACCCACAGACGGAGTAACCTCAGTTGGGAGGTTATTATTGTCTATGGCCCCGCGGACCATAGGAGATCCCCTGCTTTCTTGGCAGAATTATCTGCCAAGGTGGAGAGCTGTTCCACCCCTGTGGTCGTGGCCGGGGACTTCAATTTAATTCGATCTCCAGAAGATAAGAGCTCGAATAATATTGATTTTCCTCGGATGCGGCTGTTTAATGATTATATTGCTGACCTTGCCGTCAGAGAGATCGCTCGAGTTGGGGGCGGTTCACGTGGACCAACAACCGGGTTGACCTAGTCCGGAGCGTGCTGGATAGGGTCCTAGTCTCGGTTGATTGGGAGCTTGCCTATCCTCTATGCTCGCTGCGGGCGATTACGAGGATCGGGTCGGACCACTGTCCACTCCTGCTCTCCACTGGAGGGGGGGTCGCCCCCGCGCCTTAATCGGTTCCACTTTGAGAACTTTTGGCTACAACAGCCCGGGTTCGTGGAGATTGTTCAATCCAAATGGGAGGCGGCTGTGGCCTCAGTTCCCCAGGTGCGCTCGGCCATAGACGTCTGGCACTTTTGTGCGATGATGGCTCGCCAGTTCATGCGGGGGTGGGGTGCTAACTTGGGGGCGGACTTGAGACGCAGGAAAGGTGGACTCATATCCGCTCTAGAGGCCCTAGACCGGGTGGCTGATGCCGGGGGCTTATCGGCGGAGGACTGGCTTCAGCGATATGCGCTTGAAGACTCCTTAATGGAGATTTTTCGAGGCGAGGAGACGTTTTGGCGACAGCGGAGTCGACATAACTGGCTCCTTAAGGGGGATGCGAACACGGCTTACTTCCATGCCATTGAAAATGGTCGGCGTAGGAAGTGCTCGATCCCCTGCCTCTGGGTGGAGGGGAATCTTCTGGAGAGTTCCAGAGATATCTCCACCCATATTTATTCCTTCTACAAGGAATTATTCTCGGCTGCACCCCGTTCAGGGGTGGCATTAGCTGAGGACTTCTGGCCAGTTGGGGCCATGGTCTCCGATGATGAAAATGCGGGTCGTACACTCCCATTCCTGCCCGAGGAGGTTCTCCTGGCCATCACGGAGATGAAGCCTAACTCGGCTCCTGGTCCTGATGGCCTCCCGGTTGTCTTCTTCCAGAGGTTCTGGGAGAAGATACAGGGGGCCATTATGCCTATGTTCCAGGAACTCTATGTTGGGACCCTCGTGATGGCTCGGCTGAACTTTGGTGTTATTACCCTGATCCCCAAGATTGTGGGGGCCACGGATATTCGCCAGTTCCGCCCGATCACTGTTATCAATGTGATCCAGCGGATCATTTCCAAAATGTGTCTTGTGAGCTTGCTCCTATTATGGAGCGTCTGACGCATCCATACCAGTTTGCCTTCCTAAAAGGGAGATTTATTCACGACGGGATCCTGGCTCTGCATGAAATTATTCATGAGGTCAAGGTGTGTCGCCAGCAGGGTGTCTTCTTGAAGCTCGACTTTCAGAAGGCCTATGATAGGCTAGACTGGGCCTTCCTCCGCCAAGTCCTCCAGCGTCGTGGGGTGGATGATCGCATGATAGGTTGGATCATGCAGATCGTCATGAGCGGGAACACAACTATAAACATAAATGGAGAGGTGGGTCCCTATTTCAAACCCTCCTGTGGGGTTCGTCAAGGGGACCCAATCTCCCCTATTTTGTTTAATGCTGCAGTTGATGCCCTTGCGGAAATCTTGGAGAAGGCCAAGAATTACGGCCACATCTCAGGTGTGGTTCGGCATCTTATCCCGGGAGGAGGGGTGACCCACCTCCAATATGCGGATGATACCATGATTATGGTGGCGGGCTCGGAGCAGGATATCATTAACCTGAAGTTCCTGCTCCTGTGCTTTGAGGCTATGTCGGGCCTCAAGATCAACTTCGATAAGAGTGAAGTCATGGTGTTGGGGTATTCCGAAGAGGATCAGCAGAGGATCGCGGATAACCTTAATCGCCGTTGGTCTTCCCCTAAACTATTTAGGGATGCGGTGAGGACACGGGATCTTGATTAGGGACTGGAGCCCCTCATGGGTCGGGTTAAGCCGAACCACAGGAAGGTTCACCTCAAGGGAGCAAGACGGTCCTTATCGACTCGTGCCTCTCTAGCCTCCCTATGTACATGATGGGGATGTATCTCCTGCCGGAGGGGGTGCATGCAAACTTTGACAAGGAGCTCTCCCGGTTCTTTTGGATAGCCAATAATGGCCATCAAAAGTATCATATGGTGAAGTGGGCTGATATCTGCACCCCCAAGGAGCTAGGGGGCTTAGGTATCATAGCGTCCCACCACATGAATGTGGCGTTGCTGCTTCGATGGGTGTGGAGGATCCTGAAAGATGATGGAGGCCTCTGGATACAGTTGATTAAGGCGAAATATTTGCGGGGCAGGCCACTGCTGGCTTGTGATCGTCGGGAGGGCTCTCAGTTTTGGAGATCCATCCAGGACATCAAGCCAGCTATCTGGAAAGGGTTGTCTATTTCCAAAGGCGATGGTAGGGATACCCTATTCTGGCTCGACCCATGGCTCAGCCATCTCCCTCTGCGCCATGAGTGTCCCGAGTTATTTGCAATCTGCTCTGACTCTACTATCCTGGTTGGGGAGGCCTTCCACGGTGGGTCGTGGCAGGTGGCTTTTCGGAGGAACCTGGGGGAGGCCGGCAGTGGCGTCTGGGAGGGCTGAGGGACAGTCTTCACTGTCCTGTGGCGATCCCGGACTCCCATGCTTGGCACCTCTCTCCTTCGGGGTTCTTTTCGGTGGGCTCGGCCTACAGGGCCCTATTTAGAGGGCCCGAGAGGCCATGGGTCTCACCTTTGTGGAAGGCCCCCCTGCCTCTGAAGATCAAAATCTTTGTTTGGAAGCTACTACGTGATCGGCTGCCCTAGTGTGTGGAGGTGGCCATGCGGCAAGGGCCTGGTAATGTCCTTTGCCCGTTGTGTGCGGTCCCAGAAACGGGCCTGCACATTTTCTTCTCGTGCCCCGCTGCTCGCTTCCTTTGGAACTTTGTTCACGAGGCCACAGGGCACAGTGGCGACCTCGAGACCTTGGAGAGTTCACGAGGCCCGCAAACCATCTTGGGAGGAGGCGCCTCTTCTGGTTGATGTTTGTGGCAATGACCTGGGTTTTATGGAACATTAGGAACAAGATGGTCATTGAGCGTATTTTTCTTCGCCGGGCTTCTGACTCGGCCTTCACCTTTCTGGCTTTCTTGCAGCAGTGGTACCCGCTGTGTAGACAGCGTGAGAGGGCGCGGCTGGACGAGATGTTGGAGCACCTGATTGCGGCGGCTCGCCGGCTTGCTACTTCGTCCGGCCCCTGAGGGTCCTTCCGGCTGGTGGTTTTTATCTTGTTTCCGCTGTCTGTGTTTGTGTTGGTTGGCTTACGCCAGACTTGGCCATGCTTGGTCCGTCTGTGTGGCCTTGTATGTGACCGTATGTATGTGAACTTCTGTGTGGTGTGGTTGTATGAACTCTTGTATGGATGTTGCTTTATTTATAAAGCTGGGCGTCAGCCTGTTTCGAGGAGGCATCCCGCGGCGGCCCGGCGGAGGCTCAGGCGCTGCAGGCGCAGGACGTGAAGGGTGTCCGTTGGCGCCAAGTATAGCGCGTTGAGCAAAGTTATATGATGAAAGGAATAAATGGATACCGAGGACAAGTATAGCGCGTCTGACAAAATATAGACACCATCATCGGCACTCTTCGTCTGACAAAATATAGACACCACCATAAATGGTATCGGGAGATCGCAAGGCCCCTACGCTTTCTGTCGAGGTGATTTGCCGTGACTCCCGGGCGGCAGCCTCCTTCGCCGATGGGGATGCTAGCTCCGAAACCGTCATCGGCAGGCCTTCGGCCTCTCTAAAGTCTAACCCCTGCTCTTGGTCAGTCGGCCTCTTCCCCTTCTGCTCTCTCGCCAAGGCGCAGCCCTAGGCTTCGGGCTATCGAGGAAAAGAAACATCTCACCATCCTGGACAAGGCCACTCTTCGTAAGAAGTCCAACGTCGACCTTCTCCGGCAGCCCAAGGCCAAGGGTCTGCCTGCGGTCGAGCTGCTCGAGCTCGCGTCCGAGGCCACGTCTCCGCTTCCCCGCGAGGATCTCGTGCAGCTAGCTGCCGCATGCAACATCTCCTCTACCCAGCTAGATGCGGCGCCCGCCTAAGTTTATTATGTTGCTTCATCCTACTAGTCTATTGCTTTGTCTCCGTACGTAGCCTTCTAGTTGGGTCTTGCACGGCCGATTGCGGGGCTTTGCCCGTCCTATTATCTTTGCTCGCTTTGTGTACTGGAACCTGCCCTACGCTCCTTCATGCTGGAGTGTTTCTTTGGCGTCTTCTTAGTTTCTTCATGAATCGTGTCTTTAGCTTTTACTCTTGGAATGTTCGTGGGCTTGGCGTGTTTCAGTCGGTAGACGTTTTCAAAGCAGCATCCTTCCTCCCCTCTACCTTGCGGGCCTTTAATTTTATCCCGTCGTCTGCTGGTGCCGCGGGTGGGATCATCACTGCTTGGAACGGTAACATATTCCTCTGCTCGCTATCCATCGCAAACAACTTTTCCCTTACCTCTGTCTTCGAATCCAGACTTTCCGATCACAAGTTCACCATTACTAACGTCTATGGGCCTTGCGACGCCGACCAGAAACCACTGTTCCTTGATGAGCTTGTTTCCATTGGGTCTTCAATCTCTGGCCCATGGCTGATTTTCGGAGACTTCAATATGATTTTGTCTCCCTCTGATCGGTCCAACAACAACTTCAACTCCATCGAGGAGGACAGGTTTCAACAAACTATTGACTCTCTTTGTGTAATGGAAATCCCGCTGCTTGACAGGCTTTTTACTTGGTCCAATAATCGCTCCGTGCCGACTCTCTGCCGCCTTGACCGAGCCTTCGTCTCGTCGGACTGGAACTTCACATTCCCAAACTCTACGCTTGGCTCTCGCACTAGATCAGTTTCCGACCACGTCCCCATTGCTCTCTCTGTCGCCACGAACGTCGGACTGCGAAAATTTCTCTTCACGACTTAAACTCTATCAAAGCTAAGTACACTGGCGCCAACGGGCAAAAATAAAGGATTGTCTGCTTGGCGATGAAAACTCTGCCTACTTCCACCTGTCCGCTACGGTAAGGCTTCAGAAGAACCAGATTAAGTCTCTTAATGCGAACGGCCTACTTGTCTCCTCCCACGATGCCATGCATGCCATGCTGCATAATTTCTTCAAAAACCTTGTCGGCGTTGCCCAGCCGTCTTCTTTCTCCTTCGATGTCGAGTCGCTTGCGTCTTATTCCTCTCTACCTTCTTCCGCCGCCGAAAGCCTGGTCTCCCCTTTCTCTTCGGACGAGATCAAGTCAGCCCTTTGGGGCATGGACTTTAACTCGAGCCCTGGGCCCGATGGTTTCGGGCCTTCCTTTTATAAATCCAATTGGGACCTGGTTAAATATGACCTGACGCTGCTCCTTAACAATTTTTTGTCTAACGCTGCCGACCTAAGGCGTTTATACAAATCGTACGTTGTGCTACTTCCTAAATGTCCGGGGGCTAACTCCCCTGATCAGTTTAGACCGATCTCCTTGCAAAACTGTTGTGTCAAGGTAGCCTCCAAATGTCTAACCAACCGCCTTCAGCCGCTAATCCCTTCCTTACTTAGCCAGGATCAGACCGGTTTTATCAAAGGTAGATCCATCTCCGAAAACTTCGTGTATGCTGCCGACATTATCCAGTCTTGCTTCAAGCGCAAGCGGTCTGCTTTTATCTTAAAACTAGACTTTCACAAGGCGTTCGACTCTATTAGTTGGGATGCGCTTGATAGGATTATTTTGGCTAAGGGATTGCCACCTGGCTGGTGCCTATGGATCAAAAATCTAAACCTTTCTAGTCAGTCGGCCGTCCTGCTTAACGGTAAGCTGGGTAGATGGATTCAATGTCGTCGGGGGCTTCGTCAGGGTGACCCCCTATCGTCGCTGACATCCTTCGTTTGCTGATCATCCAAGCGTCGGCTGATGGGCTTCTTCTGCACCCTTTGGTTGACCAACTTCCCTGTCCTATTCTTCAATACGCGGATGACACAATTATTATCCTTCGGGCTACCCCGGATTGCATTGACAACATTCTTGTGCTGTTGGATGCTTTTTCTCAGGCCACAGGCCTAAAAATCAATTATCACAAGAGTACCTTTGCCCCCATCCATGTGGATTGTACGTTGGCCGAGTGCATGGCTGCACAGCTTGGCTTCCCTGTCGCTTCCTTTCCCCAAACCTACCTTGGGTTACCCCTTTCAACGCACAAGTTGAGAATCTCTGCTTTCCGTCCTTACATTGATAAGATGCGCAGTAGGCTTCCCGGTTGGGTAGGGAAGGCAATCCCCATCAGCGGCCGCACGATTCTGGTGAAAGCCTCCCTTAGGTCCATGGCCTCTCACCTTTTATCGGCTATCTTTGTCCCTGCCGGCACTATTGCCGAATTCGACAAAATCTGTAGGGCCTTCTTCTGGGTGGGTGACTCGCAGGTCAACGGTGGGCAGTGCAAAGTGGCTTGGGATGAGATTTGTGCCCCGGTGGCGAAAGGTGGGCTGGGCTTCCGCTGCCTTAGAACTCACTGTAGGGGTTCGTAGCATGGAAAACAAAAATTAGACACACCAATTAGAAGGCTCTAAACCAATTAGAAGGCTATTAGTGGTCTAGTAATTAGACACACCAATTAGAAGGCTCTAAACCAATTAGAAGGCTCTAAACCGCTGGCTAAAGCAATTAGAAGCTCTAAACCAAAACGGCTCTAAACCGGAGATCTAGAGTAGAAAGTTATGTGTCTCTAGGAGGAGCCCTGCCCCTCCTTATATGGGAGGGGGTCCTTGGCGCGCCAGGGAGGGAGGGAGTCCCTCCCCAACTCGGACCAGGGCTTGGGCGCCGGCCTGGAGGAGTCCAACTCCTCCTCCAGGTTGGTTCCAACTCCTCTTGCTTGTTTCCCACAGTTTCTTGTTTTGGCAGTTTGACTTTCAAACTGGACATTTGACTTTTCTGTTTTAGGATTCAATTTAATCCTTTATTTGGGACAGAAAGAACACTTAGTACATGATGCACCCATTCAATGAGCAATGACACATCCATGTACCCTTCCCCAGTCTTAGGACAATCCGAACCTTCTAGAACATTCCCGATGAAAACACGGAATCATTCCCGAACTCCAAACGGACTTTCCTTATATGAATCTTATTCTCCGACCATTCCGGATCACCTCGTGATATCCGGATCCCATCCGAGACTCAACAACATTCGGTCTCTTTCTCATAATACCATAACTACTCAAACAACGTCGAATCCTTAAGTGTGTCTCCCTACGGTTCGTGAATTATGCGACATGATCGAGACACTTCTCTAACAATAACCAATAGAGGAATCTGGAAATTCATATGGCTCCCACATATTTCTACGATTACTTTGCGATCGAATGAACCACTTACATACGATACCAATTTCCCTTTGTCTCACGATATGTTACTTATCCGAGGTTATGATCGTCGGTATCTCTGCATACCTAGTTCAACCTCATTACTGATAAGTACTCTTTTCTCGTTCCCGTGATATGTGATCCCTTGTGACCAAGTCACATGCTTGCAAGCTAATTGGATGACATTCCACCGAGAGGGCCCAGAGTATATCTATCCGTCATGTGGATGGACAAATCCCACTCTTGATCCATGTGTTTCAACCAATACTTTCCGAACACTTAATGCCACTTTTCTAGCCACCCGATTCACGGTGTGGTGTTTGATGTCATCAAAGCATCCATCCGAAAGGTGATATGCATGATCTCATGGTCGAAGGAATTAGGTTACTATGTATCAGAAAGCATATAGCAATTGAACTATTGAAATGACTTGATCTTTATGCTACGCTTATCTATAGGAGTATGTCCATCACATCATTCTCCTAATGATATGATCCTGTTGTTAATAACATCTCTATGTTCATGATCAGGAAACCATGATCATATATTAACCAACAAGCTAGTTTAACAAGAGGCTTTACTAGGGACTCTTATTTTAGTTTACAAATCACACAAGTATTAATGTTTCCGGTTAATACAATTATAGCATGGTATGTAAACATTTATCATAAGTGTGAAGATATGATAATAACCACTTTATTATTGCCTCTTGGGCATATCTCCAACAGTCTCCCACTTGCACCAGAGTCAATAATCTAGTTTCAAACCTTTGTGTATTCAACACCTATGGCTTTCGGTGTTGTATGTACACGATTGCTAGTGGTCAATCGATCTCCGGATCCGACACTTCAGTGTCCGTGTAATTGCATGTCTTTGCGTCTCGCATCACTCATTCTCTAATGAGATGGCTTTGTATAAATTTGGTCTTCGGTGTGACCTTTAGTTCTTTGGGGTTAAAACATGTTGATAATATTGTCGCACAATATATCTTCATAGTATTATCCCAGTGAACTACACCTAGTTTGATAACAAACTACTTGACACAAATGCCCTCTTTTCTTGCTAAAATAGCAGTTATATACTTGGCCTTTTGTTGTAGTATCTGTCACAATGTCTTAACTTTGGAACTCATCCAAATCCATTATGGAACTCACCTTCCATTATATTGTGCCACCCTTAGTTTAGATTGAGATAAACTTAATTTGTACTTTGTGACAAAACTAGTATCAATGTAGTACTTTTACAATGAACTAACCATCTATTTGTCACTTCTACAAATATTATACTCTTAGTTCTTCCAAAAGATCATAAGAATATCCTTACTATTGTCCAATGATCATCTTATGAATCATTCTGGTATATGCTCACAACATTTAGAGCATAGGACATATCTGGATTTGTACATATCACAGTATGATTGATATAAATACTCTTTGTGATTTCATACATCAAGTATCAATCTATACTTGATTATTTGTTTCACTTTACCAAATGTCAATACACTTGAATATATCATCAATATTGAATTTATTCAATCCTTTCGTCGACAAGAACCTCTCTTGTAGTTTCTATATTGAACTCATTCAATATCTTGTCTATGTACTACAGCACAACCATATTAGCGCCTATTGATGCCAAATATTTAGGTTTTGCCTAAGTCTTTCATCGGGATGAAATTCTTAATATGTGTTAATAAAAGATACATTATTTCCAATCAACAATATGTCTTCCACATAATGTATTAGAAACATGTCTTAGCGCCCCACTTAATTTCTTGCAAATGCAAGCATATTCATTGTCTCGATGAAATTAAACTCTTTAACAGTTTCATCATAGTGAAGATTCCAACTCATGATGCTCACTTCAACCATTGAAGTTTGCATATGCTTTTAGCATCCTTTGAATTAACAAAACCCTATGGACCGTGTTATGCACATGTCCTAGGTAACGATTCTATTAGAAGAACTTGTTTTGTTTATTCAACTACCATATAACAAATTATATGTAGTGGTTGCTACATTAATCCGTCTAGACTAAATATCACTATGAAAGATCAAATCTTGTCATAGTCAACCTTTGAACATTTTGTGAACTCTTTCCCAACATGTCGACTATTTCATAGATGTGAAACATCCATGTCTATTTCTTTATAGATCCGAACACAACTATAAGGTCTTACACCTTTCTCGAGGGTCCTTCAAGTTCAAAACTTGATTTTCTCGTATGGAACTATCACGGATTTTATGGCTTCAAGCCATTTTACGAGTCGGGCCCATCATCGCTTCTTTGCATGTAGTCGGTTCATTATTCTCAAATAATGATTCAACCCTCAAATCTTGGTATTTGATTGTTTACCCGACCTACTTGTTTCCATAGGAACTTTAGATCTCCGTGACCACAACCTTTTGAGGCATCGTGAGCCATGAGCATTGTGCCTCAAACACTTTTCTGCGCGCAACTCTGCACATATAGCTAAGGTTCTTTTAACCTTATCAAAGTTCTATTGTCCTCCCACTTAACTTTTCACGAAAAAATTCCTTCTCAAAGAAACTTGACGTTTTAAGTGACAAACACTTTTGTCTCTGGTGTTATGGAGGAATACTTAACAGTTATTCGAAATAGCATACAAAGACAGGTTTATCCGACTTTAGTTGCAAAACATCTTTCTTATGCAAAGCATACCAATGTTTAAGAAATGACGACTTGGGTTTTATCCCAAACCATAACTTTATATGGTGTCATTTCAACGGATTATGACGGAGCTCTTTTCAGTGGAAAAACGGTAATCTCTAAAGCTTTTAATCTTTAAAATATAATGGCAGTTTTTATGAATTATACCTTTGATCTTACCATGTCAAACAAGGTTTAATTACATACCTCGAACGCCCCATACCCTTATGGTGTTTCGGGAAATGCAAATCCACGGAACGATTCCTTTAATCTTAGGTATTATGCTAAACTTGTAACTCAAATATCTTCCTTTATGATCTTATCATAAACTATTTATATTCTTGTTACAATGATTTTGCACTTCATCTTGAAAGTCCTTGAACTTTTCAAATGTTTCACACTTCATCCTTATTAAGTAAATATTCATATATTCACTTAAATTTTCGGAGAAAGCATACGAAGTTGAAATCCATCGCTCTTGACTACACATAATGGACTTCGTACAACAATATGTACAAGCTAGTCTTTCGTTCCCTTTTGGCCTATGAACGAAGTTTTAATTATCTCTAGGAAAGTTTCACAAGCGTCATTTGATCAAAATCAAAAGACTCCAAAATTCCATACATATGGAGTTTCTTCATGTTTTCTTTCCAATATAATTTAAACGCGATGTCACTTCCTAAGTGATCTTTCAATCAATTTGTCTTTCGACATTTTTAGCATTAGCTTTATGGATGTGATTTTTCCAACGAGATTTGTGAATCATCCATCTTTTATGGATTACGGCAATTATTTGAACAACCCTTTTGTTCTCATAACACCTGATAAAACAAATCTTGAAGGCAAGCTTTGATGTTTAACGAGCAACATAATAACACTTTATTTGTTTTCGATGAACATCATCACATATTCTTTTGCTAATTACTTAGGCCACTATAGTTCATGAATTCTGTTGTTTTGTATGACGATTCATACCAACAAATTCAGTATCAAATACTTAAGAACCACACTGTTTAATAAGCAAAGAATATAGCCATAACATGTATATCATCTATATACTTAAACTGAACAATTCTAGTCTTTTCTTTTCTGCCATATATTTATGAGATTCTCTTTCGATTTCCTTTTACATTTGAAAGAATCTATCAACATCAACAGTGGAGTCATACATATGACACATAGTCCAAAGCGTGTATAGTTAAATACCAATGTCTTTGGACTTGCACTTTGAAGTAGATTACCATCATCAAATGTTTGGTGTTCTTTCAAATTCCTTTCTCTAGTAATCTCTTGGTGTAGTAAACATTTTACCTACATCAAATATTCACCCTTATCATGGATTTGTCCATGATCAAGTTACTAGCTTGTAACGGTGAATCATGAGTATAATGTTGTTCTCCAAAACCTTTTGGAGGATTAGGACAACTAGTGTCTCCAACCTTTTGCAAATTCTCATCAAATATGAGAACATGACTTTTGTCATATTATACTCTATCATGTTGTAACCAAAACTTCGTTTCAGATATCACAATATCTTCCACACATCATGGTTTCTGAAACAACTCTTTCAGATCCTAGATAACCTTGATATTAAGACAATCCTTTGAATATCAAGAATCATGGAGACAAACATGATACTTATATACTAACATTGGAATTGTTACTCTTGTTTCAATACCAATTATTAAACTTCATGGAGTAACCAGAACTTACTGAAAGTTTGCAATAGGACTTTTAAACTTTAGATTAACACTTCAAAACAATACGATACCAGTTCGTAAAGTAACTAACCAGAATTCTATAGCTCTATCATCTCAATTATAACTAAGCGCAAGGTGGTAAACGGATGCCAATGACTACAACAACTATGCAAATTCACTTTGATTTAGTTTATGATAAATTGAGTTCTAATTAATAATTAAATTAATATAGGTGAACTCCCACTCAAAACAATATCCCTCACATTGTTTTAGTGATCACACGAACCAAATCCACCACATCAAAACCGATCATCACGAGAGTTGATATAGCTTCAATGGCGAACAATCGACATGCTCATCATATCTACTATATGACTCATGCTCTACCTTTCGGTAATCCGTGTTCCTGAGGCCATGTCTGTACATGCTAGGCTCGTCAAGATCAAACCTTAGTTTCTGCATGAGCAAATCTGGCTTGCTCACGTTGTATACACTTGCATAATCTAGCACACCCGATCATCACGTGGTGTTTCGAAACAACAAGCTTTAGCAACGGTGCTAACTAAGGGTGAACACTTTATGATTTGAAATTCATGTGCATGAGGGATCATCTTATAATGCTACCGTCGTCTACTAAGCAATACAAGATGCATAAAGGATTAACATCACATGCAATTCATAATATGTGATATGATATGGCCTTTTCTTCTTTGTGCTTCCGATCTCCATCTTCTAGCACGAACATGATCTCCATCATCACCGGCATTGCATCAAGGTCAATGACGCTACTCCATGGTTGTCGTCCACCGGCTTCAACTATTACAACTACTTTGAATAGACACGCGGGTCTTAACATAAATTAAAGACAACCATATGGCTCCTGCCGGTTGTCGACTTACAATAAGGAACATTGCATACATCAAATACAATCACAATCATGGCCATATCACATCACTGCACACCCCTGCAAAACAAAGTTAGACGCTTCTACTTTCTTTGCATATTTTACGTGGTTTGGGGCTTTCAATAAGTGTCGTTCTAACTTACGAACAAGAACCACAACATTGATACTAGTATTGTCAATCACCCGTTGTAAATTGGATCTTAACTATGCTAGGAGAAACATGCACCCGCAAAGCCACTTATGCAATACAAGTTACATGTCAAGCGTGGAGCAAGTCTCATGAACGATGTCATGTAAGGTTAGCCCGGGCCGCTTCATCCCAACATACCGCAAGATACAAAGTACACAAGAAGCAATCGACAATAAAAGCATCAACGCCCACAATGACCATTGTGTTCTACTCGTCAACAGATCTACATATAGACACGGCTCGATACCACTAGGGGTTCGTAGCATGGAAAACAAAAATTTTCTATCGCATACAAACAAACAAGCCAAGATCTATCTACTAGATTGTAGCAACGAGTCGATAGAGGAACTCACCCTCGAAGATTCCAAAGCGGTTAACGAGAGCGATTCTCGTGGGTGATGTAGTCGACACTTCCGATCTCAAGATCGCGTAGACGATCCTTCCGGCCACGTTCGGCGGCGCTCCCTTGATCGGTCACACGCGTTCGATTGACGAAGACCTTCCTCTCCCTTGTTCCAGAAAGCGGAGGATGTAGTACTCTCCTCGCGATTCCGGTAGCACAACGGCGTGGTACCGGAAGTAGAGGGGAGATCCCGCAGGGCTTCGCCTTAAGCCGGTGCGAGTATGGTGGAGCTTATGAGAGAGGCTATTAGTGGTCTAGTAATTAGACACACCAATTAGAAGGCTCTAAACCAATTAGAAGGCTCTAAACCGCTGGCTAAAGCAATTAGAAGCTCTAAACCAAAACGGCTCTAAACCGAGATCTAGAGTAGAAAGTTATGTGTCTCTAGGAGGAGCCCCGCCTCCTTATATGGGAGGGGTCCTTGGCGCCAGGAGGGAGGGAGTCCTCCCCAACTCGGACCAGGGCTTGGGCGCCCGGAGGAGTCCAACTCCTCCTCCGGGTTGGTTCCAACTCCTCTTGCTTGTTTCCCACAGTTTCTTGTTTTGGCGTTTGACTTTCAAACTGGACATTTGACTTTTCTGTTTTAGGATTCAATTTAATCCTTTATTTGGGACAGCAAGAACACTTAGTACATGATGCAATCATTCAATGAGCAATGACACATTCATGTACCCTTCCCCGAGTCTTGGACAATCCGAACCTTCTAGAACATTCCCGATGAAAACACGAATCATTCCCGAACTCCAAACGGGACTTTCCTTATATGAATCTTATTCTCCGGACCATTCCGGATCACCTCGTGATATCCGGATCCCATCCGAGACTCGAACAACATTCGGTCTCTTTCTCATAATACCATAACTACTCAAACAACGTCGAATCCTTAAGTGTGTCTCCTACGGTTCGTGAATTATGCGACATGATCGAGACACTTCTCCGAACAATAACCAATAGAGGAATCTGAAATTCATATGGCTCCCACATATTTCTACGATTACTTTGCGATCGAATGAACCACTTACATACGATACCAATTTCCCTTTGTCTCACGATATGTTACTTATCCGAGGTTATGATCGTCGGTATCTCGCATACCTAGTTCAACCTCGTTACCGATAAGTACTCTTTTCTCGTTCCGTGATATGTGATCCCTTGTGACCAAGTCACATGCTTGCAAGCTAATTGGATGACATTCCACCGAGAGGCCCAGTATATCTATCCGTCATGTGGATGGACAAATCCCACTCTTGATCCATGTGTTTCAACCAATACTTTCCGAACACTCAATGCCACTTTTATAGCCACCCTGTCACGGTGTGGTGTTTGATGACATCAAAGCATCCATCCGGTAAAGGTGATATGCATGATCTCATGGTCGAAGGAATTAGGTTACTATGTATCAGAAAGCATATAGCAATTGAACTATTGAAATGACTTGATCTTTATGCTACGCTTATCTATAGGAGTATGTCCATCACATCATTCTCCTAATGATATGATCCTGTTGTTAATAACATCTCTATGTTCATGATCAGGAAACCATGATCATATATTAACCAACAAGCTAGTTTAACAAGAGGCTTTACTAGGGACTCTTATTTTAGTTTACAAATCACACAAGTATTAATGTTTCCGGTTAATACAATTATAGCATGGTATGTAAACATTTATCATAAGTGTGAAGATATGATAATAACCACTTTATTATTGCCTCTTGGGCATATCTCCAACACTCACAACCAGGCTCTGCTTATGAAGTTTCTCTCCAAAATTCACTCTAATGACTCCTCTCCTTGGGCGGTTTGGTTGCGCGCTCGTTATGGTTGGTCAGATAATCGTGACCTTGGCGACCCTAATAAGCTTGACTCCGTTGTTTGGAAGGATTTGCTTTCCTGTTTGCCCAGCTTTCGTAATATCACTAGATCATCAGTTCGCTCGGGATCATCCACATCATTCTGGCATGATCTTTGGTTAGACAATCAAACTCTAGAAAACCGCTTCCCATCCCTCTACTCGCACATCAGAAATAAGAACAGTTCGGTTGCCGATGCGTGTCCTTCGTCCGCGTTGAACGTATCTCTTCAACCTCGCCTGTCTTACGCTGCGTCCTTGGTGTTGGCCCAGACCCGACAGTACTTTCGCCGGGACGTTACACGCCGAGTACTTTTTAACGAGAAACTGGTTCGTGTAAACCTCTCGATTGATTTGCCAATGGCCGATACTTTTGGCCAGAGCTAAACAATCAACTAAGCTAGCCTCACGTGGCACCTAACCCATGTACAAGTCTAGCAAGCTGGTTGATTGAACGATCAGCTAGCTACACGCGCTGCAGGTAATCGGCGGATTGCTAGAGACGCGTCTCGCGCCTTGTCTTTCTTTATTTCTCACAATCGCACAGTTTGATTAAGGGGCATAGGCGTGTATATGTAGTAGTTCTAGTGTAGCTATTCTAGTAGGATTAGGACATCTAATTCCTACTCTATTCGGCTACCCGTGTCTACTCGGATACGTACCCTTATTACGACGTACTTATTCCTAACAATCACCCCCTAAGCACGACGTACTCTCTTCGTCTTCGACCAGGGTCCCAAATGCGTCGGTTGCTCCTCGCCGACGTCTTCTGTGGCATCCCGCAAAAACCACTACTAAAAAATCGCGTTGAATTTGTGCATTGCATCGTCATCATCATGCATTGTTTGCTTAAAACTATTTTCGCAAAGCCCGGTTTGTTTTCTAAACGCCCCGTCTCTTATTCAAACGCCAAACCGGGTTCTCGGAATATTTTGTTTTGGCCGCTATCGGTTTGCAAACGGCCCGTTAAAACAAATAAAAAGTTTAATTGTTTTTAGCAGGGGCAGTCGAACGGGCCAACCCGACCCGAACGACCACCCCATTTTCTAATCGGTCCACCAGACAATCCTAAAGCTACCAGTTAATATACCCAGCCCTCCTCTCCACATCATCCCACCCAATCAGTGTGTGCCACCTCACCCTCTTCCCTCACCCCCTCCAATCAGACGCTGACACATCACCCCCCACTCCTCTCTCTCTCACCTCACTCCTCACACCCACACACACAACACCACGCACGCCACCTCCCAACACCGGATCCCCCACCCCGCTGACCCCACGCCTGGCCCACCCCCTGGCGCGCCCCACCTCCCTCCTCCTCCCCGCATGCGACCACCTCCGGGAACCGTCCCCAACCTCCTCCCCTCCTCACCACGCTCCAGCGATCGCTCGCCGCCGCCAAGCGCTCTACCTCGCGTCGCCGTCGCCGCTTCCCACCATCTCCGGCCGCTTCCCCTGGCGCCCACCTTGACGCCGCCCGAGCACCGCGCCCGGCCCGTGTCCGCCTGGCGCCGCCTCTCTCCGACCTCGGCCTCGCGTCGCCTTCCGTCCGTCCTCGGCCGTCGCTCCAACCTCGCCGGAACCGCCGCCGCCGGACCTCCCCGTCCTCCAGCGGCGAGCTGCCCGCCGCGACCGCCTCCCGACCGGCTCCACCGCCGCCGCGAGTCGCCCTCTCCTCCAGCGGCGCCTGCCCGCCGCGACCCCGAGCCTCGCGTCCCGGCCTCCGACCTCCGCGGACCTCCCGGCCAACGCCGCCCGGCGCCACCGCCACTCCGCCCGCCCCGCTGCGGCCTCCGCCCAGCCCGTCCGCCGCCTGACCGGCTCAGCCCAGCCTCGCCGCCTGCAGCCCGCCGTCCGCCTCCGCGAGCACCGCGCCCTTCCAGCTTCGTCGCCTCCTCCGTCTGCCGGAGCCGCCGCCTCGTCGGTTGCCTTCTCGTCCGCCCCCTCGCCTTCCTGTCCGCGCTGGCACGGACCTGCCATGGATCCGCCCCGTCGTCGCCGATGTCAACCGCCTCCACCCGTGCAGGTCCCTGTGTAGTACAAGTGGTGCTAAGTGCTGGGTGTGGTGACGACAAGTTCGACACCGGTAATCGGACCCCGCAAACCCCAAGTTCCCCCTCGCCAAGATCTTCATCGGACCCAGAGAACCCCCGGGCGACGAGCTCTTTTATCTGGACCCGAAGACAATTGTGCGACAGGCGCTTCCCCGAGGATGCGAAGTCGAGAACCCGACGCCAAGATCGCCCCGAAGGCCGAACCCCCGTGGACCGACATGCTCTTCTTCACGGATATGACAAGCACTCCGCCCGGACACCAAGTTCTTCACCCCGAAGCCAAGACCGACCCGACTTGGGGACCCGACAAGACCTTCGCGATGACGAGAACGACACCGACCCGGAAGAAGCCGATGCGCCCTGACACCGACCCAAGTTCTGCTCCCCGGACATCGAGACCCCGATGCGACAAGATCTGCCCCGCTACCGAGAACGACCCCGGAGTCCGAGAACGCTTCCGTCGAACCTCGTCGAGCCCGTCGAACCCTAGACCCTGAGACCGACCCCGAACCCCGGAACCCTAAGATCTGCCGAACCCTAATGTGTGAACCCCTTCCCGAAAACCCTATCTTATAAAATAATAACTTGTTGCATTTTAATTGTCATCTCGCATGCATATCTGTGGTTTGGGGGCCTTATGCCGATTCACCTAATAATTAAATATGGGGCCCATATGCGGGCAAATCTAGTCTCATATCGGCCTCATTTAAATTTGTGTAGCGAACCGGTAACTCATTTTGCCTTGTTAAAACAACATTTAATTTGCGGGGGCTCTAAATAACATGAACCACCTAACTAAATTGTCGGGACCCCCGGTTCCACTTAATATGACCTAATTGCATCGCACCTTTTCCATGTCATACATCATACATGCATCATGCCGATCTTCTGCCGTTGTATTAAATATCGCATTCGGTGTTTCTTCTAGTGTTTTGGTTCTTCGCGGATAAGGCCGTTGAGTTGATGTGAGCTTCGCCCCGATCTTCGGTTGAACCTTCGACAATGTTTTCAGGCGAGCATCTCCCCCCTTTCTACCTATCTTACTTTTCTAGTATTTATTCCCTCCTGTTGATCTTTGCTATCTGTGTTGCGATGCTCTAGTTTCGTACCCGTGATATCCCTTGCAGCCATATATAGCCTTGGACACATCCTATTACCTGTGTTTGGTAGATAGTTGGACCCGCGTGGCGTAGTCGCTTGCTCAAGTGTTTTGCTTGTCGTCAAGTATCACAATTGTTGGAGAATTGCCGCATGTTGATGTTGGAGATGATCATGGCTTTAATTACCGTTTCACTTCAATTACTGTTTAACAACTAAAATTGAATTAAGCAGAGGCATCGGTGGGTGATAGGTAATGTTGGTTTTCCGAACGCCCACTTGTGTCCCGTAGGACCCGAGTTCTTGACACTGTTAGAGATCGAAGCGCTAACCACGGTGGGGAGATATGGGCCCCCATCGATTATTACCTGATTTCAAAGTATTGTCTGGGGCCACAACTAGTTTGAGGATTTACTATCCTGTACCTATGCCATGCTTTACCGCTTTATTTACGATTGTGTGAGGAGCACGCTGTCTTGTTTAGGAAGCGGAGTGTTTTCGTATCGGCAGCCCCCGATTGGGGACTCTGTCGTTCTGACCATCGACGCAAACCCTAAGTCCGTCTCGAGACCGCCGACTTGCGTGGTGTACTTAGTGGGTGGCCCCGTGCTTGCTTTGGGTGCAGGAACGTCATGACTTGGGCCCCGCCGACATACCGATGGGTGTATGTTAACTGATCTGGCAAAAAGGGTCGAAGTGCCTATGGATACTTTGGTGCACCCCTGCAGGGTTAAATCTTTTCGAGAAGCCGTGTCCGCGGTTATGGACGACTTGGAGCACAGTGCTTGATCATAGACAACTATAACTAAAGTTTACTGTTATAAATGGACTTGTATCCGATATGATTAGTAATCAGCTTCACTACAACGGAATGGCTACCTAAAAGTACCAACAACTGCTGGGTTTTGGGGTTATCTCATGCTAATTGTGTCTGACTAGTAAGAGTTGCAACTATCATGGAATGGTTAACTAAAAGTGCCCACTGCTTACTTTATCAGGATGATTATCTAAACCTGACTAGTAATTGCTGCAACGATAACTGTATAAGTAAAACTGCCAACCGCGTGAGTTCCTCGGTTGACTTCCTCGTTTGGTCTCGAGGGGGAAACACCAGGATGGGTTTGTTTGATGTTAGCATCAGGTTGGTTCCGAGTAGGTCTTTCTTACCCCTCTCTGATAGCCGCCAGTTGTATCGAGTCTCTATAGGTTGTTTAGAGCATGCTGCCGCTGCCGCTCAGTCCACCATACCTATGTAGGCGAGGACCGCCGAATTCTAGCCTCGCCGTGTACTGGCCTCAGTACTGACGCTCCTTCTTTTTCCTTTGCCCTTTGCCGACACTCCTTTTGTTTAAGCAGGTTTTGAGATCGACACCGTTAGCAGGGTTACCCTTCCGGCTTGGCCTGGGCAGGGTTATGGACGCCATTGGTTATTCTTCAGGGCTCTTAGCCCCATTTGCATCTTGTCCGTAGTCGGACGCTGTGTCATTTTCAAGGTGTTTTGGATCTTTGTACATTACATCTGTATTCTTGACTCATGGAGTCGTGTTGTATATATATCTGTTCTGTGGGTCCCATCGAGGACTGTTGTGTAATGTTATTACTTCGTATTCCACCCGCACGAAAGTGCCTGGTGGGCACCTTTGGATCGTTTCTATGCGGGTTTGGCGGTTTTCGCTAAAACTTGCATAGGTCCGATTCTAAGGGTGTTACATCTTCCTTAGCATTGCTTTCGCCATCCCCTTCCTTGGCACCCATGTCACCGACATTGCTTTTGTCGGCTTCTCCATAGCTTCACGTCGACCCTCCTCGTCCGCGCCCTTCTTTTCCGCGTCCTCCTTGTCGATGTCGTCCATGACTGTGCCTTCAGTCTTCACCGGTTCCTTGATGAACAAACATTGATTTTCGTACTCCATCTTTACCAGATAATTTACCGTCCAAAATTCTTTCTTCGGATAGTAGTCCAGCACGTCTCGCATGCGTGCTTGCATCGTTCGTAGTCGTCTCATCTCCAATGCAGTCGGAGGCTCTGCGACATACTCTTCTGCGTCCGATAACGCGCTTGTTTCTTCAGTTTCTGAACCTTGTGTGCCTTCACGTAGAGCTCCTGGAGCCAACGGCTCTACATGCAGCGTATCCTGCATGCCTATTTCTGAGCCAATTTCTTGACTCACCACCACATCACATGGCCCTTGCACTTCTGGACACTCCTTTGCCCCAAGCTCTTCACGTGGATCATCACCTCCTGTATTAGCGGATGATGAGCTAAACACAACACCTTCTAGCTCTGTTTTTTCTGACCACGGACTAGCCTTTTCTCCGGACACTTTTCCTTCTGGGAGTATCCCTAGTGCTTCTGGCCTGGTGTCCACGCCTGGAGCACCCCCTAGGCCTTCAATCTCTTCGGGTCTGAATTTCGACAAGGATAAGCTTGGTTGATCCATATTTTCTTCATACTCAAGATCCCACGTGATGTGAAAAGATGAATATTCCGGTTCCTTGGAGCCCCAATTCCATGATTTCTCTTCCTCAAAGACTACGTCGTCGTGAAAACCACCTTATTGGTATAGGGGTTGCACAAAGCGGTATCCTTGAGCCTTCATAGCCTGTCATGATCATTGAGTACTCTGATTCACCTTATGCCACACATCCAAAAGTACGAAGATGATCAACCGAGGGCTTCCGTCTACCATGCTTCATACAGTCATACCAACTCCACTCTCGTTGGTTCCATGTTCAACAAATACACAGCCGTATTGCGCCTCACCCCGAAGTTTCCTGGCAAACCTTTACTCTTCATCATCCTCCGTGCCATGGTCAACACGGTTTGATGCAGCTCGCCTTCCTGATCAATGCGTAGAGCTCTTATCTTCGCCTCCACCTTAAACTCTCCGGCTTCCTTGATCTTCTCGAATGCTTGTTGTGCTTGATACTTACTTTTCAGCAACACAATCCACATGTATTTACTATGATCATCCACCACAAGCATGAAGAACTTATTGCCGGACGGAGTTGCAGGCGAAATTTCAACGCATAGACCGCCATGATTAGATTCTGAAGCTTCACTCGCCTCAAACGTGGCTTCACGTAGAAACCGGACACTCCGTTGCTCGTGATCCACACACGGTAGATCATGATCCACTTGCGCCACAATCTCCGTACCCGGTGATGGAGGATCCTCCTCATCCTTCAGCTCGATTTGAGCATCGGCATCATCGGTCCATCATCATCTCCTTCTGGCGATGAGCCCTCTCCTTCGACGATTTCTTGCAATCCTTCTTGAAGTGACCGAGCTCGCCGCACTTATGACATCTTACTTTCTTGATGTCAAACTTCCTCCGTGGCGGAGCCTCGTCCTCGTCCTCTCCTGCGATATGCTTTTTCGCTGGGCGAGAATCTTCTGTATCACTCCTGCTGCCGGATGCTTTATCGCCCTTCTTTTCCTTGGCGAACAACGCTCGAGTCATAAGCATGAGATGCTCATCCACTTTCGCGTCGCCATAGGTGATCTTCATCCGCTCGTCGTGCGCCTTGAACTGTCCAACTAGATCATCCATCGTGAGAGTCTTGAGATCAACGCATTGCTCGATCGCCGAGACAACGGGTGAGTAACGCGGCGGCGCCACGCGGATGAAACGCCTCACAATAGAGATCTCATCCAGCTTCTCGCCAAGTCCGCGAATCCCATTGACCAGTGTAGCGACCCTTGAAGCAAAAGCTTCTAGCGTCTCATCTTCTCCCATTTCCAGATTCTCGTACTTCTTCTGCAAGGTTTGCAGGGTCGCCTCGCGGACGCGCTCGTGCCCAAGATTTAGCGTCTTGAGCGTATCCCACACCTCCTTTGCAGATTTCTTCGAGATCAGGTGTTGCATCAGATCCGTTGGCACCACCGAGCAGATGGCCGTGAGTGCTAGTCGGTCTAGGTGGTACTTCAACGCGTCCTTCTTGAACTCGTCGCCGCCTGGATCGACAGCCTCCCAGAGTCTGGCGCCTTCTAACGCACACTCCATCTGGACCGCCCAGACCGTGTAGTTGTCGCGGCTGTACCGCGGATACTGCATCGACACCGGCGCACCCGCAGACGCACCAGAATACTCGCCTAGCTCCTTGTCCGGCATGACCTCCCGTTACCAGGAGATCCTCCGCGAGGCTCTGATACCAATTGTTGGCCCAGACCCGACAGTACTTTCGCCGGGACGTTACACGCCGAATACTTTTTAACGAGAAACTGGTTCGTGTAGACCTCTCGATTGATTTGCCAATGGCCGATACTTTTGGCCAGAGCTAAACAATCAACTAAGCTAGCCTCACGTGGCACCTAACCCACGTACAAGTCTAGCAAGCTGGTTGATTGAACGATCAGCTAGCTACACGCGCTGCAGGTAATCGGCGGATTGCTAGAGACGCGTCTCGCGCCTTGTCTTTCTTTATTTCTCACAATCGCACAGTTTGATTACAGGGGCATAGGCGTGTATATGTAGTAGTTCTAGTGTAGCTATTCTAGTAGGATTAGGACATCTAATTCCTACTCTATTCGGCTACCCGTGTCTACTCGGATACGTACCCTTATTACGACGTACTTATTCCTAACACTTGGAACTCTCGGAGTTGCAGGCTTTGGTTGCCACAGTCAACCTTGTTTCTAGTGCCCAGGACATTAGAGTCGCGCTTTCGGATGGCAGGCCTCTAACCACCAAATCCGCATATTTGGCAGCTTTTGATCACATGCAGGATACTCCCTTCGCAACTGTAACCTGGAAGAACTTGGCGACGAATCGTTGCCTCATATTCCTTTGGCTGGCGAACAGAGGTAGGCTGTTTACTAACGAGCGCAGGTTTAGGAGAGGCATTGCTTCGTCTGATACTTGCCCGTTCTACCCATTGACTGAATCCACCAACCACCTCCTGCTGCACTGTGCTTCGATTGCTTCATTCTGGGATGGTGTTCCGGCTCTGCTCGACGACGTTCAAGACTGCTCCTCGCTCAGAGATCTGTGGCACGGGCAATCCTCGTGCGCCGTCAGATCGTCCGTGCTTATATGTGCTCTCTGGAATATTTGGAAGCGCCGAAACACAAAAATTTTCAGGAATGTGGACGAGCCAATTTCTCTTCTTTTTCGGCGTTGTGCGGATGACCTTACCCTATGGTCACACAGGACCTCTAATCAAGCTAACAAGTCTCTCATGCAAGACTGGGCAGTGATGTTTTCTCACCTCAATGACTAGTCTGCTGCACGCCATACCACTTCCTCTTTACTTTCTTTTGTATATTTTGTAAAGTTTGCCTCAACTGTAGTTGCTCGAGGCTTTCGTTTTCCTTTTCTTTAGTTTCTTGTAATTTGCGACTCGCTTTGTTTCATTAATTTATTGGTTCAGGCCGGCCTCGAGCCCGCCGTAGACACCTCAAAAAAAAATATAGACACCATGTTTCACTCCTACATGATTTTTCATGCTTTGTCCTCATTCACCAAACTTCAGTCATAAAACAGAAGAATAGGTTACCACGGTTCTTTATTTTCTATATATTCCTTGTTTTTTTTCTCTCTTTTAAGATCTCTATATATTCTCTGTTGGAGTACACTGAAGCTTATAAAAACCAAATACTATGATTTAAAGGGGGGCAGAAATTCAGCTTTGATATTGTGGACAGGAAAACGTAGTAACAGTGATGACATGCTCTCTCCATGTCATCGACAGGAAACAAAGCGGCTGGAGACATATACTGCCACCGATGGAGGAAGGAAATATAATCTCTGTGCTCAGAATACGCGTCGGGCCATGTTTGAGCGTAATTTACAACCAAAGTAGCATTACAATTCAGCTTTTTTATGAACGGGGAAAGGGCACGAGGGCCCTAGAAGCATTACGGTTCTGAAAGCACAGAACAGAAAGGTTTTGCTGCAAAATTAGCGGTGAAGAATAGAGAGCAGAGCAGAGTTTCAGGCCGAGAGCAGAGCATGCGTAGAGGAGCAAGACGTGTTTGCTTAGTTTAGCGGTTGCTGTGCACGAGCAAAACGGACGACGTCGGCGGCTGAAGCCTAGGCGTGGTGGCGGCAGGGCCCCTGCTTCCCCTGGCACGAAAAGGGTGGCATGGGCCGCGGTGGCCAGGCAAGATGGCGTGCTTGATGAGGGGCACGGCAGCGCGGTCGTCCTCGACGGCGTGGTGTCTTCGCTGGGAGCTGAAGGGTCTCGATCATCGGCATCGTCCGTTACTAGGAAAATGGTTGTCTGTGACGTACATGGAATGCCCATCCGTGACACACTAGCCGTGCGCCACTAGCCTTGCGCTACGGCTATCTCCTAGCCTGCGCCACGGTTATGACGAGATAGACGTAGCGTACCTGCTAGTGCGTCACGGCTATGTGGGCAGGTGCGCTAGCATAGGATCTTCTCTGGCGCACTTCCCAGTACGCCACTAAGCTTCTGATGTGCGCTTTAGCCGTAGTGCGTCACAAAAGGTAGGTCATGTGCGCCACGGGTGTTTTTCTTGTTTTTTTTTTAATTTCCGAGCCAGTTTATATACAATATTACAGGCAGATATACACACACAGATACAATATATACAATTATATATATAAATACACAATTTGAAAAACAAGATTGAAACAAATACATATAGATAAGTCTCATACATGAATACATAGTATAAGTTACATTGTTTCGATTAAGTTACAAAGTAGTTGGTGACATGTGAATACATGTGTCGATCGAACAAGTTAGAGCTCGGAAGCTCGTCTAGACATCTAAACTAGCTAGACACAAACGCGGATAAACAACCAAAAAAGATAAGCATGATCACCGCCGCGACGAAGGTGTAGGTCTTCGTCCGGTTCTTTGTCCTAACTCCCGCTAGATAGCGCGTGTATCTAGCTTCCACCTCCGCCATAGTGTTGTACCCTTTGTAGCTATTGCCGCTGAAACAGTGCACCTGTCTCCGGCAGTCTTTCCAATCATCGTAGACTCCGGGAACCCGTCTCTTGTACACGACGTACCACGTCATCTATAAGTTGACAATAATAATTAACCGATGATTGAAAAAAATATATAATTAAAGTCGCATATGAAGATACACTTATAGAAAGTACTCCTAAATCAAAAAGACCAAACTCAAAAAGCATGCCTCATATATAACTAGATTGTTCGACACAGGAATATGCTATGATGGAACTGTTCGCCAAGTAGGATGCATAACACCTGGACCTGTGCATAACACAAGGCGAACAATCCCATCGCAGCATATTCACATATAGTGTGCCACGACACTTCAATCATCGGCATTATTCTCAAAAAAGACCAAAGTAACTCGAAAAGAATGCCTCATATATATATACATAGGTCGTTGGACACAGGAATATGCTACGATGGAACCGTAAGCCAAGTAGGATGCACAACATCTAGACTTGTGCATAACACAAGGCTTACAGTCCCGTCGTAGCACATTCACATATATATTGTGCCACGACATTTCAATCATCGGCATTATTCTCGAAAAAGACCAAATTAGCTCGGAAAAAATGCCTCATATATAACTAGCTAGGTCGTTGGACACAGGAATATGCTACGACGGAACGGTTAGCCAAGTAGGATGCACAATTCCTGGACTTGTGCATATCACAAGGCTAACTATCCCGTCATAGCACATTCACATATATATTGTGCCACGATATTTCAATCATCGGCATTATTCTCGAAAAAAACAAAAATAACTCGAAAAGAATGCCTCATATATATACATAGGTCGTTGGACACAGGAATATGCTATGATGGAACCATGAGCCAAGTAGGACGCACAAGACCTAGACTTGTGCATATCACAAGGCTCACAATCCCATCGTAGCACATTCACATATATAGTGTGCCACGATATTTCAATCATCGGCATTATTCTCTAAAAAAGAGTAAGGAAAAAAAAAGAACCAAAGTGAGCAAAGGACCAAAGAGTAAGCAAAAAACCAAGCATTGATTGGTATATAATAATAATAAGCAAAAGAAGTAAGCGATGATTCATAAACCTAATAAGATAAGTATAGTAGCATGTACACTTGTCCACACACACACAAAGGTCATCTATAGTTTGTAACTACAACTAGGCCAACATCAAGCCTTCTGGCTCGGCTTAGGGAACGGGAGGACGCCTTGTCTCGTCATGAACTTCCTATAGTCACCCTGCATCTCTAGGCAATCTTCTATGTCACGGTTATTCGGGGTATTTCCTCCGTAGAAGATCTCCCCCGAAGTCATGACATCACGAAAGATGATTGCCCCAAACTGCTGCTGGATGCGATACATCTCTTGTCTAATATCTGAATCAGTGATCTTGGCCTTTGCTTCGGCCCACTGTTTGAGATGATCTGGCAGCGTAGAATTCTGCTGGTCAAGTAGGAACGCCCTCATGTGATGGAGTGCGTAGTAGGCTTCCTTCTTACTGTTTTCCGGCTGCTTCACGCAGGGGAACTCTGTTACGTGGTTGAAGACGTGCCGAACTTGACCTTCGTACGCACGAAGGTGGTGCCTTCCGTCGAGGCAAAGCCAGTGAGAGCATCATCCAGAACTTCCTTGATCTTGTCGTAGTTTTTCTTCTTTTCTAGACTCCCCGAGTCGAAATACGTGGCGTGGGAATGCTTCGGCGATAAGGAGATGAGCGTGCAGTGTTCATCTCTGCGCAAAAAATTCAAATGGAATGTGTTGGAAAAAGAATGATGATGATCTAATAAAGCCAATCGATGGTGGCGAGTGAATAACGACTTACTCGGGAAAGTAAGGCACGAGAATGTATTCCTTTGTCTTATTCGCCACGAGGATTCTTTTTAGGTACGAGGCCACGATACGTCGTTCGGCGGGGGAACCCAAGAAGCCGTCACACATGTAGTAGGGGTCCACTATAGCGATGCCCGGTGTGTTCTCTCTAATGATCTGCATGGCCAGGCTGAGATAAAACAGACGGACCATGGTATAGTGCAGCGGGTATAGGTGGAACATATTGAAGATGTCGTCGAACCGCAGGAAGAACTTATCCACAGGGGCATTGTCGACGAAGCCCAAGCCTGGTGGCACCTTAACCACGAATACCGGGTGCGAGGGATCTTTCTCCGATAGAAGGCGTCTCTCTATCGTCAGCACGCCGTCATGCACACTCTGTTGTTCCGAACTGGCGAGCTTCCTCTAATTCTTAGGTAGCATGGGCTCACCCGCCACATGAATCCTCCACATAATACCCTCGGGTCTTGGTGGCCCGTCCCGAAACCTGATCGGATTCGCAGTTGTTGACGCCACCGGCTGGCTCGAGCTGCTAGATTTTCTTTTCCTGCCATTTTTCCTTTTGGAGAGCGGGCAGGCACCGCAATCTGAGCACCGGCCGCCCTATGTAGTGTGCCAGGGCTTAGAATAAAGGGTCGGTTGGTTGTATCAGCTGGCACTGTAAAGGCGCAAGCTAGAGGCGTCTCCTGAGAACCAAACAGACGCTTGGTGATAGTGGCTTTCTCTGTGGGGCCACCAGCTAGGTCTTCGTTGCTAAACTTAGTGTTGAAGAAGTGATCATTCCAGTCTTCGTCGTCCTCGGCCGGATCCTGCGCCATGTGCATATCATCAACATGATCATCCGACCCACCGTGTGGAGGTGACGGCGAGGGCGGTAAGGGGGCCTTGCCACCGCTTGTCGCTGGCACAACAGGCGGTGCTGTTGTCTGTGGCGTGATGGCCCCCGCCGTCCCCAAACGGATCATGCTCTTTGGCCATATCAAGAATAAGCCGAAGCAAGTTCTGAGGACAGCCGACTCTTCTTCATCCGCTCCTGGGGGTTGAATGGGAGGTTCCAGGTCGTCGCATCCCCTTAGCACCCGACTAATTTTAACCCTGTGCACGCTATCTGGCATCGGCCTTGAGTGGAACGTGCGCTGCAAGGGTTGAACGATGGTACCCTTGGCAACATCCCTCAGCTCGTTGTTCACGTAGCATAAGAGAGTGCAAGGAACATCCGTCTGCGGAAAACATGTACGGCGTCGTCAGAGATGCCATAAGAGTAATAGATGGCGTGAAAGGCGGTAAAGCAATTTGTTTACCGTGATGGCGTCGAGATCGGCTAATGTCGACGCACCTCATACGACGACGGGCGTGCAAGAGACGGAAGGGCTGCTTGATGGCGCGGTGCTGGCCGCTGGTGTATTCTCCCTACCGATGGGTGCTTGGAGCTCCGGTGCCGCCGCGACGATGGCAGGGGGGCACCAACATGTACTCCGGCGCCACGGTGATGGCAGGGGCAGTCACCAACACTTGCGGCGCCGCGGTGCTAGCGGGCGGAGTCACGAACATGTAGTTCGCCTGATTCTTCGACGCCGTGTTGTTCGAGTGGCTGCTGACCATGCTTGGAATCGGGCACGGCCCTACTCGACCACCCGCACTCCAGTTCGCTATTGACTCCACCAAGGTAGGCAAGAAGGACGTGAGGGTGATTGCCAGGTTGTCTTGGACGATCTGCGGGATCCGCGCCACTTGTGCCTTAAGTTCTTGAACCTCGCGGTTTTCCTCCTCGCTCCTTCCCGACGGCGCCACATGCGTCCTCGGCGGTGGACCAAAATGATCCACCCAATTCTTACCCCGAGGCGGAAAAAGGCGGCCCGACGGCGGCTTCTACGTAATCGCTCTATTTTCTTGGCGGTTCATCGCCTACATTAAAGGGTTATCCCACCGGGTGGCCGCCGTCGAACCCTGGGATAAGGAACCCTGGGATCCATGACTAGCAACAATTTCCTCCTCCTGTAGAAGAAGTAACAGCGAATCATTTAGATCATCAATTAGATTGCAATCGAGTTGATCTGCGGTAATTAGATTATACTTACCACAATTTCCTCGAATTCCTTCACCGCAGGATCCGCGGTGAGTTGTTTGGTTTTTGGGTCCACATGGTAATGGGCCCTGATGAAGTTTCGAACCTGCCCGGGTTCGAATTTCGCGAAGGGGTTTTCTATCCCCTTGGATCTATACTCTTCGTCCTCCTTATTCCATTTGGCCTCCGCGGTTCTGTATCCATCAGATCCGAGATGGTGATGACCTATATTCATCGCCTGCAGCACCTTTCCCCGATTACTATTGGCTAGGGCTCTTTCGGATTCACACCTCTCCTTAAACTCCCGCAACTGATATTCGGTGATCTGCGGGTCAATCTTCTGGATCTCCTCGAGACTTTTGCCTTCTTTATAGATCTTCTTCTTTATCCGGGTTCTCCAGCTGGCCAGGGCGGTGCTCATCTTTGTGAGGGCGGATTTGTTTACTTCGTTCCCATGATAATTTGTGTTCTGATACTTAGCGGAGAACTTGTATCTTGCGTGCAGCTTCTCGAAGAGGAGTGTGCGCAAGTGGCCATTATCTTTTTGTCGGAGATTCTCGGTGTTGATCGAGATGGTTGTTCGGGTGATCGCCGCCACTTGCCCACCGTACCCTTTGACGACAAGGGCGGGCTCCAAAGGAACCACTGATGGGCTCACTTCGGTAATTTCCTCCCTGACGGTGCCTACCGTGTTCGGGCACCGGTCCTTCGGCTTCTTCTTCTTCTTCTTAGGAGGATTACTACCACTCCCTGTGTCCTCGCCGCCATCAGTGGTTTCATCATCCGCCGTTCCTTCGGCTTCTTCCTCCGCGTCTTCCATCTCATCATCCTCGCTCTCCGAAGGATGGTATTCTTCATCGTCTTCTAGCCGCTGGGCCGCCTCCCAGAATGTCAATTGTTTATTCGGAGATCTGAGTTCTCATTCAGCGCTGATGCGCTTAGAACATCCAGCCTCATCGTTGTCACATATCTTTGCACTAATAAAAAACAAATAATTGGTTAAATGCACGGAAAAATACGGCATGACCTTTGCTAATTTTCTTAAACTAAGAGTGCCCGGTTTCTGCCGAAACGGAAGTTAATCAACATTCCGGCAAAAATCGGGACTCATTTCATACAAGAACCTGCATATATCTGGCCAGTATAGCCAGCACACAATAAATGGCCAGCATAACCAGCACAACCAACACACAATAAATGGCCAACACAGCCATCACGTAATCTGGTCACATCGGATAATCTGGCTAACACAGCCAGCACATAAATGGCCAACACAACCAGTACATCCAGCAGATTCAGTTTCAGGCAAAAATGGAGCAACCAGAATAAATGGCCAACACACAACAGTACATCAAGCATAAATGGCCAGGTTTTAGGTTTGGACTTAGCAGTTTCAGGTTTTAGGTTTGGACTTAGCAGTTTCAGGTTTGGACTTAGCAGTTTCAGGTTTTAGCAAGCATAAAATGGCTAACTATAATGCTGAATAAGAAGTTTCACATAGGATAAACAACAGTTTCAGGTTTGGACTTAGCAGCACATAAGAAATCCTGAACTGATGTTCAGGTTTGGACAAGCTACTAGCTAACTGCTACAAGCTACAAGCTACCATTCAGACAAGAACATTCTGTTATAATTCAGACAAGATATCAATCTATAATGTTGCTATAGTACAAGAAGAACATGAGTGATGTGCATTGATGTACAAAATTCAATCTTGGTCTCTACACACAAATCTTGGCCCTGATAATTTAAGGAGTTGTTTGGGAAGGAGCTCTCTACACACAAATTTAAGGAGTTGTTTGGAATTTACTATATAGTCATAGAACACCCGTAGAGACTTCAAGTTAGATCTATCACAATGGCCTTGTAAATGCAATGGAGTTCAGATGTTCAGGTTTTTATCTTATGTATAAAGCAATAAAAATCAGTACATTGAGTGATTCATAAAAACTCACCACAAAAACATGTAGGTAGAAAACATATTGGTTAAGAATGCATCAACATGCCTAGCCACATCAAGCAATGGGCATTTACAGTTATCATCTGGATTCACCAGGCACCAATCTAGCTTTTTTTTGGGCAAAACAGTGGAAGAGTTTCCAATTGAAATGTTTATTAGCACCTCAATTCAGCTAGTTGTTCAATCAAATTGCTACTGATCTGAACCTTGCTACTGATCTGAACCCTAAGCTTACTCTGAACCCTTGCTACTCTGAACCCTAATCTATCTACCAAGCTTACTCTGAACCCTTCCTACTCTGAACCCTAAGCTATCTACCAAGCTTACTCTGAACCCTAAGCTATGAACCAAGCTTACTCTGGACCTTGCTATCAACCAAGCTACATTAAAGTCACTAGACAGTCCGGCGAGAAGCCGGACAAGTTGCTCGACAAGTCGTTGGATAGTCCGGCGAGCCATCGAACAAGTCGCTCGACAAGTCGCCGGACAGTCCGATCGCAGCCGCCAAGCTCTCTCGTGTCGCCGCCTCTGCATGCCGCCGGTTACCGCCATGCCATCCGGCCATCCCGCCGACACACACCTACGAGGTCAAGCCGAGGCGTGCACTGTCGAGGCCGAGTCACCGGCTCGCCAAACCCAACCACGGACATAGCCCAATGATCCGGTGTATAACCATAATTTTTTTCTTTGCGTAGAGCTCATATTTTTACAGAAAAACTTATTATTTAGTGAAGTTATATGGGCCCACTGATTCCTTTTGAGTTTGGGACAACGAATTTGGCAAAACGATAACAGAGCAGACCTTGGCTTCCCAAGTCAGACAGAGCAGACCTTGGCGAACCAAGTGGAATGCAATCCGATTGTGACGAACTATATATGTGCAGGAGTTGGAGTAGACCTCGATCGTTCGCCTAGCTAGATAGTTTAAGCGACTCCAATCCAATCAAAATCCACTCCGGATCGGAGTCCAAGCCGCAGCCCGTACATAGAGCTATCTAGCTAGGTCTCAATATATAAATAAACCAAGCCCAAACCCCTACTCCTCAACTCGATCGTCGACCTGCATCGAAAAACCGCCCCAACCTAACAAGATCTCGACGCGACCACTACTTGTCGAATCGAAGCCCTAGCGAGCAGTAGCGGCGGCCATGGCGATCATATCCGACATCCAGGAGGAGGAGGAGGCCTCGCCGCAGCAGCAGCAGCAGGTGGCGTCGGCGCAGGAATTAGAGAAGGAGGCAGCCAAGATGGAGATGGCGGCCAAGAAGGTGACAGAGGAGGAGAGCAAAGCGCAGGAACCAAACGCTGGCAACGGACTTGATCTGGAGAAGTACTCCTGGACGCAGCAGTTGCCAGAGCTTAACGTCTCCGTCCCTCTTCCCCATGGAACAAAGGCAAGGTCTCTCGTCTGCGACATCAAGAAGAACCATCTCAAGGTCGGGCTCAAGGGCCAGCCGGATCCCGTCATCGACGGCGAGCTTCACAAACCTGTCAAGGTCGACGACTGCTTCTGGAGCATAGAGGACGGGAACTCGCTGTCGATACTTCTGACGAAGCAGAACCAGACGGAGTGGTGGAAGTCTCTCATCAAGGGTGACCCTGAGGTTGACACTCAGCGTGTGCAGCCGGAGACTAGCAGGCTGTCCGATCTGGATCCCGAGACGAGGCAGACGGTGGAGAAGATGATGTTCGACCAGCGCCAGAAGCAGATGGGTCTCCCGACCAGTGATGACGTGCAGAAGGAGGAGATGCTCAAGAAATTCAGGGCTCAGCACCCGGACATGGACTTCTAGATAGCTTGATCTTGGTTTTGGGAAATTGTTTCTACTTTAGTACTCCCTACGATTCATAATATAATATGTTTTAAATTTGTGAAAGAAGTATATCTAGACTATTTTTGGTGTGTAGATTCGAAGTGAATATAAGTGAACTTATATACTAAAATAGGTCTAGATACACTTTTTTCACAAAGCTAAAACTTCTTTTATTATGAAACAGAGGGAATATTACTCAAATTCGTGTCTCTTGTTGTTTACTGTTTGGTGAGTTTTTTTGGAAATATATAACTAGAATTTGTTTTCTTGAGATTGTATTGGTACCACTACATATGACAGAGATGTAGTTATTTCTATTACAATAATAATAATATATTGTTCTGCGTGAAAAAAGTAATAAATTCTATGTGATGAACGGATGACCCGCCAGATTTCTGCAGAACGCTATACCTAATGACGCATTCTATGGACCGGGTCCGATAGAAAATTTCCCCCCTAGAGCATATCATTTCATCATGAAAACTAATCGTTGTGGATATACTGAAAAGATATATGGGAACTATGTTTTAATCAAGAAAATTAATTATTTTAGATATATGGAAGATCTTCACAGCTCGATAATAATAAATTTCCTTGAGATATGGAAGCAATAAGGAAAACTAAATATTTTCCAGCTGTGACATGCGTGGGAAATATTTTGTAATTAAAATATATAAATGCCAATAAATTCTCCCTAGAACTATCTTGTGGTATTTAAGCTCTGGTCCAAGACTAGATGAGTGGCTTGCTTATTTTTACAATCACTCTTGCAACATGCTACATGATGTGCGTCTTTTGGCACTATTACTACTCTTTGTGGCTTCTTCGTCCCAAGGAGTGGATGGAATATGGCGCGTAAGTGCTAAAGTTCATCCTTGATAATATCATGGTAGAAGGGTGTCTACCTACTACTATTGCTGCATTCAAACTATTTATTTGATCTAGGGACATACAATTACTAGTTAGATTATTTCCATCAACTATATGATTTTTATTAGTTATTTATATGTACAATTACTAGGTTGAATCTAATATTATTTTTTCAAGGCTAACAAATTTAAGTGGGGATGCTAATTTAGCAATAGTATGTTTTTCTGTTATTAGAACATGTATCTGTTATGTTTATTCCATGCTAGGATCTTTACCGAACTTAGCCACTAAGTCACCCATATCTAATCTAAGATCAAAATTAATCTAATATTATCTAAGAATAGTCAGTCTTAAAAGTTGCAAAGGATAGACATCTCTCTATATGTGTTATTACACAAGGCTAGATTGTGAAATTTTTCTTTAGATCATTTATGTGCGATGCAGAAGATTAATAATTAAAATATCTTCATCGAGACATGAGGAACTAAAATAATTAAAAATATCTTCATTGAGACATGAGTCATCACAAAGATTTTCTCATATCCAACATACGGTGGTATGCCCATCTGGCCATGGCATTATATTTCTTCCCCAAACCGCATCTCTCTCAGTGACAACTCTTCATCATGAGAAACCGGAAAAAATGTGAGCGAGGGTAGTTTATCCATCCTGTTATGAAAATGCGAGCATGTTTTGCATACATACCTTTGCAAGTGTTGAAATTATAATATCGACTATGCACCAATAATATTTAATATTGATATTATATTATTTATAAGGATTCAATGATGACTTCATGTCAACTAAGACACAACCCTTGTCAACTGCAGTGTTGTGGATACGGTTCAGCACAGCTCAAATATGCTGGTGCTATGGCGACCTTTGATGTTTATGGTCTTCCAAATTTGGAGAAGGGCAAAGTAGTGGGAGCAAATATTTGGGTCGGTGACTACATAAACTCTATGATGAGAGTTCAAGCTGGATGGGAGGTAAAGTGTGTCTCTATTTTTCCTTTTTATGTTATTAGTAAGCTAACCATATACCTTCTTACAGGTATATCCCAATATTTATGGAGATAGCAAAACACATTTCTACGTATATTGGGTACACCATATTCTATTTGAATTAGTAGACCATTTTATTTTGGTAATGACATGTGTTTATATAATGTGTTCTTACTATATAATTTTCCATTTGCACGGAAGACCGATGGGAAGGACGAGTGTGCTAACTTGAAGTGTGGCGGTTTTGTACCTGTAAATTTTGCTCCTATTACACCTGGCGATGTTCTGGAGACATCTGACGATGGACCAACGAATATTACACTAAAGATATATAAGGTATGATTTCAAAACGTGGTAACTGGATAGACAAAGTTCCGTCTGTTGGAAATGCGCGATAATACGGAGTTAAAACATATTTGTAGTGAATGGCATTACATTGTAAGTGTTTCTTTTTTATACCTTCTCATGTAGATGTTATTTGTTTAATTGACACTTCAGAATAAGGAAGATGGCGATTGGTGGCTATACTTCGGACATGATATCAACAAGCTTATCGCCGTAGGATATTGGCCAAAAAGTCTTCTTCCGAACATGCAAGTCCGTTCTTCCTATGTCGCATGGGGTGGGTGTGTTATGTCCGACAACGGGACGATTGGTCCACCAATGGGCAATGGGCAGTGGCCAAGAAGTGATTCAGCGGCATCTTTTCGTAATGTTCAGCTTGTTGACACGAGTGGTCGAGGCTACAATCCTCTTGGGCATAACCTTTATGCTTTTGAGAGACAAACGTGCTATCAAACTGGTGTATTTCGGTTTGGCATACAAGGCAACATGTTCTACTATGGGGGCCCAGGTGGTTGCACTAACTAGTTAGTTTCATTGTGGATGATAATAAGTCTTTTGTATCTTGTGTCTCGAGAACAACCCAGATGAAATAAGTTATATTATATTACATAGTTCCAGATATGTTCACTTTGTTTGATCTTGTACCCTTGAAATCTGATTATCTTCAAAATGTCTGAACCATAGTCCTCCCGATCAAGCACAGGTTCACGCTGAAGAAGAGTTAGATACATATTCGTGTGGCTAGATGAACAAAGTTATTTGATAAAAGGAATAAATGGATACAGAGGACAAGTATAGCGTGTCTGACAAAATATAGACTCCATGTTTCAGTTCTACAGGATTTCTCCTGCTTTCTCCTCATCCACCGAACTTCAGTCATCAAACAGATGAATAGGTTACCACGGTTCTTTATTTGCTATATATTCCCTTTTTTTTTTTGAGATCTCAATATATTCTCTGTTGGAGTACACTGAAGCATAGGAAAAACAAATATGATTTAAAGCGGCACAAAAAATTCAGACTTGATATTGTGCACAGGAAAATTTACAACCAAAGTAGCATTAAAATTTGATTGAGAACACCGACGGTGCTGAAAGCACGAGAAAATTTCAAAAAACTATCACATTTCAGCGGGAAATTCGCAGAACAACCAGTATTCGACGAAATTGCAAAAAACCACCGATTATACGCGAATTGGTTCCAATGTGCACTGATTGTTCGATTCAGCCTGGTTAACACGATTTCTGACATCGGGCCCCACTGTCGGTGCTGACGTGGCAACGGTAGGCTTGGACATATCTACTTTGGGCTATTTTGTAAAAAAAATTGTGGGACCCACTTGTCAGTAAATTTCTTTTTCTTTTTTCATTTTTCCCCAAATACTCTCTCTCTCTCTGAGGCCTCCACCGCCGGCTCCCCTACTCCGGCCGCCCTGGCCACGTCGGCCTCGGGTACCCCGCCGTCGTCCATCTCCTTGGCCAAGAACTCCAGCAAGGCATCGACCGCCGTGGCGAGGAGCGCGTCCTCGACGGCCTCGTCCTCCGTCGTGGCCGCGTGCCTCAGCCGCCTGTCCCGCAGGCGCCCCGCGTGCCTCAGCCACCCGTCCGGCAGGCGACCGGCGTCGGCCTCCCCTCCACCGATGACAGGGCTCACGGCGTTGGCCTTTCCTCCACCGGCAGCAGCGACGACGGGGAGAGGGCAGGGGAGGGAGGGGCCTCGGGAGCGCGTGGCCGCCACGGGGCTCCGTCTGCCTCCCGTCCGCCGGCGTCGGCCTCCCCTCCGCTGATGACGGGGCTCGCGGTGTTGGCCGCCCCTCCACTGGCGGCGGCGATGACGGGGAGACAGCGGGGGAGGGGGCCTGGGGAGCGCGCGGCCTCCCCTGCGCCGAGGACGGGGCTCGCGGCGTCGGACGCCCCTCCACCGGCGGCGGCGACGACAGAGAGACGACGGGGAGGGGGTCTGGGGAGCGCACGGCCTCCCCTGCATCGGCGTCTGCCTCCCCTCCGTCGGCGTCTGCCTCCCCTCCACCGGCGTCGGCTGCTGCTTGGAGCTTCTAGGGAGGATTCCCAACGAGAGGGAAGAAGGAGCTGACAAGTGGCCCCCACCCCCAAAAAAATTACAAAAAGACCCCTAATAGTTAGTTCTGTCTAATTTTTGACGTTGATTACATGGACACCTTGCCACGTCAGCACCGACAGTGGGGCCCGATGTCAGAAATCGTGTTAACCGGGCTGAATCGAACAATCAGTGCACATTAGAACCAATTCGCGCAAAATCGATGGTTTTTTGTAATTTCGCTGAATATTGGTTGTTCTGCGAATTTCCCATTGAAATGTGGTGGTTTTTTGGAATTTTCTCTGAAAGCACAGAACGGAAAGGTTTGCTGCAGAAGTAACGGTGAAGATGGCAGGTGATGAGTATGTTTCCGCGTATAGAATAGAGAGGGGAGCAGAGTTTCAGTCTGAGAGCAGAGCATGCATACTGTCTGTCTGTCTGCAAAAAGATCTTCAATGACAGGACAGATCGTTCTGAATTAAGTCGCTTTTGTCATTAGAGGCTTGAGACGATCGTATCAGCCATTGGCCAATAAAAATAATCGATTGGTGTTCATTGATGGATTAATTACAACATATGCATGGACAGTTGAGAACAAATATCACAGACACACACAAGTGACGTACAGGTAGTGCAAATCACACGCTAACAAGGCGGGAGGTAATCACGATTTGTGACCGACCTATCGACGGCGGCGCTGGAGCTCCTGCTGTGGTATGCGCCGGGCGAGCCGGCGGGGGCTTCGTCGTTGACATCCGAGTCGTCATCCTCCTCGAGGATGGGTTCTAGGCATCCCGCGGGAGATGAATCTGGGTACTGCTCCATCGCAGAAAGGTCCAGAGCGCACAAGTGTTTATGGCTGACTTTTGCTAGGCTGATGCGATGGAGACGACATCAGGCGACTGAGGCGAGCTTGCGGTGGCTCTCTCCGATGACATCTCTGACCGTCGTCGGCCCTTCCTGCTGACCCGCCGCTCTAGCCCCGGTCCGGGCGAGGAGCTTGCCTAGCCGGGATGTCGGTCGAATCGGAGTCGCTGCGCGGTCGCTGCTGGGCCGATGTGGCGGACGAGGTGGACGCCGCGGCTGCATTACAGGAGGAGCTGGCCTCGCGGTGCTCGTCGCCGGCCCTCCCAACGCTGGCGGATTTCGTCGACTGGGCAAGGCGGAGCCCGCGGTCGGCCCGGCCTCATCGGCGGCGTCCTCCCCCTGTGGTTCCCGCTCTGCGCCTCTGCGTCTTGGCGACGCCCCGTGGGGCGGGCTCGTCTGCTGCATGGCGTTGGGCGTCGCGGAATAGGACTGGTTCGCTGGGGTGTGCGTCTGGCGGGGAGTCCGTCATGGGGGCTGCGGTGGGTGCTCCAGCGGCGGGGTCCGGCGCGGCGCCGGCGCCGCTGCGACCTAGGTCTGGATTGGGGATGGGGGGCGACGCGGAGGTTGCTGCGGGACTCCCTGGGCCTGGGCCTCTCCCGGGTGGGCTGGCGAGTGGGCCCTGCCGCCTGATGGGCCATCTTTTGCCCTGGTGCAGCCAAGACGTGCGGGCTAGACCCACGCCGCCTCGCCCGGTGCGGCCCAAGGCCGGCCCAGCCCATGCCGTGGGGGCCTGGCTCTGGCTTCACAAGGGGGACCCCGGCCTCGAGTTAGGGTTTCCGGCGTCGGATGCGGACATTGCTCGCCACGCCGCCTCTGCTCGCCTGGTTGTCCCCGCCGCCGCCTTTCCTTCGCCGCCGTCATGAAGAGGGGCCGCCTTTCCCTCCCAGCGAGTCCCTCCCTTCAGCGTCATCACTGCACGCGCGACAACGTCTCCTCCGCGCGTGAGCGACGCGGCGCCTACCGCGGCGCTTCGCCCGGCCGACGTCTTCCCGCCTCCTCCAGCGGTAGCGGCCTCGGCTCCCCGCGGCAAGGCAGAGGAGGCATCCCTCGGGGCCAGACGTCAGGCGCTTCCTCGCTCCTTGCGTCGGGCGTCGCCATGCGGCCGCAGCCCGCCTAGGGCCTCCCTGGTCGGCAGCCTCCCTGCCCTTCTCTCGGAGCCGCTGGCCGAGCTTGAAAGGCGGGCGGCGGTTTGTCGAGGCGTGGCGGTGATGGCCGTCCTCGGGACGAGAACCATGGCTCCCCTCGACGCGATCTTGGCGGGGCCGCGTCCGTGGCACCTCGGCAGTCTTTGGAGCCAAGAAAAGGAAGAATAAGAAGCGGAAGAAATCGGGGAACGCGACCGGGGCTGCGGGTGCGGGAGGGAGCCAGAATGGGCAACCTCCGGCACTACAGCAGGCTGGCGCTAGGGCTCCGTTGACGATCACCGCGAGCCAGGGACTAACCTAGGGGGGTCGTCTGTGGTCGGGGTGGGTGCCTCTCGCCAGAAGTCTCCGACGCGCAATAAGTGTTTCAACTGTGGTGAGGTGGGCCATTTTCGATCGGATTGCAAGGAACTCGAGCCTCATTTTGTGGCGATCCTCGCCACGCATCTTGGACCGCCCCGCTCCCCTCACCGCGAGCGCAGCACCACAGAGCTCTTGGGGCATGGCATTGACCGGGTTTGGGGTTCTCTGCATTGATCCGGTGGGATCGGTAGCCGGTACCCGGCCGAGGTCCGTGTACTCCCGGACCAGGATCCCACTCTGGAGGTGGAGGTCACTGCAGACACCATCCGCGCGGAGCTAGAGTTGCTGGACTCTGACTTCACGTGGAATGTGAGGGAGACTGCCCCCAGGGTGTTCTCGGTGATCTTTCCTTCGAGGGAGGCGTTGCGGACCCTTTCCTGGAGTCAGACCTCGATCCTGCCGCTTCATAACATCAAGGTGGCCATCCGTGAGTCCTGTGTTCACCCAGACACGACCACCTCCCTGTGCTCGGTTTGGGTGCGTATCCATGGGATCCCGGAGGAAGCTCAAAAGAAGAAGTTCATCATGCTGATTTCCCAGGCGATTGGCAAGTTCGTCTGTCTTGATGAGAGTTAGCTGGGGGGTCAGGGTCCGGTGCGGGTGCTCCTTAAGCATCCGGATCCGTCGAAGCTCGATTGCACACTTCCTATCTTCTACTTCGGGTCCGCGGGTCGGACCCTCACGGTGGAGCTGGAGCGGGACCAGGAGGGGTCCGATTAGTCCCCGGGTCCCTCGGACCACCGTCGGGCCCCGGACCAGGGTGGGGCTGATGACTCGTCCAGTGAGGAGTCTGGGGATGACCTCGCGCGCTCTGAGCCGGAGCCGACTGTGCCCATGGCGCCCCCTCCCACTTCTGCGACCTCAGGGGGGCCTCCTTCGCGCACGATGGCGCTGGCTCGGGACCCGGTCCTATCGCTGACTCTGCCCCCCGTGGACGTGCCTCGGTGCCTCCGCCCGGACCCTCCAGTTTCTGAGGAGTTGGGCCTGGTCCCCTATGGCTCAAACATGGGTGGGGAGTTCGAGTTCTTGGGTCTCTCGGGGTTTGCGGCCTTAAAGGCCGCAGCGCACCCTAGCCCGCCTGAGCTCCGTGCCTCGTCCAGTGAGGGGTTGGTGGTGGCGCCGCCAACCTCGCCTCGCTCGCCGGGGGTCGTCTGCTACACCCTCTCCCCCGGCTCCACGTCGGCCTCGCCCTGGGTTCCCCACTGGTGCCTGACCCGGCCCCGCTTGGGAGCAGTCTCGATCTTCCCGACACTCCCGAGGCTGGTTCCAAGCCCGTCTTTCATGGCCAGGCCGCCCCACCTCCTCCCTCCCGCGCCCAGTTAGGATTGCTGGGGCGGGCCATTATCTCGAGGAGGCCGACCATCCTCGGCAAGGCGGTTTCGCGGACCCAGTCCGTAACCTCGATTCAGGTGCGTCCTCCTCCCTTCCTTCCCCATCTCACTGTCCCTCCCCTCCCTCGGGGTCTAGGTTCTCTGTGTTAGCAGATGTCTCCATTGAACAGCTTGATGCTGTCGCTCAAGATTGCGGGGTGGTGTTCCGTGGGGAACGTGGCCCCCGGCTAGAGCAGATTGCGGCGCTTAAAGCGAAGGAGACCTATGATGGGGCACTGGCGCTGGGCCAGTGAGCGGAGGCGAGGCGGCAGTGTCCCAGACCTCTAGCAGCGTCGGCTCACAAAGTTGGGGCACTAGGGGGAGTGGCCCTTCTAGCCAGGGGAGCGGTGAGGCTCCCTCTGCCGTCCCCCAGGTGGGGGGACAGCGAGGGAGGCCTCCTAAACCCGTGTCCAAGTCCTCGACTTCTGGTAGGGCTCAATCGGCTCCGTGCAGGGGGCCAAACCCGACGGTGTCCCAATGAGTGAAGCAATCTTTGCCTTCATCTGGAACATCCGTGGTTTTGGCCACGATGGGCGCCGCCAACAGCTTCGTGACTACTTGCGGCAGGAGGATGTGGACATTGTGGGCTTGCAGGAGATGATTAGGCAGGACTTCTCGATCCCGGAGTTGCAGGGATTGAGTCGTCATAGTTTCGTCTGGCACTGGCTGCCGGCGATTGGTCTCTCCGGAGGGATCCTCCTTGGGGTGAAGGAGGACACCTTCGAAGTTGAGGATATGGACCGGGGGGAGTTCTTTGTGAGTATGTTACTCACCCACAGACGGAGTAACCTCAGTTGGGAGGTTATTATTGTCTATGGCCCCGCGGACCATAGGAGATCCCCTGCTTTCTTGGCAGAATTATCTGCCAAGGTGGAGAGCTGTTCCACCCCTGTGGTCATGGCCGAGGACTTCAATTTAATTCGATCTCCAGAAGAGAAGAGCTCGAATAATATTGATTTTCCTCGGATGAGGCTGTTTAATGATTGTATTGCTGACCTTGCCCTCAGAGAGATCGCTCGAGTTGGGGGGCGGTTCACGTGGACCAACAACCGGGTTGACCCAGTCCGGAGCGTGCTGGATAGGGTCCTAGTCTCGGTTGATTGGGAGCTTGCCTATCCTCTATGCTCGCTGCGGGCGATTACGAGGATCGGGTCACCGCCCACTCCTCGCTCTCCCGGAGGGTCGCCCCCGCGCCTTAATCGGTTCCACTTTGAGAACTTTTGGCTACAACAGCCCGGGTTCGTGGAGATGGTTCAATCCAAATGGGAGGCGGCTGTGGCCTCAGTTCCCCAGGTGCGCTCGGCCATAGACGTCTGGCACTTTTGTGCGATGATGGCTCGCCAGTTCATGCGGGGGTGGGGTGCTAACTTGGGGGCGGAATTGAGACGCAGGAAAGGTGGACTCATATCCGCTCTAGAGGCCCTAGACCGGGTGGCTGATGTCGGGGGCTTATCGGCGGAGGACTGGCTTCAGCGATATGCGCTTGAAGACTCCTTAATGGAGATTTTTCGAGGCGAGGATACGTTTTGGCGACAGCGGAGTCGGCAAAACTGGCTCCTTAAGGGGGATGCGAACACGGCTTACTTCCATGCCATTGCAAATGGTCAGCGTAGGAAGTGCTCGATCCCCTGCCTCTGGGTGGAGGGGAATTTTCTGGAGAGTGCCAGAGATATCTCCACCCATATTTATTCCTTCTACAAGGAATTATTCTCGGCTGCACCCTGTTCAGGGGTGGCATTAGCTGCAGACTTCTGGCCAGTTGGGGCCATGGTCTCCGATGATGAAAATGCGGGTCTTACACTCCCATTCCTGCCCGAGGAGGTTCTCCTGGCCATCACGGAGATGAAGCCTAACTCGGCTCCTGGTCCTGATGGCCTCCCGCTTGTCTTCTTCCAGAGGTTCTGGGAGAAGATACAGGGGGCCATTATGCCTATGTTCCAGGAAATCTATGTTGGGACCCTCGTGATGGCCCGGCTGAACTTTGGTGTTACTACCCTGATCCCCAAGATTGTGGGGGCCACGGATATTCGCCAGTTCCGCCCGATCACTGTTATCAATGTGATCCAGCGGATCATTTCCAAGGTGTGTGCGCGCAGGCTTGCTCCTATTATGGAGCGTCTGACGCATCCATACCAGTTTGCCTTCCTAAAAGGGAGATTTATTCACGACGGGATCCTGGCTCTGCATGAAATTATTCATGAGGTCAAGGTGTGTCGCCAACAGGGTGTCTTCTTGAAGCTCGACTTTCAGAAGGCCTATGATAGGCTAGACTGGGCCTTCCTCCGCAAGTCCTCCAGCGTCGTGGGGTGGATGATCGCATGATAGGTTGGATCATGCAGATCGTCATGAGCGGGAACACAGCTATAAACATAAATGGAGAGGTGGGTCCCTATTTCAAACCCTCCTGTGGGGTTCGTCAAGGGGACCCAATCTCCCCTATTTTGTTTAATGCCGCAGTTGATGCCCTTGCGGAAATCTTGGAGAAGGCCAAGAATTCCGGCCACATCTCAGGTGTGGTTCGGCATCTTATCCCGGGAGGAGGGGTGACCCACCTCCAATATGCGGATGATACCATGATTATGGTGGCGGGCTCGGAGCAGGATATCATTAACCTGAAGTTCCTGCTCCTGTGCTTTGAGGCTATGTCGGGCCTCAAGATCAACTTCGATAAGAGTGAAGTCATGGTGTTGGGGTATTCCGAAGAGGATCAGCAGAGGATCGCGGATAACCTTAATCGCTGCTTGGCGGTCTTCCCCCTAAACTATTTAGGGATGCCAGTGAGGGACACCAGGATCTTGATTAGGGACCTGGAGCCCCTCATGGGTCGGGTTAAGGCGAAAGCCGAACCCTGGCAGGGAAGGTTCACCTCCAAGGGGAGCAAGACGGTCCTTATCGACTCGTGCCTATCTAGCCTCCCTATGTACATGATGGGGATGTATCTCCTGCCGGAGGGGGTGCATGCAAACTTTGACAAGGAGCTCTCCCGGTTCTTTTGGATAGCCAATAATGGCCATCAAAACTATCATATGGTGAAGTGGGATGATATCTGCACCCCCAAGGAGCTAGGGGGCTTAGGTATCATAGCGTCCCGCCACATGAATGTGGCGTTGCTGCTTCGATGGGTGTGGAGGATCCTGAAAGATGATGGAGGCCTCTGGATACAGTTGATTAAGGCGAAATATTTGCGGGGCCGACCGCTGCTGGCTTGTGATCGTCGGGAGGGCTCTCAGTTTTGGAGAGCCATCCAGGACATCAAGCCAGCTATCCGGAAAGGGTTGTCTATTTCCATAGGCGATGGTAGGGATACCCTATTCTGGCTCGACCCATGGCTCAGCCATCTCCCTCTGCGCCATGAGTGTCCCGAGTTATTTGCAATCTGCTCTGACCCTGCTATCCTAGTTGGGGAGGCCTTCCACGGTGGGTCGTGGCAGGTGGCTTTCCGGAGGAACCTGGGGGAGGCCAAGCTGGCGTCCTGGGAGGGGCTGAGGGACAGTCTTCCGCTGCCCCTGGCGCAGTCCCCGGACTCCCATGCTTGGCACCTCTCTCCTTCGGGGTTCTTTTCAGTGGGCTCGGCCTACAGGGCCCTATTTAGAGGGCCCGAGAGGCCATGGGTCTCACCTTTGTGGAAGGCCCCCCTGCCTCTGAAGATCAAAATCTTTGTTTGGCAGCTACTACGTGACCGGCTGCCCTCGGGTGTGGAGGTGGCCATGCGGCAAGGGCCTAGTAATGGCCTTTGCCCGTTGTGTGCGGTCCCAGAAACAGGCCTGCACATTTTCTTCTCGTGCCCCGCTGCTCGCTTTCTTTGGAACTTTGTTCACGAGGCCCTGGGCTCGAGTGGCGAGCCTCGACCTTGGAGAGTTCACGAGGCCCGCAAACCATACTGGGAGGAGGAGGCGCCTCTTCTGGTTGATGTTTGCGGCAATGACCTGGGCTTTATGGAACATTAGGAACAAGATGGTCATTGAGCGTATTTTTCTTCGCCGGGCTTCTGACTCGGCCTTCACCTTTCTGGCTTTCTTGCAGCAGTGGTACCACTGTAGACAGCGTGAGAGGGCGCGGCTGGACGAGATGTTGGAGCACCTGATTGCGGCGGCTCGCCGGCTTGCTACTTCGTCCGGCCCCTGATGGTCCTTCCGGCTGGTGGTTTTTATCTTGTTTCCGCTGTCTGTGTTTGTGTTGGTTGGCTTACGCCAGACTTGGCCATGCTTGGTCCGTCTGTGTGGCCTTGTATGTGACCGTATGTATGTGAACTTCTGTGTGGTGTGGTTGTATGAACTCTTGTATGGATGTTGCTTTATTTATAAAGCTGGACGTCAGCCTGTTTCGAGGAGGCATCCCGCGGCGGCCCGGTGGAGGATCAGGCGCTGCAGGCGCAGGACGTGAAGGGTGTCTGTCGGCGCCAAGTATAGCGCGTTGAGCAAAGTTATATGATGAAAGGAATAAATGGATACCGAGGACAAGTATAGCGCGTCTGACAAAATATAGACACCATCATCGGCACTCTTCGTCTGACAAAATATAGACACCACCATAAATGGTATCGGGAGATCGCAAGGCCCCTACGCTTTCTGTCGAGGTGATTTGCCGTGACTCCCGGGCGGCAGCCTCCTTCGCCGATGGGGATGCTAGCTCCGAAACCGTCATCGGCAGGCCTTCGGCCTCTCTAAAGTCTAACCCCTGCTCTTGGTCAGTCGGCCTCTTCCCCTTCTGCTCTCTCGCCAAGGCGCAGCCCTAGGCTTCGGGCTATCGAGGAAAAGAAACATCTCACCATCCTGGACAAGGCCACTCTTCGTAAGAAGTCCAACGTCGACCTTCTCGGCTTGGGCCGACAGCCCAAGGCGAAGGGTCTGTCCCGATTGCCCCGTCCCGGTTGGGCAACCGGGACTAATGGCCCTTACCAACCGGGACGCATGGGCCCTTTTCTACCAATGCGAGCTGCTCGAGCTCGCGTCCGAGGCCACGTCTCCGCTTCCCCGCGAGGATCTCGTGCAGCTAGCTGCCGCATGCAACATCTCCCCTACCCAGCTAGATGCGGCGCCCGCCTAAGTTTATTATGTTGCTTCATCCTACTAGTCTATTGCTTTATCTCCGTAGCCTTCTAGTTGGGTCTTGCACGGCCGATTGCGGGGCTTTGCCCTTCCTGTTATCTTTGCTCGCTTTGTGTACTGGAACCTGCCCTACGCTCCTTCATGCTGGAGTGTTTCTTTGGCGTCTTCTTAGTTTCCTCATGAATCGTGTCTTTAGCTTTTACTCTTGGAATGTTCGCGGGCTTGGCGTGTTTCAGTCGGTAGACGTTTTCAAAGCAGCATCCTTCCTCCCCTCTACCTTGCGGGCCTGTAATTTTATCCCGTCGTCTGCTGGTGCCGCGGCATCACTGCTTGGAACGGTAACATATTCCTCTGCTCGCTATCCATCGCAAACAACTTTTCCCTTACCTCTGTCTTCGAATCCAGACTTTCCGATCACAAGTTCACCATTACTAACGTCTATGGGCCTTGCGACGCCGACCAGAAACCACTGTTCCTTGATGAGCTTGTTTCCATTGGGTCTTCAATCTCTGGCCCATGGCTGATTTTCGGAGACTTCAATATGATTTTGTCTCCCTCCCTCTGATCGGTCCAACAACAACTTCAACTCCATCGAGGAGGACAGGTTTCAACAAACTATTGACTCTCTTTGTGTAATGGAAATCCCGCTGCTTGACAGGCTTTTTACTTGGTCCAATAATCGCTCCGTGCCGACTCTCTGCCGCCTTGACCGAGCCTTCGTCTCGTCGGACTGGAACTTCACATTCCCAAACTCTACGCTTCGCTCTCGCACTAGATCAGTTTCCGACCATGTCCCCATTGCTCTCTGTCGCCACGAACGTTCCTTGCCCTGCGGTTTTTCGGCTCAACAATCACATCCTATCCATCCTGGCTTTTAGGTCTGTTGTTCAGCGGAACTGGTACGTGCAGCGCACCACCTTAGCCGCGGTTTAGCCGGCATGTTTTGCCTTCGTGTTAAGCGTATTAGAGCTGCTGCGAAGTTGTGGAATAAGGAAGCGAGGTCCCCTCTGCTACTTGCAAAAAACTGTGACACGGTAATTAAAGTCATAGATAAAATTGAGGAGTTTCGCCTTCTTTCTCCCTTAGAACTAAGGCTGCGCGTGTTAGCGAAAATTTCTCTTCACGACTTAAACTCTATCAAAGCTAAGTACACTGGCGCCAACGGGCAAAAATAAAGGATTGTCTGCTTGGCGATGAAAACTCTGCCTACTTCCACCTGTCCGCTACGGTTAGGCTTCAGAAGAACCAGATTAAGTCTCTTAATGCGAACGGCCTACTTGTCTCCTCCCACGATGCCATGCATGCCATGCTGCATAATTTCTTCAAAAACCTTGTCGGCGTTGCCCAGCCGTCTTCTTTCTCCTTCGATGTCGAGTCGCTTGCGTCTTCTTCCTCTCTACCTTCTTCCGCCGCCGAAAGCCTGGTCTCCCCTTTCTCTTCGGACGAGATCAAGTCAGCCCTTTGGGGCATGGACTTTAACTCGAGCCCTGGGCAGCTGGGCCCGATGGTTTCGGGCCTTCCTTTTATAAATCCAATTGGGACCTGGTTAAATATGACCTGACGCTGCTCCTTAACAATTTTTTGTCTAACGCTGCCGACCTAAGGCGTTTAAACAAATCGTACGTTGTGCTACTTCCTAAATGTCCGGGGGCTAACTCCCCTGATCAGTTTAGACCGATCTCCTTGCAAAACTGTTGTGTCAAGGTAGCCTCCAAATGTCTAACCAACCGCCTTCAGCCGCTAATCCCTTCCTTAATTAGCCAGGATCAGACCGGTTTTATCAAAGGTAGATCCATCTCCGAAAACTTCGTGTATGCTGCCGACATTATCGGGTCTTGCTTCAAGCGCAAGCGGTCTGATTTTATCTTAAAACTAGACTTCCACAAGGCGTTCGACTCTATTAGTTGGGATGTGCTTGATAGGATTCTTTTGGCTAAGGGCTTGCCACCTGGCTGGTGCCTATGGATCAAAAATCTAAACCTTTCTAGTCAGTCGGCCGTCCTGCTTAACGGCAAGCCGGGTAGATGGATTCAGTGTCGTCGGGGGTTGCGTCAGGGTGACCCCCTATCGCCATATCTTTTCAACATCGTCGCTGACATCCTTCGTTTGCTGATCATCCAAGCGTCGGCTGATGGGCTTCTTCTGCACCCTTTGGTTGACAAACTTCCCTGTCCTATTCTTCAATACGCGGATGACACAATTATTATCCTTCGGGCTACCCCGGATTGCATTGACAACCTTCTTGTGTTGTTGGATGCTTTTTCTCGGGCCACAGGCCTAAAAATCAATTATCACAAGAGTACCTTTGCCCCCATCCATGTGGATTGTACGTTGGCCGAGTGCATGGCTGCACAGCTTGGCTTCCCTGTCGCTTCCTTTCCCCAAACCTACCTTGGGTTACCCCTTTCAACGCACAAGTTGAGAATCTCTGCTTTCCGTCCTTACATTGATAAGATGCGCAGTAGGCTTCCCGGTTGGGTAGGGAAGGCAATCCCCATCAGCGGCCGCGCGATTCTGGTGAAAGCCTCCCTTAGGTCCATGGCCTCTCACCTTTTATCGGCTATCTTTGTCCCTGCCGGCACTATTGCCGAATTCGACAAAATATGTAGGGCCTTCTTCTGGGCGGGTGACTCGCAGGTCAACGGTGGGCAGTGCAAAGTGGCTTGGGATGAGATTTGTGCCCCGGTGGCGAAAGGTGGGCTGGGCTTCCGCTGCCTTAGAACTCACAACCAGGCTCTGCTTATGAAGTTTCTCTCCAAAATTCACTCTAATGACTCCTCTCCTTGGGCGGTTTGGTTGCGCGCTCGTTATGGTTGGTCAGATAATCGTGACCTTGGCGACCCTAATAAGCTTGACTCTGTTGTTTGGAAGGATTTGCTTTCCTGTTTGCCCAGCTTTTGTAATATCACTAGATCCTCAGTTCGCTCGGGATCATCCACATCATTCTGGCATGATCTTTGGTTAGACAATAAAACTCTAGAAAACCGCTTCCCATCCCTCTACTCGCACATCACAAATAAGAACAGTTCGGTTGCCGATGCGTGTCCTTCGTCCGCGTTGAACGTATCTCTTCAACCTCGCCTGTCTTACGCTGCGTCCTTGGAACTCTCGGAGTTGCAGGCTTTGGTTGCCACAGTCAACCTTGTTTCTAGTGCCCAGGACATTAGAGTCGCGCTTTCGGATGGCAGGCCTCTAACCACCAAATCCGCATATTTGGCAGCTTTTGATCACATGCAGGATACTCCCTTCGCAACTGTAACCTGGAAGAACTTGGCGATGAATCGTTGCCTCATATTCCTTTGGCTGGCGAACAGAGGTAGGCTGTTTACTAATGAGCGCAGGTTCAGGAGAGGCATTGCTTCGTCTGATACTTGCCCGTTCTGCCCATTGACTGAATCCACCAACCACCTCCTGCTGCACTGTGCTTCGATTGCTTCATTCTGGGATGCTGTTCCGGCTCTGCTCGACGACGTTCAAGACTGCTCCTCGCTCAGAGATCTGTGGCACGGGCAATCCTCGTGTGCCGTCAGATCGTCCGTGCTTATATGTGCTCTCTGGAATATTTGGAAGCGCCGAAACACAAAAATTTTCAGGAATGTGGACGAGCCAATTTCTCTTCTTTTTTGGCGTTGTGCGGATGACCTTACCCTATGGTCACACAGGACCTCTAATCAAGCTAACAAGTCTCTCATGCAAGACTGGGCAGTGATGTTTTCTCACCTCAATGACTAGTTTGCTGCACGCCATACCATTTCCTCTTTACTTTCTTTTGTATATTTTGTAAAGTTTGCCTCAACTGTAGTTGCTCGAGGCTTTCGTTTTCCTTTTCTTTAGTTTCTTGTAATTTGCGACTCGCTTTGTTTCATTAATTTATTGGTTCAGGCCGGCCTCGAGCCCGCCGTAGACACCTCAAAAAAAAAATATAGACACCATGTTTCACTCCTACATGATTTTTCATGCTTTGTCCTCATTCACCAAACTTCAGTCATAAAACAGAAGAATAGGTTACCACGGTTCTTTATTTTCTATATATTCCTTGTTTTTTTCTCTCTTTTAAGATCTCTATATATTCTCTGTTGGAGTACACTGAAGCTTATAAAAACCAAATACTATGATTTAAAGTGGGGCAGAAATTCAGCTTTGATATTGTGGACAGGAAAACGTAGTAACAGTGATGACATGCTCTCTCCATGTCATCGACAGGAAACAAAGCGGCAGGAGACATATACTGCCACCGATGGAGGAAGGAAATATAATCTCTGTGCTCAGAATACGCGTCGGGCCATGTTTGAGCGTAATTTACAACCAAAGTAGCATTACAATTCAGCTTTTTTTATGAACGGGGAAAGGGCACGAGGGCCCTAGAAGCATTACGGTTCTGAAAGCACAGAACAGAAAGGTTTTGCTGCAAAATTAGCGGTGAAGAATAGAGAGCAGAGCAGAGTTTCAGACCGAGAGCAGAGCATGCGTAGAGGAGCAAAACGTGCTTGCTTAGTTTAGCGGTTGCTGTGCACGAGCAAAACGGACGACGTCGGCGGCTGAAGCCTAGGCGCTGGTGGCGGCAGGGCCCCTGCTTCCCCTGGCACGAAAAGGGTGGCATGGGCCGCGGTGGCCAGGCAGGATGGCGTGCTTGATGAGGGGCACGGCAGCGCGGTCGTCCTCGACGGCGTGGTGTCTTCGCTGGGAGCTGAAGGGTCTCGATCATCGGCATCGTCCATTACTAGGAAAATATGAAAATGGTTGTCTGTGGCATACATGGAATGCCCATCCGTGGCGCACTAGCCGTGCGTCACTAGCCTTGCGCTACGGCTATCTCTTAGTCTGCGTCACGGTTATGACGAGATAGGCGTAGCGTACCTGCTAGTGCGCCACGGCTATGTGGGCAGGTGCGCTAGCGTAGAATCTTCTCTGGCGCACTTCCCAGTGCGCCACTAAGCTTCTGAGGTGCGCTTTAGGCGTAGTGCGCCATAAAAGGTAGGTCATGTGCGCCACAGGTGTTTTTCTTGTTTTTTTTATTTATTTCCAAACCAGATTATATACAATATTACAGGAGATATACACACACAGATACAATATATACAATTATATATATAAATACACAATTTGAAAAACAAGATTGAAACAAATACATATAGATAAGTCTCATACATGAATACATAGTATAAGTTACATTGTTTCGATTAAGTTACAAAGTAGACGGTGACATGCGAATACATGTGTCGATCGAACAAGTTAGAACTCGAAAGCTCGCCTAGACATCTAAACTAGCTAGACACAAACGCGGGATAAACAACCAAAAAAGATAAGCATGATCACCGCCGCGACGAAGGTGTAGGTCTTCATCCGGTTCCTTGTCCTAACTCCCGCTAGATAGCGCGTGTATCTAGCTTCCGCCTCCGCCATAGTGTTGTATCCTTTGTAGCTATTGCCGCTGAAACAGTGCACCTGTCTCCGGCAGTCTTTCCAATCATCGTAGACTCCGGGAAACCGTCCCTTGTACACGACGTACCACGTCATCTATAAATTGACAATAATAATTAACCGATGATTGAAAAAAAAATATAATTAAAGTCGCATATGAAGATACACTTATAGAAAGTACTCCTAAATCAAAAAAACCAAACTCAAAAAGCATGCCTCATATATAACTAGATTGTTCGACACATGAATATGCTATGATGGAACTGTTCGCCAAGTAGGATGCATAACACCTGGACCTGTGCATAACACAAGGCGAACAATCCCATCGCAGCATATTCACATATAGTGTGCCACGACACTTTAATCATCGGCATTATTATCGAAAAAGACCAAAGTAACTCGAAAAGAATGCCTCATATATATATATACATAGGTCGTTGGACACAGGAATATGCTACGATGGAACCGTAAGCCAAGTATGATGCACAACATCTAGACTTGTGCATAACACAAGGCTTACAGTCCCGTCGTAGCACATTCACATATATATTGTTCCACGACATTTCAATCATCGGCATTATTCTCGAAAAAGACCAAAGTAGCTCGAAAAGAATGCCTCATATATAACTAGCTAGGTCGTTGGACACAGGAATATGCTACGACGGAACGGTTAGCCAAGTAGGATGCACAATTCCTGGACTTGTGCATATCACAAGGCTAACTATCCCGTCATAGCACATTCACATATATATTGTGCCACGATATTTCAATCATCGGCATTATTCTCGAAAAAGACAAAAATAACTCGAAAAGAATGCCTCATATATATACATAGGTCGTTGGACACAGGAATATGCTATGATGGAACCATGAGCCAAGTAGGATGCACAAGACCTAGACTTGTGCATATCACAAGGCTCACAATCCCATCGTAGCACATTCACATATATAGTGTGCCACGACATTTCAATAATCGGCATTATTCTCTAAAAAAGAGTAAGGAAAAAAAAGAAGGACCAAAGTGAGCAAAGGACCAAAGAGTAAGCAAAAAACCAAGCATTGATTGGTATATAATAATAATAAGCAAAAGAAGTAAGCGATGATTCATAAACCTAATAAGATAAGTATAGTAGCATGTACACTTGTCCACACACACACAAAGGTCATCTATAGTTTGTAACTACAACTAGGCCAACATCAAGCCTTCTGGCTCGGCTTAGGGAACGGGAGGACGCCTTGTCTCGTCATGAACTTCCTATAGTCACCCTGCATCTCTAGGCAATCTTCTATGTCACGGTTATTCGGGATATTTCCTCCGTAGAAGATCTCCCCCGAAGTCATGACATCACGAAAGATGATTGCCCCAAACTGCTGCTGGATGCGATACATCTTTTGTCTAATATCTGAATCAGTGATCTTGGCATTTGCTTCGGCCCACTGTTTGAGATGATCTGGCAGCGTAGAATTCTGCTGGTCAAGTAGGAACGCCCTCATGTGATGGAGTGCGTAGTAGGCTTCCTTCTTACTATTTTCCGGCTGCTTCACGCAGGGGAACTCTATTACGTGGTTGAAGACGTGCCTGCCGAACTTGACCTTCGTACGCACGAAGGTGGTGCCTTCCGTCGAGGCAAAGCCAGTGAGAGCATCATCCAGAACTTCCTTGATCTTGTCGTAGTTTTTCTTCTTTTCTAGACTCCCCGAGTCGAAATACGTGGCATGGGAATGCTTCGGCGATAAGGAGATGAGCGTGTAGTGTTCATCTCTGCGCAAAAAATTCAAATGGAATGTGTTGAAAAAATAATGATGATGATCTAATAAAGCCAATCGATGGTGGCGAGTGAATAACGACTTACTTGGGAAAGTAAGGCACGAGAATGTATTCCTTTGTCTTGTTCGCCACGAGGATTCTTTTTAGGTACGAGGCCACGATACGTCGTTCGGCGGGGGAACCCAAGCAGCCGTCACACATGTAGTAGGGGTCCACTATAGCGATGCCCGGTGTGTTCTCTCTAATGATCTGCATGGCCAGGCTGAGATAAAACAGACGGACCATGGTATAGTGCAGCGGGTATAGGTGGAACATATTGAAGATGTCGTCGAACCGCAGGAAGAACAGATCCACAGGGGCATTGTCGACGAAGCCCAAGCCTGGTGGCACCTTAACCACGAATACCGGGTGCGAGGGATCTTTCTCCGCTAGAAGGCGTCTCTATCGTCAAGACGTCATGCACACTCTGCTGTTCGAATCGAGCTTCAAAATTCTTAGGTAGCATGGGCTCACCCGCCACATGAATCCTCCACATAATACCCTCGGGTCTTGGTGGCCCGTCCCGAAACCTGATCAGATTCGTAGTTGTTGACGCCACCGGCTGGCTCGAGCTGCTATATTTTCTTTTCCTGCCCTTTTTTTCCTTTTGGAGAGCGGGCAGGCACCGCAATCTGAGCACCGGCCGCCCTATGTAGTGTGCCAGGGCTTAGAATAAAGGGTCGGTTGGTTGTATCAGCTGGCTCTGTAAAGGCGCAAGCTGGAGGCGTCTCCTGAGAACCAAACAGACGCTTGGTGATAGTGGCTTTCTCTGTGGGGCCACCAGCTAGGTCTTCGTTGCTAAACTGAGTGTTGAAGAAGTGATCATTCCAGTCTTCATCGTCCTCGGCCGGATCCTGCGCCATGTGCATATCATCAACATGATCATCCGACCCACCGCGTGGAGGTGACGGCGAGGGCGGTAAGTGTTGGAGATATGCCCTAGAGGCAATAATAAATGTAGTTATTATTATATCTTTGTGTTTATGATAAATGTTTACATTCATGCTATAATAGTATTGACAAGGAAACCATTGATACTTGTGTGATTTGTAAACTTAATTTGAAGTCCCTAGTATAGCCTCTATACTTCACTAGCTTGTTGGTTGATTAATGATTGTGGTTTCCCTATCATGAACATTGAGATGTTATCAACAACAAGATCATATCGTTAGGAGAATGATATGGTGGACATACTCCTATAGATAAGCGTAGCATAAAGATCAAGTCATTTCATTAGTTCAATTGCTATATGCTTTCTGATACATAGTAACCTAATTCCTTCGACCATGAGATCATGCATATCACCTTTCTTTGGATGGATGCTTTGATGACATCAAACACCACACCGTGAATCGGGTGGTTATAAAAGTGGCATTGAGTGTTCGGAAGGTATTGGTTGAGACACATGGATCAAGAGGGATTTGTCCATCCACATGACGGATAGATATACTCTGGGCCCTCTCGGTGGAATGTCATCCAATTAGCTTGCAAGCATGTGACTTGGTCACAAGGGATCACATATCACGGAACGAGAAAGAGTACTTATCAAGAATAAGGTTGAACTAGGTATGTATGCGAGATACGACGATCATAACCTTGGGTAAGTAACATATCGTGAGACAAAGGGAAATTGGTATCGTATGTAAGTGGTTCATTCGACGCAAAGTAATCGTTGAAATATGTGGGAGCCATATGAATTTCCAGATTCCTCTATTGGTTATTGTTCGAGAAGTGTCTCGATCATGTCCGCATAATTCACGAACCGTAGGAGACACACTTAAGGATTCGACGTTGTTTGAGTAGTTATGGTATTATGAGAAAGAGACCGAATGTTGTTCGAGTCTCGGATGGGATCCGGGATATCACGAGGTGATCCGGAATGGTCCGGAGAATAAGATTCATATAAGGAAAGTCCCGTTTGAGTTCGGGAATGATTCCGTGTTTTCATCGAATGTTCTAGAAGGTTCGGATTGTCCAAGACTCCGGGGAAGGGTACATGAATGTGTCATTGCTCATTGAATGATTGCATCATGTACTAAGTGTTATTGCTGTCCCAAATAAAGGATTAAATTGAATCCTAAAACAGAAAAGTCAAATGTCCAGTTTGAAAGTCAAAGCCAAAACAAGAAACTGTGGAAACAAGCAAGAGGAGTTGGAACCAACCCGGAGGAGGAGTAGGACTCCTCCAGCGCCAGCCCTAGGCCGAGTTGGGGGAGGACTCCTCCCTCCTGGCGCCAAGGAACCCCTCCTCATAAAAGGAGGGCAGGGCTCCCATAGACACAATACTTTCTACTCTAGATCTCCGGTTTAGAGCTGTTTTGGTTTAGAGCTTCTAATTGCTTTAGCCAACAGCTTAGAGCCTTCTAATTGGTTTAGAGCCCTCTAATTGGTGTGTCTAATTACTAGGCCACTAATCCTCTCTCTCATAAGCTCCACCATACTCGCACCGGCTTAAGGCCTCATGATCTCCCTCTACTTCCTGTACCACGCCAGTTGTCTGCCGGAATCGAGGAGAGTGCTACAACCTCCGCTCTTTGGAACAAGGGAGAGGAAGGTCTTCGTCGAGTACCGAACGTGACCGATCTGGAGCGCTGCGGAACGTGGCGCTGGAAGGATCGTCTACACGATCTTGAGATCGAAGAGATTTACTACATCACCCACGAGAATCCTCGTTAACCACTTTGGAATCTTCGAGGGTGAGTTCCTCTATCGACTCGTTGCTACAATCTAGTAGATAGATCTTGGCTTGTTTGTTTGTATGCGATAGAAAATTTTTGTTTTCCATGCTACGAACCCCTCAAAGGGTATCGAGCCGTGTCTATATGTAGATCTGTTGCACGAGTAGAACACAATGGTCATTGTGGGCGTTGATGCTTTATTGTAGATTGCTTTTGTGTACTTTGCATCTTGCGGTATGTTGGGATGAAGCGGCGGCTAACCTTACATGACATCGTTCATGAGACTTGCTCCACGCTTGACATGTAACTTGTATTGCATAAGTGGCTTTATGGGTGCATGTTTCTCCTAGCATAGTTAAGATCCAATTTACAACGGGTGATCAACAATGCTAGTATCAATGTTGTGGTTCTTGTTCGTAAGTTAGAACGACACTTATTGAAAGCCCCAAACCACGTAAAATATGCCCAGAAAGTAGACGTGTCTAACTTTGTTTTGCAGGTGGTGTCTTTGATGTGATATGGCCATGATTGTGATTATATTCGATGTATGCAATGTTCCTTATTGTAAGTCAACAACCGGCAGGAGCCAGATGGTTGTCTTTAATTTATGTTAAGACCTGCGTGTCTATTCAAATAGTTGTAATAGTTGAAGCCGGTGGACGACAACCATGGAGAAGCGTCATTGACCTTGATGCAATGCCGGTGATGATGGAGATCATGTTCGTGCTTGAAGATGAAGATCGGAGGCACGAAGAAGAAAGGCCATATCATATCACATATATATTGAATTGCATGTGATGTTAATCCTTTATGCATCTTGTATTGCTTAGTAGACGGTAGCATTATAAGATGATCCTCATGCACATCAATTTCAAATCATAAAGTGTTCACCCTTAGTTAGCACCGCTAAAGCTTGTTGTTTCGAAGCACCTCGTGATGATTGGGTGTTCTAGATTCTGCAAGTGTATACAACGTGAGCAAGCCAGATTTGCTCATGCAGAAACTAAGGTTTGATCTTGACGAGCCTAGCATGTACAGACATGGTCTCGAACACGGATTACCGAAAGGTAAAGCATGAATCGATAGTAGATATGATGAACATGATGATTGTTCGCCATTGAAACTATATCAACTCTCGTGATGATCGGTGTTGATGTAGTGGATTTGGTTCGTGTGATCACTAAAACAATGTGAGGGATATTGTTTTGAGTGGGAGTTCACCTAGTTTAATTTCATTAATTAATTTGAACTCAATTTGTCATAAACTTAGTCTAAACTATTGCAAATATGTTGTAGATCAATGGCAGCCCCTACCATCAATTTTAATGCGTTCCTAGAGAAAGAAAAGTTGAAAAACAATGGAAGCAACTTCGTGGATTGGTTCCGCAATTTGAGGATTGTCCTCACAGCTGGTAATTTGACCTATGTGTCGGATGCACCTTTGGTGACCCAATTCGCCCACTGCTTCCGATGAAGTAAAGAATGTTTACCTCGCTCGGAAGAATCGGTACTCCATAGTTCAGGTGTGCTATCTTGTATGGTTTAGAATCGGAGCTTCAGAAAAGGTTTGAAGAGTCAGACCCACATGATATTGTCGAGGATCTCAAATTAATTTTTGAGACTCATGCGGCAATTGAAAGCTATGAGGCTTCTGAAAAGTTCTTTAACTGCAAGATGGAAGAAGGCAGCTCCGTCAGTGAGCATGTGCTTAAGATGTCTGGGCACGCAAACAAACTTCAAAGCTTGGGTATAGTGATTCCTAATGCTTTGGGGATTTACCGTGTCCTACAATCACTACCACCAAGTTACAAGAACTTTGTGATGAACTACAACATGCAGAACATGAACAAGACGTTGCCAGAACTCTTTGCCATGTTAAAATCTGCGAAGTGGAGATCAAGAAAGAGCACCAAGTGTTGTTGGTCAATAAGACCACCAAATTCAAGAAAGGCAAGTCTAAGCAAAAAGGACACTTCAAGAAGGGTGGTAAGAAAGCTACCACGCCAACGAAGAAGACCAAGGCTGGACCTAAGCCTGAAACTGAGTGCTTTTACTGCAAGGGAGAAGGTCACTGGAAGCGGAATTGCCCAAAGTACTTGGCGGATCAAGAACGGCAACATCAAGAAGAAAGGTATATCGATATACATGTTATTGATGTGTATCTCACTAGTACCGTAGTAGTGCTCGGTATTTGATATCGTTCGGTTGCTCATATTTGTAACTCAAACAGCCGCAGAATAAACGGAAGCTAGCGAAGAACGAGGTGACGATGCGCTGGAAACGGATCAAAGGTTGATGTGATCGCGGCACACTACCTCTTCATCTACCATCGGGATTAGTTTTATACTTAAATAATTGTTATTTAGTGCTGCGTTGAGCATGAACATTATCTCGTGATCTTGTTTATTAAGTAGACTACTTGTTTAAGTCGAGAATAATGGTTGTTCGATTTATATGAGTAATATTTTTACGCACATGCACCTTTGATAGATGGTCTATTCTTATTGAATCTCGATAGTGGAAATACACATATCAACAACATTGAGGCTAAACGCTTGAAATCAAGCGATAATTCGACCTATATGTGGCATCTGTCTTGGTCACATCGAGTGAAACGTATGAAGAAACTCCATTCCGATGGACTTCTTGAATCACTTGATTTTGAATCACTTGAAAGATGCGAAGCATGTCCGATGGGAAAATGACTAAGACTCCATTTTCAGGTATGATGGAGCGCGAAGCTACGGACTTATTGGAAATCATACATACCGATGTGTGTGGTCCAATGAGTGTAGCATCGCTGATGGTTATCGTTATGTTCTTACCTTCACGGATGACTTGAGTAGATATGGGTATATCTATTTCATGAAACACAAATCCAAACTTTCGAGAAGTTTAAGGAGTTTCAAAGTGAGGTAGAGAATCAACGTAACAAGAAGATTAAATTTCTGCGTTCTGATCGTGGAGGTGAATATCTAAGTTACGAGTTTGGCGAGCATTTAAAGAAGTGCGGAATACTTTCACAATTGACACCGCCGGGAACACCACAACGTAATGGTGTGTCCGAACGTCGTAATCGAACTCTCTTAGATATGGTTCGCTCTATGATGTCACTTACAGATTTACCGCTATCATTTTGGGGTTATGCATTAGAAACATTCGCATTCACTTTAAATAGGGAACCGTCTAAATGCTGAAACGACACCGTATGAATTATGGTTTGGGAAGAAACCTAAATTGTCGCTCCTTAAAGTTTGGGGATGCGGAAGCCTATGTAAAGAAGTTACAAATGGACAAGCTTGAACCCAAAGCGGAAAAATGCGCCTTCATAGGATACCCGAAGGAAACTATTGGGTATACCTTCTATCATAGATCCGAAGGCAAAACATTCGTTGTTAAGAATGGATCCTTTCTAGAGAAGGAATTTCTCTCGAAGAAGTGACCGGAAGGAAAGTAGAACTCGACGAGGTTGTTGAACCTTCTCTCGAATTATGTAGTAGCGCAAGACCGAAGAAGTTCCCGTGGTGCCTGCACCAATAAGGGAGGAAGCTAATGATGATGATCATAAAACTTCGTTGAAGTTGCTACGAGCCTCGGAGATCAACGAGAACTCGTACCACCTGCATTGGTATGATTCCGTTATGAATGTCATGGTGGTGGACAACACCGATGACCCCGAGACATATGAGGAAGCGATGATGAGCCCAGATTCCAATAAATGGCAAGAAGCCATGAAATCGAGATTGGATCCATGTACGAAAACCAAGTATGGACTTTGGTGGACTTACCGGATGGCCGGAAGGTCACGAGAACAAATGGATTTTCAAGAAGAAAACAGATGTTGATGGTAATGTTATCGTTTATAAAGCTCGACTTGTCGCAAAAGGGTTTCGACAAATTCAAGGAGTTGACTACGATGAGACTTTCTCACCAAAGCGAAGCTAAAGTCCTGGAGGATTATGTTAGCAATCGCTGCATATTATGATTATGAGATATGGCGATGGATGTCAAAACAGCTTTCTCAATGGAGACATTGATGAAGAGTTGTATATGATGCAACCCAAAGGTTTTGTCGATCCTAAAGGTGCTAACAAGGTATGCAAACTTCAACGGTCCATCTATGGATTGAAGCAAGCATCCGGTTGGAATCAACGTTTGATAAGGTAATCAAAGTTTTGGTTTTATACAAACTTATGGAGAAGCTTGTATTTACAAGAAAGTGAGTGGGAGCTCAGAGCATTCTTAATACGTATGTGGATGACATATTGTTGATTGGGAATGATGTAGACCTTCTTAATAGTGTCAAGGAATATTTGAATAATAGTTTTTCAATGAAGGATCTTGGCGAAGCAGCTTACATATTAGGCATAAAGATTTATAGAGATAGATCGAACGCCAAATATCATTGTCACAAAGTACATATTTGGACAAAGTTCTAAAGAGATTTGGAATGGAAGAAAGCAAGAAAGGGTTCTTGCCCATGTTGCTCAATACGACCTTGAGTAAAACTCAAAGTCCGACATCGGCGTAAGATAGAGAAAGGATGAGTAAGACTCCTATGCCTCAGCCATAGGATCTCTAATGTATGCCATGCTATGTACTAGACCCGACATTGCATATGCCGTTAGTTTAACTAGCAGATATCAAAGTGATCCAGAGTGGATCATTGGACAATGATCAAAAACATCCTTAAGTACTTGAGAAGAACTAAGGATATGGTTCTTTCTTATGGAGGTGATGAACAGCTCGTTGTTAATGGTTACACCGATGCTAGTTGGAACACCGATCCGGATGATTCTAAATCACAACTGGATACGTATTTATTTTGAATGGTGCAGCGATTAATGGAGGAGTGCAAAGCAAGGCGTTGTGGCGAGATCTTCAATGAATCGGAATACATGGTCGCCCGGAGGCTTCACAAGAAGCGATATGGATGAAAGAGTTCATTACAGCTGGGTGTGGTTCCAAGCGCTGGACCCAATGTCTATCTATCGTGATAACATGGGCGCCATAGCCAATGCGCAAGAACCAAGGTCACACAAGAAGTCAAGATATCAAGTGCGTTTTCACGCTATTCGAGAACATATCCGGATGGGGATATAAAGATTTGCAAAGTACACACAGATCTGAATGTGGCGGATCCTGACTAAACCTCTCCCGAGGGCAAAACATGACCAACACCAAACCGCCATGGGTGTTCGTATATTACCATGTAATCTAGATTAGATGACTCTAGTGCAAGTGGGAGATGTTGGAGATATGCCCTAGAGGCAATAATAAATGTAGTTATTATTATATCTTTGTGTTTATGATAAATGTTTACATTCATGCTATAATAGTATTGACAAGGAAACCATTGATACTTGTGTGATTTGTAAACTTAATTTGAAGTCCCTAGTATAGCCTCTATACTTCACTAGCTTGTTGGTTGATTAATGATTGTGGTTTCCCTATCATGAACATTGAGATGTTATCAACAACAAGATCATATCGTTAGGAGAATGATATGGTGGACATACTCCTATAGATAAGCGTAGCATAAAGATCAAGTCATTTCATTAGTTCAATTGCTATATGCTTTCTGATACATAGTAACCTAATTCCTTCGACCATGAGATCATGCATATCACCTTTACTGGATGGATGCTTTGATGACATCAAACACCACACCGTAACTGGGTGGTTATAAAAGTGGCATTGAGTGTTCGGAAGGTATTGGTTGAGACACATGGATCAAGAGTGGGATTTGTCCATCCACATGACGGATAGATATAATCTGGCCCTCTCGGTGGAATGTCATCCAATTAGCTTGCAAGCATGTGACTTGGTCACAAGGGATCACATATCACGGAACGAGAAAAGAGTACTTATCAAGAATAAGGTTGAACTAGGTATGCGAGATACCGACGATCATAACCTTGGGTAAGTAACATATCGTGAGACAAAGGGAAATTGGTATCGTATGTAAGTGGTTCATTCGACGCAAAGTAATCGTTGAAATATGTGGGAGCCATATGAATTTCCAGATTCCTCTATTGGTTATTGTTCGAGAAGTGTCTCGATCATGTCTCGCATAATTCACGAACCGTAGGGAGACACACTTAAGGATTCGACGTTGTTTGAGTAGTTATGGTATTATGAGAAAGAGACCGAATGTTGTTCGAGTCTCGGATGGGATCCGGATATCACGAGGTGATCCGGAATGGTCCGGAGAATAAGATTCATATAAGGAAAGTCCCGCTTTGAGTTCGGGAATGATTCCGTGTTTTCATCGGAATGTTCTAGAAGGTTCCGGATTGTCCCAAGACTGGGGAAGGGTACATGAATGTGTCATTGCTCATTGAATGATTGCATCATGTACTAAGTGTTATTGCTGTCCCAAATAAAGGATTAAATTGAATCCTAAAAGAAAAGTCAAATGTCCATTTGAAAGTCAAACCGCCAAAACAAGAAACTGTGGAAACAAGCAAGAGGAGTTGAACCAACTGGAGGAGGAGTAGGACTCCTCCAGTCGCCAGCCTAGGCCGAGTTGGGAGGGACTCCTCCTCCCTGGCCAAGGAACCCCTCCTCATAAAAGGAGGGGGCTCCCATAGACACAATACTTTCTACTCTAGATCTCCTTTAGAGCTGTTTTGGTTTAGAGCTTCTAATTGCTTTAGCCAACAGTTTAGAGCCTTCTAATTGGTTTAGAGCCCTCTAATTGGTGTGTCTAATTACTAGGCCACTAATCCTCTCTCTCATAAGCTCCACCATACTCGCACCGGCTTAAGGCGAAGCCTCATGATCTCCCTCTACTTCCTGACCACTGCCAGCCGAATCGAGGAGAGTGCTACAACCTCCACCGCCGAACAAGGGAGAGGAAGGTCTTCGCCGAGTACCGAACGCGTGTGACCGATCAAGGGAGCTGCGAACGTGGCGCTGGAAGGATCGTCTACACGATCTTGAGATCGGGAAGAGTACGACTACATCACCCACGAGAATCCGCTCTCGTTAACCACTTTGGAATCTTCGAGGGTGAGTTCCTCTATCGACTCGTTGCTACAATCTAGTAGATAGATCTTGGCTTGTTTGTTTGTATGCGATAGAAAATTTTTGTTTTCCATGCTACGAACCCCTACGAGAGGGGCCTTGCCACCGCTTGTCGGCACAACAAAGTGTCTTTGTTCCGTGGCGTGATGGCCCCCGCCGTCCCCAAACGGATCATGCTCTTTGGCCATAGCAAGAATAAGCCGAAGCAAGTTCTGAGGACAGCCGACTCTTCTTCATCCGCTCATGGGGGTTGAATGGGAGGTTCCAGGTCGTCGCATCCCCTTAGCACCCGACTAATTTTAACCCTGTGCACGCTATCTGGCATCGGCCTTGAGTGGAACGTGCGCTGCAAGGGTTGAACGATGGTACCCTTGGCAACATCCCTCAGCTCGTTGTTCACGTAGCATAAGAGTGCAAGGAACATCCGTCTGCGGAAAACATGTACGGCGTCGTCAGAGATGCCATAAGAGTAATAGATGGCGTGAAAGGCGGTAAAGCAATTTGTTTACCGTGATGGCGTCGAGATCGGCTAATGTCGACGCACCGCATACGACGACGGGCGTGCAAGAGACGGAAGGGCTGCTTGATGGCGCAGTGCTGGCCGCTGGTGTATTCTCCCTACCGATGGGTGCTTGGAGCTCCGGTGCCGCCGCGACGATGGCAGGGGGGCACCAACATGTACTCCGGCGCCGCGGTGATGGCAGGGGGAGTCACCAACACTTGCGGCGCCGCGGTGCTAGCGGGCGGAGTCACGAACATGTAGTTCGCCTGATTCGTCGACGCCGTGTTGTTCGAGTGGCTGTTGACCATGCTTGGAATCGGGCACGGACCTACTCGACCACCCGCACTCCAGTTCGCTATTGACTCCACCAAGGTAGGCAAGAAGGACGTGAGGGTGATTGCCTGTAACATCCCAAAAATCATAGCTTTAAAAACTCATTCATATCACCTTGCATCATTCATGCATTTAGGGTCTTTTCTCAAAAATCATTTAGAAATGGAATATGAGTTATGATTTCATGTGGGCATAATGTCTCAATTGAACATCATCCTGTTGATATTTGAATGTTTAAAAAAACTTCAATGCTTGCCTTCATTGATGGAAAGATTAGGAGAAATTTTAAACCCCAAAGATTTCAAATTTAGAATTAAATTCTAAAACCCATTTCAAATGTTTGCAAACAGGAACAAATTCCTATTTATTATTAAAACCAAGCTGGACCAAGCTTTACAATACAACCACCTAGTTTTGTGACTGTTTTGAATCTACAAAACCCTACAAAAATTTCCAAGGCAATCTGATTTCAAAAGGATTTTGAATTCATACCAAAACTCATACCAGAAATTGGAAATAGAAAAAGAAAAGAGCTTCTGAATAGAAAAGGGCCCGCGGCTAGGATCTGGCCCAGCAGGAGAACGAGCCCAGCAAGCCCACCCGGGGAATTCCTTTTTTCTCCTCTCACGCCATGAAAGCACACATCGAGCCACCGACGCCAGTCCCACACTCACTGCGTGCACCTCACCGACGATGGACACGGACACGCTGTCTTCGTCTTCCCAAAACTCGCCATGACCACGCTGCAGTGATCGCCGGTGATGGCGCTTTAATTGGGCCATTAAACGCAGCGCTTTTGTCGACTCGGCTATAAGAACCCCACCACCCCACGATCAATTTCCCCAGTCAATCGCACACTCACGCCCCCAGGCTGCCCTCAAACCTCCGCGAATCGCCGCTAACAGAGCCCCCTCCGGCGATCAATTCCGGTGAGCCTCGAGTTCCCCTCTATCTCCCATTCACACTATCTTATTCAGTGAACTCATACGCATCTTCTGACACTCGCCGTTTGCCTTCGCATGACCCCTAGCTTTGGCAACGTCGACGACTGGCCGCCACCGTCTTCTTCACGAACTCCGGCGACCTCTCTCCGTAAGTAGCCACCGCCCCTTGCCCTCTGGTTGATCCGCATAGAATCCTCGTCATCGTGCGCATCCGATGTGTCCCTATTTTGGCCTAGCATGAAGAGGAACCTCGCCAACGCCGACAACCGACTGGCCGACGTTTCCGAACTCCGAGCAATCCCAGTAAGTTTCGAGCGCCCCTTGCTTTCTTGTTCACCCGAGCGTGTTCGTAGTTGTCCTGCGCATCTTCTAAACCCATTGGTTCATGCTCAGGCGACGCAGAACATCGGCAGCGACTCCGACAACCCCACTTGACGCCAGACGAAACTCCGACGAGGTCTAGAGCCCATCTCCGAACGCCCCTCCACAAGCCAGTACCACGACGAGCTTCAAAGAACCTCCGGCGAACCTGGTAATACCTCTCCTCTCGCGACGATCTAGAACGCCGCTTATCGATCGACGCTACCGCTTTGTCACCGCTGGCGCTTGCTTTTTGTTAGAAGAATCTTAGCCGTTAGATCTGGATCCTACGCCAGAAACACTTCACTTATCGAAGGGTATGGACAGATCGAGCCAAGAACGTTAGTTAGATCCAACGGCTCAGAAGGGTGATCCGGTGCGAACCGGTACGCGCCAGTAGTAACGCGACACGTGGCAAGGTTTAGATTAAAAACAGAATTTAAAACCTGAATTAGATTCAAACTTCAAATGATTATAACTTTCAAACGACACGTTGGATTTTTGCAAACTTTATATCGTTGGATTCAGTGAAACAAGGCCTTTCAGAATATACAATTTGTTTAGCATATAGTAACAGCTAAAAATGTTTTATTTGTGGAACAAGTTTAGGGCTATTTTAGATATAGAAATATCTTTACAAAATTTTGTTGTGGCCAAATAGGTTTATTGGACAAACTTGTGACATGTTATGCTTCAGTAGTCATGAACACACACTTGGTAGAATTTTTAAAAATTTAACACTTGGTAAATTCTTGCATGCATGCATTCATATTATTTTGGTTTGTATTTAAATGGTGTGTAATTGTATGCTTGATTTCTTGTGTAGATTTTGCTAGTGATTGTGATTGTGAAGAGTGCTACTCTCCACACTACCAAGGCAAGTGATATTTTCATGAATATTCCTATCCTAAGTTTTATGTTAGCATTTAGTTATTTTTGCTAAAATATTGCATGATATTTTGCTAAGGAGCTAAATTGGGAAATCCTAAGTAGATTGAAATAGTAGAAATGCTAGGGAAATTTTCCTAAGATAAGTTACCCTATTTTTGCCTATCCTAGCTTATAGCAAACAAGGGTGGTGAACATCTATATACTATATGATAGAAAAATATTCTAAGTCAAGAGACTTATGTTTTCTTAATAAAACAACTAAGACAAATGAACCTCCGGGTGGAATGGGAAGATTGGGTTATGTTGAGTGGTTACACAAGGCCATGGACTTGGGTTGTGTATCACACTTGTGGAATGCCACCCAGCACAAGGGATTTGGAGGCCAAGTGTTGAGAAAGCTTACAGTGCAACCACTTGGCAATATGGGCTCTGCCTTGATCATATAGGTAGCTAGAACTTAGTCATTTGGACAGTTGGTGGTAGATGGGATGATAGGATGGAGCGCGTCCATTTGACTAAGGAAAGGCTTCTGAAAGGTCCTGTCTTGGGAAACCAAGTCTGGTGGGGAAAGTGCACAACCTCTGCAGATGGAAAACCTAAGTACTTAGCCTTGTCCAAGGAAATGGACACTTTTGAGCATCAAGACATGGAAGCCACAAGAATCTCATCACTCCAACTTCTAAATAAAAACTTGTGGGTGAACAAGGGTAAAGGACCCCAATGTCTATTGGAGGTTTCCTTGGGAATGTTTTTGACAAAGAACAACTTAGTGATTTCAACTAATAGGAAAAGTTTATTTTCAAGCAAAGCAAGCCAAGCTTCACTAGCCAAAATGCATATAGTAATATAGTCCACTTAAAATATACTAAGGTATCACTTGCCAATACTATTCCAAAGTATTGACCCTTTGTGTGTAACTTGTGATGTTGCAGTTACTCCGATGATGATTAGGAGTCATGAGTCTACACTCAACATGCTTGCCTGTGGCACATGAAGATGAAGACTTGTGTTTATTTACTTATTCCTTAAAACTCTTGTATTAGGCCTATGGCCCTGAGTTGTAAAAGACTATGTTTTATCTCTGGAATGAATGTAATAAACGACCTTTGTATCTGTGTACTTCATCTTAAACTGTGGATGCTAGCAATGATCCAGGGACTAGCATTGCAATCACAGGGATCCTATCCTTTATAAAAGGAGGGGTCTAACAGTTGGTATCAGAGCCAAAGCGGAGCACCAAAAACCAGCAGGTCTGCTTCAACCATTGCCTATTCCCGAATGGAAGTGGGAAAATATTGGCATGGATTTCATTACCGGGTTACCAAGGACCAGGTCAGGGTATGATTCCATATGGGTAGTAGTGGATCGCTTAACTAAAGTGGCTCATTTTATACCCGTAAAGACAACTTATACCAGTGCCAAGTTAGCAAAAATATATATGAGCAAAATTGTATGCCTTCACAGAGTACCCAAAAGTATTGTGTCAGATAGAGGAACTCAGTTCACTTCTCCCTTTTGGAGACAACTTCATGAATCTTTGGGAACGAGATTGGAATTCAGTACTGCCTTCCATCCTCAAACAGATGGACAAACAGAAAGGACCAACCAAATTCTAGAAGATATGTTGAGAGCATGTGCTCTAGATTATGGAGCAAGTTGGGATGAAAGTTTGCCTTACGCGGAGTTCTCTTAAAACAATAGTCATCAATCTAGTATTGGAATGGCACCGTTTGAACTACTCTACGGAAGAAAGTGTACCACCCCATTGTTATGGAATGGTGTGGGAGAAAGAAGCCTATTCGGACCAGATCTTATCAAAATGCCAAGAAAAGTTAAATTAGTTAAAGACATTGAAGATAGCACAGTCCGATGTAAAGCTACGCGGATTCTAAGCGTAGAGAAGTCACTTACGAAGTTGGGGATAGAGCTTATCTCAGAGTATCACCACTCCGTGGAGTGAAAAGATTTGGAGTCAAAGGAAAATTGGCACCAAGATATGTTGGGCCATTCAGGATTTTAAGTCGCAAAGGAGAGGTTGCATATGAAGTTGAATTACCAGAATCCCTATCAGCAGTCCATAACGTATTTCATGTGAGTCAGCTTAAGAAATGTCACCCAGAAATGGAAGAGTCCTCCTTGAAGGATACCATACCTTTGGAAGAGGTTCAACTAGAGAGTGATCTCACTTATGAGGAAAAGCCTGTTAAGATTTTAAGACCGCAGAAAGAGTCACCAGGACCAAGACTATCAAATTTTGTAAAGTACAATGGAATCATCACTCCGAAGAGGAAGCAACATGGGAAAGAGAAGATGATCTTCGAAAAGACCACCCTCACCTATTTGCTAGCCAATTCGAATCTCGAGGGCGAGATTCATCTTAAGGGGGTTAGATTTGTAACATCCCAAAAATCATAGCTTTAAAAACTCATTCATATCACCTTGCATCATTCATGCATTTAGGGTCTTTTCTCAAAAATCATTTAGAAATGGAATATGAGTTATGATTTCATGTGGGCATAATGTCTCAATTGAACATCATCCTGTTGATATTTGAATGTTTAAAAAAACTTCAATGCTTGCCTTCATTGATGGAAAGATTAGGAGAAATTTTAAACCCCAAAGATTTCAAATTTAGAATTAAATTCTAAAACCCATTTCAAATGTTTGCAAACAGGAACAAATTCCTATTTATTATTAAAACCAAGCTGGACCAAGCTTTACAATACAACCACCTAGTTTTGTGACTGTTTTGAATCTACAAAACCCTACAAAAATTTCCAAGGCAATCTGATTTCAAAAGGATTTTGAATTCATACCAAAACTCATACCAGAAATTGGAAATAGAAAAAGAAAAGAGCTTCTGAATAGAAAAGGGCCACGCGGCTAGGATCTGGCCCAGCAGAAGAACGAGCCCAGCAAGCCCACCCGGGGAATTCCTTTTTCTCCTCTCACGCGCGAGCACACACACTGAGCCACTGACGGCCAGTCCCCACACTCACTGCGTGCACCTCACTGACGAGTGGACCCTGGACACGCTGTCTTCGTCTTCCCCAAAACTCGCTCGCGACCACGTCGCTGCTGCAGTGACTGCCGGTGATGGCGCGGCTTAATTGGGCCATTAAACGCAGGCGTTTCTTGTCGACTCCCCGGCTATAAGAACCCCACCACCCCACGATCAATTTCCCCCAGTCAATCGCACACTCACGCCCCCAGGCTGCCCTCAAACCTCCGCGAATCGCCGCTAACAGAGCCCCCTCCGGCGATCAATTCCGTGAGCCTCGAGTTCCCTCATCTCCCATTCACACTATCTTATTCGGTGAACTCATACGCATCTTCCGACACTCGCCGCTTGCCTTCGTGATGACCCTAGCTTTGGCAACGCCGACGATCGGCCGCCACCGCCTTCTTCACGAACTCCGCGACCTCTCCGTAAGTAGCCACCGCCTTGCCCTCTGGTTGATACGCATAGAATCCTCGCCATCGCGGCGATCCGGTGTCCCTATTTTGGCCTAGCACGAAGAGGAACTCGCCAACGCCGACAACCGACCGTGGTAGCGTTTCGCGAACTCCGCGAGCAATCCCAGAAGTTTCGAGCGCCTTGCTTTCTTGTTCACCCTAGCGTGTTCGTAGTTGTCCGCGCATCTTCTAAACCCATTGGTTCGTGCTCAGCGACGCAGAACATCGGCAATGACTCGACAACCCCACTTGACGCCAGATTTAAACTCCGACGAGGTCTAGAGCCCATCTCCGAACGCCTCCACAAGCCACGACGAGCTTCAGCAACCTCCGCGAACCTGGTAATACCTCTCTCGCGGACGATCTAGAACGCCGGCATCACATCGATCGACGCGCCATTGTCACACTGCGCCGCTGCTTTTGGTTAGAAGAATCTTAGCCGTTAGATCTGGATCCTACGCGTAGAAACACTTCACTTATCGAAGGGGTATGGACAGATCTGAGCCGCGCAACGTTAGTTAGATCCAGCGGCTCAGAAGGGTGATCCGGTGCGAACCGGTACGCGCCAGTAGTAACGCGACGCGTGGCAAGGTTTAGATTAAAAACAGAATTTAAAACCTGAATTAGATTCAAACTTCAAATGATTATAACTTTCAAACGACACGTTGGATTTTTGCAAACTTTATATCGTTGGATTCAGTGAAACAAGGCCTTTCAGAATATACAATTTGTTTAGCATATAGTAACAGTTAAAAATGTTTTATTTGTGGAACAAGTTTAGGGCTATTTTAGATATAGAAATATCTTTACAAAATTTTGTTGTGGCCAAATAGGTTTATTGGACAAACTTGTGACATGTTATGCTTCAGTAGTCATGAACACACACTTGGTAGAATTTTTAAAAATTTAACACTTGGTAAATTCTTGCATGCATGCATTCATATTATTTTGGTTTGTATTTAAATGGTGTGTAATTGTATGCTTGATTTCTTGTGTAGATTTTGCTAGTGATTGTGATTGTGAAGAGTGCTACTCTCCACACTACCAAGGCAAGTGATATTTTCATGAATATTCCTATCCTAAGTTTTATGTTAGCATTTAGTTATTTTTGCTAAAATATTGCATGATATTTTGCTAAGGAGCTAAATTGGGAAATCCTAAGTAGATTGAAATAGTAGAAATGCTAGGGAAATTTTCCTAAGATAAGTTACCCTATTTTTGCCTATCCTAGCTTATAGCAAACAAGGGTGGTGAACATCTATATACTATATGATAGAAAAATATTCTAAGTCAAGAGACTTATATTTTCTTAATAAAACAACTAAGACAAATGAACCTCCTGGGTGGAATGGGAAGATTGGGTTATGTTGAGTGGTTACACAAGGCCATGGACTTGGGTTGTGTATCACACTTGTGGAATGCCACCCAGGCACAAAGGGATTTGGAGGCCAAGTGTTGAGAAAGCTTACAGTGCAACCACTTGGCAATATGGGCTCTGCCTTGATCATATAGGTAGCTAGAACTTAGTCATTTGGACAGTTGGTGGTAGATGGGATGATAGGATGGAGCGCGTCCATTTGACTAAGGAAAATCTTCTGAAAGGTCATGTCTTGGGAAACCAAGTCTGGTGGGGAAAGTGCACAACCTCTGCAGATGGAAAACCTAAGTACTTAGCCTTGTCCAAGGAAATGGACACTTTTGAGCATCAAGACATGGAAGCCACAAGAATCTCATCACTCCAACTTCTAAATAAAAACTTGTGGGTGAACAAGGGTAAAGGACCCCAATGTCTATTGGAGGTTTCCTTGGGAATGTTTTTGACAAAGAACAACTTAGTGATTTCAACTAATAGGAAAAGTTTATTTTCAAGCAAAGCAAGCCAAGCTTCACTAGCCAAAATGCATATAGTAATATAGTCCACTTAAAATATACTAAGGTATCACTTGCCAATACTATTCCAAAGTATTGACCCTTTGTGGCTGTAACTTGTGATGTTGCAGGTTACTCCGATGATGATTAGGAGTCATGAGTCTACACTCAACATGCTTGCCTGTGGCACATGAAGATGAAGACTTGTGTTTATTTACTTATTCCTTAAAACTCTTGTATTAGGCCTATGGCCCTGAGTTGTAAAAGACTATGTTTTATCTCTGGAATGAATGTAATAAACGACCTTTGTATCTGTGTACTTCATCTTAAACTGTGGATGCTAGCAATGATCTAGGGACTAGCATTGCAATCACAGGGATCCTATCCTTTATAAAAGGAGGGGTCTAACATTGCCAGGTTGTCTTGGACGATCTGCGGGATCCGCGCCACTTGTGCCTTAAGTTCTTGAACCTCGCGGTTTTCCTCCTCGCTCCTTCTCGACGGCGCCACATGCGTCCTCGGCGGTGGACCAAAATGATCCACCCAATTCTTACCCCCGAGGCCGGCCAGACGGCCAGCCGACGACGGCTTCTACGTAACCGGCTCTATTTTCTTGGCCCGGTTCATCGCCCTGTTAAAAGGGTTATCCCACCGGGTGGCCGCCGTCGAACCCTGGGACGAGGAACCCTGGGATCCATGACTAGCAACAATTTCCTCCTCCTGTAGAAGAAGTAACAGTGAATCATTTAGATCATCAATTAGATTGCAATCGAGTTGATCCGCGGTAATTAGATTATACTTACCACAATTTCCTCGAATTCCTTCACCGCAGGATCCGCGGTGAGTTGTTTGGTTTTTGGGTCCACATGGTAATGGGCCCTGATGAAGTTTCGAACCTGCCCGGGTTCGAATTTCGCGAAGGGGTTTTCTATCCCCTTGGATCTATACTCTTCGTCCTCCTTATTCCATTTGGCCTCCGCGGTTCTCAGATCCATCGATCCGAGATGGTGATGACCTATATTCATCGCTCAAGCACCTTTCCCGATTACTATTGGCTAGGGCTCTTTCGGATTCACACCTCCTTGAACTCCCATGAATCGATCTTCGTGATCTCGGGTCAATCTTCTGGATCTCCTCGAGACTTTTGCCTTCTTTATAGATCTTCTTCTTTATCCGGGTTCTCCACCGGCGTATGTGCTCATCTTTGTGAGGGCAGATTTGTTTACTTGCTCATGATAATTTGTGTTCTGATACTTAGCGGGGAACTTGTATCTTGCGTGCAGCTTCTCGAAGAGGAGTGTACGCAAGTGGTCATTATCTTTATGCCGGAGATTCTCGGTGTTGATCGAGATGGTTGTTCGGGTGATCGCCGCCACTTTCCCACCGTACCCTTTGACAACAAGGGCGGGCTCCAAAGGAACCCCTGATGAGCTCACTTCGGTAATTTCCTCCCTGACGGTGCCTACCGTGTTCGGCACCGGTCCTTCGGCTTCTTCTTCTTCTTAGGAGGATTACTACCACTCCCTGTGTCCTCGCCGCCATCAGTGGTTTCATCATCCGCCTCTCCTTCGGCTTCTTCCTCCGCGTCTTCCATCTCATCATCCTCGCTCTCCGAAGGATGGTATTCTTCATCGTCTTCTAGCCGCTGGGCCGCCTCCCAGAATGTCAATTGTTTATTCGGAGATCTGAGTTCTCATTCAGCGCTGATGCGCTTAGAACATCCAGCCTCGTCGTTGTCACATATCTTTGCACTAATAAAAAACAAATAATTGGTTAAATGCACGAAAAAATACGGCATGACCTTTGCTAATTTTCTTAAACTAGGAGTGCCCGATTTCTGCCGAAACGGAAGTTAATCAACATTCCGGCAAAAATCGGGACTCATTTCATACAAGAACCTGCATATATATGGCCAGCATAGCCAGCACACAATAAATGGCCAGCATAGCCAGCACAACCAGCACACAATAAATGGCCAACACAGCCAGCACATAATCTGGTCACATAGGATAATCTGGCCAACACAGCCAGCACATAAATGGCCAACACAACCAGTACATCAAGCAGATTCAGTTTCAGGCAAAAATGGAGCAACCAGAATAAATGGCCAACACACAACAGTACATCAAGCATAAATGGCCAGGTTTTAGGTTTGGACTTAGCAGTTTCAGGTTTCAGGTTTGGACTTAGCAGTTTCAGGTTTCAGCAACCATAAAATGGCTAACTATAATGCTGAATAAGAAGTTTCACATAGGATAAACAACAGTTTCAGGTTTGGACTTAGCATCACATAAGAAATCCTGAACTGATGTTCAGGTTTGGACAAGCTACTAGCTAACTGCTACAAGCTACAAGCTACAAGCTACAAGCTACCATTCAGACAAGAACATTCTGTTTTAATTCAGACAAGATATCAATCTATAATGTTGCTATACTACAAGAAGAACATGAGTGATGTGCATTGATGTACAAAATTCAATCTTGGTCTCTACACACAAATCTTGGCCCTGATAATTTAAGGAGTTGTCTGGGAAGGAGCTCTCTACACACAAATTTAAGGAGTTGTTTGGAATTGACTATATAGTCATAGAACACCCGTAGAGACTTCAAGTTAGATCTATCGCAATGGCCTTGTAAATGCAATGGAGTTCAGATGTTCAGGTTTTTATCTTATGTATAAAGCAATAAAAATCAGTACATTGAGTAATTCATAAAAACTCACCACAAAAACATCTAGGTAGAAAACACATTGGTTAAGAATGCATCAACATGCCTAGCCACATCAAGCAATGGGCATTTACAGTTATTATCTGGATTCACCAGGCATCAATCTAGCTTTTTTTGGGCAAAACAGTGGGAGAGTTTCCAATTGAAATGTTTATTAGCACCTCAATTCAGCTAGTTATTCAATCAAATTGCTACTGATCTGAACCTTGCTACTCTGAACCTTGCTACTGATCTGAACCCTAAGCTTAATTTGAACCCTTGCTACTCTGAACCCTAATCTATCTACCAAGCTTACTCTGAACCCTTCCTACTCTGAACCCTAAGCTATCTACCAAGCTTACTCTGAACCCTAAGCTATGAACCAAGCTTACTCTGGACCTTGCTATCAACCAAGCTACACTAAAGTCACTGGACAGTCCGGCGAGAAGCCGGACAAGTTGCCCGACAAGTCGTTGGATAGTCCGGCGAGCCATCGGACAAGTCGCCGGACAGTCCGGTCGCCGCCGCCAAGCTCTCTCATGTCGCCGCCTCTGCATGCCGCCGGTTACCGCCATGCCATCCGGCCATCCCGCCGACACACACCTACGAGGTCAAGCCGAGGCGTGCACTGTCGAGGCCGAGTCACCGGCTCGCCAAACCCAACCACGGACATAGCCCAATGATCCGGTGTATAACCATAATTTTTTTCTTTGCATAGAGCTCATATTTTTACAGAAAAACTTATTATTTAGTGAAGTTATATGGGCCGACTGATTCCTTTTGAGTTTGGGACAACGAATTTGGCAAAACGATAACAGAGCAGACCTTGGCTTCCCAAGTCAGACAGAGCAGACCTTGGCGAACCAATTGGAATGCAATCCGATTGTGACGAACTATATGTGCAGGAGTTGGAGTAGACCTCGATCGTTCGCCTAGCTAGTTTAAGCTACTCCAATCCAAATCCAAATCCACTCCGGATCGGAGTCCAAAGCCGCAGCCCGTAGGTAGAGCTAGCTAGCTAGGTCTCAATATATATACGTATACACCAAGCCCAGGCCCCTACTCCTCAACTCGATTGTCGACCTGCATCGAAAAACCGCCCCAATCTAACAAGATCTCGACGCGACCACTACTTGTCGAATCGAAGCCCTCGACGAGCAGTAGCGTGCCGGCCATGGCGATCATCTCCGACATCCAGGAGGAGGAGGCCTCGCCGCAGCAGCAGCAGCAGGCGGCGTCGGCGCAGGAATTGGAGAAGAAGGAGGCAGCAGCCAAGAAGGTGACAGAGGAGACGGGGAAGAAGGAGGAGAGCAAAGCGCAGGAACCAAACGCTGGCAACGGGCTTGATCTGGAGAAGTACTCCTGGACGCAGCAGCTGCCAGAGCTTAACGTCTCCGTCCCTCTTCCCCATGGAACAAAGGCAAGGTCTCTCGTCTGCGACATCAAGAAGAACCATCTCAAGGTCGGGCTCAAGGGCCAGCCGGATCCCGTCATCGACGGCGAGCTTCACAAACCTGTCAAGGTCGACGACTGCTTCTGGAGCATAGAGGACGGGAACTCGCTGTCGATACTTCTGACGAAGCAGAACCAGACGGAGTGGTGGAAGTCTCTCATCAAGGGTGACCCTGAGGTTGACACTCAGCGTGTGCAGCCGGAGACTAGCAGGCTGTCCGATCTGGATCCCGAGACGAGGCAGACGGTGGAGAAGATGATGTTCGACCAGCGCCAGAAGCAGATGGGTCTCCCGACCAGTGATGACGTGCAGAAGGAGGAGATGCTCAAGAAATTCAGGGCTCAGCACCCGGACATGGACTTCTAGATAGCTTGATCTTGGTTTTGGGAAATTGTTTCTACTTTAGTACTCCCTACGATTCATAATATAATATGTTTTAAATTTGTGAAAGAAGTATATCTAGACTATTTTTGGTGTGTAGATTCGAAGTGAATATAAGTGAACTTATATACTAAAATAGGTCTAGACACACTTTTTTCACAAAGCTAAAACATCTTATATTATGAAACAGAGGGAATATTACTCAAATTCGTGTCTCTTGTTGTTTACTGTTTGGTGAGTTTTTTTGGAAATATATAACTAGAATTTGTTTTCTTGAGATTGTATTGGTACCACTACATATGACAGAGATGTAGTTATTTCTATTACAATAATAATAATATATTGTTCTGCGTGAGAAAAGTAATAAATTCTATGTGATGAACGGATGACCCGCCAGATTTCTGCAGAACGCTATACCTAATGACGCATTCTATGGACCGGGTCCGATAGAAAATTTCCCCCCTAGAGCATATCATTTCATCATGAAAACTAATCGTTGTGGATATATTGAAAAGATATATGGGAACTATGTTTTAATCAAGAAAATTAATTATTTTAGATATATGGAAGATCTTCACAGCTCGATAATAATAAATTTCCTTGAGATATGGAAGCAATAAGGAAATATTTTCCAGCTGTGACATGCGTGGGAAATATTTTGTAATTAAAATATATAAATGCCAATAAATTCTCCCTAGAACTATCTTGTGGTATTTAAGCTCTGGTCCAAGACTAGATGAGTGGTTTGCTTATTTTTACAATCACTCTTGCAACATGCTACATGATGTGCGTCTTTTGGCACTATTACTACTCTTTGTGGCTTCTTCGTCCCAAGGAGTGGATGGAATATGGCGCGTAAGTGCTAAAGTTCATCCTTGATAATATCATGGTAGAAGGGTGTCTACCTACTACTATTGCTGCATTCAAACTATTTATTTGATCTAGGGACATACAATTACTAGTTAGATTATTTCCATCAACTATATGATTTTTATTAGTTATTTATATGTACAATTACTAGGTTGAATCTAATATTATTTTTTCAAGGCTAACAAATTTAAGTGGGGATGCTAATTTAGCAATAGTATGTTTTTCTGTTATTAGAACATGTATCTGTTATGTTTATTCCATGCTAGGATCTTTACCGAACTTAGCCACTAAGTCACCCATATCTAATCTAAGATCAAAAATAATCTAATATTATCTAAGAATAGTCAGTCTTAAAAGTTGCAAAGGATAGACATCTCTCTATATGTGTTATTGCACAAGGCTAGATTGTGAAATTTTTCTTTAGATCATTTATGTGCGATGCAGAAGATTAATAATTAAAATATCTTCATCGAGACATGAAGAACTAAAATAATTAAAATAATCTTCATTGAGACATGAGTCATCACAAAGATTTTCTCATATCCAACATACGGTGGTATGCCCATCTGGCCATGGCATTATATTTCCTCCCCAAACCGCATCTCTCTCAGTGACAACTCTTCATCATGAGAAACTGGAAAAAATGTGAGGGTAGTTTATCCATCCTGTTATGAAAATGCGAGCATGTTTTGCATACATACCTTTGCAAGTGTTGAAATTATAATATCGACTATGCACCAATAATATTTAATATTGATATTATATTATTTATAAGGATTCAATGATGACTTCATGTCAACTAAGACACAACCCTTGTCAACTGCAGTGTTGTGGATACGGTTCAGCACAGCTCAAATATGCTGGTGCTATGGCGACCTTTGATGTTTATGGTCTTCCAAATTTGGAGAAGGGCAAAGTAGTGGGAGCAAATATTTGGGTCGGTGACTACATAAACTCTATGATGAGAGTTCAAGCTGGATGGGAGGTAAAGTGTGTCTCTATTTTTCCTTTTTATGTTATTAGTAAGCTAACCATATACCTTCTTACAGGTATATCCCAATATTTATGGAGATAGAAAAACACATTTCTACGTATATTGGGTACACCATATTCTATTTGAATTAGTAGACCATTTTATTTTGGTAATGACATGTGTTTAAATAATGTGTTCTTACTATATAATTTTCCATTTGCACGGAAGACCGATGGGAAGGACGAGTGTGCTAACTTGAAGTGTGACGGTTTTGTACCTGTAAATTTTGCTCCTATTACACCTGGCGATGTTCTGGAGACATCTGACGATGGACCAACGAATATTACACTAAAGATATATAAGGTATGATTTCAAAACGTGGTAACTGGATAGACAAAGTTCCGTCTGTTGGAAATGCGCGATAATACGGAGTTAAAACATATTTGTAGTGAATGGCATTACATTGTAAGTGTTTCTTTTTTATACCTTCTCATGTAGATGTTATTTGTTTAATTGACACTTCAGAATAAGGAAGATGGCGATTGGTGGCTATACTTCGGACATGATATCAACAAGCTTACACTGGTGGAAACAACCCCATGCGTCCCGGTTGGTAAGCGGCATTAGTCCCGGTTGCCCAACCGGGACGGGGCAATCGGGACTAAAGCCCGAACCTTTAGTCCCGGTTGCCCCACCAACCGGGACAAAAGATCATACACGTGGCAGCTGCACCGTGCGAGGAGGGGGGGGGCTTTAGTCCCGGTTCGTAATACGAACCGGGACTAATAACCTTCTGCCGCGGCAGAGATTTGGCCCATTTCTCTGCCGCGGCAGAGAATTCATTTTTGCACATTTTGTTGCCGCGGCAGCATTTTCGCCACTTTTTGTGCCGCGGCAGAGAATTCATTTAGGTTGTTTTATTGTTTATTTAGTGTTTTGCACTTATCAATGAAGGAACCTTATATTACACAAGATCATCATGACAATATTACATTCAATACACGGATCGAGTTCATGCACTACATACAAAAGTATTCCCCTTGTCTATACACGGATCGAGTTGCTATTTTTACAATCCCTATTGTCTATACACAGCAGAATAGTACTCCTTTCGGGTCTAGGACTTCTCGCATCCAAGAATCCCGCCAATTCCTCCTGAATTGCTCGTACGCGATCCTTTGGCAGAAGACCGTCCCGTAGACGTTCGATCTGATTTAAAAAAGGAGTCAGTCTATATGAATGAAACTAAACACAATTTGTTTGAAAATAAAACTATAGAAATTGTTTACATACGTGGAGTTGCTCTAAATTTCTGCCCTTCTCATCGCACGTCTGCCGGATGAACTCGCAAACATAGTATCCACAGAGATTGTTACCGGTCCTCGTGTCGCACTTCACAAGAACATAGTTCAATCAAAATAATAATCAAGCATGATAATAACTGTATCAAAACTAGAATCAAAGAGATGCTGGATATAGCTAGTGGTGCTTACATCTAGTGGTTGAAATGTAAGCTCCTCTTCCAAACACCCCTAGCCTTCTTGGTGAACCGCTTCCAAGCGCTGCCCGCGAAGAAAACGAATAAAAGAAGTTATTAAGTACTTGATATCATAAAATTCACTTAACGCTGCCGATATAGTGTCGTAATGATTAGAATTACGCTGGAGAAGTATCTGCATGTCCTTCCACGTCTCAAGGGGTTTATGTTTCGAGTCCATGACTAGTACACGCCTTTGTCAAGTTGAATGATTAATGTAATATAGTGGAAGCTGCGAATGCATAACTAATCAATTATATACTTAACATCGAAAAGCGAAATAGAAAGTGTATACAAGACAATAACACTCACTCGAAGTTGTAAGGAAAAAGTATTTCCCTTTTGGTTTCTTGAAACCTTAACGCGTGTACTATATTATCCTCCGTATCCTGGGGGCTTATTTTGAGATTAGCTTCATGAACCCAATATGGGTCAATGAAGCCAATATCATAGATTTGTCCTCTGCTGCATTCGAGAATCTTCATTCTGCATATTACAGTATGATTATATACATGCAATAAACAAAGTGAGATAGCTGGAGACTAAGTTAATTACAGAATTAGTACTTACAGACAATAGGCACTATCCAGTTAGCCCCGGCACTTGTGGCGTGCATGTACCAGTTATGCAATCTTCGCATTTTTGTTGAAAGATTATTTACCTCCTCAGGTTTGACGAGAGGTTTGCCGTACTGGTATTTGTATGCTACTTCACTCACGGGGAAGAACTCTAACTGGGATAAGTACTGGGCAATACTCATACCTTGAGCAGCGGCTTCTCCGACAGTGCAACTACCTGGATCATCTTGCTCTTCGCCCCATATTTGCTCGACCCACATTGGTTTGAGAAATCACCTTGAGAGGCGCAAGTCTGTTTTGCTTGTTCTCCGAGCTGGGCAACAGATTTCCGCTTGCATCAAGATCGCTCTTCGAGGCTTTTTGTGCCGCATGTGACTTGAGAATAGAACGCTCATAGTCGATGACAGCTTTGGCTCGGGTTGATGAAGAGTCTTTAGCATTTTCAACACTTTGGCTTTTTCTTCTTTGGTCTTTGGGGAACTGGCTCTTTCGGCCTCGGCTTAGCTTAAAACGCTGTCGTTTCCGCATCAACCCGAGCCGCGGTCTCCTCTTCAAGATACCATAAGCTCTCTTGGGAGGAACCGTTGGTACTTTTGGAAGAGGCTCTTGTTTACGTTTGGCGATCGCTACGACGCCAAGAGCGATGCGCTTTACGCTTTTTATCCCGAGGCGGCGATGGCTCCATGGCGATGGCTGCACCGAGACGGGTGAGGCGAGGCGGGTGAGGCGACGAAGACGGCTGCGCGGCGGCGGCGACCTCGTTGGAGACGGGTGAGGCGGCGAAGATGGCCTTGGCGTGTGATTTGAAGCGATACAATCCTTGACCATAGAATGGTGACGTTTTTGCGTCACCCAAAGATCACATCCCCTTCACCAAAGGGGTAGTGAAGATCCAAAACCTCAAAGGTGGGCATGATTTCATCCACGCCGACAACAGCGTAGCCCTCCGGAACCGGACGATCGTGGTAAGTTGGTGTGGGTCCAATTGGTAAGGCATAGCCGACCACCACCTTCATTGATATGTTCACAACTTTGACATGTAGCTCGCGATGTGTCATCTCTGATATCATCCACTGGGTAGCCAACAGGAGCCATCGTCGGTGCATCATCGGCATCGCCATTGTCATCACCGGGACCTCGGTGGAAGCCACATCGCTTTTCGATTATTCGATAGGCGGTAGCATCGAATGCGCAGTCTTCGAGATGGGGCGCCGTAGTACTTTGCTCTTTAAGTGAGTTAATTTCATCTTGTTGTTGCTTTAATCGTTCTTCAATTAAACGCATTCGCTCTTTCGACTTTCTGCTTCAACCGCCGCCTGTCCTTACTCCTCCGACGGCTTCTATCGATATTTCTTCCTCTCTTGAAACCCAGTCCTCCATGATTGGGAGCCTATTGTGCCTTGTGTTCGCCCATCATGTTCCTTATTTCCAAGGGCGAGTGTGAGCTCATCATTCTCTCTATCGGGAATGAAGTCCCCATCTTTAACAGCCTTCTTGCTTTTCTCATCCTCTCGATTGGCAAGGGGTCTTCTTTATGTCGTATGGTATATATACACCTCCTTCCGAGTCCAACGTGCCCCCATGCCCGTAAAACCAATTTCTTGCACGTCTACCCAATCGTCTCTGCGGGTGATATTTTTATCACGCAGTTCCTGCTCAAGTTTCTCCCACTTAGGAATGCCACCAGAGCCACCTTGCCCCATAGTATGGTGATACTTCTTGTTAGCAGATTCACTTATTCTTTGCGTACATTTCTTAGCTTTTTCGATGTCTTGTATTCCACAAACTCAACCTGAATGGTTTTATCTTCCTAAACCGAGTCTTCTTGAAATCCGGAGTCTTCTCTTTCACGACATAGTCAAGGTGCAATCTTTTCTTCCAGTTGGTGAAACACTGGGCCATCTTCTTCAAAGCCCACTCCCTGACCTTAGCCTCCATGGCTCTCCCATGTTGTAAGGCGTCCTCAACTGGATCCTCCGCATTTGGATCCAGCTCTATCTTCGGTAGTTTGAAATTAACCATGAGCCTCTTCCATAGTAAATCTTTGGCGTGCTTAGGGACAAATAAACATGTTCCCTCTTCATCCGCATTAGCAGGCCTATTCCAATTTCTAATGGTGATCGGGATTAAGTCCCTAATGATTACTCCGCATTGTGCCACAAATTTGGTTGCGACAACTTCGGGAGCGGTCGGTCTGCCGTCTACAGCGACATCTTCGATCCTGAACCTCTCATGGTCTTCCAACTTTTTGGTTGGGCCTCGTCTGCTCATTTCAGTAGATTCCTTCGATCCGGAGGGCTAAAAGAAGAAAGATCGTCGTTACTATTTCTATATAGATAGCAGATGATTAATTAATGAATTGATTTATATTACATGCACCTCGCCGGATCGTCTTCTCGGTTACACAAGGCAGCGCCTTCGCCCGCTCTGAAGGCAACACCTTCAACCTCAAACAAGTTGTCTACTCCGGTAAAAAGAGGATCACCCTCACCGGAGTTGTTCAGAAACGTTGATACGTCTAAATTATCTTCCCCACGGATCACACCTTGGATCAACTCTTCCTTTTCTTCGTCTCTGACGTGTGGATCCATATTTTCTGCATAGGTGGAAAAACGAATAAGTCAAAGCGGCTAAAGGAGAAAGTTAAGGAGAAACCCTGATATATACATACACAATAATAAAAATGAAGAGAAACCCTAAACCTAGCTACAAAAAGGAAACCGTGTAGTAGATAGGTAACTCTAGCTAAAATCAACGGTTATCAATATTCCGGAGTTCCGAGGGGTGTAACCTAGTTCGGAGAAACCTCCGATGCATATGAGAGGGGAACCCACATGCACCTAAGGGGTATTAATGATTCCTTATCTAACCACAAAGGATCGGCAATGTGAATCGGTCCGGGCTACCCACATTGATGACCAGTGGGGCAAATAAGACCAATAATACCAAACTAATTAATAAACCTAATAATACCTAACTAATAATAAACCTAATAATCGAAACACCGAAAAGAAAGGGAAATAATCAACACATGGCATCGATGCAATGCTCAAGCAAGTACGATGATATGACAAGTTAATTGCATTGAATGTAACCCTAAGACATGCTCGACGATTTAATCGGGGTTCGGGTGAAAACCCTAACTCGGGAAACTCCTAACATATGAGAGGGTGCATTTGTTCTTCTAATTATACTTGTCATTTAAATTGTTGAACAATGCATGATTATAGGATAAATAGATAGGTTTCATTTTTCTGAACAATTTGATATATTATTTGTATTTTTCGACTTATAAATAAAAAGATATTGAATTTACAAGTTTATATCAATTTCGGAATTATTAAATCATTTAAAATTGAATTCTGTGTAAATATGACATCATCAGCAAAGGGTTGGGTTTTTACCAAGATGTAACCTAGCCATCACATCGAGTCGGGCCCTATGCCACATCAAGAAGCCACCGTGGTGGTCAAGGTCACGGCCCGTGGGCCACGCCATGACGCGGGTGACATCATCTCGGCGCCACCGTCGGGTGCTCACCGGGGACGGCGCTGTGGCGGCTACAACAAGCAAGCGGGCAAACGGAGGGCACTGGGAGGTGCAGAGGCTCACCGCGCGTTAGAGAGAGGCGGCGCCGCTCCTTCTTGGTCACCGGAGCGTCATTCGAGCTCGAGCGGCGGCGGCGTCGAGTTATAACCAAACAACTAAATCATCTAACAACGAAATCATCTAACAACTAAATAATCATCTACACATACACCTAAAATAATCATCAACTAAATCATCTACATCATCTAAATACACCTAAATCATCTACATCATCTAAATACACCTATATCATCTAACAACTAAATCATCTAACAAATAAATCATCTAACAACTAATACACCAAAATAATCATCACCTAAATCAACTAAAAACTAAAAAGGGAGCCTCGCATGCGTGCGGCATCAACGGTGCAAGCGGCACTATGACGATCGGGAGGAGGAGAGGCGGCGCGGTGGCGCCGAAGGCGGCAACCGGCACGTGGAGGATGGAGGCGCCGGCGTCTTGAGGACGGAGGCGGGCGGAGGATCGGAGGCAGCGATGGATGGACGGAGATGAAGGGTGGGCGGCGGTCTTGGCGACACCGGGCCAAGAAGGATGGGGCAGCTGCCGTCCCGGGATCGGGCGGCGGCGCTCTGCAAGGCCGGGTTGCGAAGAATGGAGAAGGAAGAAGAAGAAGAGGCGCATGATTATAAAGGAAGGACCTTTAGTCCGGTTGGTGGCTCCAACCGGGACTAAAAATCACGTCCGATTGGAGCCACCACGGGACCTATACTCCAAAATTTTTAGCAAGCGTTGGAGCGTTAGGGTCTTTAGTCCCGGTTGGTGGCTCCAACCGACATATTCTGCTTTCAAAAAATTCAGGTGTTTTCTCTCCTTCGCTTTATTTTTTATTTTGGGGTTTAAATTTGTATTGTTTTTAAATGATAATTAATTTGGAATTTAGAAAACTTTAAACATAAAAGTGTTTGGATTTGAATAAATAATTCAAAACCATTTTACTTTTAAAAATAATTAATGTAACCATTTAAAATATGAACCATTTACAATTAAAAATGAATTAACTTTTATTTTTTAATATCAATTTGCAATTTAGAAAAACTTTAAACATAAAAGTGTTTGGATTTGAATAAATAATTCAAAACCATTTTCTGCTTTTAAAAACAATTAATGTAACCATTTAAAATATGAACCATTTACAATTAAAAATGAATTAACTTTTTATTTTTAATATCAATTTGGAATTTAGAAAAACTTTAAACATAAAAGTGTTTGGATTTGAATAAATAATTCAAAACCATTTTCTGCTTTAAAAACAATTAATGTAACCATTTAAAATATGAACCATTTACAATTAAAATGAATTAACTTATTTTTTTTAATATCAATTTGGAATTTAGAAAACTTTAAACATAAGAAGTGTATGGATTTGAATAAATAATCCAAAACCATTTTCTATTTCTAGAAAATAATTAATGTAACCTTTTAAAATGAATTAACTTATATTTTTTAATATTAATTTGGAATTTAGAAAAACTTTAAACATAAGAAGTGTATGGATTTGAATAAATAATCCAAAACTATTTTCTATTTCTAAAAAATAATTAATGTAACCTTTTAAAGTTAATTAACTTATATTTTTGAATATTAAGTTGGAATTTAGAAAAACTTTAAACATAAGAAGTGTATGGATTTGAATAAAAATTCAAAAACATTTTCTGTTTTAAAAAATAATTAATGTAACCATTTAAAATATGAACCATTTACAATTAAAAATGAATTAACTTATATTTTTTTAATATCAATTTGGAATTTAGAAAAACTATAAACATAAGAAGTGATAGGGGACGGCCATTGTTCGGATTTTTCCTTTCGAAACATGATCAATATACCAAGTCTGGTATTTTTCCTTTCAACTATGTAAAATAATATGACACCACGCGAAGGATTTTCATTGTTCGGATTTTTTTTGAATTTATTATGCCCGTTTTGAATTATTTGAATTTCTAACTATGGTCGAACCGGTGTGCATGAAGATAGGGACTGCATTGTTAGAAATTGCATTGGATCTCTGAAGAAACCACATATTGCGAGTCTAAAATGATTTTTCAAAAATCACGGGCGATAGATCATGTACCGTAGTACAAACCGGACCCACTTCCTCGATTCTGGACATTTGTCCTTTTACCGGGATGGACGAAAAGGTTTGAGATGCACCGTTGGGATATAGTCCATGTAAGGTGGTCTAGTATTTTAGGAAAATAGGACGGTATCATTCAAACGGCATTTTGGTGGTTACTTCACAACGACCCGTTTTTGCGCTCGGAAAATGGAAAAGGGCTTTTCCGTATGCGAAAGGAAAACTTCCTCCTGCAACATTGTTCTCCATACCAATGTCCACACACATGCATAATATGGGCACAACATCACAAACTATGCCGTGATTCAAGACATAACATCGGTCATTTGGACCGAAAGCCATGAAACCTCGAACATGATAGGTCATTTTGTGAAGGTTTTTCAAACATGATCAATATACCAAGTCTGGTATTTTTCCTTTCAACTATGTAACATAACATGACACCACGCCAAGGATTTTCATTGTTCGGATTTTTTTGAATTTATTATGCCGCTTTGAATTATTTGAATTTCTAACTATGGTCGAACCGGTGTGCATGAAGATAGGGGACGCATTGTTAGAACTTGCATTAGATCTCTGAAGAAACCACATATATATTGCGAGTCTAAAATGATTTTTCAAAAATCACGGTAGATCATGTACCGTAGTACAAACCGACCCACTTCCTACCGATTCTACAGACATTTGTCCTTTTACCCGGATGGACGAAAAGGTTTGAGATGCACCGGTTGGGATATAGTCCATGTAAGGTGGTCTAGTATTTTAGGAAAATAGGACGGTAGCATTCGAAACGGCATTTTGGTGGTTACTTCACAAAACGACCGTTTTTAAGCTCGGAAAATGGAAAAGGGCTTTTCCATGCGACAAAAGGAAAACTTCCTCCTGCAACATTGTTCTCCATACCAATGTCCACACACATGCATAATATGGGCACAACATCACAAACTATGCCGTGATTCAAAGACATAACATCGGTCATTTGGACCGAAAGCCATGAAACCTCGAACATGATAGGTCATTTTGTGAAGGTTTTTCAAACATGATCAATATACCAAGTCTGGTATTTTTCCTTTCAACTATGTAACATAATATGACACCACGAAGGATTTTCATTGTTCGGATTTTTTGAATTTATTATGCCCATTTTGAATTATTTGAATTTCTAACTATGGTCGAACCGGTGTGCATGAAGATAGGGGACGGCATTGTTAGAACTTGCATTGGATCTCTGAAGAAACCACATATTGCGAGTCTAAAATGATTTTTCAAAAATCACGGGCGGTAGATCATGTACTGTAGTACAAACCGGACCCACTTCTGGATTCTACAGACATTTGTCCTTTTTACCCGGGATGGACGAAAAGGTTTGAGATGCACCGGTTGGGATATAGTCCATGTAAGGTGGTCTAGTATTTTAGGAAAATAGGACGGTAGCATTCTGAAACGGCATTTTGGTGGTTACTTCACAAAACGACCCTTTTTTGCGCTCGGAAAATGGAAAAGGGCTTTTCCGTGCGACAAAAAGGAAAACTTCCTCATGCAACATTGTTCTCCAGACCAATGTCCACACACATGAATAATATGGGCACAACATCACAAACTATGCCGTGATTCAGCACATAACATCGGTCATTTGGACCGAAAGCCATGAAACCTCGAACATGATAGGTCATTTTGTGAAGGTTTTTTCGAAACATGATCAATATACCAAGTCTGGTATTTTTCCTTTCAACTATGTAACATAATATGAGACCACGCGAAGGATTTTCATTGTTCGGATTTTTTTTGAATTTATTATGCCCGTTTTGAATTATTTGAATTTCTAACTATGGTCGAACCGGTGTGCATGAAGATAGGGGACGGGCATTGTTAGAACTTGCATTGGATCTCTGAAGAAACCACATATTGCGAGTCTAAAATGATTTTTCAAAAATCACGGCGATAGATCATGTACTGTAGTACAAACCGACCCACTTCCTGATTCGGCAGACATTTGTCCTTTTTACCAGGGATGGACGAAAGGGTTTGAGATGTACCAGTTGGGATATAGTCCATGTAAGGTGGTCTAGTATTTTAGGAAAATAGGACGGTAGCATTCTGAAACGGCATTTTGGTGGTTACTTCACAAAACAACCCGTTTTTTGCGCTCGGAAAATGGAAAAGGGCTTTTCCGTATGCGACAAAAGGAAAACTTCCTCCGCAACATTGTTCTCCATACCAATGTCCACACACATGCATAATATGGGCACAACATCACAAACTATGCCGTGATTCAGCACATAACATCGGTCATTTGGACCGAAAGCCATGAAACCTCGAACATGATAGGTCATTTTGTGAAGGTTTTTGAAACATGATCAATATACCAAGTCTGGTATTTTCCTTTCAACTATGTAACATAATATGACACCACGCAAGGATTTTCATTGTTCGGATTTTTTTGAATTTATTATGCCCGTTTGAATTATTTGAATTTCTAACTATGGTCGAACCGTGTGCATGAAGATAGGGACGGCATTGTTAGAACTTGCATTGGATCTCTGAAGAAACCACATATTGCGAGTCTAAAATGATTTTTTCAAAAATCACGCGGTAGATCATGTACTGAGTACAAACCGACCCACTTCCTACCGATTCTACAGACATTTGTCCTTTTACCCGGGATGGACGAAAAGGTTTGAGATGCACCGGTTGGGATATAGTCCATGTAAGGTGGTCTAGTATTTTAGGAAAATAGGACGGTAGCATTACAAACGGCATTTTGGTGGTTACTTCACAACGACCCGTTTTGCGCTCGGAAAATGGAAAAGGGCTTTTCCGTGCGACAAAAAGGAAAACTTCCTCCTGCAACATTGTTCTCCATACCAATGTCCACACACATGAATAATATGGGCACAACATCACAAACTATGCCGTGATTCAGCACATAACATCGGTCATTTGGACCGATAGCCATGAAACCTCGAACATGATAGGTAATTTTGTGAAAGTTTTTTCGAAACATGATCAATATACCAAGTCTGGTATTTTTCCTTTCAACTATGTAACATAATATGACACCACGCGAAGGATTTTCATTGTTCGGATTTTTTTTGAATTTATTATGCCCGTTTTGAATTATTTGAATTTCTAACTATGGTCGAACCGGTGTGCATGAAGATAGGGGACGGGCATTGTTAGAACTTGCATTGAATCTCTGAAGAAACCACATATTGCGAGTCTAAAAATGATTTTTTCAAAAAATCACGGGCGATAGATCATGTACACAGTACAAACCGACCCACTTCCGCCGATTCTACAGACATTTGTCCTTTTACCGGGATGGACGAAAAGGTTTGAGATGTACCGTTGGGATATAGTCCATGTAAGGTGGTCTAGTATTTTAGGAAAATAGGACGGTAGCATTCTGAAACGGCATTTTGGTGGTTACTTCAAAACGACCGTTTTTGCGCTCGGAAAATGGAAAAGGGCTTTTCCGTATGACAAAAGGAAAACTTCCTCCTGCAACATTGTTCTCCAAACCAATGTCCACACACATGCATAATATGGGCACAACATCACAAACTATGCCGTGATTCAGCACATAACATCGGTCATTTGGACCGAAAGCCATGAAACCTCGAACATGATAGGTAATTTTCTGAAGGTTTTTTCGAAACATGATCATTGTTCGGCACACATTTAGTCCCGGATGTAGTCACAAACCGACTAAAATATTTTCCGCCATTTCCACCTCTTCCCGCCAAGTTTTCCCGCCTTTCCTTTCTACTAGAGCTTTTAGTCCCGGATGTAGTCACTAACCGACTAAAGATATTTCCGCCATTTCCCAAAGCTTCACGCCAAGTTTTCCCGCCTTTCCTCTATATTTAGGGTGATCGTGTCATGGCTATCCACACATCCACACCTCTCTTAGAACAATGGACACGCCTCGGGCCATTCGACCCTCGAGGAGACCGAGGCGCCCAACTACCCTTGTCCACTGGGTACCGCCGCCTTGGATGCCGATCGCCGAGGGGTTCTGTCCCTCCGTCCCTCAAGGTTCCGCAGCGCGGCCATCACAAACCACTTCTACCACGAGCTCACGCCAGCGGATGGATCCCAGTGGGATCTCGACAACTATGACACCGGAATGCCTTCTTCGCTAATAGGCGGGAAAGGGAGCTCGCCAGTACGAGGGTGATGGCCCGCCACCGTGAACCACAACGAAGTCGGCCGTGTCGTGGTGGGAGAACCGCACTATCATCAGTGATGCGCTACATCGCCGGGAGACCATCCTCGCCACGGTGCCCACGAGTCCACCGCCCACACAGTCCCGTTATAGCGGCATCGTCTTCCAGAGACCCTCTCCCACCCGCCGTGAATCCAAGGCTGGAATGGCCCTGGTATATGCCATGGATGGGCCGAGGATCCCGGAGTGGCGGTGACGATGACGATGATGATGACGACGATGAAGACCACAGCTGCGTACTATAGGACTAGGCATGATTATGACTAAAGGGGCGGCTTTAGGCCTGAGTGTTAGCTAGTCCCGATTTGTCCCGGTTTTTAATATTAATAAATGTCTTAAGTGTTACCTAATAAATAGAGGGAAATGCCTATATAAAGAGAGGGTTCATATTTAGTCCCGATTTGTACCGGTTGGGATATAGTCCATGTAAGGTGGTCTAGTATTTTAGGAAAATAGGACGGTAGCATTCTGAAACGGCATTTTGGTGGTTACTTCACATAGAAAACCTGAGACACATCATTGGCTAGGACGAATGGTTCATCTCTATAACCAAGATTGTTGAGATCCACTGTTGTCATTCCGTACAACTGGTCTATCTTTACCCCTTCCCCATTCAGGTTGACCCATTTGCAGCGAAACAAAGGGACCTTAAAAGAGACTCCATAGTCTAGTTCCCATATCTCCTCTATGTAACCATAATATGTGTCCTTTTGTCCATTCTCGTCTATTGCATCAAAGCGGACACCACTATTTTGGTTGGTGCTCTTTTTATCTTGGGCGATCGTGTAGAATGTATTCCCATTTATTTCGTACTTTGGAAATTCAATACATGAAGATGGTGACGCCAACAAGTATAGCTGATCTCCAACAGTGGTGTCATTCAAGAGATGTGTCCGCATCCAACCACCGACAGACTTCATGTGTTCATCTGTAATCCATGATTCAGGCTTCCCCGGGTTTTTGGAGCGTACAATATTCTTGTGTTCCTCCATATACGGAGCTGCCAAGGTGGAATTATGTAGAACTGTGTAGTGTGCTTTAGTGAAAGAATCCCCGTCCCTACATATCAGTGCTTTCTTTCCCAGCGTGCCTTTTCCACTTAGTCTTCCCTCATGCCGCGAGTCAGAAACACCAATCGGCTTAAGGTCAGGAATAAAGTCAACACAAAACTCAATGACCTCCTCTGTTCCATATCCCTTGGAGATGCTTCCTTCTTGTCTAGCACGGTTATGAACATATTTCTTTAAGACTCCCATGAACCTCTCAAAGGGGAACATATTGTGCAGAAATACCGGACCGAGAATGGCAATCTCTTCCACTAGATGAACCAGGAGATGCGTCATAATATTGAAGAAGGATGGTGGGAACACCAATTCAAAACTAACAAGACATTGTACCACATCCTTCAGAACCTTGGCGTAATATCTGGATTGATTACCTTCGAGATATTGCATTGAGGAATGCACACACTTCACAATGGGTACTCGAACATTTTTCGTAGAAGCCCCTCAATGCAATCGAAGCAATGCGTCATAATCACGTGATACCATGAGACTTCAGGTTTTGGAACTTTCTCTGCCATATTTATTATCCCTTTATATTAGATGAGAAGCCCGACGACACCTTGATACTGTAAGGACTTCAAAAAATATTTCCTTCTCTCCTATGGTAAGAGCATAGCTTGCACGACTTAAGTGACGCCCTTTATCCGTCTTGTTATCTGTATGCATGTTCTTTGGGTCTTTCATAATTTGTTGGTCCTCCCGTGCTTCAGGTGTATCTTTTGTCTTCCCATACACGCCTAGGAATCCTAGCAGGTTCACGCAGAGATTCTTCGTCACGTGCATCACGTCGATTGAAGAGCGGACACGCAGGACTTTCCAATATGGCAGCTCCCAAAATATAGATTTCTTCTTCCACATGGGTGCGTGTCCTGTAGCGACGTCGTTCGGAACTGATTGACCGCCGGGACCCTTTCCAAAGATTACTTCTATGTCCTTGACCATACCAAATACATCATCACCAGCAGGGAGTTCAGGCTTCTTCCGGTGATCTGCCTCACCTTTGAAATGCTTGCCTTTCTTTCTTACGGGATGATTGGTCGGAAGAAATCGTCGATTCGCTAGGTACACAACCTTCTTGCATTTATGCAAATATGTACCTTCGGTCTTATCTAAACAGTGGGTGCATGCCTTATATCCTTTGTTTGTCTGTCCTGAAAGGTTACTAAGAGCAGGCCAATCATTGATGGTTACGAATAACAACCCTCGTAGATTAAATGGCTCCTGTTTGTTCTCATCCCACGCACGTACACCTGGTTTGCCCCACAACTGTAAGAGTTCTTCAACTAATGGCCTAAGGTACACATCAATGTCGTTGCCCGGTTGCTTCGGGCCTTGGATGAGCACTGGCATCATAATGAACTTACGCTTCATGCACAACCAAGGAGGCAGGTTGTAGATACATAGAGTCACGGGCCAGGTGTTGTGACTGCAACTCTGCTCCCCAAAAGGATTCATGCCATCCGTACTTAGACCAAACCATAAGTTCCTTTGCCACACCTGCAAAGTCTGGGAAGTCTCTCTTGATTTTTCTCCACTGTGACCCATCAGCAGGGTGTCTCAACTCCCCATCTTTCTTACGGTCTTCTTTGTGCCATCGCAACAACCTGGCATGCTCTTTGTTTCTGAACATGCGTTTCAACCTTGGTATTATAGGAGCATACCACATAACCTTAGCAGGAACCCTCTTCCGGAGGGGCTCTCCCTCAACATCACCGGTCATCTCGTCGATCTTATACCGCAACGCTTGCATACCGGCATTTATCTAAATTCTCATACTCCTTACATGGTAGAGGATGCATCATTAATGCATGCATGTATCTTTTGCACATCTAATCCCGAGGATGAGAGTCTTCTTTGCTTCGTAGGTACTCTCGGGAAGTTCGTTATGTTTTGGAAACTTCGCTTCATTATTTTCAGCATCTTTTCAAATGAGGAGTCAGTTAGACCACTCGCCTTCCATCGCAACAATTCCAGTGTGGTACCGAGCTTTGTGCTGCCATCTTCACAATTTGGGTACAACAATTTCTTGTGATCTTCTAACATGCCCTCTAACTTCAACTTCTCATTTTACTTTCACGTCTCGCTTTGCATCGAAATGACCCTACCAAGTTCATCACCGCTCATCGATGCCCGTTCTTCACCTTTTCCTCTCCATTGTCTTCCATAGCAGTATCACCGTATTCAGGAAACATATGATGATAGTTGTTATCATCATCTTCTTCTTCACCATCTTCCATCATAACCCCTCTTTCCCGTGCTTGGTCCAGCAATTATAGTTGGGCATGAAACCTTTCATAATCAGGTGGCATGAATGATTTTCGAGGAAGAGTACTCCTTGTTGTTCCGACATTGAACACATGGACAACGTATAAATCCATTCTCTTTGTTTGCCGTAGCCACATCGATAAATTTATCCACGCCTTTGATATACCCGGCTATGCGCCGGTCACCGTACATCCATTCCCGACCGTTCATCTGCATCATATAAGTAAGTTTATCAAAAAGCAGGACATCCTAAATAGTGAAATAACCAATTCACACCGACACATGAATTGTATCAATGACCTAGAAAAGATAAGATTGCTAACCTCAATCGAGGGAAATAAAGAGGAGAAAGCTCAAGTGCGTCTCGGACACCTTCTATATTTTTGTTCTATGAGAAATTCAACGGAATTTTTCACTCAAACATTTCATCAAACACCTTCAATGCATGCATAGAAGAGAAAAAACTAGCACACACCCTCACACCTTATACCATTCAAAAACAGAGTGGAGGCAGAGGAGCTGGGCGTTGCATTTATAGAGGGCAAGGGCCTTTAGTCGGTTGGAGCCAACAGGGACTAAAGTGCGTACACGCCACGTGGCTGTGGCAAACCTTTAGTCCCGGTTGGTGGCTCCAACCGGACGCATGCCCTTACCAACCGGGACCCATGCCCCTGGCGTGCCGCTCCAACCGGGACGCGTGCCAGCATTAGTCCCGGTTGGTGGCGCAACCGGGACTAGTGCTCTGAGGGGGCGTGGACGGATGGCCTGTTTTCTACTAGTGTTATCGCCGTAGGATATTGGCCAAAAAGTCTTCTTCCGAACATGCAAGTCCGTTCTTCCTATGTCGCATGGGGTGGGTGTGTTATGTCCGACAACGGGACGATTGGTCCACCAATGGGCAATGGGCAGTGGCCAAGAAGTGATTCAGCGGCATCTTTTCGTAATGTTCAGCTTGTTGACACGAGTGGTCGAGGCTACAATCCTCTTGGGCATAACCTTTATGCTTTTGAGAGACAAACGTGCTATCAAACTGGTGTATTTCGGTTTGGCATACAAGGCAACATGTTCTACTATGGGGGCCCAGGTGGTTGCACTAACTAGTTAGTTTCATTGTGGATGATAATAAGTCTTTTGTATCTTGTGTCTCGAGAACAACCCAGATGAAATAAGTTATATTATATTACATAGTTCCAGATATGTTCACTTTGTTTGATCTTGTACCCTTGAAATCTGATTATCTTCAAAATGTCTGAACCATAGTCCTCCCGATCAAGCACAGGTTCACGCTGAAGAAGAGTTAGATACATATTCGTGTGGCTAGATGAACAAAGTTATTTGATAAAAGGAATAAATGGATACAGAGGACAAGTATAGCGTGTCTGACAAAATATAGACTCCATGTTTCAGTTCTACAGGATTTCTCCTGATTTCTCCTCATCCACCGAACTTCAGTCATCAAACAGATGAATAGGTTACCACGGTTCTTTATTTGCTATATATTCCCTGTTTTTTTCTGAGATCTCAATATATTCTCTGTTGGAGTACACTTAAGCATAGGAAAAACAAATATGATTTAAAGCGGCACAAAAAATTCAGACTTGATATTGTGCACAGGAAAATTTACAACCAAAGTAGCATTAAAATTTGATTGAGAACACCGGCGGTGCTGAAAGCACGAGAAAATTCCAAAAAACCATCACATTTCAGCGGGAAATTCGCAGAACAACCAGTATTCGACGAAATTGCAAAAAACCACCGATTATACGCGAATTGGTTCCAATGTGCACTGATTGTTCGATTCAGCCTGGTTAACACGATTTCTGACATCGGGCCCCATTGTCGGTGCTGACGTGGCAACGGTAGGCTTGGACATATCTACTTTGGGCTATTTTGTAAAAAAAATTGTGGGACCCACTTGTCAGTAAATTTCTTTTTCTTTTTTCCTTTTCCCCCAAATACTCTCTCTCTCTCTCTGAGGCCTCCACCGCCGGCTCCCCTACTCCGGCCGCCCTGGCGACGTCGGCCTCGGGTACCCCGCCGTCCATCTCCTTGGCCAAGAACTCCAGCAAGGCATCGACCGCCGTGGCGAGGAGCGCGTCCTCGACGGCCTCGTCCTCCGCCGTGGCCGCGTGCCTCAGCCGCCTGTCCCGCAGGTGCCCAGCGTGCCTCAGCCACCCGTCCGGCAGGCGACCGGCATCGGCCTCCCCTCCACCGATGACAGGGCTCACGGCGTTGGCCTTTCCTCCACCGGCGGCAGCGACGACGGGGAGAGGGCAGGGGAGGGAGGGGCCTGGGGAGCGCGTGGCCGCCACGGCTCGCCTCCCTTCATGGCGTGCCTCCCTCCGCTGATGACGGGCTCATGGTGTTGGCCGCCTCCACCGGGCGGCGATGGCGGGGAGACAGCGGGGAGGGCCTGGGAGCGCGGCCTCCCTGCCGAGGACAGGGCTCATGGACGCCCCTCCACCGGGCGGCGACGAGGGAGACGACGTGGGGGTCTGGGGGCGACGCCTCCCTGCCTCGGCGTCTGCCTCCCCTCCGTCGGCGTCTGCCTCCCCTCCACCGGCGTCGGCTGCTGCTTGGAGCTTCCAGGGAGGTGTTCTCCATCCCTTGATGCACATGCATGCATAATATGGACACATTATCACAAACTATGCTATGATTCCGGCCATAACATTGGTTATGTGACCTAAAAGCGAGGAAAGCTCGATTGAGGTAGGTCACTTTGTGAAGGTTCTCCGATGAAATAGCATATTGTGAACATAAAAATGATTTTTCCAAAAAATTATGAGCATCAGATCATGTATGTGTAGTTCAAATCTAACTCTTTCCTGCCGATTCGATAGAAATTTGTCTTTTTCACAAGGGGTGATTGGAAAGGTTTAAGATACCCTGGTTAGGACATTGTGTGGTTTACTCGTTTTGAAAATGGTGTGGTACCATTTTTAAACTTCCATTTGGTTGTTGCTTCACAAAACACCCCATTTTGGGCATTTAAAAAAATGGCTTTTTGGTGTGACGAAAAGGAAAACTTCCTCATGCAACATTGTTCTCCATCCCATTATGCACCTGCGTTCACAATATGGGCACATGATCGCAAACTATGCCGCGATTCTGGCCATAAGATTGGTCATTTGACCTGAAAGCGAGGAAACCTCGATTGAGGTAGGTCACTTTGTAAAGGTTTTTTGAGAACCATCAATATACCAAGTTTGATATTTTTCCTTGCAACTATGTCACATAATATGACACCACGTGAAGGTTTTGCATTGTTTTGATTGTTTTTGAATTTTTTATGTCCGTTTCAAACTATCTTCAAACTTTCTAAAACGACGGGCATAAAAATTCTTAGCTCGGGGCTAAGCCTCGCTAAAATTGCAGTGGATCTCTGATGAAATAGCATATTGGAACCTAGAAATGATTTTTCTAAAAAAACATGAACATCAGATCATGTACTTGTAGTTCAAATCTAACTCACATTCTACCGATTCGGCAGGAATTTGTCTTTTCCACGTGCAGTGGATGGAAAGGTTTAAGATACCCCGGTTTGGAAATATGCAATGCAAGGTGCTCTAATATTTTTGAAAAATAGTGTGGTACCATTTTTGAACTTTTATTTGGTTGTTGCTTCACAAAACACCCCGTTTTGGCACTCGTGAAATGGAAAATATGTTATACGAAAGTATTTTTATTATTTTTATATTTTTTGAACAAAAATTATGTAATATTTGAGTTTAGATAGATAGATCTTATTTTCTGCAAATTTTGATATATTATATGTAACTTTCTAAATTAAAATGATTTAGTTATGATTTTTTCTTAGATTAGTGTTGCAAAAAGAAAAAATAGCTACGCCAACGGTAGGTGTGACACCTAGGCCGACGGCTCACTAGTGGAAGAAGGGCCTATTGTCCCGGTTCGTGAGGGGCTTTTGTCCTGGTTGCGCCCCCGGTACAGGGCAATCAGAACTAAATCCTCCCCCCTTAGTTCCGGTTGTGCCGCAAACCAAGATGAAAGGGGATCTACGTCGCTGTTGTCTGGAGCGAGGGGGAGCACCATTCGTCTTGGTTCGCATTACGAACCAGGATTGATGTTTCTACACCGTGGCTGTGTTTTGGGCACTTTTTGTGACATGGCAGAGAATTCATTTTGTATTTTCTATTTATTTTATTTCCCATTTATTGTTTTAGTTTTTATTTTGTGTTTTGCACTCAACAATGAAGCAACCATTATATTACACAACATCGTCATGAATATAGAAATCGAAGCGTCGAACATATTATATACGGTGCAGGAGTTTCATGCATATATATATACAATATAATCTCTTTTTACAATCCATATTCCACTATCAACATCTCTCGATAGTATTCTCCTTTTGGTTATAGGACCTCTGCAACTAAGAATCCCGCCAATTCCTCTTGAACTGCTCGTACGCGATCCTTTGGTAGAAGACCGTCCCGCAACCGTTTGATCTAATTTAAAGGAGTCAACATATATGAATAAAACTAAACATAATTGATGGTAATAAAAAAATTGTGAATATTGTTTACGTACTCAAAGTTGGTCTAAATTTATGCCCTTCTCACATGTCGTCTAACGAATGAACTCGCAAACATAGTATCCACATAAATTATTCCCGTATCCCTACGTCGGTCACTTTCCAAGAACAGAGTTTAGTCAAAATGATAATCAAGCATGATAATGGTATCGAAACTAGAATCAAGATATGCGCACATCTAGCTACTAGTACTTACATCTAGTGGTTGAAATGTAAGATCCTCTTTCCAAGCACCCTTAGCCTTGTTGGTGAACCGTTTCCAAGTGCCGCCCGTCAAAGAAAATGAATAAAAGGAGACGAAAGTTGCCGATATAGTGCCATAACGATTGAAATTACCTCTAGAGCATTCTCTGCATGCCTGCACACGTCTCAAGGGGTTTATGTTTTGATTCAACGACTTATACTACGCCTTTGTCAGGTTGAATGATTAGCAGAATAAAATGAAAGTTGCGCACGCATAACTCATCAATTATACACTTAACATCGAGTAAGAGAAATAAAATGTGTACAAGACAATAACACTCACTCATAGTTGTAAGGAAATAGTATTTCGCTTTTGGTTTCTTGAAACCTTAATGCCTTTATAATTTTATTATCTGTATCCTTGTTTTTTTTGGAGATTATGTTGATGAACAAAATATGGGTCAATGAATCCAATATCATAGATTTATCCTATTTTGCATTCGAGAATCTTCATTCTACATAATATAGTAAGTATGATTATACATGCAATAAACAAGGTGAGCTAGCTAGCTAGAGACTTAATTATAGTAACAGTACTTATAGAAAACAGGCACTGACGACCGCTTTGTCGATGGCGTCTTGATTGTATAAGTGAAATAGTTCATCAAATTCAATCATTATCTCGACATCTTCATACTCGCAATGCTCGTTTCTAACTCCCAACACTGTCCAGTTTTTCGCTGCCTTTGAGGCTTGCATGTACCACATATGCAATCTTCGCATTTTGTTGGTAGATGCTTGACCTCCTCAGGTTTGACGACAGGTTTCCCATGCCGTTATTTGTATGCTACATCACCCACGGGGAACTCTAACTAGGCTACGTGTTGAGAAATAGTCAAACCATGAGCATCGGCCGCTTCTCCGTACATTGCAACATACTCCGAATCATACTGCTCGACCACACCTTTGCTCGACCCCACCTTGGTATGAGAAATCTCCTTGAGTGGGGAGCATGATTGTTTTTTTGTTCTTTGAGCTAGGGAACTAATTTCCCGCTTGCACTACTACTATTCGACCGCACCTTTGCCTCATGTGACTTGAGAATAGAGCAGTCATAGTCTGATGACAACCTTGGCTCGGGTTGATGAAGGGTCTTCAACATTTTTTGCACTTGGGCTTTTTCTTCTTTGGTGTTGGGGAACTCTAGATCTTTCGGCCGCTTCAGGTTACCAAACCACTCTTTTGTTTGGGCCTTTGCGATCACCTCATTCTCCTCTGGGGTATAGTCATAAGGTCTCATGGGAGGAACATTTGGTACTTTTAGGAGGGGCTCCAGTCGATGTTTTGGTGATCGGTTACCACTCCCCAGAGTAGCGGTGGTACTCTTCCGCTTTTGGCCCTAAGCCATAGTGGGCTGATATGGCTGACGCTGCGTCGAAGACGGCTACGCTAGAGACGGGTGAGGTGGTGGAGATGATTGTTGCGCTGGAGACGGGTGAGGCGGTGGCGAAGATGGAGTGGTCTGAGAAGTCGATGGCATTGTCATCCGATTTGGAAGCAAGATGTTCTCCTTTCGCCATAGCATGGTGACGTTTTTGGCTTCTCCTAGTTCAGTCACATCCCCTTCACCTGCAGGGTATTTAAGCTTCAGCTAGTGAAATCCATTCATAACTTCATCCACCCCGACAATAGCGTAGCCCTGTGGAATCGGACAATAATGGTAAGTTGTTTTAGGTCCAATTGCTAAGGCATAGCCGACCGCCACCTTCATGGTTATCTTTACGACTTTCACATGTATCTCACAATGTGTCATCTCCGTGATATCATCCATTGGGTAGCCAAGAGGAGCCATAGCCAGTGCATCATCATCACCCGGGAGATCCTTGGAAGCCACGCTGCTTTTTTGATTATTAGATAGGCCGGTAGCATCGAATGCAGCTTCTACCATGTACCACTGAGATGGGTCGGTAGTACCTTGCTGGCTAAGTGTGTCAATTTGATCCTCCTGCCGCTTAAATTGTTCTTCTGTGTTATGCATCCAGTTTGCCTGATTCCTTTGCTTCAATTTCCTCCGTTTTCTTTCTCCTATTACAGCTTCTATCGGGATATTTCTTCCTACCGACGGGAAACCCAATTTTCCATAGTTTGGAGCATGGTGTGCCTCGTATTCGTCCTGCGTGTTCATAATTCCCAAGGGATAGTGTGAGCTCGTCATTCTCTCTATCGATAAGGTACTAATGACCTACAAGTATAGGGGATCACAACAGTCTTCGAGGGTAGTATTACCCAATTTATTGATTCGACACAAGGGGAGCCAAATAATACTTGCAACCTTAACAACTGAGTTGTCAATTCTGCTGCACCTAGAAATAGTTCTTGCTCACAGTAGTTTATCAGTAGCAATAGTTTTGTAGTAGCAACAACAAAGCAACAGCAGCAGTAAAACAAGAGCAATAGTAACAGTAGTAGCAAACAGTAGGATATGAGTGCGGTAGGCATAGGGATGGATGGACGGACATTGCATGGACAAGACTAAACATGTAACTTCAAGATCTAGGTCAGTTGCAGATAAATAAGATAAAGAATCCAAGTACTAAACAATCATAGGCATGTGCTCCATATATAGTCATGCATGCTCGCAATGAGAACTTGCAGAACATCTTTTGTCCCGCGAGCCCGTTGGAGCGGGGCCTCAAGGGAACTACCGGAAATTAAGGTGTTCCTTTTAATAGAGCACCGGAGCAAAGCATTAACACTCCGTGAACACATATAATCCTCACATCACAGCCATCCCCTCCGGCTGTCCCAATTTCTATAACTTCGGGGCCTTTGGATCCGAACAATGATATGTGTACACAAATTGCAGATAAGATCACAAACAATACTATCATAATGAATCAATAATGAGTTCAGATCTGACATCATGGCACTTGGGCCCTAGTGACAAGCATTAAGCACAACGAATTGCAACAAAGTCAAATAGCACAAATAGAGATACTAGGCACCATGCCCTAACAATCTTATTCGATTACATGATAGAACTAATCCAATCCCTACCATCCCCATAGCCTACATCGGGGGATTACTCACTCATGGATGAGGGAAACATGGATGGTTGATGGAGAGGCGTCGGTGATGATGATGGCGATGATCCTCTCCAAATTCCCCGTCTCGGAAGGTGCCAGAGCGGAGTTTCTGGTTCCGAATCGCGGTTTCTGGTGGTGGCAGCGCAGCGGAACTCTTTCTGGAAAAACGTCGACCCCCCTGATTTTTTAGGTCAAGAGGCAACTAATAGGCGAAGAGGGAGGCCGAGGGGGTGCCTGGGGTGGCCGCACCCCCTCCAGGCGCGGCCAAGCCTGACCCGCGCGGCTGGGGGTGTGGGGCCCTCAGGCCTCCACTCCATCTCGTATTCTGGATCTATGAGTCTTCTGGTGAAATAGGATTTTTGGCATATTTTCTGGGATTTTTCCTGATAGTTTATTTTCTGCACAAAAACTAGACACCAAGGTAATGCTGCTGAAAACAGCGTCTGTCCGTGTTAGTTGTACCCAAATCACACAAGTTTAGAGGAGAAACAATAGAAAAAGTGTTCGGGAAAGTAGATACTTTTTGGACGTATCGACTCCCCCCAAGCTTAGCTTAGTGCTTGTCCTCAAGCAATTCAGTTGAAAACTGAGTGCGATAAAAGAATTTTCACGAACACATTTGCTTCATATGATGTATATATTCTCAGCACAGGAGTAGATACTTAGATCATTCATAATAAGAAGTATGCAACTAAGTCTACTCATAAGTCATTGCAAGCTATGAAGAGATTCCAACTCAATAATAATAAGTAGCATGAAACATAAACATAAGCAACATCGCAATGCTCATAAGAAGGTACTCCCTCCGACCCATATTACTTGACTCAAATTTGTCTAGATTTGGATGAATCTAGACACTATTTAGTATATAGGTTCATCCAAATTTTAAGAAATCCAAGTCAAGTAATATGGGCCGGAGGGAGTATGATAAAGTGGATTCTCGCTTGCCTTTGTTTGTAGAGCACAAAATAAATGCCAAGGCACCTCTAAAGTTCAAGTTCAAATGAAGGCACCTCTAATGAGTAAAGATATCGGAGATACAAGCATCAAAGTCATGATATAATTGACCAAGTTTTGAGACAAGCATATTACACTAAGAATGACAACTATGCTCTCAAGAAGGTGCTCATAGAATAACTGGTGACTCAACAAGGAAGTGAAAAAGTTTGAAAGGCTTCCAAATGCTAAAAGTAAGGTACTCATTAGCTTTGAGCTCTCATTTCCCCTATCATAGGCATCTTTAGATGGTTAAAGGTGAAAGTGAGGTCCAATAGGAGTTATATGCTTGACAGACCATAAACTGGAAATCTCATGTCCCTTGAGTACAAGGGCCTCTCCTCATGGTACTCAACTTTAGTTACCTATAAGTTCTTGTCATAGTAAATACATGCGTATCTTAGAGAACCGCCAACGGGGTACCCCTTGCGCATGATACATGAGCTATCCCATAATCAAAATGACAAGGCAAGAAGACAATGAGCATCTCAGCGATATTTTTATTTGCTATTTGCATAGGTTTTTATTGAGGATGTTTCACAGATTTCTCATTATGGTTATGCTGCAAGTTTCCACCATGATTAGGCATGGCTTAGGCTAGCGGCCCAGGCGTTTCTCTAACACATATTGAAACTCCATGAACTTACAAGCTCCCCTATTATTTCACACCGACGACATCCATAAACAAAAGAGCATGATATCAACTGGGTACAAAGTATAGGTGCAATGTTGAAAGCGTTCCCCGTGACAGCACGGTTCTGCTAACTCCCAGCCTATAATTTGCAAGCATATAACTTTCATGGATAGTCACAATGGTTCAGGTTTATTAAGTACAAGGAATAAAGTGTGCCATCAAGTTTGTGAGAGCTTTACTAACTAACTTTCTCAAAACAGTCAAACATTTTATTTGGAAGAAAACAAGGCATAATGAATATGCACAGAATTAGCAAATGATGCTAATAGGTAGGTATGGTGGACACTATTGGCAATATTGGTTTTGGGGAGTTGGATGCACAAGTAGAGCTCATATTCAGTGCAAGTAAAGGCTAGCAAAAGAGAGGGAGCGATAAACGAGAGAGCAATAACTGTCATAATCATGCTTGCAACAAAACATGACTAATTATGGCATGAAAGTGATACAAAACTCTGAGGCAAAATAAATCATCGAGGCTTACTGACTATTGTTTAGTCATATGCATACGTGAGCATGTGCCAAGTCGATTCACATGAACCATTCAGAGGAGGATACCATAATATCATACTAAGTTATGAATAGAAAAATGCAAGCAAACATTCATATGACATGCTACCAACTATTAGCAAGCTGGAGCTAATCATAAGAAAGCAAGAACTACTAAGCATCCATAAATAACATACACCTTACATGAACAGACTAAGCATGCTCACAATGATGAGTATATATATATAAATGAAAACAAATAGAGTTCGTTACCAGCCTCTTACCATATCTCAAGTTGTCTTAATCTTCATTATTGCCCTTCACTTGTGTGGCTTCAATAATAACATGAAATCAAACTCCACTGAGGACTGCTGAACCCTGCAAAGAACTTCACAAAAACAAAGAAGAACAACAGATATTTTTGGTGTTTTCATTTTTTAAAGCAAGCACATTAAGCAAAAACAAACTAAACAAAATATTTTTGGATTTTTCTTAAGGCAAACCAAAGCTAAAAAGCAAAGAAACAAACCAAGAGAAAAAACAAAAATATTTTTGGTATTTTTTTGGGGAAAGCAGAAACAAAAACCAAAAATAAAGCGAAACATGGATATACAAAGAACCGACAAAACATGATATATATATGAGTGTGATGTCGGTGTACCTCCCCCCAAGCTTAGGCTTTTGGCCTAAGTGGGGCTCAACTCCATGGTGACGAAGAAGGTGCACCTCCATAGTACGACAAAGAAGCCCCTTCGTCCTGGTATGAGCTCGAGGACGCCCCTGTGTAGTGCACATAGGATTCATATGAGGGCGCGTCCCCCTGGTAGTGTCCGTGGAAACCATGAATACATAGCTGCTCGTCCATCTCCTCCTTGGAGTGTGACCAAGGTCCCTGGGAAATACTGAACAAAGTAGTTCGGGGCAGAGGAATCTCTCTCTTCCCCTTTAGTAAACAACATCCTATAAATCAAATTATCAAGGGTAGAGCTAGCAGTGAAAACGTTATGCGCTTTCATGGCAGATAAATCAAGCCTCTGAGGAGCCAAAATTCTATCATTTGCATCAACAGAAAGATCTAAGGCAGCAACAACACATGCAGCAGTAATATCCCCATAAATGGGTCCCTTAGCTATTAAGCTACGAGCAATGAGTGAACCAAGATTGTACTTGGTTTCATTGTTGAGTGCAACAGCTAGGAAGGCCAAATGATAGTTAGAAATGTTGCTACTGTTCTCCCTACCAAGAATACTAGTGGCAAGATAATAAGCAAAATATCTGATAGCTGGGAGTTGAATATTTCTTATCTTTCCGCGCTGGGCTCTGCGGTCATCATCATTAGTTATCCCGCAGTAGAGGTCCAACAATTCAGCAGGTTGACCTGGAATCTTCTTCACCATCCCAGCCGTGTCAATACCCAAGATTTCACAAAATTTCTTCAATTTCATGGTGAAATGCCTATTATAGATTTTGAATGACACCTCTGACCTGAAAGGGTTATTGGTAAAAGAGAAACTCTCCACAAAAGTTTTAGTGAGCATAGCTTATTGCTCACTCTCATCCTTCATAGTTATAACCCTCCGAACCAAGGTTAGGAAATCATTGAGAATCCCCGTAGCCTGCAAAAAGGTAGGACAAAGGAAGGTAGAAGGGTGCGCATACCCTTCATCTCCCTCGTCGCTAAAACACGGTGTAATGATATCCTCATTGTATGATGGCCTAGCTCGGGAGGATGATCTTGAAGGCCTTGTCCTCCTTGGTGCATCACTCTCAAACACTTCTCCAATGGTGTGGTTGTCCATAACCCTTTTTCTGAAATTTTTAGACAAACATCACACCAAGTGATTTCCAAGTAGATAAATGAACATGAACTACTATAGGAACTTGCTAGAGGGCTAAACATGCATCAAAATGAAATATCTAAGCATAGAACAAGCATGCAAGCTCACACAACCTGACACTTATAGCAGCAAAACACTCAAGATACAATCTACCAATCACAAATCTAATTGGACAAGCAAAGGAGGCACATACCAAGGAGCAATCCCTCTAAAAATCAGCAGCAAAGATGGGCTGAGCAAGGAGATCGAAAATTGGGTGCAAGAACAGAAGGAACTCGAGCTTGAGAAAAAATTTCGGTGTTTTTTGGGAGAGAGAAATAAGTGGCTGGAAGGAGGCAACTTGGAGGACCACAGGTGGGCCCCACCAGTGCCAAGCCTGGGTGGCCGCGCCACGTGGGGTGTGCCTGTGGGTCCCCCAGGCCACCTGTGTGTCCTCTCTTTTTCAAGGAAAATTTAATATGAATTTTCTGGGATTTTTCGGGAAACTTTATTTTTGGCCAATTTTCTGGGTATGAAAATTGATTTTCTCGCAGAAAAGATTTTTTTTGAAGAAGCAGGAGCAAACAAAAACCAAAACTACAGAAGTTCTAAGACACTCTAACAAGCAAACAACTAGCAAAACTAAAGCTAACAAGAGAAAGAGCAAAGACTAGGAAGGAGAAAAGTAAAAGTGAGCAAGTATAACCACTATGAAAGCATTGTTTTGTTCACTAAAATCCCTTTGTTAACAAGGTTGATCAAGTATTGTTACCAAATCAATCTTATATGAAGCAAAACTTTTCATTCCACAAAAGTGATTATGTTACCTCAAACTTGATAGCAATAGTCCCAATCATAATAGTTTCAAAACTTTCTTGTGGAATGGGACAATATATTTATCCAACTTTGATGCTCTCAATATTTTCAATTGAATTCAGGCAATAGCTCTTATCAATCTTCTTGGGGAAATAGACAGTATGCTCTTTGTCATTAATATTAAAAGTTACTTTTCCTTGATTACAATTGATGACAGCACCTGCAGTATTAAAAAAGGTCTTCCAAGAATAATATACATATTATCATCTTCAGGCATCTCAAGCATAACAAAATCAGTTTAAAACAAGCAATTATGAGCCACTTGAACAGGAACGTCCTCACATATACCAACAGGAATAGTAGTAGACTTATTAGCCATTTGCAAAGATATATCAGTTGGTATCAACTTTTCTAGCTGGAGTCTCTTGTAGAGATAAAAAGGCATGACACTAACTTCAGATCCCAAATCACGTAAAGTAGTTCTAACATAATTATTCTTAATAGAGCAAGGAATAGTTGGTATACCTGGATCACCAAGTTTCTTTGGAACCTTACCATTGAAGGAATAATTAGCAAGCAAAGTAGAAATTTCCTCATTAAAAATGTTCCTTTTATTAGAGACAATGTATAAGGAGGCAACTTAATATCATTAGTCAAAGGAATTTGCAAAAATAAAGGTTTCATCCACTCACAAAACTTGTTATAGTGTTCTTCCTCCTTTGACTTGTGTTTCTTATTAGGAAAAGGCATAGGTTTCTGCACCCAAGGTTCTATCTCACTACCATGTTTATTAGCAATAAAACCTTCCTTAGTGTACCTAGTGTTCTTAGTGTGCTTCTTAGGTTCTTCCTCAACTTCCTCCTGATCAGTAGCATCATTTTTATCATTACCACTCTCAGTTTCAGCATCAGAGACAGATATACTATTAGGATCTACAGCAGGTTCCGAGGGTTCCTCAACTATTTTGTATTTCTTTTTCTTTCTCTTTCTCTTATGAGGACTACCACTACTTTCACCTTGTTGAGAATCCTGCTCAATTCTTTTAGGGTGTCCTTCAGGATATAAAGGATCTTGAGTAGCTATACCATTCCTAGTTCTAATTGCATAACCATGTTTATCTCCTGAGGCATTAACTAGCATATCTTTTTGTACCTTAGCAAGTTGATCTATTCGAGTTTGAACCATTTCAAAGTGTTTACAACGAATTTTAACATCATTAGAAGTTCTTTCCACAATATCTTTCGACTCATTAATATCTCTAGAGTTTTCCAATAAATGATTATGAACTTGTTAATTAAAATTACATTGTTTAACTATAAAAGTATCAAGTTCCTCTAAGCATTGATCAGGAGGTTTACCATAGGGAATATTACCTTCATCAAAGTGGAGAGAGTGTACCTCAATAGTAGATGAGTGGGGAATTGGCTTACATAATTCTTCTATAGGAGGTAGATTCTTCACATCTTCAGCTCTAATACCTTTCTCCTTAAGAAATTTCTGAGCTTCCTTCATCACTTCATCATTTAATGCAATCACTCCCCTCTTCCTTGGTGTTGGTGTTTGAACTGGTTCAGGCACAACTGGTTCAGGAGTAGTAGGCTCAGGTATATTTAGTTCAGTTGAAGTCCAATCACCATAATTCTTGCTTATTTTAGCCATTAATTCTTCAACATCTATAGGAGTTCTTTTCCTAAAAACACAATCAGCAAAACTATCTAGGTATGTCCTAGAATCATCAGTTAGTCCATTATAATAAAAATCGAGAAGCTCATTTTTAGGTAATGGACATCTAGGATGTGCATGAATCAAGGCACAGAAACTTGTCCATGACTCAAGTAATTTGTCTTCTTCTCCCTATTTAAAATCAAAAAGTTTCTGCAAAGCAACATGTCTAGCACTAGGAGGAAAATATTTCTGGAAGAAAGAAGCAATCAGACAATCAGGGCTATCAATGGATCCAGGAGGTAATTTATTAAACCAAGCTTTAGCTTCCCCTTTTAGTGAAAAAGGGAAGATCTTTGTAACAAAGTACTTGCGCATCTTAAAATCATCAGAGAATAAAGCACTCATAGTGGAAAGCTCATTCATATGTGCCATAACACTCTCACTCTCTGTCCCACAAAAAGGTTCTTTCTCAACAATGTCTAAATAGGATAAATCAAGAGAGAAATCATAATCTTTATCTTTAATATCTATGGGAGAAGTGACAAACTTAGGATCAGAGGACAGTTTAGTAATAATGGTACGTCTCTCAAGGAGACTCCTAATAGCACTAGCACCATGTGTGTTTTGGTACTCTTCAATAAAATCGTCAGTTATTTCAATGTAACCATCACTAATATCATTTCTCTCTCTAGACTCAGGTGAGCTAACATGTGTAACATTGTCTTAACTAGGAGTTCTAGTGTTTCCCAAAATGAACCACTCGCATCAATAATAGTAGAAGTAACATCATGAGTATCAGAAACAGTTTCAAATTCAGCAGTAGTAGCAGTGTGTGTAGCATGAGTATGTGGTGGTGGTGTGATAAGATTACTTATAACAAACGGTGAATCAAGAGCAGAAGAGGTGTTTAGGACAGTACCTCTTCTTGTAGTGGATGGTAAAATAGGAAACTTTCCATCACAAGACTTACCCATGATGAAAGGAATAGCAGTGAACAACAATATATCAAAGTGAACTTACAAATAAAGCTATTTTCCCCGACAACGGCGCCAGAAAATAGTCTTGATGACCCACAAGTATAGGGGATCACAGCAGTCTTCGAGGGTAGTATTACCCAATTTATTGATTCGACACAAGGGGAGCCAAAGAATACTTGCAAGCCTTAACAACTGAGTTGTCAATTCAGCTGCACCTGGAAATAGTTCTTGCTCATAGTAGTTTATCAGTAGCAACAGTTTTGTAGTAGCAACAGCAGCAGTAAAACAAGAGCAATAGTAACATTAGTAGCAAACAGTAGGATATGAGTGCGGTAGGCATAGGGATGGATGGACGGGTGTTGCATGGACAAGACTAACCATGTAACTTCAAGATCTAGGGCATTTGCAGATAAATAAGATAAAGCATCCAAGTACTAAACAATCATAGGCATGTGCTCCATATATAGTCACGCGTGCTCGCAATGAGAACTTGCACAACATCTTTTGTCCTGCTAGCCCGTTGCAGCGGGGCCTCAAGGAAACTACTGGCAATTAAGGTGCTGCTTTTAATAGAGCACCGGAGCAAAGCATTAACACTCCATGAACACATGCGATCATCACATCACAGCCATCCCCTCCGGCTGTCCCAATTTTTGTCACTTCGGGGCCTTTGGATTCGGACAATGATATGTGTACACAACTTGCAGATAAGATCACAAACAATACTATCATAATGAATCAATAATAAGTTCAGATCTTGAGATTATGGCACTCGGGCCCTAGCGACAAGCATTAAGCAAAAAGTTGCAACAAAGTCAAATAGCACTAATAGAGATACTAGGCACCATGCCCTAACAATCTTATTCGATTATATGATAGAACTCATCCAATCCCTACCATCCCCATAGCCTATAGCGGGGGATTACTCACTCATGGATGAGGGAAACATGTATGGTTGATGGAGAGGCGTCGGTGATGATAATGGCAATGATCCTCTCTAAATTCCCTGTCCTAGCAGGGTGCCAGAGCGGATTTTCTGGTTCCGAATCGCGGTTTCTGGTGGTGGCGGCGCAGCAGAACTCTTTCTGTAAAAACGTCGACCCCCCCTAAGTTTTTAGGTCAAGAGGCAACTTATAATCAAAGAGGGAGGCCGAGGAGAAACAATAGCAAAAGTGTTTGCGAAAGTAGATACGTTTTGGACGTATCAGGAACCTCCTCTCTTCAATAGCCCTTACTGCGTTTCTAATGTCTTTGATGGTTACGTGATTTTCATCATGTATTTTGTTATATATGCACCTCCATTCTAAGTCCAACATGCCCCCATGCCCATAAAACCAATTCTTCACCCGTTCGAGCCAATTGTCTATCTCTGGAGTGATCCCTTTAGCACGAAGGTCATCCTCAAGTTTCTTCCACTTAGGCATGCTATCCTTGTAGCCATCTTGCCCCATAGTATGGTGATACTACTTTTTAACAACATTTTCTTATTCGTTTTAGACCTTTTTAGAGCTAGCTCCAATTGCTTGTATGCCACAAAGTCATCTCAGCAGTCTTTTATCTTCTCATACCCTCCAGTGAACTGCAGAGTCTTCTCTTTCATGATAAAGTTAAGGTGCAATCTTTTCTTCTAGTTGGTGAATTGTTGGGCCATCTTCTTAACAACCCACTCCTTAACGTTTTACTTTATGGTATCGTCATTATCTCCATCCTCCTCATTTGTATCTCCCACTAGTGTCGGTAGGGTAAAATTAACCATGAGTTTATTCCCAAGAAAATCTTTGGCTTTGTCGCTAACATATCTAACTCCTCCCACCTTTGGTTTATTACATTCTCGAACGATGATCGGGATGAAGTCCCTAACAATAACTCTGCATTACTTTACAAATTTGCTTTTAACATGAGCGGGAGCCGTTGGTTCACCGTCTTCAGCGACTTCTTCGATCCTGTATCTTTCATGGTCTCCCAACTTTCTGTCTGGGCCTCGTTTGTTCCTTGCAGAATATTTTTTTGATCCGGAGGGCTAAAAGAAGAAAGAGCGTCAATATATTTATATAGACAACAGAGGCTTAATTAAATAATATATATGCACATCACCGGAGTTTGTAATATTTAATTTTCTATCGGAGTCATCGGCTTCTCCCTCATCGGAGTCATTGGCTTCTCCCTCACCGAAGTCGTCTCTTCGGTCGAGAAGAGGATCTCCCTCACCGGAGTTGTTCAGATACATCGAGACATCGCCATCTCCCCCGTGGATCAAATCCTCGAGCATGTTTTCCTTTTCTTCGTCTCTGCCGTGTGGTTCCACGGTGTCTGCAAATTCAGGATTGCAAGTTATTATAATGCTATAATTTGGACATTTTTTCCCTTTTACATATGCATATGAGAGGGTTGTTTTAGTGCTCTACTAATGAGATCATTATAATTTTTGCAATAATGCATGATATTGATGCTCTAATGTAGATCTCCTTTTTCTAAACATTTTGTTATATCCTTCATATTTTTTTGATAAATAAAAAGAATATTCTATGAATAATATAGGTTTGAATTTAATTAACAACTGTTTTTTGTCAAATCATCTAATATACATCTACATCTAAATACATCTCTAGTAATATACATCTACACACTAATATGTTTCTAATCTACAAACTAATACAATTAAAATATACATCTACATCTTTAAATACACTAATATACACTTGCTAACTAAAAACAAAAAAATGTATGCAAAAAAATAGAAAAAAGGTGAGTACACTAATTAATGGGCAGGCTCGGATGTGGGGTCGCGGGTGGCGGCTGACGAGGTTGGATCTCATCAATGCCCATTGTTATGGACTTGGGTTTTGGAGAAGATGGGTATGCTGAAGATCGTGGAACGGTTAGCAAACAAGCAACACGGGGACACAAGGTTTACCCAGTTCGTGCCCCGAGGAAAACCCTACTCCCGCTTGCTCGCTTGATTACGGCGGAACCGAAGGTTACAGGGGTGCGCAGATGCAATCAGGCGTGGAAGTGTGTATGCGAAAGTATGAGAGAGAGATCTAGGTCGTGCCCTCCTAGCCTTTATATAGACTCAGGAAGGTCCCGGACATAGACCTAGTCGGTTACAAGTTCTAGGGTTTTACCCCTTTGAATTTCCTATCTACGCTAGTCTTGCTCTCCAAGGATCCGAAGGCATCATGGGCCTTGGCCACCCGAAAATCTTCATGGGCCGTCATACATCCGCCGTGGGCCTTCCTTGGGCTGGACCAGGTATGCTAAGATCACGTACCCGTAGGGTATAACCATGTCGGGCCCTCGAGTGGAGGGCGGCGCGGGGTCGGGTGGCGGCGGTGAGCTCCGGTGGGGCATTGGCGGGGAGAGCTCGGGAGAAGGGCGGCGTGGGGGATCTCGGGATTAGGAGCGGCGCGTGGAGGCCGGCGCGGGACGAGCTCGGGATGAGGAGCGGCGTGCGACGGCGACCCGTGGAGGCTGGCAGCGGGGCAACGGTTGGGCAGCCTGACGGAAGGAAAAGGGCGGCGACGGCTCTGTTTCGCGTGAAAGAAGAAAAATGGGAAGGAGAAGGGGCGTTGCGCGGTTAAACAGCGGTGCCTCGTTCGTTCCGGTTGGTGGCTGCAACAGGAATGAATGACCAGAGCATTCGTCTCGGTTGGAGCCACCAATCGGGACGTATGACCTTTTCGTCTCACGTATGTTCTTATTTGGGCTGGCCCGAAAAGGTATGCGTAGAGGTCCTTTAGTTCAGGTTATTTTCATAAACCGGGACTAAAAGTCCCTTTTCAAATGTTTTTTAAACTTTTCTGTCTAGGTTCTAGCCTTATTTTTTATTTAGGTGTTTAAATTTGAAATGATTTTTAAATGGTAAATCATTTTGAATTTGAAAAAACTTTCAACATGAAAAGTGTCTGAATTTAAATAACTAATCCAAAACCATTTTCTGTTTTCTAAAATAATTATTTTAACTATTTAAACTATTAACCATTTTGCCATTTTCAATTAAAAATTTATTAACTAATATTTTTTGCATACTTTGAAATCTGACAAAACTTTCAACATGAAAAGTGTTTGAATTTGAATAACTAATCCAAATCCATTTTTTTCTAATATTATTGTTCTAACTGTTCAAACTATTAATCATTTTGTCATTTTCAATTAAAAATGCATTAACTAATATTTTTTGAATACTTTGGAATCTGATAAAACTAAAGATTTATATATGTCCATTATTGCTAGAGAGGAAGGTGTGGATGTGTGCATACCACGCGAATAATTTATATTGTTTTTACCATTTTTGAATTTTTTATGCTTGTTTCAAAATTTTCCCATTTTAAACTATGGTCAAAATGGCAGGCATGAAGATAGGGGATGAGGCTCGTTAAAACTTGCATTGGATCTACAAAGAAACATCATATTGTGATTATAAAAATGATTTTTCCTAAAAATCACGAGCATCAGAGTTGTAGATCGATCGGGTTGGAACCGTCACGACCGCACAATCAGCGTCCCCAGTTCCCACAGACGGCGCCATTTGACGAGGTTGGATCTCATCAATGCCCATTGTTATGGACTTGGGTTTTGGAGAAGATGGGGATGCTGGAGATCGTGGAACGGTTAGCAAACAAGCAACACGGGGACACAAGGTTTACCCAGGTTCAGGCCCTCGGAGGGAAAACCCTACTCCTGCTTGTCTGCTCTTGATTACGGCGGAACTGAAGGTTACAGGGGTGCGCAGATGCAACTGGCGTGGAGGTGTGTATGCGAAAGTATGAGAGAGAGGTCTAGGTCGTGCCCTCCTAGCCTTTATATAGACTCAGGCAGGACCCGGGCATAGACCTAGTCGGTTACAAGTTCTAGGGTTTTACCCCTTTGAATTTCCTATCTACGCTAGTCTTGCTCTCCAAGGATCCGAAGGCGTCATGGGCCTTGGCCACCCAAAAATCTTCATCGGCTGGCGTACATCTGCCGTGGGCCTTCCTTGGGCTGGACCAGGTATGCTAAGATCACGTACCCATAGGGTATAACCATGTCAGTAGCCCCCGAGTGATTAGTCGAATCGTAGATTCGGTTGAGGACTCTTCAATCCTTCGGGTGCAACTATGTATTAACAGTATGTGTGTAGGGATTGTTGATGCGTGTGCCTGACTCACCCGATGGATCAGGGTCAGTTAACTGTCTTAGGACGAAACAACACGATCTTCCTCAGGTTCGAGTCCCTTAACTCGAACCCGGAACATATGCTGGCGTAATTCGACCCAGGCCGCAGAGGACTTACAGGAGTGGAATTCCAGTGATTTTAACTGATGTACCCAACGCATCCGTCAGGATTTTTCGTCACGCCTGCTGGCACGGATTTATACTAGCAGAGCGCAGTCGTGTGCGTTGCCAGGCCATCAGATGATATCTGTGGGTCTTATCTTTGTGTCGCAGGCACAACATCCGAATGTTTATCACCGCGGAGGTGTTTCGGGTGGCCAAGGAGATCGTTCCTCACTCAGCGTTTTGTTGGGGCAGAGTTGCCAAAAAGTTTTTGCATGTTGATCCGAAAGATCGTAGTCGAAGAATTCATAAGGTGCGCGACCAGCGCTCCCTATGGGAGTAGCCCCCGAGTGTCTGTTCGAGTCGTAGACTCGAGCGGATACATTAGTTTAAACATTGTTCAGTTGTTAAGTCCGTAGGACACAAAAATTTTCGGATGCTTAAATCCATCCTCCCTATGGGAGTAGCCCCCGAGTCCGTAGTGGAGTCGTAGACTCGACGTAGGACTCGAAGAAATAGTTCGTTTTTATTCATCTTTCGGGTGCGCGGCCAGCGCTCCTAATAGGAGTAGCCCCCGAGTATTTAATCGAATCGTAGATTCGAGTGAGTACTCTTAGCTTTGAAGCCGAAGAATTTGTAGTTGTTGCTAGTATAGCTTTTGATGACATCAGTGCTGACGATCAATGACCTCAAGCGTCTGCTGCGCCAGAGATGACTTGACTGGACGAACATGGGTCCCACTTGCTGACCTTGAATTGACCGATCACGCGTGGCGTGGAGATAATTACGGTGTCTCCTCGATTTCCGCGCGTAGTGGACGGCGTGGTAACGACGATTCTTTGTGATGCTGACACGTGTATGGCCAGATCTGCCGTTGGCGTTAGGTCTTCTTGATGGACGGTTGCCGTGCCTCGTCTTCGCCGTTATAATCATTGGGGAAAGCTGCAGTTTGTTTTTCACCGCATCGATTCTTGTTTTCACTGCCTCCTTGTGCTCTAGCAGTTCTTGCTGCACGCTGGAATATCCTTCCACATTTACGTCTTCCCTTCTACACTCTCACCGCCGGCGCCACCATAGCGCGATGGGGAAACCGAAGAAGTCATCATCTGCGGTTGGTACCAGCGCCGCCGAAGGAAAGAAAGGCGCCACCGCTACCCGTGTCACCGACGGCGGTTGGAGGCGATCAGAGACGCGGGAGAGTGACCTCTGCAAGCTTCGCGAGCGGGGCTTGATCCCGCAGGATAGGGAGGCCGTCAGACTCCCCGGCAACGAGGTAATCCCCCGTCCCCCCGCTGGGTATCGGTTTATGTTTGTCGCCTTCGTTATTCATGGGTTTTCCTTCCCAGTCCACGACTTCCTTCGTGGGCTGCTCTTTCTCTATGGCATCCAGCTGCATCATCTTTCTCCCAATTCTCTTCTTCACATTGCTTGTTTCATCACTTTCTGCGAGTGCTGGATCGGCATCGATCCGCACTTTGGCCTCTTCCGGAAACTTTATTCCGTGAAGAGGCAATCTGGTTCGGGTGGTGTTTATCCCATTGGGGGTTGCATCATCTCCCTCAAGCCCAATCTGCTTTTCTTTTCCTTTTCCATGTCCGAATTTGTCCAGTACTGGCGGAGGCGATGGTTTTATATCCGTGACTCTGTAGTGCCTGGGCAAGATTTTGGTCTTGTTCCTTTCGACCCCTCCCAGAAGATTGAGCCCAAAAGGTCTTGGAAAAACAAGATCTTGGATGGCGAGGTGGCAGAGATAGAGGCGCTATATCATCGGGTGGAGGATATCCAGTTGATTCCGGAGAAGGAAGTGAATGGTCTGGATATCATCCGCACCTTCCTCGAGCGTCGGGTGCAGCCACTCCAAGCTAGGGTGCACCCAATGTTCCTTTATGCTGGCCGGCGTGATCCGACGAGGGTTTCGGCTGAGAAAATATCCGAGGGAGATCTTGACAGGGCCCTTCGCTTGCTGCTGAAGTTCAAGGCCGGAGAGAAAATCCCGGGGAAGTCGCTGGCTCCTCTTTTTTTCTTCGCTTCCTGTTCCACATGTGTAGATCTGTGCGCGTACCGCTGCTTTTCGAGTGCATTGTTTTGTATTTGTTTGCTGACAAATTGTTCTTCTCTTGTGCAGAGCTTCAAAGTGTCGGGTATGTCTCCTCCATTACCCGAAGTATATCCGGATGCTCCGGACAATGACTTGGTGGATTCCATGTCCGAGCTGCCGTCGGCGCGATCTCCGGCGGAAGATGCTAACGAGTCGAGCGAGGACCACACGCGCAAACGATCGCGGAGTTCCAGCGAGTCGTCGGATGCCTCGACTCCTCCGAATCCTAGGAACCCTCTGTGCCTTGAGCGTCACAGTGACGGGCATGGAGGCTCTTCCTCCCCTTTTCCTGCCATTCCTGTGCGGGCTGTAGCGCCGCACCAGCCAGCAAAGCGGAAGAAGGAAGAAAAGAAGGAAGAGAAGAAAGAAGAGAAGAAGGGGGAGAAGAGAGTCCGAAGGACTCCTCCTGTCTTCGACCTGAGCTCGCTGGACTCGTAAATTTCCTTTATACTGCTGTCTTTTTGCTGTTGACTTTTGTTCTTGTGCTAATTACTTCGTGTGCAGGCATTCCTCCCACGACTCCTCCAGCGATGGTGCTCGGGAGATGATGGGAGAGTCGAAGGTTGCGTCTCCTCCTCCTCAGATGGTGGCTACTCGAGGGTGTCACGTCCCTTCTCCGCAGAAGCTGGTGGTTGCGCCTTAGAAGGCTGCGAGGCCTTGAGTCTCCATCGAGCATGTAAGGCATTGCTTCTGCCACGGGGGAGCCCCCGAGCGTCTGAAAAAATTTCTTGTCTTGTTCTTTCTTCGAGTCTTCGGGGGGAGCCCCCGAGCGTTTTCGTGTGCGAATTTTGCTTTTGTTCCTTCTTGTTGGGCGCAGCCCCCAAGTCCTTTTCCTTACGGGTAGTTCTTCTTCCTGCAGCCTTTTGTACAGGATGCCAAGTGACTGGTGCAGGAGCACCTGGTGCTGGAGGTCAACCTTCGACAGCTTCAAGGTACATGTATTCTTTGGTGCTTCTTTCTTTTTGTATTATTGTCTTGCTTTCTGACGCTTGTATGTTTTGAATGCAGAGGAGCATAACACTTCCCTCCGTGAGATTTGTGCTCTCAAGAAGAGCCTTGGTCAAGCGGAGAAGAAGGCCGAGGACGCCGCTGGTGGGAAAGAGCGCCTTGAGCTGGAGCTGGCCAAGGCAGCCGAAGCTAAGGAGCATCTGCAGCAGGAGGCTACGGACCGCGAGGAGCAGCTTGCCATGGCTGCGACTGCGCGTGAAAGAGAGGTGGCGGGCAAGCTCATGAATGCTGCCAAGGCTGTTTTCTTTCTCTTTTTTTGTCTCAGATGCCGTAGGCATCAAGTTTGACCGCGGCGCTCTGGAGCACGGGAGTGCTCTAGATGATGCTACTGCAATGGTCGAAGACCGCTGCAGCACCGTCGTCAACTCCCTCGCCAAGGCGAAGGAGGTCCTTGGCCGCTTCTACAAGGAGCTTGTCCCCAAGGGCGCGGCCCTTGATGATGTTGACGCCCTGGCGGAGGCTTTGTCAGCCGAAGCGCCTGTGGCATACAAGCGCAAGCAGAAGGGCATCGGCGCGTCCGTCGGGCTGGCAATGGCCTTGGCGGCTGGAGCGGAGCTGGACCTTCCCCAGATCACCTCCCGGATGCCGACAACCGCGGATGGATTCGAGGTAGCCTTTGCTACCTATTCTGCTCGCTGCAAGCGATATGGGCCAAAGCTCATTGATCTGCTGTCTGAGTATGCGTCGCGGCAACAGGGGAGGCCAAGGCGAGGCAATCCGGCTCCGAGGCTACTCAGGGTGCCGCGTCTTACGTATTGTAGCTGTAGGATAGTTTGCAATCTTCTTTTGATTGTAATTATGTTGAGGAACGAAAATCATGGTGCCACGTAGTGGTCTTTATATGCTTAATGAATTTTGTTGAGTTGTGCTCTTCTCCGTCTGAATGTTTATGTCCTTTTCTTTTCTGCTGCTCTAGGTTCCTCCGGGTGCTGATCCCATTGACACCTCGCCTGCAACGCGGCAGCGGCCATCTTTGGATGAATCATCACAACTTGCTTTTCTTCGAGACCGTGTTCATAGTCTTGAGAAGGAGTTGCTTGGGGTGCGTGTCCACGCCAATGTTTGGAAGTCCAAGGCAGATCGTGCTGCAGCCAGAGAGGAGTACTTGATGGTGGAACTGCTTCGGCTGTCTGAGCAGCTTCAATGTAAGTTGTTCTTTGTTTCGAGCTGCAGCTCAGTTTTTTGGATGCGCCTTGAGCTGGCCTTGCGTCTTATTTTGTGCGAGTGTCGCAGGTGCTAACCTTGTTCCGAGGGAGGAGAAGGAGCGTGTCGCTGTTCGGGTCAATTGCTTGACTCAACAAGACATGGAAGCTGGTGGTTTCTTCTAGATGGATCGTGACCGTGCCATGGCTCTGGCAACGGTGCAGGATCGCGTTCACCAAGTGTCGCGGGTGCTTCGTCAAGTGCAGACTTCTCTCTCATCGGTTCTGCATGTGATGTTTCCCCTGGATACTGTGCCAACATCCTTGTCCGGCCTTCTGTCTAGATTTCGGAGCGTGACTCGCGTCCAGGAACTGGTGAGGCAGCAGCACGTCGCAGGGGTGAAGGTTGTGTTGTCCCTTGTTAGGATGCATCGGCCTGATGTGGATCTGTCTGTTGTAGCAGCTGGGCCACCTCTTCGGCCGGATGGTGGCGAGTGGGATATGCGTCCGCATTATGTGGCTGTAAGGCAGTATGCCGAACAGGTCGTAGATTTGTTTGAACAGCATGCTCAAGTTATTCTTCAGAATAGGTAGTACCTGTAAAAGAGATAGATGTAAAATTTGTATATTTCGACTAGGCGTGTTGTGCCCTTTGTTATAAAGTTTTGTTTGTTGTGAGCACGCAATGCTTTGTTTGAGTACGTGTCCTTTTCGTTTGCCTGGCATTGTCAGCTACTCAGGTGTACACGTGTGATCCTCGTCGTTGAAATCGTGAGGTAGGGGGAGCCCCCGAGTGCGTTTGTAGCATAAAGTAAAGTTGCAAGTAGCGAACGAGATTTTGGGGCGGGACACTTAGCTTTATTTATATCGTAATGGAGGAAGTACATTGTTCGGCTGAATAGCCTTGGCTGAAAAGCCTTATTGAAAGTAAAGGGGTAGGTAACTATGGGTAGAATCACCGCAAGTGTGCGATGTTCCATGGGTTGGAGTATGCGACTCCAGACTCCACGTGCTTGAGGCGATAGGCGCCACCTGGGATGACTTCGTTGATAATGTAGGGTCCTTCCCATGGCAACTCGAATTTCTTCGGTCGCTCTTGCTTGAGTCGTAAGACGAGGTCTCCTTTGACGAAGGACCTTGGGCGTAGCCGTCGGCTGTGGTAGTTGCGGAGACTCTGCTGGTACACCGCTGATCGAGTTGCTGCTACGTCTCTCGCTTCGTCGAGTGTGTCCACGGTATCTTCGAGTGCAGCCGTGGATTCGGCTTTGCTGTAAGCGACGACCCGGGGGGCCTGGTGGCGTACTTCGGCTGGTAGCACGGCCTCGGCTCCGTGCACCATGAAGAACGGCGTGTAGCCGGTGGAGCTGTTTGGCGTAGTCCGTAAGCTCCATAGGACAGATGGTAGCTCTTTCGTCCAGGCTCCAGCTTTTCGTTCGAGTGGACTCATGAGGCGCTTCTTGATGCCAGCGCCGATTAGGCCGTTGGCCTTTTCCACCTGCACGTTTGTTTGCGGGTGTGCCACTGAGGCATACGTGATGTTGATCCCGAGGCCTTCGCAGAAGTCCTGGAATTCCTTGGAGATAAAGTTCGATCCATTGTCGGTGATGATGTTGTGCGGTACGCCGAACCTGTAGACAATGGAGTCAAAGAATTTTACGGCGGTCTTGCCCTTTTGATTGGTGACCGGCATGGCTTCGACCCACTTGGTGAATTTGTCGACTGCGACTAGGAGGTAGACGTGCCCCCCTTTCGAGGACTTTGGTAGTTTGCCGATCATGTTGAGGCCCCATTGAGCAAAGGGCCAGGCTATAGGTATGGGCCTGAGCTCTGACCCGGGTGCGTGCGGTTTATCGGTGAACCGTTGGCATCCGTTGCATCTTCGGACGATGTCCTTTGCATCGCTCATGCCGTTGGCCAGTAGAATCCGGCTCGTAGAGCTTTGGCGACAAGGGAGCGGCTGCCTGCGTGATGGCCGCAGATGCCTTCGTGGATATCTTTGAGGATGGATTTCCCGTCACCGATGGTGAAGCAACTTTGTAGTACACCCGTAATACTGCGCTTGTACAGCTCGCCATTGATTTTGGTGAAGGCTTTTGACCGACGAGATATGCGCCGGGCGACTGTCGGGCTGTCAGACAGTTCTCCGTTTATCAAGAACTGGAGGTACGGTCGCGTCCAAGTTTCTTCCACTGCCATGACCTGCATCAGGTTAACCATAGCGACCTCTGTGTCTAGTTTCTCGGGTCCTTCGTGTCCTTCGGGCAGCGTAGCCCCCGAGTGTTCTGCTTCTTCGGGTGATCCCTTGGGGAATTTCCGCTTGATGGATGGCACGCAGATCTGTTCGAGGAACACACCTGGTGGCACCTTTGCACAGGTGGAGCCGATGTTGGCGAGTATGTCGGCTTCCTCGTTGCTTTCTCTTCCAACGTTCCAAAGCTCGCAGCCGTCGAATTCTCCTTCGAGTGCGTTGTAGAGTGCGCGGTACGCGATCATGTTTTCGGCGTGTGCGTCGCACTCGTTCATCGTCTGCTGTACGACGAGGTTGGAGTCACCGTAGATGACTAGGCGCGTTGCGCCGCAGATCTTTGCCATCCTCATGCCGTGGATGAGGGCTTCGTATTCGGCCTCGTTGTTGGAAGATCGGAATTTCATCCGGAGCACGTACTTCATCTGGTCGCCCTGCGGGGAGGTCAGTATGACCCCGGCTCCTGCTCCAGCTTCACGCTTGGAGCCGTCGAAGTGCATTGTCCATGACTACGACATGTCTGGGGTGTCTGGCAGCTGCAGCTCCATCCAATGTATGAGGAAGTCCGGGAGGACTTGAGATTTGATTGAGAGTCGCTTCTCGTAGATGATGTCCAGAGGTGACAGCTCAATGCCCCACAGGGCCACGTGTCCTGTGGCCTATGGGTTATTCAGAATGCTGTTCAGGGGTGCCTCGTTGACGACCATCACTTGGTGCTCCTGGAAGTAATGGCTCAGCCGTCGAGCCGTCATGAACACGCCGTAGGCGAGTTTCTGGTAGTGAGGGTATCTCTGCTTTGTTGGCGTCAGTACCTCGCTGAGGTAGTAGATTGGGCGTTGGACCCCGTGGGTCTTGCCTTCTTCGGGTCGTTTGACCACTAGCACGGTGCTGACCACCTGGTGTGTGGCTGCTATGTACAGCAGCAGAGGCTCGCGCTCCTTTGGCGTCCTGCGAGCTACTGGACACCCTTGAGGTTTTTCGGCTTCTCCATTGCCATGATGGCTCTGATTTTCTTCGGGTTCGCCTCGATCCCTCGCTGAGAGATGAAGTACCCAAGCAGCTGACCCGATGGTACGCCGAAGGCGCACTTTTCGGGGTTGAGTTTGATCCTGTAGCGGTCGAGGTTGTCAAACGTCTCGCGGAGATCGTCGATAAGTGTCCTCGCCTCCCTGGTTTTTATGACTATGTCGTCGAGATAGACTTGAACATTGCGACCGATCTGGTCCTTGAGGCATGCCTGCATGCATCGCTGGTATGTGGCACCTGCATTCTTTAGCCCGAAGGGCATTGTGTTGTAGCAGAACACTCCGAACGGTGTGATAAACGCCGTTTTTTCCTGATCTTCGACCTTGAGTCGAATCTGGTTGTAGCCTGAGTAGGCATCAAGGAAGGAGAGTTTCTCGCAACCTGCAGTCGAACCGATGATCTGATCGATCCGAGGAAGAGGGAAGTGGTCCTTTGGGCAGTGCTTGTTTAGCGACGTGAAATCCATGCACATCCGCAGGATGTCCGTGTCCTTCTTTGGGACCATCACTGTATTTGCAAGCCACTCGCTTTCTTTGATTTCCCTGATGAAGTCTGCAGCGAGTAGTCTGTTGATTTCTTTGCCGATAGCTTCGACCCGTGGCTCGGACAGTCTTCGGATGGACTGCTTGACGGGCTTGGTGTCTGGAAAGACGTTGAGTGCGTGCTCGGAAAATTCCCTGGGAACTCCTGGCATGTCCGCAGGACACCAGGCAAAGATTTCACAGCGCTCACGGAGGAATTCGACGAGCGCGCCTTCCTATGCGGGGCTGAGGTCGTTGCCGATCAGCGCCTTCTTGGAGGCATCTGTCGGATGGACTTGCATCTTCTTTGTGTTGACGGTGGAGTTGAAAGACATGTCAGGTGCGTTTTGTCGTGCGACTGGGGGTGCCCCATTGTCCGTCACCTTGCAGAGCCTTAGGAGCTCCTCCTGCATGCCGAATGACTTGGAGATTCTGTTGAAATCTCTGTCGCATTGGTCCGATCGGGTGAAGCTCCCGTGGATTGTGATGACGCCCTTTGGTCCTGGCATCTTGAGAAGCAGGTATGCATAATGTGGGACAGCCAAGAACCTTGCGAATGCTACACGCCCGAGGATGGCGTGGTACTGTGATGGCCAGTCCACCACTTCGAGCCGAGCTCGGAAGTTGTCCGGCTTGTCAAGATGACGCCGAGCCATATTTTGCCCAGGGGAATATGCCCTTCCTAGAACGATGTCGTGGAACGTTGTGTCCGATCGTTTCCGTGCTGCATCGGGATCCGCATTGTTGCTAGAGTGCTTGCGAACATCGTTGATGCCGCCGCCGTCCATGAAGACGCGACTCATCTCTAAACCTCCGATCAAGGCTCCAAGACCGTGGCAGCATGACCGGGCAGGGATCCGCAAGGGTGATCCGAACGACTGAACGTGATGCAGGACTCCGATCCGCTGAGGTACTCAGGGATGGCGAGTGGGGTTGCCACGACCAGGTTGATCTGTCGGGTGATTTTCTTCTGCACCCTATTCATGGGCGCCCTTCCGATCATCGTTCTTTCACCGGGATACCCGTTCCCAGTGTTGTTCTGTGCTGGTGCGACTGGTTGGTTCGGGCCTCCTATAGGTGCCGGTGGAGGAGCTCCATGCGCTATTTCACCTGGCGCGGGTGCGTTTCCGAACGCAGGGATTGGGGCTTGCTGCCTTATCTGCACCATGCTTTCGCTGAGTTTCTGGAACTCGCGGCAGTCCTTGAGCATGTGGCTCGCCTTCTTTTTGCCATCCTGCTTGTCGATGTAGAAGTGGATGGTGCATGGACCCTAAAGCTTTTCGTATGCTGAAGGTCCGTTATCGCGGTCGCGGCGTTGCCACGACTGCGCTAGACGTCCCCCGTCACGGAAGTTTCCTCCGCGGTATCCTCCGCTGTTGCGGTTGGCGTCGTTGCGGCGATCGGCGTAGCCAGCCGCGACCATGTCGGGTCTGTCGCGATCGTCGTAGACGCGCGATCTTCTCTTGCTACGGCGCTCTCGTCGTCGACCATAGTCGTCTTCTTCTTCCAATTATGCTCGGTGAATGGAATATTCGCCGTCAGCCCACCTGTTGGCGGTGTCCATGAGGTGGTCGAGTGTTTTGGGCTTGACGCGCCCAAGTTCCTCCTTGAAGTCTTGTCGTTTGACGCCGTCCCTGAAGGCGTCGATGGCCCTCTCTTCGGAGATGTGCGCTGCGGAGTTCTTTGTGTTGGACCAGCGTAGTATGTACGAGCGAATTGATTCCCCCGTTCGTTGAGTGCAGGCTCGCAACTCTTCAATTGAGGCGGCCCTCTTGCTGGTGCCCTTGAAGTTTCGGATGAAGCTGTAAGCTAGCTCATCCCAGCTTCGGATGGAACCTGAACATAGGCTGCTGAGCCAGATCCGGCTACTGCACCGCATTGTGAAGGCATTGCATGGCAGTCTCTTTGTTTCCACCGTGCAGTTTGACGGATGATAAGTGGTCGCTGAGCCAAGCCTTTGGGTCTTGAGTGCCGTCGAACTTCGGAGTATCCGAAGGAAGCTTGAAATTTTGCGGCATCCGTGTCCGCCGGACGGATCTGCTGAAGCATCGGGCTCCGCAGAGTTCTCCTTCGTCTTCGTCCATCTCAGATTCAGACGAGCATGCGCGCTTGGCTCGCGCTTTGTCGATTTTGCGCTGTGTGAGCGTGTCTCTGGCGTCGTAGTCGCGATTGCGGTGGCGCAAACTCTTCTTCCTTCGAGGAAGGTCATGTTCTTCTTCTTCGGATGAAGGGGTGGGGCTGCGGTCAAACCTGACCGGAGCTTTCTTCTTTGGCTCCGTGGGAGCTTCGTGGTGGAGCGCAGCTCCGACGAGTCCGAGTCCAGTAAGTGTGTACTTGTGCATGGCCCTCTTCGGGTCTCCTTCTAGAGGTGGGTGAGCTGCGAGGTACGCAGTGGCTGCCATGATTGCAGCCTGCGGCGTTTTCGGGATGACGTTGCCGTAGGCGTCCATCTCCATGAAGGATGTGTGGAGGGTTCGGCTCACCTCCCGGCGCTCCTTGGGGTCCATGTTCTCCACCCGAGAGCGGTGCTTGTTGCCTTGGTTGCCGTTCAAGCTCGAGCAGATGCCCATGGCAGAGAGCGCGGCTCGTCGCGCGCTGGACTCTAAGGCTGCTTGCTTGCGTTTGTCAAGCACCTCCTGCATCTTGACCTGCTTCTTGTGCTCCTCGATCAGGAGCAGGTGGTAGGCCATCAGCAGATCCTGAGAGGAGTCTGCAGGCAGGACTATGTTGCCCGCCACGGCGTTGCGGTCCTGGGCCCATCCTTCTTTGCTAAGGCGGATGACGTGGCCGTTGTTTTCCCCTTCGGGTGGGGGGGACTGTCTTCTTCTATTCCCGCCGTTTCGTTCTGGCGGGTTAGGTGGAGTGTTGGGCGGCGGGTTGGGCGTTTGCTGATCCACGTCGCTCTGGATGACTACGAAGCATTGGTAGCGCTCGTAGATTGGTTCGATGCTGCCGCAGCTTTCAGATCCGGAACCGTAGGTCCCTGCATCCGATGGCAGATCGCACGGATCGGATTTGCAGCTGCTGCTGTCATAGGAATCATCTGTTGATGATGTTGTGCGTAGCACAGGGTGTGGGGTCCATGAAGCGGGCCTGATTGATGGTAGGGGCACAGGCTCAGGGAGGCGAAGGGTGCCAGTTTGCCCCACCTGGAAGCAGAAACTCCCGAACAAGATTTCGAGTCCGTCGCCTACGGGCTCGAAGTCCTTCATGGTGGTCGGTGAGTGGGCGGTGAAGTCGAAAGCTCCGAAGAGGAGGTGACTCTCCGTCGCCGCAGAGTTGTAGATCGATCGGGTTGGGACCGTCATGACCGCACAATCAGCATCCCCAGTTCCCATAGACGACGCCATTTGACGAGGTTGGATCTCATCAATGCCCATTGTTATGGACTTGGGTTTTGGAGAAGATGAGGATGCTGGAGATCGTGGAACGGTTAGCAAACAAGCAACCCGGGGACAAAAGTTTTACCCAGGTTCAGGCCCCCGGAGGGAAAACCCTACTCCTGCTTGTCTGCTCTTGATTACGGCGGAACCGAAGGTTACAGGGGTGCGCAGATGCAATCTGGCGTGGAGGTGTGTATGCGAAAGTATGAGAGAGAGATCTAGGTCGTGCCCTCCTAGCCTTTATATAGACTCAGGCAGGTCCCGGGCATAGACCTAGTCGGTTACAAGTTCTAGGGTTTTACCCCTTTGAATTTCCTATCTACGCTAGTCTTGCTCTCCAAGGATCCGAAGGCGTCATGGGCCTTGGCCACCCGAAAATCTTCATGGGCCGGCGTACATCCGCCGTGGGACTTCCTTGGGCTGGACCAGGTATGCTAAGATCACCTACCCGTAGGGTATAACCATGTCAGCGGCGGCTCGGGACAGGGAGGGGCGGCGGCGCGGGGTCGGGTGGCGGCGGTGAGCTCCGGTGGGGCATTGGCGGAGAGAGCTCGGGAGAAGGGCGGCGCGGGGGATCTCGGGATTAGGAGCGCGGAGGCCGCAAGGACGAGCTCGGGATGAGGAGGCGGCGTGCGGCGACCGTGGAGGCCGGCAACAAGCAATTGGCAGCCCTGACGGAAGGAAAAGGCCAGCGACGGCTCTGTTTCGCGTGAAAGAAGAAAAATGGGAAGGACAAGGGGCGTTGCGCGGTTAAACAGCAGTGCCTCGTTCGTTCCGGTTGGTGGCTGCAACAGGAATGAATGACCAGAGCATTCGTCTCGGTTGGAGCCACCAATCGGGACGTATGACCTTTTCGTCTCACGTATGTTCTTATTTGGGCTGGCCTGAAAAGGTATGCGTAGAGGTCCTTTAGTCCAGGTTATTTTCATAAACCGGGACTAAAAGTCCCTTTTCAAATGTTTTTTAAACTTTTCTATCTAGGTTCTAGCCTTATTTTTTATTTAGGTGTTTAAATTTGAAATGATTTTTAAATGGTAAATCATTTTGAATTTGAAAAAACTTTCAACATGAAAAGTGTCTGAATTTAAATAACTAATCCAAAACCATTTTCTGTTTTCTAAAATAATTATTTTAACTATTTAAACTATTAACCATTTTGCCATTTTCAATTAAAAATTTATTAACTAATATTTTTTGCATACTTTGAAATCTGACAAAACTTTCAACATGAAAAGTGTTTGAATTTGATAACTAATCCAAATCCATTTTTTGTTTTCTAATATTATTGTTCTAACTGTTCAAACTATTAATCATTTTGTCATTTTCAATTAAAAATGCATTAACTAATATTTTTTGCATACTTTGGAATCTGATAAAACTAAAGATTTATATATGTCCATTGTTGTTAGAGAGGAAGGTGTGGATGTGTGCATACCACGCGAATAATTTATATTGTTTTTACCATTTTTGAATTTTTTATGCTTGTTTCAAAATTTTCCCATTTTAAACTATGGTCAAAATGGCAGGCATGAAGATAGGGGATGAGGCTCGTTAAAACTTGCATTGGATCTACGAAGAAACATCATATTGTGATTATAAAAATGATTTTTCCTAAAAATCACGAGCATTAGATCATATACCTGTAGTTCAAATTGGACCCACTTCCTACCGATTTGGCAGACTTTTTTCTTTTTCACTCAAGGAGGACAGAAAGATTTGAGATCTCCTGGTTTTGAGATTGTCCATATAAGGTGGTTTAGTATTTTTGAAAAATTGGGTGGTAGCATTTTGAATTAGCGGTTTGGTGTTTGCTTCACAAAACGCCCCGTTTTTTGCGCTCAGAAAATGGAAAATAGCTTTTCCGTGCGATGAAAAGGAAAGATTCCTCCTGCAACATTGTTTTCCATCCCAAGATGCATAGGCATGCATAATATGGGCACATTATCACAAACTATGCCGCAATTCTGCACATAACATTCGTCATTTGGACCTAAGGCCATGAAACCTCGAACATGATAGGTTATTTTGTAAAGGTTGTTTTGAGACATAATCAATAAACCAAGTTTGGTATTTTTTCTTGCAATTATGTCACATAATGTGACACCACATAAAGTATTTACATTGTTCGGACCGTTTTTGAATTTCTTATGCCCGGTTCAAAATATCACGAGCATTAGATCATGTACCTGTAGGTTTGAGATCTCCCCAGCTGGTAGATCGTCCATATAAGGTGGTCTACTAGTTTTTAAAAAATGGGGTGGTAGCATTTTGAATTAGCATTTTAGTGGTTTCTTCATAAAATGCCCTATTTTTGGCGCTCGAAAATGGAAAATGGCTTTCTACTCCATCTTTAGTCCCGGATGAAGACACCAATCGAGACTTAAGGGGCTACGGCAGGCTGGGACCAACACGCACCATGTTTAGTCCGAGTTGGTGTCTCCAATCGGGACTAAAGGTTCATATTTAGTCCTGTTTGGACACACCAACCGGGACTAAACATGGGCGGTGACAGTATTTCGGTGGGTGGAGGCACTATCTAGTGAGTGGCGACCCTATTTCAGTGGGTGGCGGCACTATGCCAGTGAGTGGCGACACTATGCCAGTAAGTGGTGGCACTATTTCGGTGGGTGACGGCAATATGACAGGGGTGAGTGTCGACATTATGTCGTGAGTGTCGACAGTACTATGTTGTGCTGCTTAATCTATAAATAGGCATTCTCAGGCATCTTCCAGGAGCTCTCCATAGAGGCACTCCCTAATATGTGAAATTAGTTAGCTCCCTAGCATATTGATCTAGATAGAGAAGTTATAAACTTGAAGATGGTGTGCGAGAGGAGGGACACCACTACGGGGAGCTTGTATTAGATGCCAAAGGATCTAGTACTCAGGCATCTTCGAGGAGCTCGCAATAGAGGCACTCCCTAATATGTGAAATTAGTTAGCTCCCCGGTGTATTAATCTAGCTAGAGAAGTTATAAACTGCAAGATGGTGTGCGAGAGCAGGGACACCACTACGGCGAGCTTGTGGGAGATGCCTAAGGATCCAGTCCTCAGGCATCTTCCAGGATCTCGCCATAGAGGCACTCCCTAATATGTGAAATTAGTTAGATCCCCGGCGTATTTATCTAGCTAGAGAAGTTATAAACTACAAGATGGTGTGTGAGAACAGGGAAAGCACTACCAAAAGCTCATGGGAGATGCCTAAGGATCCAGTTCTCAGGCATCTTACAGGATCTCGCCATAGAGGCACTCCCTAATATGTGAAATTAGTTAGCTCCCCGGCACAAGAATAGAACAATATCTTCATAGTTAGGGAAAGTTGTCGAGAGACTAACACTAGTAGGAAACGGTCCATTAGTCCCAGTTTCCTAACTAGGACTACGGAATCAGGACTAAAGGCCCCCCCATTAGTTCCGGTCTAGCCACAAACTGGGAATAACACTCAAGACATTTATTAATAAAAAAATCGGGACTACGAAATCAAGACTAAAGCCGCCCCTTTAGTCATACTCTTGTCTAGCCCTATAGTACACAGCTTTAGGGTCATCTTCGTCGTCTCTAGGCGCACGCGGCTGGATCCTCAGCCCAACTGTAACATCCCATCATTAGAGCTTAGAAATAAATTGAACCCAAAAGTGTGCATTGCATTCATGCATAGAAAATCCGAATAATTTTCGCGCTTTTGAACAAAACTTGTCAAAGTGATTGAAGCTTCTCTTAACTTGATGGAATTGAATAGATCATCATCATCAAGTTGACTGCGATAAGTTTCAATATGACCTTTGCTAAAACTTTATTTAGGGTAAACATGATTTGATCTAAGGGTAGATCAAATGAAATAAAACTAAGCCATTGCATATTGTTTAATGATTAATATCTAATCCTTAAGAGATCATATCACAGAATTCATTACAATAACCCATGAATACCAAGCTATGAATATAACTCAAGTAACAAGAATGTAATAACTGACCTATTCTATCCTTATTTATTCCTATCATGAGGATCATGGTAATACTTCACCTTAACCCTTTAGTTGTATTGAGTAGGGGGGAAATCTAGTCAAGACCATTCACCACATATCTTTATTTCCCTATCAATCCTTATCATCTCTATTGAACTCTATCCTAATATCTGTTGTTCATCAATGTTGAGTAATCAACTATTGATTCACCAATTCTTAGCCTATTAATTCTTGATCTATCAACTCTTGTTCACACCATAACAATCACTTTATGCCTATAAATAAAGAAGTAATAAGAGGTACGTGATAATGCTAGAATTAGATATCATCTATAGGATGGGAGTGTTGGAAGAGAATAAGATCAAAGTGATAATTGATGGAGTTAACTCACTCCTGAAATGAAAGAAGAGTTATATGGAATATATAATTATATGGTGATAAAGAAGATTACAAGGATTAATTATGAAGATAGTTACTAGAGTCTAGTAGAGATAAGATGTTAGGAATAGGATTATGCTTAGAAGCATTGGGTTATTGAAGTAGTAATATTCCTCCTAAAGAATAGTAAGCACCAGAGGAGAGTAGAATTTGATATGCACATCCATTGGGGTAATATTAGTGATGGATAATAAAGGAGGTGTGTGAATGAAGTTAGAAGTAACCACTTAATGTATTAGAGGTTATCATTAGTAAAGTAGATGATATAACCAAGTATAGATATGAGAAGTTTATGAAAAGCTTCAGTGACAAGCTTCTAAGATTTATAAGTGGCAGAGTAATGTGTGAAGTAAGAGAGTAAACATCCAAGTGGACTTGGATTTGTACTAAGTATCCTAGAGATGATAATTATCTTTATAAGAAGATCCTATTGAGCTTTAGTGTTAAGCTCATTTGGTTTACAAATGGATTTAGAAGGAGGAAGTGTTGGTAAGAAAATACCTATGAAGTAAAGTTCATCATGTTAACACATGATGATGGTTGTGAAGTAATAGGATATCTATGAAAGGAATTCTTGAGAAGCTATTAACCAAGACTATATAACTCCCTATCAAAATCATTATCTATATCACTTTTCCAGAACCTAAACAATTACTACAAGGTAAATAAATTGCCTTTATTAAACAACTAATGTTCATCAACAACCATTACATTTATCATTAAGAGCCACCCACACTAATGAGGAAGAAACTATTTAGGATAATAGGTAACCCTTGGTTGAGTAGATCAAGTAAAATTGCTCCTACCTAATCTCATTGTAGAAAGGTATATAGATAAACCAAAACTTATGGAGTATTAAAGATAGTAATTCTTGGAGAATATTCTATCATAAGTCCTATAGTAAATCACTTATGCAAATCTATGCCACTTCCAAACCTCTAAACCATATGTGCCACATAAATGGAAGTTTCTATAAACCATTATGTTGTAACATTATAGCCATATATTAACCACACTTAAGCAAGTAGTGAATAACTAGTTCCAGAAATCATCTATGCATTTTTTTAAAATAAGTAGGATGGTTAAGATTCACCTATTAGTGGATTTTGAATAATAGAATTAATCATTCTAAGAACCTCAATAATTAAATAATCTTATATAATGATTGCTATATAATAATAAAGATGGATATATTCTTTGCATATCCTTAGCTATACTAAACCATTACCATTACACTTATAAAGAGGAAATAAAAATCATTTTATAAGTTCTCAATATATATAAAAAAGGTAAATCTCTAAAACCCTAAGTGATAAATATTGCAATCAATAAAATAGTTTCCTATTAGTTTAAAATTATAAGGTACCAACACCACTTAGTTTCCAATATTCCCGAATTATTTAATGTGTTCCATAAAAATTATGGATATCAAATCCTTATAAAAATTTCATATTTGAAAAGGTTTAATTAAAACAGAAAATAAAAAGGTTTTGCTTAATAAAAACTAGAGCCAGAGCAGCAGCCAGGCAAGCCCATCCCTCTCCTTCCCCTTTCTTTCGCTCGCGCGCGCCACACCGCTGCCTAGCTGAGGCCCAAGACAGCTCAATACCTCTTTGTCTCTCCTATATGTCGTCTTCCTCCTAGCACCAAGCAGCTCGGTGGCGCCGTCGCCACTGTTCGCCAGCGTCGCGATGCTCGCCGCCGCCCGCCGTCTTCTGGAGAGGGGATAAGGATGCCGAGGTGCTCCGCTTTTATCTGATCCTCTTTTCCCCTTCCAAGCGACCTCCCTCTCTCTGTTTTCTCAAACCCGAAACCCTAAGCCGACGGGCGCCGATGAATCACCGCCGTTCTGTGCCACCCCATGCGCCGAAGACAGCTCCAGGAGCTCCGCCTCGCCTCCATGTTCCTCCTCACCAATGGAACTAAGGAGGGGAGCCCCCATTCGACGCTAGTGACTCCATCTTCTCGGAGCCTGACGACCACCGCCCTCACCATTACTACTACTATAGCCTTCCTCCGGCCTCATCGAGCTTCCTAGCGCAACGAGGGTAAGCTCCTAGTTCGAAAGAACCCTCTCCTGGCCCTCCTCATCATCTGTGCTATCGTGTCATCGAGCGCCGCCATGCACATTACGATGTAGTCGTCGCCGGTGAGGTTTTAGGCCGCCCTAGGACTCTGTCCTGCCGTTTTACGTAGCCTAGGAAGAGGAGCTTCCAATTCATGCAGGATCCCATCGCCGCGTGCGTTGTAGCGCCGCCACCGTATGGTGGCCGGCGTCAGTTGACCTCCGTCGTGTGACCAGGCCAGGTCAAACCATGGCGGGTTCCATCCCCGCCTAGGTGGCTCGCTAACGTGCCCCGGGCCCCCCTGTCGGTTGTTGTGGGTAAACCCTGGCCCGGTGACAAGTGTTTTAGTACTTGTGCTGGCGTCGTGGTGATGTTAGCATGATGCAATAAAAGTTTTAATAATTTTAGAAATTGATTTAAAACTTGTAAATTCAATATATTTTGTTTTATAATTCAGAAAATGTGTTTAATATATGAAAATTTTCAGACAAATAAAATCTATAACGTAAAACTATTATCAAACATTAGTATGCTAACAATTTAAATATTTATTATTTAATAAATATTTTATAACTAATAAAACTTTGAAAATTCATATTTTAATAATGGTAATTAATAAAAAAATATATATCAAAATTCTTCGAAAAATAAGAACTATAACTTAATACTATAATCATGCAATATTATTTCACCTAATTAAATACTTATTATTTATTAAGTGTTAATAAAGTATTAAATCTTATAAAAATCATATCTTATTATTTATAAATCAAAAAAATAAATGTAATATACCAAAATGATCCCAAAAATAGTACCTACATGTTAAAAATATAATATTCCACTTTTGAGGTAAATAAAAATTTAAACACTTTAATAACTTGAATTTAAACCTATTTCCTTAGTTGATAATTCATATAAGGGTAAATAAAATTTGCTAATATTTCTAAAATTAGCCAATTAAGTCTACTAAATAGTATTAGTCTTAAATATTGATAATATGAATTCAAAATGGTTCAACACATTTTAAATGCAATTTTATCGATCATTCAACCATAAGTGTAGATTATTTTCTAAAAAGATCCTTATCCAATATAAAAACCTCAAGAATGATTTGTGACTAAATAAAATCTTTACCATTATTTCAAGCACAAGTTTATAAACATATCAAAACACTATAGTGAATCCATAAGTAGTTAAGTAATATTAGTTCCTTGTTTCCAAACTATAAGCCCTCATTTATAAAAACATAAATGATTCTATTCCATTATAATCTTGAGAAACCACTATAACAAATAAAAGTAATACCATTCCTAATTGACTTTAAAGAAACCTTATGAAGTAAACAAAGTACAATTATCATAAACAGTACATGTTAATTCCACCTATTCCCTTAAAGTTAAACTTTAGTCTACAAGACTATAAACATTATAATAAAGACTTTGTTATGTGTTTTATAGTTTACTTTGGTCTGTTTCAGTTAAGACCTAATGCGTCTCAAGACCAAACTAACCAAGTTAAAAACCAATATAGATAAGTATCAAATACTAGTGATGTCATTATTCAAAGACTATAACTGGTAAGAACACTTAATAATAGTAACTTAAAGTTTAAACACTTTTGCTTAGTTAAGTAAGATTTTCTTCAAAATTTATTCTTTTGAGATACATGATAAATCAAGACATAAGCATTCTTATGAAGGCTCTAAATGATGAACAACCCTTGTATACACAGTCTTTAGATACCCTTACGCACTTGCATGTTTTATTATGATATGCTACTTATTATGTTTACATGTTGTTTCACACACACTCACAAGCCTTGATAAGAAGCACAAGTGTGAAACTAATCTAAAAGAACAATACATTCTAAATAAACCAATTCCAATTCCCAAACCCTAGATCAACTCTTATTTTGGGGATTCGAGTTTATCAAATTGCATTACATTACTTATGCATAATAGCTTCTTGCTTCTTTAAACATTAGTCCTTACCGGACCAATGATGCTGATTTCAGATATTGGATCTTATATTGTCTCGAAGACCATGGGTGCATAATTTTGCAATCAGAAAATGCAAGTTCACACTTGCTCATGTACTTTGATTATTTTCCGTAAAGTATTTTGCAAATCCAGTGTTGTCATCACCTGAATTTCAAAAAGGTCAGAAAACACTATTTTCATAATAATATGATTCTAGGTTATTTACCACGAGGTAATAACCTACTATGAAAGTTCCGATGGTAAAGGAACATATTATCTAGGACTTAACAACCAATGTCGCCAGTGATTCTTGCGACGCATATCACGCGTTAACCATGAGAATTAGAATGGGACGGAGAAGTCAGTTGTATCTTCTTCCCCTCGCATGTAGCCGGATGTGCAGGTCGTGGCTGTTATCCTCGTAACGTGCATTTAATTGGTAATTCATTGAGGATATGCAGCATATGGGTGGGAACCCTCAACGTCCCACGATAGTTCTGGCATCTAACTGTCTATACAAACCATTTCCGTAATTCAATGGGTGGTCATGGTGTACACCAAGGAGACATGCGGGGTCGCGAAGGGGGTAGTGATTAGCTTGGATCATCTACTGAGCCCCACACCATAGGAAGTGTGGCCGGGAAAGATCGCCCGATTGTGCAACAAGGATTCGATCTCTCATGGGTAAAGTAACGCACCTCTGTAAAGGGTGTAAGAACTGTAACTTGTTACTCCCTGTTCCGGGAAGGATCTATGAACGCCACGGGAAAGGAACTCCATGAAAGTTCTGGTAAACCCGTGAAGGCTAGCGGACATAACTTTTCAGAATAAAAGCAACCTTTGAAGAAATGTTTACAAAAACTTGCATTGCCTATGACCTACGGTTTGTGGCTGTAGATATAGTGCATCAAACTATCCTTTTTAGTGAACTTGCTGAGTACACTCGTACTCAACCTATCTTCTTAACCCTTGCTAGATTATGAAGCCAATACAGACGAAGTCTACATCAAATTATGCTCCAGGAATCATCATCCAAAGCTCAAGCTCTTCCATGAAGTAAAGCAAGTCCACATATACATCAACTAAAGTGAAGACGAAGTTGCCGATTAGATAGAAATATAATCTCTAGCCATAGAACCTACTTCTGTAGAGTATTGCAATAGCATCAATGCTAGACCAATAGTTTAGATACTAGTCTTATTAGTATAAGATTTGAGTTGTTATTCTTTGATTCTTCTTTGTATGAAGTTTATTTCTCTCTCTTTAACCTAGAGTGTTCTCTGGATCTTGTGTAAAGAGTTGAGTTGGAAGCTATAGTCATGGCTTGGACCTGTTGTGTTTCTGTTATACCACTTTGAGGGATGTAATACTAGTGAACGGTATTTCATTGGTGTTATGTCAACGACTATAGTGTACTACATCATGTAGTGGTATGCGGGGTCACCGCACCAACCATGGCATATTCCGGGGGCACTGATACATCGGAAACGTATCTATAATTTTTGATGCTCCATGCTTGTTTAGTATCTAATTTGCTTTGCTTGTCTACACTTTGAGGTGCTTTTTACATGTTTTCTGGTACTGACCTATTTACAAGTTGCCACAGTGCCAGTTGCCTGTTTTCTGCTGTTTTTGGTTCTAGAAAAGTTAGTAAAGAAATATTCTCGGAATTGGATGGGACAAACGCCAAAGTCAATTACTTTCTGTGGGGAACAAGAATCCAGAACACGAGACGGAGACGCAAGCCAGGGCAGCCAAACCTGCCCTAGGCGCGGGTGGGCCCTGCCCTGCGCCTGGGTAGGGTTTCACTACAAGAAATGTGTTATTCTATGACCTTCTAATAGTGACCGTGAACAAAATCGTCATAGAGTTATGACGATTTTGCATGAGATGGTCGTAAGCAGTTCAAGAGGGCCTATACCCTAGAAAATTACGACGATTTTGCTAAAAATCGTCATAGTTACTTTAGATGAAATCGTCATAATCTGGTGGAAGAAGCCAATGGTGTGTTAGAAGCTCACTATGACGATTTTAAATCGTCATATTGTCCAAATTAGGATAACTTGAAATGAGTAGTCGACCTCATCAACAATTGCGCCTATGTGGCGTGCCTATGTGTTAGTTTTTTACATGTCTTATCCATGTGTAAATATTCGCTCATATGTCAATATTTATTAGGATTATATTAGTCAAATAGAGACATACGAATTATTAGGTATAATTTAGTATAATTATATTAATATATATTTTTAATAGAAAACTCGAAATTTATATTACATAAATAGGAGAATTATTAGTCAAAAAAGTATCTGTAGAGGGGTTTAAACCCACGACCAAGCGGTCAAACAAGGTCAAGCGTAACCAATAGGCCAGCCAACTACTTCTGTACATTTACAATCGCAACGTGGTTTTAATCGCAACGTGTTATACCTTTTTCAAAGTATTTGTGTCGATTCTTTGTGATTTTCCTGCAACCAATCAGAACATAGAACTACTTTTCTCACGGATGACCCATGTAAAATCAAAATCTGAGCCGTCTAGCTCCAAACTCCCTCCCACCACCCATTTCCCTCCATCTATTACAATTTCTCCCGCCTAGCCCGCTCCCCAAATTTTCGCTGGAAATGACGGAAGCACCCCACCATCGCATTGCTGCACCACAAAATATCTAGGGGCAATTTCGTGAAACTATACACCTGCCAATAACTCCACGGGAACCGCAGTCTCCTTCGAACCCTAGCCGATTCTCCCACAACCCTAATCTCACACACAGGCAGCCTCTCCTCTCCCCCCGCAGCCGCCGCCCCCATGTCGGTTGTACTCCGCCATCGCGGCCACGCCGGTTGCTCTCCACCATCGCCGCCACCTTCCTCTTCGGCTAGTAGCTTCCCCGAAGAATCTCACCAACCGCACCGCACCAGATCTTCTCCCCTCACCGCTGCCGCCACCACCACCCACCTCCTCTCTTTCCTTCCTATCGCGTCAGATCGACCGCGAGGCCTCCCGAGCCAGATCCCCATCGATCGAAAGCCCTCAAGATCCTCCCTTATCCTTCCAACCCCGCATCGACCAGAGCCCTCCCGAGCTAGATCCCCACCTCTCTTCGTCAGGGGGCTAGCCGCCACAGACGCTCCTCCTTCCCCCTATGCTGCCGTCGGGAGCCTCATCGTCGAGTACGCGGGCCTGGAGCGTCCACTTCGAGTACCTCACCTACTTCGAGGACCGCGTCATGGTGGTGGGGTGGGTGGGGGGTTGCTCCGCTACGGCTCCTTCACCGAGCTCGAGGACGCAGATCAGGCTATCGAGAACCTGTTGCTATGGAGGGAGGAGGCGGCATAGGTAGAGATAGGGAGGTCGCCAGGGTCGCCAACGCCCACTCCTTCATCATCAAGCTCCATTATGTGGTTCTTTCAAGGGTCGCAAGAACACATCAAGCTCTGACAAGATCTCATCCAGTGAGTCTGTTTAAGTTGTTTCAATTATCTTTAAACTGATATGAACAAGGCGTAGGTTCAATTAGATTAGAACCAATCAGTTTTGACATAGGTTTGAATTTGTGTATACATTTATCAGCAAGAGTGCATACGTACTCTTTATTCTTTTCAGTTTGATGGTCACATGACACTAAGTTTTTGTGGTTATGCTTGTCCGCTTAATAAATGGACCTTGCCAATTGACGGTTTTTCTTAGAACAAGGTTTGGGAAATTCTATTGGTCAACTCTTGTGGTTAATCATACTTCCATTCCTTGCAGTACAGCCGAACTAGAGGAAGAAGAGACATGATTATCCATACATTTGTTATTGTTGCTGGCTAACATCACTTTGGGTTGTTGATGACATCATTTGAGGTACTTCTTATATAAAATAAGAAGTGCTTGAATATTCACCGCTATGATATTTTCTTCAGCTTCACTACTAGGGAAACAATACGTAGAAATGCTTTGCATCATGCGATATAAAATATTAATCTTGTGACTATTAGGCCATTATATTCTGCTTCCGTAGAAGGTAAAGGATAATGGAATTTTCTACTATAATTTTAGTCATCGAGTAGAAGGTAAACTGCTTCTACTATTTATCTATCAGAGGTGCTACTAGTTTTTAGGAGTACTGTTAGACCCCTCCTTTGTAAAGGAAAGGATCCCTCTGATTGCAATGCTAGTCCCTGGATCAATGCTAGCATCCACAGTTTAAGATGAAGTACACAGATACAAAGGTCGTTTATTACATTCATTCCAGAGATAAAAACATAGTCTTTTACAACTCAGGGCCATAGGCCTAATACAAGAGTTTTAAGGAATAAGTAAATAAACACAAGTCTTCATCTTCATGTGCCACAGGCAAGCATGTTGAGTGTAGACTCATGACTCCTATTCATCATCGGAGTAACCTGCAACATCACAAGTTACTGACCACGAGGGTCAATACTTTGGAATAGTATTGGCAAGTGATACCTTAGTATATTTTAAGTGGACTATAAAACTATATGCATTTTGGCTAAGTGTAGCTTGGCTTGCTTTGCTTGAAAATAAGTTTTTCCTATTAGTTGAAATCACTAAGTTTTTCTTTGTCAAAACATTCCCAAGGAAACCACCAATAGAAATTGAGGTCCTTCACCCTTGTTCACCCACAAATTATTACTTAGAAGTTGGAGTGACGAGATTCTTGTGGCTTCCATGTCTTGATGCTCAAAAGTTTCCATTGACTTGGACAAGGCTAAGTACTTAGGTTTTCCATCTGCAGAGGTTATGCACTTTCCCCACCAGACTTGGTTTCCCAAGACAGGACCTTTCAGAAGCCTTTCCTTAGTCAAATGGACGCGCTCCATCCTATCATCCCATCTACCACCAACTGTCCAAATGACTAAGTTCTAGCTACCTATATGATCAAGGCAGAGCCCATATTGCCAAGTGGTTGCACTGTAAGCTTTCTCAACACTTGGCCTCCAAATCCCTTTGTGCCTAGGTGGCATTCCACAAGTGAGATACACAACCCAAGTCCATGTCCTTGTGTAACCACTCAACATAACCCAATCTTCCCATTCCACCCAGGAGGTTCATTTGTCTTAATTGTTTTATTAAGAAAATACAAGTCTCTTGACTTAGAATATTTTTTTTATCATAAACTATATAGATGTTCACCACCCTTGTTTGCTATAAGCTAGGCTAGGCAAAATATGGTAACTTAACTTAGGAAAATTTCCCTAGCAATTCTACTATTTCACTATACTTAGGATTTCCCATCTTAGCACTTAAGCAAAATATCATGCAATACTTTAGCAAAAATATCTAATGCTAGTACAAAACTTAGGATAGGAATATTCATGAAAATATCACTTGCCTTGGTAGTGGGGAGAGTAGCACTCTTCACAATCACAATCACTAGCAAAATCTACACAAGAAATTAAAGCACACAATTACACACAATTAAATACAACCAAAAATAATATGAATGCATGCATGCAAGAATTTACCAAGTGTTGAATTTTTAAAATTCTACCAAGTATGTTCATGACTACAGAAACTTAACATGTCACAAGTTTGCCAAATAAACTTATTTGGCCCCAATATAATTTACAAAAATAAATCTATATCCAAAATAGCCCTAAACTTGTTCCACAAATAAAATCATTTTAACTGTTACTATATGCTAAAAAAATTGGATATTCAGAAAGGCCTTGTTTCACTGAATCCAACGGTATAAAGTTTGCAAAAATCTAACGTGGCAATTGAAAGTTATGAGCATTTGAATTTGGATCAAAATTCTGGTTTTTAAATCTGTTTTCAGATCTAACCTAGCCACGCGTCGTGTTTTTATTCGCCCGCACCGCTTCGCACCGGATCGAGCTCCACAGCCGTAGGATTTAAATGAAATCTGGCGGCTCAGATCGCGTACCGCTTCAGAGTAAGTGAATCTATCCTAGCGCTACGATAAGGATCTGACGGCTGCTATTGTACTGACCAAGATCTGGCGGCGGAGCGGTGGCTACCGGCGGCGGAACTGTCAGTCGTCGACGGCGGCGGCGCTACAGGGGGTAGGTGAGAATGGGGAGTAGCTCACCGTGCTCAGGAGATCTTGGCGAAGCTCGTCGTACTCGCGGTTGGTCAAGGGGCGCTCGGGCACGGTTGCGATTGCTCGCCGGAGTTAAATGGCGACGTCGGCGTCGGTGGTCGTCGTGGACTTCGCTGTGAATCACCCAAGGCAAGATAGCGACACGGTTAGGTTCACAGGTCAAGGGAAGTTGTGTGCATGAGCGGAAAGGCGAGGGCGGTCGACTACCGGAAAAACTCGTCGAGTTGATGTCGTCACTTGCATGGTGTCAAGTGGAACCGCGACTGGGAAGTACAAGACGGACTAGTGAGGTCGGGAGGTGCGAAGATACAGAGTCGATAGCAAGAACGAAGGGAGGAACTCGAGGCTCACTGAATCGCCGCCGGGGCTCTCACGGCGGTGCGGAGGATTGAGGGCAGCCTGGGGCGGAGTGCGAGGTGTTTGGGGAAAAAGATCATGCGTAGAGGGTCTTTTAGCCGGGAATCGACAAGAAACGCCGAGGATAATTGCCCATTTACTCCGCGCCATTACCGCCATCATCGCCAGCGACGCATGGCAGCGCATCTGGGAAGACGAGGACGACGTGGACTGGACCCGCTCGTCAGCGAAACGCGCAAGGTGTTGGTGGGGTCAGGCTGTCAGCGTCTGTTTGCGTGTGCTCGCGCGTGTGAGAAGGAAAGGAGATCCCCGGGTGGGCTTGCTGGGCTTGATCCGCTGCTGGGCCAGATTCTGGCCGCGCGGCCCTTTTCCATTGTTCAAGCCTTTTTTTTTTCTAAATTCATTTTCTGGTATGAATTTGATATGAATTTCAAATCCTTTTGAATTCAACTGCCTTGGGAATTTTTGCAGGGTTTTGTGGATTCAAAAACAGTCATATTAACTGAGTGGTTACTTTGCAAGGCTTGATCAAGCTTGGGTTTCAAAGCAATCAGAGGCTTGCTCTAGTTTGCAAATATTTGAAAAAGGATTTTGAAACTATTTCCAAATTTGGATACTTGGGTTAAAAACTTCACCTAATCTATCCATCAATGGAGGCAAGTAAACCAGTACCTAAACCTTCATATTTCAAAGGGTGATGGCCATTTGAGATAAATTGTTTACATGAAATCATAGCTCAGACATCTGTTTCTAAATGATTTTTGAGAAAACCCTAAATTCAAAGATGATATGAATGAGTTTTGAAACTATGATTTTTGGGATGTTACAAATCTAACCCCCTTAAGATGAATCTCGCTCTCGAGATTCGGGTTGGCTAGCAAATAGGTGAGGGTGGTCTTCCCGAAGATCATCCTCTCTTTCCCATGTTGCTTCCTCTTCGGAATGATGGTTCCATTGCACTTTACAAAACTTGATAGTCTTGGTCCTGGTAACTCTTTCTGCGGTCTCTAGAATCTTGACAGGCTTTTCCTCATAAGTGAGATCACTTTCTAGCTGAACTTCTTCCAAAGGTATGGTATCCTTCAAAGAAGACTCTTCCATTTCTGGGTGACATTTCTTAAGCTGACTCACATGAAATACGTTATGGACTGCTGACAGAGATTCTGGCAATTCAACTTCGTATGCAACTTCTCCTTTGCGACTTAGAATCTTGAATGGCCCAACATATCTTGGTGCCAACTTTCCTTTGACTCCAAATCTTTTCACCCCACGGAGTGGTGATACTCTGAGATAAGCTCTATCCCCAACTTCGTAGGTGACCTCTCTACGCTTAGAATCCGCGTAGCTTTTCTGTCGAGATTGGGCTATCTTCAATCTGTCCTTAACCAATTTGACTTTCTCTTCGGAGTCTTTGATAAGATCAGGTCCAAATAGGCTTCTTTCTCCCACACCATTCCATAACAATGGGGTGGTACACTTCCTTCCGTAGAGTAATTCAAATGGTGCCATTCCAATGCTAGCTTGATGACTATTGTTGTAAGAGAACTCTGCATAGGGCAAACTTTCATCCCAACTTGCTCCATAATCTAAAGCACATGCCCTCAACATGTCTTCAAGAATTTGATTGGTCCTCTCTGTTTGACCATCTGTTTGAGGATGAAAGGCAGTACTGAATTCCAATCTCGTACCTAAGGATTCATGAAGCTGTCTCCAAAAATGAGAAGTGAACTGAGTTCCTCTATCCGACACAATGCTCTTTGGCACACCGTGAAGGCATACGATTCTGCTCATGTATATTTTTGCTAACTTGGCACTTGTATAAGTGGTCTTCACAGGTATAAAATGAGCCACTTTAGTTAGGCAATCCACTACTACCCATATGGAATCATACCCTGACCTGGTCCTTGGTAATCCGGTAATGAAATCCATACCAATATTTTCCCACTTCCATTCAGGAATAGGCAGTGGTTGAAGCAAACCTGCTGGTTTTTTATGCTCCGCTTTGACTCTGCTACACACATCACACAAGGCAATATGTTCTGCGATGTCCCTTTTGAGATTGTTCCACCAAAATCTTTCTTTCATGTCCATGTACATCTTGGTGTTTCCTGGGTGAATAGAATACGGAGAGTTGTGCCCTTCTTGTAAGATCAGTTTCCGCAGCTCTGGGTCTTGTGGAACGCATATACGTTTCCCGTGCCATAAGGTTCCTTGTTCATCAATATGGAAACTCTTAGCCTTCCCTAGACTAATATTTTCCTTGATCTTTTCAATTTCCTTATCGGTCTTCTGAGCTTCTTGGATCTTGTCCAATAGAGTGGGTTGAACATCTAATGACATGAGATGTCCTTCTGGTACAATCTCCAATCTGAGTTCCTTGAATTGCTTACACAGATCATCTGGCAATTCCCCTTTGGTAAGACCATTTACAAACGTCTTACGACTTAAAGCATCGGCTACTACATTCGCTTTACCGGGGTGGTATTGCAAACTTAAGTCGTAATCCTTGATAAGTTCTAGCCATCTTCTTTGTCTCATGTTGATCTCCTTCTGGGTGAAGATATACTTCAAGCTCTTATGATCGGTGAACACTTCACACCGCTTACCCAAAAGGTAATGTCTCATGTTTTGAGTGCATGGACGACAGAGGCTAACTCCAAATCATGAGTAGGATAGTTTACTTCATGAGTTTTGAGTTGTCTCGAAGCATAGGCTACGACTTTACCATCTTGCATAAGTACGGCACCCAAACCTTGATGAGACGCATCACAATACACTTGGAAATCCTTTTCCAAATCCGGCAGACATAGAACTGGTGCTGTCACAAGTCTCTTCTTTAACTCTTGGAAGCTGACTTCGCAACTTTCAGTCCAAGCAAATTTCTTGTCTTTCTCTAGCAATTCTGTCATTGGCTTAGCAACTTTCGAGAAATTTTCAATGAACCTTCTGTAGTAACCTGCTAAGCCAAGGAAACTACGAACTTCCTTCACATTCTTGGGTGATTCCCAATCTGTCACAGCTGAAACCTTAGCAGGATCAACTGCCACACCATCCTTTGTCATAACATGACCAAGAAATCCAACTTTCTCTAACCAGAACTCACACTTGCTGAATTTGGCATAAAGTTTATGCTCCCTTAACTTTTCAAGTATCAAGCGCAAGTGTCTTTCATGTTCTTCCTTGCTCTTGGAGTAAACTAGGATATCGTCGATGAAAACGACCACAAATTTGTCAAGGAATTCCATGAATACCTTATTCATCATGTTCATGAAGTATGCTGGAGCGTTGGTTAAACCAAAAGGCATCACAGTGTACTCATACAGTCCATACCTTGTGGTGAATGCTGTCTTAGGTATGTCTTGATCTCTTATCTTAAGTTGAAAATAGCGACCAAGATCAATCTTGAGAATACACATGCTCCTTCTAATTGATCAAACAAGTCGTTGATTCTTGGCAAAGGATATTTGTTCTTGATAGTAACCTCGTTGAGAGAACGGTAGTCAATACATAATCTTTGTGTTCTATCCTTTTCTCCACAAACAATCTGGGCTCCCCAAGATGAAGAACTTGGTTGGATAAACCCTTTCAGAATCGTTTCTCCTAGCTGCTTTTTGAGTTCTTTCAGTTCATCAACTGACATTTTGTATGGTCTCTTAGCTATTGGTCCAGAACCTGGTACCAAATCTATCAAAAACTCCACATCTCTATCTGGTGGCATTCCCTGTAATTCCTCCGGAAATACATCCGGATACTCACACACAATTGGCACACTGTCCAGGCTAACCCCCTTAAGAGAATTCAGCTTACTTCCTTTGGATTCAAAGTTTGACTTAAATTTTATTCTTTTTCCTTCTGGGGTTGTGAGTGTAACTGTTCGATTGGCACAATCTAATACTCCTTCATACTTAGCCATCCAATCCATTCCCAAAATTACATCTAGTCCTTGGGAATCTAGGATTATCAGGCTTACTGGAAACTTATGCTTACCAAACTCTATGATGAGATCCCGGCATCCAAGGCTTACTATCATATCTCCCCCCGGAGAACTAACCTTTATTGGACACCCAATTTTTTCTGATGCAAACCCATTTCTATCAACAAATGCCTTTGATATGAATGAATGAGATGCACCAGTATCAAAGAGTACAAATGCTGAAATTGAATTGAGTCTGAACTTACCAGCAACGGCATCAGGTTCCTCATAGACCTCCTCCACATTGATGTGGTTAACCTGTCCTTTCTAGAAAGGATTTGGCTTGTTAGGTCCTTCAACTTTCTTTTCAGGGCACTCATTAGCATAATGCCCCAGCTTCTTGCATTTGAAGCACTCAACCTGACTGATGTCCTTTTTAACATGCTGACTTCCACTTCCACTACCATTTCCACTGTGGTGGCTCTTATGTCCACTCTTGTGGTTCTTGTACTTATCATTGTCATGACTATGGTGATGCTTGTTGTCATGACGGTTGTGGTTGTGGTGCTTGTTGAATTTCCCATGTTTATGGGATCCTGAGTTGCCACTGTCATCATAATGAGATCGTTTGTGAGACGATCCCGAGCTGTGTTTGTCGGAGTGTTTCCTCTTCCTACTCTCGACTTGCTTTATTTTACTTTCCAAAATAGCAGCCTTGTCACACAAAGACTGATAAGTTGGAACATATGCCACAGACAACTGTAGGTTCAGCTCATCATTCAAGCCTTCCAAGAACTTTTCCTTTCTCTTGGCATCTGTATCAACCTCATCCGGTGCATAGCGCGCCAGATTGTTGAACTCTTCTATGTATTCTGCCACACTACGGTGGCGCTGTTTCAAGTTGTGAAACTCCTTTTTCAGACTCATTATCCCGGATGAGATATGAGCGGTGCGAAACCCATCCTCAAATATGTCCCATGTCACTTCATCAATGGGAGTGGTGATTTGGAAGTTATCCCACCAAGTGGCGGCTGGTCCTTCCAACAGATGTGCTGCGAATCTGACTTTTTCAGCATCAGTGCAGCCCACTGTCACTAAGTCTTTGTTCACGTAACGTAGCTACCATTTGGCTGCCATGGGATCAGTTGTTCCCGAAAATTTTGCTGGCCTTAGTCGCAGAAATCTGGTGAGCATATCAAAACCCGGAGGGTTGTTGTTGTTATTGTTGTTATTGTTGTTGTTGTTGTTGTTATTCTGGTTCTGGATGAATGTTGTCATCATTTGCATAAGCTGTGTTTGCGCATTCATCATTTGTTGCATTTCCGGGGTGATGTTGTTGGGGTTGGGGTTTGCGCGACGGGGAGGCATATATGGTTTGTTCAAATAGATAAGAATGAGATACCCATAGATGTTTCATGCACAATACATCTTAAGCAAACACATAACAAGCAACATAAGAATAAAGTTCACAACCACATAACAAACTCACGAAGTAAAACACACAAGTGGCAAGCCATCCACATGTCGGATGGTCCAATAATAAGTTTGTAACAACAAGTACAAATATGAAAGGTAACGAGTAACCAAGTCTACTCGTCAGCATCTATCTCCTCCTCGACGAAGGTAAGACCTGCGTTCTCCATCGCGGTCTTGTTCTCCTCAATCGTAGTGGTCAAAGAATCAACCTTGGTCTTGAGAGCCCTCTTCTGGGAGCGAAGCCTCTCAATAACCATCTGCTGCTTCTCAAGCTCGAAGTCCTTGGACTTCAGTTCCTCGGTCATGTCCCGGATCCTCTTGTTCCTATCCTGGACGCGTTTCTCCTGACTCTTGAACTTGCGGTCCTGGGCCTCGAACTTTGTCTCCATTTCCTTGATCATCTCATCCTGCTACGCAAAAAGCTTGTCCTTCTCGCGAAGCTGCACCTGAAGCTCGTCATTACCTAGCATGACGTTCGTCCTGTCCGTATCTACGTGTCTGAGAAGGGTCTCTAAGTCCTGAAGATAAAGACGTATCGGCTCCGCAGTGCTCCTCGAGTCGTCCTCAAAGTCAATGGAATCTCCATCAACATCACGTCTTCCGAAGACGTGAAAGTGAGTACCCCTAACCTGTCGGGAGTGACGGCCTAACAGTCGTCCTATCAGGTCCTGCATGACTACCTCCATGCCTCTCTCCCTGTCATCGTGCATCAACTTGAAGACGATGGCCTCTGTAGTAGGCTCAGTCTGGCGTCCTGGCTGGGTCACCTTGAAGCCCCAGAGGTCCTTCCTCTCGAACTTGGTGAGTGGGTACACCGTGATGGTAGGAAGAGGGAGATCAAGCAGAGTGGTAAGCTCAATGATACGAGGACCAAAACGAGTAACCCGAAACTCCTCAACAGTGCTGACGGCAACAGGCATCTATTTATAAGATTGAAAAGTTAGAACATTGCAATTCAAAATAAATCAAGACAAACATTCCTACATATTCATGAAACATAATTGTCACACAATTCATGCATACATAAACCCATTACATCATTCAAGGTCCATACTTATTTAAAATATCTTTTGAAAACAAGGTGATAAGTGGTGGTCCAGCTAACGAAGTGTCCTTACAATCCAATCTCACGGGATCTATTATTAAACACAATGTTCCTAGAGGCAATCCACCAATCTTGCTCTCTTGACTCTATTACTAAGTCTATAACATCTCCCCTTATTTCTTGGTTGGTGTCTTCCAACTCTTGAGTAAGCTCCTTCTCTTTCTCTAAGTCCTTCTGGAGGTTGAGCATTCTGCACTTGACTCTAGCACTTAATTCTTTGATAGTCCTCCAAGCTGCATCCCTGGCTGACTCAAAGAATGTGGTGTGCATTGTAGTGTTGGTGTACATGCAGAATCCCCTTTCTTTGTGGTTGTCTTCCTTGTTTTTATACAAGTGAAGTTGCACCCACCAATACTCCACTCCTTCATCCATCACTAGAAAGCCCTTGTACACGGCTTCACCATGTGCATCCATTGCCTCCATAAGGTCCTTGAGAATATTGGGAAACTCAGTTTCACATTCCAAGGTCATGGTCATGAGTGGTCCCTTCTTCACGGCTTCGTTGATGGAGTTCATCTACAAAGGAAGTTGAAAGAGATTAGAAAAGTTTTACGAGAAGAATAGACAAGTGTAGAAGTAGTTGAAAAACTTTTTCCTTAGTGGTTTTTCCAGTCCTAGGGTCATAATCCTACAGGCAACCTGGCTCTGATACCATCTGTTAGACCCCTCCTTTATAAAGGAAAGGATCCCTGTGATTGCAATGCTAGTCCCTGGATCAATGCTAGCATCCACAGTTTAAGATGAAGTACACAGATACAAAGGTCGTTTATTACATTCATTCCAGAGATAAAAACATAGTCTTTTACAACTCAGGGCCATAGGCCTAATACAAGAGTTTTAAGGAATAAGTAAATAAACACAAGTCTTCATCTTCATGTGCCACAGGCAAGCATGTTGAGTGTAGACTCATGACTCCTATTCATCATCGGAGTAACCTACAACATCACAAGTTACAGCCACAGAGGGTCAATACTTTGGAATAGTATTGGCAAGTGATACCTTAGTATATTTTAAGTGGACTATAAAACTATATGCATTTTGGCTAAGTGTAGCTTGGCTTGCTTTGCTTGAAAATAAGTTTTTCCTATTAGTTGAAATCACTAAGTTTTTCTTTGCCAAAACATTCCCAAGGAAACTACCAATAGACATTGAGGTCCTTCACCCTTGTTCACCCACAAATTTTTACTTAGAAGTTGGAGTGACGAGATTCTTGTGGCTTCCATGTCTTGATGCTCAAAAGTGTCCATTGCCTTGGACAAGGCTAAGTACTTAGGTTTTCCATCTGCAGAGGTTGTGCACTTTCCCCACCAGACTTGGTTTCCCAAGACAGGACCTTTCAGAAGCCTTTCCTTAGTCAAATGGACGCGCTCCATCCTATCATCCCATCTACCACCAACTGTCCAAATGACTAAGTTCTAGCTACCTATATGATCAAGGCAGAGCCCATATTGCCAAGTGGTTGCACTGTAAGCTTTCTCAACACTTGGCCTCCAAATCCCTTTGTGCCTAGGTGGCATTCCACAAGTGAGATACATAACCCAAGTCCATGTCCTTGTGTAACCACTCAACATAACCCAATCTTCCCATTCCACCCAGGAGGTTCATTTGTCTTAATTGTTTTATTAAGAAAATACAAGTCTCTTGACTTAGAATATTTTTTTTATCATAAACTATATAGATGTTCACCACCCTTGTTTGCTATAAGCTAGGCTAGGCAAAATATGGTAACTTAACTTAGGAAAATTTCCCTAGCAATTCTACTATTTCACTCTACTTAGGATTTCCCATCTTAGCACTTAAGCAAAATATCATGCAATACTTTAGCAAAAATATCTAATGCTAGTACAAAACTTAGGATAGGAATATTCATGAAAATATCACTTGCCTTGGTAGTGGGGAGAGTAGCACTCTTCACAATCACAATCACTAGCAAAATCTACACAAGAAATTAAAGCACACAATTACACACAATTAAATACAACCAAAAATAATATGAATGCATGCATGCAAGAATTTACCAAGTGTTTAATTTTTAAAATTCTACCAAGTATGTTCATGACTACAGAAACTTAACATGTCACAAGTTTTCCAAATAAACTTATTTGGCCCCAATATAATTTACAAAAATAAATCTATATCCAAAATAGCCCTAAACTTGTTCCACAAATAAAATCATTTTAACTGTTACTATATGCTAACCAAATTGGATATTCAGAAAGGCCTTGTTTCACTGAATCCAACGGTATAAAGTTTGCAAAAATCTAACGTGGCAATTGAAAGTTATGAGCATTTGAATTTGGATCAAAATTATGGTTTTTAAATCTGTTTTCAGATCTAACCTAGCCACGCGTCGTGTTTTTATTCGCACATCGCTTCGACCGGATCGAGCTCCACACCGTAGGATTTAAATGAAATCGGCGCTCGGATCGCTGCATCGCTTGAGTAAGTGAATCTATCCTAGCGCCACGATAAGGATCGACTACGCTATTGTCTTGACCAAGATCTGGCGGAGTGGCTACCGGGCCATGAACTGTCAGTCGTCGACGGCGGCGGTGCTACAGGGGGTAGGTGAGAATGGGGAGTAGCTCACCATGCTCATGAGATCTTGGCGAAGTTCGTCGTACTCGCGGTTGGTCAAGGGGCGCTCGGGCATGGTTGCGATTGCTCGCCGGAGTTCGTGGCGGCGTCGGGTGCGTCAGGTGGTCGTCGTGGACGTCGCTGTGAATCACCCCAAGGCAAGATAGCGACACGGTTAGGTTCACAGGGTCAAGGGGAAGTTGTGTGCATGAACGGAAAGGCGAGGCGCACTCACCGGAAAAACTCGTCGGAGTTGATGTCGCCGCTTGCTCGCGGTGTCAAGTGGAACCGGCACTGGGCGATACAAAGACGGACTAGTGAGGTCGGGAGGTGCCAAGATACACTGAGTCGATAGCAAGAACGAAAGGCGAGGGAACTCGAGGCTCACCTGAATCGCCGCCGGAGGGGCTCTGTCGTGGCGGCGGAGGATTGAGGGCAGCTGGGGCGGAGTGAGCGAGGTGTTTGGGGAAAAGATCATGAGGCGAGAGGGTCTTATAGCCGGAATCGACAAGAAACGCCGAGGATAATTGCCCATTTACTCCGCCATTACATCATTATCATCGCCGCATGACGTGGTCGCAGTAGCGATCTGGGGGAAGACGACGTGGATGGACTCGGCCACAACAAACGCAAGGTGTTGGTGGGGTCAGCCGTCTGCTTTGCGTGTGCTCGCGGCGTGAGAAGGAAAGGAGATCCCGGTGGGCTTGGGGCTTGATCCGCTGGCCAGATCGCCGCTGCCCTTTTCCATTGTTCAAGCCTTTTTTTTCTAAATTCATTTTGGTATGAATTTGATATGAATTTCAAATCCTTTTGAATTCAACTGCCTTGGGAATTTTTGCAGGGTTTTGTGGATTCAAAAACAGTCATATTAACTGAGTGGTTACTTTGCAAGGCTTGATCAAGCTTGGGTTTCAAAGCAATCAGAGGCTTGCTCTAGTTTGCAAATATTTGAAAAAGGATTTTGAAACTATTTCCAAATTTGGATACTTGGGTTAAAAACTTCACCTAATCTATCCATCAATGGAGGCAAGTAAACCAGTACCTAAACCTTCATATTTCAAAGGGTGATGGCCATTTGAGATAAATTGTTTACATGAAATCATAGCTCAGACATCTGTTTCTAAATGATTTTTGAGAAAACCCTAAATGCAAAGATGATATGAATGAGTTTTGAAACTATGATTTTTGGGATGTTACAAGTACCTTCTATGTTCTATTATGATGATAATCTTAGCAGACCCCATTCCTTAATCGATAGCAGCTAGATTCATGTTCTTGTGCCGTGGATAAAATCTACACTACATGTTTCTTTCTTGGTTTATTTATTACTGAGTTGCTGGTCTCACTTGTATGTCACTTGTATCCTCCATCGACCTCAAGTCATCATCTTATAGTACTGCTGCTATAGATTAAGTATCCAGTCCCTCTTCTACAGCAATGTTATGACTGTATACTGTATTCCTTAATTTGTAATCACAGTGAGACTTGCTTCACGGTTCCTTCTTTAATATATTCTTCTTGTGTAATCAGTAGCATAAATGTATTCTTATTCTTATATTTGTGCACTTCTTATACAAGAAATAGACTTGTTTCTGGTTTCTTCTTTCTATTCATCGGAGATATGCTACAAGAAGACTTCCTCTAGTAGCGATGCGATGCAGGAAATGACCTCTAGCGTGGTAAGGAGAAATGTAATTTGTAGTTAGCAATGATCTGTACCAAATGTGAGATGTTTCACTTGTTTATTTTGTTAAGGTTTTAGAGTAATTTGCAGATCTTTACTAAAGAAATTACCTAGTTATCCCTCATATGCCGTGTTACTATTTGGGTGCTGCTGCTTTTCATATTTTACCCACATAATAGTTTCAATAGACTTAATTTTTAAATAAAGGCTTTAACTTATCACTTCTATTGTTGCTTAACTAAGTTTAGCATGACTGATATATCGATACATGCTTGTAGCAGGCTACTGTGAATTGAGAAGACGTGGAGATTGCAGGTACTCCCGAATCTGCGGAGCTGGGGTTCTCTTGTTCGTTGCATCTACCTTGACATCGAATGTATCATGCGCAAGCTCCCTGCTAGTGAGTTTCAGACCGTCCACCGCGACATGATTCCAGGTTAGATGGATTGATTACACCCTCCCTGCAATTTGATTTTGATGGATTATTCATTTTGATTTATCCGATGCTAGCTTTGATGGTAAATTTAGTCCTGATTAGATGATAAGTTTAGTGCTGGTTATCTGACCAGGTTTTTGTGTGTGGACAAACATCTTGTATCCATGTTCGCTGGTTATCTGGACCAAGATCTCCTGCTAGCTGTGTTTCTCTCCTATATCACTGCATTTTCTAGTGTCTATTAATTATCACGACCTATGTCACTCCTTCAAAATCATATATATGAAAAACTTTCCATGACAACCAGCAACAAACACATGTTATGTTTAACAGTTTATGAATTGGTACCATGGCTAGTTTATATTCATATGTCTATACAAAAGGATGAGAAAATGATGATTACATCATGCTTGTTTATCTGTTGTCATGTTTGTTTATGTACAGGTTTGAGAGGTTATTGCTGATGTTCCTGAAGTTGCCTGGAGCCGGAACAACTATCCCCTTTGTCCTGTAGTTGATAGACAGAAGGATGGTCTGGATTCTCAAATTTGATATCTTTGGTCCCTCTTTTGTGCATTATTAATGTCAATTACTAAAGTATTACCTCATGTTTGTTTGTTTATCTGTAAGATGTTTGAGACAAATACAACAACATTGCAAGAAAGAATGTCCTTCGGAGGAAGTTACATGGTGTCATCTCTGCTTAATTGTAATAGTACTATTGTGTGTGAACCTGGTTGTAATAGTACTATTGTGTGTGAACCTGGTTGTATGTCATGGTGTCTTGTAATTCAAATGGATTCAGATCTATTCAGTTATTTAGATTCTACCTACTGTTTCATTGTATATTTATTAGAAAATTTACCTTGTTTAATATGTGTTTGATATATATAATTGGGCAACTAAACCTATTTAATATGTGTTTTGTAACAAGGCCATGGCCCATAAAATTCTGGATAAAAAGCTTGAAAATATACAATTAATGGACGTGAAAGGGACAAAGCCCACCAATAGTTGATCCTAAAAAGGCCACGGCCTAGAAGAATAAAATGGTCTTGGCCCATATAAGAAACCAAACTAGACTGGGCCGAATTTGCATTGCGACGGTCCCATTTCGTCATAGTTTTGCAACGTCGAATCGGCCACGTAGGATCTGACCTGGCTTAGCTAGATGGTCCATGACGATATTGAATCGTCATAGAAGTTATGACGGTCCAATATCGTCATGGACAGTTATGACGATTTTATAAAAAACGTCGTTATAGTTCATTTGCGACGCTCAACTTTCGACGATCTTATTTTCGTCATAGGATCGTCATAGATGGACTACTGTGACGATTCTGCGACGAAAATGGAGGGTCATAGAAGCCCAGATTCCTTGTAGTGTTTGACCCCTCTGTCCGCCTCCTCGGCCTCTCCCTTCGCCTATAAGAAGCCCCCGATGCAGAAAACCTAAGTACCCAATCAAATCCCCACGAAACCGTCTATAGCCGCCGCCACCATCGTCCCTAGATCGGGGGGATCTGTAGTTCTTCCCGGCACCCTTCCGGAGGGGAGATCATCCGGGAGGCCTTCTCTCCGGTATGATGCGTGAGTAGTTCCACCTTGGACTATGTTTCCATATAGTAGCTAGATGGTTGTATCTCCTACTTTGTGCTTTCATGTATAGATCTTGTGAGCTCCGTTCATGATCAAGATCTAATCTATTTGTAATCATGCATGTTGTGTTTGTGGGGATCCGATGGATATTGAGATTATTATGTTGGTTTGATTGATGGTTTTATCTTTATGATTCTATCATGTATGTGTTGTTTCTGATCTTGCATGCTCTCTTTTGTTAGTAGATATCTTGGCCAAGTAGTTGCTAGTGACTCCAAGAGGGAGTATTTATGCTCGATAGTGGGTTCATGCCTCTAGTTTCCAAGGGAAGTGACAATAATCTCTTCGGTTGTAGATGTGATGTTGCTACTAGGGAGAAAACAATGGTCTCTTGTTCATGGAACATGTGGACTGTTTACCTCACACACTTTGCTTAAAGCAGTTGTCTGTTGCTTGCAACTTAATACTGGAGGGGGTTCGGATGATAACCTGAAGGTGGACTTCTAGTCATAGATGCAGTTGGATGGCGATCTATGTATCTTGTTGTATTGCCCAATTGGATCTCATAGGATCTTTCTGACTAGTAATTGCATTGTTATGCCTTGCTCAGTTCCTGTCAATTGCCCTGCTGTAATTTGTTTACCCTTCATGTCATGTTGTTTATCTAAGGAGAGCACCTCTAGTGAACTATGGACCCGGTCCAATCTTTACCATTGATACATCTTCCATAGTTACTTGTTTACTTGCTGCAAACCATTACCTTCCACACCATATGTTTAATCCTTTGTTACAGCAAACCGGTGAGCTTGACAACCTCACTGATTCGTTGGGGCAAAGTCTTGAGTTTGTGTTGTGCAGGTCTCCGTGTTGCTTGCAACACCTGTGTGACGTTTCCTTCCTCCTACTGGTTCGATAACCTCAGTTTCTTACTGAGGGAAACTTGCTGCTGTGCTGCTTTATACCTTGCTCTTAGGGTTTCCAACGAAGCGTCCCACGACGAGTGCTGGGTGCCATCAAGCTATTTTCTGGCGCCATTGCCAGGGAGGCTAAGGACGTCTTCACTAGGGGAGTCCTTCACTTCCTTTCTCTTTACTTTTTTTAGTTTGCTTTGTTTATTTTGCTTGGTTTTGTTTGCCTCTTTCCAAAAAACCCAAAAAAATTAGTCTAGTTTGGTTTGCTTTCTTTATTCAAAAACACAAAAAATTAGTTCCTACTCTAGTTTCCACCTTGCTCTAGCTCACCATGTAGCTCCCCAAGTTCGCCCTGAAAGATCTTGCGATAGGTAGTGGCTCCATAATTGGGAAATATAATATTGAAGAATTCTTTAATCATGTTAGCAAGATGAGGATATTGAGGATAAATCTATAGCAGATCTTGCTCCTAATTATGAGATTGCTGCAGCTTCTTTAGTTCATATGTTGGAGGCTAGGTTTGTTATCCTTAACCCCTTCATACAATTCTTGTTCCTAAAACTAAAAGAAGAAAAGAATGCTGAAAAGAGAGAATTCATCCTTGAAACTTTATTAAAATAATTCCATGTTGTTGCTAGGGAAGCCAAAAAGGTCTTGGAGCGTTTCAATATGCTAGGCTCAAGTGTAGATGTTGTGGGTACTTCTGATAATACTAAGCCCAGAGAGGAATTTAAAATACCCATACCCTTTAAGCTTGTTGGAATGCATGAAGCCTTTGAAAAGAATTTTGATTAGATTGGTCCTGAAAATCTTTTTGATGAAAGTAGTAGACAAAAGAGAGATGAGAAGGGATCCTCCAAAACCCATTTGGATGAGATACCTTTCATAGTTGATATTTTGCAAGTATTGATGTTAATGCTTCTTCATTTGAAAATACTTGATTCTTCTTGCTTCTTGTGCCTAACTCAAAGGCGTTAAAGAAAAGTACTTGTTGGGAGATAACCCAAGAGTTTCCTTGAGTCTTGGAAGTTATTATTTTAGTAATGACCTCTCCTTATCCTTTTTGTTTGCTTTTTGTGCCAAGAATGACCTCTAATGAGCGGGAAGTAATATTTGGGGAGTTGCTGTCCCGAAACAGATTTCTGTCCTCCACCAAAAACATTCTTGAGGAGTCTTTGTAACTCGGATTGAGCTCAAAATTTACAAATAAGTCCCCCAGTATGTTAGCTCACTTTAATTAGTTCAACACTTTTTAATTTTAGCAACAGAAGATGTTCGAAAAAATCGATTTCTACCCGCTGGTCTGTTTTGATAGATTTCTGCCATTATTTGCATTTGCTTCTTATTGATTCCTTTTTGAGTTCTCTTTAGGTGAATTGAGATTTTTGAGGGATTTACTACAGTAGCTTGTGTATTTAGTGAAAATCCTTTCTGTTTCAAATCTTTGCCAAAGGTCTAATATCTTTTGAATAAACTAATGTTGCTAATGAAGATTGGGTGAAGGAAAAAAATTCAGGTGTAGAGAGAGAATGATGCAATGAGATGAAGAATGTACAAAATCTCAAGCTTGGGGATGCCACCATGGTTTCTCCCCAAGAAATATACAAGCGGTACAAGCTTCAAAGCTTGGGGATGCCCAAGGCATCCCCTTCTTCATCAATAAAAAGCTTAGGTCTGTCTAGACACTTCGTTTTTATTGTTTCATGCACAGTTGTGTTGTTCTTGGAGCATCTTAGTTTTTGTTTTCTTTGCTTAGTTTGTTTAGTTTGCTTGATTAAAGTAGTTTGGACCCCCATTCTCGCTGTGTTGTTTTGCAAATAAGTTGCTTGGTGTTGGAAAGGAGTAGTAAGTTCTTGCTTGAAGTGCAAGAGGAGCTTGCATTAACTGTGACTTAGACTTTAGAATGGCATGCTAGGTGTTGTTTTGACCTTATGCTTATTGATTATTGCTGTATCATGTCTTGTTTCAAACAATTGGGATTGCTTAGTGTGCCTTGAAGAAATTATGCGTTGTTTTAGCATGCAAAAGCATAGTATTGTGGTATTCTCCTTTAATGCTTTGCTTGGGTTGACTTGGCACATGCTCACACAATATTATGACTATGAAAAGTCACCATTAGCCTCTATGATCATTTAGTCCTTGACTTGTAGTACCACTCTTTGCTTTGATTGCTTTGTAGCTCTACATGATTATGGTCATTATTGCTCTCATAGTTGGTTGCTCCCAGTCTTTTGCTAGCCTCCACTTGTATGAGTAAGTTCCACTCATGCTTCCAACTCCCAAGAAACCAAGTTTTTCCAAAATGTCCATGATAAACTCCTATGCATGGTGTGTTACACCATTCCAAGTATATTCTTGTTTTCAGCTATCTTCCAATTAAAAACTATTTTGTTATGTGAAAACTTGTGATTAAAGCCCTCACAAACTTGATAGCACACTTTATATTCTTTGCTCCTAATAAACTTAAACCATTGTGTCATCTATGTTGTATATGCTTGCACTTATACGTTGGACTTAGCAGAATCGTGCTATCAACGGGAACGTTTTCAACATTGCACTTGTACTTTGTACTCAGTTGATATCATGCTCTTTTGTCTATGGATGTCACCGGAGTGAAATAAAGAGGGAACTTGTAAGTCCATGGAGTTTGTATACTGTGTTAGATAAACGCCTGGGCCGCTAGCCTAAGCCATGCCTAATCATGGTGGAAACTTGCAGCATCACCATAGTGACATCTATGAAGCATTATTCTTATAAAAAAGAGACACGTTGAGAAAAGAGGAAAGAGAGAAAAAATAACCATATTCCCATGGTAAATAAGAAGTTTGCTGAGATGCTCATTGTCTGCTTGCCTTGTCATTTTGGTTATTGGATAGCTCCTGTACCATGTGCAAGGGGTACCCCGTTGGCAGTTCTCAATGATATGAAAATACTGACAATGCCAAGAACTTACAGGTGACTAAAGTTGAGTAGCTTGAGGTGTGGCCCTCGTATTGAAGGGACTTGAGATTGCCAACTTATACTTCGTCAAACATATACTCCATCTTTGTTCACTTTAACCTTAATCACTTCAAGATGCTTATGATAGGGGCAATGAGGACTGGAAGTTAACAAGTACCATAATTTTTGGAAGCTCTAACTTGAAATCCCTGCTTCCTTTACAAAAAGGCCTTTCTCCCACCATTATTTGAGTCTCCACCTTCTACCTTAAGGCACCATTAAGAGAGCATAGTTTTCATTCTGTGTACAGTGTTCCAAAGCTTATTGATTGAAGCATATTGTGATATTACTTGTTCTTGTGCTATTTGTTTCTAGTCACCCTTGTGAACTTTGAAGGTGTCCTATGCATCTATTTGCTACTCTATGAGGGACAAGATGATTGCCACTATGCTATGTTTTCTGTATGTTAAAAAAAACATTTTTCAATGCATGTTATGTTGGAATTATGCCCTAGAGGCAATAATAAAGATGTTATTATTATAATTCTTGTTCATGATAAAGTTTATATTCCATGCTAGAATTGTATTAAGCGGAAACTTTAATACTTGTGTGGTTTGTGAACAACACCGTGTCCCTAGTACGCCTCTATGGACTAGCTCATTGATCAATGATGGTTAAGGTTTCCTAACCATAGACATGAGTTATCAATTGATAATGAGATCATATCATTGGGAGAATGATATGGTGGATAGACCCAAACAAAGCAGAGCAATTAGATCGTGTCATCGTGTTCGTCTTTGCGAAGCTTTTCCTATGTCAAATATTGTATTCCTTAGACCATGAGATAATGCAACTCCCTGGTATCGGAAGAAAGCTTTGAGGTCATAAAACGTCATCCTATGAGAGGGTGATCATAAAGGTGTCTCTCAGGTGATCGGAAAGTATCTGGGTTGTATGTATCGAGAAGGAATTTGTCCCTCCCAAGTCGGAGAGATATACTTCGGCCCACTCGGTGTCGATATCAACACCGCTTGCAAGCATGTGGTTAAGGAGTTAATCACAAAGTGATATCGGATTACGGAACGAGTAAAGTACTTGCCGCGTGAACGAGATTGAACTAGGTATGACGATACCGACGATCGAATCTTGGGCAAGTAAAATATCGCGAGACGAAGGGAATATATATATGGGATTGATTGAATCCTGGCATCGTGGTTCATCCGATATGATCATCGATGAATGTGTGGGAGTCAATATGGGTGCCCAGACCCCGCTGTTGATGATTGATAGAAGATCATGTCTGCATATTCTCGAACCGCAGGGTCACACACTTAACGTGTCTCGACGCTAGGATAGATTGGATAATTGGTTTATGAATTTTTGTTCGGAGTCTCGGATGGGATCCGGGATATCACGAGAGGTTCCGGAATGGTCCGGAGAATAAGATTCATATAAGGCAGTGCAGTTTTTGGAGTTCGGAATTGTTCCGGGTTAATCGGTATTGTACCGGAAGCTTCTAGAACCTTCCGGAAGGGGACCAACTTGGCCCCACCTTCCGGGAGGGAGCATGGGCCTATGAGGGAGTGTCCTGGCCGCATTGGGCCAGGGGCACAAGGCCCCATAGGGCCCAGACGATCCTAGATAAGTTTAAACTCGTTTAAACTAGAGATAGGATTTCTAGATAAGGGAGAGTTTAAATCGTTTAAACTAGAGATAGGATTTCTAGATAAGGGAGAGTTTAAATTGTTTAAACTGGAGATAGTCTTGGAGGAGGGCAGGGCTGGCCGCCTCTATATATAGAGGGTGGCGCCTCCCCACACACACCTTCCTCCAAGCCCTAGTGCCTTGCTACCTTCCTCTCTCCTCCCGACTGCTTGTAGGCGAAGCCTGCAGAGAAATTCTCCACCATATACACCACGCCGTCGTGTTGTAGATCCAATCTATCTCTCCACCATACTCGCTGGTCCGAGGAAGGAGGAGACGCCGAGGTGCATGTGTGCATCTCACGGAGGCACCGCCACTTGTGGTGCTAGATCGGATCGGATCGCGAGGAGGAGAAGCGAGTACGACTACATCACCCACGTCGACGAACGTTCGCTGTCGAATCTTCAAGGGTATGAAGATCTAATACAATCTCTCGTTGATTGCATCTCCTAGATTAGATCTTGGCTTTCCCTGCTCGCATCCGTAGAAATTTTGATTTACTATGCCGCAAAACCCTTCAAGGGTATCGAGCTAGATCTATGCGTAGATGTGTTTCACGAGTAGAACGCAACATGGTTGTTGCGGGCGTTGATGTTTTGTTGCAAGCCTCTTGTTTGTGTTCTTCTTATGACGGGATAGTGAGATTGAAGCGGTCCAGGCCAACCTTACGCGACGCCGTCATGAGACCGGCTCCGCACTTGACGTGTGGCTTGTACCACGATGCGGCCGGTGGATGTCGTTTCTCACTATAGTTGTCATGGGATTAACACCGGAGTTTGGCAACCATAATATCACCGTTGTGGCTTTTCGTAGGTAAGAATCGTTCTTAGCATCTACTCCCATAAGCCACGTAAAACATGCAACAACAAAGTAGAGGCGTCTAACTTGTTTTTGCAGGGAGTGTTTTCTGTGATATGGTATGGCCCAAGATATTGTATGCGATGATCATGTTTTGTAATGTTTCACGACTTGCATGTCGATGAGTTCACAACCGGCAAGAGCCATATGGTTGTCTTTATAATTGTGTATGACCTGCGAGTCAACTTCTTATACGCCATGTAATAGCTTTACTTTATCGCTAAGTAGTTAGCAATAGTTGTAGTTGCTATTCGTGGTGGAGGCAATCATGGTGGAGTGATGGAGATCATGTTAACGCACAAGATGGAGATCATTGCGCGAAGATTGGCTATACCATGTCACATAAAGTTATATGCATGTGATGTTTATCCCTTTTATGTATCTTATCATGCTTAGATCGCGACGGTAGCATTATAAGATGATTCCTCACTTAAAGATCAAGATAAAAACTGCCTTCTCCCCAAGTATGCACCGTTGCGAAAGTTCGTCGTTTCCAAGCATCACGTGATGATCGGGTGCTATAGACTCTACGCTCACATACAACGGGTGCAAGCCAGTTTTGCACACGCGGAAATACTTGGGTCTAACTTGACGAGCCTAGCATGTACAGACATGGCCTCGGAACACAAGAACCGAAAGGTTAAGCATGAGTCATATGAATGATATGATCGACACTTTGTTGTCCACCATTGAAACCACATCTCTTCTCGTGATGATCGGATTAGGTGTGGTGAATTTGGATCGTGTTCACTAAACAACTTGAGGGATGTTGAATTTAGTGGGAGTTCATCTAGTAATTTGATTAAGTTGAACTATTTATCATGAAAATAGTCTAAATTGTACTTGCAAATACTGTAGATCCAATGGCCAAGTCCAACTTCAACTTCAACGTTTTTGCTGAGAAAGAAAAGCTTAGAAACAATGGGTCTAAATTCACCAACTGGTTCCGCAATCTAAGAATCATTCTGTCTGGCTGACGAGACAGAGATGCAAGCCAGGGCGGCCAAACCCCCCTAGTCAAGGGTGGGCTCTGCCCCGCGCCTGGGTAGGGTTTGACCCCTCTGGCCTCCTCCTCGGCCTCCCCCTTCGCCTATAAGAAGACCCCGATGCAGATACCCTAAGTACCCAATCAAATCTCCATGAAACCGTCTATATCCGCCGCCACCATCGTCCCTAGATCGGGGGGATCTGAAGTTCTTCCCGGCACCCTGCCAGAGGGGAGATCATCCCGGAGGCCTTCTCTCCGGTATGATGCGTGAGTAGTTCCACCTTGGACTATGGGTCCATGTAGTAGCTAGATGGTTGTATCTCCTCCTTTGTGCTTTCATGTATATATCTTGTGAGCTCCATTCATGATCAAGATCTAATCTATTTGTAATCATGCATGCTGTGTTTGCGGGGATCCCATGGATATTGAGATTATTATGTTGGTTTGATTAATGGTTTTGTGTTTATGATTCTATCATGTCTGTGTTGTTTGTGATCTTGCATGCTCTCCGTTGTTAGTTGCTATCTTGGCCAAGTAGTTGCTAGTGACTCCAAGAGGGAGTATTTATGCTCGATAGTGGGTTCATGCCTCTAGTTTCCAAGGGAAGTGACAATAATATCTTCGGTTGTAGATGTGTTGTTGCTACTAGGGAGAAAACAACGGTCTCTTGTTCATGGAACATGTGGACTGTTTACCTTACATACTTTGCTTAAAGCAGTTGTCTGTTGCTTGCAACTTAATACTGGAGGGGGTTCATATGATAACCTGAAGGTGGACTTCTAGTCATAGATGCAGTTGTATGGCGGTCTATGTATCTTGTTGTATTGCCCAATCGAATCTCATAGGATCTTTCTGACTAGTAATTGCATTGTTATGCCTTGCTCAGTTCCTGTCAATTGCCCTGCTGTAATTTGTTTACCCTTCATGCCATGTTTTTTATTTAAGGAGAGCACCTCTAGTGAACTATGGACCCCGATCGAATATTTACCATTGATACATCTTCCACAGTTACTTGTTTACTTGCTGCAAACCATTACCTTTCACACCATACGTTTAATCCTTTGTTACAGGAAACTGGTGAGCTTGACAACCTCACTGATTCGTTGGGGCAAAGTCTTGAGTTTGTGTTGTGCAGGTATCTGTGTTGCTTGCAACACCTGTGTGACGTTTCCTTCCTCCTACTGGTTCGATAACCTCGGTTTCTTACTGAGGGAAACTTGCTACGGTGCTACTTTATACCTTGCTATTGGGGTTTCCAACGAAACGTCCCACGATGAGCGCTGGGTGCCATCAGGCACCTGCCACACCGGCCTCGAATTCACAATGTTTAGTGGAGGGGCCTCCTGGATGATGACGCTTCTATGCATGTGGCCTTCACCACCGCGTCCCTTCTTGTGGCTCTGCGGCTGGTGAAAGTGCGTGCACCATAGGCGAGGATGATCTCCCTAGGAGATGTAGCCAATCAAACCGACGATAGTCTGGTTCACCCACAACAGGCGGCGACCGACTTTGTTGTGTTCATGGGTGGGCCATCACCCTCATACCTGACGAGCTCCCTTTCCCGCCAGTTAGCAAAGAAGGCATTGCATGTGTCGTAGTTGACGGGATCCCAATGGGGATCCATCGAGGTAGAAGTGGTTCGTGATGGCCGCCAGGCGTGCGAAACTTTGAGGCACAGGAGGGATAAGAACCCCTATAGCGCTCAACATCCAGTTGGCGGGCAGCCGGTAGCCCGGCGGGCATGGATAGCTAGAGGCGCACATTGCCTCTGTCTCCTCGAGAGTTAGACTTGCCTAGTATGTGGCATCGATTGTTGTGAGAGGGGAAGGTGTGGATGTATGTGGATGGCCATGGCGTGGTCGGCCTAGATATAGAGGGAAAGGGCGGGAAAGCATGGTGCATGGCTTGACGGATCTGAGAATGGCGGGAAATATATTTAGTCCCGGTTATTGCCTCCAACCGGGATTAAAGGCCCCTGAAATAGTTATTCAAACAAAAAATATAGATACATGATGCAAACAGATGTATGTATGATATATTCAGATTACTTATATTTTTCTGATGATAATAGACATGTTATTTGTATTATTTGGATTTATATAATAGGATCTACGAATTTCCAAAGTTTTCTAATTGATTTGAGTTATATAAACTAAAAAATAGGTAAATTACAAAAAACCCTCTATTTTAGAAAACAGAAAATATTTTTGGATTAGTTATTCAAATTGAGAGTTTTGTTAAATTCAAAAATATGAAAGAATAGTGAATGCATTTTGTTTTGAAAATGGCACAATTAATACATGATGTTAACATGTATGGATGATATTTTCATATTCCTTATACTTTTCTAATAATCATAGACATATTATTTGTATTTGGTGGATTTATACGATAGGAGATATGAATAACCAAAGTTTTCTAATTGATTTGAATTATAAATACTAAAAAATAGAAAATTAAAAAAAACTCTAGTCCTGGGTCGTTGCTGCACCCGGGACTAGAGGGTGGCTCCACACACGATAACTAAAGAGGCCGAAAAACGCTCTAGTCCCGGGTCGGGGCTGCACCTAGGACTAGAGGGGAGGGCTTTAGTCCCAGGCCGTTTCACCGCCCGGGACTAGAGCTCCTATAGTCCCGTGTTGAAACACGACCCGAGACTAAAGGCGGGTCCCTTTATATACCGTGCACCGCACTTAGCATAGATGAAGACGACGGAGCAGACGAATCGACGAACACGCGTAGGGGAGGTGCTGCCCAAATTTTTCGGCACCGCTCCATCGACCTCGCTGCCCCGCCTAGCCGTGCCACCACGCGCCATGCACACCGTCGTCCTCGCCTCCTACGTCCGGCCGATCGAAGTAATGTTTGTAGTAATGTTTAGGGTTAATGTTTTGTATTAATGTTTAAGGTTTAGTATTAATATTTTGTAGTAATGTTTTGTAATAATATTTGTTCAGTATTAATATTTGTTTAATATTAATATATTGTAGTAATGTTTGTTTAGTATTAATATTTGGTACTAATATTTGTTGAGTATTAATGTTTAGGGTTTAGTATTAATATTTTCTAGTAATATTTGTTTAGTATTACTATTTATTAAATAAATTTATCCAAAATGCAAATATAGGTTTGTAGTAATGTTTTGTATTAATATTTTGTAGTCATATTTTGTATTAATATTTGTTTAGTATTATTTTGTAGTAATATTTTGAAGTAATATTTTGTTTACTAATATATAGTTTGTTAGAATTTTAGTAGTAATATTATTTATTAGTATATATTGCTACTGTTGTAATATTTATTTGTTTAGTAATATTTTCTAGAGTAGAAATTTGTTAGTAGTAATATTTGTTAGATTATAAATTTGTTAGTAGTGAAAGCTCATTTCTTACAATTTTTTCTAAGTTGCTTTACCTTTCTTTCTAGAATAGTTAAGTGATGGATGATCGCATCGGTGAAGATCTTCTTCGGTGCATGATAAGAGGTGAACTTCCTCTTATTACTAGAGGTGAAGATATCAAGCTTGGGGAAGAGATATTCTCATATCTGAATCCATCCGTTAATGGACTAGAGCAATACATGATGGACGAAGGGAAAGACCAGATGGACGAAGAGCAAACAAACAACAATGATGGCCCCTCGACAACATCCGGCCATATATCTATTAAGCCTCGTGTGACCACTATGCATTAATTGATCTGGATATATATATATTAATCACTCTCTTTTCTTATTTTATCCCACCGAATTGAAGTAATCGACATCTCGAACGAAACGAGGCCCGAACAAAAAGTTGGATGGTAATCAAAGGTTCAACATCGAAGAAATAGATGATAATGGAGAACCGATTGCTTCAGAAAAGCACCTGAGGATGTTTATAAATCAATGTGGGGTGATTGTTAGGGACAACCTCCCGAGCACCATTCAAGAATGGAATAAGTCAAAGAAAGCAAGTGAAGAATCCACCAATTATGTCACCGATGATGCCAAAGATGACCTTTGGCAGAAGCTCATAGCACATTCATACTACCTCTACAGTATTTAAGGCAGATGGTACTACCTCAAGGTCGGCGGGCTTGAAAAAAGAGCAAAAGTCAAGGAGTGGGCTCTAATGAAGATGGGCAAACTTTTTTGGAACCACGAGAAAGGTTTATATGCGAAGTATGTCCCGAAAAAGAAAACTCCAGACTTCAAATGAGCATACAAGAAGTTGAGAGAATAGTGGACCAATTTTGTAAAGTACAAGAAATCTTCTATAGCCAAGGCAAAGTCATAAAAGAATGCGGTAAATGCTGCCAAAAAATACCACCATAAAATGGGGACAGGTGGCTACAAGAGTGTCGTTCCTAAGTGGGAAACTATGGAGGACGACATGAGGACTAGAGGGATCATTCCCGGTACAGATGGATGGCCCGAGAGGTCAAAGTACTGGTGGTACAGGCACGGGGGAACGTTGCACCTAGAAATAGGGGCGATGATTTTTTAAGAAACATTATAACACCCTCCAATGCACTTGTTAAAGCAATGGTCGATGCTCATTGAGATTGTATCGGCCCGAGAGAGAGAACGACGAGCTAACACGCGCCCTCGGGAATCCTGAAAAAAGTGGACGAACACAAGGCAAAGGCGTCGTTGTTACATTCAAGAAAGGATTTCTCGAGTACGATGACAGTTACAGAAGTCGTAAGAGAAAGGAGGACCTGGAGGCGGACTGGATTGGGAAGATAGAAGAGGACCTAGCTGGGATGAAGAAGCTGATGGAAGCACTTAGCCAAAGGTCGTCATCTCAACCGCAGGCTGCTGATCCTGCATTGGATCTTAGACAGCGGAGAACCAGTGTGGCATCCACGGAGGTCCGGGCTGATTCTCAAGAACTTCTGGATGATGCACTGTCTCCTCGCTACCCCGTGGATGATGTCAGAGAGATGACACTATATGAGCTACATCAGCCAATGAACAACTAGTCCTTCAAGGTAGCGATCGGCACTGCTTTACCTTGTCTACCTGGAACAATCCACTATTCACTTCCGATTCCACCTAGCTATGCTCGTGTCACGGTGGATAACCTAGAGATTGGCATCGCTACACGAAGGCCTTAGGAAACTGGGAAATGTCAAGCGCAACATCATTCTATTGAAGAAGAAGTAAATCAAGTTTGCAGGCTCAACTCTGACATGGTTATACCCCACGGGTACACGACCTTAGCATACCTGGTCCAGCCCAAGGAAGGCCCACAAGAATATACACGTCCCATGAAGACTTTCGGGTTGCCCAAGCCCAGGATGTCTTCGGATCCTTGGAGAGCAAGACTAGAGTAGATAGAATATTCAAAGGGGCAAACCCTAAAACCTGTAACCGATTCGATCTGTGTCCGAGACCTGCCTATATCTATACAAAGGCTAGGAGGGCACGACGAGGAGGGCACTTCATACCACCGCATATACACCTCCACGCCAGATTGCATCTGCGCACCTCTGTAACTTTCGGTTCCGCCGTAATCAAGAGCAGACAAGCAGGAGTAGGGTTTTCCCTCCAGGGGACTGAACCTGGGTAAACCTCGTGTCCCCGTGTTGCTTGTTTGCTAACCGTTCCGCGATCTCCAGCATCCCCATCTTCTCCAAAACCCAAGCTCATAACAATGGGCATTGACGAGATTAAACCTCGTCAATTGGCGCCATCTGTGGGAACTGGGGGCGCTGATTGTGAGATTGTGACGGTCCCAACCAAAGCGATCTACAACTCCTCGGCGACGAAGAGCCATCTTCTCTTCGGTGCTTTTGACTTCATCGCCCACTCGCCATCCACTCTGAAGGACTTCGAGCCCATTGGCGACGGGCTTGAGATCCTGTTTGGGAGCTTCTGCTTCCAGGTGGGGCAGACCGGCACTCTCCGTCTCCCAGAGCGGGTGCCCCTTCCATCGATCAGGCCTGCTTCATGGGCTCCGCATCCCGTGCTACGCACATCGCCATCGACAGATGAGTCCGATGAAAGCAGCAGCTACAACTCAGATCTGTGTGATCTACCATCAGAGGAAGGGACCTACGGTTCCGGATCCGAAAGCTGCGGCAGCAGCGATCCAATCTACGAGCGCTACCAATGCGCCACAGTCATCCAGAGCGACGTAGATCAGGAACACAACCCGCCACCCAACCCGCAGGGTAGAAACGGCGAGAACAGGAGAAACCAATCCCCCCGCCCAACAAGGAGGACACCGATCCCAATCGGGTAATCCACCTCAGCGAGAAAGGATGGGCTCAAGCACGCGAAGCCGTGGCAGGCAACAAGATCCTGCATGTGGGTGCCTCACGGGACCTACTGATGCCGTACCACCTGCTCCTCGTCGAAGAGCACAAAAAGCAGGTTAAGATGCAAGAAGTGCTTGACAAGCACAAACAAGCGTCCTCGAAGTCCAGTGCGCGGCGAGCTACGCTCTCCGCCATGGGCGGCTCCAGCTCGCACGACAACAATGGCAACAAGCACCGTTCTTGCATGAAGAACATGGACCCCACTGCACGTCGCGAGGTGACCCGGACCCTCAACACGTCTTTCATGAAGATGGATGCCGATGGCAACGTCATCCCGAAGACGCCGCAAGCTGCGATCATGGCAACCACCACATACCTCGCGTCCCATCCACCTCCGGTGGGGGACCCAAAAAGGGCCATGCACAAATCCGCACTAACCGGACTCGGACTCATTGGAGTTGCGCTCCACGGAGAAGCTCCCGTGGAGCCAAAAAAGAAGGTCGCGGTCAGGTTCAACCGCAGCCCCACACCTTCATCCGACGAGGAAGAGCACGACCTACCTCGAAGGCACAAGAGCTCGCGACATCGCAGCCGCGATTACGACGCTCGAATCTAGCTCACCCAACGCAAGATCGACAAAGCACGCGCCAAGCGTGTATGCTCGTCCGAATCCGAGGAGGACGACAATGAAGGAGAACTCTGCGGAGCTCAATGCTTCAGCAGATCCGTCCTGCAGATGCGGATGCCGTGGAATTTCAAGATTCCTTCGAACACTCCGAAGTTTGATGGCACACAGGACCCCAAGGCGTGGCTCAGCGACCACCTGTCGTCCGTCAAGCTACACGGCGGAAATAAGAACACCTCCCTACAATGCCTTCAGATGCAGCTGATAGGCGCAGCTCGGATCTAACTCAGCAGCCTATCCTCGGGATCCATCCGAAGCTGAGAGGAACTGGCGTACAGTTTCATCCGAAATTTCAAGGGCACCAGCAAGAGGCCAGCCTCGATCGAGGAGCTATGAGCCTGCACCCAACGAACAGGTGAATCCATTCGCTCGTACATACTACGTTGTTGCACCAAGAGCTCCGCGGAGCACATCTCTGAGGAGAGAGCGATCGACACCTTCAAGGATGGCGTCAAACGCTAGGACTTCAAGGAATAACTTGGGCGCGTCAAGCCCAAGACACTCGACCACCTCATGGACATCGCCAACGGGTGGGCAGATGGCGAGGACTCCGTCCATCGAGCACACTCGGAGGAGGAAGATGACTACGGCCGTCGACGTGAACGTCGTAGCAAGAGAAGATCGCGTGTCTACGATGATCGTAATGGACCCGACATGGTCGCGGCTCGCTACGCCGACCGCCGCAGCGAAGGCACCCGCAGCAGCGGCATATACCGTGGAAACAACTTCCCCAATGGAGGACGCCCAGCGCAGTCATGGCAACGCCGCGGCCGCGACGACGGACCCACGGCATACGACAAATTGTCGGGTCCATGCACCATCCACTTCTACATCGACAAGAAGGATGGTAAAAAGAAGGCAAGCCACATGCTCAAGGACTGCTGCGAGTTCCAGAAACTCAGCGAGAGCATGTCCCAGATGAGGCAACAAGCCCCGAACCCTAGGTACGGGAACGCACCCGCACCAGGCAACATCGCCCACGGAGCTCCTCCACCGCCACTGTAACACCCTCAGAATCGGCCCTATGCAAGTTTGAGCGAAACCCGCCAAACCCGCATAGAAACGATTCAAAGGTGCCCACCAGGCACTTTCGTGCGGGTGGAAAACGAAGTAATAACATTACACAACAGTCCTCGATGGGACCCACATAACAGATATATATAACAGCGACTCAATGAGTCAAGAATACAGATATACAATACAAAGATTCAAATCACCTTGAAAATGATACAACGTCCGACTACGGACAAGATGCAAATGGGGCTAAGAGCCCTGAAGAATAACCAATGGCGTCCATAACCCTGCCCAGGCCAAGCCGGAAGGGTAACCCTGCTAACGACGTCGATCTCAAAACCTGCTTAAACAAAAAGGGGTGCCGACAAAGGGCACGGAAAAAGAGAGAGCGGTCGATCGAGGCGATGCAGCGAGGCTAGAATTGGCGGTCCTCGCCTACATAGGTATGGTGGTGGCGGCGGCATGCACTAAACAACCTATAGAGACTCGATATAAGCTGGCTACGGAGAGGATAAGAAAGACCTATCCGAATCCAACTGATACTACCACCAAACATACCCATCCTGGTATTTCCCCTCGAGACCAAACGAGGAAGTCAACCGAGGAACTCACGGTTGGCGTTTATTTATTCGATTATCGTTGCAGCAATTACTAGTCAAGTATAGATAATCATCCCGATATAATAAGCGGTGGGCAATTTTATTTAACCATTCCGTTGTAGTTACAACACTTACTAGTCGATACAATTAGCATGAGATAACCCAAAACCCAAAGCTTGTTGGTACTTTTATTTAGCCATTCCGTTATAGTTGCAATACTTACTAGTCGATACAATGGTATGGCGACAACCCAAACAAGCAATTGTTGGCAGTTTTATTTAGCCATTCCATTATAGTGAAGCTGATTACTAGTCACTATAAAGTCAAATTTATAGCACTACTTTAGTTATAGTTGTCTATGATCGAGATATTGTGCTCCAAGTCGTCCATAACCGGACACGGCTTTGAAAGTTTTACCTGCAGGGGTGCACAAATAGCAACACACTCGATCAACCTCGGAAAAACCAAATCAAAACCCAACGAGGCCTTCACGACAAAGCAATCACAGGATTCAGAAATATTTGAGGCCACCCATTGAGTACACCATAGCGAAGTTAGCTGACTCCGAGACGGACTCAAGGTTTGCGTCAATGGCTGTAAACGACTGGGAACCCAAAACTGGGCTTGTCGATACCGCGAAAACACTCCGCTTACCTAAACAGTACAGGTGCTCCTCGCACAATCGTAATAAGGCAGTAAAGCATGGCATAAGTACAGGATAGTAAATAAAACCTCAAACTAGTTTGTAGTCCCAAGAAATAAGAATGAATCAAGCTCTGGCTCAGGGGGGTCCCATAATCCTCCCGGATGTGGATAGCGCGAATATTCAAGGAATAGGTATCAAGTACTCGGGGTCCTACGGGACACAAGTGGACGGTTAAAAACCAAATAACATCTATTGCCCACCTGTGCCTCTGCTTACTTACTTCAATTTTAGTTGTTAAACAGTAATTAAAGTCTTGATCAACTCCAACAATAAACACATGGCAATACTCCAACAACTGTGGTACTTGACGACACGCAACAGCACTTGAGCAAGCGACTACGACGCGCAGGTCCAACTATCTACCAAACAACAGGTAATAGGATGTGTCCACGGCAATATAAGGCTGCAAGGGATACCACGGGCACGAAAACTAGAGCATCGCAACACAGATAGCAATAGATCAACAGGAGGGAAATAAATACTATAAAAGTAAGATAGGTAGAAAGGGGGAGGTGCTCGCCTGAAAACATTGCCGAAGGTTCATCCGAAGATCGGGGCGAAGCTCACATCATCTCAACGGCCTTATCCGCGAAGAAGCAAAACACTAGAATAAACACCGGATGCACTATTTAGTACTACGGCAAAAGATTGGTCATGATGCATGTATGGTGTATGACATGGCAAAGATGCGATGCAATTAGGCAATATTAAGCGGAACCGGAGTCCCGACAATTAATTAAACGGTTCATGTTGTTTAGATACCCCGCAATTTAAATGTTGTACTAACAGGGCAAGATAGTTACCGGTTCGCTACCCAAATTTAAATGAGGCCAATATAAGACTAGATTTGCCCGCATATGGGCCCCATATTTAATTACGAGGTGACTCGGCATAAGGTCCCCAAACCACATGACAATGGGCATGCGAAATGAATGATTTAATGCAACAATTTATATAGTTGACAATTTATAAAATAGGGTTCTCGGATAAGGGTCACACATTAGGGTTCGACGATCTTGGGGTTCCGGGGTTGGTCGGTCTCGTGGTTCGACGGGATCGGTCTTGGACAACTGAGGTAGATCTGGTCGCACGAGCGTCACGGCTTCCGGGAAGGAGAACTTGTCGTTCAGGGTCTCGGTGTCCGGGGTGAAGTACTCGGCGTCCTCGAGGAAGTACTTGGCGTTCCGCGGGGCGACCTTGGCGTCCAAGAGATGATCTTGTCGCATCCGCGGCCTTGGCAGGTTCTCCGGGCTCCCATGTAGGAGATCTTGTCGTCGTCGAAGAACTCGGGTTCGGTCGGTGTCGGTGGACTACTTGATGTTTCCCTTAGAAGATCTTGGGTTATGAAGGAGATCTTGTAGTGCCGGAAATCCTGGTCGATCATCGGATCCGGCAGGCTTCGAGGCACTTGTTATAGGGCCTGCCTTGTATCTCCGGTATGGGGTCTCGGTGAGCTTTGCGTTACGAGGAGGTGGTCTTGGTTTTGGCCTCGCCATCTCATCCGCGTAGTAGATCATGGCGTTAGAGGCTGCGGTTCGGCTTCATGTTCTCGAGGCGGTCTCACCAACACATGTTCAAGGTCATCCTTCCGCCGGAGGACGTCTTTGGGCAATGCGGCTCGGCGCTATAGGGTCGGATCGACAGAAGACTGGACGAGCAGCTGCGAGGAGGTGGGCCCGGGAAGGAGAGGCGAGAACTGCCAGCTCCTGGCAGAGGCTCGGGCTGCTCATGCCGCAGCAACGACAGTGGGCGGAAGGCGGCCCGAGGCGGCGCCGAGACGAGGCTTCGTGGCGGCCAGCAGAGGCGGCGGCCCAGCGGCCTTGGCCAGCAGGGGCGGAGGCGGCGCAGGCAGCAATGAGAGGAGGGTTGTCGGTGTCGGGGACGGGGAAGAGGGCGCGGAGGAGGGGACCAGCTGCTGCGGTGCTTGGGAGGAGGGCGACCGGAGTACAGCGGTGGAGGGCGGCCGGGGGAGAGGTCAGGGGAGGCCGGTGGTGATGCAGAGAGGGCGAGCGGGAGGATGAGGGGGCGCGGCGGCGAGACGACTGCTCGCGGGGCCGGTGGTGGTGCGGGTCCGGCGAGGTTGAGCTCGTCAGAGGAGGAGCCCTGAGCGGCGGGAGGAGGTGAGGAGGAGGGGAGCCTGGGGAGGAGAGGGAGCCGCTGGAGAGGAGGGGCGGAGGAGCGAGCGGCAGGAGCGGAGGCGGGGACGGCCGGAGGCGGGTGGAGCACGACGGGGCCGGCGGTGCTTGGGAGGGGGTGGTCGAAGCGACGGCGGGCGAGCCTGGCGGGGTGCGAGCGAGGGGAGCGGCGCCTAGGGGGAGGCGAGGTCGGGGAAGGAGAGAGGGTAGGTGGGGAGTGGGGTCGGAGCGTGTGAGTGTTGGGACCAGAGGGGAGCGGGCCCGCGGTCAGGCTGGGGGTGAGGGTGTTTGGCCGCGTGGGGGGGCTGGGTGGCGTGTGTGTGGGTTGTGGCCAGGGAGGGAGTAGGGCCAGGGAGAAGAGAGAGAGGGGGCTGCGGGTGGGGCCGGGTGCAGCTGGTGGGGCCCGGTCTGAGGGAGGGAGGAGAAGAAGGGGATTGGTGAGGTGGCGGTGGTTGTGATGAGGTGGAGGGAAGGTGAGGTGGAGGGAGGGGATTGGTGGGTAGTCTAGGTTTGGGTAGGAATAGGATTTAGAGTTTGGGTTTTATTAGCTTGTAAATTATTTATGGTGTTGTCTTGTTTTAATTCCTTTTAGCAAAATAATTTTTAGGCAATTAATTTAACAGATAATTATAAGACTTGTTTTGAAATAAGAGAAGAGGTATTTTTAGAAAACAAAATTAGGCTTGTTGAAAATAGTTTCAGACAAACAATGCATGATGATGGCGATGCAATGCACAAAAACAACGCGATTTTCTAGTAGTGGTTTTGCGGGATGCCACAATTCGACACCACTAACAATGGATCTCGCCCTCGAGATCCGCCTCATGGTACCGGGAAGAAGGGCGGCGATCTGAATCTTCTCGCATCGTGTAGATCTTCGCGACACCACTAACAAGAGGTCATTGTCCGTGATCGTCGAGAGAACACTCCGGTGACAAAAGGTCGAAGGTAGAGGTATCGACAAATAAAGCCACCTCTAACTTCCGCGGAAGGAGTAAAGCTGCAATGATTCACCATTCAATGTGCAAGAGCGAATGATAAGAGTAGTCGGATGGTGATCAGTCCATCGCGCACCCAAAGCATTACTCTGCCCATGAATAGGAGATTATGCAACCAACTCTCAGAATTCAGATTGTAGATCTCGACAAGCGAGGTTCAGAAACAAAGGAGTGATGCAGACTCTGCATCTGATCTGGCGTAAATGATGTCGTCGCGTCGGAAAACACCGGAAGGCACAAGAAGGAACAAAGAGAGTCCACCAGACGAAGGATTCCTCGGATAGCATGAAGACCAGATGTAGCAACACCGTCACCAAAGGAGGAAGCGAAACCCTGAAGGTACGACGGAACCCAACCACGAGAATTCCTGGACTCGAAGAAAGATAAGAGAGTAGATTCAAAACACGCAGAGGTAAGAAGAGAACAGCAGAGGGGTAAGGAGTAAAAGCAGACCTAATCAGAACTATCCAACCGATTTTGCAGAAATAGTTTTGACACTCTACTTCGGTCGTTAGCTAGGTTATCCTACAGGCTGGACTTGTGGGGTATTGTAACTGCTGAGCTCTGATACCACTCTGTAACACCCTCAGAATCGGCCCTATGCAAGTTTGAGCGAAACCCGCCAAACCCGCATAGAAACGATTCAAAGGTGCCCACCAGGCACTTTCGTGCGGGTGGAAAACGAAGTAATAACATTACACAACAGTCCTCGATGGGACCCACAGAACAGATATATATAACAGTGACTCAATGAGTCAAGAATACAGATATACAATACAAAGATCCAAATCACCTTGAAAATGATACAGCGTCCGACTACGGACAAGATGCAAATGGGGCTAAGAGCCCTGAAGAATAACCAATGGCGTCCATAACCCTGCCCAGGCCAAGCCGGAAGGGTAACCCTGCTAACGACGTCGATCTCAAAACCTGCTTAACAAAAGGGGTGCCGACGAAGGGCAAAGGAAAAAGAGAGCGGTCGATCTTGAGGCGATTACAGCGAGGCTACAATGGCGGTCCTCGCCTACATAGGTATGGTGGTGAGTGGCAGCGGCATGCACTAAACAACCTATAGAGACTCGATATAAGCCGGCTACCAGAGAGGGATAAGAAAGACCTATCCGAATCCAACCTGATACTACCACCAAACATACCCATCCTGGTATTTCCCCCTCGAGACCAAACGAGGAAGTCAACCGAGGAACTCACACAGTTGGCAGTTTTATTTATTCAGTTATTGTTGCAGCAATTACTAGTCAAGTATAGATAATCATCCTGATATAATAAGCAGTGGGCAATTTTATTTAACCATTCCGTTGTAGTTACAACACTACTAGTCAGATACAATTAGCATGAGATAACCCAAAACCCAGCAGTTGTTGGTACTTTTATTTAGCCATTCCGTTATAGTTGCAATACTTACTAGTCAGATACAATGGTGCATGGCGACAACCCAAACAAGCAATTGTTGGCAGTTTTATTTAGCCATTCCATTATAGTGAAGCTGATTACTAGTCATTATAAAGTCAAATTTATAGCACTACTTTAGTTATAGTTGTCTATGATCGAGATACTGTGCTCCAAGTCGTCCATAACCGCGGACACGGCTTTCAGAAAGTTTTACCCTGCAGGGGTGCACAAATAGTAACACACACTCGATCAACCTCGGAAAAACCAAATCAAAACCCAACGAGGCCTTCACGACAAAGCAATCACAGGATTCAGAAATATTTCAGGCCACCCATTGAGTACACCATAGCGAAGTTAGCTGACTCCAAGACGGACTCAAGGTTTGCGTCAATGGTCAGAACGATTGGGAACCCAAAAGCTGGGCTTGTCGATACCGAAAACACTCCGCTTACCTAAGCAGTACAGGTGCTCCTCGCAATCGTAATAAAGCGATAAAGCATGGCATAAGTATAGGATAGTAAATAAAACCTCAAACTAGTTTGTGGCCCCAAGAAATAAGAATGAATCAAGCTCGCTCGGGGGTCCCATAATCCTCCGGATGTGGATATACGAATATTCAAGGCATTATCAAGTACTCGGGGTCCCTCACGGGACACAAGTGGACGGTTAAAAACCAAATAACATCTATTGCCCACCTGTGCCTCTGCTTACTTACTTCAATTTTAGTTGTTAAACAGTAATTAAAGTCTTGATCAACTCCAACAATAAACACATGGCAATACTCCAACAACTATGGTACTTGACGACACGCAACAGCACTTGAGCAAGCGACTACGACGCGCAGGTCCAACTATCTACCAAACAACAGGTAATAGGATGTGTCCACGGCAATATAAGGCTGCAAGGGATACCACGGGCACGAAAACTAGAGCATCGCAACACAGATAGCAATAGATCAACAGGAGGGAAATAAATACTATAAAAGTAAGATAGGTAGAAAGGGGGAGGTGCTCGCCTGAAAACATTGCCGAAGGTTCATCCAAAGATCGGGGCGAAGCTCACATCATCTCAACGCCCTTATCCGCGAAGAAGCAAAACACTAGAATAAACACCGGATGCACTATTTAATACTACGGCAAAAGATCGGGCATGATGCATGTATGGTGTATGACATGGCAAAGATGCGATGCAATTAGGCAATATTAAGCGGAACCGGAGTCCCGACAATTAATTAAACGGTTCATGTTGTTTAGATACCCCGCAATTTAAATGTTGTAATAACAGGGCAAGATAGTTACCGGTTCGCTACCCAAATTTAAATGAGGCCAATATAAGACTAGATTTGCCCGCATATGGGCCCCATATTTAATTACGAGGTGACTCGGCATAAGGTCCCCAAACCACATGACAATGGGCATGCGAAAAGAATGATTTAATGCAACAATTTATATAGTTGACAATTTATAAAATAGGGTTCTCGGATAAGGGTCACACATTAGGGTTCGACGATCTTGGGGTTCCGGGGGGTTCGGGGTCGGTCTCAGGGTTCGACGGGATCGGTCTTGGACAACTGAGGTAGATCTTGTCGCACGAGCGTCAATGCTTCCGGGAAGGAGAACTTGTCGTTCAGGGTCTCGGTGTCCGGGGTGAAGTACTCGGCGTCCTCGAGGAAGTACTTGGCGTTCCGCGGGGCGACCTTGGCGTCCAAGAGATGATCTTGTCGCATCCGCGGCCTTCGGTACGGGTTCTCCGGGCTCCCATGTAGGAGATCTTGTCGTCGCGTCGAAGAACTCGGGTTCGGGGTCGGGTGTCGGTGGACTACTTGATGTTTCCCCTTAGAAGATCTTCGGGTTCTGTGAAGGAGATCTTGTAGTGCCGGAAATCCTCGGGGTCGATCATCGGATCCGGCGACGGGGCTTCGAGGCACTTGTTATAGGGCCTGCCTTGTATCTCCGGGTACGGGGGTCTCGGTGAGCTTTGCGTTCTGAGGAGGTGGTCTTCGGTTTCGGGCCTCGGCCATCTCATCCGCGTAGTAGATCATGGCGTTCCGAGGGCTGCGGTTCGGCTTCATGTTCTCCAGGGCCGGTCTCACCAACACATGTTCAAGGTCATCCTTCCGCCGGAGGACGTGCTGGACGGTACGGCTCGGCGCGCTACAGGGTCGGATCGAACAGGAAGACTCGGGACGAGCCGCTGCAGGGGAGGTGGGCCCCGGGAAGGAGAGGCAGAGGCCTGCCTGGCTCGCAGAGGCGCGGGCTCGGGCTGCTCGCGGCCAACGACGGAGGCGAGAGGCCCGAGGCGGCGGAGACAGGCTGGCCAAGGCTGGGCCAGGCTGAGGCGGCGGCGCAAGTCGGGCAGGCGGCGCGGGCGTGTGAGCCGACGGGAGGCGGAGGCGGCAGCGAGGCCGCAACGGAGGAGGGTTGTCGGTGTCGGGGACGGGGAAGAGGGCACGGAGGAGGGGACCAGCTGCTGCGGTGCTTGGGAGGAGGGCGACCGGAGTACAGCGGTGGAGGGCGGCCGGGGGAGAGGTCAGGGGAGGCCGGTGGTGATGCAGAGAGGGCGAGCGGGAGGGTGAGGCCTTGGCGAGACGACTGCTTTCAAGGGGCAGTGGTGGCGGTCCCATGAGGTTGAGCTCGTCGGAGGAGGAGCCCTGAGCGGCGGGAGGAGGCGCGGAGGAGGGGATCCTAGGGAGGAGAGGGAGGCGCTGGAGAGGAGGGGCGGAGGAGCGAGCGGGCGCGAGGCGAGGCGGGACGGGAGGTGGAGCACGACGGGGCCGGCGGTGCTTGGGAGGGGGTGGTCGAGGCGACGGCGGGCGAGCCTGGCAGGGTGCGAGCGAGGGGAGCGGCGCCTAGGGGGAGGCGAGGTCGGGGAAGGAGAGAGGGTAGGTGGGGAGTGGGGTCGGAGCGTGTGAGTGTTGGGACCCAGGAGGGGCCAGCCGCGGTCAGGCTGGGGGTGAGGGTGTTTGGCCGCGTGGGGGGCTGGGTGGCGTGTGTGTGGGTTATGGCCAGGGAGGGAGTGGGGCCAGGGAGAAGAGAGAGAGAGGGGGCTGTGGGTGGGGCCGGGTGCAGCAGGTGGGGCCCGGTCTGAGGGAGGGAGGAGAAGAAGGGGATTGGTGAGGTGGCGGTGGTTGTGATGAGGTGGAGGGAAGGTGAGGTTGAGGGAGGGGATTGGTGGGTAGTCTAGGTTTGGGTAGGAATAGGATTTAGAGTTTGGGTTTTATTAGCTTGTAAATTATTTATGGTGTTGTCTTGTTTTAATTCCTTTTAGCAAAATAATTTTTAGGCAATTAATTTAACAGATAATTATAAGACTTGTTTTGAAATAAGAGAAGAGGTATTTTTAGAAAATAAAATTAGGCTTGTTGAAAATAGTTTCAGACAAACAATGCATGATGATGGCGATGCAATGCACAAAAACAACGCGATTTTCTAGTAGTGGTTTTGCGGGATGCCACAGCCACCCGTGGGACCTTCGAATCACCCAATCGCACCTGCGTAGAACAATGGCAGAAGCGGATACCCCGTGCCAAAAGGGTCACTAATGATCCAAAAAGGACGCCCAACAAACAGGGTGCAAAAGAAAATTACCCGTCAGGTCAGTCTGGTTGTGACTGCTCCACCCGCCATCCCTGAGTACCTCAGCGGATCAGAGTCATGCATGACGTTCAGCCGCTCGGATCACCCCCGCCAGGTCCCCCGCCCAGGTCATGCTCCCCTGGTGCTCGAGGCGCAGATCGGAGGGTTCGATATGAGCCGCGTCTTCATGGACGGCAGCAGCGGCATCATCGCCAGCACCTTAGCAGCAATGCGGATACCGCTGTGTAGCCTGGAACAATCCGACACAATGTTCCACAGCATCGTCCCAGGGAAGGGAATATTCCCCCTGGGAATGATATGGCTCGACGTCATCTTCGGCAAGCCCGATAACTTTCGGCGCGAGCGACTCGAGTTCGAAGTGGTGGACTGGCCATCACAATACCACGCCATCCTCGGGCGCATGGCATTCGCACGGTTCCTGGTAGTACCGCACTACGCGTACCTGCTACTCAAGATGCCAGGACCTATGGGTGTCATCATGGTCCACGGGAGTTTCACCCGATCGGATCACTGCGACAGGGTATTCAACATAATCTCCCAGTCATTCGGCATGCAGGAGGAGCTCATAAGGCTCCAAGAGGTGACAGACTACAGGGCACCCCCAGTCGCAAGGCAGAACGCACCCGACATGTCTTTTGACTCCATCGTCAACACAAAGAAGGTGCAAGTCCACATGACGAACGCCTCCAAGACAGCGCTAATCGCCAACGACCTCAGCCCCGCATAGGAAAGCGCGCTCGTCGAATTCCTCCGTGAGCGCTGGGAAATCTTCGCCTGGTGTCCTGCGGACATGCCAGGAGTTCCCAGGGAATTCGTCGAGCACGCACTTAACGTCTTTCCAAACGCCAAGCCCATCAAATAGTCCATCCGGTGACTGTCCGAGCCGCGGGCTGAATCCATCGGAGTCGAAGTCAACAGACTACTCGACGCCAATTTCATTAGGGAGATCAAGGAAAGCGAGTGGCTCGCCAACACCGTGATGGTCCCCAAAAAGGACACGGACATCCTGGGGATGTGCGTGGACTTAACATCGCTGAACAAGCATTGCCCGAAGGATCACTTCCCTCTTCCTCGGATCGACCAGATCATCGATTCGACTGCAGGATGCGAGAAGCTCTCCTTCCTCGACGCCTACTCAGGCTACAATCAGATTCGACTGAAGGTCGAAGATCAGGAGAAAACGGCGCTCATCACGCCGTTCGGAGTGTTCTGTTACAACACAATGCCCTTCGGGATGAAGAATGCAGGTGCCACGTACCAGCTGTATACAAGTCTATGCCTGAAAGACCAGATCGGCCGCAATATACAAGTCTATGTCGACGACATAGTAATCAAAACAAGGGAGGCCAAGACACTGATCGATGATCTCCGCGAGACGTTCGACAACCTCGATCGATACAAGATCAAGCTAAACCCAGAAAAGTGTGCCTTCGGGGTACCATCTGGTCAACTGCTAGGCTACTTCATCTCCCAGCGAGGGATCGAGGCGAACTCGAAGAAAATCCGAGCCATAATGTCCATGGAGAAGCCGAGGAACCTCAAAGGCGTCCAGTAGCTCGCGGGGTGAATCGCGGCGTTGAGCAGGTTCATCAGCCATATGGGCGAAAAAGCCTTTCCTTTCTATCAGCTGCTACACAAGGCAGACAAATTCGAGTGGACGCCTGAAGTGGACGGCGCATTCGAAGATCTGAAGCGGCTGCTCTCCACCTCGCCCGTCTTGGTCACGCCAAGGGAGAGCGAGCCTCTACTGCTATACATAGCACCTACACACTAGGTGGTAAGCACCGTACTCGTGGTCGAACGACCCGAAGATGGCAAGACCCACAAGGTCCAACGCCCAATCTACTACCTCAGCCAGGTATTGACACCGACAAAGCAGAGGTACCCTCACTACCAGAAACTCGCCTACGACGTGTTCATGATGGCTCGTCGGCAGAGCCACTACTTCCAGGAGCATCAGGTGATGGTCGTCAATGAAGCACCCCTGAACAGCATCCTGAACAACCCGGAGGCCACAGGATGCGTGGCCATGTGGGGCATCGAGCTGTCACCCCTAGACATAATCTATGAGAAGCGCCATGCGATCAAGTCCCAGGTCCTTCCGGACTTCCTCGTCCACTGGATGGAACTGCAGCTGCCGGACACCCCGGACATGACGCAGTCATGGATGATGCACTTCGATGGCTCTAAGCGCGAGGCTGGAGCAGGAGCCAGGGTCATACTGACCTCCCCGCAGGGCGACAAGATGAAGTACGTCCTCCGGATGAAATTTCGATCTTCCAACAACGAAGCGTACGAGGCCCTCATCCACGGCATGAGGATGGCCAAGATCTGCGGCGCAATGCGCCTAGTCATCTACGGTAATTCAAACCTCGTCGTCCAACGGACGATGAACGAGTGTGACGCACACGCCGCCAACATGATTGCGTACCGCACACTCTACAACGCACTCGAAGGAGACTTCGGCGGCTGCGAGCTTCGGCACGTTGCGATAGAAAGCAACGAAGAGGCTGACAGACTCACCAACATCGGCTCTACCTGCGCGGGGGTCACTACTAGGAAAATGGCCTTTAGTGGCGCACCATGAAACATCATCTGTGGCGCACTAGCAGTGCGCCACGTGCCTTGCGCTACAGAAGTTTAAACTTCTGTGGCGCACTAGAGGCGTGGCGCACATGCCAGTGCGCCACAGAAGTTTGGGCAGGTGCGCCACGCGTATGAAACGATAACCTTGGCGCACTAGGTGTTGTGCGCCACGGATGTAAATTTCAAAATTCAAAAAAAAAGCAGCAGATCTGGATCTAAATGCCGGTCTTGGCGTCGGTGCAGTCGCCATCGCCGCGATCTTGGTCGCTGGTCGGTGTCGGCGTCGGAACTGCGAGGAGGAGGAAGAGGAGAATAGGAGGAAGAGGAGGAGAAGAAGAAGATGAGGCAGAGGAGGAGAAGAAGAGGAGGAAGAGGAGGAGAGGAAGAAGAAGAGGCAGGGAGGAAGAGGAGGAGAAGCAGGAGGCGAGGAGGAAGAGGAGGAGAAGGAGGCCGCCGTTGCGCCGTCGCGAGGAGGAGGAGAAGGAGGCCGCTTACCGCCGTCGCCTGTTGTCAAGCGCGAGGAGGAGAAGGAGGTCGACGTCGTGCCATCACTGCAAGAAGAGGAGAAGGGGAAGGAGGAGAAGGGAGAAGGAAGAAGGAAGAAGGAAGAAGGAAGAAGGAAGAAGGAAGAAGGAAGAAGGAAGAAGGAAGAAGGAGAAGGGAAAGGGAGAGGAAGAGGAAGAGGGAAAAGGGGAAGGGAAAAGTGGAAAGGGAGAGGAAGAGGGAAAAGGGGAAAGGGAAAGGGAGGAGGAGGGCGGGGTGGGGATTCAAATTTGAATCCCGCCCAAGCTTATCCGTGGCGCACTAGGTGTAGGTGCGCTACGGATAAGTCGCCCTGTATTTTTTTTTTCTGCAGGAAAAAACGGTTTTTTGACCGTAACTTTTTACTCTTTTCGAATTTTGAAAATCTAAAAAATCGCTAAACGACCGCAGTGGCATCATCCAGAGAACTTCCGTGCTCCAGGGCACCGCGGTCAAACTCGATGCCCGCGGCATCTAGATAAACGGAAAAGGAAAAGTGAAAACCAAACAAAACTAGAGAGACAAGGAAGCCGAAAACGAACAAGTAACAGACGAAACTACTCACCCGAAATAGCCTTGGCAGCAGCCATTAGCTTGCCGGCTACCCCCTTCTCGCGCGAGGCCGCAGCGGTGGCGAGCTGCTCCTCGCGGTCCGTGGCCTCTCGCTGCAGGCGCTCCTTGGCCGCAGCCACGTCGGCTAGCTCCCGCTCAAGGCGCTCCTTCGCGCCAACAGCATCTTCAGCTTTTTTCTCCGCTTGCCCGAGGCTATTTTTGAGAGCATCAAGCTTGCGAAGGGCAGTGTTATTCTCGTCTGCAACAAAGAACAAGCATGAGATTCACAAGTAAGCAAGCAGCCGAAGAAGTAGAAGATCGATAAAAAATGAACCTTGCAGCCGCTGAAGGCTGGCCTCCAATGCCAGATGCTGCTTCACCAGCTGGTTGACACCTTGAACAAAAGGCTGCGAGAAGAAGCAACTCATCAGAAAAAGGGCCCGGGGGCTGCGCCCAAAATACGAGCACAACAAATCAAGCATACGAAAAGCGCTCGGGGGCTCCCCCCGAGAAGCGCACAAAACAGAACGCATGATCAGCAGATCATCCGAAAAATGCTTGGGGGCTCGCCCACGGAAAGAACGAAAGTACTTACATGATCAGATGGTAACTCCGAAGGTCCGGCTGTAGTCTTCTGGGAGACAATCACCCGAGCCTCCTGCGGAGAAGGGTTCGGATCAATGCCCCCAGAAGTTGCGAGCAGATGCGAAATCTCGTTCCCGTCATTTTGGTATATTATACGATTTTTTCGATATCGTATGCAAAAGTTACTGCCTTTTTACCGTGGCATAACTTTTTTTTGCAAATAAAGTCGAAACTCATTTTTGTTAATTTTACTAGAAGCTATACCACATTACCTACCTAAATATGAAAGGATTTAATTTTTTGAAGTGTTTATCATTTTCTTTTATTTTTTGCAAACCCTAAAAAGGCGATCCACGAGGGGGGGGTGGAGTTGGTGCATGCCACTACATCTGTGGCGCACATGCCATAGTGCGCCACAAATGCTTGCGGATGGTTCACATCAGAGAGGGATGTGCGCTTAGGCGTAGCGCACCCCCCATGTGCGCCACAGATGACACTAACAACCGTGGCGCACATGACTATAGTGCGCTACAGATGTTTGGCGTGCGGCCAACTGGGCCCTGGACCACACACATTTGTGGCGCACTATAGTCATGTGCGCCACGGTTGTTCTAGTTACTAGTAGGGCACTGCCCACAGGTGAGCCACGCCTGTTTTAGCCGTGGGGCACTTCAACCATGTGAGCCACGGATGTGCTAATTACCTATAGATGTTTTCCTAGTAGTGGGTGCCACCAGGTGTGTTCCTCGAACAAATCTGCGTGCCATCCATCAAAAGGAAATTACCCAAGGGATCACCCGAAGAAGCAGAACACTCGGGGGCTGCGCTACCCGAAGGACAGGAAGGACCATAAAATCTCGACACAGAGGTTGCAATGGTCAACCTGATGCATGTCGTGGTAGTCGAAGAAACATGGACACGGCCATACCTCCGATATCTGATAGACGGGGAGCTGTCTGACAGCCTGACAGATGCCCGGCGCATATCTCGCCGGTCCAAGGCCTTCACCATCATCAATGGCGAGCTGTGCAAGTGCAACATTTCGGGGGTACTCCAAAGGTGCGTCACCATCGGTAACGGTAAGACCATCCTCCAAGACATCCACGAGGGCATATGCGGCCATCACGCGGGCAGCCGCGCCCTTGTCGCCAAAGCTCTACAAGCTGGATTCTACTGGCCAACAACCATGAACGACGCCAAGGACATCGTCCGAAGATGCAACGGGTGCCAGAGGTTCACAGATAAACTACACGCACCAGGATCGAAGCTCAGGCCCATACCCTTGGCCTGGCCCTTCGCCCAATGGGGCCTCGACATGATCGGCAAACTGACCACGTCTACCTTCTGGTCGCAGTCGACAAATTCACCAAGTGGATCGAGATCATGCCCGTTACTAACCAAAAGTGCAAAACGGCCATGAAATTCTTCGAATCCATAGTCTACAGGTTCGGCGTGCCGCACAGCATCATCACCGATAACGGGTCGAACTTCATCCCCAAAGAATTCCAGGACTTCTGCGAAGACCTCGGAATCAACATAACATACGCCTCTGTGGCGCACCCGCAAACGAACGGGCAGGTCGAAAAGGCCAACGGCCTCGTCGGCGGCGGCATCAAGAAGCGCCTAATGAGCCCACTCCAGCGACTTGCAGGAGCCTGGACACAAGAGCTACCCTCCGTCCTCTGGAGCCTGCGCACAACGCCAAATAGCTCAACCGGCTACACGCCTTTCTTCATGGTGCATAGAGCTAAAGCCGTGTTACCTGCAGAAGTACGCCACGGAGCCCCACGGGTTGTCGCCTATAGTGAAGCCGAATCGAAGGCCGCACTCGAAGACGCCGTCGACACACTCGACGAGGCACGCGACATAGACACGGCCCGATCGGTGGTCTATCAGTAGAGCCTCCACAACTATCACAGCCGTCGGCTGCGCCCAAGGTCCTTCGTCGAAGGAGACCTAGTATTGCGACTCAAGCAAGAGCGACCGAAGAAGCTTGAGTCACCCTGGGAAGGAACCTACATCGTCACCGAAGTCATCCCAGGTGGCGCCTATCTCCTCAAGAACGTGGAGTCTGGAGTCGCATACTCCAACCCATGGAACGTCGCACAGCTGCGACGCTTCTACCCCTAGCTAACCCCCTCCTTTTACTTTCAATAAGGCTATTCAGCCAAGGATACTCAGTCGAACAATGTACCTCCTCATTATGATATGAATAAATCTAAGTGTCTCATCCCAAATATTTATATCTTATTCGCATTTTCTTCATGTTACAACACACTCGGGGGCTCCCCTCACCTCACGACTTCGTCGGTTGAGGATAACGCGTGTACACCTGAGTAGCTGATCACGTCAGTCTAACGAAAAGGGCATGCATACAAACAAAGCACCACGTGCTAAAAAAATAATCAACCTTTACAACAAGGGGCATAACACGCCCATTCGAATACATACAAGTTTTACATCTACCTTTTTACAGGTCCTACCTATTCTGAAGAATCACCTGCGCACGATGCTCAAAGAGATCCACAAATTGTTCGGCATACTGCCTTACAGCCGCATAATGTGGACGCATGTCCCACATGCCACCATCTGGCCAAAGAGGCAGCCGGCCAGCAATGACAAGATCTACATCAGGCGTGATGCATGCGAGGGAAAGCGCAGCCTTCACCACTGCAACCAACTGATGCCGCACCAGCTCCCTGACATGATGCACATCTCGAAACTTCGCCAGCAGGCCCCAGAGAGTCGATGGTGCCTCATCCAAGGGAAACATCATGTGCAGAATGTAGGGGTTCGTAGCATGGAAAACAAAAATTTTCTATCGCATACAAACAAACAAGCCAAGATCTATCTACTAGATTGTAGCAACGAGTCGATAGAGGAACTCACCCTCGAAGATTCCAAAGTGGTTAACGAGATCGGATTCTCGTGGGTGATGTAGTCGTACTCTTCCCGATCTCAAGATCGTGTAGACGATCCTTCCAGCGCCACGTTCCTAGGCGCTCCCTGATCGGTCACACGTTCGGTACTCGTGAAGACCTTCCTCTCCCTTGTTCCAGCGAGCGGAGGTTGTAGCACTCTCCTCGCGATTCCGGCAAGGCGTGGCAGTACCGGAAGTAGAGGGAGATCCTGAGGCTTCGCCTTAAGCCGGTCAGTAGTATGGTGGAGCTTATGAGAGAGGATTAGTGGCCTAGTAATTAGACACACCAATTAGAGGGCTCTAAACCAATTAGAAGGCTCTAAACTGTTGGCTAAAGCAATTAGAAGCTCTAAACCAAAACAGCTCTAAACCGAGATCTAGAGTAGAAAGTATTATGTCTATGGGAGGAGCCCCCTCCTTTTATGGGAGGGTCATGGCGCGCCAGGGGAGGAGTCCCTCCCAACTCGGCTGGGCGCCGGCTGGAGGAGTCCAACTCCTCCTCCAGTTGGTTCCAACTCCTCTTGCTTGTTTCCACAGTTTCTTGTTTTGGCGTTTGACTTTCAAACTGGACATTTGACTTTTCTGTTTTAGGATTCAATTTAATCCTTTATTTGGGACAGCAATAACACATAGTACATGATGCAATCATTCAATGAGCAATGACACATTCATGTACCCTCCCCAGTCTTGGGACAATCCGAACCTTCTAGAACATTCCCGATGAAAACACGGAATCATTCCGAACTCAAAGCAGGACTTTCCTTATATGAATCTTATTCTCCGGACCATTCGGATCACCTCGTGATATCCGGATCCCATCCGAGACTCGAACAACATTCGGTCTCTTTCTCATAATACCATAACTACTCAAACAACGTCGAATCCTTAAGTGTGTCTCCCTACGGTTCGTGAATTATGCGGACATGATCGAGACACTTCTCCGAACAATAACCAATAGAGGAATCTGGAAATTCATATGGCTCCCACATATTTCTACGATTACTTTGCGATCGAATGAACCACTTACATACGATACCAATTTCCCTTTGTCTCACGATATGTTACTTACCCAAGGTTATGATCGTCGGTATCTCCGCATACCTAGTTCAACCTTGTTCTTGATAAGTACTCTTTTCGTTCCGTGATATGTGATCCCTTGTGACCAAGTCACATGCTTGCAAGCTAATTGGATGACATTCCACCGAGAGGGCCCAGAGTATATCTATCCGTCATGTGGATGGACAAATCCCACTCTTGATCCATGTCTCAACCAATACCTTCCAACACTCAATGCCACTTTTATAACCACCCGATTCGGTGTGGTGTTTGATGTCATCAAAGCATCCATCCAGAAGGTGATATGCATGATCTCATGGTCGAAGGAATTAGGTTACTATGTATCGTAAAGCATATAGCAATTGAACTAATGAAATGACTTGATCTTTATGCTACGCTTATCTATAGGAGTATGTCCACCATATCATTCTCCTAACGATATGATCTTGTTGTTGATAACATCTCAATGTTCATGATAGGAAACCACAATCATTAATCAACCAACAAGCTAGTGAAGTATAGAGGCTATACTAGGGACTTCAAATTAAGTTTACAAAACACACAAGTATCAATGTTTCCTTGTTAATACTATTATAGCATGAATGTAAACATTTATCATAAACACAAAGATATAATAATAACTATATTTATTATTGCCTCTAGGGCATATCTCCAACTGTCTCCCACTTGCACTAGAGTCATCTAATCTAGATTACATGGTAATATACCGAACACCCATGGCAGTTTGGTGTTGGTCATGTTTTGCCCTCGGGAGAGGTTTAGTCAACGGATCCGCCACATTCAGATCTGTGTGTACTTTGCAAATCTTTATATCCCCATCCTGGATATGTTCTCGAATAGCGTGAAAACGTAGCTTGATATGCTTCAGCTTCTTGTGTGACCTTGGTTCTTGCGCATTGGCTATGGCGCCCATGTTATCACGATGAATGACATTGGGTCCAGGCACTTGGAACCACCCAGCTCTGTAATGTACTCTTTCATCCATATCGCTTCTTGTGAAGCCTCCGAAGCAGCCATTTATTCCGATTCAGTTGAAGATCTCGCCACAACGCTTTGCTTTGCACTCCTCCAACTAACTGCTGCACCATTCAAAATAAATACGTATCCGGATTGTGATTTAGAATCATCGGATCGGTGTTCCAACTAGCATCGGTGTAACCATTAACAACGAAATGTTCATCACCTCCATAAGAAAGAACCATATCCTTAGTTCTTCTCAAGTACTTAAGGATGTTTTTGACATGTCAATGATCCACTCTGGATCACTTTGATATCTGCTAGTTAAACTAACAAAGATATGCAATGTCGGGTCTAGTACATAGCATGGCATACATTAGAGATCCTATGGCTGAGGCATAGGGAGTCTTACTCATCCTTTCTCTATCTTACCGATGTCGGACTTTGAGTTTTACTCAAGGTCGTATTAGCAACATGGGCAAGAACCCTTTCTTGCTTTCCTCCATTCCAAATCTCTTTAGAACTTTGTCCAAATATGTACTGTGATAATGATATTTGGCGTTTCGATCTATCTCTATAAATCTTTATGCCTAATATGTAAGCTGCTTCGCCAAGATCCTTCATTGAAAACTATTATTCAAATATTCCTTGACACTATTAAGAAGGTCTACATCATTCCCAATCAACAATATGTCATCCACATACAGTATTAAGAATGCTCTGAGCTCCCACTCACTTTCTTGTAAATACAAGCTTCTCCATAAGTTTGTATAAAACCAAAACTTTGATTACCTTATCAAAGCGTTGATTCCAACCAGGATGCTTGCTTCAATCCATAGATGGACCGTTGCAGTTTGCATACCTTGTTAGCATCTTTAGGATCGACAAAACCTTTGGGTTGCATCATATACAACTCTTCATCAATGTCTCCATTGAGGAATGCTGTTTTGACATCCATCTGCCATATCTCATAATCATAATATGCAGCGATTGCTAACATAATCCTTCTAGACTTTAGCTTCTCTTGGTGAGAAAGTCTCATCGTAGTCAACTCCTTGAATTTGTCGAAACCCTTTTGCGACAAGTCGAGCTTTATAGACAGTAACATTACCATCAGCATCTGTTTTCTTCTTGAAAATCCATTTGTTCTCGACAGCCTTCCGGCCATCCGGTAAGTCCACCAAAGTCCATACTTGGTTTTCGTACATGGATCCAATCTCGATTTCATGGCTTCTTGCCATTTATTGGAATCTGGGCTCATCATCGCTTCCTCATATGTCTCGGGGTCATCGGTGTTGTCCACCACCATGACATTCATAACGGAATCATACCAATGCAGGTGGTACGAGTTCTCGTTGACCTCGAGGCTCTGTAGCAACTTCAACCGAAGTTTCATGATCATCATCATTAGCTTCCTCCCTTATTGGTGCGGGCACCACAGAACTTCTTCCGGTCTTTGCGCTACTCGCAAATTCGAGAGAAGGTTCAACAACCTCGTCAAGTTCTACTTTCCTTCCAGTCACTTCTTTCGAGAGAAATTCCTTCTCTAGAAAGGATCCATTCTTAGCAACGAATGTTTTGCCTTCGGATCTATGATAGAAGGTATACCCAATAGTTTCCTTCGGGTATCCTATGAAGACGCATTTTTCCGCTTTGGGTTCAAGCTTGTCCGGCTGTAACTTCTTTACATAGGGTCGCATCCCCAAACTTTAAGGAGCGACAATTTAGGTTTCTTCCCAAACCATAATTCATACGGTGTCGTTTCAGCGGATTTAGGCGGTGCCCTATTTAAAGTGAATGCGGCTGTTTCTAATGCATAACCCCAAAATGATAGCGGTAAATCTGTAAGTGACATCATAGAACGAACCATATCTAAGAGTTCGATTCTGACGTTCGGACACACCATTACTGTTGTGGTGTTCCCGGCGGTGTCAATTGTGAAAGTATTCCGCACTTCTTTAAATGCTCGCCAAACTCGTAACTTAGATATTCACCTCCATGATCAGAGCGTAGAAATTTAATCTTCTTGTTACGTTGATTCTCTACCTCACTTTGAAACTCCTTAAACTTCTCGAAAGTTTCGGACTTATGTTTCATGAAATAGATATACCCATATCTACTCAAGTCATCCGTGAAGGTAAGAACATAACGATAACCACCGCGCGATGCTACACTCATTGGACCACACACATCGGTATGTATGATTTCCAATAAGTCCGTAGCTCGCTCCATCATACCAGAAAATGGAGTCTTAGTCATTTTACCCATCAGACATGCTTCGCATCTTTCAAGTGATTCAAGAAGTCCATCGGAATGGAGTTTCTTCATACGTTTCACTCTGATGTGACCAAGGCAGCGATGCCACATATAGGTCGAATTATCGCTTGATTTCAAACGTTTAGCCTCAATGTTGTTGATATGTGTATTTCCACTATCGAGATTCAATAAGAATAGACCATCTATCAAAAGTGCATGTGCGTAAAACATATTACTCATATAAATCGAACAACCATTATTCTCGACTTAAACAAGTAACCGTCTACTTAATAAACAAGATCCCGAGATAATGTTCATGCTCAACGCAGCACTAAATAACAATTATTTAAGTATAAAACTAATCCCGATGGTAGATGAAGGGTAGCGTGCCGACCGATCACATCAACCTTTGATCCGTTTCCCACGCATCGTCACCTCGTTCTTCGCTAGCTTCCGTTTATTCGGCTTTTGCTGTTTGAGTTACAAATATGAGCAGAACCGATTATCAAATACCGAGCACTACTACAGTACTAGTGAGATACACATCAATAACATGTATATCGGATATACCTTTCTTCTTGATGTTGCCGTTCTTGAGATCCGCCAAGTACTTTGGGCAATTCCGCTTCGAGGACCTTCTCCTTGCGGTAAAAGCACTCGGGTTTCGGCTTAGGTCCAGCCTTGGTCTTCTTCGTCGTGGTAGCTTTCTTACCACCCTTCTTGAAGTGTCCCTTTTGCTTAGACTTGCCTTTCTTGAATTTGGTGGTCTTATTGACCAACAACACTTGGTGCTCTTTCTTGATCTCCACTTCTCAGATTTCAACATGGCAAAGAGTTACGCAACGTCTTGTTCATGTTACGCATGTTGTAGTTCATCACAAAGTTCTTGTAACTTGGTGGTAGTGATTGGAGGACACGGTAAATCCCCAAAGCATTAGGAATCACAATACCCAAGCTTTGAAGTTTGTTTGCATGCCCGGACATCTTAAGCACATGCTCAGCGGAGCTGCCCTCTTCCATCTTGCGGTTAAAGAACTTTTGAAGCCTCATAGCTTTCAATTGCCGCATGAGTCTCAAAAATCAATTTGAGATCCTCGACAATATCATATGGGTCGACTCCTCAAACCTTTTACGAAGCTCGATTCTAAACCATACAAGATAGCACATTGAACTATGGAGTCTTGATTCTTCCGAGCGAGGTAAACGTTCTTTACTTCATCGGGAGCATCACCGCAGTGGGTCACCAATGGTGCATCCAAAGACATAGGTCAAATTACCAGTGAGGACAATCCTCAAATTGCGGAACCAATCCATGAGTTGCTTCCATTGTTTTTCAACTTTTCTTTCTCTAGGAACGCATTAAAATTGATGGTAGGGGCTGTCATTGATCTACAACATATTTGCAATAGTTTAGACTAAGTTTATGACAAATTGAGTTCAAATTAATTAATGAAATTAAACTAGGTGAACTCCCACTCAAAACAACATCCCTCACATTGTTTTAGTGATCACAGACCAAATCCACTACATCAACACCGATCATCACGAGAGTTGATATAGTTTCAATGGCGAACAATCATCATGTTCATCATATCTACTATACGATTCATGCTTTACCTTTCGGTAATCCGTGTTCGAGACCATGTACATGCTAGGCTCGTCAAGATCAAACCTTAGTTTCGCATGAGCAAATGGCTTGCTCACGTTGTATACACTTGCGAATCTAGAACACCCGATCATCACGTGGTGCTTCGAAACAACAAGCTTTAGCAACGGTGCTAACTAAGGGTGAAAACTTTATGATTTGAAATTGATGTGCATGAGGGATCATCTTATAATGCTACCGTCGTCTACTAAGCAATACAAGATGCATAAAGGATTAACATCACATGCAATTCAATATATATGTGATATGATATGGCCTTTCTTCTTCGTGCTTCGATCTCCATCTTCAAGCGAACATGATCTCCATCATCACCGGCATTGCATCAAGGTCAATGGCGCTTCTCCATGGTTGTCGCCCACCGGCTTCAACTATTACAACTACTTTGAATAGACACGCAGGTCTTAACATAAATTAAAGACAACCATATGGCTCTGCGGTTGTCGACTTACAATAAGGAACATTGCATACATCAAATATAATCACAATCATGGCCATATCACATCATCGACACCCTGCAAAACAAAGTTAGACGCTTCTACTTTCTTTGCATATTTTACGTGGTTTGGGGCTTTCAATAAGTGTCGTTCTAACTTACGAACAAGAACCACAACATTGATACTAGCATTGTTGATCACCGTTGTAAATTGGATCTTAACTATGCTAGGAGAAACATGCACCCATAAAGCCACTTATGCAATACAAGTTACATGTCAAGCGTGGAGCAAGTCTCATGAACGATGTCATGTAAGGTTAGCCGGGCGCTTCATCCCAACATACCGCAAGATGCAAAGTACACAAAAAGCAATCTACAATAAAAGCATCAACGCCCACAATGACCATTGTGTTCTACTCTGCAACAGATCTACATATAGACACGGCTCTGATTCCTTTGTAGGGTTCGTAGAATAGAAAACAAAAATTTTCTATCGCATACAAACAAACAAGCCAAGATCTATCTACTAGATTGTAGCAACGAGTCGATAGAGGAACTCACCCTCGAAGATTCCAAAGTGGTTAACGAGATCGGATTCTCGTGGGTGATGTAGTCGACTCTTCCCGATCTCAAGATCGTGTAGACGATCCTTCCAGGTATCGTTCCTAGGCGCTCCCTTGATCGGTCACACGTTCGGTACTCGGCGAAGACCTTCCTCTCCCTTGTTCCAAAGGCAGCGGAGGTTGTAGCACTCTCCTCGCGATTCCCGGGCAATGGCGTGGTACCGAAGTAGAGGGAGATCCCATGAGCTTCGCCTTAAGCGGTCTGAGTATGGTGGAGCTTATGAGAGAGAGGATTAGTGGCCTAGTAATTAGACACACCAATTAGAGGGCTCTAAACCAATTAGAAGGCTCTAAACTGTTGGCTAAAGCAATTAGAAGCTCTAAACCAAAACAGCTCTAAACCGGAGATCTAGAGTAGAAAGTATTATGTCTATGGGAGGCCCTGCCCTCCTTTTATGGGAGGGGGTCATGGCGCGCCAGGGAGGGAGTCCCTCCCAACTCGGCTTGGCTGGGCGCCCGGAGGAGTCCAACTCCTCCTCCAGTTGGTTCAACTCCTCTTGCTTGTTTCCACAGTTTCTTGTTTTGGCGGTTTGACTTTCAAACTGGACATTTGACTTTTCTGTTTTAGGATTCAATTTAATCCTTTATTTGGGACAGCAACACATAGTACATGATGCAATCATTCAATGAGCAATGACACATTCATGTACCCTCCCCCAGTCTTGGGACAATCCGAACCTTCTAGAACATTCCCGATGAAAACACGGAATCATTCCCGAACTCAAAGCGGGACTTTCCTTATATGAATCTTATTCTCCGGACCATTCCGGATCACCTCGTGATATCCGGATCCCATCCGAGACTCGAACAACATTCGGTCTCTTTCTCATAATACCATAACTACTCAAACAACGTCAATCCTTAAGTGTGTCTCCCTACGGTTCGTGAATTATGCGGACATGATCGAGACACTTCTCCGAACAATAACCAATAGAGGAATCTGGAAATTCATATGGCTCCACATATTTCTCGATTACTTTGCGATCGAATGAACCACTTACATACGATACCAATTTCCCTTTGTCTCACGATATGTTACTTACCCAAGGTTATGATCGGTATCTCCGTGATACCTAGTTCAACCTTATTCTTGATAAGTACTCTTTCTCGTTCCGTGATATGTGATCCCTTGTGACCAAGTCACATGCTTGCAAGCTAATTGGATGACATTCCACCGAGAGGGCCCAGAGTATATCTATCCGTCATGTGGATGGACAAATCCACTCTTGATCCATGTGTCTCAACCAATACCTTCCGAACACTCAATGCCACTTTTATAACCACCCAGTTACGGTGTGGTGTTTGATGTCATCAAAGCATCCATCCAGTAAAGGTGATATGCATGATCTCATGGTCGAAGGAATTAGGTTACTATGTATCAGAAAGCATATAGCAATTGAACTAATGAAATGACTTGATCTTTATGCTACGCTTATCTATAGGAGTATGTCCACCATATCATTCTCCTAACGATATGATCTTGTTGTTGATAACATCTCAATGTTCATGATAGGGAAACCACAATCATTAATCAACCAACAAGCTAGTGAAGTATAGAGGCTATACTAGGGACTTCAAATTAAGTTTACAAAACACACAAGTATCAATGTTTCCTTGTTAATACTATTATAGCATGAATGTAAACATTTATCATAAACACAAAGATATAATAATAACTATATTTATTATTGCCTCTAGGGCATATCTCCAACACAGAATTAACGCCAAAGAAGTCTTCACTTGCCGCAGCACCCGCAACACCTGGTGAACACGATCCTGCATAGTCACAAGGACCATAGCACGATCACGGTCCATCCAGAAAAAGCCGCCGGCCTCCATGTCCTGCTGGGTCAGGCAGTGGATCCGAACGGCAACACGCTCCTTTTCCTCCCTAGGAACAAGGTTAGCACCTGCAACACCTACAAATTAAGATTACAAGCCAACAGGCGCATCCGAAAAATGAGCAGCAGCTCGAGGAAACTCACATTGAAGCTGTTCGGCCAAACGCCCCAACTCCCCCATCAGATACTCCTCTCGGGCAGCGCCTCGCTCCGCCTTCGACTTCCAAACATCCGTGTGGCCTCGTATGCCAAGCAATTCTTTCTCAAGACTACGGATGCGGTCATGAAGAAATACAAGCTGCGACGCATCATCCAAGGATGGCCGCAGCTGCGGCGCAGACGAAGTATCAACGGGATCGCCATCACCCGAAGGTCCCTAGAGGAAAAGAAGGCAGGGATATGACCAAATGCACGAATGAGCAAACAGCTCGGAGATTCATTATATGCAGCAAAATCCACTGCGTGGCACAAGGAGTGTTCATAAATATATTACAACAAAAGATACGAAAGCTATCCTACAGCTACAAGGCCTAAGAAGCTGCATCCTGAGTGGCCTCGGAGCCAGATTGCCTGCTCTTGGCCTACCCTTGCTGCCTCACCGCGTACTCCGCCAGCAGGTCAATCAGCTTCTGCCCATAGCGTTTATAGTGAGCAGCGTAGAGGGAAAAGGCTACCTCGGATCCGTCGGGAGCCGTCGGCATCTGAGAGGTGACCTGATGAAGATCCAGCTCCTCTCCAAACGCCATGGCCATCGCCAGCCCGATGGACGCGCCGATGCCCTTCTGCTTGCGCTTGTACGCCGTAGGTGCCTCGACTGACAGCGCATCCGCCAACAAGTCGACATCCTCGATGGCGACGCCGTTGGGGATGAGCTCCTTGTAGAAGTGCCTGAGAACCTCCTTGGCCTTGGCAAGCGAGCCGACCACGGTACTGCAGCGGTCTTTGACCGCCGCAGTGGCATCATCCAGAGTACTTCCGTGCTCCAGGGCACCGCGGTCAAATTCGATGCCCGCGGCATCTAGATAAACGGAAAAGGAAAAGTGAAAACCAAACAAAACTAGAGAGACAAGGAAGCCGAAAATGAACAAGTAACAGACGAAACTACTCACCCGAAATAGCCTTGGCAGCAGCCATTAGCTTGCCGGCTACCCCCTTCTTGCGCGAGGCCGCAGCGGTGGCGAGCTGCTCCTCGCAGTCCGTGGCCTCTCGCTGCAGGCGCTCCTTGGCCGCAGCCATGTCGGCTAGCTCCCGCTCAAGGCGCTCCTTCGCGCCAACAGCATCTTCAGCTTTTTTCTCCGCTTGCCCGAGGCTATTTTTGAGAGCATCAAGCTTGCGAAGGGCAGTGTTATTCTCGTCTGCAACAAAGAACAAGCATGAGATTCACAAGTAAGAAAGCAGCCGAAGAAGTAGAAGATCGATAAAAAATGAACCTTGCAGCCGCTGAAGGCTGGCCTCCCATGCCAGATGCTGCTTCACCAGCTGGTTGACACCTTGAACAAAAGGCTGCGAGAAGAAGCAACTCTTCAGAAAAAGGGCTCGGGGGCTGCGCCCAAAATACGAGCACAACAAATCAAGCATCTGAAGCTCGGGGCTCCCAGAAGCGCCTAATGTAACGCATGATCAGCAGATCATCCGAAAAATGCTTGGGGGCTCGCCCACGGAAAGAACGAAAGTACTTACATGATCAGATGGTAACTCCGAAGGTCCGGCTGTAGTCTTCTGGGAGACAATCACCCGAGCCTCCTGCGGAGAAGGGTTCGGAGCAATGCCCCCAGAAGTGGCCACCATCTGCGAAGGAGGAGGTGCAACCTTTGACTCCCCCACCATCTCCCGAGCGCCATCGCTAAATGGGCCATCGGAGGAGTTGCTACAAAAGAAAACATCAGTCAAATACAAGCAAGCAAAAATGAAAGAGAGTAAAAAGCAACTAAAGATACTTACGAGTCCATATCGCTCAAGTTGAAGACAGGCAAGGTCCTCTTGCCCCTCTTCTCTTCCTTCTTATCTTCCTTCTTCTCTTCCTTCTTCTGCTTCGCCGTCGGCTGCGGTGCCACAGCGCGCACGGGCACGGCCGGAATAGGAGAGGAAGATCCACCATCACCTCCACTATGACGCACAAGGCATGGCGGGTTCCTAGGTGTCGGCGGAGTCGAGGCATCCGACGATTCGATTGAGCTCCACGTCCGCTTTCGAGTCTGCTCCTCGCTCGACTCAAAGGTTTCCTCAGCCGGTGACCATGCTGAAGGAAGCTCAGACACGGAGTCCACTACCTCATTGTCCGGTGCATCCGGAAAATGTTCGGGTAGTGTAGGCACCATGCCAGGTACCTTGAAATCCTGCACAAAAGAAAACAAACTTTCAGAATAAACAAACTGCAAGAAAACGCAGTCGAAAAAAGCGCAACGCGCACTTCCCAGATCTACACCTGCGGCACCGGTCGAGAGGCCCTGAATGGAAGGGTCAGCGAGCTATCCGGAATGTCCTCGTCAGCTTTAAACTTTAGCAACGGCCGTAGGATGCCATCGACGTCCCCCTTGGAGAACTCTCCAGTCAAAACCCTAGTCGGATCGTGGCGGCCAGAATAAAGGAACATCGGGTGCGCCCTAGCCTAGAGCGGCTGCACCCAACGTTGGAGGAAGGTGCGGATGATATCCACACTGTTCACCTCTTTATCCGGAATCAACTGAAGGTTCTCCACCCGACGATAGAGCTCCTCTATCTCCGCCACCTCACCATCCAAGATGTGATTCTTCCAGGACCTCTTCGGCTAGATTTTCTGGGAGGGGTCAAAAGGAGCAAGGCCAAAATTTTGCCCGTCCACTGTGGAGTCGCGGATGTAAAACCATCGCCTCTGCCAGTATTGGACGGACTCAGACATAGAAAAAGAAAAGAAGAGAAAGTTGTATTTAAGGGAAATGATGCAGCCGCTGATGGGATAAACGCCATCGGAGCCAGATTGCCTCTTCACGGAATAAAGCTTCCGAAAGAGGCCAAAGTGTGGCTCTATACCGAGCCAGCACTCGTAGAAGGTGATGAAGCAGGCGATGTGAAGAACAGAATTTGGTGAAAGATGATGGAGTTGGATGCCATAGAAGAAAAGCAATCCACGGAGAAAATCGTGGACTGGGAGAGAAAGGCCTCGAAGGACAAAAGCGACAAACATGACCCAAAACCCAGCGGGTGCACGGGGAATTACCTCGTCACCGGGAATCTTGATGGCCTGCTTGTCCTGCGGGATCAGACCCCGCTCACGGAGCTTGCGAAGATCGCCCTCGCGCGTCTGCGACCGCCGCCAACCACCATCGGTGACGCGAGTAGAGGCGGTACCCTTCTTGCCTCCGGCAGCAACGCTGGTACCAACTGCGGTGGAGGCCTTCCTTGATTTCCCCATTACATTGCAGCGATGGCGACGGTGCAAGAGCAAAAACGAAGATGGGAAGGATCGAAGAACTTCCAGCGCGCGACGAGTAAAGCTCAAGAAAGTGGAAGCAGTGAAAACGAGAATGGTTGTGGTGAAAACAAACAAAAAATTTCCCACGGATTATAAGGACGAAGACGTAGACAGGGACCGTTCATTGGGAAGCCCTAGATCTAGCATCAAAATCGAACCGTCCACGCGTCAGCACACAGCGAACCGTCGCTCACACGCCGTCCACTACGCATGGAAACCGAGGCGACGTTGTAATTATCTCCACAACGCACGTGACCGGTCAATTCAAAGTCAGAAGGTGGGTCCCACGCTCGCCAAGTCATGTCACGTCTAGCGCCACAGACGCTTGAGGTCACCGATCGTCAGCACTGACATCATCAAAGCTATACTAGCAAAGGTTACAAATCTTCGACCACACAGCTAAAGTACTCACTCGAATCTACATTTCGATTAACTACTCGGGGGATACTCCTATCAGGAGCGCTGGTCGCGCACCCGAGGTATGACTAAGGTACTACACCGCTAAACTATTCTTCGAGTCCTACCTCGAGTCTATGACTCCACTACGGACTCGGGGGCTACTCCCATAGGGAGGATGGATTCAAGAATCCGAAAAATTTGTGTCCTATGGACCTAAAGTCAACAATGACTGAATTAAAGTTTCTGCTCGAGTCTACGACTCGAACAGACACTCGAGGGCTACTCCCAAAGGGAGCGCTGGTTGCGCACCCTATGAATTCTTCGACTGCGATCCTTCGGATCAGCATGAAAAAAAAATTCGACAACTCTGACCCAGCCAACGCTAAGTGAGTAAACATCCTCCTTGGCCACCTGAAACACCTCCGCGGTGATAAAATTTCAGATGTTGCGTCTGCGACGCAAAGATAAGACCTACAGATACCATCTGATGGCCTGGTAACGCACACGACTGCGCTCTGGTGGTAAATATGTGTACCCGCAGGAGCGATGAAAATCCTAACGAACGTTTTGGGTACATCATTTGAAAATTATTGGAATTCTATTCCTATAAGTCCTCAACGGCCTGAGTTGAATTACGCCAGCATTTGTTTCGGGTTCGAGTCGAGTGACTCGAATCTGAAGAAGATCGTATTGTTTTGTCCTAAGACAGTTAACTGCCCTGATCCGTTGGGAGAGTCAGGCACACGCATCAGCAATCCCTACACAATAAAATCATTCTCTGATGAACAGAAAATAGCTGCACCCGAAAGATTGAAAAGTCCTCAGCTGAATCTACGATTTTACTGAACACTCGGGGGCTACTAACATGGTTATACCCCACGGGTACACGACCTTAGCATACCTGTTCCAGCCCAAGGAAGGCCCACGAGAATATACACGGCCCATAAAGACTTTTGGGTGGCCCAAGCCCAGGATGTCTTCGGATCCTTGGAGAGCAAGACTAGAGTAGATAGAATATTCAAAGGGGCAAACCCTAAAACCTGTCACCGATTCGATCTATGTCCGGGACCTGCCTATCTCTATATAAAGGCTAGGAGGGCATGACGAGGAGGGCACTTCATACCACCCATACACACCTCCACTCCAGATTGCATCTGCGCACCCCTGTAACTTTCGGTTCCGCCGTAATCAAGAGCAGACAAGCAGGAGTAGGGTTTTCCCTCTGGGGGCCTGAACCTGGGTAAACCTCGTGTCCCCGTGTTGCTTGTTTGCTAACCGTTCCACGATCTCCAGCATCCCCATCTTCTCCAAAACCCAAGCTCATAACAATGGGCATTGACAAGATTAAACCTCGTCAGACTCCAAGGCCACCGACTCTGAGGAATCCAAGTCCACCCCACACCGATGATCGTCAACCTCCAAGTCCACCCCACTCGATGATCGTCAACCTCCAAGTCCACTCCACCTTGATGTCGATCGGCGCAGCACGAGTACATCAACTCGATCTCCGCCTCCATGCAATACTCGATATCCGCCTCCACCTCCGTGCAATACCCGATCTCCGCCTTTGTGCAATACTACCTCGTTGAAAAAATGGAAGGTCGTCGCTCCCTCACGCCCCACTCAGAAAAAAGGTAAAACGGCGAAGATAGTCGACATCTCGCCGGCTCTTCCCAAGAGACCTTTTGACAAGACTGATGAGGAAACCGCCAAGGAGGTGGTTGCCTACACTCATGCTTTTTTTGCACCCAAAAAGCCCAAGCCAAATCCGTTATTTGATGAAAAAACCAAAACGTGGGATCTGCCCTTTCTTGAGCAATCATCCCAAATACTGATGAGTCTGGAATCATACTATGACCGCAAAATTATTAAGCAAGCAAAGCAGAAAAAATAACAAGTGCAAAAAGCGGGAAACAAATTTCCTAGCTCGGACAACAGAAGATTCAATCAGTCCCCCCGCTCATAGTGATTTCAGATACCGACAAGGCCTTCAGAGCCGATATGGATAAGGACATGCAATTAATGGACCCTAGAGCCAAGGCTGCTGCTGGACTAATTGGCATCACTTTAGCGAGGGCCAAAGAACTTGCTACTGACGCAAGTATATCTCTTGGTCAATATTTAGGCTATGAAGATCTGCCAATGGGTGAGATAGCACGCAGTTATGTAAATGCGGAACCTCTAGTCAGTCATGAGGAGCTCGCACGTCTATCAACACATATGCGAAATATGCACGAATTGTACACCGTGAAAACAAAAAAAAAGCACCAGAAAGAATGGTTTTCGATGGACGTTAGAAAGGAGAATCACTTCAAAGAATACTCAATACAAATTGCAATGACCGAACTATTTCAGTTATACAATCAGCGTGCCCTCGATAAATCTATCCTCAGTTGATATTATCTGTAAGTGATTTATTTCTGTAATTTTAGTCTCTAGCTCAGCTCGTTTATTGGCAGGATTTCTGATGATGGAGGTCCTTGATGTAAAGGGAGAACATTATATGGAGGACGCGAAACTCGATATGCTTTAGTGATCTCCATGTAATTGACATGATATATCATAAATGACCATGTAATTTCAAACATTTCCTTCCTTTTGATATGATCGAATAGTGTATATGTATGCTCGCAATAGATCGAATATGCATCAACGTGTATTGTGTACGTAGTAGCGTAGATTAAGTGTACGGAGACATGTTTGAAATTATAATGAAACACAAATTGAAAAAGTAACAAAATGGAAAAAAACAAAATGAAAACACAGAATCGTGCCACGGCATAGAAACACACAAATCTCTGTCACGACAGGAACTCGTTTAGTCCCGGGTGGTGTTACGGCCTGGTACTAGAGGTCCTGCGTCCCCCGGTCCGGAAAGAGGCCACGTTGTGGCCTCTAGTCCTGGGTCATAACAAACCGGGACTAGAGGTAGGGGCCTCTAGTCCCGATTTTGCAGTCCCAAGTTGCAGTGACCCGGCATACCACTGCATGATGTAGTATACTATGTACAGCAGGTCCAAGATATGGCTAAGGTTACAACTCACTTTGTACACAAGATCTAAAGAACACTCTAAGTTAAGGATAGAGAAAGAAACTTCTTACAAAGAAGAATCAGAAATAAACAACTCAAAAACTATCATACTATTAAGACTATTATTTTAACTAATGGCCTGGCATTGCTGCTATTGCAATACGCTACGGAAATAGGTTCTATAGCTAGAGATTATATTGCTATCTAATCAGTAACTTCGTCTTCACTTGAGTTGATGTATATGTTCATTTCCATGACTTCATTGAAGAGCTTTAGCTTTTGATGATGATTCCTGGTGCATAACTTGATGTACATGTCGTCTTGATGGCTTCAGAATCTAGCAAGGGTTAAGAAGATACGTTCAGTACGAGCATACTCAGCAAGTTCACTAGAAAAGGAGTGTTTGATGCACTAATCTACAGCCACAGACCATAGGTTGTAGGCAATGCAATTTTTCGTAAACATTTCTTCAAAGGTTGCTTTTATTCTGAAAAGCTATGTCCGTCAGCCTTCACGGGTTTACCAGAACTTTCATCGAGTTCCTTTCCCGCCGCGTTCGTAGATCCTTCCCGGAATAGGGAGTAACAAGTTACAGTTCTTTGGTATGTTACTTTACCCATGAGAGGTGCGTTACTTTACCCATGAGAGACCTTAGCCTTGTTGCACAACCAAGTCATGACCTTGTCCATACTTCCTTGGTTGGGGTCCAGTCTAAGATCCAAACCAATCACTGCCCCCTTGGCGACCCCACATGTCTCCTTGGTGTACACCATGCCCACTCATTGAATTACGGCAATGGTTTGTACAGACCGTTAGATGCCACCTGGGACGTTGAGGGTTTCCACCCATATGATGCATATCCTCTACGAATTACCAATTAATATGCACGCTACGAGTGATAACAGCCATGACCTGCACATCTGGCTACATGCAAGAGGAAGAATATACAGCTAACTTATTTGTCCCATTCCAAATCTCATGGTTAACGCGTGATATACGGCGCAAGAATCACTGGCGACATTGTTTGTTAAGTCCTAGATAATATGTTCCTTTACCACCGGAACTTTCATAGTAGGTTATTACCTCATGGTAAATAACCTATAATCGCATTATTATGAAAATAGTGTTTTCTGACCTTTTTCAAATGCAGGTGATGACAACACTGGATTTGCAAAATATTTACATAAAATATTCAAAGCACATGAGCAAGTGTAAACTTGCCTTCTGTGATTGCAAGATTATGCACTCACGGTCTTCGAGACAATATAAGATCCAACATCTGAAATCAACATCATTGGTCCGGTAAGGACTAATGTTTAAAGAAGCAAGATGCTATTATGCATAAGTAATGTAATGCAATTTCGTAAACTCGAATATCGGGGATAACGCTGATCTAGGGTTTGGAAACTGGAAATGGTTTCTTTAGAATGTGTTGTCCTTTTTGATAAGTTTCATACTTGTGCTTCTTATTAAGGCTTGTGAGTGTGTGTGAAACAACATGTAATTATAATGGTATACAATAATAAGATACACGAATGTGGAATGCTACTCAAAGATTACTTATATAAGAATTGCCTTATCTCCAAATCTTACTTTACAAGTATTGACATCTATAAGTAACTTAAGTGTTAACAATTCTAAGTATACAAGTAAAATATAAAGTAATGTGATTACGGTTAATTGTGATCTGTTGACTGAAGTGGCAAAATGAATAACTTTTGAAGAAAAGATTTTTTTTATTAAGGTTTAAACAATTCTGATAGTTTTTTAGAAAATGGTTGATAGAATGTGATTGATATTGTTTATGCTTGATTGAATAGTTTGGACTTGAGATGCTTTATAACTTAATTATAATAGACCAAAGTTAACTATAAAACACATAACAAAGTCTTTAGCATAGTATTAAAAGTATTGTAGACTAAATTTAACTTTAAATACATAGATGGATTTAAGGTATATTTCTTATGATAATTTTACTTTGTTCACTTAATAAGGTTCTTTATAAGTTAACTAGGAATGGTATTACTTTTATTTGGTATAGTGGTTTCTCAAGATTATAATGGAATAGAATCATTTATGTTTTTATAAATGAGTGGTTATGGTTTGTAATCAAGGTAATAATATTACTTAACTCCTTATGAATTCACTATAGTGTTTTGGTATGTTGATAAACTTGTGGTTAAAGTAAAGTAATAGGTTTTATTTCACTACAAATTATTCTTGGAGATTTTATATTGGATAACGATCCTTTTATAAAATAATCTACACTTATGGTTGAAGAATAATTCAATAAAATTGTATTTAAAATGTGTTAAACCAATTTGTCTTCATACTATCAATATTTAGGACTAATACTATTGATTAGACTCAATTGGCTAATTTTAAAAATATTAGCAATTTTTAGTTACCCTTTTATGAATCATCAATTAAGGACATTAGATTTAAATTCAAGTTATTAGGGTATTAACTTTTTATTTACTTCAAAGGTGGAATGTTATATTTTTAACATGTAGATATTATTTTTGTGATCATTTTGGTATATTATATGTATTCTTATGATTTTTAAATAATAAAATATGATTTTTATAAGGTTTATTACTTTATAAATACTTAATAAATAATAAATATTTAACTAGGTGAAATAATAATACATGATTATAATTTAAAATTATAGTTCTTATTTTTCTAAGATTTTTGTTATTTTCTTTATATTTTTATCATTTATCATTATTGAAATATGAATTATCAAAGTTTTATTACTTATAAAATCTTTATTAATTAATAATTATTTAAATAATTATCATAATAATGTTTGATAATAGGTTTAAGTTGTAGATTTTATTTTTCTAAACATTTTCATATATTACACATATTTTTCTGAATTATAAAACAAAATATATTGATTTAATAAGATTTAATGATTTTATTTTGTTGCTGGAATATTTAAAATTTTATACCGAGATAAACCTAGACACAATCACTGACTAGTGGGCCACATGCCACATGGCACACATAGCTTAGCTAATATTTTTGTTACTAGGCTTGTTCCTACTCAGAGAGAATGAAAATGGGCCCAAGGCCACGTCAGATGCCACATGGGCAAGGACTGGGTCAACAAGTTGAATGGTCAAGGATGACATCATCCTGACATCATCTAGCCGGAATCCTCTCAGATCGATGATCAATCCGTTGATTGGGAGAGCGCGGGCACGTGAGGATGGTCGCGTTTCAACAAGGAACTCTAGGCGAACCTATTGGTGGCGGCGCCGCTCCTCCTTGGTCACCGGAGCATCCACTGCGACGGTGAACGGCGGCGACAGAGAAAAGAAAATGGTGGTAGAGCAAACCAGGGCGAGAGTGAGGCAAAGGAGAGGTGTTGGAGCATTGCAAGCTCACTGGGATTGCAGCGAAGTGGGTGCTGAGGACAGGCACGGTCGGAGGTGAGCTATCCGATAGGATTTCCGACGAATTACGGCGGAGGGGTACGGAAAAATTCGATCGTCTCCGAGCTTCCCTGGGTGTTGCGTTCTTCACAGGTGATCTATGCACGCTGGCGCTTCTTGGCGACCACTCCACGGCCTCCGGGACAACCTCTACTACTGACGACGATCTTCTCTGACCAGAGCTAGGGTTCAGTGTTCACGCAAGTGAGGAATAAAGAGGTGGAGAGAGAGGTTGTGAGGAGATGAGGATGAGAGAGGGCACTCCGGCAGTTCTTATCCTCACTTCTGGAGCTTAGCGGCGGTGGTGGGAATCACAGCGAGACGATCGATGGCGGCCGATCGATACCGCTTCGCCGTCACGGAAGACGACTTAACACAAGGTCAAGCTGACGCTGGCATTGGGCTGCAGTTGGTCCGACGTGGGCTGATGTTGGGCGGCTCGCGGGCGACGAGTAAGAGAGAGGGGAATGGGCCTCAGGCCACAGCTGATTCCTCTATTTTTTTCTTTCTGTTTGTTTTCCATTTTCTGTTTCATTTTTCATATTTGTATTTTTCATTTGTTTTGGAATCTTTATTTACAGAATTTATTTGCTAAATAATTGTAGCAATATTGGAATGTGTTTAGTATCATTTAGTGAACTTTTATTATATATTGTTATGTTTCTTTATTTCTTTATATGAACCCTTTTTTGATATTTTGGAAAGGCCTTTGTTATTAATTTTCTTTCTATAATAAACCATGGATTTATTATATGATATTTCCTTATTTATAAAACTTAGTTCTAGTTAATTTATAGTTTGGAGGGAATTTTTATATTATGATCCTATATCATTATTTGATGCATGGTATACTAAAGAATTAATATGGTTAATATTATTTCCATAAATCTAAGAAATAGTAATGTATATATTTTATTATAACTAACATAGTAATTGGGTTTGAAATTATAAATGCTTACCCTAGGGTTTAGGATACTTAATACACTTATATTATTTTGTTGATGTGAACAAAGATTAACGACTAAACATATTTTCTTTATGTTTGTGATCTTTAATGATATCACCCTTTAAAATAGAAAGTTATTATCTGGAATGTATGATGGAAAAGAATTGATAAAGATAACTCTTAAGCACATATGGTTATGATAATTGGAAATGACAGAGATGTGCTTAAGTGATTTGCTATAGGAAAATATTCCTGTAAAGCATTGTGAAGATAAAATGATTTATCCAACAGATGAGATGGATCTTAATCTTGATTATAGATTTAGGGCTTGGTGTTTACCAGGAATTCCTATCTTTCATAATTCACAATCCTGGACTTCTAATTAAGTAATTCCTTTCCTAGATATACTACTCCTTCATATCCATCATCATGTGTTAACATGATGAGCTTTGCTTCGCCAGAATATTCTTATCCTCCTTTTATTCTTCTAAATCCATTTATAAATCCAATGAGCTTGACACTAAAGCCTTTAATAATATTCTCATATCTAAACTTGGTTATCAAACTATTCTACTACTAATAATCTCCAATCCAGCAGATGGTTACAATTTCCTCCATTCATACCCTTCCTTTATTATCGATCACCAACATTACTCTAATAGATTCATATATATATATATATATATATATATATATATATATAAATCAAATCCTACTTCACTTCATGTGTTTAGTATTTCCCAAGAGGAAAATACTACATCTATAATTCAATGATGCTCTAACATCATCCTAATCATACTATCTTGTCTCTACTTAACTCCAGTATCTAATACTCCAACCTCACATTATATTAATGTGACCTGTCATGGCTAACCTAGAATGACATATCTATACTAGGGTTCAATCATGTTCTATCCACCAATGTCACTTATACATGATATAAGCATTCAATCTTGGTGACTAAAGCATGATTATTATAATCCTTTAATCATTTATGGTTTAGGTTTCCAGTTGGCTAATCAAGGCTTTCATCCATACAACATTACAGTTGTATTATAATTATCTTCTGTTTATCTCTATTGGACTAAGATATATTATTCATTTACTATACCTACTTGATCCAATAGGATTACTCCTGGTAACTTTCTTCAGGATTCATCCTTGTAATATTTTTTATCACCATATAATTATATATTCCAAATAACTCTTCTATCATTTCAGGAGTGAGTTAGCTGCATCAATTATCACATTGATCTTATTCTCTTCCAACACTCCCATCCTATAGGTGATATCTAAATCTAGCATTACGACCTACCTCTTCTTACCTCCTTCTCTAAAGGATTTACAGTGAATGTTATGATAAAGACAACAGTTGGTAGATCAAGAATTGATAGGTTAAGAATGTGTGAATCAATAGTTGATTACTCAACATTTATGAACAACAAATATTAAGATAAGATTCATTACAAATGGTAAGGATTGGTATGGAAATAAAGGTATATGGTGAATGATCTTAACTTGGCTTCTTTCCTACTCAATCTTATTAAAGAGTTAAAGTCAAGTATTACCATGATACTCATGGTAGAGATATATAAGATTAAGATAGGTCAAGATTTAGTTATTAAATTCTTGTACCTTGAGTTTTATTCTAAACTTGGTATTCGTGATTTATTGTAATGAATACTACATATGATCACTTAAGGATCAAATTATAATCATTAATCAATGTGTATTGGTTTAGTTTCATTATATTTGATCTACCCTTAGATCAAATTACCATTACCCAAAATAATGTTTTTAGCAAAGGTCATATTGAAACCTATCGCAGTCAACTTGATGATCTACTTCAATTCCATCAAGTTGGGAGAAGCTTCAATCAGTTTGACAGGTTTTGTTCAAAAGCGCGAAAATTATTCGAATATTCTATGCATGAATGCAATGCACACATCTGGGTTCAGCTTATTTCTAAGCTCTAATGTTGGGATGTTACAGACTCTTCCCCTTGAAATAAACTTCATCCTCGAAGGTACACTCTTTCGTTTCGGAATGAGGAATTGTATTGTATTGGTTACGACAGTTCTCAATTCCATGGTAACCTCAAATGGAAATAATTGCAGTATTCCATGTACAATTTCGTTCCTTGAATTCACATCCTTCATGACAATCTTCAACTTGTTGTCTCCAATACTCTAATGTTCCTTTTACTTTTGTCCCTTAGGGATTTTTACTTATTATGACCTCCTCAAATTGGGGTCTCTTCTTTAGTTCCTTATCCTGATTAGGTATCCTAATCCAACTCCTTTACTTGACCATCAATCTTCCTTACAATATTATGTAAGGTCTAGGAAGTCTCACCAAAATAGGGTTTTAATTTTTATAACACACTAGTTGTGACCAAAAGACTAAATTTTTGGTTATCATGGTATGATGTATACTCGTAGTCCTTCTGAATATTGGTTTTGAACACATTTAGTCCATACTCATTGGAATTTCTTGTTCATCTATACTTGTCCAATTGGATGTGCTCTATTACTTCTTAAGGGTCATTTAAGGGTTGTTTCATTTAGAATTAGTCTATTAGGATTAATCTATTTTACCACCTTCAAGCTTTTATCTTATCAAGCTTTAGATAATCCTTTGTTATCACCTTAAGTACTTCTTCAACTTCTATTTAATAATTGCCTTAAGGTTTGAGTACTACTACTTTGAAGTACACTTCTATCTTTCATCCAGACATATTTCTGAAAGTGCTTTAATAATAGTGGCTTCTTTTAACCTTATAAAAATAAGGCTTGTTGTTGTAGGTTAGTCCTTCTTCTCCAACCTTTATTCGGAAAGTCAGATAACGATACTTTCATTTCTAATGTTTACTCTCCCCCTTAGGGTTTATTAATAGTCTTCAAACTGTCTATATAGTATTTATTGGCTTTATAATTAGAATATTGGTCTCTATCGAGCTTATACTCTACCTAGTTAGGGTCTTATGAAAGATTGTACAGTGTATCCACACAATTGTGGATCTCTGAAGTGAATCTTTCAGCATTATTTGTCTTACTTACTATTTGGACATTTTCGCTTTGATAGGTCTGACTTCGCGAAGCGCCTCGAAAGACAGTCGCTTAAAATTTTATACTCCTTTAGGTCTTACTTAGTTTAGGCCAAGTTTTATGCTCTTTATGCAACACTAAGATGATCTGGTTAACTAAATCAACCAAATATCGGCTGCGGACAAATACCAGCTGCGGACCATCCTAGGGTGTATGTATCACCCTACGGTTTCCGACATACTTCTGGCATTCTCTCTGAATTGTCAGAGCTTGAATCCTATTTTGGTTCCAAAGCTACTTATTTGCATCTATTCATGATACTTCCATGAACTTGGTACAAATACTACATTAACTTCTTAACAACATTTCCTACTTTGGGTGAACTTAAGTTCATCACATCTTATTGCTCCATATACTTCCTACACTAATCTTCCTTCTTGGTACACGGAACTCTTCACTTCCTTACACGGATTCCCATTCCTATCTAGGTCTATAACATCAAGTAATAACTGGGTGTTACATCATGCATTTTCACACCAAGTCAAACTTCATGTACAGATCTAGCCAATCAAGAAGATTCAAGAAAATCCAAAAGTCGATAAACAACCAAACATATACCATGTATTATACATAAGTTTTAGATAATTTACGGATGACTAACCGCTCCAATGGTTTGCCCCTCATATACATTACACAACTATCTTACAAGAACTTCTTGTTCTTGTGAGTATATCCTCACTTATTTCAGCAAACCCTTCAAACTACAATACGCATTACCCTCTGTGTACATTATTCAAGCACTCATCCCTTGGGATTTTGTTCCATTCTTACTTTCATCTTCCTCTAGTGCTTCCTGGAGTTCCGTCCATGATGACGTGAAGTCTTACGACTGCCTTCTGGAGCGTAAGAGCATCCAGGAGGTGCGTATTCTTGATTAGAAGTACCTAGACTGAGATTAGTCATTGAAAAATGACTAGAGTTGGCGTAGTCTTCTACAGGATATACCTACGTTTCCGGCAATGCTTCCTCAAATAAAGAGGATTCTTTCGCCTTTTCTTGGATCCATTCGTACATATTGGTATAGTAACTACCGGAATACTCTTCTAAGTCGATTGGATTGGTATTACCCCCATATGGTCCATAAGGCTCTCTATGGTTATAGTTGGTCTCTTCTCCGATACCTGTATCACAAGGTATATGATTTCCTATAGTTCCAGCTTGATATTCTACTCCCCATTCATACTGGTTTTGCTCAGGGTTACTTGGAATAGCTCCCTCCCATTCCTTTTGTTCGGAGATATACTTGGTCCATAGATCTTCAGGTGGCTGGGGTTTATATTGGCAGTAGGCATAGTTTTCTGATTGTGGATCATCAAACTCGATTTCCTCATACACTTCTCCTGAAGAGATGTGTTTGGGATGCCTGGCTTCTTTATCTAACTTCTTCCTACGTGCCATTGCTTTATCAGGATCAGTAAAATTCTTAATGACCGTATCCAATTCCTGAACTAATACTTGGTGAGTGTTATGGTAAGTGTTTAGCAAAGACCGATAACGATCCATATACCCTACGGCTAGAGTGGGTTCAGTTTGGACTGGAGTAGAGTGATCTAACTCATGCTCTGGAATTGAGGTTTCATGGGGTATAATGGTGTGAGTACTACCTTCCAGAGCTTGGGATTTCTGTTCTCGGATCCTGTTTATGGCTGCTGCTACGGCAATCTGATATGGTGATGCCATGCACCTTCCCTCTCCTGATGGCATTTCTCCCTTAAGTCCTAACTTCTTGGGTAACATGATCATGACACGGTATTTAGCTAATACCTGCCCATCATAGTAACTGTAAATCTTGACCAAAAGTCTTGATTCACAATCCAAACTCCATAGAAGTATTCGGAGATTATCCGTCCAATCCCCTCCGTAGTCATTTAGCGTCATGCTCATCACTTGAACATTCCGGGGTGGATATGGAGGTGCCATGTAGAACTGTAGATAAGAAATTATCATCAGTCACAAAGAGTTAAAACTCTTGGTAGTGTTCAGGATTGCAATCATACTAAAGAATTATCGCAATGGCAACATGACAGGATTATTCTCAGTTTAATATCCCTCATATCACTAGAGAACTCTTTTTTATTGCAGATATGTGTCCTACAGGTTCTACCCATTTACTAGGTTTCCAACCTAAGGTCAAAGCATATGATCTGATACCAATTGCGGTGACCCAACATACCACTGCATGATGTAGTATACTATAGTCATAGACATAACACCAATGAAATACTGTTCACTAGTATTACATCCCACAGAGTGGTACAACATAAAAACAGCAGGTCCAAGACATGGCTAAGGTTACAACTCACTTTGTACACAAGATCCAAAGGACACTAAGTTAAAGAGAGAGAAAGAAACTTCTTACAAAGAAGAATCAGAAATAAACAACTCAAAAACTATCATACTATTAAGACTATTATTTTAACTAATGGTCTGGCATTGCTCCTATTGCAATACGCTACAGAAATAGGTTCTATGGCTAGAGATTATATTCCTATCTAATCAGTAACTTCGTCTTCACTTGAGTTGATGTATATGTTGACTTCCTTGACTTCATTGAAGAGCTTTAGCTTTTGATGATGATTCCTAGTGCATAACTTGATGTAGAGGTCGTCTTAATGGCTTCAGAATCTAGCAAGGGTTAAGAAGATACGTTAAGTACGAGCATACTTAGCAAGTTCACTAGAAAAGGAGTGTTTGATGCACTAATCTATAGCCACAAACCATAGGTCGTAGGCAATGTAAGTTTTCGTAAACATTTCTTCAAAGGTCGCTTTTATTCTGAAAAGCTATGTCCGTCAGCCTTCACGGGTTTACCATAACTTTCATCGAGTTCCTTTCTCGACGCGTTCGTAGCTCCTTCCCGTAATAGGGAGTAACAAGTTATAGTTCTTACACTCTGCAGAGGTGCGTTATTTTACCCATGAGACCATAGCCTTGTTGCACAACCAAGTCATGACCTTGTCCATACTTCCTTGGTATGGGGCCCAGTCTAAGATCCAAGCCAATCACTGCCCCCTTCGCGACCCCGCATGTCTCCTTGGTGTACACCATGCCCACCCATTGAATTACGACAATGGTTTGTACAAACCGTTAGATGCCAGAACTATCCTGGGACGTTGAGGGTTTCCACCCATATGTTGCATATCCTCTACTAATTACCAATTAATATGCATGCTACGAGTGATAACAGCCACGACCTGCACATCCGGATACATGCGAGAGGAAGAAGATACAGCTGACTTCTCTGTCCCATTCCAAATCTCATGGTTAACGCGTGATATACAACGCAAGAATCACTGGCGACATTGGTTGTTAAGTCCTAGATAATATGTTCCTTTACCACCGGAACTTTCATAGTAGGTTATTACCTCATGGTAAATAACCTATAATCACATTATTATGAAAATAGTGTTTTCTAAACTTTTTTAAATGCAAGTGATGACAACACTAGATTTGCAAAATACTTTACAGATAATAATCAAAGGACATGAGCAAGTGTGAACTTTCCTTTTGTGATTGCAATATTATGCACTCACGGTCTTCGAGACAATATAAGATCCAATATCTGAAATCAGCATCATTGGTCCGGTAAGGACTAATGTTTAAAGAAGCAAGATGCTATTATGCATAAGTAATGTAATGCAATTTCGTAAACTCGAATCTCGGGGATAATGTTGATCTAGGGTTTGGAAACAAGAAATGGTTTCATTAGAATGTGTTGTCCTTTTTGATAAGTTTCATACTTGTGCTTCTTAAGGCTTGTGAGTGTGTGTGTGAAACAACATGTAATTATAATCATATACAAAAATAAGATACACGAATGTGGAATGCTACTCAAAGATTACTTATATAACAATTGCCTTATCTCCAAATCTTACTTTACAAGTATTGACATCTATAAGTAACTTAAGTGTTAACAATTCTAAGTATACAAGTAAAGTATAAAGTAATGTGATTACGCTTAATTGTCATCTATTGACTGAAGTGGCAAAATGAATAACTTTTGAAGAAAAGATTTCTTTATTAAGGTTTAAACAATTCTGATAGCTTTTTAGAATATGGTTGATAGAATGTGATTGATATTGTTTATGCTTGCTTGCATAGTTTGGACTTGAGATGCTTTATAACTTAATTATAACAGACCAAAGTTAACTATAAAACACATAACAAAGTCTTTAGCATAGTATTAAAAGTATTGTAGACTAAAGTTAACTTTAAAGACATAGATGGATTTAAGGTATATTGCTTATGATAATTGTACTTTGTTCACTTAATAAGGTTCCTTTAAAGTTAACTAGGAATGGTACTACTTTTATTTGGTATAGTGGTTTCTCAAGATTATAATGGAATAGAATCATTTATGTTTTTATAAATGAGTGGTTATGGTTTGTAATCAAGGTAATAATATTACTTAACTCCTTATGAATTCAATATAGTGTTTTGGTATGTTGATAAACTTGTGGTTAAATTAAGGGAATAGGTTTTATTTTACTACAAATTATTCTTGGAGATTTTATATTGGATAAGGATCCTTTTATAAAATAATCTACACTTATGGTAGAAGGATAATTCAATAAAATTGTATTTAAAATGTGTTAAACCATTTTGTCTTCATACTATCAATATTTAGGACTAATACTACTGATTAGACTCAATTGGCTAATTTAAAAATATTAGCAATTTTTATTTACCCTTTTATGAATTATCAATTAAGGAAATTAGATTTAAATTCAAGTTATTACGGTATTAAATTTTTATTTACTTCAAAGGTGGAATGTTATATTTTTAACATGTAGATATTATTTTTGTGATCATTTTGGTATATTATATGTATTCTTATGATTTTTAAATAATAAAATATGATTTTTATAAGGTTTATTACTTTATAAATACTTAATAAATAATAAAAATTTAACTAGGTGAAATAATAATACATGATTATAGTTTAAAATTATAGTTCTTATTTTTCTAAGATTTTTGGTATTTTCTTTATATTTGTATCATTTATCATTATTGAAATATGAATTATCAAAGTTTTATTACTTATAAAACCTTTATTAATTAATAAGTATTTAAATAACTATCATAATAATGTTTGATAATAGTTTTAAGTTGTAGATTTTATTTTTATAAACATTTTCATATATTACACATATTTTTCTAAATTATAAAACAAAAGTTATTGATTTAATAAGATTTAATCATTTTATTTTGTTGCTGGAATATTTAAATTTGGGTTTATATCTTTTATTTATTTCCTAAACAGAAAATAGTTTTTATACCGAGCTAAACCTAGACACAGTCACTGTCTAGTGGGCCACATGCCACATGCCACATGGCACACACAGCTTAGCTAATATTTTTGTTACTGGGCTTGTTCCTACTCACAGAGAATGACAAATGGGCCCAAGGCCACGTAAGATGCCACATGGGCAAGGACTGGATCAACAAGTTGAATGGTCAAGGATGACATCATCCTGACATCATCCTGTCGGAATCCTCTCAGATTGATGATCAATCCGTCGATCGGGAGAGCGCGGGCATGTGAGGATGGTCGCGTTCGAACAAGGAACTCTAGGCGAACCTATTGGTGGCGGCGCCGCTCCTATTTGGTCACCAGAGCAGCCGCTGCGATGGTGAACGGCGGCGACAGATACAAGCAAACGGTGGTAGAGCAAACCAGAGCGAGAGTGAGGCAAAGGAGAGGTGCTGGAGCATCGTAAGCTCACCGGGATTGCAGCGAAGTGGGTGCTGAGGACAGGCGCGGCCGGAGGTGAGCTATCCAACAGGATTTCCGACGAACCACAGCGGAGGGGAACAGCAAAATTTGATCGTCTCCGATCTCCCCTGGGTCCTGTGTTCTTCACAGATGATCTACGCACGCTGGCGCTTCTTCACGGCCACTCCACAGCCTCCGGGACGACCTCTACTGCCGACGACGATCTTCTCTGGCCGGAGCTAGGGTTCGGTGTTCACGCGAGTGAGGAAGAAAGAGGTGGAGAGAGAGAGGTTGTGAGGAGATGAGGATGTGAGAGGGCACTTTGGCAGTTCTTATCCTCTCTTCTGGAGCTCAGCGGCGGCAGGAATCACAGCGACACGATCGACGGCGGCCGGCGCGACAGACAGCTACTTCCGCCGTCGCGGAAGAGGACGATGAACACAAGGCCGAAGTGGTACGGGCTGGCATTAGGCTGTAGTTGGGCCGACGTGGGCTGCGGTTGGGAGGCTCGCGGGCGGCGAGTAAGAGATGGTGGAATGGGCCTCAGACCAGAACTGATTCCTCTATTTTTTTTCTTTTTGTTTGTTTTCCATTTTCTGTTTCATTTTTCATATTTGTATTTTTCATTTGTTTTGGAATCTTTCTTTATAGAATTTATTTGCTAAATAATTGTACCAATATTGGAATGTGTTTAGTATCATTTAGTGAACTTTTATTATATATTGTTATGTTTCTTTATTTTCTTTATATGAACCCTTTTTTGATATTTTGGAAAGGCCTTTGTTATTAATTTTCTTTCTATAATAAACCATGGATTTATTATATGATATTTCCTTATTATTTATAAAACTTAGTTCTAGTTAATTTATAGTTTGGAGGGAATTTTTATATTATGATCCTATATCATTATTTCATGCATGTTATACTAAATAATTAATATGGTTAATATTATTCCCATGAATCTAAGAAATAGCAATGTATATATTTTATTATAACTAACATAGTAATTAGGGTTTGAAATTATAAATGCTTACCCTAGGGTTTAGGATACTTAATACACTTATATTCTTTTGTTGATGTGAATAAAGATTAATGACTAAACATATATTCTTTATGTTTGTGATCTTTAATGATATCACCCTTTAAAATAGAAAGTTATTATCTGGAATGTCTGATGGAAAAGAATTGATAAAGATAACTCCTAAATACATACGGTTATGATAATTGGAAATGACAGAGATGTGCTTAAGTGATTTGCTATAGGAAAATATTCCTATAAAGCATTGTGAAGATAAAATGATTTATCCAATAGATGAGATGGATGTTAAGCTTGATTATAGATTTAGGGTTTAGTGTTTACCAGGAATTCCTATCTTCCATAATTCACAATCCTGGACTTCTTATTAAGGAATTCCTTTCCTAGATATACTATTTCATCATATCCATTTATAAATACAATGAGCTTGACACAAAAGCCTTTCATAATCTTCTCATATCTAAACTTGGTTATCAAACTATTCTACTACTAATAATCTCCAATCCAGCAGATGGTTACAATTGCCTCCATTCATACCCTTCCTTTATTATCCATCACCAACATTACTCTAATAGATTCATATATATATATATTTATATATATCAAATCCTACTTCACTTCAAGTGTTTAGTATTTCCCAAGAGGAAAATACTACATCTATAATTCAATGCTTCTCTAACATCATCCTAATCATACTATCTTGTCTCTACTTAACTCCAGTATCTAATACTCCAACCTCACATTATATTAATGTGACCTATCATGGCTAACCTAGAATGACATATCTATACTAGGGTTCAATCATGTTCTATCCACCAATGTCACTTATACATGATATAAGCATTCAATCTTGGTGACTAAAGCATGATTATTATAATCCTTTAATCCTTTATGGTTTAGGTTTCCAGTCGGCTAATCAAGGCTTTCATCCATACAACATTACAGTTGTATTATAATTATCTTCTGTTTATCTCTATTGGACTAAGAGATATTATTCATTGACTATACCTACTTGATCCAATAGGATTACTCCTGGTAACTTTCTTCAGGATTCATCCTTGTAATATTATTTATCACCATATAATTATATATTCCAAATAACTCTTCTATCATTTCAGGAGTGAGTTAACTGCATCAATTATCACATTGATCTTATTCTCTTCCAACACTCCCATCCTATAGGTGATATCTAAATCTAGCATTACCACCTACCTCTTCTTACCTCCTTCTCTAAAGGATTTACAGTGAATGTTATGATAAAGAAAAGAGTTGATAGATCAAGAATTGATAGGTTAAGAATTGGTGAATCAATAGTTGATTACTCAACATTGATGAACAATAGATATTAAGATAAGATTCATTAGAAATGGTAAGGATTGGTATGGAAAGATAGGTATATGGTGAATGATCTTAACTTGGCTTCTATCCTACTCAATCTTATTAAATAGTTAAAGTCAAGTATTACCATGATACTCATGGTAGAGATATATAAGATTAAGATAGGTCGAGATTTAGTTATTAAATTCTTGTACCTTGAGTTTTATTCTAAACTTGGTATTCATGATTTATTGTAATGAATACTACATATGATCACTTAAGGATCAAATTATAATCATTAATCAATGTGTATTGGTTTAGTTTGATTATATTTGATCTACCCTTAGATCAAATTACCATTACCCAAAATAATGTTTTTAGCAAAGGTCATATTGAAACCTATCGCAGTCAACTTGATGATCTACTTCAATTCCATCAAGTTGGGAGAAGTTTCAATCACTTTGACAGGTTTTGTTCAAAAGCGCAAAAATTATTCGGATTTTCTATGCATGAATGCAATGCACACATCTGGGTTCAGCTTATTTCTAAGGTCTAATGCTAGGATGTTACACGGGTGCAAAACCGGGACTAATGGCCCTTATGACTCGGGACTATTGGCCTTTTTTCCACTAGTGGTTTTACCCATAGGTGAACATAAACACACAAGGTTGTTGTACCCTAGCCCTTTTGTTGCTCATTTAAATAAATTCATAACTCAAGCTATAGGCTTATCAAGCAAATGATATGTCTCTGGATCCAAAAAAAAAGGTTGCGTAAAATCACTCTACCTATCTGAACTCCAATATTGGACCTAACTAGGTCATATTTTCGAATAATGATATGTTGTTCCAGAATTCAACATAATGATTAGGCTCCTTCCAAATTTCTTTGCAAAAGAACTAATCGTGGAAAGTTAGAAAACTAAATTGATCTATGAACTAGAACATCTCATGTAGGTTGACCATCTTATGTTACAATTTAATCATCAGTAGAAGAGAACAAAAGGCTCTATGCGAAAACTATAAACAAACTAATTTGCAACAGCTGGGCAAGAACTTGTTTTTATTTCCCAGAAAAAACGGCTGGGCCAAATTGAGTGACTCATCACTCAGATTGACCAGAAGGAAGAAATCAACAATTCATCTCATGTAAGCCTTCTCTAATTTGGCCATATAATCCCTTGAAAATGGGTATTATCGTCCCTGCATCCTAGAAACAACAGCAGAACAGATCTTTACCCTTATCCCAGAAATAGGGGCCCAATTCCAAGGCAGCCCCGTGCGCGGCTCGTCAGAGCATGGTTAATAGAGTAGCCGGCTGCCGGCTCTATAGAAGTGCCATGTCACTTAAAGTCTTCATAAAAGTACACTCATACAATAAGCTGACTATAGGTTAGCTATAAGCATAATGTTGCATTAAATGTTTGCATGTGGGAAGAGGCAAATAATTGGCTAGGAGGAGGAAACGCCTGCTAAAAGTCCTTGCATCGGCTGCATGCAGGCTATTGCTCTTCGTTTATTGTGCTATAGCCGGGCTACACACAAAGAGCCAGCTCTACTCTCTCTCTTCCGTTCTCACTCCTCCACCTAAGATTTTGCTGACATGGAACAGACTATAGCCAGCTGACTAGGATCTATTATACTTTCTCTCAGGCAGAAGCGAATATGAAGGGTCGAGCCACCAACCGTACCGCTTCGTCCTGACCTCTCCCTCCCGAACGAGCTCTCCCAAGCCGCACTAAAGCCACCGCCCCACCGCCGGAGGTAGAGGTATGCCCGTGCCTCATCCCACCCGTCACCACCCGGCGACCCTCTCTCCCTCCTCCTCTGGCCCTTCCCACTCCGCGTCCCGGCCTTGTGGCCACCCTCTCCATGCCGCCCTGCGCGCCCCATCTCCAGTCCAGCCCTAACCCTAGGGGCGGCCTGAGGCAGTGGAGGGTCAACGGCGGTGGACCAAGCTGGAGGGCAGGGAAGTGTCCTTCCCATCCATATGATTATACTAATATCTTTTACATTTACATTTAACTTGATAAATTATAAGACAATTTCTTAGTGATACAAAATTTAGTAAACAAAGTCGCAATAAATGAAAAATAAGAAAATAATTGGTCTTCTAAGAAACACTAGTTATGACTAGTTGAGTTAAGGATTTTCTTGATAAAATAAATCGTTTCTAGATACTAAGATACATTTCATTTGGTGTACCTTTAATAAGTATAAGTACAAACACTCTTCTTGGGCTATAAACTGAATATTTATAATCAATTTCTATTTTAGTTTAGGCCATTAATCTGATCTTTCTCCATTAATCTTGTAACATTTAAAAAAGAGTCTACAGTAAGCATAAATAAATAATAAAAAAGCAAGATACAGTAATTTCGGTAGTAGTAGAGCAGAAATAATTTTCCCATCCAACAATCTCCAGCCAAGCTCATGCTATCTAGAAGTCAATATCCGGGTGCTGAGCCCTGAATTTCTTGAGCATCTCCTCTTTCTGCACGTCATCACTGGTCGGGAGACCCATCTGCTTCTGACGCTGGTCAAACATCATCTTCTCCACGGTTTGCCTCGTCTCAGGATCAAGATCAGAGAGCCTGCTACTCTCCGGTTGAACACGCTGGGTGTCCACTTCAGGTCCACCCTTGATCAGAGACTTCCACCACTCTGTCTGGTTCTGCTTTGTCAGCAAAATAGACAGGGAATTCCCGTCCTCTATGCTCCAGAAGCAGTCATCAACCTTGACAGGTTTGTGAAGGTCGCCGTCGATGATGGGATCTGGCTGGCCCTCGAGCCTGACCTTGAGATGGTTCTTCTTGATCTCGCAGACAAGAGACCTTGGCTTTGTTCCTTGGGGAAGAGGAACCGAGATGTTGACCTCTGGCAGCTGCTGAGTCCAGGAGTACTTGTCCAGATCAAGGCCGTTGCCTGCATTATTGGGGTTTTTCAATTTTTCAATTTTTCTGGACGAAGGAGTAAATGATTGTTGTTACTTCAATTTTTCAAGTAGAAGGACAAGTATATAAAACATTAGCCACATGGAGAAGAATGGAATGATTAGGTGCGGAATAAAAATTTGCGGAGTGGATTAGATACATTTGTTATTTCGTAGCCTTCTTAAAAAAAATATTTGTACGCACATCAACAATGTAGCTCGGAAATGACTAAATTTTTTTTTTACATTTGTAGGACACATGATTTTTTTTGTTTTAGTCAGCACATGTATTGCACATACACGATCAATATTCAACTACAATATATTAATATTTGTAATAGGTCTGGCCAAATATATACATGTTAGTTATGTGCGTTGCACAGGCATTCTTACTAGTATAAAGGGCGTATGTGGCAGTGTGTGTGGTTGCTTTGGCCGTGGAGCAGAGCAAGCGAAAGCGACCGACTGAAAATGAAAACAACTCAGCAGCTTATTTAGGCCTCCTTCTTTTCAGCTTCTTGGCCAGCTTCTCCCAGAAGCTATCCTCAACCAGCTTCTCCCAGAATCTCATTTCCAAAATTCGTTTAAACTTCTTAACTAGTAGTTTTAATGTCAATTTAAAAGTATAAACGATTTTAGCAGATGAGATTCTGGAAGAAGCTGATCGAGGGTAGCTTCTAAGAAAAACTGGCCAAGAAGCTGAAAAGAAGAGGGGCTTAAACTCTGCTCTCGCCTTCTTGCAGACAAGCTCGTCTCCGCGACTCCGCCGGATCTTCTCGGTTCTCAACTACCGATCAAGGTGCAAGAAACCATATCATTCATGGCCTCCATCGCCATCTGCTCCTTGGACGAGGTGGCGCCGACCGACACCCTCCGCGTCCTGCGCCTGCGCCTCCGCAGGCCGCCGCGGGATGCCTCGAACCAATCGCCGAGGAGGACGGCGACTCTGATGTCCGTCAATCAGTCCGTCAGCTCGCCTAGCGCATACAGCAACAGGAGCTCCGGCGCCGCCGTCAATCGGTCCGTCCGAAATCGTGATTTTCACTAGCAGTACGTCACTTGTGTGTATCTGTAAGTATATGTTGTCCAGTGTTCATGCAATGCAAGTGTTGTAATTAATCCATCGATGAACACCACTCGATTCTTTTTCTGGCAATCACCAATACGATCTTCAAGAGTCGTACGTGCGATCTAATGTCGAAAGAGACTCTCAATTCTGAACGATCACGGTGCACACACATACAGTACTAAGAGCATTTCTAACGGACTTCTGTAAACTCGCGAACTATAAAACTCGAGTACATACGAACTGCACATTCGAATATTTGCGCTCGCGGTAAAATTCATCGAAGAACATCGGAGGGGATTGTTCGTGATTCGACTAATTACACATACCAGACACTAAATTCTATTAACTACATCTAAATTAACCTATATATGGGGAAGCTGCCACAACCTAGACCAAAAATGAGCTCGGGCCGTGGCCGGAGCTGCAGGTTGCAGCGATGTTGGGGCGGCTCCGACTCTAGTTGTCGGAGATGTCATGTCCGCCGCCTCGAGCTTGACGACGTCGCGCTCCCGCGCCCTCGCCAGCCGCACCTCGACGAGCGCTATGGCTCGGTGCACGTCGGCTTGCTCGACGAGGATCACCGCCTCGTGTTCTAGCTCTGACTGGCGGAGCAGCATCTCCGTCGATGCGTTCCTCGTCCGAGTCGTGGGCGTAGTCGTCGGCGGTGACCACGCGCGCACGCGGAGGGGATGACGAGCTCCACTCAGCCGAGTCATCGGCGTAGTGGGAACGCGGAGGCGCGGGGATGCGCGAGGAGCCGCGTGAAGATCCCTCACCGGTGGCACGTGCCCTCGCGGAGATGAAGCCCGCCGGCACGTACACACGGAGCGACGCCGGCGGTGACAGCTCGGGGTTGGTCCATTTGAGGGTCGCGCGCTTCTTGGGGCCCTCCGAGCGGACGGAGGCGTGGTGGGCCTCGTCATCGGCGTCGCCGCTCCCTCCTCCAGAACGATGTCCCCCTAGCCAGTAGCTGCCGCTACGCCTTGACATCGGGTGGATCTGGTGGCAGACGAGCTTGATATCGGCCAACGGATTGGCGGCTGGCGGCGGCGCTAGAGAGGGTGCGGCAGAGAAGTGAGGGTTTAAATTCTCACTCTCACTCCGCTGTTGTATACGTACATTCATGGCCTCCGTCACGAGATCCTGCGCCGTCTGCTCCTTGGATGAGGTGGCGCTGACGGACACATTTCGTGTCCCGCGCCTGTAGCGCCTGAGCCTCCGCCGGGCCGCTGCGGGATGCCTGGAACCCATCCTGGAGGAGGATGACAACTCTAATGTCGACGACGAAGCCCCCGCCGGCTCGCCCGACGCATACCAGCTCCAGCGCCGCCGTCAATAGGTCGGTCAGAAATCGTGATTACATCGGTCTAGTTAGCGCGTGATTTGCACTAGCTGTACGCCACTTGTGTGTGTACAATCGTCAATATATCTTCTCAATCGAATTTTAATGCTACTTTGGTTGTAAATTTTCCTGTGCACAATATCAAATCTGAATTTTTTTGTGCCGCTATAAATCATACTCCCTCCGTTCCTTAATATAAGGTGTATAGTTTTTTGCACGAATATTAACGCATAGGCTAAAAGGAAAAAATTCGATACTTTTAGATGTTAATACATGTAGGTGATAGATGTGAGAATAGAGAAAAAATAGGGAAATCTCGGTATCTCATCTCTCCAAATCAATTTGACTCCTAAATTATGTAAAAAAATCCCACGATCCCACCATATACCTTATATTCTGGATTTTTTTACAGAAAACTATACACCTTATATCAAGAAACAAAGGGAGTATTTGTTTTTCCTATGCTTCAGTGTACTTCAACAGAGAATATATTGAGATCTCGACAAAAAAGAAACATAATAAAACGGGACAGAAGTTGCTGATGTGGCATGTTGCTGATGTGGATAGGCTGCATGTTAAGAGAAATAGCTTAGTGGGAGTGATCTTCTTAGTTACATAGAATTTGTATTGTTGGACCCTATGTCCTAGAATATTCTACTATGATATTTAGATACTTATTGGGTGTCTACATACAAATAATGTTACAATACATTAATTGGCACACCGCAATTTTAAATGCTGTAAGACTAAGTGAGAAAGATCAGATTAATGGCCCAAAATAAAATAAAAATTGAATATAAATCTTCAATTTATGGCACAAGAAGAGTGTTTATACTTATACTTATTAATGGTACACCAAATCAATCTCAGGATCACCCTTGATCAGAGACTTCCACCACTCTGTCTGGTTCTGCTTTGTCAGCAAAATAGACAGGGAATTCTCGTCCTCTATGCTCCAGAAGCAGTCATCAACCTTGACATGTTTGTGAAGGTCGCCGTCAATGATGGTAGGCTGGCCCTTGAGCCCGACCTTGAGATGGTTCTTCTTGATCTCGCAGACAAGAAACCTTGGCTTTATTACTTGGGGAAGAGGAACCGAAATGTTGACCTCTGGCAACTGCTGAGTCCAGGAGTACTTGTCCAGATCAAGTCTGTTGCCAGCATTATTAGGGTTTTTAGCTTTGCCCTCCACAGCCGCCGTGCTGCTCTCCTTCTCATCCCCCGAGCTCGCTGCAGTCCCCCTCTCCTCTGTCACCTTCTCCGTCTCCTCCTACTGCTCGCCATGTCACCTGCCCTACTGCTCGTCGAGGGTTTCGATTCAAGAAGTGGCCTCTCGCGCTCCCGTCGAAATTTTAGATTGGGGAGGCCTGTTTCGATTGGATGCAGATCGACGAGTTGACGAGGCTTTGGGCTTCGTTTATTTATACGGTTTGATTTTGGTTCCAAGATTCAATTGAGCCATCTGGTTGCAGTTTTTTATTTGTAAACCATGCATGTTTTCATTCGATTGAGCCAGCCATGTCAGCCGTCTGAGAAATAGTTATTTCTCAGTCGCCTAAGACGTAGACATTCCCTTATTTATATTGAGGCCTCCCGGTTTGGAGATTCTTGATCTTGAGGGACTCCGGAGTGAATTTGGACTCTTGGGGTCGCTTCAACTATGATGCCTACTCGAATTCGTACTTGTATATGAGTCAATATTATTTTGCCAAAACGGTAGAACTATGAGTCGATCGACCAGACCTCACAACGCATTACAAGCAGTTCATATAGTATTACAAGCAGATAACTACATATGCGACTTTATTCAACGCATTACAAGCAGTTCATATAGTATTTGCGTGACCAATTTGCTTGGTTGTTGTACACTTTCACATTTCAAAAGTTACCTTCGCTGCAAACATATATACTAATCACCAACGGCGAGCATTACCTAAAAATCAGCATGTCCGCTGTCCGGTCGTTGGATAGTTTTTGTTTGCATGAATTTCTAGGGTCAGCGCTCCCGGCCTATCTAGTACAGCATGTGCCTTATAAAAAAAATTATGTAAGCACATAGCCGGTACATATATTTCATAGTTTATAAATCTTTTAGGGGGTCAGGGCATCTAGGGCCGACCCATCCGGTTGGCCCAAACGGTTTGTTTTTGTCCGTTTCAGGCCGCCGTCGATTTGTGGTCGTGGTCCGGCGTGTCCGGTTGACCCCGCCCAGCGGCCCGACCCATCTGTCAATATCCCTCCCGCTGTCACCGGTTGTCACCCAGTGGTCCTAGCTGTTCTCATCTGCATGTAGTTACCACGGTACCACCAGGATCCTCATCTGCTATCTAAACTGTCTAATCCAATTACAAATAGCTTTAGCAGCACCGGGAGTTTGCACTTATCCTAAGCCCATGGGGGGAAGCCATCACACCCCAAAATGTCACATCGATATACATGGACTAGCACATTGTGCAAGGCTGCCCCATAATCTGTCCAGTTATGGAGGATGATCATGCTAGCTTCGGCCGATGAACATCACATGCGTAACCTGATCGAGCATGTGGTTTGGTGCATCATCTTCCTTGGTAACTCTTCATGTTCTGATGTCATGATTACCATGTTTTCTCCACGGAAAAACCCAATTATTTTCATTTCAGATAAATAAAGACGAATCACCCAAGCCAAATAAGAAAAGGTGTAATCATTGGCAACATCAGGAAGCAGCAACGTCACACACAAAACGTTTCCATCATACCAAATAATAAGCAAAATTAGCAATGCTATAATATACGATATAGTACTTATCAAGTGTGCCGTGAAATACAAATTCGATTCGTGGAAGTCTGACATCTGTAGCTAATTAAGGCATAAACAATTAAGAGGAATTATTTCACGGCAACATAGGAGTACAACTATGTCAGTGCTCAAATCATCATTGTCGGTGCGGGATTGGTTGGGGACTGGCACCATGTTCTTCACCACATCATACTTCAACTCCTTCTTGTTGTCGGTAGCATCGATGTGGATTGATGAGAATTTACTTGCTTCTTTTTTAATTAGCATCTCAGAGATAACTGTCATCACATTGTTCTGCACCCATCTTTTTATAGGTCTAGCAACGTACATCTAGAATTGAGGTAGCATATAATTCCAAAAACACAAGTATTGTTACAGAGTTAACATATATACAAAACTATGAGAACCCAGTTTAATTAATAACCCGCAAGAGTAAATAAGAATGTATACTTACTGGGTTGTATGCTTCGGACAAAATGACGTCCAATGCGGCGTCACTTGCCGACATAGATATGTCCTTTTTTGGTACTGTGGCAACGGTGCTCTTTATTTGTATTTTTACAACCTCCCTTAGTACATCTCCATCGCGTCAAAGTGGTTCAAATATGACAATCTGGCCGAGTCTGTTGAGAAGCTCAGGCTTGAAATATCTATGTACCTATACACAAACAACCACTTTGAGTCATATAAGTTCTTTGAAAGAAGTACGTCTAGATAACCCCCCTAAGTATAGGGTTTGAGACGAAGAACACCCCTAACTTTAAACTGGGACACTTAACCCCCTAAGTATGAAATACCAAGCAAATTACCCCCTGGCGCTGTTGTTAGCTGTATTTGAGAGTTATTTTGCTGACGCGGACAATGGTTTTACCCAGCTCTCTCCAAATCGCCCCGTCTACTTTATCTCGCTCTCAACCTTCGTATGGAAAGCTTCAGCAGCTGATCAAAACCTTCACGTACGGTGTAGCTAGGCAATAGACCTTGGAACACAGTGACCGCCTGAACATTGAATTGTACAATTGTACGTAGATTCTTCACTGTAGCACAGAAGCGTGACTTCCTCAAGAATAAGGTGTGGCTGGACGTCGTACGCGAGTGGAGGAAGGAGAAGCAGAGGTACGACGAGTTCAAGGTGCGTGTGAACTCCCTGCTGGAGGTGAGGAGTTGTGGTGGCCGGTGGCTACGCTTGGAACGGCCCCGTTGGCAGAGGTAGTGACCGTGAAGGCGACATGGATGTCTGACGGCTCCCAATTGCACAACACTTGGCTCCCGCAGCGACTGTGCCAGCATCATTGTAGCATCCCAGTTGTCTAACCCCTGTAATGCTACTAGTAATAATAATAAAATGGGCCACTTCCAACATAAAATTGTTGCATCATCATCATATCATGCTCATGTCATCATATCACCTTGCATTTGAGCATCATATAAAAACCTTTTCTTGTTGGTTCTTATCTCATGTGCATGATTAATTGTAGTTGCCTCTTGATATTGTATTTGGTTCTTACTGAATTGTTAAATGCCCAAGTTGAGTTGGGGGCATCTCTCTTTTGACTCCACCACCTTATCTTTCACCACCTTATAATTCCACCATCCAATAATATGGGCTTGGCATTTTATTGAGTTATCCCTAGCCCATGTTGTTGGTTGGATCCACCCATCTTCTTTGCTTGGCCTTGTCCATATTTTGGGAATGCAGATGGATAGTGCCATATTGATATCCTTGTTCTCACAAGTATAAGTGTGGCATTAATTATTCTGCATGGGCCATGCAATAGCTACCTTTTCCCCAGCTTTTGGTTTTTGTTTGTTGTCTAATTGGATCCTTTCCTCTTTGTTGATCTTGTTTTGTGAGTATCAACCCTAGCCCTCTCCCCTCTAGCTTATCCCATGCAAGTGTCACCTAGTCTAGTTTCTGGTTTTATTTGAATACTAGTTGGAGTTTCTTCCTTGGTTTAAAACATGTGTTGGCTTGTAGTTGTTCTCCTCATCTTCTCTCCCTCTTCATCCCTTAGTTAAACCCTACCCCATGTCCCATGCACACTTGTGCTAATGTGGCATGCACCCCTCTAATCCCCCCCTCTCTTTGGATCTTGCTTGGTCCTTTGTTGGATCATGCATGGGCCATTAAAACCACCCCATCACCATATGACCATCTTTCCTCCTCTTCCTCTTTTCTTGTTTGATTTTGCTAAGTTTTGCTTGTAGCATGTTTGATAAAACCTAAAGTACCCCCTCCATCTTTCTCACCTCTTTTAGAAAAACCCTAATCCCATGCTTGCCCTCTAACCTCCTAGCTACATCAAACCCTAAACCACCCTCTTACCCTCTAATCTACCCCTCTTTACCTAAACTAAATCCTAGTACCACCTTTTCCTACCTAGCATGTCCCATGCCTTTTCCTCTCTCTTGGCCCCTCTCTCTACCTACCATGCCCCCACACGACCAGAACCCCTCCTAGCTTGCCCCACACGACCATGCCCCTCTCTCCTACCCTAGTTCCCAACCTAGCTACCCGAAGCTAACCCCTTCCCCTTCTAGCTCTCCCTCAGCTAAGCCAGCGCCCTACCCTACCTGCCTGCCTCACCGAACCCCCCAGTCCCACCTGCTAGTCCCTCTCCCCCTTCCCAGCATCTGCCGCGCCACCCTGGCCCCCATGCGCAGCACGTGAGCAGGGAGGTGGCGCCGATGCCACCTTTCCCCATCAAACCCTCCCCCACGCAACCAGCCCCCCTGTCGATCTTATCTACCTTCCCCCTCTCTGGTCTCTCCCAGAGCCTCCCCAGATCCAACCGCAAGCACCCTGCCTCGCACCCCTTCCTCTACACCACCCCAACGCCCTCTCGCCGCCACACCGCCGTCTACCTGCCTCCCAACCGAGCGGGCGTGTCGCTGCTGTCGAGTGTCGAAGCTTGGAGCTTTCGCTGCGAGCCTGGGACGCGAGGAGGAGGAGGCCAGGACCGCCAGATCTGCCGCACCGGAAACCCTAGCCTCACCGCCAGCCCCATCGCCGATCGCTCGCTCCCCGCGTCAACCACACCGTCACGCTCGCGGTAAGCCCTGAACCCCCGGACAACGCCCGTCTTCGTTCGCTTCACAGTTGCGCTGGTCACGCCGTCGAGCACCCTCGGTGCAGTGTGTCATCGTCGTCGCCCCAACAAGACGCCAACACCTTAGCTAGCCGCCAACGCCTCCCATCACCAAGTCCGACCAGTAGCGGCTCCGCGTCATGCGCCCATAACGCCCCAGTTCGAGCCACGCTGCGCCCGCGCGCGCGACGCGCGAGGAAGATCCGATGGCCAGGCGTCGTTTGCAATCCTGGCCGTTTCTTTTGCTCCAACGCAGCCCCGAGGCCACTAGTCGGCGGTAAACCTTTTCTAAAAGGTTCCCAAGATCGAACGCAACCCGCAGTCCTCAAAGGTGCCGCGTGTGTGTTCGCGATTAGCCTCGCTTTAGTTTAACCAACCCGCGGTCCAGCCGGGCCCGTTGTCAGCGTCAGTGTTGGTTTTCTAAAAAGGACCCGAGGTTTTGTTTAATAAACCCGCGGTCCAGTTTTGTTCCGTTGCCACAGTGGGCGAGAGACCCCGCCCACCTGTCATGCGACTCAGGCTGGCATGTGTGTATAAACGTTCAGAGCTGTTTTGAATTCAGATTTTGTTAAATAAATTCAAAATTCAAATTTCAAATCAGATTCAAGTAACTTTTAACTTGTAAATCCAAATTGGGCAAATGATATATGTATTGATATCAGAAAAATGAGGGGAATTCAAATATGCGTCAATTTGTAATTTGCACAAGTAAAATTCCAAGTTCATGTTAATTACATCAAATGCCACTGGTTTTGCAATAATTCATAACTTTGGTTTTACAATTCCAAATTTAGCAAATGAGTAGTCCAAATTGATCAGCTCGACGAGACCTTTCTGTTTATGCTATCTATTACTTCAATTGCAGCATGCATCATATAAATATATGTTGAACAACAAATGTTATGGCAACAAATGTGATTCTAAAACCCACCAAATGTTATTTTCTTGTCCTCCACACCTCACCCATGCCATGCTACCTTACTTGCCATGTAATTTGTGCATCATTCATCATGGCATGATTGTTTGCTTGACGCATCTTATTCATATGCTTGTGCTCTATATTCATGTTGGCCTTGTTTGTTTGGTTTTTCTGATAGACACCTTGCGGGGGTTGTATCAAGAGAACCAGAGCACTACCTGTAACCGTCCTTTGCTTCAACAGAGACACCAGGCAAGCACTACCACATGCTTGCATACATACAGTACCTATTGCCTCTATCTTATTCTTGCATCATTGAGTCGCGATTGCATTAAAATGAATCCCAAGTATGCATAGCCTTTACTTTTAAACTCCACCAAGCTTGTACCTCCATCCCATGAGCCACTACTATAGGAGTTGTTTGAGCCATGCGAGTCGTAGAACAGCATGTGTAGGGTTTGTGAGAGTCTGATGAATAACGAGGTACTTAAACAACTTAACCTGAGTAGTTCTGGGATAACTAAAGAAAGTGGCACCGGTGGGCAATATCTGCTATTTGGTTTTTCCTGCTCACTTGTGTCCCGTAAGACCCCGAGTACTTGATTCCTGTTCCTTGATTTATCGCGCTATCCACATCCGGGAGGTATATGGGACCCCCCTGAGCCAGAGCTTGATTCCGTCTTATTTCTTGGGGCCACAAACTAGTTTGAGGTTTTATTTACGATCCTGTACTTATGCCATGTTTTACCGCTTTGATTACGATTGTGCGACAGATAGCACCTGTACTGTTTAAGATCGGGACACGTTTACGCGGTGTCGACAAGCCCCGTTTGGGGTTCCCAGTCGCTCACAGCCGTCTACCCAGACCTTGAGGCCGCCTCGGAGCTTGCTTACTCCGTTGCGGGATCTACTTAAGGGGTGGCCCCCTGAAATATTTCTGAATCTTGTGATTGCTTTGTCGTGAAGACCTCGTTGGGTTTTGATTTGGTTTTTCCGAGGTTGATCGAGTGTGTGTTGCTATTGGTGCACCCCGGCCGGGTAAAACTTTCTGAAAGCCGTGTCCGCGGATATGGACGACTTGGAGCACAGTTTCTTGATCATAGACAAGCATAACTAAAGTACCGCTTTTAATCTGACTAAAGTAACTTGACTAGTAAATAGTGCAATACTCATGGAATGGTTAATAAAATTGCCAACGGATGGGGGTTGTTAAATCCGCTTCCTTGTTGGTAAGGGAGGAGGATGGATCGGATGAGATTACCATTATAACTGTTGTACTTAAATTTTCACGGACATCCGTCTATCATTGGTTAGGCGGATGGTTAGCGTTATCTCAGAATTGCTAGGGTTTATCTTTTCTGCAATTCGTCACCCCAGGTTGTGTCCCCTTTAGAGGCATTAAGACTTGCTGAGTACCCTTAGGGTCTCACACGATAAATTCTTGATTCAGATGAGCAGTACCTTCTCGGGGCGGATCTTTGGGTGGAAGAAGACGATGATGTGGGCAACGATCGCTCGGTGTAGAGATTCCGGAACGGGATCCATGAGACAGTAGTTGGGATGTGCTTATTTTCTCCGGCATCTTATGCCTATTTGCTTCTTATCCGTACTCGGATCTTGTTTGCCGCTTCGCATGATACTCGATGTGTGTTGTATGAGGAGTTATCCTAAATTATAGATGTATCTAGGTCATTTGAATCTTGCCGTATGGCGTTGGTATATTTCCTTTCTTTCTAGATGGTGTGGCTCTGATGTACTCTTGTATGGTGGCTTGCGTACATACCCACTTGTGTACGTAGTTGATCCCTTCGCCTGCCGACTACGCCGCCCGTACAGGTCCCGTTGAGAGGGTAGTGGTTGGGACGTCTGAAAGGACTACCAGTGAGTGGCTTTTGGGGCCCCACCGTACTATTTCAACCACTATCACTCATCCAGGCTTGTATCTAGGAGCGTAGTTCACCGAGGTAGTTACAATTGGTATCAGAGCCATCCCGACCTTCAGGGTTTCAGCCAAACGGTCGTTGTCAGTCTAGCAAATATTTTAGTAGTTATGTATATAGGGAAAAACAAAACGCGAGAGTAGGACTGCTTCATTTTTCTTCTTACCCTCCCACCCACCCTTTTCTGGTAAGGAAGTGCAACGTTTTCAATCCTCTTCTCAAAGTTCAAACTAGGATTCACGTGTTCTGGGTTTCCGTAGTACCATAGGCTGTGTCTGTGTGTGTATGTGTGTAATCCCTTGTCTATCTGTTGCATTCAAGTTGTTATCTTATCTGCCTTTGGTTATCCACTGTTGGTACATTCCATACCAACAGGCTTTTGTAAACCGACGCAATCTATCTTCCGCTTTGTATCCGACGCTATCTTGTTTGGGGTGTTCGTTTCCGTAGTACCAATCTTTAGGTTTCGTCGTGAGAAGAAGGGGTTAGGATATGTGTTCCACTTGTTCATGTGCGGAGTAATGATTTGAGTGCGGGATGGAGTCGCGACCATACCACTACTTGTATCATTTGCTTTTGTATATTGAATCGGTAGAGTCACTAATCTTGATTCGTTAAGTAATTTTGCGCATCTATTGGTATTTTAATGCCGAAATTTGTGGAAAATTTTTCTTTGATATGTTTGTGTACCACACTCCTTTTCAGTCGTGTGCGATATGCTTAATATCTTTGAGGTGCTATGAACTTTGTTGATATTTTTATATCATCTCAGTAAATTGTATCCTTTAATCTTGGTTAATTCCATCTTGGTACTATTTTGGATTATTATCATCTTCCATTATAGTACTGACTTGAGTTTTACATCAATGACAGGATGGCTCCTCCACGCCGGACTGAGGAGGACATTCCTCCAGAACTGGGCTCAGCACTGTCAAGCATAGCTAATGCTTTGGCGGCAATGCAAGAGAACCAGCTGCGCTTTGAGGAGAGCGTCCGAAGGAACGAGTTCACTCCACTTCCTCCACCTCCCAAGCGTGGCGACATCAAGAGCTTCCTCAAGTTCAGTCCTCGTCAGTTTGATGTGTCTGACCGACCTCTTGATGCGGACGATTGGCTCCGTGAGATCTCAAGGCTGCTCGAGACTGCTGATGTTCCAGAACAGGAATGGGTAAAGTGTGCTACTCACCTTCTCAAGGGAGACGCAGCTCTATGGTGGGAAAACTACTTGAAGGCTAGCTGCACTGGGTTCCAGCCCACTTGGGAGAGGTTCACCGCAGCTTTCAAAGAACAGTTTCTCTCAGAGATTGTGATGGAAAGGATGAAGGATGCTTTCCTCAACCTGAAGCAGGGGAATGATAACGTCAACACCTACATCAGGAACTTCATGAAGCTATGGTGGTGATGAGGTATCTGATGACAAAAAGAAGCAGAAAAGGTTCAGGCAAGGGCTCAATGCGTCGATCAAGTATGCACTCACGCATGCAAGACCGGCAACCTTCCTGGAACTACAGCATATGGCACTACAAGAGGAGGCTAGTAGGCAGATGTTCGAGGAGTCCAAGAAACACAGCAGGGATGCATCAAGCTCGGCAGCAATGGCAACTCCTTCTAAGCGGCGTGTCTGGGTTCCTAACACCCACCGCCGCTCCGGCTCCACCAAGACCTGCGAGCTTCACGTCAAGGCCACCAAACTTCACCACGCGGCTCCTGTGGCTACAACAACCTTACCGAGCGCTGGCGGAGTCCACAGCTACTCTGCTCCACGCCCGTGGTGCTCGCTTCACATGTGGAGGTCTGGACATTCCATCGAACTGTCCAATGAAGAACAAAGCTCTCCTCAACCCCGCCAAGATCTGCATCAAGCTCTCCTTCGGTTCGTGCACCACCGCCTCGGGCTCTCAACATCAACACTAAGCCCGGGTCTGCGGTTGTTCGAGCTAACTGCGTCAACGCCTCTCAAGCTGAGCTCGCACCTGGAGTTGTCATGGGTATGCTCTCAGTTAAATCAGTCCCTGCACGAGTTCTCTTTGATTCTGGTGCATCGCATTCTTTCGTGTCACACAAGTTTGCAGGAGAGAATGAGTTAGTCCTGGTTCCTCTCTCTAAGCGGTTAGTGGTACAATCACCTGGTTCAAACATGAGGGCTGAGCTTATCAGTCATGGAAATCAAGTTGAGATTGGTGGTTCTTCATTCTTGGCTTCTTTGATTGTTCTGGGCAGCTCTGACATTGATGTCATCCTGGGCATGGATTGGTTGACAGCAAATGCAGCTGTGATTGATTGTCTTTGAGCGCTCGGTGTCTCTGAAGATCCTCAAGGCCATCTAGTCTTTTCTCCAAGTCTCCGCTCCTGCTGTCGGCTCTATTCCTTGGCTGCTCGAATAATGATGCTATGGAAGCTATTCAGAATGTACCGATGGTCCGTGAGTTCCGGATGTTTTTCTGAAGAGTTGCTGTATGCCTCCGGATCGCGGTTGAATTCGTGATTGAGCTTGAACTGGAACGGCTCCTATCTCCAAGAGACCATACAAAATGGGTCCTTCCGATGGTGAACTCAAACGACAACTTGATGAACAAGAGAAGTTGGGTTTCATTCAACACAGCACTTCTTCTTGGGGTAGTCCGACAATCTTCGTGAAGAAGCGTGACAGAACCGATAGGCTCTGTGTTGACTACCGGGCTCTAAATGCCAAAACCATCAAAAACAAATATCCTCTCCCTCGGATAAATGATCTTTTTGATCAGCTGGCAGGAGCTGTGGTGTTCTCTAAGCTGGATTTGAGGAGTGGTTATCACCAAATCAAAATTCGCAAAGAGGATGTGCCCAAGACAGCTTTCACCACTCGCTATGGCTTGTATGAGTACACGGTCATGTCTTTCGGCCTCACCAACGCACCTGCTACCTTCTCGAGGCTGATGAACTCCGTTTTCATGGAGTACCTGGATAAGTTTGTGGTGGTATATCTGGATGATATTCTCGTCTATTCCAAGTCCAAGGAGGAGCATGAAGAGCACCTGCGGTGTGTCCTGAACAAGCTTCGTGAGAACCGCTTGTATGCAAAGTTCTCCAAGTGTGAGTTACGGTTGCACAAGTAACATATCTGGGACATGTTATCTCTGCCAAGGGCATTGCAGTCAACCCAGAGACCGTGAAGACAATAGTTGAATGGCTTCCTCCTGCTAATGTCAAGGAAGTGCGGAGTTTTCTCGGCTTGGCTAGCTATTGCCGTCGATTTGTGCAGAACTTCTCGAAGATAGCAAAGCCTCTTACCGACCTCCTCAAGAAAGGCAAGAAGTACATGTGGACACACCTTGCCAAGAAAGTTTTGAGACACTCAAAGAGAAGCTCACTTCCACGCCAGTCTTGGTTCCTCCGGATACATCTAAGCCTTTCCAGATATTCTGCGATGCCTCTTTGCAAGGATTGGGTGCGGTCCTTATGCAAGAAAGACAGGTGGTTGCTTATGCCTCTCGTCAGTTGAAGACGCATGAGGTCAACTATCCCACACATGACCTTGAGCTAGCAGCAGTGGTCTTTGCTTTGAAGCTATGGAGGCACTACTTGCTTGGGAACCGTTGTGAGATCTTCTCGGACCACAAGAGTTTGAAGTATATCTTCACTCAACCGGATCTCAATCTTCGGCAAAGGAGATGGATTGAAGCCATCAATGACTTCGATGTGACCATCAACTACACTCGAGCAAAGCAAGCGTCATGGCGGATGCGCTTAGCCAAAGCTTATGTCAACAACCTCATGGTGGAAGAGCGGACCTCTCTTGTGCGAGGAATTCCGTCGGTGAACACGAAATTGTGGAACAAGGGCATCTCCTGAACCTTCTGGCTACTCCTCTCTTGGAAGAACAGATTCGGTCTCGTCAGCGTGGTGATCCGCACACCAAGAAGCTCATCGCTAAGCTTGACCTTCCGAAGTATGAGTCCTTTCATGTTGATGATCAAGGCACACTCTTCTTTGATCACCGGATGTTTGTTCCAAACTACCCGGGTCTGAGAGACCAGTTGCTCAAGGAGGCACATAATTCGGTCCTTTCTATCCATCCTGGCAGCACAAAGATGTACATGGACTTGAAAACACAATACTGGTGGCCTGGGTTGAAAAGGTATTGTGCCAAGTACGTCTCAGAATGTGATGTCTGCCGCAGAGTCAAGGCTGTTCATCAGAAACCATTTGGTCTTCTACAGCCATTGAAACCTCCGGAATGGAAATGGGAGAAAGTAGAGATGGACTTCATCACGGGCTTCCCAAGGTCGCAGAAGGGCAACAACGCAATTTTTGTTGTCATCGACAGGCTTTCTAAAGTGGCACACTTCTTCCCAGTCAAAGAAACAATTTCTGGACTTCAGTTGGCTGAGCTCTATATCAACAGGATTATCTCTTTGTATGGGGTTCCACTTGAAATCAGTTCAGACCGTGGGAGCATCTTCACCTCAAAGTTCGGGAGAGTTTCCAAAAGCTTTGGGAACAGTTGAACTTCAGCTTACCACCCTCGGTCTCAAGGACAAGTGGAGAGGATCAATCAGTTCGAGGACATTCTTAGAGCTTGCGTCATCTCGTTTGGCATGAAGTGGGAAGAGTGTCTTCCATATGCTGAATTCTCCTACAACAACTTCGGAAGAGTGCGAAGATGGCACCATTCGAGGCTCTCTATGGACGCAAGTGCAGAACTCCCATTGGTTGGTCGGTGCGGGAGAAAGAATCTGGTTTGGCCACGACATTGTAACTCGAGCGAGGAGAAGGTGCATATCATTACGGAGAACACGAAGATTGCTCAAAGTCGTCGGAAGAGCAACTATGACAGAAGCACCAGATATGGTATATGCCCCTGGTGATCTCGTCTACCTTCGTGTCACTCCCATGAGAGGAACACACCGCTTCGGTATCAAAGGAAAGTTGGCTCCTAGATACATCGGTCCTTTCAAGATACGTGGTAGAAGAGGAGAAGTTGCTTATGCACTGGAGCTTCCGGAAAAACTCAAAGTCCATGATGTCTTCCATATCTCTCAGCTCAAGAAGTGCTTCAAAGACCCCGGCAAGACCGTGGATCATGAGCTAATAGACCTCCAAGAAGATCTCTCTTATCAAGAACACCCCACCAAAATCCTCGAGACCGCAGAACGAAGGACTCGCAACAAGTCCATCAAATTCTGCAAGGTGCAGTGGTCACACCATTCTGTTGATGAAGCAACTTGGGAGCGTGAAGATGAACTCCGTGTCAACCATCCTTCTCTCTTTGTATCTTCTTCTTCTTCTTCCTAGAATCTCGGGGCGAGATTCCTGTTTAGTGGGGGAGAGTTGTAGCATCCCAGTTGTCTAACCCCTGTAATGCTACTAGTAATAATAATAAAATGGGCCACTTCCAACATATAATTGTTGCATCATCATCATATCATGCTCATGTCATCATATCACCTTGCATTTGAGCATCATATAAAAACCTTTTCTTGTTGGTTCTTATCTCATGTGCATGATTAATTGTAGTTGCCTCTTGATATTGTATTTGGTTCTTACTGAATTGTTAAATGCCCAAGTTGAGTTGGGGGCATCTCTCTTTTGACTCCACCACCTTATCTTTCACCACCTTATAATTCCACCATCCAATAATATGGGCTTGGCATTTTATTGAGTTATCCCTAGCCCATGTTGTTGGTTGGATCCACCCATCTTCTTTGCTTGGCCTTGTCCATATTTTGGGAATGCAGATGGATAGTGCCATATTGATATCCTTGTTCTCATAAGTATAAGTGTGGCATTAATTATTCTGCATGGGCCATGCAATAGCTACCTTTTCCCCAGCTTTTGGTTTTTGTTTGTTGTCTAATTGGATCCTTTCCTCTTTGTTGATCTTGTTTTGTGAGTATCAACCCTAGCCCTCTCCCCTCTAGCTTATCCCATGCAAGTGTCACCTAGTCTAGTTTCTGGTTTTATTTGAATACTAGTTGGAGTTTCTTCCTTGGTTTAAAACATGTGTTGGCTTGTAGTTGTTCTCCTCATCTTCTCTCCCTCTTCATCCCTTAGTTAAACCCTACCCCATGTCCCATGCACACTTGTGCTAATGTGGCATGCACCCCTCTAATCCCCCCCTCTCTTTGGATCTTGCTTGGTCCTTTGTTGGATCATGCATGGGCCATTAAAACCACCCCATCACCATATGACCATCTTTCCTCCTCTTCCTCTTTTCTTGTTTGATCTTGCTAAGTTTTGCTTGTAGCATGTTTGATAAAACCTAAAGTACCCCCTCCATCTTTCTCACCTCTTTTAGAAAAACCCTAATCCCATGCTTGCCCTCTAACCTCCTAGCTACATCAAACCCTAAACCACCCTCTTACCCTCTAATCTACCCCTCTTTACCTAAACTAAATCCTAGTACCACCTTTTCCTACCTAGCATGTCCCATGCCTTTTCCTCTCTCTTGGCCCCTCTCTCTACCTACCATGCCCCACACGACCAGAACCCCTCCTAGCTTGCCCCACACGACCATGCCCCTCTCTCCTACCCTAGTTCCCAACCTAGCTACCCGAAGCTAACCCCTTCCCCTTCTAGCTCTCCCTCAGCTAAGCCAGCGCCCTACCCTGCCTCACGACCCCAGGTCCCACCGCTAGTCCCTCTCCCCTTCCCAAAGATCTGCGCCACCCACAGCCCCCATGCGCAGCACGTGAGCAGGGAGGTGGCGCCGATGCCACCTTTCCCCATCAAACCCTCCCCCACGCAACCAGCCCCCCTGTCGATCTTATCTACCTTCCCCCTCTCTGGTCTCTCCCAGAGCCTCCCCAGATCCAACCGCAAGCACCCCCTCGCACCTTCCTCTACACCACCCCAACGCCTCTCGCCACACCGCCTCACCTCACCCCTGTCAACCGAGCCGGTGGCGTCTTTGCTGAGGTGTCGAGAAGCTGGGAGCCGCCTGCGCCTGGGCAGACGCGAGGAGGAGGAGGCCAGGGACCGCCAGGATCTGCCGCGCACCGCCGGGAAACCCTAGCCTCAGTCCGCCAGCCCCATCGCTGATCGTCTGCTCCCCGCTCTGCGTCAACCACACCGTCACGCTCGCGGTAAGCCCCTGAACCCCCCAGACAACGTCCCGTCTTCGTTCGCTTCCTGGTTGCGCGGGTCACGCCGTCGAGCACCCTCGGTGCACGGTGGGTGTCATCGTCGTCGCCTGCCCCAGCGCACGCCAACACCTTAGCTAGCCGCCAACGCCCCTCCCATCACCAAGTCCGACCCAGCGCAGCGGCTCCGCGTCCGCGCGCGCCCGCAACGCCCCAGGTTCGAGCCACGCCTGCGCCGCGCGCCGCGCGCCATCGACGCCGCCGCGAGGAAGATCCATGGCCCGCAGGCGTCGTTTTGCAATCCCCACAGCGTTTCTTTTGCTCCAACCGCAGTCCCCGAGGCCCACCAGTCAGCGGCGATAAACCTTTTCTACAAAGGTTCCCGCAAGATCCAGAACGCAACCCGCAGTCCTCCCCAGTGCCCGCGTGTGTGTTTCGCAGTTAGCCCCCTGCCTTTTAGTTTAACCAACCCGCGGTCCAGCCGGGCCCGTTGTCAGCGTCAGTGTTGGTTTTCTAAAAAGGACCCGAGGTTTTGTTTAATAAACCCGCGGTCCAGTTTTGTTCCAGACACTGCCGCGTGGGCCAGAGAGACCCCCTGGCCCACCTGTCTGCGACTCAGGCTGGCCTGTGGCTGTGTATAAAACGTTCAGAGCTGTTTTGAATTCAGATTTTGTTAAATAAATTCAAAATTCAAATTTCAAATCAGATTCAAGTAACTTTTAACTTGTAAATCCAAATTGGGCAAATGATATATGTATTGATATCAGAAAAATGAGGGGAATTCAAATATGCCGTCCAATTTGTAATTTGCACAAGTAAAATTCCAAGTTCATGTTAATTACATCAAATGCCACTGGTTTTGCAATAATTCATAACTTTGGTTTTACAATTCCAAATTTAGCAAATGAGTAGTCCAAATTGATCAGCTCGACGAGACCTTTCTGTTTATGCTATCTATTACTTCAATTGCAGCATGCATCATATAAATATATGTTGAACAACAAATGTTATGGCAACAAATGTGATTCTAAAACCCACCAAATGTTATTTTCTTGTCCTCCACACCTCACCCATGCCATGCTACCTTACTTGCCATGTAATTTGTGCATCATTCATCATGGCATGATTGTTTGCTTGACGCATCTTATTCATATGCTTGTGCTCTATATTCATGTTGGCCTTGTTTGTTTGGTTTTTCTCGGATAGACACTGAGCAGGGGTTGTATCAAGAGAACCAGGAGCACTACCCAGAACCGTCCTTTGCTTCAACAGAGACACCAGGCAAGCACTACCACATGCTTGCATACATACAAGACTATTGCCTCTATCTTATTCTTGCATCATTGAGTCGCGATTGCATTAAAATGAATCCCAAGTATGCATAGCCTTTACTTTTAAACTCCACCAAGCTTGTACCTCCATCCCATGAGCCACTACTATAGGAGTTGTTTGAGCCATGCGGGTCGTAGAACAACATGTGTAGGGTTTGTGAGAGTCTGATGAATAACGAGGTACTTAAACAACTTAACCTGAGTAGTTCTGGGATAACTAAAGAAAGTGGCACCGGTGGGCAATATCTGCTATTTGGTTTTTCCTGCTCACTTGTGTCCCGTAAGACCCCGAGTACTTGATTCCTGTTCCTTGATTTATCGCGCTATCCACATCCGGGAGGTATATGGGACCCCCCTGAGCCAGAGCTTGATTCCGTCTTATTTCTTGGGGCCACAAACTAGTTTGAGGTTTTATTTACGATCCTGTACTTATGCCATGTTTTACCGCTTTGATTACGATTGTGCGACAGATAGCACCTGTACTGTTTAAGATCGGGACACGTTTACGCGGTGTCGACAAGCCCCGTTTGGGGTTCCCAGTCGCTCACAGCCGTCTACCCAGACCTTGAGGCCGCCTCGGAGCTTGCTTACTCCGTTGCGGGATCTACTTAAGGGGTGGCCCCCTGAAATATTTCTGAATCTTGTGATTGCTTTGTCGTGAAGACCTCGTTGGGTTTTGATTTGGTTTTTCCGAGGTTGATCGAGTGTGTGTTGCTATTGGTGCACCCCGGCCGGGTAAAACTTTCTGAAAGCCGTGTCCGCGGATATGGACGACTTGGAGCACAGTTTCTTGATCATAGACAAGCATAACTAAAGTACCGCTTTTAATCTGACTAAAGTAACTTGATTAGTAAATAGTGCAATACTCATGGAATGGTTAATAAAATTGCCAACGGATGGGGGGTTGTTCGTCCGCTTCCTTGTTGGTAAGCAGGGAGGAGGATGGATCGGATGAGATTACCATTATAACTGTTGTACTTAAATTTTCACGGACATCCGTCTATCATTGGTTAGGCGGATGGTTAGCGTTTATCTGTAGAATTGCTAGGGTTTATCTTTTGCTGCAATTGCGTCACCCCAGGTTGTGTCCCCTTTAGAGGCATTAAGACTTGCTGAGTACCCTTAGGGTCTCACACGATAAATTCTTGATTCAGATGAACAGGTACCTTCTCAGGACGGATACTGGGTGGAAGAAGCCGATGATGTGGGCAACGATCGTTCGGTGTAGAGATTCCGGGAACGGGGATCCGCGAGACCTGTAGTTGGGATGTGCTTATTTTCTCTGGCATCTTATGCCTATTTGCTTCTTATCCGTACTCGGATCTTGTTTGCCGCTTCCGCATGATACTCTGATGTGTGCTGTATGAGGAGTTATCCTAAATTATAGATGTATCTAGGTCATTTGAATCTTGCCGTATGGCGTTGGTATATTTCCTTTCTTTCTAGATGGTGTGGCTCTGATGTACTCTTGTATGGTGGCTTGCGTACATACCCACTTGTGTACGTAGTTGATCCCTTCGCCTGCCGACTACACCGCCCGTACAGGTCCCGTTGAGAGGGTAGTGGTTGGGACGTCTGAAAGGACTACCAGTGAGTGGCTTTTGGGGCCCCACCGTACTATTTCAACCACTATCACTCATCCAGGCTTGTATCTAGGAGCGTAGTTCACCGAGGTAGTTACAATCATTCAGGTGTTTGATCGAATCCCCATCCTTAGTGTCTGTTAAATCGATTTGAAACGCTGATGTACTCCGTATCTTACGATTCCAGTTGATGGACAAGCTAGCAGGCAATGTTGTGCCTCCGATGTCTGAGCATGTGCTTGGCATTGAGACAGCAGAGTCCGGTGCGCTGATTGACACCACCGGCATGGACGTCATGCTACCTATGCTGTTGTATGTTTCGAGCACGAGTCGACGCTGCTGCCCATCAAGGACGATGACCACAACCAGCTCAGCAACATCGAGTCATCCACCCTGATGCCGAAGTGGTTGTGAGAGAGAAATCAGAAGGGGGCTATTCGGACTGAGCTGGACAAAACCATTGTTCACATCAGCGAAACAACTCTCAAATACTGCTAGCAACCGCGTCAGGGGGTAATTTGCCTGATATTTCATAGTTAGGGGGGTTAAGTGCCCCAGTTTAAAGTTAAGGGGATTCTCTGTCCCAAACCCAATACTTATGGGGGTTATTTGGACTTCTTTCTAAGTTCTTTCAAGGAGCAGTTTATGTGACGAGCAAACCTTTTTCATTAGAAGGTCGTGTGCCTCTTTCATAGTGCATTCACCATTAGAGCCGGCTATTAAGTGCTCTGCACCTATATTTGAGGTCATAATGATGATTGCGTTCTTGAAATCTACTTTTTGGCCTTTGTCATCAGTCAATACACCGTCATCAAGGAGTTGAAGAAGTACATTTAGTATCGAAGAATCAGTCTTCTCCACCTCGTCAAAAAGATGACACTATACGGATGGCTCCTAACTTTGTTTGTCAACTGACCACCATCTTGGTAACCGTGATAACTTAAGATGTTATAAAAGAAGAACCAACGACATTAGTTAAGTTAGTGATAAAATACATAAATGATAATGCAATATAGAAAAATGGACATAATATAAAATAGACCTTGGAGGTGCTCCAATGAGACGCGTCGCAGATCCAGCACTGATGTTAGATGTTGATCCAAATTCTACAAAGTATAGGCCTAACTGGGACGGCTGTGGGGGGGTGCGAGGGGCGACAGCCCCCCGCGGTACGGCATGGATCGTCGAAGACCTAGGTTTCCACCGATATATAAACCCCTTGTAAGCCGCCGGTTGGGATGAGTTGCATGTGTGAAATCTCCGGCATTTGTAAACACTCATCGATATAGTGAAGTTTCGCTGGCTGGCGTCCGTGGTTTTTTCCTCTCTTTGTTGGAGAGGTTTTTCCACGTTAAATTTGTGTCCCCTTGCTATGATTTTGTTTTCGTTCTTCGGTATCTTCTTGTCGCAATTGTAACAACTGACATATTTAGACATGTCGAAGCGAAGCAACATCTTCTCGTTGTCAAATAATTGTTCGGCGAGAGCTTTTGCAATCTCTGTCTTTCCAACACCAGTTGACCCTAAGAAAAGGAAAGAGCCTATTTGTTGACCAGGAGGATCAAGACCAGCCCTTGAAGGTAACACCGCTTGCACAACTAAATTCACGGCTTCATTTTGACCAACAACCCGTTCGTGTAATCTATCAGCGAGGTGGATTAGCTTTTATGTCTCCTCTGGATCAAGTGCCGCGACAGGAATCCCAGTCCACCGGCTCACCACCTTGAAAAGTAAACATGTGTTGGAACAAAGTATCCTCTTTAGGCACTTCATATTACCTTTGAAACAATCGGTTATCAAATGTTCATAAATTAGAAAGGAATGTTAATTACCTCTGCAACATGATCTGGGCTAATAGATGGTTGTGCAAGCCTCGTCGATGAGATCAATAGCCTTATCAGGAAATTGCCGACCGGTAACATAGCGGGTCGCGAGCTGTACTGCGGAAACAATAGCAGCATCCTGAATCTCCACGCCATGGTGCTCTTGTAAACCTTCTTTAGACATTGAAGGATGGCAATGGTGGCCTGCTCGCTCGGCTCATCGACATGCACCTTCTGGAATCGACGCTTGAGCGCAGGATCATTCTCGATGTGCTTGCGCAGGATCGTACTCCAAGTGCTCGTCCCACGAGTCCAACATCATTGTCGCCGCCAAAAAGGATCAAAGTCGTCGTGATTAATTTCTTACTTTCAGCGCCATATATATATACATCATATATATTAATGTATTTCTTGTGTTCAAGCCAATATACGTATCGGTGTCATTTTCTTTTGCTGCAAGCAACAATGGATGCGATTTTATTTTCAAAAAGAAGACTGAGCTCCGGTCTCTGCATCGATAGATGCATACGACCCTTTATTAAATTATTTAAGTGCAGAGTTTACAAAAAATTACATCATGGGTCACACATGGTTGAAATATGGATCAACCATCTAAAAAATAATGAAAACATGAGAAGACACTGCGTCAACATGTTATCCTGAAATCAAAACGCCAGTTACACTGGTTGTATGAACAGAGTCACGCCCAAAAACAAAAATGTTTTTGTTCCTAAGTAATAACTTCTAATACTTCCTAATTTATTTCTTTATTAAATCAAGCATTGCCGAACAAGCAAAACAAAGTGTTTTCCTCTAAAAAAAAGTGTTTTGGGCGTCCGGACGGGTAGACCTGCAAAAATCATGGCACCACACGTCAGCACGGTGGGAAATCCTAACCCACTGTTTGCCGAGGGTTTCGGAAAAAAAATACTCTCTATTCGGAAATAAGTGATTTGGCTTTGTCTAGATTTGTGTGTATCTGTACACTAAAATATTTCTAGATATATGTAAATCTACACAAATCCAAATCACTTATTTTTTATGGTGCTACACTCGGCTGATAAAATACATTTAGCAAATCAGAAATTTTGCCTAGTATTTTATACAAGACACTAACCAAAGTTTTCATAATTTTGGATTTAACAAAATAAAATTCAAAAATAGATAATTTGCATCCTAGGTCTTTTTATTGGGTTATTTATTGGTTTGCCATAAGAGGCCGTCATGTGCTCAGTTTTTTTACTAGCGCGGAATGGTCCTTAGTTTTGCCACTACTTTCACGCGCAGTTGTTATAGCGAGGCCAACCAGTCAGTTTAAATAAGCATAACAAATTTTAAAAAAAAATGAAAAACCTGCGCATATAGTCTTATTATGTCTTATACTAACGATTCAAGTTGATAAACAAGGTATACATGCATTCAAACAAAAAATGTATATTTTCATGTATGTAGACCTTGTTTATCACGTATTCGTGAATTTTTCGTTTGAATGTATATAAACCTTGTTTATCAACTTGAATCGTTAGTATAAGACATAAGAAGACTATGTGCGCGGGTTTTTCATTTTTTTTAACTTTTTTTATTTTGTTATGCTCATTTTAAACCGGACAGTTGGCCTTGCCATAGTAGTTGTGTCCAAAGTAGTGGCAAAACTGAGCACCGTTTCGCGCTAGTGACAAAATTAAGCATATGACGGTCTCTAGTGGCAAACCAATAATTAACCCTATATTACACCTATTTCATAGAAAAAACAATAAAAATTGCGCACAAAATTTCTAGATGATGCGGTGTAACCCATAAAAGTCCACAGTGTTACAAGTCTTTTAGCCATGGATTTTTTGAGTTGATTTTTTTTAGCAATTCTTTGAGTGGAGGCTGACAACTTGACATCAGTAACACCTATATAAGATATACATAGGATGGACCATCCTGTTTTTTTTCTCTGATAAGTACATCCTTTTCAAGCGATCATTTTGTTCTTCTTCTGTATGTGCACGAATAATGGATTTCACACCCAGGACGTCCATTGACCTTAGCATGCATGGTTCCACCATGATTCATCCCCATCTCGATCCAGCTCTTTCCTAGTACATATGAGTCGGCTTCTGCTAATACATTTAACCGATCGACAATTTGGTACATATTCTCTCCGTTTCAAAATATAAGATGTTTTAGCTTTGTAAAGCAAATGTATCTAAACTGTTGGAATTTTGGCCCAAATAGTATAGCCCATTTTCTATTTCAATAATTCCTGAAAATCCTAGAGGCCCATGTGGCCCATTCATGCAAGACAATAGGTGGGACAAATGTTTAGTCCCACATTGCTAGTTGAGTGGAAGTTGGACCAGCTTATAAGGTGAGCTCTCCTACCACTTGGTAAAAGGATGAGAAGGAGAAGGAGAGAGTTCCACACGCACGCTCCTCCTCCTCCTCGCTCGCCTCGTCACGACGCGACGCGACGCGCGCGCGCGCCGCGGGTTGCGTTTGCTTTGAATGGACTTTTAATACGAGTTAAATGCGCATGTTCGCTTCATCTTCTGCACTGTCTGCCTTCCCCTCTGCGCCTATAAGAGAGAGAGGTCGCGCTCCCTCTCAGTTACACTTCCACACATCCCTGCGCCTCCAGTTCCAGAGCACTGCGCTATTTCCATCTTCCCCATCCCGTCTTGCGGCGTGCACCGCGAGCCGGGACAGTAGGCCTCCGAGACCCCGCTGCTTCGAGTCCTGTACGGGAGAAGGGCGATAAGGTTTTTGGGGAGCGCTATCAGCGCGACTACTGGCTTCGTCACGGACTCCCTCACAGATAGCGACGTCTTCCCCGACAAGGACTTCTTCCCCGACATCAGCACCCTCTTCTTCGACGACATGGCCAACGATGGTTCCAACGCCAGCGGTTCCACTTCTGCTACTGCTGTGTACATCTTCTGTCTCACTCTTGTTCTGATTCTATCTAAAGTTTTATGCCTTGCAGTTTGTTCGATTATATGCCTCAATATGTATTCGCTATTTAACATGATTAGTATATTGCCTATTATTCTAGTCATATTTTATCTAGCGTTTATTATGGATAATTCGCTTGGTAAATTGCTCTATTACTCAACAATCCAAAAACCTTATTTCAGGCAATTTGCCCCAAGTGGCTTTGTTGCTTCTATGAAGCCACCTGTGTTTGAAGGTGTGAATTACAAACGGTGGCGTGCGAGAGCAGTGCTCTGGTTTCAGACCATGAGCTGCTATAACTGTTGGAGATATGCCCAAGAGGCAATAATAAAGTGGTTATTATCATATCTTCGCACTTATGATAAATGTTTACATACCATGCTAAAATTGTATTAACCGGAAACATTAATACTTGTGTGATTTGTAAACTAAAATAAGAGTCCCTAGTAAAGCCTCTTGTTAAACTAGCTTGTTGGTTAATATATGATCATGGTTTCCTGATCATGAACATAGAGATGTTATTAACAACAGGATCATATCATCAGGAGAATGATGTGATGGACATACTCCTATAGATAAGCGTAGCATAAAGATCAAGTCATTTCAATAGTTCAATTGCTATATGCTTTCTGATACATAGTTACCTAATTCCTTCGACCATGAGATCATGCATATCACCTTTACCGGATGGATGCTTTGATGACATCAAACACCACACCGAATCGGGTGGCTATAAAGTGGGCATGGAGTGTTCAGAAAGTATTGGTTGAAACACATGGATCAAGAGTGGGATTTGTCCATCCATATGACGGATAGATATACTCTGGGCCCTCTACGTGGAATGTCATCCAATTAGCTTGCAAGCATGTGACTTGGTCACAAGGGATCACATATCACGGGAACGAGAAAAGAGTACTTATCAGTAACGAGGTTGAACTAGGTATGCAGAGATACCGACGATCATAACCTCGGATAAGTAACATATCGTGAGACAAAGGGAAATTGGTATCGTATGTAAGTGGTTCATTCGATCGCAAAGTAATCGTAGAAATATGTGGGAGCCATATGAATTTCCAGATTCCTCTATTGGTTATTGTTCGGATAAGTGTCTCGATCATGTCCGCATAATTCACGAACCGTAGGGAGACACACTTAAGGATTCGACGTTGTTTGAGTAGTTATGGTATTATGAGAAAGAGACCGAATGTTGTTCGGAGTCTCGGATGGGATCCGGGATATCACGAGGTGATCCGGAATGGTCCGGAGAATAAGATTCATATAAGGAAAGTCCCGTTTCGGAGTTCGGGAATGATTCCGGTGTTTTCATCGGGAATGTTCTAGAAGGTTCCGGATTGTCCGGCACTCCGGGGGGGGGGGAGGGGTACATGAATGTGTCATTACATATTGAAATGATTGCATCATGTACTAAGTGTTCTTGCTGTCCCAAATAAAGGATTAAATTGAATCCTAAAACAGAAAAGTCAAATGTCCAGTTTGAAAGTCAAACGGCTAAAACAAGAAACTGTGGGAAACAAGCAAGAGGAGTTGGAACCGACTTGGAGGAGGAGTTTCTCTCCTCCAAGCCGGCGGCCAGCCCTAGGCCGAGTTGGGGAGGGACTCCCTCCCCTTGGCCGCACCTCCCATCTATATAAGGAGGGGCAGGGCTCCCCTCCTAGAACACACAAGTTCCTATCTTCTACCTCCGGTTTAGAGCCGTTTTGGTTTAGAGCTTCTAATTGCTTTAGCCTGCGGTTTAGAGCCTTCTAATTGGTTTAGAGCCTTCTAATTGGTGTGTCTAATTACTAGACCACTAATAGCCTCTCTCATAAGCTCCACCATACTCGCACCGGCTTAAGGCGAAGCCTCATGATTTCCCTCTACTTCCTGTACCACGCCAGTTGTCTTTGCCGAATCGCGAGGAGAGTGCTACAACCTCCGCTGCCTTTGGAACAAGGGAGAGGAAGGTCTTCGTCGAGTACCAACGTGTGACCGATCATGGAGCGCTGCCGAACGTGGCCGGAAGGATCGCTCACGCGATCTTGAGATCGGAAGTGTACGACTACATCACCCACGAGAATCTGCTCGTTAACCGCTTTGGAATCTTCGAGGGTAAGTTATTCCAAGCGACTCGTTGCTACAATCTAGTAGATAGATCTTGGCTTGTTTGTTTGTATGCGATAGAAATTTTTGTTTTCCATGCTACGAACCCCTAAAGGGTATCGAGCCGTGTCTATATGTAGATCTGTTGCGAGTAGAACACAATGGTCATTGTGGGCGTTGATGCTTTATTGTCGATTGCTTCTTGTGTACTTTGTATCTTGCGGTATGTTGGGATGAAGCGGCCGGGCTAACCTTACATGACATCGTTCATGAGACTTGCTCCACGCTTGACATGCAACTTGTATTGCATAAGTGGCTTTATGGTGCCTGTTTCTCCTAGCATAGTTAAGATCCAATTTACAACGGGTGATTGACAATACTAGTATCAATGTTGTGGTTCTTGTTCGTAAGTTAGAACGACACTTATTGAAAGCCCCAAACCACGTAAAATATGCAAAAAAAGTAGAGGCGTCTAACTTTGTTTTGCAGGGGTGTGCTGTGATGTGATATGGCCATGATTGTGATTATATATGATGTATGCAATGTTCCTTATTGTAAGTTGGCAACCGGAAGGAGCCATATGGTTGTCTTTAATTTATGTTAAGACCCGCGTGTCTATTCAAAGTAGTTGTAATAGTTGAAGCCGGTGGACGACAACCATGGAGAGGCGTCATTGACCTTGATGCAATGCCGGTGATGATGGAGATCATGTTCGTCTTTGGAAGATGGAGATCGGAAGCACAAAGAAGAAAGGCCATATCATATCACATATTATGAATTGCATGTGATGTTAATCCTTTATGCATCTTGTATTGCTTAGTAGGCAGCGGTAGCATTATAAGATGATCCCTCATGCACATGAATTTCAAGTCTTAAAGTGTTCACCCTTAGTTAGCACCGTTGCTAAAGCTTGTTGTTGTTTCAAGCACCACGTGATGATCGGGTGTGTTAGATTACGCAAGTGTATACAACGTGAGCAAGCCAGATTTGCTCATGCGGAAACTAAGGTTTGATCTTGACGAGCCTAGCATGTACAGACATGGCCTCAGGAACACGGATTACCGAAAGGTAGAGCATGAGTCATATAGTAGATATGATGAACATGTTGATTGTTCGCCATTTAAGCTACATCAACTCTCGTGATGATCGGTTTTGATGTGGTGGATTTGGTTCGTGTGATCACTAAAACAATGTGAGGGATATTGTTTTGAGTGGGAGTTCACCTAGATTAATTTAATTATTAATTAGAACTCAATTTATCATAAACTAAATCAAAGTGAATTTGCATAGTTGTTGTAGTCATTGGCATCCGTTTACCACCTTGCGCTTAGATATAATTGAGATGGTAGAGCTATAGAATTCTGGTTAGTTACTTTACGAACTGGTATCGTATTGTTTTGAAGTGTTAATCTAAAGTTTAAAAGTCCTATTGCAAACTTTCAGTAAGTTCCGGTTACTCCATGAAGTTTAATAATTGGTATTAAAACAAGAGTAACAATTCCAATGTTAGTATATAAGTATCATGTTTGTCTCCACGATTCTTGATATTCAAAGGATTCTCTTAATATCAAGGTTATCTAGGATCTGAAAGAGTTGTTTGAAACCATGATGTGTGGAAGATATTGTGATATCTGAAACAAAGTTTTGTTGCAACATGATAGAGTATAATATGGCAAAAGTCATGTTCTCATATTTGATGAGAATTTGCAAAAGGTTGGAGACACTAGTTGTCCTAATCCTCCAAAAGGTTTTGGAGAGCAACATTATACTTGCGATTCACCGTTACAAGCTAAAGTAGCTTGATCATGGATAAATCCATAATAAGGGTGAATATTTGATGTAGGTAAAATGTTTACTACACCAAGAAGATTACTAAATAAAGGAATTTGAAAGAACACCAAACATTTGATGATGGTGATCTACTTCAAAGTGCAAGTCCAAAGACATTGGTATTTAACTATACATGTTTTGGGCTATGTGTCATATGAATGACTCCACTAATTGATGTTGATAGATTCTTTCAAATAGAAAAGGAAATCTTGAAAGAGAATCTCATAAGTATATGGCAGAAAAGAAAAGACTAGAATTGTTCAGTTTAAGTATATAGATGATATACGTGTTATGGCTGTATTCTTTGCTTGTTAAACAATGTGGTTCTTAAGTATTTGATACTGAATTTGTTGGTGTGAATCGTCATACGAAACAACACAATTCATGAACTACAATGGCCTAAGTAACTAGCAAAAGAATATGTGATGATGTTCATCGAGAACAAAATAAAGGGTTATTGTGTTGCTCGTTAAACATCAAAGCTTGCCTTCAAAGATTTGTTTTATCAGGTATTATGAGAACAAAAGGGTTGTTCAAATAATTGCCGTAATCCAAAAAAGATGGATGATTCGCAAATCTCGTTGGAGGAATCACATCCATAAAACTAGTACTAAAAATGTCGAAAGCCAAATTGATTGAAAGATCACTTAGGAAGTGACATCGCCGTTTAAATTATATTGGAAAGAAAACATGAAGAAACTCCATATGGATGGAATTTTGGAGTCTATTTGATTTTGATCAAATGACGCTTGTGAAACTTTCCTAGAGATAATTAAAACTTCGTTCATAGGCCGAAAGGGAACGAATGACTAGCTTATTGGAACTAGTACATATTGTTGTATGAAATCCATTATGTGTAGTCAAGAGCGATGGATTTCAACTTCATATGCTTTCTCCGAAAATTTGAGTGAATATATGAATATTTACTTAATAAGGATGAAGTGTGAAATATTTGAAGAGTTCAAAAGACTTTCAAGATGAAGTGCAAAATCATTGTAACAAAAATATAAACAGTTTATGATAAAGATCATAAAGGAAGATATTTGAGTTACAGAGTTTAGCATAATACCTAAGATTTAAGGAATCGTTCCATGGATTTGCATTTTCCCGAAACACCATAAGAGTATGGAGCGTTCGAGATATGTAATTAAACCTTGTTTGACATGGTAAGATCAAAGATATAATTTATAAAACTGCCATTATATTTTAAAGATTAAAAGCTTTAGTGATTACCGTTTTTCCACTGAAAAGAGCTCCATCATAATACGTTGAAATGACACCATATAAGGTTATGGTTTGGGATAAAACCCAAGTTGTCCTTTCTTAAACATTGGTATGCTATGCATAAGAAAGATGTGTGCAACCAAAGTCGGATGAACCTGTCTTTGTATGTTATTTTGAATAACTGTTAAGTAATCCTCCATAACATCGGAGACAAAAGTGTTTGTCACTTAAAACGTCAAGTTTCTTTGAGAAGGAATTTTTCGTAAAAAGTTAAGTAGGAGGACAATAGAATTTTGATAAGGTTAAAAGAACCTTAGCTATATGTGCAGAGTTGCAAAGACCGAAAAGTGTTCCGAAGGCAGCAACAAAGCTCATGGCTCACGTACCTCAAAGGTTGTGGTCACGGAGATCCAAGTTCCTATTGAAACAAGTAGGTCGGATAAACAATCAAATACCAAGATTTGAGGGTTGAATCATTATTTGAGAATAATGAACCGACTACATGCAAAGAAGCGATGATGGGCCCTGACTCCGTAAAATGGCTTGAAGCCATAAAATCCGTGATAGTTCCATACACGAGAAAATCAAGTTTCGAACTTGAAGGACCCTCGAGAAAGGTGTAAGACCTTATAGTTGTGTCTGGATCTATAAAAGAAATAGACATGGATGTTTCACATCTATGAAATAGTCGACATGTTGGGAAAGAGTTCACAACAATGTTCAAAGGTTGACTATGACAAGATTTGATCTGTCATAGTGATATTTAGTCTAGACGGATTAATGTAGCAACCACTACATATAATTTGTTATATGGTAGTTGAATAAACAAAACAAGTTCTTCTAATAGAATCGTTACCTAGGACATGTGCATAACACGGTCCATAGGGTTTTGTTAATTCAAAGGATGTTAAAAGCATATGCAAACTTCAATGGTTAAAGTGAGCATCGCGGAGTTGGAATCTTCACTATGATGAAACTGTTAAAGGAGTTTAAAAGTTCATTAGAGACAATGAAGATGCTTGCATTTGCAAGAAATTAAGTGGGAGCGCTAAGACATGTTTCTAATACATTATGTGGAAGACATATTGTTGATTGGAAATAATGTATCTTTTATTAACACATATTAAGAATTTCATCCCGATGAAAGACTTAGGCAAAACCTAAATATTTGGCATCAATAGACGCTAATATGGTTGTGCCAGAAGTACATAGACAAGATATTGAATGAGTTCAATATAGAAACTACAAGAGAGGTTCTTGTCGCACAGAAAGGATTGAATAAATTCAATGTTGATGATATATTCAAGTGTATTGACATTTGGTAAAGTGAAACAAATAATCAAGTATAGATTGATACTTGATGTATAAAATCACAAAGAGTATTTATATCATAATGATATGTACAAATCCAGATATGTCCTATGCTCTAAATGTTGTGAGCATATACCAGAATGATTCGTAAGATGATCATTGGACAATAGTAAGGATATTCTTATGATCTTTTGGAAGAACTAAGAGTATAATATTTGTAGAAGTGACAAATAGATGGTTAGTTCATTGTAAAAGTACTACATTGATACTAGCTTTGTCACAAAGTACAAATTAAGTTTATCTCAATCTAAACTAAGGGTGGAACAATATAATGGAAGGTGAGTTCCATAATGGATTTGGATGAGTTCCAAAGTTAAGACATTGTGACAGATACTACAACAAAAGGCCAAGTATATAACTGCTATTTTAGCAGCAAAAGAGGGCATTTGTGTCAAGTAGTTTGTTATCAAACTAGGTGTAGCTCACAGTGGGATAATACTATGAAGATATATTGTGCGACAATATTATCAACATGTTTTAACCCCAAAGAGCTAAAGGTCACACCGAAAGACCAAATTTATACAAAGCCATCTCATTAGAGTATGAGTGATGCGTAGAGACGCAAAGACATGCAATTACACGGACACGGAAGTGTCGATCCGGAGATCGATTGACCACTAGCAATCGTGTACATACAACACCGGAAAGCCATAGGTGTTATATACACAAAGGTTTGAAACTAGATTATTGACTCTAGTGCAAGTGGGAGACTGTTGGAGATATGCCCAAGAGGCAATAATAAAGTGGTTATTATCATATCTTCGCACTTATGATAAATGTTTACATACCATGCTAAAATTGTATTAACCGGAAACATTAATACTTGTGTGATTTGTAAACTAAAATAAGAGTCCCTAGTAAAGCCTCTTGTTAAACTAGCTTGTTGGTTAATATATGATCATGGTTTCCTGATCATGAACATAGAGATGTTATTAACAACAGGATCATATCATCCCGAGAATGATGTGATGGACATACTCCTATAGATAAGCGTAGCATAAAGATCAAGTCATTTCAATAGTTCAATTGCTATATGCTTTCTGATACATAGTTACCTAATTCCTTCGACCATGAGATCATGCATATCACCTTTACCGGATGGATGCTTTGATGACATCAAACACCACACCGTAACTGGGTGGCTATAAAGGTGGCATTGAGTGTTCAGAAAGTATTGGTTGAAACACATGGATCAAGAGTGGGATTTGTCCATCCATATGACGGATAGATATACTGGGCCCTCTCGGTGGAATGTCATCCAATTAGCTTGCAAGCATGTGACTTGGTCACAAGGGATCACATATCACGAACGAGAAAAGAGTACTTATCGAACGAGGTTGAACTAGGTATGCAGATACCGACGATCATAACCTCGGATAAGTAACATATCGTGAGACAAAGGGAAATTGGTATCGTATGTAAGTGGTTCATTCGATCGCAAAGTAATCGTAGAAATATGTGGAGCCATATGAATTTCCAGATTCCTCTATTGGTTATTGTTCGAGAAGTGTCTCTATCATGTCCGCATAATTCACGAACCGTAGGGAGACACACTTAAGGATTCACGTTGTTTGAGTAGTTATGGTATTATGAGAAAGAGACCGAATGTTGTTCGAGTCTCGGATGGGATCCGGATATCACGAGGTGATCCGGAATGGTCCGGAGAATAAGATTCATATAAGGAAAGTCCCGTTTGAGTTCGGGAATGATTCCGGTGTTTTCATCGGGAATGTTCTAGAAGGTTCGGATTGTCCAAGACTCCGGGGAGGGTACATGAATGTGTCATTACATATTGAAATGATTGCATCATGTACTAAGTGTTCTTGCTGTCCCAAATAAAGGATTAAATTGAATCCTAAAACAGAAAAGTCAAATGTCCGATTTGAAAGTCAAACGGCTAAAACAAGAAACTGTGGGAAACAAGCAAGAGGAGTTGAACCGACTTGGAGGAGGAGTTTCTCCTCCAAGCCGGCGGCCAGCCTAGGCGAGTTGGGAGGGACTCCCTCCCTCTGGCGCCAGCCCCTCCCATCTATATAAGGAGGCAGGGCTCCTCCTAGAACACACAAGTTCCTATCTTCTACCTCCGGTTTAGAGCCGTTTTGGTTTAGAGCTTCTAATTGCTTTAGCACTGGTTTAGAGCCTTCTAATTGGTTTAGAGCCTTCTAATTGGTGTGTCTAATTACTAGACCACTAATAGCCTCTCTCATAAGCTCCACCATACTGCACTTGGCTTAAGGCGAAGCCTCATGATTTCCCTCTACTTCCGTACCACGCCAGTTGTCTTTGCGGAATCGCGAGGAGAGTGCTACAACCTCCACGCATGCTGGAACAAGGAGAGGAAGGTCTTCGTCGAGTCGAACGTGTGACCGATCAAGGAGCGCTGCTTTAACGTGCCGGAAGGATCGCTCACGCGATCTTGAGATCGGAAGTGTCGACTACATCACCCACGAGAATCGCTCGTTAACCGCTTTGGAATCTTCGAGGGTAAGTTATTCCAAACGACTCGTTGCTACAATCTAGTAGATAGATCTTGGCTTGTTTGTTTGTATGCGATAGAAAATTTTTGTTTTCCATGCTACGAACCCCTACAATAACGCCATCTATGGCGCACCTGAGGGGGAACTTAATCCTGCTCAGGAAGAGGCGTTCCAAAAACTTGATACTACTTTCAAGGCTGCCTTGATCAGCATCCTTGGCGACAATATTGTCGATTCATATCTGTCATTTAGCAATGGCAAAGATATGTGGGATGCGCTCGAGAGAAAATTTGGAGTCTCGATCTGGCAATGAACTATGTCATGGAACAATTCTATGACTATAAGATGATTGATGACCGCTCCATTGTGGAGCGGGCTCATGAGATACACTGACTTGCCGGGGAGCTTGAGCACTTCACTTGTGTGTTAATGGACAAGTTTGTTGCCAGAGGCATCATTGCCAAACTTCCCCAATCATGGAGGAATTTTGCTACTTCTGAAGCACAAGAGACAAGAGTTCTCCGTGACGGATCTCATTGGGACTCTTGATGTGGAAGAAAAGGCGAGAGCAAAGACACACGTGCTCGAGGTACCGAGGGAGGTTCTAATGCCAACTGTACGTAAAAGGAACTTCACCTCACAAGTTCAAGAACAAAGGCAAGTTTGATGACAAAGGAAAGTTCGATGGAAAGAACAAGGCCTCACAGTCCACCACTTCAAGAAGAAGACGATAATAGGAAAGGTGCTTGTCATGTGTGCGGTGATCCTAATAATTGGGATCTGCTTGTCCCAACCGCTTTGACAAGCGCCAACATGGGAAGAGCAAAGAAGATGCTAATGTTGTCATGGGCGATGTTGAGATGAAATATGTTGGGTATGGTATATTACCTACTGTTCTTTCATTATGGCATTCTCCTTATTGGTGGATTGACACGCGAGCTAATGTACATGTCTGTTCTGATATTTCCATGTTTTCTTCATATCAGTCGAGGGACTCAAACCGTGTTGATGGGGAACGGCTCGCATGCTTCTGTTCATGGTGTTGGTACGGTCGATCTGAAGTTCACTTCGGGAAAGACTGTGCGCCTGAAGAACGTGCATCATGTTCCCTCAATAAATAAAAATCTTGTTAGCGGATCTCTTCTGTGTCGAGATGGCTACAAGATTGTATTCGAGTCCAATAAATTTGTAATTTCGAAGTATGGAACTTTTATTGGTAAAGGCTATGAATGCGGAGGCTTGTTCCGCTTATCTCTGTCAGACATTTGTAATAAAGTTGTTAATCATATTTACACAAATTTTGAATCAAATGTCTGGCACTCTCGTCTTTGTCATATTAATTTTGGTTGTATGACGCGGCTAGCCAAAATGAATTTAATCCCTGATTTCTCAACTGTTAAGGGATCTAAGTGCCAAGTCTGTGTGCAAGCTAAACAACCTCGCAAGTCACATACGACTGCAGAAGTGAGAAATTTAACACCACTAGAGCTCATACATTCTGATCTTTGTGAGATGAATGGTGTGTTAACAAAAGGTGGAAAGAAATACTTCATGACTTTGATCGATGACTCTACGAGATATTGTCATGTGTATCTTCTAAAATCAAAAGATGAGGCTTTGAGTTTCTTCAAAATCTATAAAGCTGAGGCAGAAAATCAACTTGATCGAAAGATTAAGAGGCTTAGGTCTGATCGTGGTGGAGAGTATTTTTCCAACGAGTTTGATTCTTTTTGTGCGGAACATGGTATAATTCATGAGAGGACGCCTCCCTACTCACCCCAGTCAAATGGAGTAGCCGAAAGAAAGAACCGTACTCTAACAGATTTGTTTAACGCCATGTTAGACACATCGGGTCTTTCTAAGGAATGGTGGGGGGAGGCATTATTGACCGCGTGTCATGTCCTAAACCGAGTTTCCACAAAGAACAAAGAAATTACTCCATTCGAAGAATGGGAGAAGAAAAGACTAAAACTCTCTTACTTACGTACTTGGGGTTGTTTGGCAAAGGTTAATGTACCAATCCCCAAGAAGCGCAAGCTTGGACCAAAAACCATTGATTGTGTTTTTCTGGGCTATGCTTTTCATAGCATTGGTTATAGATTCTTGATAGTAAAATCCGAAGTACCTGACATTCATGTCGGTACAATCATGGAGTCGACTGATGCGACTTTCTTTGAGGATATCTTTCCAATGAAGGATAAACCTAACTCATCAAATCGGAGATACCTAGTTCATCTAATCGGAATTTGCTATATTCTCCGAACCTACCATTCGATTGAACACCACGAAAGTCCTAAGGAGGATGATAATGAAATTCCTAAAAGGAGCAAGAGACAAATGACTGCAAAGTCTTTTGGTGATGATTTCATTGTGTACCTTGTGGATGACACTCCCACTTCCATTTCAGAAGCTTATGCATCTCCTGATGCTGACTACTGGAAGGAAGCTATTCATAGTGAGATGAATTCCATCTTAGCTAATGAAACATGGGAGATCACTGATCGTCCTTATGGGTGCAAACCTGTAGGATGTAAATGGGTGTTCAAGAAGAAACTAAGACCTGATGGTACTATTGAGAAGTACAAGGCAAGGCTTGTGGCCAAGGGTTATACCCAAAAGGAAGGTGAAGACTTCTTTGACACTTACTCACCTGTAGCAAGGTTGACCACCATTCGAGTACTACTTTCTCTGGCTGCCTCACACAGTCTTCTCGTTCATCAAATGGACGTTAAGACAACTTTCCTAAATGGAGAGTTGGATGAGGAAATTTATATGGATCAACCAGATGGTTTTGTAGTAAATGGTCAAGAAAGAAAAGTGTGCAAGCTACTGAAGTCTTTGTATGGTCTTAAACAAGCACCTAAGCAGTGGCACGAAAAATTTGATAAAACCTTAACCGCTGCAGGCTTTGTTGTAAACGAAGCTGACAAGTGCGTATACTATCGCCATGGTGGGGGTGAGGGAGTCATCCTTTGTTTGTATGTTGATGACATACTGATTTTCGGAACCAACCTTAATGCAATTAAGGAGGTCAAAGATTTATTATCTCGTTCCTTTGAGATGAAGGATCTGGGAGTAGCTGATGTCATCCTGAACATCAAGATATTGAAAGATGATGATGGTGGGATTACATTGCTTCAGTCCCACTATGTGGAAAAGATCTTGAGTCGTTTCGGGTATAGCGACGTCAATTTTTCTCCTACACCGTATGATCCTAGTATGTTGCTTCGAAAGAATCGAGGAAATGCTAGAGACCAACTAAGATACTCTCAAATCATTGGCTCGCTTATGTATTTAGCTAGTGCCACGAGACCTGACATCGCCTTTGCTGTAAGCAAACTCAGTCGATTTGTCTCAAATCCAGGAGATGATCACTGGCATGCTCTTGAAAGAGTTATGCGATATCTAAAAGGTATCATGAGCTATGGCATACACTATACCGGTATCCGAGGGTACTAGAGGGTTATAGTGATTCAAATTGGATATCCGATGTCGATGAGATAAAGGCCACGAGTGGATATGTTTTCACACTTGGTGGTGGCGCTTTCTTGAAGTCTTGCAAGCAGACCATCTTAACGAGGTCAACTATGGAAGCAGAACTCACAGCACTAGACACGGCCACTGTTGAAGCAGAGTGGCTTCGTGAACTCTTGATGGACTTACCTGTGGTTGAAAAACCTATACCCGCAATTCCAATGAACTGTGATAATCAAACTGTGATTATTAAGGTGAACAGTTTTAAGGAAAATATGAAGTCCTCAAGACATGTGAAGAGGAGACTAAAATCTGTCATGAAAAATGAGAAACTCTGGAGTTATTGCATTGGATTATATCCAAACATCTAAAAACTTGGCAGATCCCTTCACAAAGGGTCTATCACGCAACGTGATAGAAAATGCATCAAAGGAGATGGGTATGAGACCCACAATTTGAGCTTTCCATAGTGGTAAACCATTCTATGTGATCGGAGATCCCGTGAATTAGAATTGGGAAACAAGCTGTTGGTTAGCTGAGAGGAAAGTATCCCTACTTTAATAAACACCACTCCATAAAGATGCAATACTTTCCTATTCTGCATGGCAGGTTGATTTATTATCTTAATGTGTTCTAAGTGGCTTATCCTAAGCAAAGATGTTGTCTGCAGAACATCTTTTGAAGAACACACCTATATGAGTCTCGACTATTAAAAGCGTCGCAGCCTATGAGAGTAGGGTGCTCTCTAATAAACTCATGAAAGGTCATGGAGTATGACGTATAAGCTCCACCATGGGAAGTCCCACAGTAGCCCAAGATCGGTCAAGACTTCGTGTGAAGCTAGATTGCAGCAAACTTGCAGTTCAAGGCATAGTCCATCGCAAGTCGCAACCTAGTGTAGCATAGAATTCTAGGTGGAAGTTCAACTTAACAGTCTCCACTATAGTACCGGTATATAAACAGTGTTTTGGAACCAAAGGCAAATTACATGTGCCTCTGGGATCTGGTGGGGGATTGTTGGAATTTTGGCCCAAATAGTATAGCCCATTTTATATTTCAATAATTCCTGAAAATCCTAGAGGCCCATGTGTCCCATTCATGCAAGACAAGAGGTGGGACAAATGTTTAGTCCCACATTGCTAGTTGAGTGGAAGTTGGACCAGCTTATAAGGTGAGCTCTCCTACCACTTGGTAAAAGGATGAGAAGGAGAAGGAGAGAGTTCCACACGCGCGCTCCTCCTCCTCCTCACTCGCCTCGCCACGCCTCGCCTCGCCTCGTCACGTCACGTCACGCGCGCGCCGCGGGTTGCGGGAATCTCGCCGAGCCGAGCTTTATTTTGCCACGCATGAATGGTATATGAACAGATATACAGAAGGTGAAACGTTTGCTTTGAATGGACTTTTAATACGAAGATGAAACGTTTGCTTTGAATGGACTTTTAATACGAGTTAAATGCGCCTGTTCGCTTCATCTTCCGTCCATTCATTTCATCTTCTGCACTGTCTGCCTTCCCCTCTGCGCCTATAAGAGAGAGAGGTCGCGCCTCCTCTCAGTTACACTGCGACACATCCTTGCGCCTCAGCCTTCGAGCATCAAGTTATTTCCATCTTCCCCATCCCGTCTTGCGGCGTGCACCGCGAGCCGGGACAGTAGGCCTCCGAGACCCCGCTGCTTCGAGTCCTGTACGGGAGAAGGGCGATAAGGTTTTTGGGGAGCGCTATCAGCGCGACTACTGGCTTCATCACGGACTCCCTCACAGATAGCGACGTCTTCCCCGACGAGGACTTCTTCCCCGACATTAGCACCCTCTTCTTCGACGACATGGCCAACGATGGTTCCAACGCCAGCGGTTCCACTTCTGCTACTGCCGTGTACATCTTCTGTCTCACTCTTGTTCTGATTCTATCTAAAGTTTTATGCCTTGCAGTTTGTTTGATTATATGCCTCAATATGTATTCGCTATTTAACATGATTAGTATATTGCCTATTATTCTAGTCATATTTTATCTAGCGTCTATTATGGATAATTCGCTTGGTAAATTGCTCTATTACTCAACATAAACTAGTTTTAGTATGTAGGTTCAGTCATATTTAGAGTGAATCTACATACTAAAACAAGTCTAAATATATTTTCTTCACAAATCTAAAACATTTTATATTTTAAAACGGAGGGAGTAGCAGCGAGCTCTTCCTCATGGATGCAGGAGGTAAAATGCATGCCATCTCGCACGTCTCCATGCATTTACCTAGATTATTTTGTTCTCCCGTAATTGCTCACCATAGTACTATAAGTACTCCGTACTTATGATGTTGCGTTTTGTTAGGTCGACTGACGGAAGGATTGCTCACCATAGTAATAGCTAGGTACTTATGATTGTTAGGAATAGACAACTTGTATTATGAGCCATAGGAGCAAAGGTCTTATCATAGTCACGGTCGTGCTCCTTCTGAAAACCACGAGCCACAAGACGCGTTTTATAACTCTCAAAAGATCCATCAGAGTGGGTCTTAATTTTATAGACCCACTTACATGTGATAGGACGAACACCGGGAGGGGGAGAAACAAGATCCCAGGTGCCAGTGCGCTCAAGCGCAGAAATCTCCTCAGCCATGGCCAGCTGTCATTCAGGATGATGCTCAGCATCCCGATAAGAAGTCGGATCAGAGGCAACAGAAAGACCATACTATTGGAAATATGCCCAAGAGGCAATAATAAAGTGGTTATTATCATATCTTCATACTTATGATAAATGTTTACATACCATGTTATAATTGTATTAACAGGAAACATTAATACTTGTGTGATTTGTAAACATAAAAGAGTCCCTAGTAAAGCCTCTTGTTAAACTAGCTTGTTGGTTAATATATGATCATGGTTTCCTGATCATGAACATAGAGATGTTATTGACAATGTGGTCATATCATTAGGAGAATGATATGATGGACATACTCCTATAGTTAAGCGTAGCATAAAGATCAAGTCATTTAATATAGTTCATTTGCTATAAGCTTTCTGATACATAGTAACCTAATTCCTTCGACCATGAGATCATGCATATCACCTTTACCGAAAGGATGCTTTGATGACATCAAACACCACACCGTAACAGGGTGGCTATAAAGGTGGCATTGAGTGTTCGGAAAGTATTGGTTGAGACACATGGATCAAGAGTGGGATTTGTCCATCCATATGACGGATAGATATACTCTAGGCCCTCTCGGTGGAATTTCATCCGATTAGCTTGCAAGCATGTGACTGGATCACAAGGGATCACATACCACGGGAACGAGAAAAGAGTACTTATCAGTAACGAGGTTGAACTAGGTATGCAGAGATACCGACGATCATAACCTCGGATAAGTAAACTATCGTGAGACAAAGGGAAATTGGTATCGTATGTAAGTGGTTCATTCGATCACAAAGTAATCGTAGAAATATGTGGGAGCCATATGAATTTCCATATTCCTCTGTTGGTTATTGTTCGGAGAAGTGTCTCGATCATGTCCGCATAATTCACGAACCGTAGGGAGACACACTTAAGGATTCGACGTTGTTTGAGTAGTTATGGAATGATGAGTAAGAGACCGAATGTTGTTCGGAATCGCGGATGGGATCCGGGATATCACGAGGAGATCCGGAATGGTCCGGAGAATAAGATTCATATAAGGAAAGTCCTGTTTCGGAGTTGGGGAATGATTCCGGTGTTTTCATCAGGAATGTTCTAGAAGGTTCCGGAATGTCCGGCACTCCGGAGGGGAAGGGTAAATGAATGTGTTATATCAAGTTGGTATGATTGCATTATGTACTTGGTGTCATCGCTGTACCAAATAGAGGGTTTATTCAAATCCTAGTTTGAAAAGTCAAACGGCTAGTTTGAAAGTCAAACGGCTAGTTTTTTTTGGAAAGAGGAGAAGGAGGTTTGAAACCGACTTGGGGGAGGAGTTCCTCCTCCCACCGCCGGCCCACCTTGGGTCCGAGTTGGGGAGGGACTCCCCTCCCCAGGCGCGTCTCCCTCCACCTATAAGAGGAGGGGCAGGGCTCCCCTCCTAGACACACAAGTTGCCTCCCTCTAAACCTAAACCCTAGCCACAGCCTAGGGATTTCTCCCAAGCCGCCGAGTTCGAGCTTCTAATTGCCCTAGCCGCCGGTTTAGCCCCTTCTAATTGGTGTGTCTAAACCCTAGATCACCAAGGCTCTCTCATAGTCCACCATACTCGCTCGGCTAAGGCGAAGCCTGCGAGATCTCCCTCTACTTCCGGTACCACGCCGTGCTCGGAATCGCGAGAGAGTGCTACAACCTCCGTTACTGCTGGAACAAGGGAGAGGAAGGTCTTCGTCGAGTGACCGAACGCAGGACTGATTACGGAGCGCTTGGCGCCGGAAGGATCGTCTACGCGATCTTGAGATCGGCAAGTGTACGACTACATCACCCACGAGAATCTGCTCTCGTTAACCGCTTTGGAATCTTCGAGGGTGAGTTCCTCTATCGACTCGTTGCTACAATCTAGTAGATAGATCTTGGCTTGTTTGTGTGCATGCGGTAGAAAATTTTGTTTTCCATGCTACGAACCCCTACAGTGGTATCAGAGCCGTGTATATATGTAGATCTGTTGCACGAGTAGAACACAATGGTCATTGTGGGCATTGATGCTTTTGTTGCCGATTGCTTCTTGTGTACTTTGCATCTTGCGGGATGGTGGGATGAAGCGGCCCGGGCTAACCTTACATGACATCGTTCATGAGACTTGCTCCACGCTTGACATGCAACTTGTATTGCATAAGTGGCTTTGCGGGTGCCTGTTTCTCCCAACATAGTTAAGATTCAATTTACAACGGGTGATTGACAATACTAGTATCAATGTTGTGGTTATTGTTCGTAAGTTAGAGCGACACTTATTGAAAGCCCCAAACCACGTAAAATATGCAAAGAAAATTAGAGGCGTCTAACTTTGTTTTGCAGGGGTGTGCTGTGATGTGATATGGCCAAGATTGTGATTATATATGATGTATGCAATGTTCCTTATTGTAAGTTGGCAATCGGCAGGAGCCATATGGTTGTCTTTAAATTCTGTTAAGATCCACGTGTCTATTCAAAGTAGTTGTAATAGTTGAAGCTGGTGGACGACAACCATGGAGCGGCGTCATTGACCTTGATGCAATGCCGGTGATGATGGAGATCATGTTTGTTCTTGAAGATGGAGATCAGAAGCACAAGAAGAAAGGCCATATCATATCACATATTATGAATTGCATGTGATGTTGATCCTTTTATGCATCTTGTATTGCTTAGTTTACGACAGTAGCATTATAAGATGATCCCTCAAGCACACAATTTCAAGTTTTAAAGTGTTCATCCTTAGTAAGCACCGTTGCTAAAGCTCGTTGTTTCGAAGCACCACGTGATGATCGGGTGTGTTAGATTCTGCGAGTGTATACAACGTGAGCAAGCCAGATTTGCTCATGCGGAAGCTAAGGTTTGATCTTGACGAGCCTAGCATGTACAGACATGGTCTCGGAACACGGAACCGAAAGGTAAAGCATGAGTCATATAGTAGATATGATGAACATGTTGATTGTTCGCCATTGAAGCTACATCAACTCTCGTGATGATCGGTTTTGATGTGGTGGATTTGGTTCGTGTGATCACTAAAACAATGTGAGGGATATTGTTTTGAGTGGGAGTTCAACGGCGATATGATTAAAAGTTGAACACTATTTATCATAAATTAAATCAAAGTTAATTTGCATAGTTTTTGTAGTCATTGGCATCCGTTTACCACCTTGCGCTTAGTTATAATTGAGATGATAGAACTATAGAATTCTGGTTAGTTACTTTACGAACTGGTATCGTATTGTTTTGAAGTGTTAATCTAAAGTTTAAAAGTCCTATTGCAAACTTTTAGTAAGTTCCGGTCACTCCATGAAGTTTAATAATTGGTATTAAAACGAGAGTGACAGTTCCAAGTATTAGTGTATGAGTATCATGTTTGTCTCCATGATTCTTGATATTCAAAGGATTGTCTTAATATCAAGGTTATCTAGGATCTGAAAGAGTCGTTTCAGAAACCATGATGTGTGGAAGATATTGTGATATCTGAAACGAAGTTTTGGTTGCGACATGATAGAGTATAATATGGCAAAATTCATGTTCTCATATTTGATGAGAATTTGCAAAAGGTTGGAGACACTAGTTGTCCAAAATCCTCCAATGTTTTTGAAGAGCAACATTATACTCGTGATTCACCGTTATAAGCTAAAAGTAGCTTGATTATGGATGATTCCATGATAAGGGTGAATATTTGATGTAGGTAAAATGTTTACTACACCAAGAGATTACTAAAGAAAGGAATTTGAAAGAACACGAAACATTTGATGATGGTAATCTACTTCAAAGTGCAAGTCCAAAGACATTGGTATTTAACTATACACGCTTTAGACTATGTGTCATATGTATGACTCCACTATTGATGTTGATTGATTCTTTCAAACAGAAAATAAATACTGAAAGAGAATCTCATAAATATATGGCAGAAAAGAAAAGACTAGAATTGTTCAGTTTAAGTATATAGATGATATACATGTTATGGCTATATTCTTTGCTTATTAAACAATGTGGTTCTTAAGTATTTGATACTGAATTTGTTGGTGTGAATCGTCATACGAAACAACACAATTCATGAACTACAATGTCCTAAGTAACTAGCAAAAGAATATGTGATGATGTTCATCGAGAACAAATAAAGGGTTATTGTGTTGCTCGTTAAACATCAAAGCTTGCCTTCAAGATTTGTGAGAACAAAAGGGTTGTTCAAATAATTGCCGTAATCCATAAAAGATGGATGATTTACAAATCTCGTTGGAGAAATCACATCCATAAAACTAGTGCTAAAAATGTCGAAAGACAAATTGATTGAAAGATCACTTAGGAAGTGACATCGCCGTTTAAATTATATTGGAAAGAAAACATGAAGAAACTCCATGTGGATGAAATTTTGGAGTCTTTTGATTTTTGATCACATGACACTTGTGAAACTTTCCCAGAGATAATTAAAACTTCGTTCGTAGGCCAAAAGGGAACGAATGACTAGCTTATTGGAACTTGTACATATTGTTGTACGAAGTCCATTATGTGTAGTCAAGAGCGATGGATTTCAACTTCATATGCTTTCTCCGAAAATTTGAGTGAATATATGAATATTTACTTAATAAGGATGAAGTGTGAAATATTTGAAAAGTTCAAAGAATTTCAAGATGAAGTGCAAAATCATTGTAACAAGAATATAAATAGTTTATGATAAGATCATAAAGGAAGATATTTGAGTTACAAGTTTAGCATAATACCTAAGATTTAAGGAATCGTTCCGTGGATTTGCATTTTCCCGAAACACCATAAGAGTATGGAGCGTTCGAGATATGTAATTAAACCTTGTTTGACATGGTAAGATCAAATGTATAATTCATAAAACTGCCATTATATTTTAAAGATTAAAAGCTTTAGAGACTACCATTTTTCCACTGAAAAGAGCTCCATCATAATCCGTTGAAATGACACCATATAAAGTTATGGTTTGGGATTAAACCCAAGTAGTCCTTTATTAAACATTGGTATGCTATGCATAAAAAGGATGTTTGCAACCAAAGTCGAATGAACCTGTCTTTGTATGTTATTTCGAATAACTGTTAAGTATTCCTCCATAAACACCGGGGACAAAAGTGTTTGTCGCTTAGAACGTCAAGTTTCTTTGAGAAGGAATTTTTCGTGAAAAGATAAGTGGGAGGACAATAGAACGTTGATAAGGTTAAAGGAACCTTAGCTATATGTGCAAAGTTGCGCAGCGCCAAAAAGTGTTCCGGAGGCAGCAACAATGCTCATGGCTCACGTGCCTCAAAGGTTGTGGTTACGAAGGTCAAAGTTTCTATTGAACCAAGTAGGTCGAGTAAACAATCAAATACCAAGATTTGAGGGTTGAATAATTATTTGAGAATAATGAACGGACTACATGCAAAGAAGCGATGATGGGCCCTGACTCCGTCAAATGTCTTGAAGCCATAAAATCCGTGATAGTTCCATACACGAGAAATCAAGTTTTGAACTTGAAGGACCCTCGAGAAAGGTATAAGACCTTACAGTTGTGTTTGGATCTATAAATAAATAGACATGGATGTTGCACATCTATGAAATAGTCGACATGTTGGGAAAGAGTTCACAACAATGTTCAAAGGTTGACTATGACAAGATCTGATCTTTCATAGTGATATTTAGTCTAGACGGATTAATGTAGCAACCACTACATATAATTTTGTTATATGGTAGTTGAATAAACAAAACAAGTTCTTCTAATAGAATTGTTACCTAGGACGTGTGCATGACACGGTCCATAGGGTTTTGTTAATTCAAGGGATGCTAAATGTATATGCAAACTTCATTGGTTGAAGTAAGCATTGCGGAGTTGGAATCTTCACTATGATGAAACTGTTAAAGGAGTTTAAATTCATCAGAGACAATGAAGATTCTTGCGTTTGCAAGAAATTAAGTGGGAGCGCTAACACATGTTTCTAATACATTGTGTGGAAGACATATTGTTGATTGGAAATGATGTATCTTTTATTAACACATATTAACAATTTCATCCTGATGAAAGACTTAGGCAAAACCCAAATATTTGGCATCAATAGACGCTAATATGGTTGTGCCGAAAGTACATAGATTATGTATTGAATGAGTTCAATATAGAAACTACAAGAAAGGTTCTTGTCGCACAGAAAGGATTGAATGAGTTCAATATTGATGATATATTCAAGTTTATTGACACTGGCCTAGTGAAACAAAGATTCAAGTATAGATTGATACTTGATGTATGAAATCACAAAGACTATTTATATCAATCATATTGTGATATGTACAAATCCAGATATGTCCTATGCTCTAAATGTTATGAGCATATACCAGAATGATTCATAAGTTGATCATTGGACAATAGTAAGGATATTCTTATGATATTTTGGAAGAACTAAGAGTATATTATTTGTAGAAGTGACAAATAGATGGTTAGTTCATTGTAAAAGTACTACATTGATACTAGTTTTGTCGCAAAGTACAAATTAAGTTTATCTCAGTCTAAACTAAGGGTGGCACAATATAATGGAAAGTAAGTTCCATAATGGATTTGGATGAGTTCCAAAATTAGGACATTGTGACAGATACTACAACAAAAGGCTAAGTATATAACTGCTACAATAGCAGCTAAAGAGGGCATTTGTGTCAAGTAGTTTGTTATCAAACTAGGTGTGGTTCACAGTGGGATAATACTATGAAGATATATTGTACGACAATATTATCAACATGTTTTTACCCCAAAAGAACTAAAGGTCTCACCAAAGGACCAAAATTATACAAAGCCATCTCATCAGAGAATGAGTGATGGGTAGAGACGCAAATACATGCAATTACACAAGGACCTGGAAGTTTCAGATCCGGAGATCAGTTAACCACTAGCAATCGTGTACATACAACACCAGAAAGCCATAGGTGTTGAATACACAAAGGTTTGAAACTAGATTATTGACTCTAGTGCAAGTGGGAGACTGTTGGAGATATGCCCAAGAGGCAATAATAAAGTGGTTATTATCATATCTTCATACTTATGATAAATGTTTACATACCATGCTATAATTGTATTAACAGGAAACATTAATACTTGTGTGATTTGTAAACATAAAAGAGTCCCTAGTAAAGCCTCTTGTTAAACTAGCTTGTTGGTTAATATATGATCATGGTTTCCTGATCATGAACATAGAGATGTTATTGACAACAGGGTCATATCATTAGGAGAATGATATGATGGACATACTCCTATAGTTAAGCGTAGCATAAAGATCAAGTCATTTAATATAGTTCATTTGTTATAAGCTTTCTGATACATAGTAACCTAATTCCTTTGACCATGAGATCATGCATATCACCTTTACCGAAAGGATGCTTTGATGACATCAAACACCACACAGATAGCGACGTCTTCCCCGACGAGGACTTATTCCCCGACATCAGCACCCTCTTCTTCGACGACATGGCCAACGATGGTTCCAATGCCAGCGGTTCCACTTCTGCTACTGCCGTGTACATCTTCTGTCTCACTCTTGTTCTGATTCTATCTAAAGTTTTATGCCTTGCAGTTTGTTTGATTATATGCCTCAATATGTATTCGCTATTTAACATGATTAGTATATTGCCTATTATTCTAGTCATATTTTATCTAGCGTTTATTATGGATAATTCGATTGGTAAATTGCTCTATTACTCAACAATCCAAAAACCTTATTTCAGGCAATTTGCCCCAAGTGGCTTTGTTGCTTCTATGAAGCCACCTGTGTTTGAAGGTGTGAATTACAAACGGTGGCGTGCGAGAGTAGTGCTCTGGTTTCAGACCATGAGATGCTATAACGCCATCTATGGCCCACCTGAGGGGGAACTTAATCCTGCTCAGGAAGAGGCGTTCCAAAAACTTGATACTACTTTCAAGGCTGCCTTGATCAGCATCCTTGGCGACAATATTGTCGATTCATATCTGTCATTTAGCAATGGCAAAGATATGTGGGATGCGCTCGAGAGAAAATTTGGAGTCTCTGATGCTGGCAATGAACTGTATGTCATGGAACAATTCTATGACTATAAGATGATTGATGACCGCTCCATTATGGAGCAGGCTCATGAGATACAGTCACTTGCCAGGGATCTTGAGCACTTCACTTGTGTGTTACCGGACAAGTTTGTTGCCAGAGGCATCATTGCCAAACTTCCCCAGACATGGAGGAATTTTGCTACTTCTCTGAAGCACAAGAGACAAGAGTTCTCCGTGACGGATCTCATTGGGACTCTTGATGTGGAAGAAAAGGCGAGAGCAAAAGACACACGTGCTCGAGGTACCGAGGGAGGTTCTAATGCCAACCTGGTATAGAAAAGGAACTTCCAGCCTCACAAGTTCAAGAACAAAGGCAAGTTTGATGACAAAGGAAAGTTCGATGGAAAGAACAAGGCCTCACACCCACCGGCTTCAAGAAGAAGACGATAAGAGGAAAGGTGCTTGTCATGTGTGCGGTGATCCTAATCATTGGGCTCTGCTTGTCCCAACCGCTTTGACAAGCTCCAACATGGGAAGAGCAAGAAGATGCTAATGTTGTCATGGGCGACGTTGAGATGAAAGATGTTGGGTATGGTATATTACCCATCTTTCTTTCATTATGTCATTCTCTGATTGGTGGATTGACACGGCGCTAATGTACATGTTTGTTCGATATTTCCATGTTTTCTTCATATCAGTCGGAGGGACTCAAACCGTCGATGGGGAACGGCTCGCATGCTTCGCTCATGGTGTTGGTACGGTCGATCCAAGTTCACTTGGGAAAGACTGTATGCTGAAGAACGTGCATCATGTTCCCTCAATAAATAAAAATCTTGTTAGCGGATCTCTTCTGTGTCGAGATGGCTACAAGATTGTATTCGAGTCCAATAAATTTGTAATTTCGAAGTATGGAACTTTTATTGGTAAAGGCTATGAATGCGGAGGCTTGTTTCGCTTATCTCTGTCAGACATTTGTAATAAAGTTGTTAATCATATTTACACAAATTTTGAATCAAATGTCCGCACTCGTCTTTGTCATATTAATTTTGGTTGTATGACGCGGCTAGCCAAAATGAATTTAATCCCTGATTTCTCAACTGTTAAGGGATCTAAGTTCCAAGTCTGTGTGCAAGCTAAACAACCTCGCAAGTCACATACGACTGCAGAAGTGAGAAATTTAACACCACTATAGCTCATACATTCTGATCTTTGTGAGATGAATGGTGTGTTAACAAAAGGTGGAAAGAAATACTTCATGACTTTGATCGATGACTCTACGAGATATTGTCATGTGTATCTTCTAAAATCAAAAGATGAGGCTTTGAGTTTCTTCAAAATCTATAAAGCTGAGGCAGAAAATCAACTTGATCGAAAGATTAAGAGGCTTAGGTCTGATCGTGGTGGAGAGTATTTTTCCAACGAGTTTGATTCTTTTTGTGCGGAACATGGTATAATTCATGAGAGGACGCCTCCCTACTCACCCTACCAAATGGAGTAGCCGAAAGAAAGAACCGTACTCTAACAGATTTGGTTAACGCCATGTTAGACACATCGGGTCTTTCTAAGGAATGGTGGGGGGAGGCATTATTGATCGCGTGTCATGTCCTAAACCGAGTTTCCACAAAGAACAAAGAAATTACTCCATTCGAAGAATGGGAGAAGAAAAGACTAAAACTCTCTTACTTACGTACTTGGGGTTGTTTGGCAAAGGTTAATGTACCAATCCCCAAGAAGCGCAAGCTTGGACCAAAAACCATTGATTGTGTTTTTCTGGGCTATGCTTTTCATAGCATTGGTTATAGATTCTTGATAGTAAAATCCGAAGTACCTGACATTCATGTCGGTACAATCATGGAGTCGACTGATGCGACTTTCTTTGAGGATATCTTTCCAATGAAGGATAAACCTAACTCATCAAATCCGGAGATACCTAGTTCATCTAATCAGGAATTTGCTATATTCTCTGAACCTACCATTCCGATTGAACACCCTGAAAGTCCTAAGGAGGATGATAATGAAATTCCTAAAAGGAGCAAGAGACAAATGACTGCAAAGTCTTTTGGTGATGATTTCATTGTGTACCTTGTGGATGACACTCCCACTTCCATTTCAGAAGCTTATGCATCTCCTGATGCTGACTACTGGAAGGAAGCTATTCATAGTGAGATGAATTCCATCTTAGCTAATGAAACATGGGAGATCACTGATCGTCCTTATGGGTGCAAACCTGTAGGATGTAAATGGGTGTTCAAGAAGAAACTAAGACCTGATGGTACTATTGAGAAGTACAAGGCAAGGCTTGTGGCCAAGGGTTATACCCAAAAGGAAGGTGAAGACTTCTTTGACACTTACTCACCTGTAGCAAGGTTGACCACCATTCGAGTACTACTTTCTCTGGCTGCCTCACACGGTCTTCTCGTTCATCAAATGGACGTTAAGACAACTTTCCTAAATGGAGAGTTGGATGAGGAAATTTATATGGATCAACCAGATGGTTTTGTAGTAAATGGTCAAGAAAGAAAAGTGTGCAAGCTACTGAAGTCTTTGTATGGTCTTAAACAAGCACCTAAGCGGGTAACGAAAAATTGATAAAACCTTAACCGCTGCAGGCTTTGTTGTAAACGGTTTACAAGTGCGTATACTATCGCCATGGTGGGGGTGAGGGAGTCATCCTTTGTTTGTATGTTGATGACATACTGATTTTCGGAACCAACCTTAATGCAATTAAGGAGGTCAAAGATTTCTTATCTCGTTCCTTTAAGATGAAGGATGTGGGAGTACCTGATGTCATCCTGAACATCAAGATATTGAGAGATGATGATGGTGGGATTAAATTGCTTTAGTCCCACTATGTGGAAAAGATCTTGAGTCGTTTCGGGTATAGCGACGTCAATTTTTCTCCTACACCGTATGATCCTAGTATGTTGCTTCGAAAGAATCGAGGAAATGCTAGAGACCAACTAAGATACTATCAAATCATTGGCTCGCTTATGTATTTAGCTAGTGCCACGAGACCTGACATCGCCTTTGCTGTAAGCAAACTCGGTCGATTTGTCTCAAATCCAGGAGATGATCACTGGCATGCTCTTGAAAGAGTTATGCGATATCTAAAAGTATCATGAGCTATGGCATACACTATACCGGGTATCCGAGGGTACTAGAGGGTTATAGTGATTCAAATTGGATATCCGATCGATGAGATAAAGGCCACGAGTGGATATGTTTTCACACTTTGTGGTGGCTGTTTCTTGGAAGTCTTGCAAGGCACCATCTTAACGAGGTCAACTATGGAAGCAGAACTCACGGACTAGACACGGCCACTTTGTTGAAGCGAGTGGCTTCGTGAACTCTTCATGGACTTACCGTGGTTGAAAAACCTATACCCGCAATTCCAATGAACTGTGATAATCAAACCGTGATTATTAAGGTGAACAGTTCTAAGGATAATATGAAGTCCTCAAGACATGTGAAGAGGAGACTAAAATCTGTCAGAAAATGAGAAACTCGGAGTTATTGCATTGGATTATATCCAAACATCTAAAAACTTGGCGATCCTTCACAAAGGGTCTATCACGCAACGTGATAGAAAATGCATCAAAGGAGATGGGTATGAGACCCACAATTTGAGCTTTCCATAGTGGTAAACCATTCTATGTGATCGGAGATTCCGTGAATTAGAATTGGGAGACAAGCTGTTGGTTAGTTGAGAGGAAAGTATCCCTACTTTAATAAACACCACTCCATAAAGATGCAATACTTTACTATTCTACACGGCAGGTTGATTTATTATCTTAATGTGTTCTAAGTGGCTTATCCTAAGTAAAGATGTTGTCTTGTAGAACATCTTTTGAAGAACACACCTATATGAGTCTGACTGTTAAAACGTCGCAGTCTATGAGAGTAGGGTGCTCTCTAATAAACTCATGAAAGGTCATGGAGTATGACGTATAAGCTCCACCCGCGGGGAAGTCCCACGGTAGCCCAGTATCGGTCAAGACTTCGTGTGAAGCTAGATTGCAGCAAACTTGCAGTTCAAGGCATAGTCCACTGTACAAGTCGCAACCTAGTGTAGCATAGAATTCTAGGTGGAAGTTCAACTTAACAGTCTCCACTATAGTACCGGTATATAAACAGTGTTTTGGAACCAAAGGCAAATTACATGTGCCTCTGGGATCTGGTGGGGGATTGTTGGAATTTTGGCCCAAATAGTATAGCCCATTTTCTATTTCAATAATTCCTGAAAATCCTAGAGGCCCATGTGTCCCATTCATACAAGACAAGAGGTGGGACAAATGTTTAGTCCCACATTGCTAGTTGAGTGGAAGTTGGACTAGCTTATAAGGTGAGCTCTCCTACCACTTGGTAAAAGGATGAGAAGGAGAAGGAGAGAGTTCCACACGCGCTCTCCTCCTCCTCCTCACTCGCCTCGCCACGCCTCGCCTCGTCACGTCACGTCACGCGCGCGCCGCGGGTTGCGGGAATCTCGCCGAGCCGAGCTTTATTTTGCCACGCATGAATGGTATATGAACAGATATACAGAAGGTGAAACGTTTGCTTTGAATGGACTTTTAATACGAAGATGAAACGTTTGCTTTGAATGGACTTTTAATACGAGTTAAATGCGCATGTTCGCTTCATCTTCTGTCCATTCATTTCATCTTCTGCACTGTCTGCCTTCCCCTCTGCGCCTATAAGAGAGAGAGGTCGCGCTCCCTCTTAGTTACACTTCCACACATCCCTGCGCCTCCAGTTCCAGAGCACTGCGCTATTTCCATCTTCCCCATCCCGTCTTGCGGCGTGCACCGCGAGCCGGGACAGTAGGCCTCCGAGACCCCGCTGCTTCGAGTCCTGTACGGGAGAAGGGCGATAAGGTTTTTGGGGAGCGCTATCAGCGCGACTACTGGCTTCGTCACGGACTCCCTCACAGATAGCGATGTCTTCTCCGACGAGGACTTCTTCCCCGACATCAGCACCCTCTTCTTCGACGACATGGCCAACGATGGTTCCAACGCCAGCGGTTCCACTTTTGCTACTGCCGTGTACATCTTCTGTCTCACTCTTGTTCTGATTCTATCTAAAGTTTTATGCCTTGCAGTTTGTTTGATTATATGCCTCAATATGTATTCGCTATTTAACATGATTAGTATATTGCCTATTATTCTAGTCATATTTTATCTAGCGTTTATTATGGATAATTCGCTTGGTAAATTGCTCTATTACTCAACATAAACTAGTTTTAGTATGTAGGTTCACTCATATTTAGAGTGAATCTACATACTAAAACAAGTCTAAATATATTTTCTTCACAAATCTAAAACATTTTATATTTTAAAACGGAGGGAGTAGCAGCGAGCTCTTCCTCATGGATGCAGGAGGTAAAATGCATGCCATCTCGCACGTCTCCATCTGTTTACGACCTAGATTATTTTGTTCTCCCGTAATTGCTCACCATAGTACTATAAGTACTCCGTACTTATGATGTTGCGTTTTGTTAGGTCGACTGACGGAAGGATTGCTCACCATAGTAATAGCTAGGTACTTATGATTGTTAGGAATAGACAACTTGTATTATGAGCCATAGGAGCAAAGGTCTTATCATAGTCACGGTCGTGCTCCTGCTGAAAACCACGAGCCACAAGACGCGTTTTATAACGCTCAAAAGATCCATCAGAGCGGGTCTTAATTTTATAGACCCACTTACATGTGATAGGACGAACACTGGGAGGGGGAGAAACAAGATCCCAGGTGCCAGTGCGCTCAAGCGCAGAAATCTCCTCAGCCATGGCCAGCTGTCATTCAGGATGATGCTCAGCATCCCGATAAGAAGTCGGATCAGAGGCAACAGAAAGACCATACTATTGGAAATATGCCCAAGAGGCAATAATAAAGTGGTTATTATCATATCTTCATACTTATGATAAATGTTTACATACCATGCTATAATTGTATTAACAGGAATCATTAATACTTGTGTGATTTGTAAACATAAAAGAGTCCCTAGTAAAGCCTCTTGTTAAACTAGCTTGTTGGTTAATATATGATCATGGTTTCCTGATCATGAACATAGAGATGTTATTGACAACAGGGTCATATCATTAGGAGAATGATATGATGGACATACTCCTATAGTTAAGCGTAGCATAAAGATCAAGTCATTTAATATAGTTCATTTGCTATAAGCTTTCTGATACATAGTAACCTAATTCCTTCGACCATGAGATCATGCATATCACCTTTACCGAAAGGATGCTTTGATGACATCAAACACCACACCGTAACAGGGTGGCTATAAAGGTGGCATTGAGTGTTCGGAAAGTATTGGTTGAGACACATGGATCAAGAGTGGGATTTGTCCATCCATATGACAGATAGATATACTCGGGCCCTCGGTGGAATTTCATCCAATTAGCTTGCAAGCATGTGACTGGATCACAAGGGATCACATACCACGGGAACGAGAAAAGAGTACTTATCAGTAACGAGGTTGAACTAGGTATGCAGAGATACCGACGATCATAACCTCGGATAAGTAAACTATCGTGAGACAAAGGGAAATTGGTATCATATGTAAGTGGTTCATTCGATCGCAAAGTAATCGTAGAAATATGTGGGAGCCATATGAATTTCCAGATTCCTCTGTTGGTTATTGTTCGGAGAAGTGTCTCGATCATGTCCGCATAATTCACGAACCATAGGGAGACACACTTAAGGATTCAACGTTGTTTGAGTAGTTATGGAATGATGAGTAAGAGACCGAATGTTGTTCGGAATCGCGGATGGGATCCGGGATATCACGAGGAGATCTGGAATGGTCCGGAGAATAAGATTCATATAAGGAAAGTCCTGTTTCGGAGTTGGGGAATGATTCCGGTGTTTTCATCAGGAATGTTCTAGAAGGTTCCGGAATGTCCGGCACTCCGGAGGGGAAGGGTACATGAATGTGTTATATCAAGTTGGTATGATTGCATTATGTACTTGGTGTCATCGCTGTACCAAATAGAGGGTTTATTCAAATCCTAGTTTGAAAAGTCAAACGGCTAGTTTGAAAGTCAAACGGCTAGTTTTTTTTGGAAAGAGGAGAAGGAGGTTTGAAACCGACTTGGGGAGGAGTTCCTCCCACCGCTGGCCCACCTTGGGTCGAGTTGGGGAGGGACTCCTCCCAGCGCGTCTCCTCCACCTATAAGAGGAGGGCAGGCTCCCTCCTAGACACACAAGTTGCCTCCTCTAAACCTAAACCCTAGCCACGCCTAGGGATTTCTCCCAAGCCGAGTTAGAGCTTCTAATTGCCCTAGCCGCTGGTTTATCCCCTTCTAATTGGTGTGTCTAAACCCTAGATCACCAAGGCTCTCTCATAGTCCACCATACTCGCTCCAGCTTAAGGCGAAGCCCTGCGAGATCTCCCCTCTACTTCCGGTACCACGCCGTCGTGCTGCCGGAATCGCGAGGAGAGTGCTACAACCTCCGCTGCCTGCTGGAACAAGGGAGAGGAAGGTCTTCGCCGAAAATTTACCAACGTGTGACCGACTACGGAGCGCCGAACGCAGCCTGGGAAGGATCGCTCACGCGATCTTGAGATCGGCAAGTGTACGACTACATCACCCATGATAATCTGCTCTCGTTAACTGCTTTGGAATCTTCGAGGGTGAGTTCCTCTATCGACTCGTTGCTACAATCTAGTAGATAGATCTTGGCTTGTTTGTGTGCATGCGGTAGAAAATTTTGTTTTCCATGCTACGAACCCCTCAAAGGGTATCGAGCCGTGTATATGTAGATCTGTTGACGAGTAGAACACAATGGTCATTGTGGGCATTGATGCTTTTGTTGCCGATTGCTTCTGTGTACTTTGCATCTTGCGGGATGGTGGGATGAAGCCCGGCTAACCTTACATGACATCGTTCATGAGACTTGCTCCACGCTTGACATGCAACTTGTATTGCATAAGTGGCTTTGCGGGTGCCTGTTTCTCCCAACATAGTTAAGATTCAATTTACAACGGGTGATTGACAATACTAGTATCAATGTTGTGGTTATTGTTCGTAAGTTAGAGCGACACTTATTGAAAGCCCCAAACCACGTAAAATATGCAAAGAAAATTAGAGGCGTCTAACTTTGTTTTGCAGGGGTGTGCTGTGATGTGATATGGCCAAGATTGTGATTATATATGATGTATGCAATGTTCCTTATTGTAAGTTGGCAATCGGCAGGAGCCATATGGTTGTCTTTAAATTCTGTTAAGATCCGCGTGTCTATTCAAAGTAGTTGTAATAGTTGAAGCTGGTGGACGACAACCATGGAGCGGCGTCATTGACCTTGATGCAATGCCGGTGATGATGGAGATCATGTTCGTGCTTGAAGATGGAGATCAGAAGCACAAGAAGAAAGGCCATATCATATCACATATTATGAATTGCATGTGATGTTGATCCTTTTATGCATCTTGTATTGCTTAGTTTACGACAGTAGCATTATAAGATGATCCCTCAAGCACACAATTTCAAGTTTTAAAGTGTTCATCCTTAGTAAGCACCGTTGCTAAAGCTCGTTGTTTCGAAGCACCACGTGATGATCGGGTGTGTTAGATTCTGCGAGTGTATACAACGTGAGCAAGCCAGATTTGCTCATGCGGAAGCTAAGGTTTGATCTTGACGAGCCTAGCATGTACGGTACATGGTCTCTAACACGGAACCGAAAGGTAAAGCATGAGTCATATAGTAGATATGATGAACATGTTGATTGTTCGCCATTGAAGCTACATCAACTCTCGTGATGATCGGTTTTGATGTGGTGGATTTGGTTCGGTGATCACTAAAACAATGTGAGGGATATTGTTTTGAGTGGGAGTTCAACGGCGATATGATTAAAAGTTGAACACTATTTATCATAAATTAAATCAAAGTTAATTTGCATAGTTTTTGTAGTCATTGGCATCCGTTTACCACCTTGCGCTTAGTTATAATTGAGATGATAGAACTATAGAATTCTGGTTAGTTACTTTACGAACTGGTATCGTATTGTTTTGAAGTGTTAATCTAAAGTTTAAAAGTCCTATTGCAAACTTTCAGTAAGTTCCGGTCACTCCATGAAGTTTAATAATTGGTATTAAAACGAGAGTGACAGTTCCAAGTATTAGTGTATGAGTATCATGTTTGTCTCCATGATTCTTGATATTCAAAGGATTGTCTTAATATCAAGGTTATCTAGGATCTGAAAGAGTCGTTTCAGAAACCATGATGTGTGGAAGATATTGTGATATCTGAAACGAAGTTTTGGTTGCGACATGATAGAGTATAATATGGCAAAATTCATGTTCTCATATTTGATGAGAATTTGCAAAAGGTTGGAGACACTAGTTGTCCAAAATCCTCCAATGTTTTTGAAGAGCAACATTATACTCGTGATTCACCGTTATAAGCTAAAAGTTGCTTGATTATGGATGATTCCATGATAAGGGTGAATATTTGATGTAGGTAAAATGTTTACTACACCAAGAGATTACTAAAGAAAGGAATTTGAAAGAACACGAAACATTTGATGATGGTAATCTACTTCAAAGTGCAAGTCCAAAGACATTGGTATTTAACTATACACGCTTTAGACTATGTGTCATATGTATGACTCCACTATTGATGTTGATAGATTCTTTCAAACAGAAAATAAATACTGAAAGAGAATCTCATAAATATATGGCAGAAAAGAAAAGACTAGAATTGTTCAGTTTAAGTATATAGATGATATACATGTTATGGATATATTCTTTGCTTATTAAACAATGTGGTTCTTAAGTATTTGATACTGAATTTGTTGGTGTGAATCGTCATACGAAACAACACAATTCATGAACTACAATGTCCTAAGTAACTAGCAAAAGAATATGTGATGATGTTCATCGAGAACAAATAAAGGGTTATTGTGTTGCTCGTTAAACATCAAAGCTTGCCTTCAAGATTTGTTTTATCAGGTATTATGAGAACAAAAGGGTTGTTCAAATAATTGTCGTAATACATAAAAGATGGATGATTTACAAATCTCGTTGGAGAAATCACATCCATAAAACTAGTGCTAAAAATGTCGAAAGACAAATTGATTGAAAGATCACTTAGGAAGTGACATCGCCGTTTAAATTATATTGGAAAGAAAACATGAAGAAACTCCATGTGGATGGAATTTTGGAGTCTTTTGATTTTGATCACATGACACTTGTGAAACTTTCCCAGAGATAATTAAAACTTCGTTCGTAGGCCAAAAGGGAACGAATGACTAGCTTATTGGAACTTGTACATATTGTTGTACGAAGTCCATTATGTGTAGTCAAGAGCGATGGATTTCAACTTCATATGCTTTCTCCGAAAATTTGAGTGAATATATGAATATTTACTTAATAAGGATGAAGTGTGAAATATTTGAAAAGTTCAAAGACTTTCAAGATGAAGTGCAAAATCATTGTAACAAGAATATAAATAGTTTATGATAAGATCATAAAGGAAGATATTTGAGTTACAAGTTTAGCATAATACCTAATATTTAAGGAATCGTTCCGTGGATTTGCATTTTCCCGAAACACCATAAGAGTATGGAGCGTTCGAGATATGTAATTAAACCTTGTTTGACATGGTAAGATCAAAGGTATAATTCATAAAACTGCCATTATATTTTAAAGATTAAAAGCTTTATAGACTACCATTTTTCCACTGAAAAGAGCTCCATCATAATCCGTTGAAATGACACCATATAAAGTTATGGTTTGGGATTAAACCCAAGTAGTCCTTTATTAAACATTGGTAGGCTATGCATAAAAAGGATGTTTGCAACCAAAGTCGGATGAACCTGTCTTTGTATGTTATTTCGAATAACTGTTAAGTATTCCTCCATAAACACCGGAGACAAAAGTGTTTGTCGCTTAGAACGTCAAGTTTCTTTGAGAAGGAATTTTTCGTGAAAAGATAAGTGGGAGGACAATAGAACGTTGATAAGGTTAAAGGAACCTTAGCTATATGTGCAAAGTTGCGCAGCGCCGAAAAGTGTTCCGGAGGCAGCAACAATGCTCATGGCTCACGTGCCTCAAAGGTTGTGGTTACGAAGGTCAAAGTTTCTATTGAACCAAGTAGGTCGAGTAAACAATCAAATACCAAGATTTGAGGGTTGAATCATTATTTGAGAATAATGAACGGACTACATGCAAAGAAGCGATGATGGGCCCTGACTCCGTCAAATGGCTTGAAGCCATAAAATCCGTGATAGTTCCATACACGAGAAATCAAGTTTTGAACTTGAAGGACCCTCGAGAAAGGTATAAGACCTTACAGTTGTGTTTGGATCTATAAATAAATAGACATGGATGTTGCACATCTATGAAATAGTCGACACGTTGGGAAAGAGTTCACAACAATGTTCAAAGGTTGACTATGACAAGATCTGATCTTTCATAGCGATATTTAGTCCAGACGGATTAATGTAGCAACCACTACATATAATTTTGTTATATGGTAGTTGAATAAACAAAACAAGTTCTTCTAATAGAATTGTTACCTAGGACGTGTGCATGACACGGTCCATAGGGTTTTGTTAATTCAAAGGATGCTAAATGTATATGCAAACTTCAATGGTTGAAGTAAGCATTGCGGAGTTGGAATCTTCACTATGATGAAACTGTTAAAGGAGTTTAAATTCATCAGAGACAATGAAGATGCTTGCGTTTGCAAGAAATTAAGTGGGAGCGCTAACACATGTTTCTAATACATTGTGTGGAAGACATATTGTTGATTGGAAATGATGTATCTTTTATTAACACATATTAAGAATTTCATCCCAATGAAAGACTTAGGCAAAACCCAAATATTTGGCATCAATAGACGCTAATATGGTTGTGCCGAAAGTACATAGATGATGTATTGAATGAGTTCAATATAGAAACTACAAGAAAGGTTCTTTTCGCACAGAAAGGATTGAATGAGTTCAATATTGATGATATATTCAAGTGTATTGACACTGGGTAAGTGAAACAAAGATTCAAGTATAGATTGATACTTGATGTATGAAATCACAAAGACTATTTATATCAATCATACTGTGATATGTACAAATCCAGATATGTCCTATGCTCTAAATGTTATGAGCATATACCAGAATGATTCATAAGTTAATCATTGGACAATAGTAAGGATAATCTTATGATCTTTTGGAAGAACTAAGAGTATATTATTTGTAGAAGTGACAAATAGATGGTTAGTTCATTGTAAAAGTACTACATTGATACTAGTTTTGTCGCAAAGTACAAATTAAGTTTATCTCAGTCTAAACTAAGGGTGGCACAATATAATGGAAAGTAAGTTCCATAATGGATTTGGATGAGTTCCAAAATTAGGACATTGTGACAGATACTACAACAAAAGGCTAAGTATATAACTGCTATAATAGCAGCTAAAGAGGGCATTTGTGTCAAGTAGTTTGTTATCAAACTAGGTGTGGTTCACAGTGGGATAATACTATGAAGATATATTGTACGACAATATTATCAACATGTTTTTACCCCAAAAGAACTAAAGGTCTCACCAAAGGACCAAAATTATACAAAGCCATCTCATCAGAGAATGAGTGATGCGTAGAGACGCAAAGACATGCAATTACACACGGACCTGGAAGTTTCAGATCCGGAGATCAGTTAACCACTAGCAATCGTGTACATACAACACCAGAAAGCCATAGGTGTTGAATACACAAAGGTTTGAAACTAGATTATTGACTCTAGTGCAAGTGGGAGACTGTTGGAGATATGCCCAAGAGGCAATAATAAAGTGGTTATTATCATATCTTCATACTTATGATAAATGTTTACATACCATGCTATAATTATATTAACAGGAAACATTAATACTTGTGTGATTTGTAAACATAAAAGAGTCCCTAGTAAAGCCTCTTGTTAAACTAGCTTGTTGGTTAATATATGATCATGGTTTCCTGATCATGAACATAGAGATGTTATTGACAACAGGGTCATATCATTAGGAGAATGATATGATGGACATACTCCTATAGTTAAGCGTAGCATAAAGATCAAGTCATTTAATATAGTTCATTTGCTATAGCTTTCTGATACATAGTAACCTAATTCCTTCGACCATGAGATCATGCATATCACCTTTACCGAAAGGATGCTTTGATGACATCAAACACCACACCGTAACAGGGTGGCTATAAAGGTGGCATTGAGTGTTCGGAAAGTATTGGTTGAGACACATGGATCAAGAGTGGGATTTGTCCATCCATATGACGGATAGATATACTCTAGGCCCTCTCGGTGGAATTTCATCCAATTAGCTTGCAAGCATGTGACTGGATCACAAGGGATCACATACCACGGGAACGAGAAAAGAGTACTTATCAGTAACGAGGTTGAACTAGGTATGCAGAGATACCGACGATCATAACCTCGGATAAGTAAACTATCGTGAGACAAAGGGAAATTGGTATCGTATGTAAGTGGTTCATTCGATCGCAAAGTAATCGTAGAAATATGTGGGAGCCATATGAATTTCCAGATTCCTCTGTTGGTTATTGTTCGGAGAAGTGTCTTGATCATGTCCGCATAATTCACGAACCGTAGGGAGACACACTTAAGGATTCGACGTTGTTTGAGTAGTTATGGAATGATGAGTAAGAGACCGAATGTTGTTCGGAGTCGCGGATGGGATCCGGGATATCACGAGGAGATCCGGAGAATAAGATTCATATAAGGAAAGTCATGTTTCGGAGTTGGGGAATGATTCCGGTGTTTTCATCGAGAATGTTCTAGAAGGTTCCGGAATGTCCGGCACTCCGGAGGGGAAGGGTACATGAATGTGTTATATCAAGTTGGTATGATTGCATTATGTACTTGGTGTCATCGCTGTACCAAATAGAGGGTTTATTCAAATCCTAGTTTGAAAAGTCAAACGGCTAGTTTGAAAGTCAAACGGCTAGTTTTTTTTGGAAAGAGGAGAAGGAGGTTTGAAACCGACTTGGGGGAGGAGTTCCTCCTCCCACCGCCGGCCCACCTTGGGTCCGAGTTGGGGAGGGACTCCTCCCAGGCGTCTCCCTCCACCTATAAGAGGAGGGCAGGCTCCCTCCTAGACACATAAGTTGCCTCCCTCTAAACCTAAACCCTAGCCACAGCCTAGGGATTTCTCCCAAGCCGCCGAGTTAGAGCTTCTAATTGCCCTAGCCGCTGGTTTAGCCCCTTCTAATTGGTGTGTCTAAACCCTAGATCATCAAGGCTCTCTCATAGTCCACCATACTCGCTCCGGCTTAAGGCGAAGCCCTGCGAGATCTCCCCTCTACTTCCGGTATCATGCCGTCGTGCTCCCGGAATCGCGAGGAGAGTGCTACAACCTCCGTTGCCTGCTGGAACAAGGGAGAGGAAGGTCTTCGTCGAGTACCGAACGTGTGACCGACTACGGGAGCGCCGAACGAGCATGGCCGGAAGGATCGTCTACGCGATCTTGAGATCGGCAAGTGTACGACTACATCACCCACGAGAATCTGCTCTCGTTAACCGCTTTGGAATCTTCGAGGGTGAGTTCCTCTATCGACTCGTTGCTACAATCTAGTAGATAGATCTTGGCTTGTTTGTGTGCATGCGGTAGAAAATTTTGTTTTCCATGCTACGAACCCCTACACATACTGACTAGAAGAGTAACGGTTGGGGGCACGACGCTGACGAACGGGACGAGTAGAGGGAAGCTCATCAGAGGAAGACGACTCAGGAGATGACGATGAAGAAGAAGGAATAGCAGAGGAAGACTCCGGGGAACGAGGAGAACTAGGAGAACTAGACGGAGCAGTGGAGGATGGTGTCGAAGAAGAGACATCAGGGAGAGTGGGTCCTGGAAAAGACGCAATAGGAGTAGAAGGAGGTGTGTTAGGAAAGAGAAGAAAAGATATATCTTCCACCGGGTAAGTATCAGCGGTGGGACGAGGATAGAAAGGGCGCGTCTCATCAAAAGTAACGTCGCGAGAGATACGCATCCGACGTACAATAGGGTTCCAACAGCGATAGCCCTTATGCTCATCACTGTATCCAAGAAAGACACACTTAACAGACTGAGCGGTACTAGTAAACACTACTTGAGAACCTCAAGTTTCAGTACATGTATAAGAAGCATAAATTAACAAGATTGTGCAGCACAAAACAATAGAAAGCTAGAATACATGGGCACGAGGGGATTTATCATAAGCAAGTACTAGTAAACATTGTTGAAATTAACGACAAGCACAAGGGGATTCATCAGAAGCAAGTACTAGTAAACACTGTTGAAATTAACAGCTAAATCTTAAAGACAGCTGCATTGTCTTTGATTAAGAAAACATCATATATGCTAACAACATCATCAGTGAATTTCTACTGATGTATATCACTATATTGTCCTATCTTTGAAATTATTCAACTACAGTTTGAATTTAAAAGAAGTTATTTAACTATAGTTTGAATTTCAACTACAGTTTGAATTTATTCAACTACAGTTTGAATTTATACTGCTGTATATCACTATATTGACTACAACACAAGCTTGGTGAGCACTTGGTTACTTGGTAACAGGACCTCCTTCTAACACTCTACTAAAATTCATTCCCAGACTATCTCCATGAGTATGATTTGATCAGGGGGATCAGCAGGACATACCAGCACACGAGGATTTCCTGGGTCTTTGTGCCTCCCTGCCTACGGCAGAAGTCCAATTGGATGATGGCAGATCGGTGGTGAGCTGGGGTGACCCTAGCGGGACCGTGCAATTTGTTGATGGCGGCTCGGTGGTGAGCAGGGGCGACCCTGGCGAGACGTCCAATTGGATGAGGGGGACCTTGGGGCGACCCTGACGGGAGCCTCCGACAACGAGCTCCATGTTGGTGGGGCGAGCAGGACGGGCGAGCGGGCGCAGTTGGCACGGTCCTGCGCGGGAGCTTCGATCCGGCACGTCCTGTGCGGGAGGTCCGATCGGGGAGGGCAGCGAGGCTGCGCCTGAGCGGCGTTGGACTGTGGGAGGACACGATGGCGCCGGACTGCGGGAGGACGACGACGTCGACGACGGATCGGGAAGATTTGAGTTTGTATTTTGAATATCGGGACCAAATATAAAAAGTTTTGGACAATTGAAGGATAATTTTGCAAAATAAACTTTATACTACGTATACGACAGGTATTTCGAGCTGTAGGGAGTATTAAACTTACTCTTAATCTGGCTGCACGTCCTCACAGCGGGTGGGCGAGGGACGTAATGTGTTTGTGCCAGCTTTCGTGCCTAGATTCATCTCATCCATTCCATGAACGCACTCGGACTTTTTTTTATCTGTTCATTAGGCTGGTCCTAGTGCTAGTATCATAAGGTGTATCATGCATGCTAATTTGGCAAAAATCTGATGTGGCATCATAATTAATGAAGAGAGAGATGGTTAGTGTATCATAGGTAGATACCGTATCATAGCACGTAAACTAGAAATCATAATGACAAATAAATCTTATACACACATTTTATATAGAGATTATACAAATCAATAAATATATCACTATTATGATACGACTATATGATACAATGCACTAGAGACATAGTACTCCCTCCGCTCCGGTATAAAGGGCCGCTAGCTCACAGCGGCAGGACCAAGGCGTACGCTGATTGGACTCGTTCTTTGCCGCGGGGGAAGGAAGGAGATCGACAGATAGCACCTCGGGCCAACCAGCGTACGAGAAATAGGCAGTCAAAACGGCACCTCGGGCCACGTTTGGAAAAAAAAGGGTGATTTGCATGCGATCCTAAAATCTCTCGCGGGACTTCTCCCTGGCGGTTAGGACTTCTCCCTCCAAACCTTCCAGCAATGGCGCGCTCAATTGGCTCCCTCCCGGTCTTTTCTCCCTCCAATTCTTTCATCTACGCGCGTGAATTTGGCAATCAAACTCCATAGTTAAATAGGCGGCGATCTGCAGGTTCGATTCCACTTCAATTCCCCATCGGAGCTAGACCGACGAACCTCATCCCGAAGCTCATCTTCCAGCAATGGAGCCAGACCCACAAAGCTCTTCCCGACGACCTCCACCCCTAGGGTTAGTTGGGTTTCGAGCAACCTCCTACACTCCGCCGATCGGTGATATACCACCAGTCCGCTCCTTCTTTCCTCCGGCGAACCCTGTGCGTCGCGTCGGTCTCATGCGGCCGCACGGTTCCGGCCTCGCGACAGGAGGAAGCGGGGCTGCGGGAGGAGGTGGCGGCGATGGTGGAGGAGGCAACACTGCAGGAGGAGGTGGCGGCGCTGGTGGAGGAAGCGGCGATGGGGAAGGAGGTGGCGGCGCTAGTGGAGGAGGCGACGATGGGGGAGGAGGAGGCGGCACTGGTGTGACAGGAGGCAGCGGCGCTGCGAGAGGAGGCGGCGCTGCGAGAGGTCGTGGTGGCGCTGGTGTGACAGGAGGACGCAGCGCTGCGGGAGGAGGCGGCGCTGGGAGAGGAGGCGGCGCTGGGAGAGGTCGTGGCGGCGCTGGTGTGACAGGAGGACGCGGCTCTGCGGGAGGAGGCGGCGCTGGGAGAGGTCGTGGCGGCGCTGGTGTGTCGGGAGGACGCGGCGCTGCGGGAGGAGGTGGCGGCGCTGGGAGAGGGCGTGGCGCTGCGAGAGGTCTGAGGCGGCGCTGGTAGAGGTCGCGGAGCCCGTGTCCGACAGCAGGCAAGCAGCGGCATCGCCGTCGACCCTACCCTCATCGTAGGCGGCAGCTTCAGCATCGACATCAACTCGTCGTTCTTCCAGCTACGCAACGGTATGCAGTACTCTCTCATCTATGTTTTGTTATACTCTAATCTCTGTTTATTTTCGGTATAGATGGGAAGGAAAGCTATACGTTTGATCATGCAGAGAATAGTGCTCAAGGTGCAAGAAGAGGGTTCGACCTTAACAGGAGTAAGTTAGAGTTGTACGTTTTATTTTTCGTAATCTTTGTTGTCATGTTAGATTGTTTTCATTCGTGTTTGTTTTGCAAGATGATGAAAACAATGAATCTGCTATTGGATACCGTGGCATTGGGTATAACCCGAACTTTGAGAACGCCGACGAGTTTCCTCCTAGCCAACCGCACGTACAACCTAATCCACGTCGCGTCATTGATATGAGTAAGTTGTAAACGGATTATATTTATTCATGCTTCTGATCAAGATTCTGATCATGCTTCTGATTATGTAGATGTCCACGCGAATAGAATTACCAGAAAATATTATGACACGAATGAAAAAAGGCAGATTTACCAATGGCTTTTGGAGAGAAATGGAACCTCAAAAAAAATGAAACGTGGAGTTTCAGCTGCTATTGCGGAATTGGCTAAATGTCCGACAAGGGTTGTGAGAAGGATTTGGAGAACGGGACTAAAAGATGGTGGCATAAATAATGTGCAGTGTAGAAGGAAGATGAAGTGTGGAAGGAAAAAGCTTCCATTTGATATTGAAGCATTGCAAGCTATTCCAACTACCGAGCGCACGACTCTGCGTCAACTTGCTACTTCCATCAACATGGCACCGACGACCGTGTTTTGGAGGATGAAAGAGAAGCAAATTAGAAGGGTGACAAGTGAAGTGAAACCCATGTTGACAGAAGATAACTTGAGGGAACGTGTGAAGTATTGTCTTCGTCATATCGAACCTTCTACCTTTCGTGGTGAACCCACTTTCAAGGCCGGTTTCAATGTGGTTCACATCGATGAGAAGTGGTTCTCTAGAATCAAGAGGACTCAAAATGTGTATTTGAGTTATAGAGAGAAAGCTCCTGAGAGGGAGACTAAGAATAAGGGTCACATAGTAAGGTAATGTTTCTTTCGGCAATGGCTAGGCCAAGATATGATGCCCAAGGAAAATGTATATTTGATGGAAAGATTGGGGTATGGGCTTATGTTGATTGGGTTCAAGCACAAAAGAGAAGTGCCAACAGGTTTATCTCCTTAGCATATCCTTCAATATTTTTGATATGTATAGTTTGTGCTATAATGTTACTTTATGTTGTAGAGAAAGAGGAGAGTGGGAGTTGAAGCCTAGCACAGATGTTGACAAGGCAAAGAGTAGGGAGTACCTTGTTAAGTTTGTGTTACCTGCTATCAAGGCTAAGTGGCCTGCTAGTGATAGGTACAAAACCGTGTTCATTCAGCAAGATAATGCAAAGACCCATATTCAACCAGATGACCCATTATTTTTGAGTGAGGCTGCTAGAGGAGGATGGGATATAAGGATGGTTTTTCAACCTCCTAACTCACCAGAGACAAATATTTTAGACCATGGTTGGTTTGCTTCAATTCAATCAATGTTTCAAAAAAAGTTTCTGAAGAATCTTCCTGAAATACTTACGAAGGTGAACCAGTCTTTGGATGAGTATCCTCATGAGCTACTAAATAGGTATTTTTCTAAAACTTACGGTTCTTTTGTGATGAGATTTTTTTGAGCATGTCTAACTTGTCTACTCTATATCTTTCTTACAGGATATGGATCAGCCACCAAGCATGCATGAGAGAGATGATACGTAGAAAAGGAAGCCAGCACTTTGATCCACCCCATCTAAGGAAAAAGGTCCTAGAGAGACAAGGATTATTACCAATCCGTTTGACAATCGACAAAGAGTATGTAGATGCAGCAATTGCTTGGCTGAATGCAGGACATGTATGCACTCACGAATAATAAAAACTTGTCCATTACTCATGCATACATAGAGCTTGGCGATTACATAGAGCTTGGCGATTACAGAGAGCTTGTCGATTAGAACTCATGCATACATTCTTTTCATCCTGGACATTCTTACTAGAGTTGGGTATCCGGCACTTCCTGAAAATTCTTTTCATCCTCGATAAACTTAGATGGACTACGACGACAACATATGCAAATGCCGTCTTCGTTAATAGCAACTTGTGTTGCACAATCCTTGCACCAGTAGATGTCCGCGAGTAGTGGGTTCGAACATGTGTCGCAACAACGAAGGTCTGTTGGCACAGGAAGGCTGCACCCATGCACGAAAGATGAACGATCGCCACGAAGATCACACTTTCGCAGACCGGAAAGAGGCATCCCTCGCACTCGGACATATACTCCGACCTACTCATGATGTTGTTGCGGATGAACTGAGCACGGGAAAACAGCCCCTCGATGCGTGATCGGCGACGCTCAAACATATCTTCTTCTTCCACCACGGCAGGGACCTCTCCCGCAGCAACCTGCCCCGCCTCCTCCACCACGGCAGGGTCCTCTCCCGCTGCGACCAACCCCGCCTCCTCCACCACGCCAGGACCCTCTCCCGCTGCGACCTGCCCCGCCTCCTCCACCACGCCAGGACCCTCTCCCGCTGCGACCAGCGCCGCCTCCTCCACCACGCCAGGACCCTCTCCCGCTGCGACCTGCCCCGCCTCCTCCACCACGCCAAGACCCTCTCCCGCTGCGACCAGCGCCGCCTCCTCCACCACGCCAGGACCCTCTCCCGCTGCGACCTGCCCCGCCTCCGCTACCTCCATGGATTCGATCCAACTCTCAACTGCACCTTGTAAATTCTCTATCCACCTCTCACTTGGCCATGTCCAGCTCTCATCCCCGCCATCCGATGAGTGTCCTGCAGTTCTCGTGACCGACGATCCGCTTATATCCAACTCATTGCGTGTGAACAAGAATGAGAATACCAAAAGAGCATATGCATGCGAAAGAGATTTCCAGCGCTATCATGGACATAGCGCATGCATGGGAATGAAAGGACGGGAGGGTTTTTAGGAGGCAATTAAACAACAATTAATAAACCGGGCCTTGTTTCCTCTACAAATCGGAACACGATCAAAAACGCTAGGTGCCCTTTATACCGGAGCGGAGGGAATATCATATACTAGTATCATATGCATGATACTAGTATCATGATACTTTCACTAGGACCAGCCTTAAACCAAACATTACCGGCGGGTGGTCCTACATAGACACCTGGCACTACGGGAACGAACGCAGATGCTGAGCGGGCAATTCAACGCTGAGCGGAAATGGTCGGGCCGCTCGGCATAGGTCGCGCAGTGCCGTGGGCCGCAAAAATGCCGTCGGCGTAACAAAACCTTCGGCACAGACGAGCAATGCCGAGAGGGACCCTCGGCGTAGATATACCCTCAGCGTAGAAGTAGCAATGCCGAGGGGTCCCATCGGCGCAAGCGATCACGGTCTCCTTCCCGCGCACGGACAGATTCCACGGTGTATGGCGGTGAGAGGCTTACCGCTGGCATAGCGCCGTAGTGAAAACTAACGGCACAAACCAAAGCCGAGAGGATTCCGCATTGCGACACCTACACCGAGGGAATCCTCGGCATTGCTATTAGCAAACTAGCGAGAAAGCACACCGGCAGACCTACGCCGAGGGATTCCTCTCGCCGCTGCTAGCAGATAGCACACCGGCAGGACCTACGCCGAGGGGTTCCTCTCAGCGTTGCTAGCATAGCACACCTGGCAGACCTACGCCGAGGGATTCCTCTCGCCAGCGCAGCATAGCACACCGGAAGGACGACGCCGAGGGATTCCTCTCGCGTTGCTAGCAGCATAGCACACTGGCAGGACCTACGCCGGGGATTCCTCTCAGCGTTGCTAGCAAAGATAGCACACCGGCAGACCTATGCCGAGGGATTCCTCACCATTGCTAGCAAAGATAGCACACTGCAGTCAGACGCCGAGGAGATTCACGCGAAAACTTGCAAATAGCCCTACAATAAATGTACAAGTGTGGTCGAAGGTCCATAGATGCAATTCCTAGCTCCCGGGTGCGTTCATGCTCACTTGCATGCGATAACACATAGAAAAGTGATGGGCGTGTAGGAGGAAACACCACACGGATCAAACGGAGGGCTACCGTGGAATCTTGATCCCAACCTTTGTTTTACATGTAGATATGACCTATACAAACCTAAACCAACAAAAAGTACATTGATGAACCCTCAGACGGAGAATGCTACGGGTAGACCCTCGGGTCCCACGGACTAGGGTTTCGTGGAGAAAGATCACGAGCACGGAATCACGCGAAAACTTGCAAGTGGCCCTTCAATAAGTGTACAAGTGTGGTGGAAGGTCCATAGATGCAATTCCTAGCTCCCGGGTGCGTTCATGCTCACTTGCATGCGATAACACATAGAAAAGTGCTGGACGTGTAGGAGGAAACTCCCGCCACGGATCAAACGGAGGGCTACCGGTGGAATCTTGGTCCCAAACTTTGTTTTCCATGTAGATATGACCAATACAAACCTAAACCAATAAAAAAGTACATGGATGAACCCTCGTACGGAGAATGCTACGGGGGTAGACCTACGGGTCCCACGGACTAGGGTTTCGGTGGATAAAGACCGCCGGAGCAGCGGAATCACGCGAAAACTTGCAAGTGGCCCTAGAATACGTGTACAAGTGTGGTGGAAGGTCCATAGATGCAATTCCTAGCTCCCGGGTGCGTTCATGCTCACTTGCATGCGATAACACATAGAAAAGTGATGGGCGTGTAGGAGGAAACACCCGCCACGGATCAAACGGAGGGCTACTGGTGGAATCTTGGTCCCAACCTTTGTTTTACATGTAGATATGACCTATACAAACCTAAACCAACAAAAAAGTACATTGATGAACCCTCGTACGGAGAATGCTACGGGGGTAGACCTACGGGTCCCACGGACTAGGGTTTGGGTGGATAAAGACTGCCGGAGCAGCGAAATCACGCGAAAACTTGCAAATAAATGTACAAGTGTGGTGGAAGGTCCATAGATGCAATTCCTAGCTCCCGGGTGCGTTCATGTTCACTTGCATGCGATAACACATAGAAAAGTGCTGGGCGTGTAGGAGGAAACACCCGCCACGGATCAAACAGAGGGCTACCGGTGGAATCTTGATCCCAACCTTTGTTTTACATGTAGATATGACCTATACAAACCTAAACCAACAAAAAAGTACATTGATGAACCCTCGTACGGAGAATGCTACGGGGGTAGACCTACGGGTCCCACGGACTAGGGTTTCGATGGAGAAAGACCACCGAGCACCTAATCACTGAAAACTTGCAAGTGGCCCTTCAATAAGTGTACAAGTGTGGTGGAAGGTCCATAGATGCAATTCCTAGCTCCCGGGTGCGTTCATGCTCACTTGCATGCGATAACACATAGAAAAGTGCTGGACGTGTAGGAGGAAACTCCCGCCACGGATCAAACGGCGGGCTACCGGTGGAATCTTGGTTCCAAACTTTGTTTTCCATGTAGATATGACCAATACAAACCTAAACCAATAAAAAAGTACATGGATGAACCCTCGTACGAAGAATGCTACGGGGGTAGACCTACGGGTCCCACGGACTAGGGTTTCGGTGGATAAAGACCGAGCATGAATCAAGCGAAAACTTGCAAGTGGCCCTAGAATACGTGTACAAGTGTGGTGGAAGGTCCATAGATGCAATTCCTAGCTCCCAGTGCGTTCATGCTCACTTGCATGCGATAACACATAGAAAAGTGATGGGCGTGGGAGGAAACACGCCACGGATCAAAGCGGAGGGCTACCGTGGAATATTGGTCCCAACCTTTGTTTACATGTAGATATGACCTATACAAACCTAAACCAACAAAAAAGTACATTGATGAACCCTCGTACGGAGAATGCTACGGGGGTAGACCTACGGGTCCCACGGACTAGGGTTTGGGTGGATAAAGACTGCCGGAGCAGCGAAATCACGCGAAAACTTGCAAATAAATGTACAAGTGTGGTGGAAGGTCCATAGATGCAATTCCTAGCTCCCGGGTGCGTTCATGTTCACTTGCATGCGATAACACATAGAAAAGTGCTGGGCGTGTAGGAGGAAACACCCGCCACGGATCAAACAGAGGGCTACCGGTGGAATCTTGATCCCAACCTTTGTTTTACATGTAGATATGACCTATACAAACCTAAACCAATAAAAAAGTACATTGATGAACCCTCGTACGGAGAATGCTACGGGGGTAGACCTGCGGGTCCCACGGACTAGGGTTTCGGTGGAGAAAGACCGCCGGAGCACCGGAATCACGCGAAAACTTGCAAGTGGCCCTAGAATACGTGTACAAGTGTGGTGGAAGGTCCATAGATGCAATTCCTAGCTCCCGGGTGCGTTCATGCTCACTTGCATGCGATAACACATAGAAAAGTGATGGGCGTGTAGGAGGAAACACCCGCCACGGATCAAACGGAGGGCTACCGGTAGAATCTTGGTCCCAACCTTTGTTTTACATGTAGATATGACCTATACAAACCTAAACCAACAAAAAAGTACATTGATGAACCCTCGTACGGAGAATGCTACGGGGGTAGACCTGCGGGTCCCACGGACTAGGCTTTGGGTGGATAAAGACCGCCGGAGCAGCGGAATCACACGAAAACTTGCAAGTGGCCCTAGAATACGTGTACAAGTGTGGTGGAAGGTCCATAGATGCAATTCCTAGCTCCCGGGTGCGTTCATGCTCACTTGCATGCGATAACACATAGAAAAGTGATGGGCGTGTAGGAGGAAACACCCGCCACGGATCAAACGGAGGGCTACCGGTGGAATCTTGGTCCCAACCTTTGTTTTACATGTAGATATGACCTATACAAACCTAAACCAACAAAAAAGTACATTGATGAACCCTCGTACGGAGAATGCTACGGGGGTAGACCTACGGGTCCCACGGACTAGGGTTTGGGTGGATAAAGACCACGCGAGCAATGGAATCACGAAAACTTGCAAGTGGCCCTAGAATACGTGTACAAGTGTGGTGGAAGGTCCATAGATGCAATTCCTAGCTCCCGGGTGCGTTCATGCTCACTTGCATGCGATAACACATAGAAAAGTGATGGGCGTGTAGGAGGAAACACCCGCCACGGATCAAACGGAGGGCTACCGGTGGAATCTTGGTCCCAACCTTTGTTTTACATGTAGATATGACCTATACAAACCTAAACCAACAAAAAAGTACATTGATGAACCCTCGTACGGAGAATGCTACGGGGGTAGACCTGCGGGTCCCACGGACTAGGGTTTGGGTGGATAAAGACCGCCGGAGCAGCGGAATCACGCGAAAACTTGCAAGTGGCCCTAGAATACGTGTACAAGTGTGGTGGAAGGTCCATAGATGCAATTCCTAGCTCCCGGGTGCGTTCATGCTCACTTGCATGCGATAACACATAGAAAAGTGATGGGCGTGTAGGAGGAAACACCCGCCACGGATCAAACGGAGGGCTACCGGTGGAATCTTGGTCCCAACCTTTGTTTTACATGTAGATATGACCTATACAAACCTAAACCAACAAAAAAGTACATTGATGAACCCTCATACGGAGAATGCTACGGGGGTAGACCTACGGGTCCCACGGACTAGGGTTTGGGTGGATAAAGACCGCCGGAGCAGCGAAATCACGCGAAAACTTGCAAATATCCCTACAATAAATGTACAAGTGTGGTGGAAGGTCCATAGATGCAATTCCTAGCTCCCGGGTGCGTTCATGTTCACTTGCATGCGATAACACATAGAAAAGTGCTGGGCGTGTAGGAGGAAACACCATACGGATCAAGCGGAGGAGGGCTACGTGGAATCTTGATCCCAACCTTTGTTTTACATGTAGATATGACCTATACAAACCTAAACCAACAAAAATTACATTGATGAACCTCGCACGGAGAATGCTACGGGTAGACTGCGTCCCACGGACTAGGGTTTCGGTGGAGAAAGACCGCCGGAGCACCGGAATCACGCGAAAACTTGCAAGTGGCCCTAGAATACGTGTACAAGTGTGGTGGAAGGTCCATAGATACAATTCCTAGCTCCCGGGTGCGTTCATGCTCACTTGCATGCGATAACACATAGAAAAGTGCTGGGCGTGTAGGAGGAAACACCGCCACGGATCAAACGGAGGGCTACCGTGGAATCTTGGTCCCAACCTTTGTTTTACATGTAGATATGACCTATACAAACCTAAACCAACAAAAAGTACATTGATGAACCCTCGTGCGGAGAATGCTACGGGGTAGACATGGGTCCCACGACTAGGGTTTCGGTGGATAAAGACCGCCGAACAGGAATCACGAAAACTTGCAAGTGGCCCTAGAATACGTGTACAAGTGTGGTGGAAGGTCCATAGATGCAATTCCTAGCTCCCGGGTGCGTTCATGCTCACTTGCATGCGATAACACATAGAAAAGTGATGGGCGTGTAGGAGGAAACACCCGCCACGGATCAAACGGAGGGCTACCGGTGGAATCTTGGTCCCAACCTTTGTTTTACATGTAGATATGACCTATACAAACCTAAACCAACAAAAAAGTACATTGATAAACCCTCGTACGGAGAATGCTACGGGGGTAGACCTACGGGTCCCACGGACTAGGGTTTGGGTGGATAAAGACCGCCGGAGCAGCGAAATCACGCGAAAACTTGCAAATAGCCCTACAATAAATGTACAAGTGTGGTGGAAGGTCCATAGATGCAATTCCTAGCTCCCGGGTGCGTTCATGTTCACTTGCATGCGATAACACATAGAAAAGTGCTGGGCGTGTAGGAGGAAACACCCGCCACGGATCAAACGGAGGGCTACCGGTGGAATCTTGGTCCCAACCTTTGTTTTACATGTAGATATGACCTATACAAACCTAAACCAACAAAAAAGTACATTGATGAACCTCTCGCGGAGAATGGTATGGGGTAGACTCAGGTCCCACGGACTAGGGTTTCGGTGGAGAAAGACGCGAGCACCGGAATCACGCGAAAACTTGCAAGTGGCCCTAGAATACGTGTACAAGTGTGGTGGAAGGTCCATAGATGCAATTCCTAGCTCCCGGGTGCGTTCATGCTCACTTGCATGCGATAACACATAGAAAAGTGATGGGCGTGTAGGAGGAAACACCCGCCACGGATCAAACGGAGGGCTACCGGTGGAATCTTGGTCCCAATACGACCAGGGAACCAATTACTCCACACAGACTGCCAAAAACAAAGGTTCAACTCTTCAGGGTCTACTGCCATGCATGTATCGCAAGTTGTTCTTTCTGAAAAGTCCACCAATCTATTTAAATCGTCAAACCTTTATGTAATAAAAAAGTGTAAACAAGTTTTGAAGGCAAAAAAGATCTTGGCGACCAAAGCATTTTCTCCACACGTGTAACCTCAGTTACTTGCCACGTTCTGATTACTAACAAAAACTATCTCGAGCCAAACAACATAGTAATAACTATTACAGTAGTAAAAGGTGCTCCTAGTTGGCAGTTCACAGACAGCTTGTTTCTGCGATGCCATTGCCTATATGCAAAACGAAAGAACAATAATCACTTAAACGGACAATAGCTAGTAGTAGTATGAAAATAGGATCATTAACTCTCGCTCGCCGTATCTAGCCATCGTTAATCGTTCGTGGCATAAAGTACAAATAACTAAGGTATGTATAGTTAACTAAAGGAAACTATTTTAGCACAGTGCCGAAGTCAAACGAGCATAAAAACTTCCAAAAAGCATTGGAACTCGCGAAGTCTCAATTGTGGGACTCTCCACGGCTGAATCATCATCACCCTCGTTGTTGCAGTCACTGGAGATTGGCACCTCATTCGGTGGATCTACCACCTCCTTCTTTACCACATCATACTTCAATTCCTTCTTGTCGTCTGTTGCATTGATGCATATTATCGAGCCTTTGCCAGCTTCTTTTTTGATAAGCATCTCGGAGATAACAGTCATCACATTATTCTGCACCCACCTTCTTATAGGTCTTGCTCCATATATCTACGAAGAAAAGATAGTTTCAAATAGAACAAGGATATATAGTTAAAGAACGAATGCAAGCAATTGTTAGACGATGGAGATTGATCACGCCATACTCCAAAGATGAAAATATACTTACCGGGTCGTATGATTTCAATAAAATGATGTCCAATGCCGCATCACTTGCAGACAGGGATATGCCCTTTTTTGCTAGTCTATCAGTAGCGTTCTTCATTTGGATTTTCACTACCTCCATTAGTTGGTCGTGTGAAAGCGGATCAAACGTAACAATCTGGCTTAATCTGTTGAGAAGCTCTGGCTTGAAATAGTTATTTACCTACAAATAAAAGAGGTAATGTGAGTAATATAAATCCTTTCGAGGATAAGTGCAATTTTGGTCGGGAACTAACCCTTTCCATGAGAAGTTTCCGCGCGTCCTTCGTTGTGCATTCACCACGAATGCCTGCTATTAAGTGCTCTGCACCTATATTTGAGGTCATAATAATGACTGTATTCTTGAAATCTACTTTGTCGCCTTTGCCATCAGTCAGTACACCATCGTCAAGGAGCTGAAGAAATACATTTAGTACCGAGGGATCGGCCTTCTCCACCTCATCAAAAAGTATGACACTGTACGGACGACTCCGGACTTTATTCGTCAACTGTCCACCATCTTCGTAACCGTGATAACTTTAAGACGTTAAAAAAGCAACAAACATATCAGTAAAAACAGAAAAAAAAATAGTTAAGCTTAACATGATAAAGAAATGCTAATGAGTGCACATGATATATATTAATTAATTAGACCTTGGAGGTGCTCCAATGAGACGCAACACAGATCCAGAATGGACGTATTCAGACATATCAAACCGAAGCAACATCTTCTCATCGTCAAATAGCTGTTCCGCAAGAGCTTTTGCAAGCTCTGTCTTTCCAACACCAGTCGAGCCCAAGAAAAGAAAAGACCCTATTGGTTGACCAGGTGGATCAAGCCCAGCCCTGGAGCGTAACACTGCTTGCACAACTAATTTAACAGCTTCGTTTTGGCCAATAACTCGTTGATGCAACTTATCTGCAAGGTGAATTAGCTTTTCGGTCTCATCTGGATTGAGCGCCCCGACAGGAATCCCAGTCGACCGGCTCACAACCTTCATGAGAAAATATTGAAACAACAAACTATTATATTCAAGTTAAGCACTTCACGTTATAATTGAAATAATTTGTATTTTAGGAAGAAACGTTCTACCACCTGTGCAACATGATCTGGAGTAACAAATCTTTGTTTTCCTTGTGTGGCTGTGCAAGCCTCGTCGATCAGATCAATGGCCTTGTCAGGAAATTGTCGACCAGTAACATAGCGGCCAGCGAGTTGCGCAGCGGCAACGATTGCGGCATCCTGAATTTGTATGCCATGGTGATCCTGGAAACCGTTCTTTAGTCCGCGGAGGATGCTAATGGTTGCCTGCTCGCTCGGCTCATTGACATGCACCTTCTGGAAGCGCCGCTCAAGCGCGGGATCATTCTCGATGTGCTTGCGGTACTCGTCTAATGTGGTGGCGCCGACGCAGCGGATGCGGCCACGAGCCAACGCCGGCTTGAGCATGTTGGCAGCGTCATGGCGACCTTGCCAATCACCGGCGCCAATAAGCATGTGCATCTCGTCGATGAAGAGGATGACTTTGCCATCGGCAGCCTCCGCCTGGTCAATCACGTTCTTCATGCGCTCCTCAAACATCCCGCGCCAAACGGTACCGGACACCATGCCCGCCACGTCGAGCTCCACAAGGCGAGCGTCGAGGAGCGGCACGGGTACGGTGCCCGCGGCGATGCGCTGAGCGAGGCCCTCGGCGATTGCTGTCTTGCCAACTCCGGCGGCGCCGACTAGGGCGGCGCAGTTCTTGGTCCGGCGGCAGAGGATGCGGACGACGCGGTCGATCTCGTCGTCGCGGCCTACCACAGGGTTAGCCTCGCCGCCCATGGCCGAGGCCGTCATATCCCGGCCGAACGTCTGGAGGCTCGTCTGGCGTCGCCGGCGCCGGCGGTAACTCCTCCACGTCACGTCGCAGAGGGCAATCCCCGCCAGTGTCGCCGCCCCGATCGCTGCCCCCAAGGCAATGCCTTTGATGGGTTCGCTTGCGCTGTGCCATAGCGTCAATATGCTCGTGCTGCTAGGTTGGGGAGAGACCGTCCACCTTGACATCGTCGATCTCCGGCCGGTGAATCTGATCGATCTAGCCGTGATTGGTTTGTTAACGTAGTATTAATGTGCCCATATTCAATGGAACGATACTCATTGGAACCGGACGTAGTACAAGCAGGACTGCTAGTCTCTATCCAACCACGTATAGGTACCTAGGAGTTACGTTTCTTTTGCCGCAAGCAATGACCATACGTATTCACAAATATTTTCGTTCCTAATTATATTTCTCTTACACTGTGTTGGGATGTTGGAAAATTTGCTTGGAATTGAATTGGGCTGAAGATTCCAAATCCAAGATGGAAAGGAAATTGCTGTTGAAATATGTTGCCTAGCCGTTTCCATCAGTTCGGACTTTTGGTTGCGTTGGCTAGTGCATGCAATTCAATATGGTATCAGAGCAGGAGGTCTTAGGATCAAATCCTGGCCAACGTAAAAATTAAAAACAAATATTGCGGCTCCCCAAACATGCGTCACAATAGGCCAAAGGGCAAAGACGTAGGGTGAGTGTTGAAATATATTGCCTAGCCCTTTCCATCAGTTTGACATGTTGGTTGCGTTGGTTAGTGCATGCAATTAAATATGGTATCAGATGAGGAGGTCCTAGGATCAAATCCTGGCCAACACAAGAATTAAAAAAAATATTGCGGCTCCCTAAACATGCGTCACAATAGGCCAAAGGGCGAAAGACGTAGGGTGAGTGTTGAAATATATTGCCTAGCTCTTTCTATCAGTTCGGACTTTTGGTTGCATTGGCTAGTGCATGCAATTCAATATGGTATCAGAGCAGGAGGTCCTAGGATCAAATCTTGACCAAGGGTGAGTGTTGAAATATATTGTCTAGCCCTTTCCATCAGTTCGGACTTTTGGTTGCGTTGGCTAGTGCATGCAATTCAATAATTGCCTCAATTTCCAATTCTGGCGTTTGGGCGTGCAATGAATTTGTTGTTCGAATCCAATGGTAGTACCCAAATCCAAATCATGTTTGGATGTACATAACATGGAATCGAATGTTTTTTTTGAGATTTGATAATGTAAACTTCTCTATACATGTATGCACAATAGTATATGGTTTATATATTATTTCAGGACCGAGGTGGTGCTAATTCCTGTAGGAATCTGCAGTTCACATAGATCAAATTAGGTGTTCTTCCAAGAAAAGAGTTGCAGCAACAAATCATTGGAGAAGAAGAAGAGAAAGCATAGACTGCCGGAAGGAGGAGGACCAGGGAGCCGCCTCCAGCGACCTAACGCGGAGGGTCGAGCTCCCATCGGTGCTAGGGGAGCCAGGTTGCCGCCGCCACAGGTTAGGGTTTGGGAGGGCACCCCCAGCCGCCACGAGAAAGAAGGTGAGGGAAGAAGGGAGAGGGAGAGCAAGCCATGCGGAAGAGAAGACCGCGGGGAAGGGGAAAGGCGAGGAGCTCATCGGCGGCGCTTCTAGGAAGAGGAGGCGGGGCGGGCGGGGTGCTTTGCGAGGAGAAACTATCGGGAGCGGGGGAAGGGTCGCATCTGGGAGTTTCCACGCCCTTTCTGAGCCCGTCCGCTCGGAAACTCTCGGGACAGGGCGCACACGCCCGGAGGGGCAGCTCAGAATCGGTCGCTCTTTCCACGCGTTAATTCCCAGGCCTTTCCAAACAGTTGAATTAGCCCTACTAATTCCAGAATTGCAATTCCAAGAATATTTTCCAACATCCAAACATAGTGTTAATGAATTTTCAAAAATATAGAACAAGAGTATATTAGGTCAACTTTTTTAGGCCAACTTTCGTCGTGTTTAATTGGATAATCTAAACAAACAATGTGGTGGTCATACCTCACCCAATCCCGTCCCCTTCTCTCCCATCTCCAGCGCCCTGTTGGATGCCGTGCCGGCGGACAGACCGATGCTTTGGCTTCTTGTCTGACGGATCGTGTGCACACTTCCAAGCCCTCGGCAACAAATCATCATTACAGGGTGAACACGTGATCCAGTTTAAGTATGATAAATTAGTACTACTTGAAAAAATATACTCCCCTTGTGTCGTCTCCTCTAGGCGGCCGAGTGGGCAAACCCTATCCTCCAGCCGCCACCTCTCCCCTCCCATTTCCCCTACTCGCCCCCCCCTCGAGAGCCGATGATAGAAGGGGCGTAGCGGCGGTGAAAGGGGCGGCGGCAATCCGGTCACCCGGATCTCACGCTGCAGAAGGAAGGATGTTATTGCATGGGTTAGGCCCGCTTGCCGTCACAATTCTACTGTTGCTTGTCTCATCCTCTGCTGTGACACCCCCGGGATCAGGGTTAAACAAATCCTAGACCTTCGTATTACATAAGCTTAACCTTGAGCTCGAGGATATCCAGTGAAGAATCGATAACACAGCAGTGACACTACGACACTAAATTTATTACAACAAGCTCATAACTGAGCAGAGAACCAAATTATTACAAGCATAGGTCACTAACCACAAACGTCAAACAACGGAAGACAAATTATGCTATTAAGTATAGCAAACTTAACAAATGGCCTAAGAGGCCTGAAGCATAACGATGACGTCCCAGCCCATAGATTCCAGGCTGCCGGCCGGGAACCCCAAGCTACTCGTCGATGTCGATGCAGTACGGAACTCGTCTTCAGGGGAACACTTACTCTGCCAAAAGTATCAACAAAGAAAGGGTGAGTACAGGGTGTACTCCGCAAGACTTATGGCCGGTGGAGCTGTTTTGCATAAAGCCATCTTTGTTTACAAAACAAGGGGGAGAGGATAAGCTCGTCTATTCAGAGTATTTTAAAATGGGATAAGAGAGCGACATATCCGAAATATTGATCATCATATTTTGATATCCACCAATCATCATCATCTCCTGAACTAGGATCACCCCCTCGTACCCATGAGGAAGCATCCTTAACACACGTTGATCTGACAAGTTTTACGATTAGGTTAAAGTTATCTATGAACTTAGAATATGGTCACCAAGCGTTCATAACCGTGAACAGGGCTTTTCGAAAAGATTTAACCCTGCAAGGGTGTACAACTTTACCCACACATACTAACCTTCTCTTAATACCACTAGTAATAGCCCTCTTCCTTGGAAGGCTGGCAGAGGGTGGTTAGACACGACCTTTACCTTGCTTTCGTCGAGACCATGAGTCACGCAATAAGTATGGTTCTGCCATAACGGGTCAAATTCCGAAGCCGGTACTTAAAGATGTGAGGCAAGGTTGGTTTACCAGGGGCGCCATCAACCCCAAGCAACCCGGTCCACGCTTCCCTACCTGTTATGAATGCACCTTCTTCACCCGGCAAATCTTTCAAAAGGTTTTCTACGCATATGTCGAATGGAATGCCCGAACAATGTGACTCATGGAATCTACTAGGCAAGTTAGTTACTCGTGAGGTTGTCCAGGCCCCGTGTGGTTGTACGCTCGTCTTGGTTCCAAAGGCAAGAACTCAGTTCCTAGTGGTGGCGAGCATGGGACTAGAAAAACTACATCCCACTGTGGCCTCCCATACAAGCCTTAGCATGTTTAACTCATATCACCGATCTCATATCATCATGTTCTCCTGTCATACTAGATTGTATGCATCTGATACATCATCTGGATGGACCAGGACTGACAGCTATACATGGCTAAGCAGACACATATAAGAGCTCTAGCAGTGCACACAAGCCAAACCTAGATATGCTAGAAGCAGTGGATCAGGTAATATAAGCTCAAAGAGAGTAATGCAATAGATAGGATACTCTATCTATCGATAAAAGACCACAGTAGAATCGTATGCATCATGGAAGAATTGAAATGCTGACGAAATCATAGGATTATATCATGATGGGGATATGCTTGCCTTTGCCAGTTGATAGTAGATAAGCAGATCTTCGGGAGCCTTGTACTTGACTTGGTTACAGTTGGTCAAGTATTGTTCGTCGATCTTCGATGGTGTTGTCCTCGGTCTTCAACCTCGATATCGCATTCTACCGAAGAAGGACCAAACACCGGAAAGAAAGGGGAAACAATAAACACATGGCATCGATGCAATGCTCAAGCAAGGATGATGATATGACAATTTAGATTGTATTGAAATGTAACCCTAAAGCATGCTCGGCAATTTAATCGGGGTTCCGAGGGGTGAAAACCCTAACTCGAGGAAACTCCGGATGTATATGAGAGGGGTTGCTAAGTTCTTATAATTAAACTTGTCCTTTAAGTTGATTAATAATGCATGATTATAGCTTAGATAGGTAGGTATTATTTTTCTGAACATTTTTATTTATTATTTGTATTTTTCTGGTTTAAAATGAATTAGTTATGAATTTCTCCATTTTTAATTCATTTTAAATCATTTTTGGAATATTATAAAATAATTTACATTTTGGAATTACTTTAATAATTTTATTAATTAGAAAACATTTCTGAAAATGTTTATCTCACTTACAACAGGGGCCCACATGTCAGGTATATATTAATTATAGAGAACAATTTACAAAACATTTAAATAGAAGAAAAAGGGGATACTGCATCAGCATGATGCATTGCTGATGTCACCAGGGGTTCCAGACTTTTTACACCGGAGTGAGATCTAGCCTCAGTGGCCGATGGATGGGGTAAGGGCCACGTCACTGCCACGTCTGCGCCACGTCTGCTCGCCGCTGAGCACGTGCAGACGACGACCGGTGACGGCGCAGGAGCGCGAGCGAGGGCACGTGCGGTTGCGAGTTAGAGAGAGGAGGCAGAGGCGAACCTAGAAATAGCGGAGCCGCTGCTATTTGGTCACCGGAGACGACTTCCCGACAACCGCGAGCGGCGGCGGTGGCAGATCCTTGTGGAGAAGACGCTAGAGAGCGAGAGGGAAGAGATGGAGGGGTCTACAAGGACCACTGGCTCACCGTGGTTGCAACGAAGGGGTCGGTGAGGCGAAGCAAGGTCAGGAGATGCCGAAATCAACGATGAATCACGGCGGCCGGAGTCGAGGAAGGTGATGCCGATTGGAGCGCCTGGGGCCTCTCTGGCTCGCGTGCTTGAACGAGATGAACAAGGATGACACGGCGGTCATGGCAGTGTCCTCGGCTTGGCCCGGGACGGTCGGGATCGGCGATGTCGTCGAGCTCCTGAGAGCTAGCGTTTCGGCAAGGATGGGGAAAAGGGAAGAAAAGGAACTAGGGTTCGTCCAGGCGGAGCTGGTGATCTTATAGACGTTTGGGGGCGGCGGAGCGCATCGCGGCGGCGGCACGCATCAAGGCGCAGGCGGGCGGCGGAGGCAGCGCCACCGAGCAGCTTGGCCGGCGAGGAAGACAATGACATGGTTGTCTGCGGCACGCTAAGTGGGCTGTGATGGGCCATGGCGCAGGGAGGCGGGCAGGGCATTGGCGCTGCGCTTATGCTAGGAAGAGAGAAACAGGGTGGGCTCGGCCCAGTTAGCTAGGGTTTGCTCTTTTTTCTGTAAAATGTTTTTCCAATTCTTTTTATATTTTTCTGTTTGTAATTTCATTTCAAATACTGTTTTAAACATTCCAAAAATACCAGGAATTTTTATAAAGTATATAAAACATTGTGGGGCCCTTTTAACAAGTTGGGCTCCAATAATTTTGGTATTTTCCAAAATATTCAAATCCTTTTGAATTGTTTTCAAATAGAGAAAGGGAATATTAGGGTTTTAGGGTTTTCTTTATTTCTATATTATTCAATGCATTTTAAGAGATGATTCTTATGCAATGCACAATCAAAACCCTAATATATAGTTAGCTAAAGGTGGGGTCTTACAGCTCTACCCCCCTTACGAGAATCTCGACCCGAGATTCCAAAGGTAGGAAGAGAGACGGAGAGAGAAAGGAACATGGTCACTCTAAAGATAAGAGGAAACACACTAGACAACACATAGAGTATCTCATGGCCAACTCATGGATGGAGTGTTTAGAAACAACTCTGCGATGACGAGCATGAAACATAACAAGGTAACGGAGGAAACAAGAGGAGATGGTTTCAAGTTGTTAGATAGCTGGGATTCATAAGGATTGAGACCATGGAACTCAGAAGAGTTGAGCTTCTGAAAAGAAAAGCTTCCAACAGAAAGATTATAACAATAGACTTCGATATGAACCTCTACTAAATGACTTAAGTAAATATTTTAGGTTGTAGAGATATGGATCAACAAAACCAAGCTGTTGAACTACCTTTAAAACAGAAGGGTCACTCTTTCATTCAGCAGAAGGCCAAGACAGAAAGGTGTTTTGGTGGAAAGAACTCATAAGAATCACAAGGAACATGTGGTAAAAGAAACTATAGATTACCAAAATCATAGTCACTCTTAAAACATGGTTGAGAAAGGAAGGAGACTCTTTATTGATCCAAGTATACTAAAATCCTTGCTAAAGATTGTGGGATCACTTTACACCACTAGATGAATAGGTATTAAGATTCCCGATGACACGAGAAAAAATAAACTTCATTCGTAGACTTCAATTACTCTGCACAACAAAATGATTGCCAACATAAAAGGGTCTAGAGGATCGACCAAGAGACATTTAGCAACACTACTTTAAATGTTCTCCTTGATGTTTAAGAAACGGAACATCAAGTAAAGGTCAGACATCGGATACAAAATAAACCATAAGCACAACTCCTATAATAATTTATAAAAGAAGTCTCATGAGGAGGGGTTGTTATTGCTGATTTAAGAGGACATGACAATAGGTCTTTCCGGCTAGGTGTGTCAACCATTATATCAACCTTGCCAGAATTACAAAGAAACCTATGTCAAAACCTTGAGGAACACCAGCCATCATTGCTGCTTGAGATTCAGCTTTGGTTAGGTGGAATGATATTTCGGACTCAGCATGTCCGAATAGAAAGTTTGCAACATTTACCGCAAAGGTGAAGATACTAGATTCTCAAGACAGGGACTACAATGTCAAGCTCCAATAGACAAGCTAGACTGCTAGACCTATGCATTAGCAACTTGTCGGGAGACAACTGCATACACATAAGGTACTGACAATAACACACACATGTATCCTTAAGAAAAGGAAGATAACTCTTCTCGAATTCGCGGCGACATCTTTCAACAATTGCACGTGAATCTGAGAAGGTCACTTCTAACATCCAGAACACATACTTCGAGATGACTCAAAGATGGTTCTCAAAAGTTTCCAACATTAATGCACAATGTTCCATATGTATTCAATCTAACATGGAGAAGATAAGGATGTCATTGATGGGCTCAACAACAAACTTATCGAAACACTCCGAGATGATAAACTCATATGTTGCCTGAACAAGGCAAAAATATTGGTCAGACCAAAAGACATGAAGATGTACTCAAGTGAAACATCACGAGTAGAAACACCATCAAGATAGTCCTTGGAACTGAGTTTGATTTGGACGATAACCCAAATAAAATCAAAAGAGGGGAAGATATCATATCCACGAAGGAGATAATATCTTTCTTCAACACGAACAAAACCAGACTTCCCTTGAAGAAGGAACATAGTTGGATAAAACTTTTGTCTTACAACTCTCCAAGTTGTTGTTTAAGCTCAACCAAATAGTTCAGGGGTATCCAGTACAGATCCTTGGAGAAAAGAGCAGTCCAGAGAACTTGCTTGCTCAAGAACCTGACATCACGATCATGTGGCAACATGGCGATACTTCTAGAAAGTCGTCCAGAATATCATGAACCACCGATATGTCACTTAGTTCGAGAGGAAACTTGCTTGATAAGGCAAGAAGACATAGTCTCAGAGTTTTGGCATAAGCCTAACTCTTTGACTGAAGAGAGTGCACCAGAATAACGGACTTGATAGAACAATCAAACTTCGCTTAGTGATAGGATTAACCAATAACGCTAAGAATGATTTAAATGTCCTTGGAGGTCAAAACAATAATGGTGGCTAGAATCTCAGATGGCCACATTATTACGCACACGCATTACTCACGAGCACGAAAGCTCGAGGAAGGGTGTGTAATATATGTAAGAGCATCACTTCATTAACAGGGTTATGAAACTCAGCACAACCTCTTAGTATAAAAGAGTGTGATACTTTAAGGTAGAACAGATGGAAGACAATCAATGTCTCTTGACCTGGGGATTACAACACTTTGACCTGGTCCTAGATATGACGAGGTACTGGAGTTTGTTTCTCCTGGACATTCCGAAATGTTTTTTCATGACGAACCATAGAGAATCTTGCATCACAAGACACCGATGCACATTTTACTACTTGGCTACCAACTGGTAGACAAAGTTCGGAAAACAACAAGGGAAAAAGAACATGCTCAAGATAGAATCCCGAGATGTGGATGCATAAGTTAACAATATTCAATGCATAGAAGAGATAAGGTGTGGCAGAGTCACGAATATATATACGAGACTCTCGAGGAGTACTCTTGTCGTGATCTATTTGGTTCCATTAAAGAACATCTGCCATAGCATGTGGTAGGGGAAGTCCTTAGTTGTCACAATTCAATCACGACAATAACCACAAGCTTGGAGGCTAGAATTGTAATACCAGCCATCCTGAGGTAATGTGTGAACATTAACAACAGGGATCAAAGGGATGGATCTTGGGTTAAAGGTCAGCTTCATGTACAAGATTCAGTACACCAGAATTCAGCACAATCAGGGATCTTAGGTTCAAGTCCAAGGGTTAAAACCCGAGAAAGAAGTAACTACTACTTGAGTGATACTACGTGCATGTAACACCCTCAGAATCGACCCTATGCAAGTTTTAGCGATTCCCGCCAAACCCGCATAGAAACGATTCAAAGGTGCCCACCAGGCACTTTCGTGCGGGTGGAAAACGAAGTAATAACATTACACAACAGTCCTCGATGGGACCCATGAGCAGATATATAAACAGCGACTCAAAGAGTCAAGAATACGAATATAATATACAAAGATCCAAATCACCTTGAAAAGCGATAGGCCCAGCTACGGACAAGATGCAAATGGGGCTAAGAGCCACGAAGAATAACCAATGGCGCCCATAACTCCTGCCAAGCGGAAGGGTAACCCCGCTAACGACGCCGATCTCAAAACCGCTTAAACAAAAGGGTGCCGACAAAGGGCAAAGGAAAAGAGGAGCGTCGATCGAGGCCAGTACACGGCGAGGCTAGAATTCGGCGGTCCTCGCCTACATAGGTATGGTGGACTGAGCGGCAGCGGCAGCATGCACTAAACAACCTAAAGAGACTCGATACAACTGGCGGATATCAGAGGGGGTAAGAATGACCTATTCGGATCCAACCTGATACTATCATCAAACAAACCCATCCTGGCGTTTCCCCCTCGAGACCAATCGAGGAAGTCAACCGAGGAACTCACACAGTTGGCAGTTTTATTTACTTAGTTATAGTTGCGGCACTTTACTAGTCAGGTTTAGATAATCGTCCTGATAAAGTAAACAGTGGGCACTTTTAGTTATCCATTCCGTTGTAGTTGTAACAATTACTAATCAGATATCGATAGCATGAGATAAACCCAAAACCCAGCAGTTGTTGGTACTTTTATTCAGCCATTCCGTTGTAGTTGCAATACTTACTAGTCAGGTGCAATTGTCGCAAGCGACAACCAAACAAGCATTTGTGGGCAGTATTAATTAGCCATTCCATTATAGTGAAGCTGATTACTAGTCATTATAAGTCAAAGTTATAGCAGTAAACTTTAGTTATGCTTGTCTATGATCAAGAAACTGTGCTCCAAGTCGTCCATATCCGCGGACACGGCTTTCAGAAAGTTTTACCCGGCCGGGGTGCACCAATAGCAACACACGCTCGATCAACCTCGGAAAAACCAAAACAAAACCCAACGAGGCTTTCACGACTGAACAATCACAGGATTCAGAAATATTTCAGGGCCACCTTAAGTAGAATCCATAGCGGAGTAAGCAAGCTCCGAGGCCTCAAGGTTATGGGGCCGTGAACATCGGGAACCCGAAAGTGTGGCTGGGCTTGTCGACATCATGAATCGTGCCATGATCCTAAAGACAAGGTGCAGTACCTCGCACAATTTAAATACAGAAAGTAGCATGGCATAAGTACAGGATCGTAAATAAAACCTCAAACTAGTTTGTGGCCCCAAGAAATAAGACTGAATCGAGCTCTGGCTCAGGGGGGTCCCATATACCTCCCGGATGTGGATAGCGCGCAAAAACAAGGAACAGGAATCAAGTACTCGGGGTCTTACGGGACACAAGTGGGCGTTCGGAAACCAAATATTATCTATCACCCACCGATGCCTCTGCTTATTTCAATTTTAGTTGTTAAACAGAAAATAAAGTGACGATAAGTAAAACTAGAATCGTCTCCAACATCAACATGCGGCAATACATCAGCAACTGTGGCATATGACGACACAAAACAGCACTTGAGCAAGCAACTACGACACGGAAGTCTAACTATCTACCAAACAACAGGCAATAGGATGTGTCCAAGGCAATATAGGGCTGCACGGTATATCACAGGTACGGAACTAAAGCATCGCAACACCGATAGCAATAGATCAACAGGAGGGAATAAAGGCTATAAAAGTAAGATAGGTAGAAAGGGGGGAGATGCTCGCCTGAAAACATTGTCGAAGGGTTCAACCGAAGATCGGGGCGAAGCTCACATCAACTCAACGGCCTTATCCGCGAAGAAGCAAAACACTAGAAGAAACACCGGATGCACTATTTAATACAACGGCAGAAGATCGGCATGATGCATGTATGATGTATGACAGGGCAAAGGTGCGATGCAATTAGGTCATATTAAGCGGAACCGGGGGTCCCGACAAATAATTAAATGGTTCAAGTTATTTAGCTTCCCCGCAATTTAAATGTTGTTTTAGCATGGCAAAAGATAGCATCGGGTTCGCTACACAAATGTAAATGAGGCCAATATAAGGCTAGATTTGCCCGCATATGGGCCCCATATTTAATTATTAGGTGAATCGGCATAAGGCCCCCAAACCAATGATATGCATGCGAGATGGATGACGATTTAATATGCAACAATTGTATTATATTATGAAATTAGGTTTTCGGGGAGAGGTTCACACATTAGGGGATCGACGGTCTTGGGGGTCCGGGGTCCGGGGTCGGTCTCAGGGTTCGACGGAGCTGGGGTTCGGGGTTCGACGGAAGCGGTCTCGCGGGAACGTTCTCGGTAACGGGGTAGATCTTGGTGTGGCGTCGGCGTATCGGATTCTCCCGGGTCGGTGTTGTTCTTGGCGTTCTGCGTCAGTGTCCTTGCCGTTCGTGTTCTCGAGCGTCGCATCCGGCAAGGAGTACTTGTCGTCAGGATCTCGGTGTCCGGGGGTAGATCTTGGCGTGTCGAGGGTCCGGTCTTCGGTACATCGGGATCGGTCTTCGGGGAACTTTTCGATCCAAGCCGGAGATCTTGGAAGCAGGCATCGTCGCGTCGAGGCCTCGGGGTTCGCCGTCGGTGGCCTTCGGGTTCGTTCTCAGGTCCATGTAGGAGATTACCGGGTTCGACGAAGATCTTGGCGAGGGGTGAACTTGGGTTTCCGGGGGTAGATCTTGGAAGCGGTGCCGGGCCTTCGAGTGGCGCCAAGCCAAGCCATGCCATGCCGCCCATAACGCCTCCGTTCGCTGGTACCAAACATCACCGCGCTGAACCGGAACAGAGACGTGCGCGGCCACGCGCGCGAGGTGGACTGCATCGAGGAGGAGCAGGGTGGACGGACGCGGCGGCCAGACTCGAGCGTCCAGGGGCGACCCGGCGATGACGGTCCGTGGCGGGGCCAGGCTTGAGCGGGACGGCGCGGGCTCGGGGCTTGGTGGAGGCCGACGGCGGGAGAAACTGGGCGCGAGGCTGCGCAGCAGGAGCTCGCCGGAGGAGGACGGGACGCGACCGGCCGAGGCGAGGCGGACCAGCGGCGAGGAGGAGCTTGGCGGGCGGAAGCTGGCGCGTGGAGGCGCTGGCGCGGCGCCGGCAGGCGGCAACAGACGGGCGCGCGGAGCGGAGCACCGGGCGGGCGGTGAAGAGCGGGCGCGTGTGAGGCTGGCGGCGGGCGAGAGCTAGGAGGAGAGCGCGGAGGAGCGGCGCGCCGAGGCGCCGAGGAAGCGGGCGAGGAAGGCGGGAGGAGCTCGAGGCGGCGAGGAGACGGTGAGGTGCGGCGGCGCTGGGAGGTGGCGTGAGGGGCGTCTGATGGCGAGCTCGAGGCGGCTGGCCGAGGAAGAAGACGCCATGGGGGAGGGAGGCTGTGCGTGGGGAGACGTGGTCCAGCGGGCCAGGGGTGAGGCGCCTGGGTGAGGAAGGGTTGGACCGGGTCGGGATGAGGTGACGGGTGGTCCTGTGGGGTCAGTGGGTTCGTGGGGCCAGGTGGAGAGGGCAGTGGTGCAGCGTCAGGTGTGTGTGTGTGTGTTCACCGCGGGGTGGGACCGGGAGGTGGGAGAGTGGGTGCTGGTTGGGAGGAAGCTTGGTGGGGTGTGGGTTGGGTAGGCCATGTGGCTAGGGAGTGGTGGTGGTTTTGGGGAGGTGAGGTGTGGCAATGAGATAGGCCGGGGTGAGGTGGCCAGGGGGTGGGTAGGATAGAATTTAGTGGGAAAAGGATTTAGAGAGGGCTGGTTCAACTTGGACCGTTTTAATTCCTGGGGTAGTCGTTCGGGTCGATTCGGCCCGTTCGACTGCCCCACTAAAATAAATATATATTTTATTTGTTTAAATAACACCGTTTGCAAACCGATGACAACAAACAAAATATTCCGGCGACCCGGGTTTGATACTGAATTAAAGATGGGGCGTTTTATAAAACAAAACGGGCTTTGCGAAAACAGTTTTGGCAACCAATGCATGATGACGACGATGCAATGCACTAATTCAACGCGATTTTCTGGTAGTGGTTTTGCGGGATGCCACAATTCGACACCACTAACAATGGATCTCGCCCTCGAGATCCGCCTCATGGTACCGGAAGGAAAGGTTGGCGATCTGAATCTTCTCGCTTCGTGTAGATCCTCGCGACACCACTAACGAGGGTTCATCCGCCATCTTGAAATCGGCGACACCACCAACAAAGGGTCGTTATCTCTGACCGTCGCGAGAACACTCCGGGAACAACAGGTCGAAGGTAGAGGTATCAACAAATGAAGCCACCTCTAGCTTTCGTGGACAGAGTAAAATTGCTGTATCCACTGATTCGATATACAAAAGCGAATGATAAGAGTAGTGGTATGGTAGCTACTCCATCCCGCACTCAAAGCATTACTCTGTACACGAACAGGCGGATTATGCAACCAACTCTCGGATTCAGACTGAAGATCTCGACAAGCGAGGTTCGGAAACAAAGGGGTGATGCAGACTCTGCATCGGATCTGTCATAGAGGTGGATGGCGTCGCGTCGAAAAACACCGGGAGGCACAAACAAAGAACAAAGAATGGTAACACCGTAGACGGATTCATCAGGCAGCTGGAACACCAGATGGTAGAACACCGTTATCAGAAGAGGAAACGAAACCCTGAAGGTACGACGGAAACCCAACCACGAGAAATCCTGGACTCGAAGAAAAGATAAGAGAGCAGATTCAAAACACGTCGAGATAAAAGGGGATCAGCAGAGGGGTAAGGAGTAAAATCAGACCTAATCAGAACTATCCAACCGATTTTCAAAAATAGTTTTGACACTCTACGGCGGCCGTTAGCTAGGTTATCCTACAGGCTGGACTTGTGGGGTATCGCAACTGCTGAGCTCTGATACCACTCTGTAACACCCTCAGAATCGACCCTATGCAAGTTTTAGCGATTCCCGCCAAACCCGCATAGAAACGATTCAAAGGTGCCCACCAGGCACTTTCGTGCGGGTGGAAAACAAAGTAATAACATTACACAACAGTCCTCGATGGGACCCACAGAACAGATATATAAAACAGCGACTCAAAGAGTCAAGAATACAGATATAATATACAAAGATCCAAATCACCTTGAAAACGATAGAGCGTCCAGCTACGGACAAGATGCAAATGGGGCTAAGAGCCCTGAAGAATAACCAATGGCGTCCATAACCCTGCCAAGCGGAAGGGTAACCCCGCTAACGACGCCGATCTCAAAACCTGCTTAAACAAAAGGGGTGCCGACAAAGGGCAAAGGAAAAAGAGGCGTCAAGATCGAGGCCGATGCAGCGAGGCTAGAATTCGGTCCTCGCCTACATAGGTATGGTGGACTGAGCGGCAGCGGCAGCATGCACTAAACAACCTAAAGAGACTCGATACAACTGGCGGATATCAGAGGGGGTAAGAATGACCTATTCGGATCCAACCTGATACTATCATCAAACAAACCCATCCTGGCGTTTCCCCCTCGAGACCAATCGAGGAAGTCAACCGAGGAACTCACACAGTTGGCAGTTTTATTTAATTAGTTATAGTTGCGGCACTTTACTAGTCAGGTTTAGATAATCGTCCTGATAAAGTAAACAGTGGGTACTTTTAGTTATCCATTCCGTTGTAGTTGCAACAATTACTAATCAGATATCGATAGCATGAGATAAACCCAAAACCCAGCAGTTGTTGGTACTTTTATTCAGCCATTCCGTTGTAGTTGCAATACTTACTAGTCAGGTGCAATTGTCGCAAGCGACAACCAAACAAGCATTTGTGGGCAGTATTAATTAGCCATTCCATTATAGTGAAGCTGATTACTAGTCATTATAAGTCAAAGTTATAGCGATGACTTTAGTTATGCTTGTCTATGATCAAGAAACTGCTCCAAGTCGTCCATATCCGCGGACACGGCTTTTCGAAAGTTTTACCGGCCGGGGTGCACCAATAGCAACACACCCTCGATCAACCTCGGAAAAACCAAAACAAAACCCAACGAGGCTTTCACGACTGAACAATCACAGGATTCAGAAATAATACAGGGGGCCACCCCTTAAGTAGAATCCGCAACGGAGTAAGCAAGCACCGAGGCGGCCTCAAGGTTATGGGGACGGTCAGTGAGCTCGGGAACCCGAAAGTGTGGCTGGGCTTGTCGACACCATGAATCGTGCCATGATCCTAACAAGACAGCAAGACTACCTGCACAATTTAAATACGTAAAGTAGCATGGCATAAGTACAGATCGTAAATAAAACCTCAAACTAGTTTGTGGCCCCAAGAAATAAGACTGAATCGAGCTCGCTCGGGGGTCCCATATACCTCCGGATGTGGATAGCGCATAAAAACAAGGAACAGGAATCAAGTACTCGGGGTCTTACGGGACACAAGTGGGCGTTCGGAAACCAAATATTATCTATCACCCACCGATGCCTCTGCTTATTTCAATTTTAGTTGTTAAACAGAAAATAAAGTGACGATAAGTAAAACTAGAATCGTCTCCAACATCAACATGCGGCAATACATCAGCAACTGTGGCATATGACGACACAAAACAGCACTTGAGCAAGCAACTACGACGCGGAAGTCTAACTATCTACCAAACAACAGGCAATAGGATGTGTCCAAGGCAATATAGGGCTGCACGGTATATCACAGGTACGGAACTAAAGCATCGTAACACCGATAGCAATAGATCAACAGGAGGGAATAAAGGCTATAAAAGTAAGATAGGTAGAAAGGGGGGAGATGCTCGCCTGAAAACATTGTCGAAGGGTTCAACCGAAGATCGGGGCGAAGCTCACATCAACTCAACGGCCTTATCCGCGAAGAAGCAAAACACTAGAAGAAACACCGGATGCACTATTTAATACAACGGCAGAAGATCGGCATGATGCATGTATGATGTATGACAGGCAAAGAAAGCGATGCAATTAGGTCATATTAAGCGGAACCGGGGGTCCCGACAAATAATTAAATGGTTCAAGTTATTTAGCTTCCCCGCAATTTAAATGTTGTTTTAGCATGGCAAAAGATAGCATCGGGTTCGCTACACAAATGTAAATGAGGCCAATATAAGGCTAGATTTGCCCGCATATGGGCCCCATATTTAATTATTAGGTGAATCGGCATAAGGCCCCCAAACCAATGATATGCATGCGAGATGGATGACGATTTAATATGCAACAATTGTATTATATTATGAAATTAGGTTTTCGGGGAGAGGTTCACACATTAGGGGATCGACGGTCTTGGGGGTCCGGGGTCCGGGGTCGGTCTCAGGGTTCGACGGAGCTGGGGTTCGGGGTTCGACGGAAGCGGTCTCGCGGGAACGTTCTCGGTAACGGGGTAGATCTTGGTGTGGCGTCGGCGTATCGGATTCTCCCGGGTCGGTGTCGTTCTTGGCGTTCTGCGTCAGTGTCCTTGCCGTTCGTGTTCTCGAGCGTCGCATCCGGGAAGGAGTACTTGTCGTCAGGATCTCGGTGTCCGGGGGTAGATCTTGGCGTGTCGAGGGTCCGGTCTTCGGTACATCGGGATCGGTCTTCGGGGAACTTTTCGATCCAAGCCGGAGATCTTGGAAGAAGGAATCGTCGCGTCGAGGCCTCGGGGTTCGCCGTCGGTGGCCTTCGGGTTCGTTCTCAGGTCCATGTAGGAGATTACCGGGTTCGACGAAGATCTTGGCGAGGGGTGAACTTGGGTTTCCGGGGGTAGATCTTGGAAGCGGTGCCGGGCCTTCGAGTGGCGCCAAGCCAAGCCATGCCATGCCGCCCATAACGCCTCCGTTCGCTGGTACCAAACATCACCGCGTTGAACCGGAACAGACGGCGCGCCACGCTGGCGAGTGGACTCGCATCGAGGAGCGAGGTGGACGGACGGCGGCCGACTCAGCGTCGAGGCGACAGCGATGACGGTCCGTGGCGGGCCAGCTTGAGCGGGGCGCGGGCTCGGGCTTGGTGGAGGCCGACGCGGGAGAAACTGGGGCGCTGCTGCAGCAGGAGCTCGCCGGAGGGAGGACCGGGACGCGACTGGCGGGCGAGGCGGACCAGCGGCGAGAGGAGCTTGGCGGCCTTGAAGCTGGCGCGGTGGAGGCGGCGCTGCCGGAGGCGGCCGACGGCGGCCATGGCAGCGGAGGAGCACCGGGACGGGCGGTGAAGCAGCGGGCGTGGCGGTGTGGCGGGCTCGGCGGAGCAGCGAGGGGCTAGGCGCTTGGGAGGAGGAGCGACGAGCGGCCGAGGCGGCCAGAGGGAAGCGGGCGAAGGCAGCGGCGTGGAGGAGCTCGAGGCGAGAGGCGAGTGAGTCTTGAGGTCGGGCGACGCTGGGAGGTGGCAGCGCGGCGTCGGTGGCGAGCTCGAGGCGCGGCTGCGCGTCGAGGAAGAAGACGCCGCGGGGGGGAAGGGAGGCTGGTGCGCGTGGGGGGTCCAAGGGCAGGGTGAGGGGCCCAGCGTGGGTGAGAAGGGTTGGACCGGTCAGGATGAGGCTGACGGTGGTCCCGTGGGGTCGGGTGGGGCGTGGGGCAGGGAGAGGCAGGGGTGCAGCGTGCGGTGTGTGTGTGTGTGTGTTCACGCGGGTGGGACCGGGAGGTGGGAGAGTGGGTGCTGGTTGGGAGGAAGCTTGGTGGGGTGTGGGTTGGGTAGGCCATGTGGCAGCTAGGGAGTGGTGGTGGTTTTGGGGAGGGTGAGGTGGCGCAGCGAGATAGGCCGGGGTGAGGTGGCCAGGGGGTGGGTAGGATAGAATTTAGTGGGAAAAGGATTTAGAGAGGGCTGGTTCAACTTGGACCGTTTTAATTCCTGGGGTAGTCGTTCGGGTCGATTCGGCCCGTTCGACTGCCCCACTAAAATAAATATATATTTTATTTGTTTAAATAACACCGTTTGCAAACCGATGACAACAAACAAAATATTCCGGCGACCCGGGTTTGATACTGAATTAAAGATGGGGCGTTTTATAAAACAAAACGGGCTTTGCGAAAACAGTTTTGGCAACCAATGCATGATGACGACGATGCAATGCACTAATTCAACGCGATTTTCTGGTAGTGGTTTTGCGGGATGCCACAGTGCACTACAAGATAATAATCACGAGGTAGCTTCCAAGAGAAGTGTAACACCCTCAGAATCGGACCTATGCAAGTTTTAGCAAAATTCGCCAAACCCGCATAGAAACGATTCAAAGGTGCCCACCAGGCACTTTCGTGCGGGTGGAAAACGAAGTAATAACATTACACAACAGTCCTCGATGGGACCCACTGAACAGATATATAACAGCGACTCAAAGAGTCAAGAATACAGATATAATATACAAAGATTCAAATCACCTTGAAAACGATAGTGCGTCCAGCTACGGACAAGAAGCAAATGGGGCTAAGAGCCCTGAAGAATAACCAATGGCGTCCATAACCCTGCCCAGGCCAAGCCGGAAGGGTAACCCTGCTAACGACGTCGATCTCAAACCTGCTTTAACAAAAGGGGTGCCGACAAAGGGCAAAGGAAAAAGAAGGAGCGTCGATCGAGGCCAAGACACGGCGAGGCTAGAATTCGGCGGTCCTCGCCTACATAGGTATGGTGGACTGAAGCGGCAGCGGCAGCATGCACTAAACAACCTATAGAGACTCGATGCAACCGGCGGTTATCAGAGAGGGGTGAGAATGACCTATTCGGATCCAACCTGAAGCTAACACCAAACAAACCCATCCAGGTGTTTCCCCCTCGAGACCAGACGAGGAAGTCAACCGAGGAACTCACACGGTTGGCAGTTTTACTTATTCAGTTATAGTGGTGGCACTTTACTAGTCAGATTTAGATAATCGTCCTGTTAAAGTAAGCAGTGGGCACTTTTATTTAATCATTCCGTTGTAGTTGCAACAATTACTAATTAGATACAGATAGCATGAGATAAACCCAAAACCCAGCAGTTGTTGGTACTTTTATTCAGCCATTTCGTTGTAGTTGCAATACTTACTAGTCAGGTACAATGGTCGCAAGCGACGCTCCAAACAAGCAATTGTGGGAAGTATTATTTAGCCATTCCATTATAGTGAAGCTAATTACTAGTCATTATAAGTCAAATTTATAGCAATAAACTTTAGTTATGCTTGTCTATGATCAAGAAACTGTGCTCCAAGTCGTCCATATCCGCGGACACGGCTTTCAGAAAGTTTTACCCGGCCGGGGTGCACCAATAGCAACACACGCTCGATCAACCTCGGAAAAACCAAATCAAAACCCAACGAGGCTTTCACGACTGAACAATCACAGGATTCAGAAATATTTCAGGGGGCCACCCCTTAAGTAGATCCCGCAACGGAGTAAGCAAGCTCCGAGACGGCCTCAAGGTCTGGGTGGACGGCTGTGAGCGACTGGGAACCCCAAACGGGGCTTGTCGACACCGCGTAAACGTGTCCCGATCCTAAACAGTACAGTGTGCAGTACCTCGCACAATCGTAAATAAAGCAGTAAAACATGGCATAAGTACAGGATCGTAAATAAAACCTCAAACTAGTTTGTGGCCCCAAGAAATAAGACTGAATCAAGCTCTGGCTCAGGGGGGTCCCATATACCTCCCGGATGTGGATAGCGCGCAAAAACAAGGAACAGGAATCAAGTACTCGGGGTCTTACGGGACACAAGTGGGCGTTCGGAAACCAAATATTTTCTATCACCCACCGATGCCTCTGCTTATTCAATTTTAGTTGTTAAACAGAAATTAAAGTGACGATAAGTAAAACTAGAATCATCTCCAACATCAACATGCGGCAATACATCAGCAACTGTGGCATATGACGGCACACATAGCACTTGAGCAAGCAACTACGACGCGCAAGTCCAACTATCTACCAAACAACAGGTAATAGGGTGTGTCCAAGGCAATATAGGGCTTCACGGTATATATCGGGTACGGAAACTAGAGCATCGCAACACAGATAGCAATAGATCAACAGGAGGGAATAAAGACTATAAAAGTAAGATAGGTAGAAAGAGGGAGATGCTCGCCTGAAAACATTGTCGAAGGGTTCATCCGAAGATCGGGGCGAAGCTCACATCAACTCAACGGCCTTATCCGCGAAGAAGCAAAACACTAGAAGAAACACCGGATGCACTATTCAATACACCGCAGAAGATCGGCATGATGCATGTATGATGTATGACATGGCAAAGGTGCGATGCGATTAGATCAATATTAAGTGGAACCGGGGTCCCGACAATTGATTAGGTGGTTCAAGTTATTTAGCTACCCCGCATTTTAAATGTTGTTTTAGCATGATAAAAGATATCACCGGTTCGCTACATCAATTTAAATGAGGCCAATATAAGGCTAGATTTGCCCGCATATGGCCCCACATTTAATTATTAGGTGAATCGGCATAAGGCTCCCAACCCACATGATAAGATGCATGCATGAACAATTTTATATGCAACAGTTATATAGGTGACAATTATAAATTAGGGTTCTCGGATAAGGGGTTCACACATTAGGGGTCTCGACGATCTTGGGTTTCCGGGGTTCGGGGTCGGTCTCGTGGTCCGTCAACGGATCGGTCTCGGGATTGTTCTCGTTCTCGTAACGGGCAGATCTTGCGTTCGGGAAGTTGTACTTGGCGGTCTCGCTCCACCAGTCGGGTCGATCTTGTCGCGAAGGTCTTGTCGGATCCGTGAGACGGTCATGGCGTTCGGGATGAAGAACTCGGTGTCTGGACGAGTGCTTGTCGCCACGGGTCTCGGGTCAAGAACTGGGCGCCGGGTTCGGGTTCACCGCCCGTGAGGTGGATCTTGTCGATTCGTGGCGGCATCAGGGTTCCGCGGGCTTATGCTCCGGTAGAAGTACATGTCGTGACGGGGTCGTCGGGCATGTCGTCGGCTTTCTGGTCCGAAGCTCTTGGCGTCCGGGGTAGATCTTGTTGGTCTCCCTCCGAAGGACTCGTTGTTCTGCAGCGGAGCTCATGGTCATCGGGGTTCGGGTCTTGGTCGGTCGCCGGTAGCTCCTGGTGTCCAGGGGTGGTCTTGGCGCATCGAGGGTGTCGAGGAAACGCTACGGTCTTCGGAGCTCGCGGGTTCTAGACGTGGTCCCACGGTCTCGGTGATCTCGTCGGTGCCATGTCAAGTTCTCGAGGCGACATGGAGAGAGCTTGGCGATGGGGCGACGACGGCGCCGGCTCGGGGGCTGGTGGCGGTGATTGACGGGCGGCGCGGTGCAGAGGCAGCTGGCCGGCGGTGAGGGGCCTGGCGGGGCGCGTGCCTGCGCAGAGGCGGCGGGAGACGTGCGGGCCGCGTGGAGGCGGTGGCGCAGCTCTGGAGGGTCCGGCTCAGGGTCGCCAGCGAGGCGACGGCAGCAAGGGCTCAAGTGCGCGAGCTGGCGGCGAGGTCGCATGCGGCGGTGGTCCCTGCGGCGAGCGAGACGCGCGGGCGGCGGAGCACACCGCGCAGACGGTGCGGCTCAGTGGAGATGCACGGGCCCGGCGAAGCGGCTTGAAAGCAGCCTTGCTCGGAGGCGAGGGTCTTGGAGAGGGAGCAGGTGGGAGGCCATGGAGGCAGCCAGCGGTGGAGCTCGGGGGTCGGCGGCGCAGAAGGGTGGCCGGAGGGAGCCTGGGGAGGGGGCGGCGAGCGGAGCCAGCGAGGCGGAGAGCGCTGGGGGCGGAGCGGGGTTCTGGAGCGAGGCGGGGGAGGAAGGAAGCGGAGGCCGGCGTCGGAGAGGGAGGACCCGGCGGCGTCGACCTGAGCGGGAGGCGGAGGTGGAGCGTGCGAGGAGGGGTGGTTGCGGTCAGGGAAGAAGAGGAGAGGGAGGGAGGAGGCGCGTGGGAGGAGAGGGTGGTGGGTCCAAGCGCGGCTGGCGCATGGGGGGGCCCGCGTGCAGACGGGTGGGGATGTGGGGCTGGGCGTGGGCAGGGATGCTGGCCGCGCGCTGCGTGCGTGTGTGCCCAGGGGGCTGGGTGGGTTGTGTGAGTCGAGGGAAAAGAGGAGAGAGGGAGGGGCAGGTGGCAGGGGGTGATTGGGTGAGGGTGAGAGGGGAGATGAGGTGGCGAGGTCTGATAGGCTAGGGTGAGGTGGCTGTTTGGGTTGGGTAGAATTTTATGTGGGCATAGGATTTAGATGGGCCAGATAGGTGGACCGTTTTATTTCTGGGGCGGTCGTTCGGGTCAATCGGCCCGTTCGACTGCCCCGCTAAAATAATATAATACTTCTATTTAATTTTAAATGCAACTTTTGCAGACCGAAAGAAACAAACAAAAATATTCCGGAGACCCGGTGTTTGGCGTTTGAATAAAAGGCGGGGCGTATCAGAAAACAAAAACGGGCTTTGCGAAATAGTTTTATGCAAACAATGCATGATGCTGACGATGCAATGCACAAATTCAACGCGATTTTCTAGTAGTGGTTTTGCGGGATGCCACAAGAAGAGACAACTTCTGAAGTACCCAAATAAAAAGTAGGCACACGAGGCGAAAGGAAACCTCGAAGCCTAGAACAAAACACTACAGATCCAACAATATAATATTGTGGGTCCCAAAAGATAGAGAGATCATGATAGAAAGGAATCTCTCAGATGAATAAGAGAAAGGGAAACAAGGAATTCACAACACACACAACTCTAGAGAACTCAACACTAGGTCAACTGGCTGAGAAACGACGTGCCCAAAAGGTACCTAAGCTTTGAAGGACTGGAAGAGATTTCAAAACTTTTCCAAAATCAACGCAAGATAAGATGACCCAGAGTTAGAGAGAAACTGGATAAGAAGAAAAAGAAGCATACTATAGTTATCGCAAATAATTTTCATCTTTGAAATAGTATTCACAAGTACTAGACTCAACATTGACCAATAGCAAGGTTTTCCTACGGTCGGTACTGCTCTGATACCAAGACCTGTGACACCCCCGGGATCAGGGTTAAACAAATCCTAGACCTTCGTCTGACATAAGCTTAACCTTGAGCTCGAGGATATCCACTGAAGAATGCATAACATAGCAGTGACCCTACGACACTAAATTTATTACAGCAAGCACATAACTAAGCAGACAACCAAATTATTACAAGCATAGGTCGCTGACCACAAACGTCAAACAACAGAAGGCAAATTATGCTATTAATTATAGTAAACTTAACAAACGGCCTAAGAGGCCTGAAGCATAACGATGACGTCCCAACCCATAGATTCCAGGCTGCCGACCGGGAACCCCAAGCTACTCATCGATGTCGATGCAGTACGGAACTCGTCTTCAAGGGAACACTTACTCTGCCAAAAGTATCAACAAAGCAAGGGTGAGTACAGGATGTACTCCGCAAGACTTATGGCTGGTGGAGCTGTTTTGCATAAAGCCATCTTTGTTTACAAAACAAGGGGGAGAGGATAAGCACGTCTATTCAGAGTATTTTAAAAGGGGATAAGAGAGCGACATATCCGAAATATTGATCATCATCTTTTGATATCCACCAATCATCATCATCTCCTGAACTAGGGTCACCCCCTCGTACCCATGAGGAAGCATCCTTAACACACGTTGATCTGACAAGTTTTACGATTAGGTTAAAGTTCTCTATGATCTTAGAATCTGGTCACCAAGCGTTCATAACCGTGAACACGGCTTTTCGAAAAGATTTAACCCTGCAGGGGTGTACAACTTTACCCACACGTACTAACCTTCTCTTAATGCCACTAGTAATAGCCCTCTTCCTTGGAAGGCCGACAGAGGGTGGTTAGACACGACCTTTACCTTGCTTTCGCCGAGACCATGAGTCACGCAATAAGTATGGTTCCGCCGTAACGGGTAAAATCCCGAAGCCGGTACTTAAATATGTTAGGCGAGGTTGGTTTACCAGGGGCGCCATCAACCCCAAGCAACCCGGTCCACACTTCCCTACCTGTTATGAATGCACCTTCTTCACCCGGCAAATCCTTCAAAAGGTTTTCTATGCATATGTCAAATGGAATGCCCGAACTATGTGACTCATGGAATCTACTAGGCAAGTTAGTTACTCGTGAGGTTTTCTAGGCCCCGTGTGGTTGTACGCTCATCTTGGTTCCAAAGGCAAGAACTCAGGTCCTAGTGGTGGCGAGCATAGGACTAGAAAAACCACATCCCACTGTGGCCACCCATACAAACCTTAGCATGTTTAACTCATATCACCGATCTCATATCATCACGTTCTCCTGTCATACTAGATTCTCTGCATCTGATACATCATCTGGATGGACCAGGACTGACAGCTATGCATGGCTAAGCAGACACATATAAGAGCTCTAGTAGTGCACACAAGCCAAACCTAGGTATGCTAGGAGAAGTGGATCAGGTAATATAAGCTCAAAGAGAGTAATGTAATAGATAGGATACTATATCTATTGATAAAAGACCACAGTAGAATCGTATGCATCATGGAAGAATTGAAATGCTGTCGAAATCATAGGATTATATCATGATGGGGCTATGCTTGCCTTTGCCAGTTGATAGCAGATAAGCAGATCTTCGGGAGCCTTGTACTTGACTTGGTTACAGTTGGTCAAGTATTGTTCATGGATCTTCGATGGTGTTGTCCTCGGTCTTCAACCTCGATATCACATTATACCGAAGAAGGACCAAACACCGGAAAGAAAGGGGAAACAATAAAAACATGGCATCGATGCAATGGTCAAGCAAGGATGATGATATGAAAATTTAGATTGTATTGAAATGTAACCCTAAAGCATGCTCGGCAATTTAATTGGGGTTCCGAGGGGTGAAAACCCTAACTCGAGGAAACTCCAGATGTATATGAGAGGGGTTGCTAAGTTCTTCTAATTAAACTTGTCCTTTAAGTTGATTAACAATGCATAATTATAGCTTAGATAGGTAGGTATTATTTTTCTGAACATTTTGATATATTATTTGTATTTTTCTGATTTAAAATGAATTAGTTATGAATTTCTCCATTTTTAATTCATTTTTGGAATATTATAACATAATTTACATTTTGGAATTACTTTAATAATTTTATTAATTAGAAAACATTTCTGAAAATGTTTATCTCACTTACAACAGGGGCCCACATGTCAGGTATATATTAATTACAGAAACAATTTACAAAACATTTAAATAAAAGAAAAAGGGGATACTGCATCAGCATGATGCATTGATGATGTCACCAGGGGTTCCAGACTTTTTACACCGGAGTGAGATCTAGCCTCAGTGGCTGATGGGTGGTGGGGCCACGCGTCACGCCGCGTCGCACGTCTGCTCGCCGAGCACGCGCGTGCAGTCGGCGACGGCGCGAGGAGCGCCAATGATGCGCGTGCGATCTGCAGTTAGAGAGAGGAGGCAGAGGCGAACCTAGAAATAGCGGAGCCGCTGCTATTTGGTCACCGGGGACGTCTTCCCGACAACGGCGAGCGGCGGCGGTGGCAGATCCTTGTGGAGAAGACGCCAGAGAGCGAGAGGGAAGAGATGGAGGGGTCTACAAGGACCATTGGCTCACCGTGGTTGCAGCGAAGGGGTCGGGGAGGCGAAGCGAGGTCAGGAGGCGCCGGAATCGACGATGAATCACGGTGGCCGGAGTCGAGGAAGGTGATGCCGATTGGAGCGCCTGGGGTTTCTCTGGCTCGCGTGCTTGAACGACATGAACAATGATGACATGGCGATCATGGCAGTGTCCTCGGCTTGGCCCGGGATGGTTGGGATCGGCGACGTCGTCGAGCTCCTGAGAGCTACGGTTTCGGCGAGGATAGGGAAAAGGGAAGAAAAGGAACTTGGGTTCGTCCGGGCGGATCTGGTGATCTTATAGACGTTTGGGGGCGGCGGCGCGCATCGCGGCAGCGGCAGGCTTCAAGGCGCAGGCAGGCGGCAGAGGCAGCGCCACCGAGCAGCTTGGCCGGCGAGGAAGACGACAACATGGCTGTCTGAAGCGGTACGAGCTGGGGTGGGCTGCGGCTGGGCCAGATGGGCCGCGACAGAGGGAGGCAGCAGCTGCGTTGTGCGGCTAGGAAGAGAGAAACAGGGTGGGCTCGGTCCAGTTAGCTAGGGTTTGCTCTTTTTTTCTGTAAAATGTTTTTCTAATTCTTTTTCTGTTTGTAATTTCATTTCAAATACTGTTTTAAACATTCCAAAAATACCAGGAATTTGTATAAAGTATATAAAACATTGTGGGGCACTTTTAACAAGTTGGGCTCCAATAATTTTGGTATTTTCCAAAATATTCAAATCCTTTTGAATTGTTTTCAAATAGAGAGAGAGGGAATATTAGGGTTTTAGGGTTTTCTTTATTTCTATTTTATTCAATGCATTTTAAGAGATGATGCTTATGCAATACACAATCAAAACCCTGATATATATGGTTAGCTAAAGGTGGGGTGTTACATCTGCGAACCTCCCCAGGCCACCAAATCCAATGGCCGCTCCCCCTCGTGGCGGGTTGTTCGATTTGGATCTCGGGCCTTGGCTAGAGCGGCCTCCGGTCGGGGAGATGCTGCCGGTGGGGCCCTTGGTGGGGATCTGGAAGCCAGGGTGATGGACCCAAGATAGTGGATCGAGTACAATCGGCTTGTAACCTGAAGCAAAGCAAGAGGCTTTCTTACAAGAAATAAAGAGAGCAACATGTTTGTGGTCCAAACCGGCATGAAATATAGATGAAGATATACATTGGGCACTGCCGATCTATTTCGATTACAACACATATACCATTAATACATCGGTCTCGGTAAAGAATAGTGTGGATATATCGTCATAAACAAAGTTTTGTCCCGTTACATCCGGTCTGCAACATGAAGGAAAGCAAGATGGTTTTTACAAGGAATAAACATGCATGAAATGTAGACTAAGATAGAATTGGAGTTTCCTATATAAGGTTGGTCTGCACGAGGAATCCATCCTGATTATTTATGCTGGATCAAACTGCCTCTAGTTAAATTGGCTATTTTCTCGGATTTTGAAGAAGATCGGGTTGCTGCTCAATGCGATGACGAATTCATACTTCTCCAAGGTTACATGTTCACACTACGGGAACGAACGCAGATGCTGAGCGGAAAATTCAACGCTGAGGGGAAATGGTCGGGCCGCTCGGCACAGCTCGCGCAGTGCCGTGGGCCGCAAAAATGCCGTCGGCATAGCAAAACCTTCGGCACAGATGAGCAATGCCGAGAGGGACCATCGGCGTAGCTATACCCTCAGCGTAGATGTAGCAATGCCGAGGGGTACCATCGGCGCAAGCTGAGCACGGGTTTCCTTCCCGCGTCCCGGACGGACAGTTCACGGTATATGGCAGTGCCGAGAGGATTACCGTTGGCATAGCTCTGTGTAGTGAAAATTAACGGCACAAAGCAAAGCCAAGAGGATTCCGCTCAGCATTGTGACACCTAAACCGAGGGGAATCCCCTCGGCATTGCTATTAGCAAGCTAGCGGGATAGCACACCTGGCAGGACCTACGTCGAGGGGATTACTCTCACCGTTGCTAGCAACATAGCACACCTGGCAGGACCTACGCTGAGGGGATTCCTCTCACCGTTGCTAGCAGCATAGCACACCTGGCAGGACCTACGCCGAGGGGATTCCTCTCAGCATCGCTAGCAGCATAGCACACCTTGCAGGACCTACGCCGAGGGGATTCCTCTCAGCGTTGCTAGCAGCATAGCGCACCTGGCAGGGTCTATGCCTAGGGGAATCCTCTCAGCGTTGTTGGCGCCATATAAAACCTAGCTAGATGAATACTAACCGGAAAAGTGATGGGCGTGTAGGAGGAAACTCCCGTCACGGATCAAACAGAGGGCTACCGGTGGAATCTTGGTCCCAACCTTTGTTGTCCATATAGATATGACTTATACAAACCTAAACCAACAAAAAATTACATCGGTTAACCCTCGTACGAAGAACGCTACGGGGGTAGACCTGCGGGTCCCACGGACTAGGGTTTCGGTGGAGAAAGACACCGGAGCACCGGAATCACGCGAAAACTTGCAAGTGTCCCTAGAATACGTGTACAAGTGTCGTGGAAGTTCCATAGATGCAATTCCTAGCTCCCGGGCGCGTTCATGTTCACTAGGATGCGATAACACATAGAAAAGTGCTGGGCGTGTAGGAGGAAACTCCCGCCACGGATCAAACGGAGGGCTACCGGTGGAATCTTGGTCCCAATCTTTGTTGTCCATGTAGAATATGAGCTATACAAACCTAAACCAACAAAAAAGTACACCGGTGAACCCTCGTACGGAGAATGCTACGGGGATAGACCTGCGGGTCCCACAGACTAGGGTTTCGGTGGAGAAAGACAGCCGGAGCACCGGAATCACGCGAAAACTTGCAAGTGGCCCTAGAAAACATGTACAAGTGTCGTGGAAGGTCCATAGATGCAATTCCTAGCTCCCGGGTGCGTTCATGTTCACTTGCATGCGATAACACATAGAAAAGTGCTGGGCGTGTAGGAGGAAACTCCCGCCACGGATCAAACGGAGGGCTACCGGTGGAATCTTGGTCCCAATCTTTGTTGTCCATGTAGAATATGACGTATACAAACCTAAACCAACAAAAAAGTACATCGGTGAACCCTCGTACGGAGAATACTACGGGGGTAGACCTGCGGGTCCCACAGACTAGGGTTTCGGTGGAGAAAGACCGCCGGAGCACCGGAATCATGCAAAAACTTGCAAGTGGACCTAGAATATGTGTACAAGTGTGGTGGAAGGTCCATAGATCCAATTCCTAGATCCCGGGTGCGTTCATGTTCACTTGCATGCGATAAAACATAGAAAAGTGTTGGGCGTGTAGGAGGACACTCCCGCCACGGATCAAACAGAGGGCTACCAGTGGAATCTTGGTCCCAACCTTTGTTGGCCATGTAGATATGACCTATGCAAACCTAAACCAACAAAAAAGTACATCGGTGAACCCTCGTACGGAGAATGCTATGGGGGTAGACCTGCAGGTCCCACGGACTAGGGTTTCGGTGGAGAAAGACCACCGGAGCACCGGAATCACGTGAAAACTTGCAAGTGGCCCTAGAATACGTGTAAAAGTGTCGTGGAAGGTCCATATATGCAATTCCTAGCTCCCAGGTGCGTCCATGTTCACTTGCATGCGATAACACATAAAAAAGTGCTCGGCGTGTAGGAGGAAACTCCCGCCATGGATCAAACGGAGGGCTACCGGTGGAATCTTGGTCCCAACCTTTGTTGTACATGTATATATGACCTATACAAACCTAAACCAACAAAAAAGTACATCGGTGAACCCTCGTACGAAGAATGCTACGGGGCTAGACCCGTGGGTCCCATGGACTAGGGTTTTGGTGGAGAAAGACCGCCGGAGCACCGGAATCACGCGAAAACTTGCAAGTGGCCCTTGAATATGTGTACAAGTGTGGTGGAAGGTTCATAGATGTAATTCCTAGCTCACGGGTGCGTTCATGTTCACTTGCATGCGATAACACGTAGAAAAGTGTTGGGCGTGTAGGAGGAAACTCCCGCCACGGATCAAACGGAGGGCTACCGGTGGAATCTTGGTTCCAACCTTTGTTATGCATGTAGATATGACCTATACAAACCAAAAACAACAAAAAAGTACATCGGTGAACCCTCTTACGAAGAATGCTACGAGGGTAGACCTGAGGGTCCCACTGACTAGGGTTTCGGTGGAGAAAGACCGCCGGAGCACCGGAATCACCCGAAAACTTGCAAGTGGCCCTAGAATACATGTACAAGTGTGGTGGAAGGTCCATAGATGCAATTCCTAGCTCCCGGGTGCGTTCATGTTCACTTGCATGCGATAACACATAGAAAAGTCCTGGGCGTGTAGGAGGAAACTCCCGCCACGGATCAAACGGAGGGAACCAGTGGAATCTTGGTCCCAACCTTTGTTGTCCATGTAGATATGACATATACAAACGTAAACCATCAAAAAAGTACATCGGTGAACCCTCGTACGGAGAATGCTACGGGGATAGACCTGCGGGTCCCACGGACTAGGGTTTCGGTGGAGAAAGACCGCTGGAGCACCGGAATCACGTGAAAACTTGCAGGTGGCCCTAGAATACGTGTACAAGTGTCGTGGAAGGTCCATAGATGCAATTCCTAGCTCCCGGGTGCGTCCATGTTCACTTGCATGCGATAACACAGAAAAGTGTTGGGCGTGTAGGAGGAAACTCCCGCCACGGATCAAACGGAGGGAACCGGTGGAATCTTGGTCCCAACCTTTGTTGTTCATGTAGATATGACCTATACAAACGTAAACCAACAAAAAAGTACATCGGTGAACCCTCGTATGGAGAATGATATGGGGGTAGACCTATGGGTCCCACGGACTAGGGTTTCGGTGGAGAAAGACCGCCGGAGCACCGGAATCACGTGAAAACTTGCAAGTGGCCCTAGAATACGTGTACAAGTTTCGTGGAAGGTCCATAGATGCAATTCCTAGCTCCCGGGTGCGTCCATGTTCACTTGCATGCGATAACACATAGAAAAGTGCTCGGCGTGTAGGAGGAAACTCCCGCCACGGATCAAACGGAGGGCTACCGGTGGAATCTTGGTCGCAACCTTTGTTGTCATTTAGATATGACCTATACAAACCTAAACCAACAAAAAAGTACATTGGTGAACCCTCGTACGGAGAATGCTACGGGGGTAGACCCGCAGGTCCCACGAACAAGGGTTTCGGTGGAGAAAGACCGCCGGAGCACCGTAATCATGCGAAATATCTGGCTATTAGAATTTTTTTGTGTTGCCTTCTGATCGGGCCATTTTTCAACTCGATTAGTCAACAAATTTGAGTCAACTAATATGGGTCGCAGGGAGTACAAATTTTGTATGTTTTTTCTTATAAACAAACATACAATTGGACGTGGATGTATAATTGCATATATCTGTGCAATTCAATAGCCCATAAACAATTGAGGGGCCAAGGGGATACAATCCAAAAAAATGTGCACGGTCGATAAAGTGCTACTCCCTCCTATCCATATTAATTGACTTTGATTTGTTAAAATATGGATGAACCTATAGAATAAATAGTGTCTAAATTCATTTAAATCTAGACAAATTTGAATCAATTAATATGGATAGGAGGAAGTAGCATATTTCTCCGTCGATTCTTTAAAAAAAATTGCTGCCGCACGCACCCGGTCACGTTGCATAACACCTCTGTAAAAAACATAAACACACGCCCAGGTACCTTTTTTTTTTGCGGGTACGCCCAGGTACCTTTTCCATAAAACAATGCTCGATCGACCAGAATACGTTTTTCATAAACTTGCAACCGATCGAGCACGCACCGCTGCCCTCAGGGAGTGTACAATAGTGTACAATGTAGGATTTTAAATGACGGTCGATATCCTAAAAAATCGGTAGTTCTCGACAGCTTTTTCCCCATTGTATGCTTAGACGTCGGTAATTTGCAGTTAATAATCAACCCAATTTGCTGATTCCTTTTTCTTTTTCTCCGTCGCGGGTGGTCTGGGTTACAGCCGGCCTAAACGACACCCATAGTTTTTAGTATTGTCTAAAGTGACATGGATAATTACCGCACACAGGGGCCATCTGAACTAATGTACATGCCCTCAGGGCCAACACGCGATGCCCAACACGCGACGCCCCAGGGTCCAACACACGACGCCCAACCGCTCCCCGCACTCTGCCCTCAGGTCCCTCGCACACGCCCGCAGCTCGAGCACGCCGCGCGACAGCACGAAGGCAGAGGCGGCGGATCGGGCTCCGGCGAGTAATCCCCTCACTCCTCCTCTCTCTCTCCGCTCTCCTCCTGCAGTTTATTTCCCCTCCCCGCGCCGTCGGCGCCGGCCAGCGGTAGCCATGGCGTCCGCCCCCTCCACACCCCTGCCCCTAACCCAAGATCGACCGGAATACGGCGGCGGGAGGGGGAAAGGCGGCGGTGGACGACCGGCGGGCAAGGGGGACGGCGGCCACGCCCCTGGCCTGTCCTGAACGGCCTCTCCCACGCCCCTGGACAGTGGCCAGTGGACGACCGGCGTTGGTGGAGTTGTTTACTGATTTGTTTTTCTTCTGAAATTGCAGAACCGTGGGAGAATCATCAGGTGATGAGGCTAGCACTGAAGGTTTGAAATTCATTTTCTTTACTCTGTGATTTGTGAGATTCGAATTTGTATAGTATACATATATTTTGTTCATGTCTATGTTTGCATGCTAGAAAATGGATAATGTTGTCTTGTGTTATGTGTGCGCTATATGTAAGACATAAACTAGGCCCTGTCATTTGTGAGAGACAATAATACTATTTGTGAGATATAGTAATACTGTGCTATTTGTGAGAGACAATAATGTAGGCCGTGTCATTACCACCTTGCTGATCCGATCCTGTCGCTGTCCTGGAGTTCGGCATCCCGGAGGTCGCCGTCCAGGAGGTTGCTGTCCTTTCGCCGTCCCACGCCGCTACTCAAGCTTCTTCGCCGATTTGAGCATGCTTCAAGGGTAAGGATCATTCCGCTCTCTTGTCATGTGTCTAGGTTTATTTTGGTCTAGATTAACAAGTCACTCGCGTAACCTAGGAGTCTCCCGTTCGGAAGGGTTACGTGAGTAAATATGCATTCAATTTCATATTTATAATCGTAACTCATTCTGACCGTGACTCGCGTCCACAATCTCCGACCCCGGTTACTTCCAAGCATGAACTTTGACTTGGCAAATTTTTCATGCTCAACTTGCCATGCATGAACTTTGACTTAGACAATTTGTCATGCTAAACGTGTGTTGTTTCATATAATTTTCCATGCTTAACTTGCCATGTATGAACTTAGACTTAGGCAATTTGCCATGCTAAACGTGCGTGTTGTATCATACAATTATCCATGCTCAACTTGCCCTGTATGAATTTTGACTTTGACAATTTGCCATGCTGAACGTGTGTGTTGTTTCATACAATTTTCCATGCTCAACTTGTCATGCATGAACTTTGACTTAGACAATTTGCCATGCTAAACATGCGTGTTCTTTCATACAATTTTCCATGCTAAACGAGAATGTTCTTTCATTTTGTAGTGACGATGCTCTCGAAGACAAAATGTATTGTGCCGGTGCTTGAAGTCCGTGGAAGCCCGATTGCCATGTGGCCTTTGTCGCATGACTATGTGTAATGAACTTGTAGTGATGATGCTCTCGAACACTATGTGTAGTGAACTTGTAGTGATGATGCTATCGAAGACAATGTGCAACGAACTTGTAGTGATGTGTATTTGTGACTACATGTATCTATATATGGAGATTTGATGCTAGACATGAAGGGAATATGCTCGAGAGGCAATAATAAAGTGGTTATTATCGTATTCCTTGTTTATGATAAATGTTTATTTTACATGCTATAATTGTATTAATACGGAAACGTTAATACATGTGTGTTTAATAAACAAAAAGGTAGTTTCTAGTTATGCCTCTGTTATAAACTAGCTCGTTGATTAACATGATGATGAAAGTTTCCTGATCATGGACATTGGATGTTGTTAATAACGAGGTCACAACATTAGTGTAATGATGTGATGAATATTCATCCGAAGTATAGCATTACGATCAAAGTCATTGAGTTTATATTGCTATAACAACTTACGAAGTGATCCTAATCCTTAGACCATGAGATCATGTCAATCACTAACACCGGAAGAGTTTCTCGATGACATCAAACGTCACACCGTAACTGGGTGATTATAAAGATGGCTTCAGAACTACTAAAGTGTTATGTTGAGACCCATGGATCGAGAGTGGAATTTGTTCATCCCGATGACGGATAGATATGCTCTGGTCCCTCTCGGTGATATCACATTGATTAGCTTGCAAACAAGTGATTTGATCACTAGAATGTTATATCACGGGAACGAGAAAAGAGTGCATGTCGGTAACGAGATCAAACTAGGTATGGAGATAGCGATGATCGAATCTCGGACATGTAATATATCGTGAAACAAAGGAATTAAGATACTAGCGTAAAAGGTTCACACGATCACATAAGTCATCGTTGAATGTGTGGGAGTCAGTATGGATCTCCAGGTCCCGCTACTGATTATTGATCGGAGAAGGGTCTCGGTCATGTACGCATTATTCGTGAACCGTAGGGTGACACACTTAAGGGATGCCGACACCATTCGGAGCAAATGATATGCCAGAAAAAGAAAAGGAAAGCGCAGGAATTTATTTCAGTAGACACCGGAACTGTTTCGGTTAAAATTACTGAAACTGGTTCTGCATGTGAAATTGAAATGTTGTAAGGGGTTTTATGTGAATGTTTGTTAATTAAAGTAATTAACAAAATTCTGAATAAATAAATAAAAGAGTTTTATTTAAATGAGAGCTTGCATTAAATTTGGTGGAAATTTAATGCATGTGAGTGGATTTTTGAGTGGAGGCTTTTTAATGGGAGTGGAGGCTTTTCATTTTGAGTGGGAGCTCCACCCACATGAATGTGGAAGAGGTGGGGGCAGCCCCATGGCTGGGAGCCATGCCCCTTGGGTGCCCCCCTCTCCCCTATAAAAGGCCCCCCTCTCTTCCTCTCAAAGCACACCTCCTCGCGAAGGATCTCTCTCCCCCCTTTAGAATTTCCCCATGGTCTCGGATCAGCGAGATACATGTTCCCGGTGGCTTTTTCTGTAAGGATTTGTTGCTTCCGCTGCTTCGCTGGAGCGAGGGCGCGGAGGTTGTCGGGGTACCCGTACGTGTGTGCGATCAGGGATGCACCACTGCTTTGAGGTGCTGGACTTGATCGTGCTGGACCGGCTGGACCAGATGGACTTCATCTCGATCTTGAGATCGGCAAGCGTTCGTCTACATCATCCACGAGTACAACCTCGTTAACGCTATTCGGTCTTCGAGGGTATTTATTCTATGGATGTATATCCACCCGTTGCTTGTATCTAGTAGATAGATCTTGGTACATAGTTGTTCCCATCATAGGAAAATTTTTGTTTTCTATGCTGCGAAGCCTACAGTGGTATCAGAGCCGGATCTATGCGTAGATACTTTGCACGAGTAGTACACATATGAGTATGTGGGCGATGATGATCATTTTATTGCTTCTTAGTTGTACTTTGGATATTGGTGGCATAGTGAGATGAAGCGGCCCGGACAAACTTTACATGTCCTCGCACATGAGACATGTTCCACGCTTGACATGCAACTAGTTTTGCATAAGTGGCTAGCGGGTGTCTGTCTCTCCTACTATAGTCAATATCTAATTTGCAACGAGTTGTCAACAATTTGGTTATCCTCGTTGTGGTTCATGTTCGTAGGTAAGAATGGTTCTATCTTCGAAAGCCCTAAGCCACGTAAAACTTGCAATGGATAAATTAGAGGCGTCTAGTTTAGATTGTTGCTGGGCTAGTGTTATGATATGGTGATGTTGCAAGTAGAAGTATGAGATGATACTCTTACAACACACATAGCGTGTAAGTTCCATAGACCTTGGCCTTACACATAAAGGTATGATAGTGATCATACCACGGTGCACATGATAGAGATCATATGCGGGAACCATATCATTTCACTAATAAACATGTGATGTTTGATTGCATCTTATATTGCTTGTTTGGCGTTTTATTAGCATAATAAGATGATCCCTCATTTAGATATCAAGATAAAAATATGTTCTTCCTTAAGTATGCACCGACAATGTTTCGTCGCTTCAAGACATCACGTGATGAACGGGTGTACTTGAATCCACGAGCATATCTCGGGTGTAAGACAATTACACACGCGAATACTAAGGTTCTTACTTGGCGAGCCTAGCATGTACATACATGGCCTCGGAACACGGACCGAAAGGTTAAGCATGAGTCATATAGTAGATATGATGCTCATTTGATGCTCGCCTTTGAAGCTACACCGACTCACGTGATGATCGGATTTGGTGTAGTGGATTTGGTTCATGTAATCACCAAAAAGACACGAGGGATGTCGTTTTTGAGTGGGAGTTCATTTCTAATTTGGATTAGTAGAACTCAATTTATCATAAATTAAATCAAAGTGAATTTGCATAATTTGTTGTAGTCATTGGCATTCGTTCACCACCTTATGCATAGTTGTAATTGAGATAATAGAACTATAGAATTCTGGATATATACTTTACGAACTGGTATCGTATTGTGTTGAGTGTCAATCTAAAGTTTAAAGTCCTATTGCAAACTTTCAGCAAAATTCTATTTACTCCGTGAAATTTAATAATTGGTATTAAATCGAGAGTAACAATTCCAGTGTTAGTATCTTAAGTATCATGTTTGCCTCCATGATTCTTGATTCTTTTAATATCAAGTTTATCTAGGAGCAGAAAGAATTGTTTCAGAAACCATCATGTGTGATAGATATAACGATATCTGAAACAATGTTTTGGTTGCAATATGATAGAGTATAATATGTGTTCTCATATAGGATGAGAATTTACAAAGGTTGGAGATGCTAGACATCCTAATCATCCAAAAGGGTTTTGGAAAGAAACATTATACTCACGATTCTCCTTATAAGCTACATTAGCTTAATCATGAAAGTCGTCATGATAAGGATGAATAGAAGATGTATGTAAAGTGTTTACTACACTAATAGATTATTAAAGAATGGATTTTAAAAGAATACCGATCATTTTGATGATGGTGATCTACTTCAAAGTGCAAGTCCAAAGGTATTATTATTTGAATATACACGCTTTGGACTATGTGTCATGTATATGGCGCCACTTTTGATGTTGATAGATTCTTTTAAAAAGGAAAAGGAAATGCTGAAAGAGAATCTATAAAATATATTTGGCAGAAAAGAAAAAATTGGAAATATCCAATTTAGGTATATGGATGATATACATGTTATGGTTGTATTCTTTGCTTGTTAAACAATGTGGTTCTTGGGTATTGGATACCGAATTGGTTGGTATGAAATTTCATACGGAACGACGCAATTCATGAACCACAATGGCCTAAGTAACTAGCAAGAGAATATGTGATGATGTTCATCGAAAATAAACAAACTGTTGTTTGTATTTTTCGTTGATATCAAAGCTTGCCTTCGAGATTTGTTTTAATAATTGTTATTTAAATCAGGTATTATGAGAACAAAGTTTGTTCAAATAATTACCATATTCCATATTAGATGGATGATTTACAAATCTAGTTGGAGAGATCACATCCATAAAACCTAATGCTAAAATGTCGCAAGACAAATGATTGAAAGATCACTTACAAAGTGATATCGCCGTTTAAATTATATTAGAAAGAAAACATGAAGAATCTCCATATTCATGGATTTTTGGAGTCTTTGATTTGATCAAGTGACGCTTGTGAGACTTTCCTTGGTATAATTAAAAACTTCGTTCAAAGGCCAAAGAAGAACGAACGACTAAAATATTGGAATTTATACATATCGATGTATGTGGTCCATTATTTATAGTCGTAAGCGATGGGTTTCAACTTCATATACTTTCTCCGGAAATTTGAGTGAATGTTCACTTAATGAGAATGAAGTATGAAATATTTGAAAATGTTTCAAAGACTTTCAAGATAAAGTGGAAAATCATTGTAACAAGAAAATAAATGGTTTATGATTTTATCATAAGGGATTTGTTTGAGTTACAAGTGTAACAAAAAAATGAATGAATTATGATTTTATCATAAAAGGATTTATTTGAGTTACAATTTTAGCAAAACACCTAGATTTACATATCCCGAAACACCATAGGAATATGGAGTGTTTGAGATTTGTAATAAAACCTTGTTTGACATGGTTGGATCAAAGGTGTTATTTATAAAACTGCCATTATGTTTTAAAAGATTACAGCTTTAGATACTACCGCTTTTACACTGAAAAGAGCTCCATATTGATCCGTTGAAATAACACCATGAAAGTTATGGTTTGGGGTAAAACCCAAGTTGTCATTTCTTAAATTTTGGTATGCTAAACATAAGTAAGATGTTTACAACCGAAGTCGTATGAGCATGTCTTTGTAGGTTATTTCGAATAACAATTTGTTATTCCTTCATAACACCAAGGACAAAAGGGTTTGTCACTTGAAACGTGAAGTTTCTTGGAGAAGGAATTTTTCGTAAAAGTTAAGTGGGAGGACAATAGAACTTTGATAAGGTTAACTAACCTTAGCTAAATGTGCTGAGTTGCGCAGCGCCGGAAATCGTTCCGAAGGCTGCCATAATGCTCATAGCTTATGTGCCTCAAAGGTTGTGGTCACGGAGATCTAAGTTCTTATTGAACCAAGTCGGTTAAATAAACAATCAAATACTAAGATTTGAGAGTAAATCATTATTGTTTGACAATGATGAACCGACTATATGCAAAGAAGCGATGATGGGCCCTGACTCCGTCAAATGGCTTGAAGCCATAAAATCCGTGATATTTACATACACGAAAAATCAAGTTTTGAACTTGGAAGACCCTCCGGAAAGGTATAAAAACCTATCGGTCGTATTTGGATCTATAAAGAAACAGACATGGATGTTTCACATCTATGAAATAGTCGACATGTCGTAAATTATTTTACGACAATGTTCAAGGAGTTGACTATGACAAGATTTGATCTTTCATAGCGATATTTAGTCTGGACGGATTAAAGTAGCAACCACTACATATAATTTGGTATATGGTAGATGAATAAACAAAACAAAGTTCTTCTAATAGAATGGTTACCTAGGACGTGTACATGACACGGTCCAAAGGGTTTTGTTAAATTCAAAGGATGCTAAAAGGGCATGCAAACTTCAATGGTTGAAGTAAGCATCGCGGAGTTGGAATCTTCACCGTGATGAAAAGGAGTTTTCATCAGGAGACGATGAAGATGCTTGCATTTGCAAGAAATTAAGTGGGAGCGCTAAGACATATTTCTAATACATTATGTGGAGGACATCTTGTTGATTAGAAATGATGTATATTTTATTGAAAAAGGTTAAGAATTTCATTTCGATGAAATACTTAGGCAAAACCCGAATATTTAGCATGAATGTCTATAGTAGATAGACTGTGACGCTAAAATGGTTGTGCCAAACGTACATATATGAGATATTGAAGGAGTTCAATATAGAAACAACAAGAAAAGGTTCTTGTCGCATGGAAAAGGAATTGAATCAAGATTCAAGTGTATCGACACTTGATAAGTGAAACAATATTCAAGTGCTTTGACACTTGATGAGTGAAATCACGAGAATGTTTTGATTAATCATACCATGATATGTACACATCCAGATATGTCCTATGCTCTAAGTGTTATGAGCATATACCAGAATGAATCATAAAATGATCATTGAACTATAGTAAGGATATTCTTATGATCTTTTGGAAGAACTAAGAATATATTTGTGTAGAGGTGACAAAAAATTACAAATAGTTCATTGTAAAGCGTTACATTGATACTAGTTTTGTCGCAAGATACAAATTAAGTTTATCTCAATTTAAACTATGAGTGGCACAATGAAATGGAAAGGAGTTTTCATGATGGATTTGGATGTATTCCAAAGTTAAGACATTGTGACGAATACTACAACAAAAGGCTAAGTATATGACTGCTATAGTAGCAGCAAAGGAGGGAATTTGTGTCAAGTAGTTTGTTATCAAACTAAGGTGTTGTTCGCAACGGGCTAACACTAAAGATATATTGTATGACAATAGTATCGACATGGTTTAACCCCAAGGAACTAAAGGTCTCACCAGAAGACCAAATTTATACAATGCCATCTCATTGGAGAATGAGTGATGCGTGGAGACGCAAAGACATGCAAATACACACGGACCTGAAAGCATCAGATCTGTAGATTATGTTAACCACTTGTAGTTGCGTATATAGAACACCAGAAAGCCATAGGTGTTCAAAACGAAAAGTTTTCAAACTAGATTATTGTCTCTAGTGCAAGTGGGAGACTGAAGGGAATATGCCCGAGAGGCAATAATAAAGTGGTTATTATCGTATTCCTTGTTCATGATAAATGTTTATTTTACATGCTATAATTGTATTAATACGGAAACGTTAATACATGTGTGTTTAATAAACAAAAAGTTAGTTCCTAGTTATGCCTCTCTTATAAACTAGCTCCTTGATTAACATGATGATCAAAGTTTCCTGATCATGGACATTGGATGTTGTTAATAACGAGGTCACAACATTAGTGTAATGATGTGATGAACATTCATCCGAAGTATAGCATTACGATCAAAGTCATTGAGTTTATATTGCTATAACAACTTACGAAGTGATCCTAATCCTTAGACCATGAGATCATGTCAATCACTAACACCGGAAGAGTTTCTCGATGACATCAAACGTCACACCGTAACTGGGTGATTATAAAGATGTCTTCAGAACTACTAAAGTGTTAGGTTGAGACCCATGGATCGAGAGTGGAATTTGTTCATCCCGATGACGGATAGATATGCTCTCTGGGCCATCTCGGTGATATCACATTGATTAGCTTGCAAGCAAGTGATTTGATCACTAGAATGTTATATCACGGGAACGAGAAAAGAGTGCATGTCGGTAACGAGATCAAACTAGGTATGGATATACCGATGATCGAATCTCGGACATGTAATATATCGTGAAACAAAGGGATTAAGATACTAGCATAAAAGGTTCACACGATCACAGAAGTCATCGTTGAATGTGTGGGAGAAGATGGATCTCCGTGTCTCGCTCGATTATTGATCGGAGAAGGGTCTCGATCATGTCCGCATTATTCGCGAACCGTATGGTGACACACTTAAGGGATGCCGACCAATGATATGGAGCAAATGATATGCCGAAAAAAAAAAGGAAAGCGCAGGAATTTATTTCACTAGACACTGAACTTTCTTGGTTGAAATTAATTGCTGAACTTTCTCATGTGAAATTGAAATGTTGTAAGGGTTTTATGTGAATGTTTGTTAATTAAAGTAATTAACAAAATTATGAATAAATAAATAAAAGAGTTTTATTTAATGAGAGCTTGCATTAAATTTGGTGGAAATTTAATGCATGTGAGGATTTTGAGTGGAGGCTTTTCATTTTGAGTGGGAGCTCCACACACATGAATGTGGAAGAGGTGGGGCAGCCCCATGGCTGGGCGCCATGCCCCTTGGGTTCCTCCCTCTCCTATAAAGGCCCCCTCTCCTCCTCTCAAAACACCTCCTCCTCCTCATCTCTCTCTCTCCCTTTAGAATTTCCTCATGGTCTCGAATCAGCAGATACATGTTCACGATGGCTTTTTCTCGAAGGATTTTGATTTGCTGCTTCGCCGAGCGAGGGCGCCGAGGTTGTCGGGTACCAGACGTGTGCGATCACGGATGCACCACTGCTTTGAGGTGCTGGACTTGATCGTGCTGGACCGGCTGGACCAGATGGACTTCATCTCGATCTTGAGATCGGCAAGCGTTCGTCTATATCATCCACGAGTACAACCTCGTTAACGCTATTCGGTCTTTGAGGGTATGTATTCTATGGATGTATATCCACCCGTTGCGTGTATCTAGTAGATAGATCTTGGTACATAGTTGTTCCCATCGTAGGAAATTTTTTGTTTTCTATGCTGCAAACCCTACAAGACATGTGATATTTTATGGATGTCATCTATGCTGAAATGTTTTTGCATTGTTATAGCCAATTCTTATATATATGTGTATCTGCTGTCAACCCCAAAATTGCTAAAAAAATGCTTGGTGGACATCAACGCCGAGGGTAATCCCCTCGGCATTGGTCCTCAGAGTGGGTTGGTGGACATCAACGCCGAGAGGGATCCCCTCAGCACAGCTAGCAACGCCGAGCGGGATCCCCTCAGTGCACAACAAGCAACGCCGAGCGGGATCCCCTCAGCGCACAGCAAGCAAAGCCGAGAGGGCACCCCTCAGCACAGATCACACAAAGCCGAGTGGTCTCCCCTCAGCACAGGTCTATCACAGCATCCTCCCAACCGCTCCACGTGGCAAGTAATGCCGAGCGTATCCCCCTCGGTGTTTCTCTTGGGCACCGTCTTCTTTGCGACGTTAACTCCGTGTGCCGACGGCTGGGCTTTGCCGATGGGCGTCATTAAACGCTCGGCATAGCCATCTACGCCGAGGGACGAAGCAACGCCGAAGGTAAACTGCTGTGCCGAGGACCACCTACGCCGAGGGCTTAATGCCGAGAGTTCCCCTCGGTGTTGAGCAGGCCCGAGGGGGAACCGGCCTACGCCGAGCGTTTTCCCGCTCAGCAGTGATGTTCCTTCCTGTAGTGTCAGGGAATCAAGTGGCGGATGAGCTGGTTAGAATAGTTCGTGGGCTTATAACTCTTATGCGACGTCTTTACACGGAATTGGAAAGAACACTACATCGTTGCAAATAATAGCTCTCATGCGACGCTTCTGAAGCAGCAAATAGCTCATGTGCGACACCTCCACTTAACCTCACGAGATCGTCAACAAATTCGAATCCGCTGAGCAAAGTAGGACCCACAGCTTGTCCACGTCACGGCGAGACCCACCTGATGTCCACCTCATATCGTGGGACCCACGCTATGGTAGAAGAGAGCCGTTGGCCAGACCCGTCCCCGCACCCGAGCCCTCCCGCCACCGTGCCAGCATCTCATCCCCTTTCTTTTTTTTTCTCCGGCGAGCAAGCGCGGCAACGCCGGCGAGGATGACGAGCTCCGCTTCAGCCTCCCTCTTCTCATGGCCTCAGTATGGTGCGGTGCCGATGACGAGGTTCCCCGATTGCCCCCGTACCGCGCCCCTGAAGCGGCTTGTCACATCCACCGATAAGAACGGAAACATTGGCCAGGAATTTGTGAAGTGTGAGATCAAGCCCGAGCCGGGGAAGGTGAGATCTGAGTGTTCCAGGCGCCAATTTCTCGCTTTTCTTTCAAAATTTCAGGCATTTCATCGAATTTGGTATTTAGGGTTCATCTATGTGATTTCAGGAACTGCCAAAATGTGGGCATTTTGAGTGGCTTGATGAGTACATCGAGCGAATTAGGGTTGAGGTAGCATCCCGGGAGTTCGAAAACCCGTCCGTGGTGAAGCAATTGGGATCTGGCAGAGCTACGGTGGATGCGGAAGTGAAGGACGAGCTAAATAAGATGAACAAGCAGCTAAGACAAATCATCGAATTGAAGAAGCAGGACAATCTGATGGCCGTTTTTTTTATTTTTGTTTAATTTCTCTCGGATTTTTTATCTCCTGATGATTAGTCATTAGACAACGCAATCAGTGTTCGAGTAAAAATCGTGATGCTTTGTTATCGTAGAACCTGCGGAGATGGATGTAATGGTCTATGTCTTTGGCTTGAATAAAATGCAACACAAATTTGGGCAAATTTTGAGATGCTCTTTTTTGTTCCTTCAGTTCGTCAGTGTGCAGGGGAGGGGTTGAAAAGTTAAAAATAAATAATCGACCAGGAGTAATGGAAAAAGGCCAGGCCCAAATAGAACTTAGCCAGGCCAAAATCGTCGTATCCAGGCCCAATAGTAACTACTTGTAGATTGGGCAAAAAATAGTACTCACGTTACAATCTAACTAGGGACGTGTGGATCTGCAGATACTCGTGCTTAGGTCATAATCTTTTATTTGTTGCAAAAGTAAATAGAAAAATAAATGCCAAGAGCATCCATCCTGCTTACAAACCGATCACTTTAACTTGGGCGCCCCTTTAACTTATGTAAATATGTAAATGTGTTGTTTGAAAATGAACCATGTGTTGCACGTGTTGTTTGAAAATAATCAACCATCATAACGTTAATTTATTTTTCCTTTTGAGCTTTTCTAATTTCACTCATTTTATAAATATTTCACGAGTCTTATATGAGAACTTTTTTGTGTCTTTTGTTTTATGCACTTGTTGTTTTGACAATACAATAAAAAAACAAGTCGGTCACATAGATAATATATTATATAATATAAGGAAGAAACATACAGAGGGGTACAATATAATTTCACATAGAGGGGCCCCACATTACATATAGAGGGCCCCACATTACATAAACTCTAAGGGCGCCCAAACCCTAACCCTAGATACTACGTCTAAGGTTGTCGGCCAACCTCGCCGCCGGGAGGCTGCCCTACTCCGTCAGCGGTGGGGGCGGTGCAGCTGGGGCAAACGCCGCCGCCACAGCCGCTTCCCTCCAGTCCTTCGCCTTCTGCCGTCTCTGGGCCTCGTCGAGGGCCCAGAGAGCTGCCGCTTATTGCTCCTTCTCCTCATGTTCCCGCCTTTTCTTGCGGGTGCGTTGGGCCTCCTTCTCCGCCGCCCTCTCAGCAGCAGCCAACTCCTTATCCTCCGCCTTCTCCTCCGCCCTAAGGGCCTCGTAGAAGGGGCCCGAGTCGGGGAGGTTGCCGACACGGCGGGGCGGGGGTTGTGGACGAAGGGACCGTGGGCCCAGGGGTCGGCCGGGGCTTCCCGTCGCGCGCATCGCTTGCGACGCCTCGGGGGTGTGGGCGCCTCCTTCTCCCAGAACTGCCTATGCTCCGGATGGTTGTCCTCGTCGCTGACCTCGGAGTCGGAAGGCCATCGGATGGGGGAGGTCGCCATAGTCGCTCGCCAGAGAGGTTTTTTTGGGGCTGGGAGGAGGCAAAGGGGCTTCTTTTCAACTCGAGGTTGAAGATGAGGAGGCAAAGGCGTTGCCACTATTTATTGAGGGCCTGAACCATGAATCAGAGGGGCTCGGCGTGAAGGCGTGGGAATCCTGCGTTGCACAGCCGCGTGCGCTGCGTTGTGCATAGGCAGCAGGCGTAGCCACATGCGCGATCAATGCGGTCAGTGCAAAAAAAATTGCTAGGATGCGACGTGACCATGCCCTGCAACGTCCCTGCATGCATGCATTAATAGGAAAGAGAGAAAAAACGTCCAAAATCAGGCGGGCGCCCAAGTCACGCTGAGTCCAAAGTCCCACGCACCACGCACCGCGTCGAAGCCCGCAACATTCACAACCTGATAGTTCAAAGTCACAAGCACCGCGTAAATAAGTGTACTTCTAGGTTTTGTCTAAGTCAAACTTTGTCAAATTTGACCAACCTTGTAGATAAATATATTAACATATATTACACAAATTTGTCATATTATGAAACTAAGTTGAAAAACTAATCTAATGGTACCGAGTTAGTCGAAGTTTATTACTCACTCTAGTTCGGTTTATAGGGCACCATAGAAAATTCTCTGATACCTAGGTGATTTGTTATTGGACGAGAAAAATGAGAAAGACACCCTAATTACTGTTTGTGGACTTCTCCTGATTGAGCGATTAATTAAGAGTTGTCATCGTATGCAACCTTGTTTACACTGCATGTAGAGTAGCACGAGGGAAGAAGAAACACTTAGTCTTTATTAGTCGCATGTAATTACAAGTTCACACTGCATGCAAAAGAAAGTCCCACTATTTTTATACCGCATGCATGCATGAAAAACTAACCTGAGAGGAAAATGGACCATTTAAGTAATTGCAGGGTAGTAAATCAGGGCAATAAATGCATAAGTTAGCCTACTCGAAAAATTATTAGAATGGAGACAATTAATGCATAAATCAGGGAGTAATGTTTTGGAATTGCATGTTTTTCTATGGCGCATGAACCAGAGGGGAGTAAGTTTGACTAAAGACAAACTTAGATGTATACTTATTTAATGCGACGGAGGGAGTAACTACGCTGCAGCGCTACTGCGTCGGTTGGCTGCACGCAAAATAGCTAGACTGCGACGCGAGGCAGCTACATGGCATGCATGCATGGTTCCGTCACGTGCAGCCCGCACCGCCCAGCGCCCTCGCATGCCACGCTCGGTACAACGGTACTCAATGGAGTGTGCCACGCTGTACCTTATTTGTTCATGGAAAAAAACGATGCGAGCCAATCAGATTCCAGAATCATCCATCACATGGATCGCCAAGAGCAAGCCACGAAATCCTTCTAAGAGACGCCAACCAATCAGGTTGCAGAACAATCCCTCCCACGGATCACCCAGAGTCACCCGCGGAATCCTTCTAGAAGACGCGATCAGACGACCATAGTGTCGCTCTAGGGTTAGATCTACGTTTCTCATTCGGCCTTAGGGTTAGCTAGGTTTAGGATGCAGTCAACGGGGTTTTCACAAGTTTTACCAGACATTCAAATGTGCATAACTAATTCAAAAAAAATAAAAAAATACAAACCTTCGCATGGTGTCATGTTATGTGACATAGTTGTGAGGAAAAATATCAAACTTGGTATATTAATCATATTTCAAAAAACCCTTCATAAAATGACCTATCTCCTTCAAGGTTTTCTGGCTTTCGGGTCAAATGACCAATGATATGGCTAGAATCAAGGCATAGTTTGTGAAAATGTGCCCTTATTGTGCATGCATGTGTATAATGGGATGACTAACAATGTTTTAGAAGGAAGTTTTCCTTTTCGATGCACAAAAAATCCATTTTCCATTTTCTAAATGCCAAAAGGGGGGCGGATTTGTGAAGAAACCACCAAATTGAAGTTGCAAAATGGTAACATCCTATTTTTCAAAAATACTAGACCACCTTGAATGTACAATGTCTCAACTTGAGTATCTCAAACCTTTTATTCCATCCCTGGTGAAAAAGACAAATCCTGCCGAATTGGCTGGAAGTGGGTAAGATATGAACTATAGGTACATGATTTCATGCTGATGATTTTTTGTAAAAATCATTTTTAGGTTCACAACATGCTATTTCATCAGAGATATAATGCTAGTTTATTGAGCCTCAGCCCCTATCTAAGAATATTTATGAAAATCCTTCACAAAGTTTGACCATACATTCAAATGTGCATAACTAATTCAAAAAATAATCAAAAAAATACAAAACCTTCGCATGGTGTCATATTATGTGACATAGTTGTGAGAAAAATATCAAACTTGTTTTTATAAATGGTCAAAAAAAACTTGGTTAGAAATGGGGTGGTCTACCCTAGCTTTGGAGCCCATTTCTACCACATTTTGGGTGAGGGTGAGTTGTACTTCACAAAAGGAATCAGGGTGAGGATGAGTTGTACTCTACATATGAGAAAAATGTTGCAAGCTCATACAAACATAGAAAATTACACATAGCTACATTGGTTGAAATTCAAATTTACCATCATATTTGAATTTTGGCCAAATTATTACAACAAGTGCCAAATTATTACAATAAGAAATGTTTACAACAACAAAAAGTGCCAAGTTATTACAACAACAAGTGCCAAATTATTACAATAACAAATGTTTACAACAACAACAAGTTCCAAATTCAAAGTCTATTTCTTTTGGCTCTTCTTACCCCTTGATTTCTTCTCCTTTACAAGTTTCACACCACACAATAGGTTTATGCTCTTCTTTTTCTTACCATAACCATCTGGCCTCCCCACAGCACGTCCAAGAGTCTCCTTCACCTCCTCAACAACACAATCTGGTTCAGAATGTGCAATAGCCTGCAACTCAAGAGCTGGCACTAGAGCCTCATCAACATGCTCATTTTGCACCACAACCTCATCAACATGATCATTTGCACTAGAGGCTCAACAGCATGATCATCATTTTGCACCAGAGCCTCAACAACATGCTCATTTTGCACTAGAGCTTCCAAATCAGAATTGGTGTGCCCTAAAGCCCCGACAACATTAACGGGTTCACTTTGCACCTCAACAGTTTCACATCATCCTCCAAAACAAGTTCAGATTGCACATCAGCAGCACAAAACATGATCTGGTTAGTTCTCTTATTTCTTTGGCCATTGATTCTTGCCCTTTTCACTAGCAGGATTCTTCAACAACAAGATGTGGGCCTTTTTCTCCACGCTTCCTCCTGAAAACAAGCAAGTTAGTTGGGGAGAAAAATCATCAACAAAAAATACACAGATTTTGGATGAACATACTTTGGCTTTTCAGCAGTGTATCTGCACTTGGTAGAGCCAGCTCGGTGTCCAAGTTCTTCACAGAGTTTGCATCTATTCTTGTTACCTATTTGGGCCCTTTTTGGCTTGGCATATTTATTTTCATCTTTCTTTCCCTTCTTGCTGCTCCCACCTTTCTCAAACCAAGCCTTGAATCTACTCTGCTTGGGCCTGCCAGCCTTTATTTTCATCAAAGGAGGACACAAGGAGAACTAAATGTCCACTTCAGGCCACTAAGACTGGTCTGTAAATGCTGGAATTGGTGTTCCATATGCAGCCTTGAATTTTTCTGCAGAATAATACTCATGCAAATATGGGTACATATTTAGCTTGTGTTCGGAGGCCAAAAAAAGTATGGCATGCTCACAAGGCTTCCCAGTGTGTTGCCACTCAAGGCATGTGCATTCATGCAATTGAGTGTCAACAACATGCCTCCTGCCAGTCTTTGTATCTCGGACTTTAGCACATCACAATGAGAATTTCTCATCACGCAAATGTGCAAGATTTCTACTCCTGTTGAGCACCTGCTGCACAACATCAGGAAGCTTATCTCCTTGAAGAACATCACCAAGCCTTCCTATCAATTCCCACAACCTCATGATCATGATCATGATCTAGTCAACCATGTCATGTATAGGCAAGTGTTTTAACTCATTCACTTTGTAGTTGAAACTTTTTGCTAAATTATTGTTGATATGATCACATTTGATGGCAGTGTTAAAACCTGACCTGTACCATAAAAGAGAATGGTAGGTTTCCAACCATGTACAAAACTTGACCCTATCCTCCTTAGAGCATGCCGCCTTAATCTTCTCAAGGTGATATGAATGTGTCTGTCTGGTGTAAGATCTTGCTGTTGGCCACATGCGTTCAAAATCATCTCCTCTGAATTTTTTGATCAAATTCATCCACATATGTCCTAAGCACTCCCTCTAAATGATACAGTTTTGGCTCCTCAGAGGCTTGATTTAGCTGCCATGAAAGCGCATCACTTTGTTACTGCTGGCTCTACCCTCGAGAGTTTGGTTTATAGGATGTTGTTTACTGACGGGGAAGAGAGAGAGATTACTCTGCCCCAAACCACTTTGTTTTGTATTTCCCAGGGACCTTGGTCGCGCTCCAAGGAGGATATGGATGAGCAGCTACGCATTTGTTGTTTCCACGGACACTATCAGGGGGACGTGCCCTCATACGACCCCTATGTGCACTACACAGGGGAGTTCTCGAGCTCATATCAGGACAAAGGGGCCTCCTCGTCATACTACGGAGGTGCACCTTCTTGGTCACTGTAACATCCCAGGATTAGCACCTAGAAATAAAGAGGACACAGGGTTGTGCATTGCATTCATGCATAAGAAAATCCAGGGAATTTTCGCGCAAAAATACAAGAGCTGTAGAGGGATCAAGATCTCTCTTGTTCTGATGGAAACTTCGGAGCAAGTGCGCTAGATTTCGACATGACCTTTATAGAATTCCTTGTTTAGGCAAAAGTTGCTCAAGCATGTATTTGAATTTCAAATATGAAATTCAAATGAATTTATAAAATTCACAAATGGAAATTAGAAACACTTAATAACTTGAATTTAAGTGATTACAAAAGAAAATGATATAAAAAGATTTCTTTATTAATATATATATACATATAGTATTACATCGATTTTTTACAATAAATGAATAAAAGTAAAGTATCAGGAATTAAATAAGGAGAAAAATAAATTACATTACGGAAATAAATAAAAGAGCTCTTTATTACAACAAAATAAATATGACATTGTCTTTACAAAAGAATTGTAAAAGAAAAAGGAAATAAGTAAACTTTATTAAATAAGATACAAATCCTTACAAGTTTCAACTAACAAAGAGGAAAATGAACTTTATTACACTAATAAAAGAATACAATATTATTTACAATATTTAAGAATCAAATAAAGTTGTAAAATAATAAAAAAGAAAACCTAAACTATTTTACTAATTAGTCCTATGTCTTCTGTTCTTCAACTATCCTTATTCTTCACCCTGCAAAACAAAACAAAACAAAACAAAAAGACAAGGAAGAAACAGAATGGGGACTTGGTTAAATCTTTGCTCTCAGTCTGACAGTGAAATGCACTCTTGGACACATCATTAAGCTTAAATCAGAAGGGGCAAATTTCACCAAATAAATAATATCTATTCTTATCAAATGTGTAGTCTCAGACTAGTGCATCACAGGCTGGTACAGGGGCAAGTTTCACCAAAGCCAGATGAAGTGGTAAAAAGGTGAATTGACAGCAAATATCAAGTTTCACTTGATCTGATCCATAGATGACACTAACAGGCACACATCATAGTCACTGCATGCAAGCAAACCTTGCTGTCAACACAGGAACACATCAGGGAAGGTACCAACCATATAAAAGGAACACCAACCGTACCAGTACTGCTACTACATCCTTTCCACATCCACCCAGTTCTATTCATAGTACATGTTCTTCTCAAGAACACACATTCAATTCTTCACCATAGTAAGCAACAGCCAATACAACCAACATAGATCGACCATCCTAGTTTCAATCCTATATTCCTTGCAATCTGGTTGCTTCGATGAGCCATCCAGATGCAGGTCAGGATCAAACAATATTAAGAGGAGTTGGAGAATACCAAAAAGGAGTCCAGTAGCAGATTAGCACCACAAGGAAGGAAGGAAATAGTTCCAAAAGCTTACTAGCAGAAGATCAACAACAGTTTGAGGAGGAGTATGCTAGCAGTAGCCTAAGAAGTAGTTGATCAAGATTTACAACAGGCCATAAGCCAATCATAACCAGCAGGTAAATATATCATCAGAACTACCCACTAGATTATGCAGCATCTGTCCTTATCTCTTATATCTAGATCTGGAAACACAAGGGAAATAATAATCATCAATTAGTTCCATCTACCCTTCCACTAGATTTTCATCTAGGAGGATTGGATGGAGTATTACTCTCAGGTTTGCAAAGAGATGCTTTGCCAAAATCATCATGGAGTTATTAAAATCCATATAATAGCATATATTCTTATTCATATCAATGCCTCAGCCTTTGCATCATTGGCAGGGGCAAAGGCATCAGATTATATATGCCATGGTCATACTACTGTGCACACTCCAAAGGGAGGCACCACAGTAGTAAGATCACAGCAATAAGAGCCACCAAAACTAATTGCACAGTTCAAAGCTTATTAAGCAAGCCACTAGGGCAATGAACCACATCATTTGACCAACATGTCAATATAGTATTTGCAAGCCAAATAAAGCCATTCTACAAATTATCTTAAATCATCTATAAGGCAATCTTATCTGTCCTTATCAAATTTAAATCTCAGACTATGCATCATAGACCAAGATGGTGATTTCTAGTTTAAAACTAGATAAAAGCAGATCTACTGATGAGATACTACAGGGCACATTCCAAATCATGGTAGCACCTATGTAGCAGTTCTAGCCTTTATCAGCTTACAAACACAATAAAGCAACTATCAATAATCATTTAAATCATTTTCCTAGCCACCTTTGGTTAGGAATCATTCTAAGAGAATATGTACATTAAGGGACCAAGATCATTACTGAACCATAGGTCCAGTTCATCATGTATATCTCCCACATAAGCCAAACACATCATATATCATCTGCAACCATCAGAAAATTGAATTAAATCATCTTCCTAGATAGCTATATCTAGGAATCATTTTTTATACCCTACATAGACAAAGAGCTTCAATTTTATACATCACTGAACCCCAAGGTTCAGTAAACATAAGAATGCAAGTGATACCATATAACATATACTTGCTCTAGATGAACTAGAACCAAATTCAAGTACATGTTGTTTAAATAAGCTCATAATATTAAGCTCATATGTTGTTATTTGTCTTCCAACAATTACTGGACTATATCACTAACTTTCTGATTAAACAACAATCATATATTCCAACCACATACACACTCCTACACATTACAGATACCATTGCCTAATTAATACAACATGTAATTTCCATTCTCAAAATAGAGATGTTAATATTCTGAAGCACACTATGTGCAATCACAACACAAGGACCACCCAACTAAAACCTCTACATTATTGTAGGAATATCCTAGCAACTAAGTATGTCATATGTTTAAAATCAGAACACACAATCAAGGTCACTGAAGAGTACAAACACTAGACTGTCCAACATCACATCCTCAAAATCATAATCTACTATATACTGATAAACCATTATCAACATCAACAATTATGTGCCTAAAATGAATCAAACTCTTTGCCTAAAATCAGAACTCATCTATGTCGAACTAGAATACAACTCCAATCCCTAGATTAACTACACCTTACTGACCAGATCATCCACACATCACCAAGTTAGGGAGACAAGGAGATTACTTGAAGGTGGCCAGGGCGATGAAGAAGAAGGCCACGGTCAACCATGGCCATTGGCGGCAACAGCCACAGCACCACACCATCGTGAAAGGGTGGCAGCAGCAGGTCAGGGTCAAGGAAGAGGAAATCCTGGTCTCCCTCGAGCAGCAGCTAGGGGCATCGGGGGCCAGCGGAGTCGCGCCGGCGACCTAGCCGAACTGCACGGCTAGGGTTTCGCAGGGGCACGAGCGGTGAAGCAGAGCAGCACCAAGGCGGAGGTAATCACTGGAGGTGCTTGAGTCGGAGCCTCGTCGGCAGGCGGCGAAGCCGAGGTCGGCCAGCAACCGGCCGCAGTGGCGGCGACGGCGGCATCGCACGTGATCAAGAGAGGAGAGGATGAGGTCTGTGTGTGTGCGTGTGTGTATGGAGTGAGGGGTGGGCCAGGGGTGTTGGGTCTAGCATGGTCCAGTTGGGCCAGGCTAGCCCACATATCCAACCAAACGGCCCAAGTTGATTAGGTTTAGAAATAAAAAAAATGAATTACTGAAATAACCTCCAAACATTTTTAGCTTTAGAAAATTATAGAAAAATCCTAAAAATACATATGATATATCAAAATACCACAAAAATAATATCTACCTAATAAAAATATAATTTTAAGTGTTTAAAATAAATTTAAAGTAAAATAATTATTAACACCATTAAATTTTAAATGAAATTTTATAAAATAAAATAAAAACCCTAAAAATAAATGAAAAATCATTTTTGTGTATCAAAATAACTCTATTATTTTATAAAAATACTCACTTAGAGGTTTACAAATAAAACATAAAGTAAATATTTAAAGACACTTAATTCTTTGATGAATTTTATAAAAATAAAGATAATACTTAAAAATAAATAAAATTCATTTTTAAGGTCTTGAATAAATATATTACACTATAAAAATATTAAATATATTATTAGAAACGTCTTTAATATTTTAAATAATAAATCCTTACCTAATACTTATTTTGTGAATTATTTAAAAACAATTCTTAAGTAAGAAATAATCACAATTCTTATAAAACCTTGTGCAATTAGTGTCTTTGTACTAAATTCCAAAACCGATAACTTAAATTCATAATCAAATTTAAGTATAACTCTTAACTTTAAAATATTCCTTTAAAAATCTTATTAAGAATCCTTTTAAATAAACATTGGGTATCACTGTAACACCCTCTGAATCGACCCTATGCAAGTTTCAGCGATTCCCGCCAAACTCGCATAGAAATGATTCAAAGGTGCCCACCAGGCACTTTCGTGCGGGTGGAAAACGAAGTAATACCATTACACAATAGTCCACGATGGAACCCATAGAACGGATATATACAACAATGACTCAAAGAATCAAGAATACAGATATACAATACAAAGATCCAAATCACCTGGAAAACGATACAATGTCCGACTACGGACCAGATGCAAATGGGGCTAAGAGCCCTGAAGAATAACTAATGGCGTCCATAACCCTGCCCAGGCCAAACCGGAAGGGTAACCCTGCTAACGACGTCGTTCTCAAAACCTGCTTAAACAAAAGGGGTGCCGACAAAGGGCAAAGGAAAAAGAGAGCGTCAAGATCGAGGCCAAGACACGGCGAGACTAGAATTCGGCCGTCACCTACATAGGTATGGTGGATCAAGCGGCGGTAGATGCACTAAACAACCTATAGAGACTCAATACAGCTGGCGGCTATCAGATAGAGATAAGAAATACCTATTCGGATCCAACCTAAAACTATCACCAAGCATACCCATCCTGATATTTCCCCCTTGAGACCAAACGAGGAACTCAACCGAGGAACTCACACCGTTGGCAGTTTTATCCATTCCATTATAGTTGCAGCAATTACTAATCAGACATAGATAGCATGAGTCATCCTGATATAATAAGCAGTAGGCAGTTTAAGTTAACCATTTTGTTGTAGTTGTAGTACTAACTAGTCAGATACATATAGCATGAGATATTCAAAAACCCAGCAGTTGTTGGTACTTTTATTTAGCCATTCCGTTGTAGTTACAATACTTACTAGTCAGATACAATGGTAACTGGTGACAATCCAAACCAGCAATTGTTGGCACTTTTATTTAGCCATTCCATTATAGTGAAGCTGATTACTAGTCATTATAAAGTCAAATTTATAGCACTACTTTAGTTATAGTTGTCTATGATCGAGATACTGTGCCCCAAGTCGTCCATAACCGCGGACACGGCTTTCAGAAAGTTTTACCCTGCAGGGGGCACAAATAGCAACACACGCACGATCAACCCCGAGAAAACCAAATGAAAACCCAACGAGGCGTCACGACAGAACATTCGCAAGATTCATATTTGATTTCAGGGGGGCCACCCCACCAAGATACCCGCGACAAAGTTGGCCGGCTCCGAGACGGACCCAGAGGTTTGTGCCAATGGCTGTAAACAACCGGGAACCCGAAAGTGTGACTGGGCTTGTCGATACCGCTAAAACATTCCACATTTGTTCCTAAATAGTACGGGCTCTCCACGCGCAATCGTAAATAAAGTAGTAAAGCATGGCATAAGTACAGGATAGTAATAAATCCTCAAACTACTTGTGGCCCCAAGGAATTAAATATGACTCAAGCTAGGGTTAGGGGGATTCATGGTCCCACATGTGGATAGTGCGAATATTCAAAGAATAGGTATCAAGTACTCGGGGTCCTACGGGACACAAGTGGACGGTTAAAAACCAAATAACATTTATTGCCCACCTGTGCCTCTGTATTATTAACCTACTTCAATTTTAGTTATTAAACGGTAATTAAAATCATGATCATATCCAACATAAAGCATATGGCAGTCTTTCAACAATTGTGGTACTTGACGACAAGCGACTACGACACGCAAGTCCAACTATCTACCAAACAACGGGTAATAGGATGTGTCCAAGGCAATATAAGCCTGCAATGGATATCACGGGTACGAAAACTAGAGCATCGCAACACAGATAGCAATAGATCAACAGGAGGAAATAAAGACTATAAAAGTAAAATAGGTAGAAAGGGGGAGAATGCTCGCCTGAAAACACTGCCGAAGATTTTTCCGAAGATCGGGTCGACACTCGCATCAACTCATCGGCCTAATCCGTAAAGAAGCAAAACACTAGAAGAAACACCGAAGGCACTATTTAATACTACGGCAAAAGATCGGGCATGATGCATGTTTGATGTATGACATGGCAAAGGTGCGGTGCATCTAGGTAATATTAAGCGGAACCAGGGTCCCGACAATTAATTATATGGTTCATGTGGTTTAGATAACCCGCAATTTAAATGTTATCTTAACAAGGCAAAATTATATCACCGGTTCGATGCACAAATTTAAATGGGACCAATATTAGACTAGATTCACCCGCATATGGTCTCCATATTTAATTATGAGGTGAAACAGCATAAGGCCCCAAAACCACACGAGATGAGATGTATGCAAGCATGTACAAATATATGCAACAGATATATATCATATTATAAAAATATGGGGCTCGGAAAGGGTCACACATTGGCGTCGGCGAACTTGGTTCGATGTGGTTCAGGTTTGGTCTTCGGACGCCGGGATCGGTCTTCACCTTCGAAAACGGGGTCGTGAAGGAACATGAAGCCGATGCCGAGGTTCGGACTTTGGATCCGGGATGGAGAACTTGTCATTCCAAGGGATTCGGGTCTTCGGATTCCATGAAGTTCTATCTTCGGAGTTCTTTGCTTCTTGGAATCTCTCAGCTCCCCACCACACTGTCAATGCACCAACACCAAACCACATCCACCAACAGCACTTCTCCGCTTCTACCTCACCACACCAATACGTCTAAAAGCAGTAGGACAACACGTGCACTTGACAGGAACATGGGGACGCCAACACGGACGAGCAGTTGCAGGCCTCAGTGTCATAGCACGGGCTCGAAGCAAGGCGGCGGCGCACAGAAGTAGAGGCACCAAGGCTCCAGGGAGGCCAAACAACAGCAGCGAGGCTCGATGCCGTCAAGGCGCTGGCCGGAGACGCGGGAGCCGAACGGTGGCACAGAGCAGTGAGGAAGGGTCCCGCGGCCGGAGGAGGTGAGGGCGACGGCGGCGCTCAAACGAGGAGGGCAGCGGCCGACGTGGAGGTCATGGCGGCCAGGCACGCGTGCGGGCGTAGGCGGCAGCGCTGCAGGGCAGAGGAAGGCCGACGGAGGAGCTTGGCCAGCGCGCCGGGGGAACAAGGAGGCGCCTGCAGAGGGGCGACGCTAGCAGGAGGGGTGGCGACGTGGGAAGGCCCAGCCAGCGACGGGAGGGAGAGGAAGGGGCGCAGCAAGGGCTGCAGGGAGGGAAGGTGGAGGCGGCCATGGGGTAGAGAGGAACGGCGGCGCGCTGGTTCTGCGAGGCCGCGAGGAACGAGGCGGGAGGGGAGAGGATCGGGGCGAGGTGAGCTGAGGTGTAGCGATAGGGAGGGATCGATGGTGGCGGCGAGCTCGCTTTGACGAGGAGGAAGAAGCGGGGCAGGGGTGGCTCGGGATTGGGGACGCCAGGGAGATGAGTCGAGCGAGGAGGATAGGGTGGTGGGGCCAGGGAGTGAGGTGGGGCCTGCCGATTGGAGTGGGACTGTGCGGGATCGGGAGGAAACGGGGTGGGGTTGGTTTGGTGGTACGTTACGCGGGGATCTGGTGTGTGTGTTTGGCTGAGGGAGTGGCGGCGGGGTGGAGGGAGTGGGGTGAGGGGCTAGGGTTAGGTTTGGGTAGATTAGGGTTTTCAGCCGGCTGGGACTTTTGGGCCTGGCCGGTTTAGGTCTAGATTTAGGTTTACTATTTTGTAAAGTACTTATTTCTTTTGTTTTGTTTTAAATCTTTTTAGCAAATACTTTTTAGTCAAATAGTTTAGCAGATAATTATGAGACTTTATTTTGAAATAAAAGAAGGGTAATTTTAGAAAACAAAAAATAGGCTTTTAGAAAATAGTTTTAGATAAATCATGCATGATGACATGACGATGCAAAAGTATTATTTAACACGCGATTTTCTAGTAGTGGATTTGCCCGGGGTGCTACAATCACCCATTTATATAATATGGTGAATAATCATTATATCTTAACCACTATCAACATAACTTTAAATTCTAACAAATTACTAAGACCATCTAATTATGATTCCATTAAATAAATACATATTCCTTTCATAATAGCAAAAAAAAATTAATCTAATCATTCACTTAAATAGAAAGTGAATAATTCCACACCTTAGTTATACCTATCATAAATCTAAAACTTGGGAATAATTAAAATATATTACATCTTAAGTTTACTTAACCTTTTAAAGTTAACTTTAGTCTCAAACCTTATAAACGCCAGATCTAATAAATCACTTGTGTTTTTATAGTTAACTTTGGTCTATTTAACTTAAGACATAAAGCATCTCAAGTCCAAGCTAATAAATCAAACACCAAAAGACATTAATCATGTTCTATTAACAATGATGATTGTTTAAACCTTAGAAAGGAAATCTTTTCTTCAAATGTTATTCTTTTTACCACTTCAAAGAATAATCTCATAATAAATTCTTCAACTCTTAACAACTAAAACCAAGGACTCTTACCTTAGTGACCAAATGACAATTAAACATAATCACCTTACTTTATACTTTACCTGTGTATTAAGAATTATTATCACTTAGGTCCCTTATAAAGATCATTACTTATAAAGTAAAATTTGAAGATAAACCAACTCTTAAAAGAATCACTTGAATTCACTTCACTCAAAGTATTGAGGATTCAATTTGGGAGTTTTACAAAATGCATATCATTACTTATGCATAACTGCATCTTGCTTCTTTAAACATTAGTCCTTACCGGACGAATGATGCTGATTTCAGATATTGGATCTTATGTCGTCTCGAAGACCGTGAGTGCATAATCTTGCAATCACAAAAGGCAAGTTCACACTTGTTCATGTCCTTTGATTATTTTCTGTAAAGTATTTTGCAAATCCAGTGTTGTCATCACCTGCATCTGAAAAAGGTACGAAAACACTATTTTCATAATAATGTGATTATAGGTTATTTACCATGAGGCAATAACCTACTATGAAAGTTCCGGTGGTGAAGGAACATATTATCTAGGAGTTAACAACCAATGTCGCCAGTGATTCTTGCGCCGTATATCACGCGTTAACCATGAGATTTGGAATGGGACAGAGAAGTCAGCTATATCTTCTTCCTCTCGCATGAAGCCGGATGTGCAGGTCGTGGTTGTTATCACTCGTAGCGTGCATATTAATTGGTAATTCGTAGAGGATATGCAGCATATGGGTGGGAACCCTCAACGTCCCCCGATAGTTCTGGCATCTAACGGTTTGCACAAACCATTGCCGTAATTCAATATGTGGGCATGGTGTACACCAAGGAGGCATGCGGGGTCGCGAAGGGGAAGTGATTGGCTTGGATCTTAGACTGGGCCCCATACCAAGGAAGTATGGACAAGGTCATGACTTGGTTGTGCAACAAGGCTAAGGTCTCTCATGGGTAAAGTAACGCACCTCTGCAGAGTGTAAGAACTGTAACTTATTACTCCCTGTTCCGGGAAGGAGCTGCGAACGCGGCGGGAAAGGAATTCCATGAAAGTTCTGGTAAACCCGTGAAGGCTGACGGACATAGCTTTTTCAGAATAAAAGCAACCTTTGAATAAATGTTTACGAAAACTTGCATGGCCTACGACCTATGGTCTATGGCTGTAGATATAGTGCATCAAACACTCCTTTTCTAGTGGACTTGCTGAGTACGCTCGTACTTAAAGTATCTTCTTAACCCTTGCTAGGTTCTAAAGCCAGTATAGACGATGACTACATCAAGCCATGCTCCAGGAATCATCATCAAAAGCTAAAGCTCTTCAATGAAGTCAAGAAAGTCAACATATACATTAGCTCAAGTGAAGACGAAGTTGCTGATTAGATAAGAATAGAATCTCTAGCCATAGAACCTATTTATGTAGTGTATTGCAATAGCAGCAATGCCAGACCATTAGTTAAGATATTAGTCTTAATAGTATTATAATTTTGGAGTTGTTTATTTCTGATTCTTCTTTATAAGAAGATTCTTTCTCTCTCTTTAACCTAGAGTGTTCTCTAGATCTTGTGTAAAGAGTTGAGTTGTAACCTATAGTCATGTCTTCGACCTGCTGTGTTTTTGTTATACCACTCTGAGGGATGTAATACTAGTGAACGGTGTTTCATTGGTGTTATGTCAACGACTATAGTGTACTACATCATGCAGTGGTATGCTGGGTCACCGCAGTCACCATGGAGTTGAGCCTCACTTAGGCCAAAAGCCTAAGCTTGGGGGGAGGTACACCAATATCACACTCATCGATATATCATGTTTTGTCGGTTCTCTGTATATCCATGTTTCGCTTTCTTTTTGGATTTTGTTTCTACTTTCTTAAAACACAAAAATACCAAAAATATTTTCGTTGTTTCTCTTGGTTTGTTTCTTTGCTTTTTAGCTTTGGTTTGCCTTAAAGAAAAATCCAAAAAGATTTTGCTTTGTTTGTTTTTGCTTTCTGTGCTTGTATTAAAAAAAAATCGAAAACACCAAAAATATTTGTTGTTCTTCTTTGTTTTTGTGAAATTCTTTGCAGGGTTCAGCATTCCTCAGTGAGCTTGGTTTTATGTTATTATTCAAGTCACACAAGTGAAGGGCAATAATGAAGATTAAGACAACTTGAGGTGTAGTAAGAGGCTGGTAACGAACTTTATTTGTTTTCATTTTTGTACATATACTCATCATTGTGAGTGTGCTTAGTTTGTTCATGTAAGGTGTATGTTATTTATGGATGCTTAGTAGTTATTGCTCTCTTGTGATTAGTTCTAGCTTGCTAATAGTTTGTAGCATGTCATATGGACATTTGCTTGCATTGTTCTATTCATAACTTGGTATGATATTATGGTATCCTCCTCTGAATGTTTCATGTGAATCGACTTGGCACATGCTCACGCATGCATATGACTGAACAATAGTCAGTAATCTTTGATGATTTATTTTGCCTCAGAGTTCTTGTAACACTCTCGTGCCATAATTAGTCCTGTTTTGTTGCAAGCATGATTATGACAGTTATTGCTCTCTCGTTTTTTGCACCCTTCCTATTGCTAGCCTTCACTTGCACTGAGTATGAGCTCTACTTGTGCATCCAACTCCCCAAAACCATTATTGCCAACAGTGTTCACCAGACCTACCTACTAGCATCATTTGCTATTCAGTGCATATTCATTATGCCTTGTTTTCTTCCAAATAAAATGTTTGCTTCTTTTGAGGAAGTTAGTTAGTAAAGCTCTCACGAACTTGATGGAACACTTTATTCCTTGCACTTAATAAAACTGGACCATTGTGATTGTCCATGAAAGTTATATGCTTGCAAATTATAGGTTGGGAGTTAGCAAAACCGTGATATCACAGGGAATGCTTTCAACACTTATGGATACATATCCAGTTGATATCATGCTCTTTTGTTTGCGGATGTCATCGATGTGAAATAAAAGGGGAGCTTGTGAGTTCATGGAGTTATATATACATATGTTAGAGAAATGCCTAGGCCGCTAGCCTAAGCCATGCCTAATCATGGTGGAAACTTGCAGCATAACCATAATGATCAATCTGTGAAGCATCCTCAATAAAAACCTATGCAAATAGCAAATAAAAAGATCATTGAGATGCTCATTGTCCGCTTGCCTTGTCATTTTGATCACGGGATAGCTCCTGTATCATGTGCAAGGGGTACCCCATTGGCTTCTCTATGATATGCATGTATTTACAATGACAAGAACTTACAGGTAACTAAAGTTGAGTAGCATGAGGAGCGGCCCTCGTACTCAAGGGACTTAAGATTTTCAGTTTATGGTCTGTCGAGCATATAACTCATATTGGACCTCACTTTCACCTTAACCATATAAAGATGCCTATGATAGGGGCAATGAGAGCTCAAAGCTAATGAGTACCTTACTTTCAGCATTTGAGAGCCTTTCAAACTTTTCAAAACCTTTTTCACTTCCTTGTTGAGTCACCACTTATTCTATGAGCACCTTTTTGAGAGCATAGTTGTCATTCTTAGTGTAATGTGCTTGTCTCAAAACTAGGTTAATTATGTCATGACTTTGATACTTGTATCTCTGATATCTTTACTTCTAGTCTTCACGTGAACTTCAGAGGTGTCGTGGCATTTATTTTGTTCTCTACAAACAAAGGCAAGTGAGATACCACTCTATCATACCTTATTATGAGCATTGCAATTTTGCTTATGTTTTTGTTTCATGCTACTTATTATTATTGAGTTGAAATCTCTTCATAGCTTGCAATGACTATTGAGTAGACTTAGTTGCATACTTCTTATTATGACTGGTTTAAGTATCTACTCCTGCGCTGAGAATGTATACATCATATGAAGCAAATGTGTTCGTAAAAGTTCTTTTATCGCACTCAGTTTTCAACTGAATTGCTTGAGGATAAGCAATAATCTAAGCTTGGGGGAGTTGATACGTACAAAACGTATCTACTTTTCCGAACACTTTTGCTATTGTTTCTCCTCTAAACTTGTGTGATTTGGATACAACTAACACGGACTGACGCTATTTTCAGCAGAATTACCTTGGTGTCTAGTTTTTGTGCAGAAAATCAACTATCCGGAAAAATCTCGGAAAATATGCCAAAAATTCTATTTCACCAGAAGATTCACGGAGCCAGAATACGAGACAGGGTGGAGGCCTGAGGGGCCCACACCCCCTGCCGCGCGGGAGGGCCCAGGCCGCGCCTGGAGGGGGTGTGGCTGCCCCAGGCACCCCCTCGGCCTCCCTATTCGCCTATAAGATGCCTCTTGACCTAAAAACCGAGGGGGGTTCGATGTTTTTCTTGAAAGAGTTCCACTGCGCCGGCACCACCAGAAACCACGATTCGGAACTAGAAACTCTGTTCTAGCACCTTGCCGGGACGGGGAATTTGGAGAGGATCATCGCCATCATCAACAACACCTATCCATCAACCATCCATGTTTCCCTCATCCATGAGTGAGTAATCCCCCATTGTAGGCTATGGGGATGGTAGGGATTGGATGAGTTCTATCTTGTAATCGAATAAGATTGTTAGGGCATGGTTCCTAGTATCTCTATTAGTGATATTTGACTTTGTTGCAACTTGTTGTGCTTAATGCTTGTCACTAGGGCCCGAGTGCCATGATCTAAGATCTGAACTTATTATTGAATCATTATGATAGTATTGTTTGTGATTTTATCTACAAGTTGTGTACACATATCATTGTCCGGATCCAAATGCCCCAAAGTGACAAAAATTAGGACAACCTGAGGGGATGGATGTGATGTGAGGATCACATTTGTTCACGGAGTGTTAATGCTTTTCTACGGTGCTCTATTAAAAGGAGTGCCTTGATTGCCAGCAGTTCCCTTGAGGCCCCGCTACAACCGGCTGGCATGACAAAAGATGTTGTGCAAGTTTTCATTGCGAGCACGCATGACTATATATGGAGCACATGCCTATGATTGTTTAGTACTTGGATGCTTTGTCCTATTTATCTACAATTGCCCTAGATCTTAAAGTTACATGTTTAGACTCGTCCATGCAACGCCCGTCCATCCATCCCTATGCCTACTACACCCATATCCTACTGCTTGCTACTACTGTTACTATTGCTCTTGTTTTGCTGTTGTTGTTACTTTACTATTGCTACTACAAACTATTGCTACTGATAAACTTCTGTGAGCAAGAACTATTTCCAGGTGCAGCTGAATTGACAACTCAGTTGTTAAGGCTTGCAAGTATTGTTTGGCTCCCCTTGTGTCGAATCAATAAATTGGGTAATACTATCCTCAAAGACTATTGCGATCCCCTATACTTGTGGGTCATCAACTACACATCTATTAATGTTTCCGGTTAACATAGTTATAGCATGGTATAAAACTATGATGAACATTTGAGATATTGCAAATAAAAAACATCTTTATTATTTGCCTCTAGTGCATATCTCCAACAAAAAGGAAGAAGCATAGTCCCAAAATCGAGCGGATCATTTCTTTTTGTGTCAAACATAGAGTCAAACTTTCTCAAATGGAAGGTCCTTATAAGCCGGTGGGAAGACCCTCAAGATTCTACAAAAAGTTCACGAATCTCCATTGCTTCCATGTTGAGATTTTTTTGCGTCTCATTGATCAATAACTTCAAGAGCTTGGTAATAGGTTTGATGAGTCGAATTACTTCATTGTCTATGATATTTAAATCCGACTAAATCTTTCACCACTTATCATGCCAACTTGGTTGTTTGCACAACTTCCATATCAACTTACTCTTTTCATTGCTGGTATGCGTAAAGATGAGAGGTTTGAAAACCTTAAAATAATCCCCCCTCTCTCTATTATGCTTGCTGAAACAAACAAGAATATGACATATAACCTTGTTTACAAGCTTCTCAAACTGGTGTTAACTCTACTAGTAGAAAGTGCTAGTGCTGCGAGGGTATTTTCTTCAGTGAATTTTTTGAAGAACAAGCTACAAAACAAAATGGAGGACCAACTCTTGAATGACTGTTTGGTTACACTTATTGAGAAGGAATTCCTCTTAAAAGTGAAACATGATGTGGTCATATCTAGCTCCCAAGCTAAGTCCAGCTGTATGATCTATTGTAATTTATTATTATTATTTTGCAAGTTTTTTAACCTTTTAAGATATTGTTGCTACTAGTTGAATGCCCGTGCGTTGCCACGGTATTTAAATTTCCATGTCATGCCCTATTTAGTTGTCATGGTGCATTTTCATCTTTCAATTTGTCAAATATCTCCGATATGGTTCACTTGCTGTTTTTTTCCAAATTCACCCTTTGGTTAAGCCGACAACACAAGATGTCATCATTCTCTGTCTCTTCCCCTTTGCTATAGTGAAAGAGAAGCAAAAGGGAGGAACTCCACTTCCCTCGCTCCGTAGCTAGCGAGCGAGGTCCCTCCTCTCCATCATTCACTTCATTGGTGGGAGAGTAGAGGGACCACAAATCGTGTCTCCTGCGTCTAGGTAGTGGTAGGGTTAGGGTTCTGATTGTCATTTTTCTGGTGGTGGTGACAATGACGGTGAAAAATAATCTACTGCATCTCCAGCCCCACTTTGACGGCTACATTAAGTACCTGGCAGCAACATCTTCATGCTTTCTCTTGGATGGAGCGAGATTTGGTGCGCTAGGTGTGGCCGTGTGGGTGTCGTGGTTACGATGTCACCCACACAACAACTTTTTTCTCCAACTACGTCGTGGTGACGATGCATCCTCCGGTGTCATGGAGTGTGTAAGACCTTGTACATGAGGTAGTCACAAGGCGCCAATTTTGCCTCCTTTCGATGATATAGGAGTGGGAGGGGAGGACCTTGGAGTTGGTGTTTCTTCAACTTTATGTTGCTTTCTAGTGTTGGTATGGAGATACAGAAGTCGAAAACTTTGTGACAACAGAGATCCCATCTACAGATACAATGTTCACGACGACTCGGAGTGGGAGTGGCAGCGGCAACGGTACAGTGGACCTCTACAGATACAAAGTTCATGGTGACTCTAGGTGGGAGTGTCATTGACAGGACAACACGGTGGACCTCGTGTTGAGTTATATCCCATGAACGGAATTGACGTAGCTACGTTAAGTACCTGGCAGCTACATCTTCATGCTTTCTCTTGGATGGAGCGAGATTTGGTGCGCTAGGTCTGGCCGTGTGGGTGTCGTGGTTACGATGTCACCCACACAACAACTTTTTTCTCCAACTCCGTCGTGGTGACGATGCATCCTCCGGTGTCATGGAGTGTGTGAGACCTTGTACATGAGGTAGTCACAAGGCGCCAATTTTGCCTCCTTTCGATGATGTAGGAGTGGGAGGGGAGGACCTTGGAGTTGGTGGTTCTTCAACTTTATGTTGCTTTCTAGTGTTGGTATGGAGATACAGAAGTCAAAAACTTTGTGACAACAGAGATCCCATCTACAGATACAATGTTCACGACGACTCAGAGTGGGAGTGGCATCGGCAACGGTACAATGGACCTCTACAGATACAAAGTTCATGGCGACTCTAGGTGGGAGTGTCATTGACAGGACAACACGGTGGACCTCGTGTTGAGTTATATCCCATGGACTTGGGAGTAGTATTTTATTTATTAGTGCGGTGTTGTGTACCACTTGTACTCCTTAATATACCTAGGGTCTAAATTGCCAAAAAACACGATCTTCAATAAATTACACTGCTTGTAGATGTATAAATTTACTTATAAAACACCTTATTTCAATCACAAATCAGCGTTACAACAAATTGCCTTCACAGTACGATATATATATTAGAACTCCATGTTGACTTGTTGAGATAACAAATCAAGTTAGCACGGGCAAAAGCCTATGTGGTTGAGTGTCAGGGTCTCAGGGAGTTCAATGATTCATTTCATTTTCAAAGAAAATAAGTATAACTATGAGAAAATCAAGTGCCATTCACAACACTGGGAGATCTTCTCCTTCGAAAATCCAGCTGAGAATATGTTTTTTTAAATGAGGTCATCGGACCCATCTTTATTACTTCCTCAGATCCATATTAATGTTCTCATATTTGTCTAGATTCTGATGTATCTCTACATACATCCGAATCTAGACAAATATGAGAACATTAATTTGGATCGAAGGGAGTAAGGGTGCGGTGTCAATCACCATCATCGGCATTCAGTAGAGGCGACGGTTGCTGTATCGATCTTGTCGCCACAAACCTTGGTTGCACACCTATGGCATCCGTCCGCAAAGATGATCGCCTCCGACACGACGACCACCACAAAGATGGTCTTGATCTCATCGTTGCAGGACGTTCTTGTGCACCACCCACTCTCACTCCATTGGCGCTCTGATCCTGGGGCGGCGCACCTCCTGGAGCTCGACGGAGACGGCGGGAGGACTACGAGGGCGTGGAGAAGTCGCCCGAAATCACGCACCTCCTGCCGGCACTTCATTGGCGCTCTGATTCTGGGGTAGCCGCGCGTCCTGGAGCTCGACGGAGACCGTGCCTCGTGACATCGAGGGCATGGAGAAGTCGCCTGAAATCGTGCACCTCCCACCGGCACTCCATTGGTGTTATGATCCTGGAGCGGCCGCGCGTCTTGGAGCTCGATAGAGACCGCAGCCGGGACAACAAGGGCGTGGATCGCTCCTGCTACGCGGGTGAAGCCGAACTCCATTGTTTTGGAGACGGTCGACATCCCAACGATGAAGGGAAATCGGCGCCGTCGGAAGGAGAGATCCCCTCTGCGACGGCAGAGGTGGGGAGGACTGGGCAGGGTGGAAGATCGGGTGGACTGGGCAGGGTGTCTGATGTTGGGCTTAGCCATTAGGTGCGTCTTGAAGGAGCAGGCGGCAGCGACAAAAAAATTGACGTAGTGCGGAACGGCAGTAAACAGAACACCTTCTTTTTAGATAATAGATATAGATAAGATAAGGTTTGTTAGTCTTGTTAGATAAGGTTTGTTAGTCTTTTTTATGGAGGTTAGGCAATTTGTTAGCGGTAGCATTTTCTGTAATTTTTGCATGTGTGACACCAGGCATTCACCACGCTTTTGAAATTAATAGTAAAGACAATGGCCAATTTGTACTTTTATTGGCATGCCGGAATGGACCATTTTCAATTTTTGTCTTTTAATACAGAACTTTTTGAATTTTTGGGTTCGGTATTGAGAGAAGTCCATATTACCCCCTTGAACTTGTCATCGAGTTCATGTTACAACCCGGTATTTTGTTTTGGTCTAAAATACACCCCCAAACTTGCAAAATCGTCTATAGTTGCCCCCTCATCCTCAATATTATCTTCTTTTCATCTTGGTTCTCAATGTTGACATGTCAGCTCATTGTCCCGAATAGATCTGCTGCTCGCACATTGGTCACGAGGTTGAGACACCAGAGTTAGTATCATTCATGCTACAAAGACCGATTGTGAAAGAATATACTACATCAGGAATAAGATTCTCCATGGCGGGGCGATCCACTGTTGGTCGTGCATTTCCTGCCGTTAGAGGAGATCACGCTGCCACTTCTCTTATGATCAATTCATATCGAGCATAGTGAATCTTGAGAGCCGCTGTTAGTGAATCCTGGGATTTTTGCTCACGCGTACTGCACTCTACACTAGTTCAGTCCACTACGGTTCTTCAAAGCGGACGTCTTGGCCTCTTTCCGTGGTCACCAATGCAAGTTGTATGCTTGCATGATCCTGTCCATGATCTCCATGAAGTCTGTGACGCCGATGAAACTAGAGAAATAAAGTGGTGACTTTGCAATCTGACTGGACAAAACTGCAGATGTCAAAAGCGGTCAATTGATAATGAAGGTTGTAGTTTAAACGGTTTTGTAAATTCAGGGGTGTATTCTAGACAACCAAACTGAACATAATAAGCGTTGTAATATGAACTTAATGACAAGTTCGGGGGTAATATGGACTTCTCTCTTAGGTACTCAATGATGATGACGAGGTAATTCGTACGATTTAGAGCACCTCCACTCTAGTTCCCAGGAGGACGTTCTCAAGCCTATTTTTTAATCCGGACGGCGAAATTTCTCCCAACCGTATTTCCAGGATACCGTATAGCGTTGGATTTGGTCCAACTTTCATCCGGCGTTCACAGGCCAAACCCAGTGCGCTGCGAACCGCCTGGAAACGCCGGACGCAGCCGAATCGGCAAAAAAAACTTCTGCCCATGGACCCGCTCTATCAATGTGTGAAGCCGAGTCGTCCTCGGCTCCCGCGACGGACCGCCGGTCAATGACCACCCATCGCGTCGGCCACATGCCGCCGTAATGGCGCGCCACCGCCGGCTCGCCTTCCCGCTGTTTCCCCTTTTCCCGCCCACGCCGCTACACCCCTCCCGTCTTCGCTGCTCTTTCCTCTTTTGGCTATAAATTCTGGAGCCCCTCGCCGGTTCAGAGCACACACTCTCACAACTAACACTCTCCAACCACACACTCCTCCTTCGGCGAAGAGAAGAAGACCTCGGCCACAACAATGGCGAAGAGGTATCCTGGCAAACCGGTGGCGGCGAACGGCTTCAGCCGGCGGTCTCTACAACCCTAGGAGGCGCAGCTGCTGCAAGACGCCGGCTACATGGCGCCAACGGACTTCCGGTGCCCGCCGACCTAGAAGCTCAGCGCCGAAGTTGTGTCGGTGCCGCCGGTGCCTGAGGGCGCCGAGATGCTGGACGAGATCCAGGCCGCCATCACGGACATGGAGGATCCAGAGGTCGTCGAAGACCCTGGTAACCATGTTTACTGGGAGAACTTCTTCGCCGAGCCGGCGCCAGGAGCTGGAGGTGCACGACGGCGCTGGCTCGCCGTCGGTGGTGGAGCGCTCCATGCCGACGCTCGTCGCCGTCCTCGAACACATCGTCGTAGGAGACCGCCCCAAGCTAGGCTTCCCTCCTCAGTTGCAACCATCGGCCGCTCAGCGCCGTATGGTGCCGAAATGGCTGCCGAGGAGGATGGTGGCATCAGCTCCTCTTCCTTGGCCTCTGCGTCACGATCGTCTGGTTCGGCGCTGGCATAGTCGCCACGCCCCCGCTTTGGCCGGTGAAGTGGGAGGTGGAGATGGTGGTGCGCTCGCCGCCGAGGACGAGGTCACGCGGCATCGTCATTAACAAAGTCCATGCACCGACGCCGGCGATAGGCCGCCGCCAGCGCACGCCGAAGACCGATCCAGCTGACTGGGCCATTCGCGTCGACGAGGGCGCCTTCGTCCTCAAGATGGTGATGGTGTGGTCCTTCAACGACATGTTGCCGATACCGAAGCCGAACGCATGCACCTGGTCCAGGGCCGACTGGAAGCACGAGGAGGCCAAACGCATTTGGCGGCATCAGGAGCAGGCCGAGCGCGAGGCCAGCCGCTTCACTCTCTGGGAGCGCGCCTACCAAGGCGCGCCGCTCATCGTCCTCGAGGACGACGCCACTCCCTCCTCGCAGCCGTGGCGCTACGGCGACGTCGGCCAGGACAACTCGCGTCCCTCGTAGCCACCGAGCGACGACGAGGTGACGACGGAACAAGGGACACCGGCTACACAGTCTTCTACCGTAACTTTGGTATGTGAGCGGCGCCCGACGGCATCAGCATCGGCTAGCCTAGTAGTATTTCTAAGGTTTTTTTAATGTTTTTTAGCCTAATGTAGTCAAAATTCGGGTGTTTGTCCGAATTTGACGTAATATGTACGAACTCGCTCAAATATTAATGAAATTGTCTATATTCATCCAAATTTCGCCGAGTTTGACACTAAATAGCGCTGGATTTCGATATGAAAACGCCGAGTGAAGGTGCTCTTAGGCCATAGCCATCACGCTCAATGTCTCTCATCTCTATCAAAAAAATGTCTCTCATCTCTCCGCACGGGAATTAAGGAAGGCGAGGGCACGCTCAATTGTACATTTATATATCTATATACTTTATGCTAAAATATGTAAAGAGATAAAAAATTTAGTCAACGCTGGCCAACGCGGATAGATGGGTCGCGCCGCTGAGTGCAGTTGGCTGGACAGGCCGAAGTATAACCCAAAATTATCCGTATTCGACCCAAACCGACAGAATTAAACCGTTAGGTCGCCTATTTGGATCGTGCCGGTGAAGATGAACTTAGCTAGGGCGGCGTAAACATAGCAGTAGGCTCCCTAATTCAGTTTATTTTCAGAATGAAAAAATTAACATTTATATACCTACCTAATACATATACACCTCCGAGTACTTGCGTTTCAGGTAATATGCAAAATTAGTGCCCAAATCTGAGATGGGATTGTCGGCAAAGAAAACAGAGAATCCAGGCCGTACAGCAGGGATCGAACGAGCAGCAGCCCAAAAGGCAACCGCCGCTGTCCCATAAAAGGCAACCGCCGGCCGCTGTCCCATAATTTGCTGCACCCAATGGAAACCAGTATCGCGCGCGCCGACAAGCGGAGCAGGCGCGTCCCGCCGGCGTCGGCGATCGGCGGCGTGACTTTTACCGAGGGGGGGCGCGTCCCGCCGGGCGCCCGCAAGAAGCAACGCAAGCATCCTCCAATCCAGTTGGCGCCCGTGGACGTCGTCCTTAGGCTCGGGCAGGGGCAGGGCGCAGGCGCAGGCGGAGACGCGGCCGATCAGGATCTCGTCGCGGTCATGGCGGGGGCTGACGAGGGGTTCGAGGCGGCCATCTCCGGCATGGCGTATCGGCTCGAACTCCCGGCCTCCGTCGGGAAGCGTGCCGTGGAGGTGTTCGGGAAGATGGAAGAGGCGAGGGCGTGGCCGCACCATCGACCCTTCGGGAAGAAGGGCGGGGGCAAGGGCGCGCTGTACGCAGCCTGCCTCTCCATCGCGTCCCGCCACAAGGGCTCGCCGCGGTCGTTGAGTGAGCTGGTCCAGGCAGCGACGGCGGCGGCGGGGAAAGGTGAGATCGTCAAGATGGGAGTGATCGTCAAGATGACCGCGCTCATCAGGGAGCGGCTCGGGGAGGAGGATGCCGGGCAGACCGCGGGCGTAGGCGTGGTGCGCGCGTCCGGCTACATGCGCCACTTCTGCCAGCAGGTCGGCATGGGGGACCGGGAGGCGTCCGTGGCCATGGAGGCGGCTCGGCGGCTGGAGGAAATCGACCTGCAATTGCCGCACATCGGCGAGTCCGTCGCGGCCGCCGTCGTCTACATGGCGCTCCAGCGCTCCGGCGCCTTTAGGACCGAGGTATACGTGTCGACGGTAACAGGCGTCTCCACGGCCACCATCATCAGTGTGTTCAAGAAGCTACTCCCCTACGCCGACCGGCTCTTCGCCTGATCAATCGATTGACGTACGTGCCGCGCGCCATGGACTTTTTCTTTCTGCTTGTTCTCTTGTCGGATTGTTCCTTGGTATTTATGCTCATTATAAACTTATTATATGGTTAGTTGAATCGAGACTGCTGTGCTAAGATGATCTCTAGTAAATTGTTAGTACACTAAAAGTGTGTGTTGGAAATTTTGCTGGTGATGATTATTATACCATCTAAATTTGTCTGCTTCAGAAAACAAAGAGTGCCTGATTAGGGTGTCATGTGGATCCCACCAAAGTCCTGCCTATAGTTCGTTTATCAAATTCTAGTGTAAATTTAGATTTTGACAAATGAACTAGTAGTGGAGGATTTTGATATTGGATCTCACTTAACACCTTATTCAGTTAGTTCATGCATGGCATCTACTCCGCTTAGCATCCATATGATTGATTGCAGTGCTACAAAATTAACCTAGGTCTAAAAATGAATACCATGCCACGAATGAGTAGTACCAGATGCAAACATATCATCGACGGATAAGAGCACTATGATCTTCAAATAAGTGACACAGACGAGAAGACATATATATATATACTACCAGTCTTTTATTTTATTTTGCGAAGCATATACTACCCATCGCTGATCCAAAAAATTACACTACATCGATCGATCTTACTACACTAGTAGAAAACAAAAACATGGCTACAGTTCTTAATTATTTTGACAGGGGTATACAAATATGCAGCAATTAATTAAAGCCCGGCCCATATGTTAGCATTTCACATGCGAGAGAACACATGACAGCTCACAGCTAAAAGATTCACCGCAGGCCTCGGTACAGTTCTAAAAATATAGCCAATTGTAGAGGCATGCCAACTTTCAAGTAAAGCGTGTTCTCGAGAACACACTAAGGACATATTTGTTTGGGCCGTGGCTAGCTGTGCTGCTGTGTAGGAAAAATTATTTTTTTGAGTTTGACTGTTTGGCAACTTGGCTGGCTGTATGCTAAGGAATTGTCTCTAATGTCTCTGTAATTCATATAACACGTATACTTCACTATTGAAGTGCATAAACGCATATGTCATTATTAAATACAATATTTCATATATTGGTTTGTCTAAAATAAATACTGGTATACTTCTCGGAGCGGTATCACCGGCTGAGCATTTTAATTCAAACAAGAAACATAAATACATAATTTTTATGCGGTACAAGTATACAAAAAAGACACTTGTTGTTACATATTTTTTCTGCAAGCAGTATCACATCTAGCGAGGTGAGCCCCGTCGATCTTGAGGAGCTCGGGTGACAAGGTGAGCCAGAGGCAGGAGAAGCTCCAGCGATTTGGGATGCCCTGTCAATCTTGAGGAGCTCAGGCGAGGAGAGGTGGAGGAGCTTGAGCGGGGGAGGAATCCGGCGGCAGGGGGGAGCTCCGATGGGGAGGATGCTTCGACGGCGGGAGGATAATGTGGCGATGGAGGATCCTATGGAGGGAGAGGATGCTCGGGAGGGGAGGATCTCGGCGAGGGAGGAAACTCTGATGGGGGAGGATCTCGGGCGGGGGAGGAATCCGGCAGCGGAGGATCCTCTGGCGACGGGAGGAAGCTCCGGCAGCGGGAGGATCCTATGGCGAGGGAGGATACTCGGGCGGGGAGGATCTCGGATGGGGGAGGAAGCTTTGGCGGCGACTTTTTCTCTGGCAGCAAAGGAGATGGACAAGCTCCAACGGGGTTGGCAGTTGGGTCGGGTTGTGTACGCTCGCCGGTGGCATTTTGTTGGTAATTTCGACAGACCATATTTCCAAATAAATAAAACGATTTGCTGACGTGCAGGAAGCCGCAGGAAGCGCCTACAGACGTGCTTTCCCCGGTTGACCTATTCGGCGGAAGCACTACGCCGAAGCCCAACGCACAGCGGTGCCCTTTGGTCCATTTCTTTGGCTTTTCCACTAGAAAGCCACCAAAAGCCCAAACAAACAGCCCCTAAGGATCTGTGTGGCTTCTACTTCTGATTTTGGACGGATCTGTGTGGCTTCTACTTCTGCTTTTAGAGTCCAAAATCAGAAGGCCAAACAAACAACACACGATGGAAAAGCACTATCTAGAAGCTTGGCGCCGAAATACACTAAACCAGGGAACCACAGCGCAATCGAAGAGAGAGGTGCTTCCCGCGGATTTTGCTACTTCCCGAGTTTCTGTAAACCAAATAGTCCTTAGCACTTCATCTAGAACATTTTCCAACCCCGTCTCATGCCCTCCCATCCCCAAGCATGGCAGGCTAGGGTTACGATTCCCTACCGCCGCCCTTCCCTGCTGCCATTGCCTTCGTTCCCTGCCTCCACACTTCAAGAACATCTCCCTCGTTCCATTCTGGGCCTTCTCTAACTCCCGAGCCACCGGAGACAAGCGTTGTTAGAGCCTCCACCAGAGACATGCACTCTTCCAGCCGCATTGGATACACGCGCTCTTCCAGCCGCCCGGCGCAGGACACAGGCGCACCAAGCCGTTGCCTCGCCGTTTTTCGTCTGAAGTCATCCCTGTATGCTCCTCTACCGATTCAACCAACTCCTGCACCGGCGCAGAACAGCAACAACAAACCTAAAAAAAACACGTTGCCAAACATCAAATCTCAGCTTCCAGCAGTTGTTTCCCACAACGGTTTTCTCACATTCCACCAGCTCCAACTGCTTGTCAATAGTTGCAACCCAAACAAATAAACCCTAAGTATTTCAAAAAAACAAGCCTAATATCACTCAAAGCCTCCCAACCCGCATCTATTAGTAGATGACTGAGGAAACAGTAAGTCTATAACTATCAAACAGTTGAGAATATAATTTCTTCCCACAGACATACGCAAGGAAACAAAAAACGCCCATGGCTGATGCAGAAGCCGGCCTCACGGTACTACTTTCCTTGATCTCCACTCCGACTCGGACCAAGTATGAGAGCACTGATCGGTACCTTTCTCGCGTGCAGGCTCTCGATGATCGCCTTTCTCGATGATCGCCGGCCGGGGAGGACCAGCTTAGGTGCGTCGTGGACATGAATCGACGTGCCCACCGGACTCCATCAAGTATTGTAACACTTGTTCCAACCATAGCTATTATTTTCCCTTTGCAAATTATCGAGGAAAGTACAAAACGACAAAAATACAACTTGTTACTAATTTGTAAAATGAAAATGACTAGAAAGTAAAACAATATCATTATTTATGTGAAATATATATTTCCCCAACCATCTGTCCACTAAATATTTTGTTCACACCCTTTCCATAAACAAATTTGTGCACATGATGTTCCATAAAGTATCATGGATGTGTTCTTCAGAAGTCCAACAAAATATGATCTGCAAATAGTTTTTCGGTCAAAATGTGTCGTATTGATCTTATTGTGAAAGCACGTGAAATACTTCACTTCAGTACTATGGTATTCCATATTGGACCGATTGTTGCTAAAAGAAGTGATAATATAGGACCCATTGTTGCTAAAAGCAGTGATAATATGTTTAACTCATTGTACTCTCATATTGTTCAAAATCTTGTTATGATGATATATTTTTCTACTAATTCTATCACAACGGGAAGGGAATTAATCTAGTCCCCAATGAAGAAAATAATTTCAAAACATAGGGATATATAAAAATATGTAGAAATATATGCAGAACAAAAAAATAGAAGTTACAATTTTTTCAAATGAACGTAGTTAACTCATTTTAGACAACCTATTCCATCTTAGTAATAAACTATGAAGTGAGATTACTAGATATCAATTTTTCATTTGGTTTAAATAAAGTAAATCATGTTCTTACAAAGATACAGTACATACTCCCTCTGTCTCGCTACACAAGTCTCCTTTGTATGGTGAGTCTAACTTGAATCATCAAATTGGCCAAAAAAATGTACAATATATGGCACAAACAACATATTGTTGGCAATGATACACTTGTTACAACATATAAATCATAATTTCAAGATTAAATTGGTGGTCAAAATTAAATCAACAATATGACAGTGACTTCTGTGTTAACACAAAGGAATAGGTATCGACAAAATCTAAGCATTGGATTAGACACACCCTTACTGTGAAATCTATTATGCTTTCACATCAGTGTCAACTGGATGGTTCCCTCCATCACTGGCTTAAACAAACAACACAGAGGAGAATTCGGTCTGCACAGGTTTATTATTCTTCAAATGTTTAGTATAGAATATGCTGGGTTCGAGTTTTCACCAATAAACCCTTTTAACTCCAAAAGGACAGAGGATCTATACCACTAGGAACTAAAGACGGGTATCACAAAAAGTGCAAACGAATAGTAAGAATAAAAATTGTTGATAAATTAAAATTGCACATGTCTTATTGGAGGTCATGTCATCAACCGTGCGAGTTCAATTGTATGCCTACTCCCTTGCATAAGCTTACAAGAAAGAAGAGAGTTAGGCTTGCCTCCAACACTGAGATAAAGAATCACAAAAACTGGAGAGAAAATGTTAGAAAAGTTTGGTTATAAATAAAAATAACATCGGCCTTCTCAGAGTCTATGTCAAAAAGCATGATCATATTCTTTGTTGTGATGGCATCAAGCATTGTCATGCTCATTTCATGAATGTTGATTCTTTCACAAAATTTAGCAAAATATTTCATTTCACCTTTCTTATAACCGGTATCATATTTATGTACATATTTTAATCAATGATATAAATTATGGAAAACACAACCGGCACGATGTTCTAAAAATAATAAATCATAGTAAAACATTTATCAATTTAAATTAAGCTAGGATATATACGAACTTAGCATGAAATAATTTTGTATGTGAATATAAAACAATATTTTTTATGTGAATAAGGTTTGATCAACGGCAATAATACACATACATCACACAATTTTATTTTTTATATATGAACTTACTTTTTATCTCATATTATTAAGGAAATATATATCTTGTAGAACTTACATAATGATTGCAAAAATTTAACATTTTAGTTTCTGCTAATACTGATAACCAATAGTAATATTAAGGTTGTAACATTTATCTATACTACTATATAGTATAGGAGTTTTAAAATTTTAAATCCTAACCAGTACATGAGTGCAGTACCAAACCAGTACATGAGTACATTCTAAAGAAGTCCAGGCCCTCCTTGGTAGATTTCATTGCATGGTGTTGCCCCACCGATGCTCCATTCCCGAAATGACATGGATGTGACAAATTCCATAAATACAAAGCCTTGCCCAGGAAGAAATATGTTCCCAGAGTACCTCCATGAGGGAGAAGTTCTTTGGAATGGAAGAAGCATCGACAAGCTACAAGAATACCATTGTATGAGGGTGTTGAGTAGTATTTGTCTTCTGTAATTTGATGGCCCAACATTACAGAATAAAGAGATGACACTAAATGAGTTAATAGCTATGTCTCCTTGTGATTAAAGTATAACAATTTTTTCTTAGAAAAATGCTAAACATTTTCCCATAGGTATGTACTATTAATAATCTGAAATAGTGTGTATATCTTCTTCCAATATTTGCATGCATAAAAACAGCTTTCCAACAATAAAGGTAACTACTAGAACTCTTTTCTGTAAAATAATACTTAATTTTTTACATTGCATCGAAACCACCAATTTAGAAACAAAGAAAAAAGCTTCAAAACATGAAGTTTGTTTTGTTTGATTTTTCAAGGGACCATGTGTTACTATTTTTCTTTCAAAAATATTCCTAAACTTTCTATCAATAAACTTAATTTTGGACGTGCTGCACGTACCAGCATACTAGTTATGAGAAATAGCCCACACTTTTAAGATTAGTCTATTAAATTTTTGGGTATAATTTAAAATAAGCTAATATCAAATTTATACTAAATATTTTTACTTTTTTATAACTCACTCTCTCTCTCATAATATGATCTTAACTCATAGAATTTTCTATTATGTAACCAAATTGGCATCATAGCTCTGCAATGAGATATTTAGATAAAATATAATTATTAAATTTTCTAAGTCATTTTTGGAGAATCTACTTGCACTAAATGCATATATTTCAAGGAATTTAATATTTGATGTTTTATTTTCCAAACATTTCCTCTTATGATTTTCTGTTAAAGCGAACACTTCTAAATTGGAATTAAAATGGAACAAAATTACATGCCTTTATGATTATTTTGTGAAACTTAGATGAATTTAAACTATATCCACATATTATTTTAGTATGCTTAAATACTATCATGGAGAGACCTAAGCCCCAAGGAGGTTTTTAGAGCCCATGATATTAGGTGTAAGTAAATAGATGAGATGGTTATTAATAAATACCAAATGGAAAGTTCTAGAGCATACAAAATTATGTATGTGATTGCCCTCGATTAATTACCATGGTTTGTTTATTATTTTGTTGGCAACATATGTCTTTCGTATTGAAGGTTCAATAATTAGAAAAATCACATATTAGCATTTTTCTTGAAATAGTATCATCCATCTCAATTTTCATTATATGTATGAGCTTTTTCATGGTTTTTTGTGTAGTCCGCATAAAAATGGTCGTGAGTTTATTTTAAAAAAATGGGATATATTAATATCGTGAAGATACCAATTACGCCCAGCCTATGCACTAAGAAAATTTCACAAAAGACATCACAGCCTGAAAAAGAAAAATAAGATGAAAAGGAAAAAAAAAGGCCCGCCAGGGTGATCAACTCCTCGCAGTAACATCCCACAAACCCCCGCCAAATACTGAAGGGTTTCGCGGCATAGTAAATCAAAATTTTCTACGGAGCGAACAGAGGAAAAGCCAAGATCTAATCTAGGAGATGCAAACAACGAGAGAGATTGGATTAGATCTTCATACCCTTGAAGATTCGCGACAATGAACGCTCGAACGTGGGTGATGTAGTCGTACTCGCTTCTCCTCCTCGCGATCCGATCCGATCTAGCACCACAAGTGGCGGTGCCTCCGTGAGATGCACACGTGTAGCACCTCGACGTCTCCTCCTTCCTCGGACCAGCGAGTATGGTGGAGAGATAGATTGGATCTACAACACGACAGCGTGGTGTATATGGTGGAGAATTTCACTGCAGGCTTCGCCTACAAGCTCGGGAGGGAGAGGAAGGTAGCAAGGCAGCTAGGGCTTGGAGGAAGGTGTAGTAGGGAGGGGCGCACCACCCTCTATATATAGAGGGTGCGGCCAGCCCTTGCCCCTCCTCCAAGCCTATCTCTAGTTTAAACAATTTAAACTCTCCCTTATCTAGAAATCCTATCTCTAGTTTAAACGATTTAAACTCTCCCTTATCTAGAAATCATATCTCTAGTTTAAACGAGTTTAAACTTATCTAGAATCGGCTGGGCCCTATGGGGCCTTGTGCCCCTGGCCCAATGCGGCCAGGACACTCCCTCATAGGCCCATGCCCCCTCCCGGAAGGTGGGGCCACGTTGGTCCCCTTCCGGAAGGTTCTAGAAGCTTCCGGTACAATACCGATTAACCCGGAACAATTCCGAACTCCAAAAACTGCACTGCCTTATATGAATCTTATTCTCCGGACCATTCCGGAACCTTTCGTGATATCCCGGATCCCATCCGAGACTCCGAACAAAAATTCATAAACAAATTATCCAATCTATCCTAGCGTCGAGATACGTTAAGTGTGTGACCCTGCGGGTTCGAGAATATGCAGACATGATCTTCTATCAATAATCAGAGGGGTGCAGGCACCCATATTGACTCCCACACATTCATCGATGATCATATCGGATGAACCACGATGCCAGGATTCAATCAATCCCATATATATATTCCCTTCGTCTCGCGATATTTTACTTGCCCGAGATTCGATCGTCGGTACCGTCATACCTAGTTCAATCTCGTTCACAGCAAGTACTTTACTCGTTCCGTAATCCGATATCACTTTGTGATTAACTCCTTAACCACATGCTTGCAAGCGGTGTTGATATCGATTACCGAGTGGGCCCGAAGTATATCTCTCCGACTTGGTAGAGACAAATTCCATCTCGATACATACAACCCAACAGATACTTTCCGATCACCTGAGACACACCTTTATGATCACCCTATCATAGGATGACGTTTGATGACCTCAAAGCTTTCTTCCGGTACCAGGGAGTTGCATTATCTCATGGTCTAAGGAATACAATATTTGACATAGGAAAAGCTTCGCAAAGATGAACACGATAAAACGATCTAATTGCTTCGCTTAGTTTGGTCTCATCCATCATATCATTCTCCCAATGATATGATCTCATTATCAATTGACAACTCATGTCTATGGTTAGGAAACCTTAACCATCATTGATCAATGAGCTAGTCCATAGAGGCGTACTAGGGACACGGTGTTGTTTACAAACCACACAAGTATTAAAGTTTCCGCTTAATACAATTCTAGCATGGAACATAAATTTATCATGAACAAGAATTATAATAATAACATCTTTATTATTGCCTCTAGGGCATAATTCCAACAGTCTCCCACTTGCACTAGAGTCAATAATCTAGTTTACATCTGGCAACAATCTCACACCCATGGCACTGAGGTGTTGATCATGTTTTACACGTGGAAGAGGTTTAGTCGGATCTGCGACATTCGGATCCGTATGTACTTTGCTAATCTTCGATCTCCATCGCTATATAATCTCGGATTATATGAAACTTGCGGTTGATATGCTTGGTCTTTGGATGATATCTTGGTTCCTTAGCGAGTGTTATGGCGCGGTGTTGTCACACAATATCTCCGATGGGTCCAATGCACTTGAACCACGCCAAGCTCGATGATGAAGTTTCGATCCAAACTCCTTCACTTGACGCTCGCAGCAGCCATGTATTCCGCTTCTACTGTAGATCCCGCGATCACGCTTTGCTTGCAGCTTCTCCAGCTCACAGCTCCTCCATTCAAAATATAAACGTATCCTGTCTGAGATTTAGAATCATCCTTGTCGGTGTTGAAACTAGCATCGACGTAACCTTTTACGACAAGCTGTTCATCACCCCCATAGACTAAGAACATTTCTTTAGTTCTATTTAGGTACTTTAGGATGTTCTTCACGGCTGTCCAGTGTTCCACTCCTGGATCACTTTGATATCTGCTCGTCAAACTAAGAGCATTGGACACATCCGGTCTAGTACAAGATGGCATACATGATGGAACCTATGGCGAGGCATAAGGCACTTTGCTCATAGCTTCCTATCATTTACCGTAGCGGACACGAGCCTTGCTCAATATCTTACCGACAACATAGGCACCGAACCTTTCTTTGCCTTATCCATTCGAACCTTTTCGAACTTTGTCTAGGTATGTACTCCGGCTTAAAGCTATCAGCCTTTGTCTATCTCTATAGATTTTGATGCCCAATATATAAGCAGCTTCACCTAGGTCTTTCATTGAAAACACTTGTTCAAATAACTCTTCACATCGTTAAGCATGTTGATGTCATTTCCGATAATCAATATGTCATCCACATATAGTACCGTAAACGCCACCGAGCTTCCACTCACTTTCTTGTAGATACAAGCTTCAGAGCAATTTGGAACAAATCCAAAGCTCTTGATCACTTGATCAAACGAAGGTTCCAACTCCGAGATGCTTGCTTCACCATAAATGGAACTGAAGTTTGCATACTTTACTAGCGTCCTTAGGATCGACAAAACCTTCGGTTGCATCATATACAACTCTTCATCAATGTTGCCATTGAGGAAAGCGCCTTGACATCCATTTGCCATATTTCATAATCATGAAACGCAGCAATTGCTAATAAAATCCGAATGGACTTAAACATCGCTACGGAGAGAAAGTCTCATCGTAGTCAACACCTTGAACTTGTCGAAAACCTTTGCGACAAGCCGTGCTTTATAGACGGTAACATTACCATCCGCCCGCTTTCTTCTTGAATATCCATTTGCACTCAACGGCCTTTCGGCCGCTAGGAGGATCCACCAAAGTCCATACTTGGTTTTCGCTCATGGATCCCAATTCGGATTTCATGGCTTCCATCCATTTCTCGAGTCCGGCTCATCATCGCTTCCTCATAGTTCGTGAGGTTCACCGCCTTCTACCAACAAGACAGTCAAGACAGGTTGCCGCACCACTCGAGGGGGCACGCGACCTTGTCGACCTGCGACGTTCAAGAGCAGAGATCGCCCAAGCTTCATGATCCTTGTCATTAGCTTCCTCTATTGTTGGTGCAGGCGGCACTGGAACAATTTCAGGTGCTGCGCTACTCTCCAATTCAAGAGAAGGTTCAATAACCTCGTCTAGATCTACTTTCCTCCCACTCACTTCTTTCGAGAGAAACTCCTTCTCAAGAAAGGAACCATTCTTTTCGACAAACACTTTGCCTTCGGTTCTGTGATAGAAGGTATACCCAATGGTTTCCTTAGGGTATCCTATGAAGACGCATTTCTCCGCTTTGGGTTCGAGCTTGTCCGGCATCAACTTGACGAAGCTTCCCATCCCCAAACTTTAAGAAATGACAACTTAGGTTTAGCACCAAACCACAGTTCATACGGTGTCGTCTCAACGGATTTAGATGGAGCCCTATTTAAAGTGAATGCAGCGGTTTCTAATGCATAACCCCAAAATGATAACGACAAATCAGTAAGAGACATCATTGATCGGACCATATCTAATAGGGTTCGATTCGGCTCGTACACACCATTGCGCTGTGGTGTTCCGGGTGGCGTGAGTTGTGAAACGATTCCACTTGCTCTAAGATGCATGAGAAAATCATAACTCAAATATTCACCTCCACGATCGGATCGTAGAAACTTAATCTTTCTGTTACGATGGTTCTCCACTTCATTCTGAAATTCTTTGAACTTTTCAAATGTTTCAGATTTATGTTTTATTAAATAGATATACCCATATCTACTTAAGTCATCGGTAAAAGTGAGAAAATAGCAATATCCACCGCGCGTCGAAACACTCATCGGTCCGCATACATCGGTATGTATGATTTTCAACAAGTCCGTTGCTCGCTCCATCATACCGGAGAACGGGGTTTTGATCATCTTGCCCATGAGGCATGGTTCGCATGCGTCAAATGATTCAAAATCAAGAGACTCCAAAAGTCCATCAGAATGGAGTTTCTTCATGCGCTTTACACCAATATGACCTGACGCGATTGCCACAAATAAGTAGTATTATCACTATCTACTTTGCATCTCTTAGCCTCAATGTTATGGATGTGTGTTTCATCCCTTTCGAGATTTAGAAGAAATAAACCATTTACAAGAGGTGCATGACCATAAAAGATGTTACTCATATAAATAGAACAACCATTATTCTCCGATTTAAATGAATAACCGTCTTGCAATAAACACGATCCGGAAATGATGGTCATGCTCAACGCAGGCACATAATAACACTTATTAAGGTTTAAAACTAATCCCGAAGGTAAAACTAAGGAGAGCGTGCCGACGGCCATCACATCAACTCTTGATCCGTTGCCAACGCGCATCGTCACCTCATCCCTCGCAAGCCGCTGTCTATTCCGTAGCTCCTGTTTCGAGTTACAAATATTAGCAACCGAACCAGTATCAAATACCCAGGCACTACAATGAGGGCTAGTAAGGAAAACATCAATAACATGTATATCAAATATACCTTTGATGGTGCCAGTCTTCTTGTCCGCTAAGTACTTCGTGCAGTTGCCCAAAGGACCCTTGTCCTTGCAATAGAAGCACTCAGTGTCCGGCTTAGGACCAGACCTGAGCTTCTTCTCAGCAGGGGCATTACGCTTGCCGCCGCCCTTCTTGAAGGGATTCTTTGCTCCCTTACCTTTCTTAAAGGAGGGCTTGTTGACCATCAACACATGATTATCCTTCTTGATGTCCACTTCCGCAGCCTTCAGCTTTGCGAAGAGCTCGGTGATCGTATCAGTGGATCCAATCTGATTGTGATCAACTACAAAACTTTTGTAGCTAGGAGTGTCAATCTTGAGCTCCTCTGGAATCTTGCAGTCCAGTTGCTCAAGGCGTTGAGTGTAGCCCGACATCTTAATGGCGTGCTCACTAACGGAACTCCCTTCCTCCATCTTGTAGTTAAAGAATTTCTTAGAGATCTCATATCTCTCAGAACGGGCTTGAGTCTGAAACATGTTTTTCAGCTCCTCGAGAATCTCAAAGGGCCCGGCGAACTCCTCAAAACGATTTTGAAGATCCGATTCCATAGCATACAACATGACAATCTTAATCAAATCATAATCATCCTTGCGCGACTGATAAACAACTTTTTCATCAGCCGGCGCATCTACGGCAGGGGGTTACCTAACGCTTTCTCAAGGACATAGTCCTTTTGTCCGCCAGACAGAATGATTCTTAGATTGCGGAACCAGTTGGTGAAGTTAGACCCATTGTTTCTAAGCTTTTCTTTCTCAGCAAAAACGTTGAAGTTGAAGTTGGACTTGGCCATTGGATCTACAGTATTTGCAAGTACAATTTAGACTATGTTCATGATAAATAGTTCAACTTAATCAAATTACTAGATGAACTCCCACTAAATTCAACATCCCTCAAGTTGTTTAGTGAACACGATCCAAATTCACCACACCTAATCCGATCATCACGAGAAGAGATGTGGTTTCAATGGTGGACAACAAAGTGTCGATCATATCATTCATATGACTCATGCTTAACCTTTCGGTTCTTGTGTTCCGAGGCCATGTCTGTACATGCTAGGCTCGTCAAGTTAGACCCAAGTATTTCGGCGTGTAAAACTGGCTTGCACCCGTTGTATGAGGTGAGAGTCTATAGCACCCGATCATCACGTGATGCTTGGACACGAACTTTCGCAGCGGTGCATACTTGGGGAGAACAGCTTTTATCTTGATCTTTAAGTGAGGAATCATCTTATAATGCTACCGTGATCTAAGCATAATAAGATACATAAAGGGATAAACATCACATGCATATAACTTTATGTGACATGGTATAGCCAATCCTCACGCAATGATCTCCATCTTGTGCGTTCCGGCATGATCTCCATCACTCCACCATGATTGCCTCCACCACGAATAGCAACTACAACTATTGCTAACTACTTAGCGATAAAGTAAAGCTATTACATGGCGTATAAGAAGTTGACTCGCAGGTCATACACAATTATAAAGACAACCATATGGCTCACGCCGTTGTGTACTCATCGACATGCAAGTCGTGAAACATTACAAAACATGATCATCGCATACAATATACACATCACATCTTGGGCCATACCATATCACAGAAAACACTCCCTACAAAAACAAGTTAGACGCCTCTACTTTGTTGTTGCATGTTTTACGTGGCTTATGGGAGTAGATGCTAAGAACGATTCTTACTACGAAAAGCCACAACGGTGATATTATGGTTGCCAAACTCCGGTGTTAATCCCATGACAACTATAGTGAGAGAAACTGACATCCACCAGCCGCATGTGTGGAACAAGCCACACGTCAAGTGCGGAGCCGGTCTCGTGAACGACGTCGCGTAAGGTTGGCCTGGACCGCTTCAATCTCACTATCCCGCGTCATAAGAAGAACACAAACAAGAGGCTTGCAACAGAAAACATCAACGCCCGCAACAACCATGTTGCGTTCTACTCGTGAAACACATCTACGCATAGATCTAGCTCTGATACCACTGAAGGGTTTCGCGGCATAGTAAATCAAAATTTTCTACGGAGCGAACAGAGGGAAAGCCAAGATCTAATCTAGGAGATGCAAACAACGAGAGAGATTGGATTAGATATTCATACCCTTGAAGATTCGCACAGCGGAACGTTCGTCGGAACGTGGGTGATGTAGTCGTACTCGCTTCTCCTCCTCGCGATCCGATCCGATATAGCACCACAAGTGGCGGTGCCTCCGTGAGATGCACACGTGCAACACCTCGACGTCTCCTCCTTCCTCGGACCAGCGAGTATGGTGGAGAGATAGATTGGATCTACAACACGACGGCGTGGTGTATATGGTGGAGAATTTCTGCTGCAGGGCTTCGCCTACAAACAGTCGGGAGGGAGAGAGGAAGGTAGCAAGGCAGCTAGGGCTTGGAGGAAGGTGTGTAGTAGGGGAGGGGGCGCACCACCCCTCTATATATAGAGGGGGCGGCCAACCCTTGCCCCTCCTCCAAGCCTATCTCTAGTTTAAACAATTTAAACTCTCCCTTATCTAGAAATCATATCTCTAGTTTAAACGATTTAAATTCTCCCTTATCTAGAAATCCTATCTCTAGTTTAAACGAGTTTAAACTTATCTAGAATCGGCTGGGCCCTATGGGGCCTTGTGCCCCTGGCCCAATGCGGCCAGGACACTCCCTCATAGGCCCATGCCCCCTCCCGGAAGGTGGGGCCACGTTGGTCCCTTCCGAAGGTTCTAGAAGCTTCCAGACAATACCGATTAACCCGAACAATTCGAACTCCAAAACTGCATCGCCTTATATGAATCTTATTCTCCGGACCATTCCGAACCTCTCGTGATATCCCGGATCCCATCCGAGACTCGAACAAAAATTCATAAACCAATTATCCAATCTATCCTAGCCGAGATACGTTAAGTGTGTGACCTCGGGTTCGAGAATATGCGACATGATCTTCTATCAATAATCAACAGCGGGTCAGGCACCCATATTGACTCACACATTCATCGATGATCATATCGGATGAACCACGATGCCAGGATTCAATCAATCCCATATATATATTCCCTTCGTCTCGATATTTTACTTGCCCGAGATTCGATCGCTTGCATCCGTCATACCTAGTTCAATCTCGTTCACGCAAGTACTTTACTCATTCCGTAATCCGATATCACTTTGTGATTAACTCCTTAACCACATGCTTGCAAGCGGTGTTGATATCGACACGAGTGGGCCCGAAGTATATCTCTCCGACTTGGTAGGGACAAATTCCATCTCGATACATACAACCCAACAGATACTTTCCGATCACCTGAGACACACCTTTATGATCACCCTCTCATAGAATGACGTTTGATGACCTCAAAGCTTTCTTCCGGTCAGGAGTTGCATTATCTCATGGTCTAAGGAATACAATATTTGACATAGTAAAGCTTCGCAAAGATGAACACGATGAAACGATCTAATTGCTTCGCTTAGTTTGGTCATCCATCATATCATTCTCCCAATGATATGATCTCATTATCAATTGATAACTCATGTCTATGGTTAGGAAACCTTAACCATCATTGATCAATGAGCTAGTCCATAGAGGCGTACTAGGGACACGGTGTTGTTTACAAACCACACAAGTATTAAAGTTTCCGCTTAATACAATTCTAGCATGGAACATAAACTTTATCATGAATAAGAATTATAATAATAACATCTTTATTATTGCCTCTAGGGCATAATTCCAACAAATACAACACCCAAAATACAGAAAGGTTCTCCAAAAGCAACGCCTCTAAGAATTGAAACAATGCATAAGCACCATCGTTGCATGATCCAAGATCTAGGTTTTCATCCTAAAGAAAGTTTGGGTTATCAAAACAAAAACTTCAGAAGATCATTATCACGCACAACCATGGAATGTCAGACCTTGTATTTTCAACCTGGAAGTCTAACTCTGCACCCTAGGACCGTCACCAAACACGAATTATTCCTCCAGTGTTTCCGCCCCCACTAGCTGATTCTGCTCGTGCAAGTCATCAACCATCAGTCTTACATGTACCATATCTGAATTGGATCTGAACACCGGTACCGGTGAAGCAAAGTCTTCATCGCCTCGCAGACCCCGGTCCTCCATTCTCATCCACCATGACCTTCTCCACCGTTGTATACACCATGGAAATCGAGATATGCGTAATAGTAGATTGAGAAGTTGTGTGTGTGTGTGTGGGGGGGGGGGGGGTTGGGGGGGTCCACTTCGGCTCATAGGTCTAAATAAAATTTCAGAATGTTCAAAAAAATTGGTAAAAATATAGCACGTACTTCAAACACTTTGTGTTTGCACAAAAATTATAGGCGCAAAAGTATATATTTTGTGATTTGTGTAACATTGACTATTTTCCATATATTTTGTGACTTGTGTAACAATGACTATTTTACATGTAACTATTTAAGAGACATTTTTTGTCCTTTTACACAAGCCACAATTTTTTTTTGTTATTTTTTGTGTGCGGATATAGAATGTCCTGACATAGAAAAGCAATTTTTGTCCAAAACTTTTTTGACATTTTTTAATGTGTTTTTCTGCATTTTTTTTATAAGAGGTAGAACCCAGTCTTTATAAAGAATGAGTAGCCAACTGTGTCACCTATGAGGCAAAACACCTAGCTATTTGAAGTGCTAGAAATGCTGGATCAAGTAGCCAGGTACGAGCAAAGAAAAATTAGTGGTGAATCATTAGCTAGCGCACTCAAAGGTAGGAAGTAAATGATCCACATGGCATGTCTATAGTACCATCTTGATCGATGTTTTCGCTTGTTATCAAGGTTGGTTAAACCTTTTTTTAGGGAAACGCCAGGACTCTGCTGCAAGCTTTATTAATCATATAATAGATATATCATCCAATAATAGGGAAACTAAAAAGTGTAAGCAATACGATAAATCATCCATGTCCAAGCTAACTACAACACTAATTACATTGTATAATAACTAATGAACAACACATACATAAAGACAAAGTATACAAAAGTAAACTAGCGCAGCTATCAAATTGTTCTGCTTCTTCAGAGCGATAAGTTGCCTTAACTTCATGTTCATCCTCACCAATTCTTCCCTTAATTCCGCATTCCCCACCATAGCAGCAATGGGGGTGGCAAATCGCAATTGCTCCGCCATCAATGTTAAATCGAGCTCCAGGCATGCACCATCCTTTTGAATCCTCTCGATGTACTCGTCCAACCACTCAAAATGCCTACATTTTCCCAGAATATGAAATCGGAAACATGAAACCTAATTCCCAAATCCGATGAAAAACCACAAATTGGAGAAAAAAACAACAAATTGGCGGACGGAGAACTCAGATCCCACATTCCCTGGCTCTAGCTTACTCTCACAAAAATTAGCTAGGTACGAGCAAAGAAAAAATTAGTGCTGAATTATTAGCTAGCGCACTCAAAGGTAGGAAGTAAATGATCGACATGGCATGCCTATAGTACCATCTTGATCGATGTTTTCGCTTGTTATCTGGGTTGGTGAAACTATTTTTTTAGGGAAACAACATGACTCTGCTGCGAGCTTTATTAATCATATAATATAGATGCATCGTCCAGTAATAGGGAAACTAAAAAGAGTAAGCTATACAACAAATCATCCGTGTCCAAGCTAACTGCAACACTAATTATGTTGACTAATGACTAATGATCCGCACATATGTAAAGACAAAGTACACAGAAGTAAAATAGCTTAGCCATCGTATTGTTCTGCTTTTTCAGAGCGATAAGTTGCCTTAACTTCATGTTCATCTTCACCAATTCTGCCCTCAATTCCGCATTCCCCCCATAGCAGCAATGGGGGTGGCAAATCGCAATTACTCCACCACTGATGTTAAATCGAGCTCCAGGCATGCCCTATCCTTTTTGAACCCTCTCGGTGTACTCATTCAGCCACTCAAAATGCCTGCATTTTCCCAAAATATGAATTCGGAAATATGAAACCTAATTCCCAAATCCGATGAAAAACCACAAATTGGAGACAAAAACAACAAATTGGCGGATGGAGAACTCAGATCTCACGTTCCCCGTCTCTCACTTACTCTCACATTTCACAAATTCATGCCCTAGGTTGCCATTCTTCTCGGTCAATGTGACCAACCGCTTCAGGGGCACGACACGTGATCAATTAGGAAACCTTGGCATCGACACTGCACCATACCGCAACCATGAGGAGCGGGAGGCAGAAGCAGAGTTCGACATTTGTCGTCGGCGTTGCTTCACGTTGTCTCCGGAGAAGAAGAAGAAGAAATGAGGTAGGTCCTGCGCTTAGATGTGAATAAGTTGTGGGTCTCGTCAAACCAGTTGTTCTTTACAAAGTGTTAGAGGACCGAGAGGTAGAGGATTACAAGCAGCTAGCAAAATAGTGTATATAGTGTTTCATACTAGTACTTAGTTCTGACATGTCACATGGTAGTTTTTTTTAGAACAGTAACATGGACGTGATAATAGTGGTAGGCTTACACTCTGAATTCAAAGGTAACCTGTCCCCAAAAAAACAAAACTTTCTGCATCCCCGTACTATCAGAAGGCCCACTGGGCCGTGAAAGCACCGGCCTTTTCCGCGTACACTCGACGGCTGCGCGTAAGAGGAGCTTATAAGAGAGAGAGAGAGAGAGAGGAATTATTAGTCCCACCTCGCTGCGTGCACGGTCGTACACAGCAGCAGGGAGCAGTACATATAGAGGGCCAAGGCCAGCCATTGCAAATCACGCAGCTGCGCAGCGGGCACAAAGCGAACTATTCTTTCGCCTTTTACTAAAGAATACCGTGTGCACACTGCAATTAGCAGCATACGCTAATTTTTTTTAAAGGGGATTCTTCTTAACCGGGGGGCCCCACAGTTCAATCACAAATTTCATTAATATATATATAGATATATATATATATATATATATATATATATATATATATATATATATATATATATATATATATATATATAACATCTACGTACACGATAGATGGTTGGAACTCCCATGCTGCACAAGCCAAAGTCCGCAAGCACTTACATCTGGCTCTGCAGATGATCCGATGCCAACGGCGGCCAGACCAGCACCAGGTGGAATTTGAGGCGATGGATCACATGTGCTTCCACAGCAGTCACAGGGCAAATGTGGGAGGTGCTCATGCGCTGTTAAGATGACTCATATCTTTCAAGCAGTATATATTCTCAGGGATTTTAATGTCAAAAGTGCACTGATATTCAAACTTGATTACAAGTTTTATTCAAAGCCACAAACTCTACTAGAATTGTCCACAACATATATCATATAAAAAATTATTTAATGCTCAAAATTGCAGAACATACGAGTCTTCTGAATCAGCTAATTTACCATATGAGTTTTGGTGCTTATCTAAAATGGCAATGGCCGCCGAAATCCAGAAGACACCATACAAATTGCTTGGATATCATCAGGAAAGATTGAAGCTGGTACTCATGATCATTTGATGTACGTACATGTAATCAGACATTACAACATTCCCATAAAACTGAAATGATTTAGAACCCGCCGCTGTCAAAAACACAAAATGGTATCTTGTACAAAGCTACACAGCTTCTTTGAGGTTTAAGGTCCTCGTAATATCCCTAGCATTATCGTAGTCGTTCACTGCTACCAATATGTTCTTCAGACGACGAGCCATCATACGTGTCTCCTCAGCACTAATGCCTGCCCTGCCTCTCTGGTCCACTTTCCTCGATAGTTCTATCACAAGATCTGTGAAAGGCTTCAGCTTCTCACTTGGTGAAGACCCAACTCCTGAAAGTGATGCAGCGATCCGTTCAGCCCTGGTGATTGCGTCGTGGACATCCAATATTATGCTCTTCATGTGAGGAAGAATCTTTCCCACCAATAGTTCTTCTATAGCAAGTTTCTCCAGAACATTTCCTGCAAGGACCTTTTTCCACAGACACACATTTCTAAGCAGACGTGTAGCGACTCCGAATCTATATGCAGCATACTGCACAGCACCTGGTACAGTCCTTGTCAGCATTGAACCCCAAGCTGGTACTGAAATATCAGCAATTGCCTCAGTCAGACGCTTACACACAGAAGCTAGTAGTTGATGCAAAGCCTTGCTCGAGGCCGGTACATAGGTAATCAACATGAAAATTGCATCTACAGCCTTCTGTGTCCTTTGAGTGCTCAAAACGTCCCAGCAGTGCATAATACGGTGGTGCAAAATAGGAAGGGCCACCTTTTCGGCTAGAATTCCAACGAGGTTTATATCTGAATCATTAGGGTCAATCTCTTGCACATCATAATCCAGAAGAATGTTAGGCCACTCCATGTCCAATAAGTCGGTTGTTTTATGGAGAGGATCCCACTTCAGAAGCTCCAGTCTCACATAGGGGGTGAACACAGATGGTACGCTTAGTGCTACATGAGCATCTCGGTAGGCCAAAGGATACTGAGTTTTCCACCCTTCAAACTTGTCCTTGACAATTGTAAGGCTCGAGTATTCCTCTGCAGCATCACTGAATACAACATCGGCAGTCTTGAGCAATTCATCACGGTTGGACAGATAAGCACTGCTGTCCGTGTCACTCTCATCAGTGCTTAGCTCACCCTCAACATGCTCACTTTTACCACTCTTTCCTGCAGATGACAGTCTTTTGGATTCTGACCGAGCTTTTCTTCGTCTTCTGTTCTCTTCCCTGCGCTTAAGATCCATACGCTTCTGGAGATTGATATCTCTGCCAAACTCATCCAGCTCTGGTGGTAGGTTTGCACTTTCCCTAGCAGCAGTTGCTGCTGCTTGTGCAGCAAGCGATGCAGCAGACAGGTTAGCCGAGCTCGATCCTTTGCTAAGAACAGATATTGCTGCATTCACCGCAGCTTCAATCACACTTGATTCATCAGCTAGGTCAGCTGCCCGCCTCTCTGAAACGGCCAATGCTCGATTTTCATGCAATTTCTGCATGTGCTCCTCCAACTCCTCGATGAAGAATGCCTTATCATTCAAGAAATCACACATGACAGAAACATAATTTCGGAGCTCCTGCATATACACAAACTTCTTCTCTGCATTCTGCAGACCACTCTCCAGGCTAGATATCTCGGAAAGAGCCTCATTAAGATGTGTGTCGGTCCTCGCTAAAGCATCAACTGTTGTCTTGTGGGTTTCCTTAAGCTTTCTGATGTTCTCCTGCAGCGCTTTGCTTGCTACATCAGCTTGCTGAGAGATGGACAAGAACTCCACACTACCCGATGCAAAAGCAGATGCCCCAGGCAGAACCCCACCACTGAAGGAGGGCTGATAATGAGGACCTCCCGAGTACACAGATGGCTGTGGCTGAACCTGCATCGGAGCCGGTGCACCATTCGCTGCTCTCTGAGCAGAAGAACCAAGCGCCTTCTTGACCTGCTCCTCCTCCCATTTCCTTTCTTCCTCCTCCTCATCATCATCCCCATCATCATCAACCTCCCTAAACCCATCGTTGATAACCCCTAAACTAGCAGCAGGACCCCTGTTATTGATCCCGTGGAACACTCCTTTTGAGCTCCTCTGGCCATCACTCGGCTTCTCGCTATACATGGCAATCCTACCCTGCATCTCATTGTCCTCTTCATCACTGGACCCACCAGCAGCATCCCTGCTGCTGAGCACACCGCCGCCATCAAGGGAGATGAAATCTGGCGCTGCATGCCTCGGCTGTTGCAGCTGCTGCCGCTTTTTCCGGATGGCTTCGATCATCGCCTTGTCAGGTATCACTGGCCCTTTCTCCTCGTCGCCTACGTCCTCCTCAGACTCATCACTTTCGACTTCATTCTGCAACGGTTTCCGCGGTCCAATGCTCGCCTGTGCCATAGGTTTCACCAGACCTTTGAGAACAACCACCGGCTCTGCAGCAGCAGCGGTGGGACCAGATGAAGTACTGGCTATAGCTGTAGCTCCGGCCAACCGGTGCTGCCGGGACTCGGCGACAGGAACAGGCTGCGGTGGCGCCCGCACGAGGCTACCATGGAGTGGGCGCGTGTTCTTCTGGAGCTCCCTGAGCCGCTCCGGGGTGTACTCCCCAGCGTGCGACTGGAAGTTGGACGGCTTGGGTGGCGCCGCGACGGCCGGCGAGCCCCTCGCCCGGTCCCTGGCGGGCGTGATGCGGTGGAGCGCCGCCGCGGCAGGCGAGGCCGTGCTGGCATGCCGGACCGAGGCCGACGGGCGGCGGCGCTGCTGCTGCGCGAAGGGCCCTTCCTCCGCATCGTCCTCGTCCTCGTCGTCCGCGAAGCTGAGGCGGCTGGCGCTCTGAGACCTGGGCCTCGGCGCGGGTGGGGTCTGCGCCTTGGTGACCGCGGGCCTGCTCGGGGGACCGGCGTCGTCGCCCTTGGAGGCGCCCCCGTCGTCGTCGTCCGTGCGGCGGCGGAAGTTTTTGCGCTGACTGCTCATCCCGGCTTGCCGGCGCAGAGGAGACTGGCAAGGTCGGGGTACCGGGTTTAGGTGGATAAGGGTTCGATTTTGAGGTGGTAGATGGGGGACACGGGGATCTCGCCGGCGGTGAGCAGGCGCGGCGCGGCGGCTAGGGTTCCGGCGAGATGAGGCGAGGAGATCCGGGTGAGGTGAGAGAGAAACAGAGAGGGGCGAGGCGGTGAGTGAAACAAAACCAGAAGTCCAAGACAATTCGGACCCGCTAAGGAAGGAACCGACTACCACTACCAGTCCTCTCTTTCAGAAATCGGCCCACAACACAATCCCTCAGTAAAGGCCCAGTTGAGCTCAGCAAGACCCCCAAAAAAGGTCCGCAAGAGCCCACGTTTGGTCCAGTTAAGCCCAGGCCCGCTCGGCTCATCGCCATTCCATTCTCCGTCCGTCTTCTCCGCTGGTAGCACGCGCGGCTCAGCGCGAAAACCCTAGCTAATTCCCCACCACCTCGACGACCGATCCCATGGCGACGGCGAGGCTGCGATCCGCGTCGGCGTCCTCCCTCCGCGGGATCCTCCTCCGCCACTGCTCCGCGGGGCCAGCCGCCTCGCCCCCCCGCGCCGTCTCAGGTTCACTCCTCCCCGCCGCCTCCCGATCTCCTTCACCGTGGCCTTCTCCGGCGTAATTAGAGCTGATATGGTTTTGTGAAATTGATGGCACGATACTGTCGCGTAGTGGTCGATCTCCTAGCTTGATTTAGGTATCTCGGGAGTAGAGAAACAATGTGTGCTGCTGGACTGCTAATGTTGTCTGGCTGGTTGGGGACTTGTGAAGCTATGTGTATCGTGTATAAGCTAAGGATTGCTGAGGTTAGATGGTTATAAATTGAAGAGGACTTGTGATCTGAAAGTGGTTAGGAACAGTCCCTTGCCTTTCATTTTACAGAGAATTACACCTTTGCCCACATTGATATTGTCGTGTTTCGGCCGGTTGGCGCTACTAAGAAAAACTGTGATATTGTACTCTACCACTATTATTTACAAACTGCTTGCACAAGCAGAAACATCTCTTGTTCATTCCATGAGATCACATTTTGACAAAATCATGTGGTAAAGAAAGGACCATTTTGATGTGCTTGCTGTAATACATATGTCTGAATGTGTCCATGTTCTGATATGTGGATAACATTTTACTGCATAGGGTTAGAAGAACACATAGCTTTGACTTATTTATTGTCTCGACATGCATGGTGCTGTCTAGTTTCCGACTGACGAAATCTGATCATGCTTTGTGGCACTGGTACTTGATTTCCTAGTTTGATTAGGTATTGGGAATACCATACCAACACATGTTAACATGCTGGTGTTATCTGACTGATTGTTGATTTATGAACCTCCTTTTGTTGTTTCGCTTATGAACATCTGTGTTGGTTATGAACTGAAAAACGTTGAGGTAGATGGTTAAGTCATATAGAAGAACAATTGTTCTCAAGTGGTCAAGAAAAGTTCCCTGCAGTTCATGTTAGTGAGAAAGCTTCCACATAGCCATTAACTTGTTATGTTTAACCACTACTTCCCTGCTTATGCATTTTTTCTTTTTTTTTCTCCAAGCAGTGTTCTTTAACTTTGTCCATGAGCAGAAGCACCTATTGTTCACATCATGCAGATGCATTTTGCAAGCACAGATGACAATTATCTACTCTTTTTTGAAAACTTTGTTGTGCAGTTTGAAATATGAATATGTCCTCAAATACTGCCACGTGGCTTCTGTGTGATAACCCCCTTTTGTATTTTTCCTTCAAATCTGTAGCGTCCTGATTTGTGAGACAAAAAGAGTGTAGCTATGACTGCTTTATATTGTCTCAACGCGCACGTGGTAGATGATAACAGTAAGTCTTTTTCTGTGTTTGTTCCGTGTATAGCTCATTGCCCTTTGCTTTGCCAGATCTTCAGGTTCCTGGATCTGCTACATGGAGGCATTTCTCAACATGCAGGCCTAATCCTTTTGCAAAAGGCGACAAATTTGGTCCAGTCGCTTCTCTGTACAGCCAGGCAAGATGGGCTTCTCAAGCCACTGCTGTTAAAGAAACTGACCCCACTGGCGCCAAGATAAGCATTGGGCCCAAATCCAAGCAGATCAAGGAGGATGACAACAATGATGCTGAACTTGTTTACCAGGGACCGATATCATCAACCATCAAGAAAGTGAAGCTTCTGTCCCTGTCCACCTGCTGCCTCTCCGTCTCCCTCGGCCCCGTGATAACATTCATGACTTCGCCTGACATGAACGTAATCCTCAAGGGTGGAGTCGCGGCCACCGTGATCTTCCTCAGCGCCACCACGACCGGAGCCCTGCACTGGTTCGTGAGCCCCTACATCCACAAGCTGCGGTGGCGGCAGGGTTCAGACAGCTTCGAGGCAGAGATCATGTCATGGCTGGCCACGCCCCTGAAGAAGACGATCAAGTTTGCTGACATCAGGCCCGCGGAGACCAACCGGCCCTATGTCACCTTCAGGGCTGATGGGAGCTTCTACTTTGTGGACGCCGACCACTTCCAGAACAAGGCCTTGCTGGAGAGGCTCACGCCCAAGCACCCTCACGAGTCCGCGTTCAAGAACTTGTGATGGGAGTTACTCTGGTGAGGCAGTGACTGCATCTGCGCTTGTGAACCCGGTTGGGCGCTCGACTTTTTTTCCGGTAGCTTATACTTGTGAGAGTATGCTGGTATATGGTACTGCTGTTATTTAAGTTCTGTACGGTGCTTTTGTGAGTGGCTGCTGTGGAATATTATTTTTAACCAGCGAGGCACGGGTGGGCGGGTATTCCTGGACCATTTTAAATAAGTAGCAGCCCTATGTGAATTGCAGTTTAGAAGATGATAGCATGCTTCCAGTCTTGCAATTATTTTGCCTTTAAATGCAATGGTATTTGAGTACAGTCTGCGAAGCTTTGCGGTATGTGAAACAATGCACGATTTGCTCACTGGCTGCACTCATGTTCCTTTACTCGCTTAATCATGCGCTGGCAACTGGTGATGTGTTTTTCGCAGACCATTTTGAATAAGTAGTAGTGATGAGTGATTGGCAGTTCTTAGAAGATGTTTTCATGCTCCCACTTGCCGACAGTTTGGCCTTGAAATGTAGTGTTATTTGTGTGCGGTGTCTGCCGAAGCTGTGAACCATTGCACGATTTGGTCTGGATGTACTCATGTTCCATTTGGTCTCTTTACCGAAGGCCTTCCTGCATGGTGTTTTGCTGATGTAATTTACTCCATCTTGCAACAACCATAAAGAACAAGGTATCTCATACACAAGCGCAAAAAAGATCCGAATGCGATGTGACAATTATGGATCAATTCATTTCTGGTCTATCATTGACTGGTATTGCCAACCATCAAGGAGGGCCCAAATCCAAGCTGATCAAAGCGGGTCATGATGAAGATGATGAACTGGTCTATGAGGGACTGATATCCTCAACCATCAAGAAAGTGAAGCTCCTGTCATGATGAGATAATCCTCAAGGGCGGCCGTTGCGGCCACCGTGGTCTTCCTCAGTGCCACCACGGCAGGAGCCCTGCACTGGTTCGTGAGACCATACATCCCTAAGCTGAGGTGGCAGCAGGGCTGAGACAGCTTCGAGGCGGATAGCATGTCGTGTCTGGCCACGCCCCTGAAGAAGACGATCAAGTTTGCCGACATCAGAGAGTCAACTTCAGGGCTGATGGAAGCTTCTACTCCGGGTTGCTGGAAGCTTCTAGTTCGATGACACTGGCCACTTCCAGAACAAAGCTCTGCTGGAGAGGCTCACGCCCAAGCATCTTCATGAGTATGCGTTCAAGAACTTGTGATGGGAGATTGGGAGTTACTCTGGTGAGGCCGCGACTGTGTCTGTTGCTGCTGTTATTTACAGTCTGTATGGTGATTTGTGTATTGCTGCTGTGCAATATTTTTAGCCAGCGACTATTTTGAATAAGTAGTGGTGGTATGGCATATCCCTCTATGACTGGATTGGCAGTTTAGAGGATATCATGGACACACATTTGCAACCGTTTTCCTTAAAAATACCGTGGTATGTGTGTAATATATTTATTTTTTTGCCAAATCTATGTTGTATGTGAAGTGGACAATCTACGATCTCTGACGCTATGTGTTTCATGATGTTAGACAGTGTGCAGCAATGGGGCTCATGGAGTGAAACAATATACGAGTTCGTCCATGTGTACTCAATGTTCCGTCTGGTCTGACTACCAGATTGGAGAAAGTAAAAGCATGTCCCAAAGTACAATTTCTCTTTGTCTTGCAACAACCAGAACAGATTAGAGAAGAATAAAAACATGTCCTGAAGTAACCGAACCACACTACTACCTCCATCCTCACTTAATTTTGCACTGGGAATTTTGCAAAATCCACAGGTTCTGAACTGTTAATGTTAATCACACACAAAGGAGACTCAAAATTGTCTAGGAGCACATCTCATGGTACCTCATGTCTAAAAGAACTTTTACATCTAAATGTCTGTACAGTCTCTGTCCCAGTGGCAAGGCCAATGATCAAGAAAACCAGTCAAAACTGCACACATTTGACCTTGTTGGAGGTACTGACAATTGGTCTCTTTCCTCATGGATTTCTCATCTACACCACATGGTATTTCAGCCCCTTCTTGTCGCTAGCAGCATCGATGGAGATTGTCGAGCCTTCACCAGCTTCTCCGCTGACCAACATCTTGGAGATAATTATAATTATATGTTTGTCCACCCATCTTTTTATAGGTCTTGCTCCATACATCTGTGTGAGACAACGTATTGTTGGTTATTATCAAATATTGCAAACTTATAACTGTTTCTCAGTATTGTAGTAAGATTAAAAAAGAAGAACTAATGCTTACCGCGTTGTATGATTCCGACAAAATAACATCGACCGCAGCTTCCCTTAACACTAGAGATATGCCCTTGCTGGCTACTCTAGCAGTGACGTCTTTCATCTGAATATACACGATCTCCTTCAGTTGGTCGTGCGAAAGTGGCTCGAATATCACAATCTCGCTCAGTCTGTTTAGAAGTTCGGGTCTGAAGTGTTTCCGAACCTAAACCGACAGACGTATATGTTAGTGAACCGGCTTATAATTTTACTAGGGATCTTTATTTATGTTTCACAAACCTGTTTCATGAGAAGGTCATGTGCAACTTCCATTGTTTTCCCTCCTGTTAGATGCTCTGCTCCAAGATTTGAGGTCATAATGACGACCGTATTTTTGAAATCTACGTTCCGGCCTTGTCCATCAGTCAACACACCGTCGTCAAGCAGTTGAAGAAAAACATTAATCACCGAGTAATCCGCCTTCTCCACCTCATCGAAAAGAATAACACTGTATGGACGTCTCCTAACTTTCTCTGTCAGTTGTCCACCATCTTTATGACCATGATAGCTTGATGATAACACCAAAAGAAGATTGATATTTATATATTAGTAAAAAAAAGGTAGGACACTAGTATAATGTAATGTAAGAAACATTTTTAGTATACCTTGGGGGTGCTCCAATGAGACGCGTCAGGGAAGAAGGGCAGCTATATTCAGTCATGTCAAAGCGAACCAGCATATTCTCGCTATCGAATAATTGCTCGGCGAGGGCTTTTGCAAGTTCTGTTTTTCCAACACCAGTTGATCCCAAAAAGAGGAATGAGCCTATGGGTTGGCCAGGCCGAGCAAGGCCAGCCCTAGAACGCAGCACGGCTTCTGCAACCAACTCGACCGCCTCGTTCTGGCCAACTACTCTCTCATGCAATCTGTCGGCCAAGCGCATTAGCTTGATCGTTTCCTTCTCATCAAGCTTAGCTATAGGAATTCCGGTCCATCGGCTTACCACCTTCCAATAATATAAAATTATTAGTTCATATGTCTTAGTTCAAAACCTGCCTTGAAATAACAAATTAGTGAGTTAAAATTACCTGTGCGACATGATTTGGGCTAACAATTGCTCCTGTTTTTCCTTCCAGCGAGGTGCAAGCCTCGTCGATCAGATCAATCGCCTTATCAGGAAATTGACGACCTAAAATATCGATGAAAATGTAATTTTAGCACACAAGCATCCCAAAAAGGTTTAGTACTAATTAAAATTTGGTTTTGCTAGACAGCACCTGTGATGTAGCGGTCGGCGAGGTGTACGGCAGCCTCGATAGCGGCATCCTGGATTTCCACGCCATAGTGGCGTTGAGACCGGTCCCTGAGGCCCTGGAGGATGCCGATGGTCGCCCGCACGCTCGACTGCTCAACGTGCACCTTCTGGAACCGCCGCTCGAGCGCGGGGTCAGACTCGATGTTCCGGCGGTACTCGTCGTAGGTGGTGGCGCCGATGCAGCGGATGCGGCCGCGTGCCAGCGCGGGCTTGAGTATGTTGGCGGCGTCGCTGCGTCCTTTCTCGTCGCCGCAGCCGATGAGCATGTGCATCTCGTCGATGAAGAGGATGACCTTGCCCTTGGATGCCTCGGCGCGCCTGATCACGTTCTTGATGCGCGTCTCGAACATGCCGCGGAAGTGCGTCCCGGCCACCATGGCGGTGAGGTCGACCTCGACGAGGCGCACGCCGGCGAGCTGCGGGGGCACCTTCCCCGCGGCGATGCGCTGCGCGAGGCCCTCGGCGATGGCCGTCTTGCCGACGCCCGCGGCGCCCACGAGGGCCACGCAGTTCTTGGTCCGGCGGGAGAGGATGCGGATGACGCGGTCGATCTCGTCGTCGCGGCCCACCACCGGGTCGACCTGGCCTTTGGAGGCGGCGGCCGTCATGTCCCGGCCGTACTTGCGCAGGCACGTGCGCCGGCGGTAGTACCGCCACGCCCCGTAGCCCAGGCCGATGGCCCCGTAGAAGTAGATGAGGGGCTCCAGGAGCTGCAGCACGCCGGACACGTGTGCCTGGGCGTGCGATAAGATGGTGCCCAGCCCGGCGCTCGTCGTCGGCGGCGGCGGCAGCGGCGCCGGAGTGTCGATCCAGACCCTCACCATAGGATCGTAGGATCTGGTCCCGGCTCCCATGCTAGTCGATCGATTGTTGCTAGATCAAAAATCAAAACCCTAAACAAAACCCTGATCGATCTGAAGCTAATTAACGCCGCATTGCTCCGTTGTTTCGTGTGCATGTATTGAATACAGAAGAGGGTGACTGCTCCTTGTTGTCCAAGGATCCAACGAAAAGTTTTTTTTTTTTTTGCATACACGTAGGAGTAGTCACGTACGTACAATAGAGTTGTAGTCGATCAGAGAGTTTTGTTCATTTCAACAAAAAGAAGATCAGAGTTTTGTTGATTTGTTCCTGCAGGGTAGTAATACGATTGCGTGAGTGACTAGATCCAATGACAGGCGTCACAGGTTAGGCAAAGCATACTTGATACTCTCTCCGGCCCGAATTTATAGACGCGGCGGTCGTTTTACAAAAAGCCCCTCCTGTTTGTTCTGACATAATCTGCGCTCCCCCGTCTCCTTTCTCTATGTTGTCTCGCTCCCGATCGAGCCCGCGCCTTTCACTACACTTTTCATAGTTATAGAATCTAATCCTGCGAACATGGCTTTCAGAAGAGATCTCATTGGCCCTCGATTGGTGTCTTGGAATAATCTTTTATTATGATTATCTACAATACAGTTGACGGATGGTGTAGACGAGTTTAATGAAAATTACTAGAAAGTGGTAATTTTTTTGTTGACTCAATGTATATGGCTTTGATAAAACCTGATTTTTCGGTCGATGATCTATCTACTAATTTCTTTAGAGGTAGGTTGGTCTTTCCGTCCGCCTTTTTTAGGACCGTTCTGCCCCTGGCTATATGAGGATATTACAAGGGAGCCACCGCAAGTCAACCCAACCTCTCCGCCCGCCCCTGTCCCGGCCGCGCGCCTCCCCCGCTCCCTCTCCATCTCCCATCTCGCGCGCACCCGCGAGTCGACAACTGCCGTGTTGCCTCTCCTCAAGGCCATCGCGCAGAGATGTCGAAACCTGACGCCGCAGCCGCCCTAGATGCACCTCGCGCCACCATCCCCTGATGCCCCCCGTTCCCTCCTCTGGCCAGGGTCCTTGAATCATCTCTACTGCCGACCGCACCCCGACCTCCCCGCCGGCCGTGCGCCTTATCCCACGTCACTGCCGGCAGTCGCCCCCTGTTCTCGCATCGCTGGCGTGCCCCTGCTATCCCTGCTGCTGGCAGGCCCCGTGCAGCCCATCTTCACCAATGGCGTCCAATCTTTTTTGTGTAAAATCTGGGCAGTACGATGTTGAATTACTTGCAATCGTTTTTCATGAGCGGTTCAGGACATGTAGACTCCAACCAGAAGGTAGCGTCGTGCTGTACCAGCATCACCACCCCCTCGGCGGCTCTTCCAGACAACAGTATGAGGATCTCGTGCGCTGTGTATGGAAAAGATGATGAAGCTGCTTACCCAAGATGTCAGGTTGGAAAACGATGTGTTATGCATTCATGTTTCCCCTTACAACCCCCTTATGTTATGTTTATGCATTAACACTTGAACATGTTTGCTAATTGGTTGAACATGACAGACTGGATGCTCGGAGGAGGTTAGGTAAAGCTGATGTTATTTTACATAGCCTACTAACAATGTAATGTTCCTTCTGACCAGTTACAATTTTGTTTAGGTTGGTAATGCAATAAACATATTCCCATGTAATTGCGTAGGCCATACTATGAAGCCGGATTGCAGGATTTCATTGAATGTCTGACAAACTATGGGAAGGTCTCAATGCTCAACAAGTTATATATATTTTGTTATATTGCTGCATACGAAGTAAATTCTTGAGCTCTGTGAACTATATAATATTGACTCAAATGGGATTCCTCTTGCAGGTCTACAAGACCGTGGAGGAAGGTTCTTATATGAAAATGATTGGTCAGTTACAGGTAACAAACATAATATTCCTGGTTTCCCGTAAAAGGGGTATCCAGTTATTAAGTCTTACATTTACGAGGCGCAAGATAGATTCTAACCTGTTATTACCTCAGACTATACTAGGATTCATTCTTTACACAAAACGGAGCATTTCCAATGAGTTATGTTCTCATCGATTTCTAGCTTTTGATCTTGTCATGCCAAATTTGTTTAGTACTTCTTTCAATTTCTGAATTTTTTGTCACCTTGTTCCTGGTGAACAATATCAGAGGCTATCTCCATGGTCCTCCTCTCGGTCTGTGTGAGAGCTACATGGGATGGTGGATGGGTCCAGGGATGCACATGAACGGCAACACGACCAAGCCGCGATGCCAAGCAAAGACACGTGAAGGACGGGCTCTAGGACGTGCGCCCCCGCAGGGAGGATGTTAGCCAGATTCAGGGGGATAATGTGGTGCTCCAAAGAGAGGACTGGGAGGCGATTCTATGATGAAGGCTACTGAAAGGAGGCCGAACTATATGGTAAGGATGTCGTATGTATTCGCAATCAAAAACTATTGGTTGTTTGTAGATATGTCGTACGCACTGATTGTTTATATATTAGTCACGGTCGATGAAATACATTTGAATCCACTCGGTCTTGTTTTTCATATTTTCTAAAACCTTTGGTGGTCATGGTATCATGGCTTTGATATTCGACGTCCCATGCGTTTTGAAAACCATGTGACATTTTATTGATGTATTAGTACCTTCGATCCATTCCATAAACAGAGGAAGTATCTTTTTATGTCATTAGTCCATTTTTTTTTTCTATTTCGCGGCAGCGCGCGGGCATGCAGCTAGTAATAGTAAAATTTTGAAGATGAAGATATCACAAAAAATGAAGATATTTGTATAGTTTTCTCGTAAGGAGGTTATTCTTATCTCTACTATATAATTTATGTTAAGGTGATTTTCCCACAGCAAGATTTTCGTCCGTCCTATTTTTATTTTCCGTTTTGCTCCTGACTGTTCTGAAAAGTTCCAAGCTCTACCACCGCGTACTGAAACTGGCTAGCTCCCTCCTCACCCTCCGGTATAGAGCCCAGGCCATCCTCCGGTATACGGTATAGAGCCGTCGGCGAGCTCCTCCACGGCTCCCCATCACCGGCAAGCTCCCTCCTCCCCCTCCCACCGCCGGAGAGCTCCTCCATCGCCAGTGCACCCCCATCTCCGCTCCCAGCCGTCGGGAGTCCAGACGCCGGCGAGTACCCCAACCGCCGCATCCTCATCAAGATTTGGTAATACAGGTACTCGATCGATCCAATCGGAGCCTGACCTCCTCAATCGATTTTGACATGGAGAGCTCCTGGAACTCGCGCGCGGTATGGAGAAGCTTCCTCGCCCTCGGCCTCCTGGTCGCAGCGGTCATTGGGGCAATAGCAAGCAACGGCGTCATTTGGCTGTATCTTGTTAAATCCAGTGATTTCTCCATGAAGCTTTGCCTCCTGCTTTCACGTTGATTCTATCTTCTTCACCTGAATTTATCCCTGATTCTGTTCAGAAATTTCTCGGATCTGGCTGTGTATTAGAAGCTGCAAGTCGCCGGTGATGACGCTTTAGAAATTTCCCGTCACTGGCCATAGCTTGATCACTTGGATAATAGGAAATACAAGAGGCACGATTGGACGAGGCAGAGCGCTGGATGGCTGGAGCTGGATACATGTGCACCGGACTAGAACTTTGAAGATGCAGAGATTTGGGGATGGTTTTGCCAAGTGATTCATGACGGAAAAAATATGGTGGGCTCGTGTGTGCTCCTTAATCAGTTCTACTGAAGTGTGCTGGTCAGTGTTGTTACAAGTATTTTTTTTTACCAGGTGGTGCTACAAGTATTGCATCCATCCTTTGTCTTTGGACCGTCATATTTTTTTGTCAGCATCGTGAGAAGTTTATTCTTTCTACATCATTGTTGTTAACTATGACCACATGTAGTATTTTTCTTAATTCACATTATAGTTAGTGGGTGCCCAGCAAAGCTCCCTTTGGGGTTGCAGTTTTGTTTTGCCCAACAGTGTCACATTAGTTGTTCAAAACACAAGCTCTAGATTTGGCGCATGTTTCTATACTGATAATTTTTGTTAAGCTACACACGATTGTACAGTTTGATGAGGAATTTCTATATATAATTATATGCGAAAGCCAATATTGCTTTCTATCTAAATATTGTCTTATATTTTCCATATAAATTATTGATGCCATGACGTGGTCATTTAGTTTCTTTACTGGATTTTATACATCAAAACAATTATAACATTCTTTTTACCAACCCTGAATGTAGGCAGAACAATTGGTGATACTAAGTCATACTCCAATGAAAGAAAAATGGAAGCTCGAGCAAAGGCTAATTAATCTTATGAGCATTAGATGTTTTAGCTACTATGTGTCAGAAATAGCATGGGCCTTTTCATTGATTAGAGGTGTGTCAAGAAATGAAAGTTAAATTGTTTCTATTTTTTGTCTATGGCAAATTGAAAGTTCTTGCTTACCAGGGTGAAAGTTGTCTTGGAGTAATAGTCACTTTTGATTTTAAAATCCCCGTTTTCGTATAGGATGACAGTGAAAAGAATGTAATAGAAGCATTGCATTTTCTTTCCATGCCTCACATGGGGCTGCTGGTTTGTCGCTCATGTAGTCATATTCTTGAAAATATTTACATGCTTGCCTCCTGCTTTCACGTTGATTCTTCCTAACATCTACCTACCGTTCTATATCATGTAGACCTACAAGATTTTAGACAGTACCAATGGTGTTTGCTCCAAGTCAAATCTTGGGCACATATTTTCCTCATCAAGAGGTATCCAATCTGGGTCTGGCCAGGTAATTGCTTACCTGAACCCATGTTTCTTCATAGTGTTTTTTTGCCCAATTTTATACTACTTTGTGTTTGTTCTCGTGATGTTTTTCTTGCTGATTTTAGTTAAATATTAACTGCTACATGTTATTATGATGTGGACTTGTAAATTGTTGCTCTGGTGTGCCTCCTCGCTTGTCTGATCTATTCATTCTCTTTATGTGATTTACATGTTTCGTCGAGTACTCCAAAATGTGTATTGTTGTAACCGTTGCCTTATATTTCTTACTCTGATATTACACATCTTATTAATGTGTACAATACATGAGAATTGATAGATGACTTTTCTGTTTAATATTTATATTGCTTACATGTATATTTTTCACCTTGATAGCTATTTACGCCTGGTGGACCTCATTATATTATTTCAGTCTGCATTGTTGTTGGTCTCCTGCTTATTGCTTTTTTGTTTGTAGGTTTCACAAGGTCCACCATCTATAGTAAATCCAGCCCCTAGGAATACAAGAGGCACGACTGCATGAGGCAGAGTGCCGGATGGCTAGAGCTTGATACATGAGAACCGCATCATGTGACTTTGTTTGAACTCTTACATGTGTATTAAAGGATTCATTTTTTATCATGTCAGCGAGCATTTGCCTCAGCGGGAGGTTTCATTTCAGTCCCCATCGAAACCAATTGAGTGACTCTCAAATATATTTAAAGCATGTTTTGTTTAGGAAGACATGTGACGGTGGAGCGGGGTAAAGGAGGAAGACATGACGTTCTCTTGTTCTAAGGCGAGCGAGAAAAGAAGCTGGCATAAAAGCTAAACGTATTCATGAAATAAGACACAATCTACTTATCATCAGTAACAACGCACGGGCATTCAGCTAGTAAAAGATAATATTATAAAGAGGAATTCGCATGGAAGTACACAATGCATTTTTTTTACCACGAAGAGACAATTCGGTATTTATTCTTCCATCATAAATTCGCTCGCTCTATATGGTCAATCATCCAAATAGCCTCTGCTTTATCTCCTCCACGTTCGGTTGCCATTGTATTTGGTAACTGGTTGTATAAGATTGATGATAAATACGTGACTTTGTTTAGGGAGGAGCGTTTGCCATTATTTGGTCCCTATGGCTATATAGAACTGACAAGATTTTTAATAACAAATTGTCTTCTAACTTGCAGGTTATTTATCGTACCACGACTTCTCTCCGCTTATGGACTACTCTACAACGAGTAGAGTTTCGTGACTCGTTTACGGAGGGGTGTAGGCAATTGGAGGATAGAGAGCGAGAGTTATTTTTTCTCCACATAGATGACCGCGTGATCCGCGGATTGATCCTCCATAGTCCTAGGCCTTTTACTATATCAGTGCATGTTATAATGTTGGCCTAGTTTTCTTATTGTTTACTTTTTATGCTTGATCGACTGTGCGTCCTAGGTCTACAGAGGTCAAGTATAACTATTACTTAATTAAGTAATAAAACGCCCCTTTAAAAAAACAGTGGAGAACGTCTCAAGCCAGGCGGCCGTTCACATTGGACGTAGCAGATTCTGCCTCGTCGAGACAACATCCGTGCCACTTGCTGACGGAGCCAAGGATGATAGTCGGTGCACATGCTAGAACGATGTAGACTACTTGCTCCATGTGCAGGGATGGATTCAGGATTTGACCATAGAAGGGCTAAGATGACAGTGACAATAAAGTAGATATACAAAAAACTAAATCAAATATTAAACGTATGTGGTTTTGTTATCAGAATGTATGTTCTATAACTAAAAGCTTCATTTTATTTGCTTTACGACTACGAACCCATCAAACAAGTCTATGATCTCATGAACGGTAAAATTTACAGAAAGTTCCTTTATAAATACGAATAACTATGTAAGTTTGTATAAGAATACTAAATAAATCAAAGAACAGATATAGTATATGAGCATGTGGGGCAAAGAAGAAATTCACCATAAAAGTAACAAAACTGAAAATATATCAAGTCTTCTAGTCTATACCATGGATATCTAATCGTAACGTTATATGTTTTGCGATAAAAAAAGTAAGCTACATTCTACTAGTTCGAGTGTAGGTTTATGCCTAGACCTATTAAGTAAATTAATAACTCAATATTTAGTTAATCACTAAATAATTCATAAAAATGCTAATATATATATAATCCGCAATTGATCTAACAAAACAATTCTACTAGATGGGATAATCAAACTAGCAATTCTAGTAGCCGGCATACAGTATATTTGGAATCATACCTTAGGGTGATCAATTCATGAATTGGTCGTGACGTCTAATGGCGGCATGACGTATTTGATAGTTCCTAGACGTACGGGAGTTGTGGTTTGTTCCTTCGCTAATCGGTAATCACAGAGACGGTGACGTCTAAATACAAAATCCCGATCCTGGTGACCGCGCTCAACCAACGACACCCTGGCCTTGGGTAGGCACCACCATGGCGGATACGGAGAAGGTAGAAATAAGCCGACTAGATCGTCAAGGAAAAAAATACTAAAGCACAAATTCAGATGTGTCCCATGAATCAGTTGATTGATCTTTCATCTTACCGATACTTATGTATTATTCCTTGATGGCAAATTTTTTAGGCTTGGCCCATAAATCTTGAGGAATCAACACATTGAACTAGTCTGTACACTAGTATGTCTGCACTAGATGTGTCCCATGAATCAACTTCAAATTTTTTAGGCTTGGCCCATAAATGTATTACAGGCCGACTATACCGAGACAATATGTCTGCACTAGTCTGTACAGAAGTGGAAGTGTTTATTTGAAAAAAGCTTACGCTTCTAGTGCATTGGTATAGTATATATACTCATAGTAAGGAAGATACAACTAAGACAATCCATGGTATATGAATTTTGCTCGAAATATATCGAGTGCCCAATGAATATCTTCCTCTACATTTCGTGCGGGTTTGGACCAGGAACATGTTGCTTTATTTATTTCATGTAGGCACTCCTAGCCTCTTGCTTTGCTTCATGTTACAAGCCTATTGTACTCGAAATAATACTGTTTTTATGACACGCGCTGGTGTATTTATGGAGATCCTTAAATTATTGAAAGTGTTTCTTCGAAAAAAGCTTTTGCTTCTAGTACATCTTGGTAGTATATACTCCCCCTATTCCATATTTCATAGTTTTTATCGTGATTCTAGTTTAAATGTGAAAGACATTTTTTGAACTTGAACCGCAACAAGAATTATGGAAATCGGAGGGAGTAGTAATAAAGAAACAACTAATAAGAAAATTCATGGTACATGACTTGTACTCGAAATAGATTGGTAGTGCCCCATGTATATATTGTTTTCAATGATGTAAGCTCTAGAAACTTGTATTTACTTTAGGCGGCCGGTCCTGAGAAATACCCACGTTTCAGTAAAAAATGTGGTGATACATATACTACTATTAAACTCTAGTTATCATTCAGAGACCGGCAGGGGTGGTTAGCCGATTCAAATGTATACAAAAAAACTCAAAGTCATATGATCATTTTGGCAAATAAGAGAACATTTTAGCACATATAAAGGTTTCTTTCAGTTATTGGCATCACATCCAAAATACACTAAGCGAATCGGGGACATAATTGGAGACGAGGTATGAGCGGCCACCAGGTCGGCACCTTGAGACCATGAGATCATCATTCTTATCATGCTTAGCACAGGACATGGTCACGCGGAGCAAGTAGTCTACACCGTTCCAGCAGGTGCACTGACTATCATCAGCGGTGCCCTCAGCGTGCCAACGATGGACCTCTTCATATCGGCGTGCCAACATGTGAGTTGAGTGTGACACAGGATCATACACGTGACACGTCCCTAATTTTCCGCCACACTTTCACGGATTATTGACCCCACTGGTCATTGTCATGCATGCAGGGATATTTAAGAGAAAACATCACATTATTATTTTATACTTACTTTTTGATTTTAGATTATTTATTAGTTTTTTACTTTGAGTTTTTTAGTGGAATACTTGAATATTAATTTAGAGAGAAAGTAAAGTCCTCGATTTAGTATTGTTCGTGCGGTCCACACTAAAACAACCAGTGCTTTAGCCTTAGATGTGCGGACAATTGAATCCATTTGTCACCATTATTTAAATTTACATAAGTGTCCGTTAAGGTGTTTTCACATGCATGGTCCAAATTGTAAAATTAATGCGGGTCATCCCCGGTTGAAGTTGCAACAAAGCGGACAATACATGGTGCAAGGTCCAAACTAATGTGATCTTTTCTAAACCCTGCGAAGCGAACCAAAGAGGCTTTAAGGTATCGGGACGAAGTTCTTCTTAAGGGACCATGGCGAGGTTCTTGTTCACCGATGGCAATAAGAAGTCGGCCTATGACTGTGGCGCCACGAGACACTAGGTCAAAGGCTATGGAGGAGGTGGATCTTGAGTGCTGCCGAGATGAGAAAGAATGTAACCAAATGCATGGAAGAACAATGATGAGTGAGTAGCACCGGAGATCACAGACACACTAGGAATTACGTGTCACCTTGGAAGCAATAGAGGCTAAAGAACAAGAAACGAGGGTTTTTGCTCTACTACAATGTAACACCCTCGGATCGGTTCTATGCAAGTTTTAGCGATTCCAGCCAAACCCGCATAGAAACAAATAAAATGTGCCCACCACACACTTTCGTGCGGGTGGAAAACAAAATAATATCATTACGCATTAGTCCATGATGGAATCCACAGAACAGATATATACAACACGACTCCATGAGTCAAGAATATAGATATTAAGTACAATGATCCAAATCACCTTAAAAATGATACAGTATCCGAGTACGGACGCAAATTGAGCTACGAGCCCTGAAAATAACCAATAGCGTGCATAACCCTGTCCAGGTCAAGCCGGAAGGATAACCCTGCTAACGACGTCGATCTCAAACCTATTACAATAAAAGGGGTGCCGACAAAGGATAAAGGAAAAAGAGAGTGGTCAGTACTGAGGCCAGTACACAACGAGACTTAGAATTCGGCGGCTCTCGCATAGATAGATATGGTGGACTGAAGCAGCAGCGAAACATACGCTAAAGAATCTATATAGACTCAATATGACTATCGGCTATCAGAGAGAGAGAGAGAGAGAGAGAGAGAGATAAAAACATATTCGAAACCATCGGTAGTACTCCCTCCGTCTCGGTTTATAAGACTTACGCGTATTTCTAGGTTGATAAATTAACCAACTTAGCATGAGTTATAATAGATAAAAACTATATTATTAGAAACTTTAAATGTTATATTTTCTAATGATATAATTTTTATATTATATAATTTATTTTATATAGCTCATGCGGACGACCTAGGTATACGCGTAAGTCTTATAAACTGGGATAGAGGGAGTATATACTCTCATACTCCCTTTGTTTCACATTTTTTTATATCGTTGTTCGAAAAAGCACTTCTCTTGCTTTGCTTCATGTTACGGACCGGCGTACATGTCCGCACTGGTCTATACATAAATCTCTAAAGTGGAAGTGTTTATTTGAAAATAGCTTTCGCTTCTAGTGCATTGGTATAGTATATATACTCATAGTAAGGAAGATACAAGTAAGACAATTCATGGTATATGAGTTGTGCTCGAAATAGATCGATAGTGCCCAATGTATATCTTTCTCTACATTTCGTGCCGGTTTGCACCAGGAACATGTAGCTTTATTTATTTCCTGTAAGCACTCCTCTTGCTTTGCTTCATGTTACAAGTCGATTGTACTCGAAACAATAATGTCTTTATGGAGATCTCTAAATTGAAAGTGTTTAGTGCATCTTGGTAGTATATACTCCCCCTATTCCTCTGTTTCATAATTTTTATCGTGATTCTAGTTTAAATGTGGAAGACATTTTTGAACTAGAACCACAACAAGAATTATGGAAACGGAGGGAGTAGTAATAAAGAAACAACTAAGAAAATTCATGGTACATGACTTGTACTCGAAATAGATCGGTAGTGCCCCATGTATATATTGTTTTCAATGTAATTAATCTCTAGAAACTAGTATTTACTTTAGGCGGTCCTGAAAAATCCGAATTCGTGCAAGGCCCTTTCATAATTTGCAGAAACCGCCCTATTCTATACCCATTTTTTATGGCTAAGCCCCTCCCTGTTTTGTACTACTGCCGCACGAAGCTGACAGGATCTGGAATCAAGAGTAGCAGGAACCAAACGACGATTAGGAAATCTCCAAAAAAAATAGAAACGATGTCCAACCATCTAAGAATTAGAATCTGTTTTGGCACAAACAATTAAGGATCCGCAACAATAGCACGAAACGGAAATCCATCTCCAATTCTCCATGAACAAAAGAAAATCCACATCAACAAAGAGACAGAACCCATCTCCACCAGTGAAGAGAACTCCATCTCCAAAAGGGTCACACACAATCATGGGAGCTGGTTGCCATCTTGACGGAGCAACCCAGCGGGCGTTGCTGCTGGCCAGGAGCTCCACACCTTATTCCCACACAGCTCCGGTATGTTGCTTGGTTCGTGGAGGCCGGGGCTGCCGCCCAAGGCTGGCTTCCGTCGTCGTCGTCCTCTCCGGCAGAAAGCACGGAGTCGCAACCTCACAGGTCGGATATATTAATTCAAAGATACGGTGAAGAGAGAAAAGAGAAAGAAGAGAGATGCGGCGTGTGCAGCTTATAAGATGGACTTGTATATCTTAGCCACCATAAGGAGAAGAAGTTGTACTTGTACAGGATAAAAGTGCAAAAGCACACATCTTAGAGTACTACAGGCCGTTAGATAAGCCAAGAACACCCACGACCTTGTAGAAAAACTGTGTTCTGGAAAATCCCCACGTTTAAGTAAAAAATGTAGAGATACATATACTCACTACAGGATTTTTGTTCTTTGCCGTGTAACAGACGATACACGGCAAAGACCAAAAAAAACACGGCAAAGCCTTTGCCGTGCACTGTGCACGGCAAAGACCGCACGGCAAAGATCAGGCCGGCAAAGGACTCTTTGCCGTGCGCCTTACACGACAAAGGCTTTGCCGTGTGCCTAGCAGTCCTACACGGTAGACAAAAGTAACTTAACACCGTCGCGAGCGAGACGGCGCCATGCCAGTGGGTCCCATTAGGCCTTTGCCGTGTGTCCCGCGTTTGCCGTGTGTTTGTATGTGGGTCCCAACTCTCAAATTTGCCGTGTGTTTTGGATATGCCTTTGCCGTGTGTCTTTCAAGTAAGCTTTGCCGTGTATTTTTCCGTGGCGCACGGCAAAGTCATTGAACTGTCGAAAAAAACCGGCGACCACCGTCCTCACCTCCGCTCCTCCACGACATGGTCGACAAGCCTTTGCGGTCGCCGGTAGTCTCGTGCAAGCGTCTTCGAAGCCTGGTGGCAGCGCCATGGAGGTGAGGCGACGGCGGCGCCTGAATCAGTTGTCGGGGCCAGCGGCGGGGTGTAGGTCGCCATGGTCATGCTAGCCGGTGGCAGCGCCCAACACGGGGAGGCCGTATCGCAGGGATAAAGCCGACGGCGGGGTGGTGGTCGCCATGGCCGCACTCACTGGAGGTCACGGCCGCGCTCGCCGGCGGCGGCGGCAGTGCCCAACGCGCGGGTGCATGCGCGTGCAGGACTCCTGGGAGGCCGTCTCTCGCGTAAATCCAGCGGCTGCTCTGGGGCTCGCGCTCGTCGCCATGGTCGTGCTAGCCGGAGGTCGCGGCCGGGCTCGCTGGCGGCAGCGCCCGACACACGCGCGTGCAGGGCCACGCTCGCAGAGCTATGGCGCTAGTTCGCTCATCGCTCGCGTGAAGATAAAGAGAGAAGGGGAATATGCCACGTCACTGATCCATGGCTGCTCTCTCTGGACCAATCAAAGCAAAGCAGATTATTTTTTCTTTTATTTCTAGTTTTTCAACGTTTGTATTACTCTTTCCTACCCATATTAAATTTGTTTAGATATGAGTGTATACAAACTAAAATTTGACTATATATATTTGTATTTAAATGAATCTAAATATGGGTAGGAAGTGGGTCGTATAGAAAATTTATTTTCTATTTTGTGAGTGCTAAAAGCGGGATGTTCGGTTTAAACTATAGATACGTGATCTAATGCTGATAATTTTTTGAAAAAATCATTTTTAGACTCACAATATGATGTTTCTTTAGAGATCCAATGCAATTTTAGCGAGGCTCAGCCCCAAGCTAAGAGCATCTCCATTCGTCTACCCAGGAGGTCGATTCGGACGCCGAAATTACATCTGTACGCCGAAAATCGGCCTAGTCGCGTACCGAGGGACCTCTTTTAGGATGGATTTAGGGCAACTTAGGTACGGACTACCCAGGTCGAACCCAGGATCCCGGGTACGTCCTGGGGACGCCGGACGCAGCGACAGAATCCGAGACAGAATCTCGCCGTCTCTCTTCACAGTCTCTCACACCACCCCAATTCCGGCGAACTTTGGACGTTCGCACCTTTCTTCCTCCTCAACTCCGCCGAGAAGCCATGGCCGTGGGCACTCGTCTCCCCTTAGGCGGGCAACTCAGCGCCGACGGGATTCCTGTTCCGCCAGTGCTGGCCGAAGAGAACCTCGCCGGAGAGATCCAGGCGGCTATCGCCGCCATGGAAGACCCGGATCTCGCGGAGGATCCTGGAAACCTGGTCTTCTGGAGGCAGTTCTTCGTCGATAGGCACCTCGAGAAACTCGCCCGAGACCGTCGGGCTGGCCGCCGCCGTGTCACAATGTTGCTTTCCGCCGCCGCTGGTGGAGCATTCCAGGGCAAACTCTCGTCGGCGTCATGGAGCACATCCAGGCCGACAACCACCCCCGCCTTGGCCTGTAGTTGCGGCGTCCGGCATCGACCATGGCGGCGGCCTTTTCCTAGTTTTTAATCCGATGTAATATGTGTGCCCTTGTCCTACTTAATAAAATCCGCCTATATACGCCCATATTTTGCCGAGTTTAACTGAATTTCGTAGAACCTGAGACTCGGCCTGGGTACACGAGTGGGAAGCTCGGCGGACCCAGGCCAAAAACGCGCTTCGTCTAGCCAAAAAAAGGTCCAGTTTTTGGCCTGGGTTTGCCCAACGAGTGGAGATGCTCTAAGAATCTTCGTGCCCGTCATTCGAGAAAGTTTGGCGATAGTTTGAAAGGGCATTAAAAAATTCAAAAATGATCCAAACAATGTGAAACTTTCCCGTGATGTCATATTATGTGACATAGTTGGAAGGAAAAATATCAAACTTGGTATATTGATTATGTCTCAAAAAACCTTCCCAAAATGACCTATCTCATTCGAGGTTTCCTCACTTTCGGGTCAAATGACAAATGTTATGGCTAGAATCAATGCATAGTTTATGATAATGTTCCCATATAGTGCATGCATATGCATAATGGGATGGCCAATGGTGTTCCAGAAGAAAGTTTTCCTTTTCGCTGCACGGAAAAGCCATTTTCCATTTTCCGAGCGCAAAAAAGAGGGATTTTGTGAAGCAACCACCTAATGGCTAATTCCAAATGCTATCACCCCATTTTTTTAAAAATACTAGACCACCTTATATGAAAAATGTCCCAAACGCAAGATCTCAAACATTTCCGTCCATCACTGGTGAAAAATACAAATGATCGCAGAATTGGTAGGAAGTGGGTCCGGTTTGAACTACAGGTACATGATCTAATGCTCATGATTTTTTGCAAAAATAATTTTTAGACTCACAATATGATGTTAATTCAGAGATAGCATGCAAGTTTAGCGAGGCTCAGCTCCTAGCTAAGAATCTTCATGCCTGTCGTTCGAGAAAGTCTGGCGATAGTTTGAAACGGGCATAAAAAATTCAAAAACTACAGCTACGTGATCTAATGCTCATGATTTTTATGAAAAAATCATTTTTATACTCACAATATGATGTTTCTTGAGAGATCCAATGCAAGTTTAGCGAGGCTCAGCTCTTAGGTAAGAAGTTCAAAGACTAGGGTTTCGCTGGGAAACGGCCTCCGAAGCGTTGGAATCCCACCAAAACTTGCTTGTGGCCATGCCATGTGTACGAAAATGTGGTTTATGGTCCATATATGCAATGTCTAGCTCCCGGGTGTCACCGTGTTCACATGCATGCGATAACACTTAGCAGATTCCTAGAACTCTAGGTGTAAATGTCGCGCCGTGGGTATACCAGGGTCTAGAATGTACCACAAGGTCCCAAACTTGGCTTTCCTTATATCTATGGCCTAAACATACCTTAACAAACAAAAAATTACATTGTTGGAACCTCATACAGAGAAAGCTAGGGGGTATACCTTCTCGAGGCCCGCAGACGAGTGTTTTCGGTGCTTTCGACCCTCGAAGCTCCGGGAACCCACCCAAACTTGCACATGAACCTAGGAATCTTGTATGTGTACCTAGGATACATGTAAAATTATTGTGGAAGTCCCATAGATAGAATACATGGCTCCCCAGTGTGACCTTCTTCACATTCAGACGATAACACTTAGCGGATTCTTGAAACTCTAGGTGGAAATGTCCTGCTACGGGTATACCGGTGGCTAGCATGTGCCACAAGGTCCCAATCTTGGTTTTCCTTATACCTACGGCCTAAACATACCTTAACAAACAAAAAAGTATATTGGTGGAACCTCGTGCCGAGAAATCTAGGGGTAGATCCCCGGGTGCCTCGCAGACTAGGGTTTCGATGGGAGATAGCCGCTGGAGCTCCGGAATCCCAAAAAACCACATAATTAAAGTGGGTTGGCCAAACCACATAATTAAAGTTTTTATAGATGCAATATGGATGATATTTGAGATAAAATATATGCTAAAAGAAAATGGAGGCAAAAAAGGGAGAAATGAGAAAAAACAGGACTTTGCCGTGCACCACGCACGGCAAAGGCTCCTTTGCCGTGCACTGCACACGGCAAATATCGTCCCTCGTTGAATAAAATAAGCGGGAATATTTCGCTTGTTAAATAAAATAAATGGCGAGAATATTTCGCGCGAAAAATAAACAATTTAGAATTCAAAACTTTGCCGTGCCTGACGATGAGGCACACGGCAAAGCCCCGCCGTTACCACGACACGTCAACTGCGCGGAAACGGTGGGTCCCACAAGATGGTGTGCCGTGCGATTTCTTTGCCGTGGGTCTTTTTTGTCCTTTGCCGTGGACAGTTTCTTTGCCGTGTGTCATTTTTAGACTTTGCCGTGAGGCTTTTCTTTGCCGTGTATCATGTATCATGCCGCTGTGCGATGTTTCTTTGCCGTGTGTCATGTTGTTTGGTTGCACGGCAAAGAGATCTTTGCCGTGCATTGGCACACGGTAAAGCCCCAGTGCACGGCAAAGCCGAATTTTCCCGTAGTGACTAGTATTAAACTCTACTAGTTATCATTCAGAGACAACTCAAAATCATGCATGGTCATATTTTGGCAAATAAGAGAACAGTTCTCAGCATAAAAAAGGTTTCTTACAGTTGGCATCACATCCAGAATGCACTAAGTGAATCGGCGGCATAATTGGGACATCCTTCTTTGCCGCCTTCGGTGCCGTCAGACTCCCGGATCCCTACCCATGCACGCGTCGAGGTGGCCATCGTAGTACGCCTTGCCGTTGAACGGCAGGCTCCAGTTTCCACGGAGCGTCGACTCGCCGTTCTCCGTATCCAGGGAGTAGGTGAAGCGCTCGGGGTCGCCGTAGGCGAAGCAGCACGAGACGAAGATGGTGCGGCCGTCGGGATGCACCGCGTATGTAGCTTCCATCGTTGTAGCTCCCGCCGGGTAGCGGCGATGGGCTCCTCCCCCAGACCCACTCGTTAATCTGTCCTCTCATGGCGTATGTCATCTTCTGGGGGAGGCTTCTCGATGTCCAGCCGTCCCGTCTTGGTGTCGTAGATGTAGGTGAGTGCGCCAAAGTTGTGACGTGTTCGCCCCGGCCGTGATGATGATCTTATTGCCTAGCTAGGGCCTCGAAGTGCGCGCACGATCCGACGGAGGAGTAGCCGAGGCGGAGGACCGGATCTGGGAGGCGGCATGGTGGCATCAAGTTTGCCAGCTGGTGTGACGCCGCCCGGTCCTTGCCGGTGACGGCGTCCGGTCCTCATCACCGCCGTCGAGGTCGTCGATGTTCAGCTTGTACATGCTTTGCCCTTTGTTCATCTCGTCCAGCACCACATACAGATGTCGCTGGTTTGAAGCACCGTCCACCGAACCGGTGTCCGAGGCGTACGCACGTGGATAAAGAACGGCAGGAGGAGCGACGGTCGTCTGTCCGCCGGCGCCGCGTCCGGCAGGGCGCCGGAGATGGGAGAGAAGGGGATGAGATCGGGTCAGGCAGGATCGCCACATGGTTTGTTTGGATTGTCCGATTTATTAACAGCAGATAAATGCGACCGTACGTGTCTCTAGCTAGTTAATATACGTACGTACTCTTGTTCGGTGCGTAATTTCCAATATTTATTAATATAAGAGAAAGTTAGTTATTGTGAACGATCTTTGCTTGCAGCCAAAGAAACCCAACTCGTACGTACAGCTCTTCCATTACGGTAGAATATACTACCTAGCTAGTTGGATACGGATAATCCAGCTTTTATATAAATACGGTACATTAATATTTACTCCTTCCGATTTGGGCTAGTAAAGCTAATGTATCTAGATATTTCTTTAGCGTGTAGGTTTAAATGAATCTACCACATACATTAAAAGTTGTTTAGGTACATTTATTTTATAAAGCTAAAATATTTTATATTTCTAAACGAGGCCGTGGTAATGTTTTTTTTTGGAATGTGGGCAAAAGATACCATTGATAATCTTCTGCGAGGAGCGGATGGGGATGGCGACGCTTTTGGGATAGTTGACCTCCAATCCTAAAGCACTACCGAAGCAAGATAGGACGCCACGAACCACCTACAGGTCGTCGGAGTTAGGCACATTCATGACGATGATGAAAAGGAGCGGGGAGATGGGGTCTCCCTGACACAGTCCTCATTCGTACGCGAGCACGTGGGTGAAGGTTGTGCCAAGGAACAGCATAATCTATCTGATCCACCATGGTTTGAAACTAGGCTGCCGCAAAGTGTTGATGTGAAAGGCCCAAGACACGATGTTGAAAGCATGTGCGGCATCCAACCTGAGCAGTAGGAAGGGGGACTTCTGCACCAACACAAAACTTTAATTAATGCAGCGTCCACATACAAAGGCGCTTTGGTCTGCATCTACGAACTCCACCATTAACTCCACCATTTTGACACCACCCATAGTGCAAGGATCTTGACAAGGATCTTCGAGAAGCTATGTACGAGACTAATGGGGTAGAAATCCTCCTCGAAACAGGCATTACGCCTAGCTTTATAAATAAAGCAACCAACATTCAGAGTACAATACAGTCACTGACGCCCAGGCGTCACAAGGAAAGAAAAAAGGTCCGCTGGGGCCACAGCACAAACTGCCCAAAAAAAAGGAAGAAGAAAAAAAGCAGGGGGGCGACGAAGAGACTATGAAGCCTCGGACGGACTAGCAGGAGCCGCAAAGCGTTGCGCCGACGCCCGAAGAGCCTGCAAGATGTCGTCCACCCGCTCCTGGTCACGCTGTCTAGAGAGAGGGCACCACTGCTGGAGATGGGCAAGCAAAGAAAACACAGAGTCAGAAGCCCGGCGGGAAAAGATCCGCTCAATCACCATCTTATTTCTAATATTCCAAAGGGTCCAGGTTAATGCCGCAAACACCAGCCAGAAGAGGTGGCGCCTTCCTCCGGTGCGATTAGCCTCCGTCTCTAGGAATTCGCCGAGGTCACAGGCTGCCGAGCAGGCCCAGAGCTTCCCGGATGAAGTTCCACAGAAACCGAGCGGCAGGGCACGTGAACATTATGTGGGTGCACGACTCAGGGACCCCACATAACGGACACAACCCATTGCCTGGACCGCAACGCTTGGAGACCTCCGTTCCCGAGGGAAGACAGTCCCGGAGCAATTGCCAAAGGAAGATACGGATACTCAGAGGGAGAGGAGACTTCCACAAGTGGGAGGTCCAAGGGAGCTCCGGGCCCTGGAAGAGGGACTGGTATGCCGAACCAACCGCAAACGCTCCCGAGGGAGACTGGATCCAAGCCACGTTATCCCTCTCCATAGAGAGGGATAGGGGCAGGGATCCCCGCATCCTCACAAAGTCAGCCGCCTCGGCGTCGTTAAAGGTCCTCCGGAACGGGATGTTCCATTGGTCCTCTCGGAACGCGTCGGCGACTAAAATCGTGGGGGCTGCACAGATAGCAAATAACGCCGGGAACTCCTGGGACAGGGGGGGCCCCTAGAATCCAGGGGTCCAGCCAGAACAGGACTCCCTGCCCATCGCCTACATCAAAACGAGAACCACGTCGAATAAGGTGCTTGATGTCTTGAATGGCCCGCCAAAACTGGGAACCCTCCCGACGGTCACACGCCAGCAGGGGGCGACCCCGGAGGTACTTGGCCTTGATTAACTGGAGCCAAAGGCCCCCCTCATCGCGAAGCACCCGCCAAACCCACTTAAGAGGCAGGGAGATATTGAAGCGGCGCGAGTCAATAATCCCTAGGCCCCCAAGAGTTTTGGGGGCGCAAATGTCTGCCCATTTCACCATATGGTATTTTTGGTGCCCATCTCCAGCGACCCAAAAGAATCTAGACAGCTCTTTAGCCAAGTCTGCATGGATTCCTTCAGGAAGCAGATATAGGCCCATCTGGTAAGTGGTGAGGCTGGACAGGCAGGAGTTAATCAGAACAGTCTTGGACCCCTTGGTCGTGAGCCGGGCACGCCATGGCTCGGCTTTCGACCGAACCTTCGAGACCATGGGGGCGAGATCCCTGATCAACAACCGAGAGTACCTCATGGGAAAGCCCAGGTAGGTGATGGGGAAGACCGCCAACCGGCAATTAAGGCGGTCTGCGATCAGCTGCTTCTCCTCCTCCGGGAATCCAAGGATCATGACTTCGCTCTTGTCAAAGTTGATCTTGAGCCCATACATCGACTCAAAGCACAGGAGTAGGAACTTGAGGTTAATAGTGTCAAGTTCCGAGCCCTGGACCATGATCATCGTATCGTCCGCATACTGGAGGTGGGTGACTCCACCTCCGGGGATTAGATGCTCCACCATCCCAGAAAGGTGTCCAGTGACCTTGGCCTTGTCCAAGATCTCTGAAGGGCATCCACCGCGGAGTTGAAGAGAAGGGGCGACAACAGGTCCCCTTGTCTCACTCCACAGGAGGGTCTGAAATAGGGACCCACCTCCCCATTGATACTAATAGCCGTACTACCGCTCATCACGAACTGCATGATCCATGAGACCACCCTCTCCTCAAAGCCCCTCCGCTCTAGGAGCAGCCTCAGGAATGACCAGTCCAGCTTATCATAAGCCTTCTGGAAGTCAAGCTTGAGTAACACACCTTTCTGATGGCGTACCTTAACCTCATGAATAATCTCATGGAGGGCAAGTACACCATCATGAATCAGGCGTCCCTTGAGGAAGGCAAACTAAAGTGAGTGAGTCAAGCGTTCCATGACCAGAGCAAGGCGGATAGCGCAGACCTTGGCAAAAATCCTCTGGATGACATTGATTACCGTGATGGGCTGAAATTGGCGAATATCCGTGGCCCCCACTATCTTGGGGATCAGGGTAATCACACCGAAATTCAGCCGAGACATGACAAGAGTCCCCGTGTAGAACTCCTGAAACATGCGCATAATCACGGGGCACAGCTGATCCCAAAAGGATTGGAAGAACACTACCGGGAGCCCATCTGGCCCTGGCGCCGAGTTGGACTTCATAGCTTTGATATCCGCGGTGACCTCAGACTGGAGAAAAGGGAGGTTCGGCTCCAGATTCTCCTCCGCGGTCACCCTGGCATCCTCAGCCCAGAAGTCCGCCAGCCCAGAAGTCCGCCTCCAGCGCCAGACCCGAGGAGGGGGCAGCCAAGAAAAGTTCCCGGTAGAACGCATAAATATAGGCCGCGATGTCTCTCTGGTCCTCCAGAAGAGCGTCTGCGGCCCAGAGGCAGGGGATAGAACACTTCCGACGCCTTCCAATCACGATGGCATGGAAATAGGCCGTGTTGGATTCCCCCTGGATAGTCTAGTTCTGGCGGCTCCGTTGTCGCCAGAACGCCTCCTCCCCCTTATAGATCTCCATAATGGAGGTCTCAAGGGAGTACCTACGGGACCAGTCGTCCGCCGATAGCCCCACCCGGTCAGCCTCCCGGTCAAGCACCTGGATCTCCTGAAGGATGGCCTCCTTCTGGCCCCGGATGGCCGCACCCAGGTTCGCCCCCCAGCCTCGCATTAGTTGGCGTGACATCAAGGCACAATGATGCCAGACATCCACCGCACAGAAGACACGGGGCGGAGAGGACTCAGCCTCCACCCACCTCGACTGAACCGCCTCCACAAAACCCCGCTGCCGAAGCCAAAGGTTTTCAAAGTGGAAGCGGTTAGATCTTGGCGGGGGGGGCTCCTCCTAAGGAAAGGAGGAGGGGGGTATGGTCCGAGCCCACCCTGGTGACCGCCCGGAGCGAACACAGGGGGAAGGCCAGCTCCCAGTCCACAGAGACAAAGACCCGGTCAAGAACGCACCGCACCGGGTCGAGGCGATTATTGGTCCAGGTGAATCTCGCACCAGCCCGAGAGATCTCCCTAAGCGCCAAGTCCGCGATGCAATCATTGAACATACGAATCCTATGGAGATCCACGTTCGCCGAGATCTTGTCCGCGGCAGAGAGAATCAAGTTGAAGTCCCCTGCCACAATGACGGGGGTCTCCGTACGCTCCACCTTGGCCTTGAGCTCAAGCAGAAACTCCTGGGATCTCCTATGGTCCGCGGGGACATAAACAATGATGACCTCCCATTTGAGACAAGACTGTTTATGGGTGAGTGCCATGCTCACAAAGAAATCCCCACGGTCCATATCCTCAACCTCGAAGGTCTCCTCCTTAACCCCAAGGAGAATACCGCCCGAGTGGCCGGAGGCCAGGAGCCAAGTCCAGGAGAACTTATGCCTAGACAAAGCCTCCAGCTCCAGCGGAGAGAAATCCTGGCGAATGGTCTCCTGAAGTCCCAAAATATCCACATCTTCTTGGCGCAAGTATTCCTTGATTTGGCGGCGGCGGCCGTCCTGACTAAACCCCCGGATGTTCCAAATGAACACCCGGAACGCCCGGAGAAGGTCCATGTGGATGATCACTCGGGGGCGGCCCCCTTACTGGGGGCGGAGCGGGAACGGGTGGAGGAACCGGAACGAGACGGGGCGTTAGGTGGCCGCCCCCGAGGTCTCCCAGGAGCGGGGGTCCTCAGGGGTGGCTGGCAGTCATCAGGTCCAAGAGGTGGCACCGAGCTGGACCCGGGCTCCGAGGAACCAGGTCCTGCCAGTATGAGGGCCCATTCCCGCTCCGGCGTCGCCCGGGCAGCGATCCGCCCTCATACACCTCTCGAGCCTTGATAGCCGCGACCTGCTCCATCTGAGGCCCCTTCTCGCCTCGGAATACTATGCCACAGTCAGCGGCCACAGACGCCAGGTGATCCAAAGCAACCTCCTCTAGAGCCAAAAACCTAGAATCCAAAGACAAACCAGAGCAGGGAGGGGGATGGGGAGGGGGAGGGGGAGGGGGAGGGCGGGACATACCAGGAAACTCATCGCGCGCAGTCACCCTTAGAGTCGCCCGCTCCGAGATCGTCGGCTCCGGGCCCACGCCCCCACCGCGAGCCCCGGCCAGGCGCACACTGTGGTGAGACGGGGAAGGAGGAGGGTGACGGGGGCCTCTGGCCCGGCGCGCCCTAGTACCCAGACCGGGAGTGGCGAGATCGCCCGCGTCCGGGTCACCAGTGGCAAGGTCCGGCGTGAGGGAGTAGCACACCAGCCCCGGGGAGCGGGGGGACGACTGAGGGAAGACGACCATCCCCACACTACCCGAGGTGAGCTCCGGCGACGAGGCGAGGGTGGTGGGCGGCGGGGAACCCTCATTGCTCCCCCCGGGACCCCCTCCAGAGAACAACTGGGCCTGGCCAATGTTGGAGCCGTACTGAGCGATGTCGAAGGCGAGAGGCTCCAGCAGGGGCGGGCGGGAGCAGCGCGGGAGGACATCTCCCAGGAGCTTCGCGGGAGCACTCCGGGGAAGCGGCAGGCGATCCGGGACGAAGGGAGCCAACCCGCCAGCCGCGCGGCCCGGCACCTCCCTACCCGCCTGAGGACGCGAGGGAGGGGGAGTTGGGACCATCGAGGCCGGCGACTTGGGATCGCCCGGAGAGGCCTCCCCGAGTGAGTCCTCGTCAGACCCTCCATTCCCCCGGCCCGCCCCCTGGTCATCGTCCTGAGGTGGGGACGGGAAAGGGGAGCCCGGGCTAGCCGGCGCGGGGGGGGCGTCGAGCTCCATCAGCAGGTCCAGACCCGCCCGGTCGAAGAAGACACGCTCCATGGTCACCGGGAACACCGTGGGGTCAAGGCACAAGATGCGGATGCGGATCGCCCCGTGACCGGCGAGGGAGCGCGGGTCCACCTCCAGGCATTTTCCCACTGTCTGCGCCACTAGGGAGACCACGTCATCCCGACGAGCCTCCGGGGAGACTCAGGTCAGGCGGATCCACACCTCCGACAGCGTGGCAGAGACTCCCTGGTCCACGGACGAAGGCCTGATCAGCACCTGCAGCTGGTGGAGCGGCAGGGTGAAGGAGGCTCCGATGGCACACATCCGAGGGTCGCCACGGAGGGGAAGGACACGACAAACGCAGTAGGGGAAATCCTCCTTACCGGCCACCCGTGTCCCGGGAGGACCTCACAGAACTCCTGGTGGATCAGCTCCTCCGTCACCTCGACCTGAACTGGGGGGTCCTGCTCGAGAAGCGTCACCGTCGCCAGGGTCTCGGGAACGGCCATCTGGACCCCACCCAGGTCGATGTAGTAGAAGCCGCCGTTGACCCCGTGACCGTAGTATTCGAGACATTCCCGAGCCAGGCGGAGAGGAAGGGAGGAGGCCCCCCCACCGGAGCAGCAGACGTCGGCAGAGCAGAGGAGGGCTTCTTTTTCTTCTTAGGCTTCTTCTTCTTCAGATCAACCACGGGGCGCCGCCCGGGCGCGGGACGGCAGACCATCATGGGCGCAGTGCCTCGCCGATTAGCCACATCAGCGCTGTGGGTCCCACGGGACCCAGCCTCCCTCTCGGCAAGGGCCTGCTGCCGCAGGTGACCCTCACGCCGAACTGCCTCTGGCGAGGGGCCTCGGTCAGGGCGAGGCAGGAGAGGCCCCTGGGCACGACGCTGCACAGGGGCGAGCGACGACCGGGCGAGCACCTGCCCCGCCCGAGGTGGGGACCTCGGCAGGTGGTGTTCTGCAGGGTCCCTGTGCCCCCTGGCCGGGGCCTGGCGTGGCGGGGAGGGGAGACGGGAGCCGCTCCAGCCGCGGGACGGGGAAGACCGACGAGGGGGAGGCGAGGGCCGGCGACGCAGGAGGACTCATGGGAGACGCGCCACAAGTGAGGGGATCACAGCAGCGCCGAGGCCATGAGAGCCTCCTTGAAGGAGCGGCCGAGTCTAGGGAGGGCGCAACCGGAGGGGGCAGCGGAAGGGGACGACGGGGGAGGGGGCAGCAGCGACTAGAGTAGGTCAGAGGGGGCGGCGGCGCGGGGAGTGGGAGAAGAGGGCGACCCCTGGGGTGAGGCCGAGAGGATACGAGGGACGGCCAGGCCGTGGGCCGTGGGGCAGGCCTAGGCCCAGCCCGAGCCCGGGGACCGCAGGCAGGCCGAGGCCCACCCGGGGCCTGCCAGCCTCTAGCCGGGAGGCCTAGCCACAGGCACCCCCTCGCCCCACGCCTCAAGACGGGAGGTTCGAGCCGCTCGGGTCACCACCGCCACCGGCCGGGACGCCTGCGGCCGCTTCCCACGCTGGCCTAGGAGAGAAACTCCCCTAGCACCGGCCGGGCAGATGTAGATGCACCGGGGTGGGCACTTCTGCGCTGACGGCGTCCCATTCATGGGACCGACGGCGTGGCGACTCAGAATCGAGATCCTCGCACGCCATCTCCGCGACCTCCTCAACGTCCCCTAGCTCGCGCCGTGGAGCTCGCCGAGCGCCGCCATCTCCTCCTCCGAGAGCGGGGGCAGCTTCGGTGATGGCTCCTCCGCGAAAGGCAGGGGCTTGGCAGGCCTGCGACCACAGACAAGGGGGTTAGGCCATACCTGAGCACAGGCCTCAGAGAGACAGGCGCCGCCATGAGGGGCGGAGCAGGCGAGGAGACTAAGCAGACGACAGGAAGAAAGGGAGCGGGGAGGGAGTTCAAAAACGCCATCCGATCCACATCCCCGTTTTCTTGGGGATCACATCGATTAAGGTGATAAGAGCCCCATTAAGCTCTCCAAAGTTCTTGGGAAACATATTCTGAATGGTTCTAACCGAAAAGCCGTTAACGACGCTGTTTCTGACTAGATGGGCCCACTGTCAGGCTGACATGGCATGCGGTAGACAGTCGAGGAAAAAAATATTAAAGTTTTAATATTTTCTAGGTCTTGACAGTGGGCCCCGCCTGGCCGGGCTGTCTGCCGACCGGGGAGGCGGGCCCTTGGTCGGCTTTCCAATCGCTGACCACGTCGGTCGGTTTTCCCCTTTTTAACAGCTAGCGCGCGCCGGCCCATCGTCCTCCTCCCTCATTTCTTCTTCCTCCTTCCCTCTTGCTTGTTCTTGCTCTCATTTTCACTAGCTGTTGCACCGATTTTCAGCCCAGATTTCCATCCAAACTCGTGCTGAAAGATATTAATAAGCTAGTAGAGTCCCTATCTACTAATGGGATAGCCTGGTGTAGTAATTTGAGTCGTTTTTGTGGAGGGATTTGGTGGTATTCTTGGGGAGTGTAACACCCTCAGATCGGCCCTATGCAAGTTTTAGCGATTCCCGCCAAACCCGCATAGAAACGATTCAAAGGTGCCCACCAGGCACTTTCGTGCGGGTGGAAAACGAAGTAATACCATTACACAATAGTCCACGATGGAACCCACAGAACAGATATATATACAACAATGACTCAAAGAGCCAAGAATACAGATATACAATACAAAGATCCAAATCAACTTTAAAACGATACAGCGTCCGAGTACGGACAAGATGCAAATTGAGCCAAGAGCCCTGAAGAATAACCAATGGCGTCCATAACCCTGCCCAGGCCAAGCCAGAAGGGTAACCCTGCTAACGACATCGATCTCAAACCTGCTTAAACAAAAGGGGTGCCGACAAAGGGCAAAGGAAAAAGAGATGGTCATCGAGGCCAAGACACGGCGAGACTAGAGTTCAAGGTCCTCGCCTACATAGGTATGGTGGATCAGCGCAGCAAAGAAGATGCACTAAATAACCTATAGAGACTCAATACAACTAGCGGCTAACAGATAGGGATAAGAAATACCTATTCGGATCCAACCTGAAACTATCACCAAGCATACCCATCCTGGTATTTCCCCCTCGAGACCAAACAAGGAATTCAACCGAGGAACTCACACAGTTGGCAGTTTTATTTATTCAGTTATCGTTGCAGCAATTACTAGTCAGGTATAGATAGCCATCCTGATATAATAAGCAGTGGGCACTTTTAGTTAACCATTCCGTTGTAGTTGCAACACTTACTAGTCAGATACGATTAGCATGAGATATTCCAAACCCAGCAGTTGTTGGTACTTTTATTTAGCCATTCCGTTGTAGTGAAGCTGATTACTAGTCATATCGGATACAAGTCAAATTATAACAGTAAACTTTAGTTATAGTTGTCTATGATCGAGAACTGTGCTCCAAGTCGTCCATAACATGGACACGGCTTCAAAATATTTAACCTAGGGTGCACCAAAGTTTCCACACGCACCTACACCCTTGTTGTCAGATCAGGTAGGTACAAGATCACAAAACATACACCCAACGGTATGTCGACGGGGTTTCGGACACGACGTTTCCCAGACCCAAAGCAAGCACATGGGGGCCACCCCACTAAGCTACCCGCAACGAAGTCGGCCGACTCCGAGACGGACCCAGAGGTTTGTGACAATGGCTGTAAATGACTGGAAAACCAAAAGTGTGATTGGGCTTGTCGATACCGCGAAAACATTCCACGTTGGTTCCAAAACAGTACAGGCGCCCCACGCGCAATCGTAAATAAAGCGGTAATGCAGGGCATAAGTACAGGATAGTAATAAAGCCCCAAACTACTTTGTGGCCCCTGGTATAGTACTTGGAAATCAGGTACTAATCGATGGGGGTGCCCACACACCCCACCTGTGGTTAGAGCGCTAGATCTTGGAACAGGTGTCAAGAACTCGGGGTCCTACGGGACACCAGTGAGCGGTTAAAAACCAAATATTGTCTATTACCCACTGGTGCCTCTGCATTTACCTATTTTCAATTTTAGTTATTAAACGGTAATTAAATTCATGATCATCTCCAACATTAAACATGCGGCATTACTCCAACAACTGTGGTACTTGACGACACGCAACAGCACTTGAGCAAGCGACTATAACGCGCAAGTCTAACTATCTACCAAACAACAGGTAATAGGATGTGTCCAAGGCAATATAAGGCTAGAAGGGATACCACGGGTACGAAAACTAGAGCATCGCAACATAGATAGCAATAGATCAAAAGGAAGAAATAAATACTAGAAAGGTAAAATAGGTAGAAAAGGAGGAGAATGCTCACCTGAAAAACATTGCCGAAGGTTCATCCGAAGATCGGGTCGACACTCGCATCAACTCATCGGCCTAACCCGTGAAGAAGCAAAGCACTAGCACAAACACCGGATGCACTATTTAATATTATGGCAGAAGATCGACATGATGCATGTATGATGTATGAAATGGCAAAGGTGCGATGAAATTAGGTCATATTAAGCGGAACCGAGGTCCCAATATTTATTTAGATGGTTCAAGTTATTTAGATACCCGCAATTTAAATGTTGTCTTATCAAGGCAAAATTATATCATCGGTTCGCTACACAAATTTAAATGGGGCCAATATAAGGCTAGATTCGCCCGCATATGGCCTCCATATTTAATTTTGAGGTGAATCGGCATAAGGCCCCCAAACCACATTATATGTATGCAAGCATGACAATTTAGTTATGCAACAAGATATATCATTTAATAAAATAGGGCTTCGAGAAAAAGGGGTCACACATTGGCGGATCGAAGATCTTGGGCGCCGGGGGTTCAGGGATCGGTCTTCGAAGAGGAAGGAGAACACGCCGGGGTTTGTTCTTCGGCTCCGAGAACGGTCTTGCGGTCCATGTGGGCGATCATGTCGTCGTTGGCGAACTTGCATTCCGATAAGAGGGTCTTGTCCACCGATAGGGTTTGAAGATCTTGTTGTAGTGTTGTTGAACTTTAGTCCACTTTGCAGCAACAAAATAGCATCACCACACCGCCAACATGTAACACCATCTTGGAACGATGAAGCCGAACACCCGAACAGACATACAGTGGATAGAATTCATCTGCCTTAGCACCAACACACCAACATGAGCAGTACATGCACATCACTTGGCGGGATACTAGTGCTAGGCAGGGGTCGATGAGTTGGGCACCACGGAGGGGAAAACGCGCAGGCGCGCCACGCCCGTGAAGGTGCGCACCGGTAGGGACGACCTGCAGGGGGCATGGCCGACCCGGACGGAGGACAACGAGGCGGCAGGCAGCGAGCTCGGACGGATGACCGGCAGAGAGAGGCGACGGGCTCGAGCGGTTGTAGGGCCGGCGAGGTCGAGCGAAGGAGAACTGGTGGAGGAGGTCGGACGGCGGCGTCCTGGGGCTGCGAGCGCGGGGACCGGCGGTGGCTGGGCGCGAGCGAGGGAGGCCGATTGGGCGACGAGGACAGCTTGCGACTGGCGGTGGTGTGCAACGGGGAGAAGCGCTAGGGGAGGAAGGCGATGGTGGCGGGCCGAACGCGGCGAGGAGGAGTCGGGTCACGAGACTCGCGCAGGCGGACGAGCGAGGAGGGGAGAGGAACCAGCAAAAAGGAGGAGGGCGGCGCCGCTCGGATGCTTGCGAGCGAAGCAAGGGGTTACGGGGTCGGGGGAGATCGAGCAGAGGCAGCGGCCTCGGGAGGAAGGAGCAGAGCGGAGCGGGGCACGCGCGGGAGGAGCGCGTGAGGAGGTGGGGACGGGGTGGGCCCTAGTGAGTGGGAGCGGGCAGGTGGGGTGGACGACCGGGTGGTGGGGAAACTCGAGGAGGGGCTGGTGGGACCTGGTTTGTCAGGGAGTGGGTGTCTACACGGGTTCAAGAATGCAAGAGGGAGAGCATCGCGCGGCGCTCGCGTGTGTGGGCGTGCGTTGAGTGAGGGAGTGGGTCAAGGCAGAGTGTAGGCGGGTATGGTTCCGGCGGCGGCAGGGAATAGGTGTGATGCTAGGGTTTAGGGTGGTGTAGGATCTAGGGTTTCAGCTGGCTGGGCCTGGCCAGTTAGGTCTAGGTGTTTTATTTATTTTCATAGAACATATTTTTGTTTTATTTTAAATCCTTTTAGCAAATCGTTTTTGGGAAAATAATTTGAGCAAGATAATTAAGGTTAATTTGAACTCAAGGACAAAGGAAGGGTAGAAAACAAAAATAGGGTTTTAGTTAAAACATTATTAGAGACAAGACATGCATGATGACGTCATGACGATGCACAGAACAAAAAAACCAAGCGATTTTCTAGTAGTGGTTTTACCCGGGGTGCTAAAATTCGACACCACTAACAATGGATCTCGCCCTCGAGATCCGCCTCATGGTACAGGGAAGAAGGCCGACAGTCTGAATCTTCTCGCTTCATTTAGATCGCCACGACACCACTAACAAGGATTCTTTCTTCATCCTGAAATCAGCGACACCACCAACAAAGGCCCATAGCTCACGTCCGTAGAGAGAACACTCCGGAGAACAAAGGACAAAGGTAAAGGTCTCGAAAAGATATGACCACCTCTAACTTCAGCGGAAGGAGTAAAATTGCATTGATCCAACCATTCAATGTACAAAGGCGAATGGTAAGAGTAGTGGTATGGTCGCGACTCCATCACGCACTCAAAGCATTACTCTGTACATGAATAGGAGAAAGTATGCAACAACTCTCAGAATTCAGACTAAAGATCTCGACAAGCGAGGTTTAGAAACAAAGGAGGGATGGAGATTCTCATCAGATCTGATGTAGATGACTTCGTCGTTTCGGAAAACACCGAAGGATAGAAAGAAAAAAATTAGTGAATTTTTGGTCCACTGAAAGGTACAACAGATGAAAGATTCATCAGATAGCATGAAGACTAGTTGTTGAAGCACCGTTAACAAAGGATGGAAGTGAAACCTTGAAGGTACGACGGAAACCCAACCACGAGAATTCCTGGACTCGGAGAAAAGTAAGATGGCAGATTCAAAACACGAAGAGATAAGAGGAGGATAGCAGAGGGGTAAGGAGTAAAAGCAGACCTAATCAGATCTATCTAACCGATTTTCCAAAATAGTTTTGACACTCTACATCGTCCGTTAGCTAGGTTATCCTACAGGCTGGACCAGTGGGGTATCGTAATCACCGAGCTCGATACCACTCAGAACACCTCAGATCGACCCTATGCAAGTTTTAGCGATTCCGCCAAACCCGCATAGAAACGATTCAAAGGTGCCCACCAGCACTTTCGCGGGTGGAAAACGGCAATACCATTACACAATAGTCCACGATGGAACCCATGTACAGATATATACAACAATGACTCAAAGAGCCAAGAATACGATATACAATACAAAGATCCAAATCACCTTTAAACGATACAGTCCGAGTACGGACAAGATGCAAATTGAGCCAAGAGCTCGAAGAATAACCAATGGCGCCCATAACCGCCCAGCCAAGCCGAAGGGTAACCTCTAACGACATCGATCTCAAACCTGCTTAAACAAAAGGGTGCCGACAAAGGGCAAAGGAAAAAGAGAGTCGATCGAGGCCAAGACACTCGAGACTAGAGTTCGGTCCTCGCCTACATAGGTATGGTGGATCAAGCGCAGCAAAGATGCACTAAACAACCTATAGAGACTCAATAGAACTAGCGGCTATCAGATAGGGATAAGAAATACCTATTCGGATCCAACCTGAAACTATCACCAAGCATACACATCCTGGTATTTCCCCCTCGAGACCAAACGAGGAAGTCAACCGAGGAACTCACACAGTTGGCAGTTTTATTTATTCAGTTATCGCTGCAGCAATTACTAGTCAGGTATAGATAGCCATCCTGATATAATAAGCAGTGGGAACTTTTAGTTAACCATTCCGTTGTAGTTGCAACACTTACTAGTCAGATACGATTAGCATGAGATATTCCAAACCCAGCAGTTGTTGGTACTTTTGTTTATCCATTCCGTTGTAGTGAAGCTGATTACTAGTCATATCGGATACAAGTCAAATTATAACAGTAAACTTTAGTTATAGTTGTCTATGATCGAGAACTGTGCTCCAAGTCGTCCATAACCGTGGACACGGCTTCTCGAAAAGATTTAACCTGCAGGGGTGCACCAAAGTTTCCACACGCACCTACACCCTTGTTGTCAGATCAGGTAGGTACAAGATCACAAAACATACACCCAACGGTATGTCGAAGGGGTTTCGGACACGACGTTTCCCAGACCCAAAGCAAGCACATGGGGGCTGAAGGGAATATGCCCTGAGAGGCAATAATAAATTGTTTATTATGTGTATTCCAAGTATATGATAGATGTTTATTTTGCATGCTATAATTGTATTAATACGGAAACGTTAATACATGTGTGTTTAATAAACAAACAGAAAGTTCCTAGTTAAGCCTCTCTCATAAACTAGCTCGTTGATTAACAAGATGATCAAGGTTTCCTGATCATGGACATTGGATGTTGTTAATAACGGGATCACAACATTAGTGTAATGATGTGATGAACATTCATCCGAAGTATAGCATTACGATCAAAGTCATTGAGTTTATATTGCTATAACAACTTACGGTGATCCTAATCCTTAGACCATGAGATCATGTCAATCACTAACACCGAAGAGTTTCTTGATAACATCAAACGTCACACCGTAACAGGTGATTATAAAGATGGGTTCGTAACTAATAAAGTGTTATGTTGAGGCTCATGGATCAAGAGTGGAATTTGTTCATCCCGATGACGGATAGATATACTCAGGCCTCTCGGTGATATCACATTGATTAGCTTGCAAGCAAGTGATTTGATCACTAGAATGTTATATCACGAACGAGAAAGAGTGCATGTCGTAACGAGATCAAACTAGGTATGGAGATACCGATGATCGAATCTCGGACATGTAATATATCGTGAGACAAAGGGGTTAAGATACTAGCGTAAAAGGTTCCGACGATCACAAGAAAGTCATCGTTGAATGTGTGGGAGTCGATGGGTCTCAGATCTCGCTTCTGATTATTGATCCGAGAGGGGTCTCGATCATGTCCGCATTATTCACGAACCGTAGGGTGACACACTTAAGAGACACCGACATCCATTTGGAGCAAAATTTTCATGCCGGAAAGAATGAACAAGCGCAGGAATTTATTTCACTAGATACCGAAACAGGTTTTCGGGTGAAATTGCATAAAGTGGTTATGCATGTGAAATAGAATTCTAGCAAGGGGTTATTTGTGAATGTTTGTCATTAAAGTAATTGACAAAATTCTGAATAAAATAAAAGAGTTTTATTTAATGAGAGTTTGCATTAAATTTGGTGGAAATTTAATGGGATTTTTGAGTGGGATTTTGAGTGGACTTTTGAAGGGTCATTTTGTGAGTGGAGTGTCCACCCACATGATGAGGGAGGGCAAGGGGCAGCCCCATGCTGCCACCCCTTGGGGTTCCCCCTCCTCCTATAAAAGGAGCCTCCTCTCACTTCTCACTCACACCTCCTCGTGAAGGATCTCTCCCTCTAGAATTTATCCCCATGGTCTCGGACTAGCGAGATACATGTTCCCGGTGGCTTTTCGGCAAGAAAGAGTTGTGCTTCCGCTGCATCGCCGAGCGAGGAGGCGGAGGTTGCTCGGTGCCTCGAACGTGTGTGCGAAGCGCCACTGATTTGGCGCTTAGGACTTCCTCTCGATCTTGAGATCGGCAAGAGATCGTCTACATCAACCACGAGTTTGGACTCGTTAAACTTTGTCGGTCTTCAAGGGTATGTTCTCTACGGATGTACATCCGCCCGTGTTTGTATCTAGTATAAATAGATCTTGGTATTTAGTTCACACCGTAGGAAAATTTTTGTTTTCTATGTCCGAACCCTTCGAGGGTATCGAGCCGGATCTATGCGTAGATACTTTACACGTAGTACACATATGAGTATGTGGGCGATGATGATCATGTTGTTGCTCCTTTCTTGTGATTTTGGATATTGGTGGCATAGTGGGATGAAGCGGCCCGGACAAACTTTACATGTCCTCGCACATGAGACCTGTTCCACGCTTGACATGCAACTAGTTTGCATAAGTGGCTAGCGGGTGTCTGCTCTCCTACTATAGTCAATATCTATTTTGCAAGCGAGTTGTCAACAATTTGATTATCCTCGTTAGGTTCATGTTCGTAGGTAAGAACGGTTCTATCTCGAAAGCCCTCAGCCACGTAAAACTTGCAATGGATAAATTAGAGGCGTCTAGTTTAGATTGTTGCTGGGCTAGTGTTATGATATGGTAGTGTTGTAAGTAGAAGTATGAGATGATACTCTTACAACACACATAGCGTGTAAAACCCATAGATTGTGGATTTACACATATAGGTATGATAGTGATCATACCACGATGCACATGATAGAGATCATCTGAGGGAACCATATAATTTCACTATTAAACATATGATGTTTGATTGCATCTTATATTGCTTGTTTAGCGCTTTGTTAAGCATAATAAGATGATCCCTCATTTTAAATATCAAGATAAGAATGTGTTCTCCCTTTAGTATGCACCGATTATGTTTTCGCGCCCAAGACATCACGTGATGATCGGGTGTACTTGGATCCTCGACCATACTTGGTGTAAAACAGTTACACACGCAAAATACTAAGGTTCTAACTTGGCGAGCCTAGCATGTACGCATGGCCTCGAACACGTAATCGAAAGGTTAAGCATGAGTCATATAGTTGATATGATGCCCATTTGATGCTCGCTTTGAAGCTATACCGACTCACGTGATGATCGGACTTGGTGTAGTGGATTTGGTTCATGTAATCACCAAAAGGACACGAGGGATGTCGCTTTTGAGTGGGAGTTCATTCGTAATATAGATTAGTTGAACTCAATCTATCATACACTTAGTCTAAACTTTACAAATTGTTGTAGATGGCACCACCGCTTAATTTCAATGCGTTCATGGAGAAAGAGAAACTAGCAACGAACGGTAGCAACTTTACTGAATGGGCCATGAATTTGAGGATTCTCCTCTCTGCTGCACAAAAGCAATATGTGCTAGAAGCGCCGTTAGGCCCCCCACCCTTTGACGATGCCCCTGACGAGGAGAAGAATGCCTATCTTACTCGTCAGGAGGACCACAACTTAGTTCATTGCGGCATATTGTATGGGCTAGAGCCGGAACTTCGAAAGCGTTTCGAAAACGGCAATGCTTTTGATACAATGGGTGAGTTGAAAATGATTTTCGACACACATGTCAGAGAGAGCTACAATGCTTCGTAAAAGTTCTTTAGTCGCATGATGGAAGAGAACAGCTCGTTAGTGAGCATGTACTCAAGATGTCGTTACCGATAAGCTTGTGTCCTTGGGAATAACGATTCCCATTGACTTAGGCATCCATCGTGTTCTCAGCTCGCCACCTAGCTATAAGAGCTTCGTGATGAACTATAATATGCAAGGCATGAAGAAGTCTCCCCGAGCTTCACAATGCTTAAAACCGTATGGAGATCAAAAGGAACATCAAGTGTTGATGATCAATAGGAACACTGGTTTCAAGAAAGACAAGAAGGGAAAACGGAAGGGCGGCAAGCCTGCTGTCGCTACCAAAAGAAACCCCGAGTTGGACCTAAGTCCTACCGAGTGCTACTATTGTAAGGGGATCGCCATCGAAGCATAATGCCCCAAGTATCTGCGCATAAGAAGGCCGGCAAGGCAAACAAAGGTATATATGATATACATGTTATTGATGTGTACTTGACTAGTGCTCGCAGAGCACCGGGTATTTGATACCGTTCGTTGCTAATATTTGTAACTCGAATCGTGGGTCATGCGAAGCGACCGCTAGCAAGGGTGAGGTCAAGATGCGTGTCGGCAATGGATCAAACGTTGATGTGATCGCCGAACGCTACCTCTCCACTTACCGTCGGGATTAGTTATAAACTTAAATAATGTTATTTGGTGCACCGAGCATGAACATTGTATCTGGATCATGTTTGATGCAAAGTGGTTTTTCATTCAAATCGAGAACAATGGTTGTTCCATTTATATGAATGAAATCTTTATGGTCATGCACCAATGTTGAATGGTTTATTTCTGGATCTCGATGATAATGTTACATATTCATAATATTGATGCTAAAAGGATTAAACTTAGTGATGATATATCCGCATATATGTGGTAATCACCGCCGTCAGGTCATATTGGCATTAAACGATGAAGAAGCTCCATTCGGATGGACTTTTAGAATCACTTGATTATGAATCATTTGATACATGTGAGCCATGCCTTATGGGCAAGATGACTAGAACGCCGCTTTCGGTTCAATGGAACGGCGATTTATTGGAAATCATACATTCGATGTATGTGGTCCAATGAGTGTGTTTGCCGAGGTGGATATCGTTATTTTGTTACTTTCACGGATGATTTGAGTAGATACGGTTATATCTACTTGATGAAACACAAGTCTGAAACCTTTGAAAAGTTCAAGGAATTTCGTAATGAAGTGGAAAATCATCGTAATAGAAAGATCAAATTTCTACGGTCGACCGTGGAGGTGAGTATCTAAGTTACGAGTTTAGCACTCACATGAAAGAGTGTGGAATTGTTTCACAACTCACACCTGCGGAACACCACAAATAAATGGTGTGTCGGAACGTAATCGTACTTTATTAGATATGGTTCGATCTATGATGTCTCCGACGGACTTGCCGTTGTCATTTTGGGGTTATGCACTAGAAACCTGCATTCACTTTAAATCGGCACCATCTAAATCCGTTGAAACGACACCAGATGAATTGTGGTTTGGAAACAAACCTAAGTCATTTCTTAAAGTTTGGGGTTGCGATGTTTATGTGAAGAAACTTCAACCGATAAACTCGAACCCAAAGCGGAAAAATGCGTCTTCATAGGATACCCTAAAGAAACTATTGGGTATTCCTTCTATCACGCATCCGAGGGCAAGGTTTTTGTTGCAAGAATGGATCCTTTCTAGAGAAAGAGTTTCTCGCGAAAGGTGTGAGTAGTCGGAAGGTAGAACTCAAGAGGTTATGGAACCTTCTCTTCAAAGTATGGCGAGTAGCGCAATACGAAGTCGTTCCGGAGTTGGCTCCACCGTTGAAGAAGGAACTAATGATAATGATCATGAAACTCCGAAGAGAGTACTCCGAACCTCGCAGTCAAACAGACGCTGCAGCCCCGAGCAGACGGAAATCTGTCATAAATTTCATGGTTGATGAAAATAATGACCTGCGACGTATGAAGAAGCGATGATGAGCCCGGATTCCAACAAATGGTTAGAAGCCATGAAATCCGAGATGGAATCCATGTATGAAAATCAAGTTTGGAACTTGGTGGATTACCTCACCGAAAGGCCGTGGAGAACAAATGGATTTTCAAAAGGAAAACTGATGTCGATGGTAATGTGACCATCTATAAAGCTCGACTTGTCGCAAAGGGGTTTCGACAAATTCAAGGAGTTGACTACGATGAGACTTTCTCTCCGTAGCGATGCTAAAGTCGATTAGGATTATGTTAGCAATTGCTGCATATTTCGATTATGAAATATGGCGATGGATGTCAAAACCGCTTTCTCAATGGTAATATTGAAGAAGAGTTGTATATGATACAACCAAAGGGTTTTGTCGATCCTAAGGATGCTAACAAGGTGTGCAAGCTTCAGCGATCCATCTATGGATTGAAGCAAGCATCACGGTTGGAATCTCCGCTTTGATGAGGTGATCAAAGAGTTTGGATTTGTCCAAACTTATGGAGAAGCTTGTATTTACAAGAAAGTGAGTGGGAGCAATGTGGCATTTCGATACTATATGTGGATGACATATTATTGATCGAATGATATAGAACTTTAAACAAAGGTTAAAAGTTATCTAAACAAAGAAATTTTCAATGAAGGACCTAGGTGAAGCGTCTTACATATTAGGCATAAAGATCTATAGAGATAGATCTAGGCGCCTAATAGGGCTATCGCAGTACATACCTTGATAAGATTTTAAAGAAGTTTAAAATGGACGGAAGTAAGAAGGGTTCTTACCTATGTTGCAAGGCAAGACATTGAGTAAGACTCAAAGTCCGCTTCAAGAAGAAAGAGAGATAATGGACAAAGTCCCCTATGCTTCACCATAGGCTCTATAATGTACGCCATGCTATGTACAAGACCGGATGTGGCACACGCTATTAGTTTGACTAGTAGGTACCAATCGGATCCGTGTTCTAACATGGATAGCGGTCAAGAATATCCTTAAGTACTTGAGAAGAACTAAGGATATGTTTCTTGTATCTGGAGGTGAAGAAGAGCTCGTCGCTAAGTGTTATGTCGACGCTTAGCTTTGACACCGATCCGGATGACTCTAAGTCTCAATCCGGATACGTATTTCTCATGAATGGCGGAGCGTTAGTTGGAGGAGCTCCAAACAACCTGTGGTAGCGGGACCAACAACGGAGGTCGAATATGTTGCCGCTTGAGCGGCTCAGAAGCGCTTGATGAAGGAGTTCATATCCGAACTAGGAGTTGTGGCAAGCGTTGGACCCAATGGTGATCTATTGTGACAACAATGGTGCCATTGCCAATGCCAAAGAGCCAAGGTCTCACAAGCATTCCAAGCATATTAAGCGCTTTCACTCCATCCGCGAGCATGTCAAGGATGGAGATATAAAGATTTGTAAGTACATACGGATCTCAATGTAGCGAGATCCGCTGACTAAAACTCTCCCTAGAGCAAAACATGATCAACACCGTAACTCAATGGGTGTTAGATATATCACTATGTAACTAGATTATTGTCTCTAGTGCAAGTGGGAGATCAAGGAATATGCCCCGAGAGGCAATAATAAATTGTTTATTATGTGTATTCCAAGTATATGATAGATGTTTATTTTGCATGCTATAATTGTATTAATACGGAAACGTTAATACATGTGTGTTTAATAAACAAACAGAAAGTTCCTAGTTAAGCCTCTCTCATAAACTAGCTCGTTGATTAACAAGATGATCAAGGTTTCGATCATGGACATTGGATGTTGTTAATAACGGATCACAACATTAGTGTAATGATGTGATGAACATTCATCCAAGTATAGCATTACGATCAAAGTCATTGAGTTTATATTGCTATAACAACTTAAGTGATCCTAATCCTTAGACCATGAGATCATGTCAATCACTAACACCTAAGAGTTTCTTGATAACATCAAACGTCACACCGTAATGTGGTGATTATAAAGATGGGTTCGTAACTAATAAAGTGTTATGTTGAGGCTCATGGATCAAGAGTGGAATTTGTTCATCCCGATGACGGATAGATATACTCTGGGCCCTCTCGGTGATATCACATTGATTAGCTTGCAAGCAAGTGATTTGATCACTAGAATGTTATATCACGGAACGAGAAAAGAGTGCATGTCGATACGAGATCAAACTAGGTATGGAGATACCGATGATCGAATCTCGGACATGTAATATATCGTGAGACAAAGGGGTTAAGATACTAGCGTAAAGGTTCCGACGATCACAAGAAAGTCATCGTTGAATGTGTGGGAGTCGAGATGGGTCTCCAGATCCCGCTCGATTATTGATCCGAGAGGGTCTCGATCATGTCCGCATTATTCACGAACCGTAGGGTGACACACTTAAGAGACACCGACATCCAATTGGAGCAAAAGTTTCATGCCGAAAGAATAAACAAGCGCAGGAATTTATTTCACTAGATACCAAACAGGTTTTGGTGAAATTGCATAAAGTGGTTATGCATGTGAAATAGAATTCTAGCAAGGGGTTATTTGTGAATGTTTGTCATTAAAGTAATTGACAAAATTCTGAATAAAATAAAAGAGTTTTATTTAATGAGAGTTTGCATTAAATTTGGTGGAAATTTAATGGGATTTTGAGTGGGATTTTGAGTGGACTTTTGAAGGGTCATTTTGTGAGTGGAGTGTCCACCCACATGATGAGGGAGGGCAAGGGGCAGCCCCATGCGCCGCCACCCCTTGGGGTTCCCCTCCTCCTATAAAAGGAGCCCTCCTCTCACTTCTCACTCACACCTCCTCGTGAAGGATCTCTCTCCCTCTAGAATTTATTCCCCATGGTCTCGGACTAGCGAGATACATGTTCCCGGTGGCTTTTCGGCAAGAAAGAGTTGTGCTTCCGCTGCATCGCTGGAGCGAGGAGGCGGAGGTTGCTCGGTGCCTCGAACGTGTGTGCGAGCACGGATGCGCCGCTGATTTGAGGCGCTAGGACTTCCTCTCGATCTTGAGATCGGCAAGAGATCGTCTACATCAACCACGAGTTTGGACTCGTTAAACTTTGTCGGTCTTCAAGGGTATGTTCTCTACGGATGTACATCCGCCCGTTGTTTGTATCTAGTATAAATAGATCTTGGTATTTAGTTCACACCGTAGGAAAATTTTTGTTTTCTATGCTGCGAACCCTTCAGGGGCCACCCCACTAAGCTACCCGCAACGAAGTCGACCGGCTCCAAGACGGACCCAGAGGTTTGTGACAATGGCTGTAAACGACTGGGAACCCGAAAGTGTGACTGGGCTTGTCGGTACCGCGAAAACTTTCGACGTTGGTTCCAAAACAGTACAGGCGCTCCACGCGCAATCATAAATAAAGCGGTAAAGCAGGGCATAAGTACATGATAGTAATAAAGCCCTAAACTACTTTGTGGCCCCCGGTATAGTACTTGGAAATCAGGTACTAATCGATGGGGGTGCCCACACACCCCACCTGTGGTTAGCGCGCTAGATCTCGGAACAGGTGTCAAGAACTCGGGGTCCTACGGGACACCAGTGAGCGGTTAAAAACCAAATATTGTCTATTACCCACCGGTGCCTCTGCATTTACCTACTTTCAATTTTATTTATTTAACGGTAATTAAATCCATGATCATCTCCAACATTAAACATGCGGCATTACTCCAAAAACTGTGGTACTTGACGACACACAACAACACTTGAGCAAGCGACTACAACGCGCAAGTCTAACTATCTACCAAACAACAGGTAATAGGATGTGTCCAAGGCAATATAAGGCTGCAAGGGATATCACGGGTACGAAAACTAGAGCATCGCAACACAGATAGCAATAGATCAAAAGGAATAAATAAAGACTAGAAAGGTAAAATAGGTAGAAAAGGGGGAGAATGCTCGCTTGAAAAACATTGCCGAAGGTTCATCCTAAGATCGGGTCGACACTCGCATCAACTCATCGGCCTAACCCGTGAATAAGCAAAGCACTAGCACAAACACCGGATGCACTATTTAGTATTATGGCAGAAGATCGGCATGATGCATGTATGATGTATGACATGGCAAAGGTGCGATGCAATTAGGTCATATTAAGCGGAACCGAGGTCCCAATATTTATTTAGATGGTTCAAGTTATTTAGATACCCACAATTTAAATGTTGTCTTATCAAGGCAAAAATATATCATCGGTTCGCTACACAAATTTAAATGGGGCCAATATAAGGCTAGATCCGCCCGCATATGGCCTCCATATTTAATTTTGAGGTGAATCGGCATAAGACCCCCAAACCACATTATATGTATGCAAGCATGACAATTTAGTTATGCAACAAGATATATCATTTAATAAAATAGAGCTTCGAGAAAAAGGGGTCACACATTGGCGGATCGAAGATCTTGGGCGCCGGGGGTTTGTGGATCGGTCTTCGAAGAGGAAGGAGAACGCGCCGGGGTTTGTTCTTCGGCTCCGAGAACGGTCTTGCGGTCCATTTGGGCGATCATGTCGTCGTTGGCGAACTTGCATTCCGATAAGAGGGTCTTGTCCACCGATAGGGTTTGAAGATCTTATTGTAGTGTTGTTGAACTTTAGTCCACTTTGCAGCAACAAAATAGCATCACCACACCGCCAACATGTAACACCATCTTGGAACGATGAAGCCGAACACCCGAACAGACATACAGTGGATAGAATTCATCTGCCTTAGCACCAACACACCAACATGAGCAGTACATGCACATCACTTGGCGGGATACTAGTGCTAGGCAGGGGTCGATGAGTTGGTTACCCACGACAAAGGGAAAACGGCCAGAGGCAGCGCCCACGTCCCAGGAAGGTGCAGACCGAGGTAGGGACGACCTGCAGGGGGCGTGGCCGACCCGGACGGAGGACAATAGGGTGGCAGGCAGCAAGCTCGGACGAAGGACCGGCAGAGAGAGGCGACGGGCTCGAGCGGTTGTAGGACCGGCGAGGTCGAGCGAAGGAGAACCGGTGGAGGAGGTCGGACGGCGGCGTCCCGGGGCTGCGAGCGCGGGGACCGACGGTGGCTGGGCGCGAGCGAGGGAGGCCGGCTGGGCGACGAGGACAGCACGCGACTGGCGGTGGTGTGCGACGGGGAGAAGCGCTAGGGGAGGAAGGCGATGGTGGCGGTCCGAACGCGGCGAGGAGGAGTCGGGTCACGGGACTCGCGCAGGCGGACGAGCGATGAGGGGAGAGGAACCAGCGGAAAAGAAGAAGGGCAGTGAGGCTCGGGTCCTTGCGAGCGAAGCAAGGGGTTACGGGGTCGAGGGAGATCAAGTAGAGGCGGTGGCCTCGGGAGGAAGGAGCAGAGCGGAGAGGGGAACGCGTGGGAGGAGCGCGTGAGGAGGTGGGGACGGGGTGGGCCCTAGCGAGTTGGAGCGGGCAGGTGGGGTGGACGACCGGGTGGTGGGGAAACTCGAGGAGGGGCTGGTGGGACCTGGTTTTTCAGGGAGTGGGTGTCTACACAGGTTCAAGAATGCGAGAGGGAGAGCGTCGCGCGGCGCTCGCGTGTGTGGGCGTGCGTTGAGTGTGGGAGCGGGTCAAGGCAGAGTGTAGGCAGGTATGGTTCCGGCGGCGGCAGGGAATAGGTGTGATGCTAGGGTTTAGGGTGGTGTAGGATCTAGGGTTTCAGCTGGCTGGGCCTTTTGGGCCTGGCCAGTTAGGTCTAGGTGTTTTATTTATTTTCATAGAACATCTTTTTGTTTTATTTTAAATCCTTTTAGCAAATCGTTTTAGGGAAAATAATTTGAGCAAGATAATTAAGGTTAATTTGAACTCAAGGACAAAGGAAGGGTAGAAAACAAAAATAGGGTTTTGGTTAAAACATTATTAGAGACAAGACATGCATGATGACGTCATGACGATGCACAGAGCAAAAACACCAAGCGATTTTCTAGTAGTGGTTTTACCCGGGGTGCTACAGGGAGCAATGGCTATGGTGGAGGCTGGTGCTGGGGCTTGAGGCAGCTTCATGGTGGAGGTGCTGATCCGGTGACTAGAGGCTGCTGCACGGCAGGACTTCGCACGCTTCAAGGGTAAACCCTAATTTCTTCCTAATTGCAGTAATTTGTGTATGTTTAAAGGTAGCCTTTGATTGTGTCTGTTAGCTGCAAGATTTTTCGGTCATAGGATTAGAAGTATATTTGTAGAGTATTATGTGTTATTGTACGTATATTTGACTATTTTCGGTATTTTTTAGGTCGAAAGTTATGTCAAATAATGTAGTTTTTAGGTTTTACTGGTGCCGGTGTCGTCAGAACAAATCAGCACAGAGTTGATTTGAGCGAGTTTCATTTTATGGCTGAAGTGCTTCGGAATCCTAAAACAGTGTGCGTTACTCAGTTGAAGGATTGGCTATCTGCTCGTTTAGGGCTTCCTCTGTCCTCTGACCCATACCATCAGTGTGCATGTTTTATGGACTAAGTCAAGGAAAACCTCTAATTTTTATTTAAGGCCGATAGAAGCGCAAGATAAATGGTTCAAATATATGCAAGCTTGCTAGAAAAGAGTAGTTAACCCCAATGTCTTAATGCTACCTGTGGTGAAATAGGTTGCGTATGATCATTGCCAGAGTAGTCGGACCGGTCATGCTGGTGGTGGTTATGATCATGGCCAGAGCAGTGATGCCCAGGACGTTGGCTACAATCAAGACCAGAGTAGTCAGGGCCAAGAGGGTGGCGGTGGTTATGAATCAGGTCAGGGTATCTATGCACACACCGGGGGTGATGGTTATGAATTAGCCGATGGTGGTCAAGGTTTAGGGGAAGACATTTTCAGTGGTGAAGCTGATGACGGTGGTCGTTAGATGCTATCCATCGTTCAGCGAGCAGTTCGACATGCCGAAAAAGGATGTGCTGATTTGGGAGCCGTACACAACATAGACATCACACGGACAAAATTCCGGCGGGCTATCTATTACGTGCACTAGAGATCAGGAGTACTGGCTGACTAAATCGAAGATCATTTTCGATTGCTAGGTTGAGGAGATGTCTCAACAGAGGGTCATGAGGCAGTTCGGACTTTGCCAGATGATAGATCCCCCACGTCCGGATGTTCCCCTTCCAGATGCCGTGAACATGTAAGTTAATATATGTACATCAGGAATATGTCATACTGTTGGAATTATGCCCTACAGGCAATAATAAAGATGTTATTATTATAATTCTTGTTCATGATAAAGTTTATATTTCATGCTAGAATTGTATTGAGCGGAAACTTTGATACTTGTGTGGTTTATAAACAACACCGTGTCCCTAGTATGCCTCTATGGACTAGCTCATTGATTAATGATGGTTAAGGTTTCCTAACCATAGACATGAGTTGTCGATTAATAATGAGATCATATCATTGGAAGAATGATATGATGGACAGACCCAAATCAAGCAGAGCAATTAGATCGTGTCATCGTGTTCATCTTTGCGAAGATTTTATTATGTCAAATATTGTATTCCTTATACCATGAGATAATGCAACTCCCTGGTATCGGAAGAAAGCTTTGAGGTCATCAAACGTCATCCTATGAGAGGGTGATCATAAAGGTGTCTCTCGGGTGATCGGAAAGTATCTGTTGGGTTGTATGTATCGAGATGGGATTTGTCCCTTCCAAGTCGGAGAGATATACTTCGGGCCCACTCGGTAATCGATATCAACACCGCTTGGAAGCACGTGGCTAAGGAGTTAATCACAAAGTGATATCGGATTACAGAACGAGTAAAGTACTTGCCGTGAACGAGATTGAACTAGGTATGCCGATACCGACGATCGAATCTCGGGCAAGTAAAATATCGCGCGACGAAGGGAATATATATATGGGATTAATTGAATCCTGGCATCGTGGTTCATCTAATATGATCATCGATGAATGTGTGGGAGTCAATATGGGTTTCCAGACCCCGCTGTTGATTATTGATAGAAGATCATGTCTGCATATTCTCGAACCCGTAGGGTCACACACTTAACGTGCCTCGACGCTAGGATAGAATGGATAATTGGTTTATGAGTTTTTGTTAGGAGTCTCGGATGAGATCCAGGACATCACGAGAGGTTCCAGAATGGTCCGGAGAATAAGATTCATATAAGGGAAAGCAGTTTTTGGATGTCGGAATTGTTTCGGATTGTTCGGTATTGTACCGGAAGCTTCTAGAACCTTCCGGAGTGGGACCAACGTGGCCCCACTTATCGGGAGGGGGCGTGGGCCTATGAGGGAGTGCCCTGGCCGCATTGGGACAGGGGCACAAGGACCCATAGGCCCAGTCGGCCAAAACCCTAGGGAAACCCTAGGGAAACCTTCTAGAAGGAAGGGGAAAACTTGCCCCCCACTCCAACCCTTGGGGCCGCCGCCCTAGGGCTTGGAGGAGGGTACAAGGGGGTCGGACAGCCCCCTATATATAGAAGGCAGGGGCGCAGCCCTCCTCCCCCACTCCTTCAACCCTAGCCGCCATACAGCTGCCCTCTAGATCTCTCTCTCTCTCCCGACTGCGCGTAGGCGAAGCCGTGCCGCAGAAACTCTCCACCTTTGCACCACGCCGTTGTGTTGTAGATCCAATCTATCTCTCCACCCAACTTGCTGGACCGAGGAAGGAGGAGACGTCGAGGTGACGTACATGTGCATATCTCGGAGGCATCGCCACTTACGGTGTTGGATCGGATCGGATCGGATCTCGAGGAGGAGAAGCTAGTACGACCACATCAACCACGTTCCGTTGAACGTTCCGCTGTGCAAATCTTCAAGGGTATGAAGATCTCATCTATCCCCCCTCGTTGTTTGCATCTCCTAGATTAGATCTTGGCTTTCCCGTTCGCATCCGTAGAATTTTTTTGATTTACTATGCTGCGAAACCATTCGGTGGTATTCGAGCTAGATCTATGTGTAGATGTGTTTCACGAGTAGAACGCAACATGCTTGTTGCAGGCGTTGATGTTATCTGTTGCAAGCCTCTTGTTTGTGTACTTCTTATGACGCGGGATAGTGAGATCGAAGCGGTCCAGGCCAACTTTACGCGACCTCGTTCGCGAGACCGGCTTCGCACTTGACATGTGGCTTGTTCCACACATGCGGCTGGTGGATGCCAGTTTCTCTCACTATAGTTTTCATGGGATTTACACCGGATGTTGGCAACCATAATATCACCTATGTGGCTTTCCGTAGGTAAGAATTTTTCTTAGCTTGTTACTCCCATAAGCCACGTAAAACATGCAACAACAAAGTAGAGGCGTCTAACTTGTTTTTGCAGGGAGTGTTTCTGTGATATGGTATGGCCCAAGATGTGATGTGTATGTTGTATGCAATGATCATGTTTTGTAATGTTTCACAACTTGCATGTCGATGAGTACACAACCGGCAGGATCCATATGGTTGTCTTTATAATTGTGTATGACCTGTGTGTCAGCTTCTTATACGCCATGTAATAGCTTTACTTTATCGCTAAGTAGTTAGCAATAGTTTGAAGGGTTTCGCGGCATAGTAAATCAAAATTTTCTACGGATGCGAACAGAGGGAAATCCAAGATCTAATCTAGGAGATGCAAACAACGAGAGAGATTGGATTAGAGCTTCATACCCTTGAAGATTCAGACAATGAACGCTCATTTAACGTGGGTGATGTAGTCGTACTCGCTTCTCCTCCTCGCGATCTGATCCGATCTAGCACCACAAGTGGCGGTGCCTCTGTGAGATGCACACATGCAGCACCTCGACATCTCCTCCTTCCTCGGACCAGCAAGTATGGTGGAGAGATGGATTGGATCTACAACACGACGGCGTGGTGTATATGGTGGAGAATTTCTGCAGCAGGGCTTAGCCTACAAACAGTCGGGAGGGAGAGAGGAGGGCAGCAGGGCGGCTAGGGTTGGAGGGGATGGTGTGAGGGGTTGTTGCGCCCCACCCCTCTTTATATAGAGGGGGGGGCTCAGCCCTAGCCCCTCCCCCAAGCCCAAACCGGCGGCCCCAAAGGATAAGGAGTGGGGGGCAAGGAAACCCCCCCTTCTAGAAGGTCTATCTCGAGTTTAAACCTCTCTTGGCCGGCTGGGCCCTATGGGGCCTTGTGCCCCTGGCCCAATGTGGCCAGGGCACTCCCTCATAGGCCCATGCCCCCTCCCGGAAGGTGGGGCCACGTTGGTCCCCTTCCGGAAGGTTCTAGAAGCTTCCGGTACAATACCGATTAACCCGGAACAATTCCGAACTCCAAAATTGCACTGCCTTATATGAATCTTATTCTCCACCACTGAACCTCGTGATGTCCGGATCCCATCCGAGACCGAACAAAACTCATAAACCAATTATCCAATCTATCCTAGCGTCGAGACACGTTAAGTGTGTGACCTGCGGGTTCGAGAATATGCGACATGATATTCTATCAATAATCAACAGCCGGTCCGACACCCATATTGACTCCACACATTCATCGATGATCATATCGGATGAACCACGATGCCGGATTCAATCAATCCCATATATATTCCCGTCTCGCGATATTTTACTTGCCCGAGATTCGATCGTCGGTATCGTCATACCTAGTTCAATCTCGTTCACAGCAAGTACTTTACTCGTTCCGTAATCCGATATCACTTTGTGATTAACTCCTTAACCACATGCTTGCAAGCGGTGTTGATATCGATTACCAAGTGGGCCCGAAGTATATCTCTCCGACTTGGGAGGGACAAATCCCATCTCGATACATACAACCCAACAGATACTTTCCGATCATCTGTGAGACACCTTTATGATCACCCTCTCATAGGATGACGTTTGATGACCTCAAAGCTTTCTTCCGATACCAGGGAGTTGCATTATCTCATGGTCTAAGGAATACAATATTTGACATAAGAAAAGCTTCGCAAAGACGAACACGTTGACACGATCTAATTGCTTCGCTTAGTTTGGGTCTGTCCACCATATCATTCTCCCAATGATATGATCTCATTATCAACTCATGTCTATGGTTAGGAAACCTTAACCATCATTGATCAATGAGCTAGTCCATAGAGGCGTACTAGGGACACGGTGTTGTTCACAAACCACACAAGTATTAAAGTTTCCGCTTAATACAATTCTAGCATGGAATATAAACATTATCATGAACAAGAATTATAATAATAACTTCTTTATTATTGCCTCTTGGGCATAATTCCAACATAGTTGTAGTTTCTATTCGTGGTGGAGGCAATCATTGTGGAGTGATGGAGATCATGTTGGCACGCACAAGATGGAGATCATTGCGTGGAGATTGGCTATACCATGTCACATAAAATTATATGCATGCGATGTGTCTCCTTTTATGTATCTTATTATGCTTAGATCGCGACGGTAGCATTATAAGATGATTTCTCACTTAAAGATCAAGATAAAACCGTGTTCTCCCCATGTATGCACTGTTGCGAAAATTCGTCGTGTTTAAGCATCATGTGATGATCAGGTGCTATAAACTCTACGTTCACATACAACGGGTGCAAGCCAGTTTTGCACCCGCGGAAATACTTGGGTTTGACTTGACGAGCCTACCATGTACAGATATGGCCTCGGAACACACGAACCGAAAGGTTAAGCATGAGTCATATGAATGATATGATCGACACTTTGTTGTCCACCATTGAAACCACATCTCTTCTCGTGAAGATCGGATTAGGTATGGTGAATTTGGATCATGTTCACTAAACAACTTGAGGGATGTTGAATTTAGTGGGAGTTCATCTAGTAATTTGATTAAGTTGAACTAGTTATCATGAACATGGTCTAAATTGTACTTGCAAATTTTGTAGATCAAATGGCTAAGTCCAACTTCAACTTCAACGTTTTTGCTGAGAAAGAAAAGCTTAAGAACAATGGGTCTAACTTCACCAACTGGTTCCGCAATCTGAGAATCATTCTCTCTGGCGGACAAAAGGACTATGTCCTTGAGAAAGCGCTAGGTGACGCCCCTGCTGTAGATGCGCCGGCTGATTAGAAATCTGTTTATCAGTCGCACAAGGATGATTATGGTGTGATTAAGATCACCATGTTGTTTGCTATGGAATCGGACCTTCAAAATCGTTTTGAGGAGTTCCCCGGCCCTTTGAGATTCTTGAGGAACTGAAAACTATGTTTTAGACTCAGCCCCGTTCTGAGAGATATGAGATCTCTGAGAAATTCTTTAACTGCAAGATGGAGGAAGGGAGTTCCGTTAGTGAGAACGCCATTAAGATGTCGGGCTACACTCAATGCCTTGAGCAACTGGACTGCAAGATTCCAGAGGAGCTCAAGATTGACAGAGTTCTGCAATCACTCCCTCCTAGCTACAAAGGTTTTGTAGTTACTCATAATCAGATTGGTTCCACTGACACGATCACTAAGCTCTTCGCTAAGCTGAAAGCTGCGGAGGTGGACATCAAGAAAGATAATCATGTGTTGATGGTCAACAAGCCCCCCAGCTTTAAGAAAGGTAAGGGTGCAAAGAAGCCCTTCAAGAAGGGCAGCGGCAAGCGCGTTGCCCCTGCAGAGAAGAAGCTCAAGTCTGGACCTAAGCCGGACACTGAGTGCTTCTATTGCAAGGACAAGGGTCACTGGAAGCGCAACTGTCCGAAGTACTTAGCGGACAAGAAGGCTGGCACCATCAAAGGTATATTTGATATACATGTTATTGATGTTTTCCTTACTAGCCCTCGTTGTAGTGCCTGGGTATTTGATACTGGTTCAGTTGCTAATATTTGTAACTCGAAACAAGAGCTATGAAATAGATGGAGGCTAGCTAGGGATGAGGTGACGATGCGCGTTAGCAACAGATCAAGAGTTGATGTGATGGCCGTCGGCACGCTCTCCTTAGTTTTGCCTTCGGGATTAGTTTTAAACCTCAATAAATGTTATTATGTGCCTGCGTTGAGCATGGACATCATATCTGGATCGTGTTTATTGCAAGACGGCTATTCATTTAAATCGGAGAATAATGGTTGTTCTATTTATATGAGTAACATCTTTTATGGTCATGCACCTGCTATGAATGGTTTATTTCTTCTAAATCTCGAAAGCAATGAAACACACATCCATAACATTGAGGCTAAGAGATGCAAAGTAGATAGTGATAATTCAACTTATTTGTGGCACTGCCGTCTAGGTCATATTGGTGTAAAACGCATGAAGAAACTCCATTCTGATGGACTTTTGGAGTCTCTTGATTTTGAATCATTTGACACGTGCGAACCGTGCCTCATGGGCAAGATGATCAAAACCCCGTTCTCCGGAATAATGGAGCGAGCAACGGACTTGTTGGAAATCATATATACCGATGTATCCGGACCAATGAGTGTTTCGACGCGTGGTGGTTATCGCTATTTTCTTACTTTTACTGATGACTTAAGTAGATATTGGTATATATATTTAATGAAAAATAAATCTGAAACATTTGAAAAGTTCAAAGAATTTCAGAACGAAGCGGAAAACCATCGTAACAGGAAAATTAAATTTCTACGATCCGATCGTGGAGGTGAATATTTGAGTTACGATTTTCTCACGCATCTTAAAGCAAGCGGAATCGTTTCCGCAACTCACGCCACCCGGAACAACACAGCGCAATGGTGTGTCTGAACGCCGGAATCGAACTCTATTAGATATGGTGCGATCAATGATGTCTCTTATAGATTTGCCGTTATCATTTTGGGGTTATGCATTAGAAACCGCTGCATTCACTTTAAATAGGGCACCATCTAAATCCGTTGAGACGACACCGTATGAACTGTGGTTTGGTGCTAAACCTAAGTTGTCGTTTCTTAAAGTTTGGGGATGCGAAGCTTACGTCAAGAAGTTGATGCCGGACAAGCTCGAACCCAAAGAGGAGAAATGTGTCTTCATAGGATACCCTAAGGAAATGATTGGGTATACCTTCTATCACAGATCCGAAGGCAAAGTGTTTGTCGCAAAGAACGGATCCTTTCTTGAGAAGGAGTTTCTCTCGAAAGAAGTGAGTGGGAGGAAAGTAGAGCTAGACGAGGTTATTGCACCTTCTCTTGAGTTGGAGAGTAGCGCAGACTGAAATTGTTCCAAGGTGCCTCGCACCAACAATAGAGGAAGCTAATGACAAGGATCATGAAGCTTTGGACGATGCTACTACTGAACGTCGCAGGTCGACAAGGTCGCGTGCCCCTCCTGAGTGGTACGGCAACCCTGTCTTAACTGTCTTGTTGGTAGACAACAGTGAACCTGCGAACTATGAGGAAGCAATGATGAGCCCAGACTCTGAGAAATGGCTAGAGGCCATGAAATCTGAATTGGGATCCATGAGCGAAAACCAAGTATGGACTTTGGTGGACCCTCCTAGCGATCGAAAGGCCGTTGAGTGCAAATGGATTTTCAAGAAGAAAACGGACATAGATGGTAATGTTACTGTCTATAAAGAACGACTTGTCGCGAAAGGTTTTCGACAAGTTCAAGGTGTTAACTACGATGAGACTTTCTCTCCCGTAGCGATGTTTAAGTCCATTCGGATTTTATTAGAAATTGCTGCGTTTCATGATTATGAAATATGGCAGATAGATATCAAGACTGCGTTCCTCAATGGCAACATTGATGAAGAGTTGTATATGATGCAACCCGAAGGTTTTGTCGATCCTAAGGATGCTGATAAGGTGTGCAAACTTCAGCGTTCCATTTATGGACTGAAGCAAGCATCTCGGAGCTGGAACCTTCATTTTGATCAAGTGATCAAGAGCTTTGGATTTGTTCCAAATTGCTACGAAGCTTGTATCTACAAGAAAGTGAGTGGGAGCTCGGACATTTTGGTACTATATGTGGATGACATATTGATTATCGGAAATGACATTGACATGCTTAACGATGTGAAGAGTTATTTGAACAAATGTTTTTCAATGAAAGACCTAGGGGAAGCTGCTTATATATTGGGAATCAAAATCTATAGAGATAGACAAAGACGCCTGATAGCTTTAAGCCAAAGTACATACCTAGACAAAGTTCAAAAGGTTCGTAATGTATAAGGCAAAGAAAGGTTCAAAGGCCTATGTTGTCGGGTAAGATATTGAGCAGGCTCAAGGTACAGCCACTGATGAAATGATAGAGAAGCTATGATCAAAGTGCCTTATGCCTCGGCCATAGGATCTATCATGTATGCCATGCTATGTACTAGACCGGATGTGTCCAATGCTCTTAGTTTGACGAGCAGATACCAAAGTGATCCAGGAGTGGAACACTGGACAGCCGTGAAGAATATCCTAAAGTATTTAAATAGGACTAAAGAAATGTTCTTAGTCTATGGAGGTGATGAACAACTCGTCGTAAAAGGTTACGTCGATGCTAGTTTAGACACCGACAAGGATGATTCTAAATCTCAGACAGGATATGTTTATATTTTGAATGGAGGAGCTGTGAGCTGGAGAAGCTGCAAGCAAAGCGTGATCGCGGGATCTACAGTAGAAGCGGAATACATGGCTGCTGTAGAAGAGTCAAGTGAAGGAGTTTGGATCAGGAACTTCATCACTGAGCTTGGTGTGGTTCCAAGTGCCTTGGACCCACTGGAGATATTGTGTGACAACACTGGCGCCATAGCACTGGCTAAGGAACCAAGATATCATCCAAAGACCAAGCATATCAACCGCAAGTTTCATATAATTCGAGATTATATAACAGATGGAGATCTGAAGATTAGCAAAGTACATACGGATCTGAATGTCGCAGATCCGTTGACTAAACCTCTTCCACGAGCAAAACATGATCATCACCTTAGTGCCATGGGTGTTAGATTGTTGCCAGATGTAAACTAGATTATTGACTCTAGTGCAAGTGGGAGACTGTTGGAATTATGCCCTAGAGGCAATAATAAAGATGTTATTATTATAATTCTTGTTCATGATAAAGTTTATATTCCATGCTAGAATTGTATTAAGCGGAAACTTTGATACTTGTGTGGTTTATGAACAACACCATGTCCCTAGTATGCCTCTATGGACTAGCTCATTGATTAATGATGGTTAAGGTTTCCTAACCATAGACATGAGTTGTCGATTAATAATGAGATCATATCATTGGGAGAATGATATGATGGACAGACCCAAATCAAGCAGAGCAATTAGATCGTGTCATCGTGTTCATATTTGCGAAGCTTTTCTTATGTCAAATATTGTATTCCTTATACCATGAGATAATGCAACTCCCTGGTATCGGAAGAAATCTTTGAGGTCATCAAACGTCATCCTATGAGAGGGTGATCATAAAGGTGTCTCTCAGATGATCGGAAAGTATCTGTTGGGTTGTATGTATCGAGATGGGATTTGTCCCTCCCAAGTCGGAGAGATATACTTCGGGCCCACTCAGTAATCGATATCAACACCGCTTGCAAGCATGTGGTTAAGGAGTTAATCACAAAGTGATATCGGATTACGGAACGAGTAAAGTACTTGCTGTGAACGAGATTGAACTAGGTATGACGATACCGACGATCGAATCTCGGGCAAGTAAAATATCGCGAGACGAAGGGAATATATATATGGGATTGATTTGTAACACCCTCAGAATCGGACCTATGCAAGTTTAGGCAAAATTCGCCAAACCCGCATAGAAACGATTCAAAGGTGCCCACCAGGCACTTTCGTGCGGGTGGAAAACGAAGTAATAACATTACACAACAGTCCTCGATGGGACCCACGTAATATATATATATAAATGACTCGAGAGTCAAGAATACGAATATAAGATACAAGATCCAAATCACCTTGAAAATGGTAGAGTGTCCGACTACGGACAAGAAGCAAATGGGGCTAAGAGCCCGAAGAATAACCAATGGCGCCCATAACCCTGCCTGTGCCAAGCCGGAAGGGTAACCGCTAACGGCGTCGATCTCAAAACCTGCTCAACAAAAGGTGCCGACAAAGGCGAAGAAAAACAAAGAGGAGCGTCAGTACTGAGGCCAGTACACGGCGAGGCTAGAATTCGGCGGTCCTCGCCTGCATAGGTATGGTGGACTGAGCGGCAGCGGCAACATGCACTAAACAACCTATAGAGACTCGATACACTGGCGGTAATCAGAGAGGGGTAAGAATGACCTAACCGGATCCAACCTGAAGCTATCACCAAACAAACCCATCCTGGTGTTTCCCCCTCGAGACCAAACGAGGAAGTCAACCGAGGAACTCACACAGTTGGCAGTTTTACTTATTCCGTTATAGTTGCAGCAATTACTAGTCAGGTATAGATAATCGTCCTGATAACATAAGCAGTGGGCACTTTTAGTTAAACATTCAGTTACAGTGGCAGTACTTACTAATCAGATACAGATAGCATGAGATAACCCCAAAACCCAGCAGTTGTTGGTACTTTTATTCAGCCAATTCGTTGTAGTTGCAATACTTACTAGTCAGATACATTTGTCGTCAGTGACAACCAAACAAGCAATTGTGGGCAGTATTAATTAGCCATTCCATTATAGTAGAGCTGATTACTAGTCATTATAAGTCAAATTTATAGCAGTAAACTTTAGTTATGCTTGTCTATGATCGAGATACTGTGCTCCAAGTCGTCCATATCCGCGGACACGGCTTTGAAAAGTTTTACCCCGGGTGCACCAATAGCAACACACGCCGATCAACCTCGGAAAAACCAAATCAAAACCCAACGAGGCTTTCACGATCGAACAATCACGATTCAAATATTTCGGGCCACCCTTGAGTATACCAACGGAGTAAGCAAGCTCGAGACGGACTCAAGGTTTACGCCGATGGTCAGAACGACAAAGGTCCCCAATCGGGACCGCCGATACCGCGAAAACATCCCGTTTACCTAAATAAAGACAATGTGCGACTCGCACAATCGTAAATAAAGCAAAGAAACATGGCATAAGTACAGATCGTAAATAAAACCTCAAACTAGTTTGTGGCCCCAAGAAATAAGACGGAATCAAGCTCGCTCGGGGTCCCATATACCTCCCGGATGTGGATAGCGCGCAAAAACAAGGAACAGGTATCAAGTACTCGGGGTCTTACGGGACACAAGTGGGCGTTCGGAAACCAAATATTATCTATCACCCACCGATGCCTCTGCTTAATCAATTTTAGTTGTTAAACAGAATTTAAGGTGACGATAAGTAAAACTAGAATCATCTCCAACATCAACATGCGGCAATACATCGAATCGTGGCATATGACACACATCGGCACTTGAGCAAGCAACTACGGTAAGAAGCCCAACTATCTACCAAACAACAGGTAATAGGGTGTGTCCAAGGCAATATAAGGCTGCAAGGGATATCACAGGTACGGAAACTAAAGCATCGCAACACAGGTAGCAATAGATCAACAGGAGGGAATAAAGACTATAAAAGTAAGATAGGTAGAAAGGGGGAGATGCTCGCCTGAAAACATTGCCGAGAGGTTCAACCGAAGATCGGGGCGAAGCTCACATCAACTCAACGGCCTTATCCGCGAAGAAGCAAAACACTAGAAGAAAACCGGATGCAATATTTAATACTGGGCAGAAGATCGGCATGATGCATGTATGATGGATGGCATGGCAAAGTGCGATGCAATTAGGTCAAGATTAAGCGGAACCGGGGTCCCGACAATTAATTAAATGGTTCAAGTTATTTAAACCCCCGCATATTAAATGTTGTTTTAGCATGGCCAAAGATAGCATCGGGTTCGCTACACAAATTTAAATGAGGCCAATATAAGGCTAGATTTGCCCGCATATGGGCCCCATATTTAGTTATTAGGTGAATCGGCATAAGGCCCCCAAACCACAGATATGCATGCAAGGATGGCAATTAAATATGCGACAAGTTGTTATTATGCATTTATAAAATAGGGTTTCGAGGAAAAGGGTCACACATAGGGGCTCGACGATCTTGGGGGGGTCCGGGGTTCGGGGTCGGTCTCAGGGTTCGACGGATCGGCGAGGTTCGGATCTGGGGTTCGACGGGATCGGCGGAAGCGTTCTCGGACTCCGGGGTCGTTCTCGGTATCGGGCAGATCTTGTCGCATCGGGGTCTCGATGTCGGGTGAAGATCTTGGCGTTCTCGGCGATCTTGGCGTCCTTCCGGTTCGGGTGTGGCGATGATGACTCCATGTAGGAGACTCCCGGGTACCACGGCGGAGTTCTCGGTAGCGGTGAAGATCTTGGCGTGCGACGTCGCCGGCATCGGTCTTGTACTTCGAGTGTCGTTGTGGTTCTTGTCGAATATGGTGTGGTCTTCGCGAGATATGGTCGGTGTCTACCAATAATCGGCCCCATGTAAAACTTGCAACCAGCGAACTTGTTGTTTTGATCGCCTAGTCTTCGAATGACTTGCTCTCGTGTTGGGTCGAGGCGGGGCGCCGACGTGGATTCTCCGATCGCCACTCGGAACAAGGCCGGGGAGCTCGAGGGCGTCAGAACGACACGGTTGTCTGCAGGCCGGTGGCGACCCGAAAAACAGAGGCGAGGCGACGTGGTAGCGGCCGGCATCGTCGGTTCCCGAGGCAGCCAAGGAGGAGCGGCAAAAGATCTGCGGGCGGCGCGTGGGCCAGACGGCGAGGGACCGCGCGACGGCCCTGCGAACTCAAGGCGCGAGGCGGCGAGCAATGACGGAGAAGGGCCCGCGACGGCGGCGGGCGGCGAGCGACGCGCTGGAGGTGGCTCGGGGAGGAACGCCACGGCCACGGGTGGTGGACGCGAGGCCGAGGCGGCCGGGCGAGCGCGGCCGAGGAGACGCTGCAGAGCTCGCCGGGACGCCGGGCGCGTGAGCTCGGAGCGGCGAGGCTCGGGCGAGGGTGCGCGGGCCGGAGGAGGTGGAGGCGGGAGGCCTTGTGCTGGAGGCGGACTCAAGGGAGAGGCGGCGACGCTGGAGGCCCGGAGCGGGCTCAAGGCGGTGAGGCGAGCATGGCGAGGAGGCGCCGGGCGGCGAGTGAGCTCGGCTGAGAGAGAGGAGGAGGCGAGGGACGGAAGGGGGCGGCCAGCCGGCGGCGAGGAAGACCGCCGGTGAGAGGAGAGAGGACGGAAGAAGCTGGGGAGGGGAGAGGACGCGTGCGGGGGACGGTGGAGCGGGTGGGAGAAGAGGAACAGGGGCAGGGTGGACCGGGGGAGGAGAGAGGAGGTGGGCCCCGGGCGCAGGGAGAGAGGGTCCAGGGCGGGGGCGGTACTGTGCGTGCGTCGCGTGTGGGTGGGGTGGATGGGGCTGCCAAGGCGTGTGTGTGTGGGGGGGAGAGAGAGAGGAGAGGAAGGGTTGGTCCACGTGGCAAGCAGGGAGTGGTGGGGGTTTTGGGGAGGGTGAGGTGGCGGGTCTGGATTGGTGGGAGTGAGGTGGAGGGTAGGTTGGGTAGGAACCAGGTAGCTCTAGGATTTAGGAGCGGGACAAAGGCCGCTTAGTTTTTCAAGGCTGCTCGGTCGGTTCGGACCGTTCGACTGCCCCACCAAAATAATTATAATTTTTATTTAATTCATTGGGCCGTTTGCAACCCGAATGCAACAAAACAAATTACTCCGGAGCCCCGGGGTTTTTGGCGTTTGAATAAGATGGGCGTTTAGAAAACAAAGACGGGTTTTGCAAACATAGTTTTTGACAAACAACATGCGACGATGACGATGCAATGCACAAATTCAACGCGATTTTCTAGTAGTGGTTTTGCGGGATGCCACATGATTGAATCCTGGCATCGTGGTTCATCCGATATGATCATCGATGAATGTGTGGGAGTCAATATGGGTGTCCAGACCCCGCTGTTGATTATTGATAGAATATCATGTCTGCATATTCTCGAACCCGCAGGGTCACACACTTAACGTGTCTCGACGCTAGGATAGATTGGATAATTGGTTTATGAGTTTTTGTTCGGAGTCTCGTATGGGATCCGGGACATCACGAGAGGTTCCGAAGTGGTCCGGAGAATAAGATTCATATAAGGGAAAGCAGTTTTTGGATTTCGGAATCGTTTCGGATTGTTCGGTATTGTACCGGAAGCTTCTAGAACCTTCTGGAGTGGGACCAACATGGACCCACTTGTCGGGAGGGGGCGTGGGCCTACGAGGGAGTGCCCTGGCCGCATTGGGCCAGGGGCACAAGGCCCCATAGGCCCAGCCGGCCAAAACCCTAGGGAAACCCTAGGGAAACCTTCTAGAAGGAAGGGGAAAACTTGCCCCCCACTCCAACCCTTGGGCCGCCGCCCTAGGGCTTGGAGGAGGGGCCAAGGGGGACGTCCGGCGCCTATATATAGAGGGCAAGGGCGCATCCATCCTCCCCCACTCCTTCAACCCTAGCCGCCATACTGCTGCCCTCCAGATCTCTCTCTCTCCCGACTACGCGTAGGTGAAGCCCTGCCGCAGAAACTCTCCACCTTTGCACCACGTCGCCGTGTTGTAGATCCAATCTATCTCTCCACCCCACTTGCTGGACCGAGAAAGGAGGAGACGTCAAGGTGTCGTACGTGTGCATATGTCGGAGGCATCGCCACTTGCGGTGTTGGATCAGATCGGATCTCGAGGAGTAGAAGCTAGTACGACTACATAAACCACGTTCCGTTGAACGTTCCGCTGTGCGAATCTTTAAGGGTATGAAGATCTCATCGATCCCCCCTCGTTGTTTGCATCTCCTAGATTAGATCTTGGCTTTCCCGTTCGCATCCGTAGATTTTTTTTGATTTACTATGCTGCGAAACCCTTCACTTACTTAATCTCTATTCTTTAATGATGGTCTAAAAAATTGTAATGACAGGTACTCTCGGAAAGGTAATAGAAGATCCTCAACTCAATGGATCCTATGTGTTTCGAGTTACGTCAACGAGTGGCAGAATGCAACGACACAAGTGTGGCACGCCGACCCATTTGATATGGAGCTATTCCACGGATACTTACAGAGGTACATGTCGATGACACGGCTACGTCCCATTCCACACGCACACGACGATGAGATATACCCTAGCCAGTCGACACTGGAGTCCAGACTCAGCGGTAAGTATTTTTTTAGAGCATAATGAGCATGGGTGCCTATATAGTGCGTACTTAACTATGAGACAAATGCAGGCTGATATGACGTGGGATCTAAAGACTGAGGTGGCTCAGTATGGAGGATCGCTTTCGTCCATTCCTCTTGTGCCTTGTCAGCAGGCTCAGTCCTTTTTCCGACGTGTCGAGGATAGTCTACGGAGTATCTATGCGACCATCACATACACCAGCGTGTCAGACGTCGTTCAACACCGAGCAGCACAACGCCCAACGCGTCACTCGATGGAGGAGCGCACCCCACGTCGCTCCACGCAGCAGCGCCCACCGCGTCGATCCATGGAGCAGCCACCTCCTCCAGACCAGGCTAGAGGCTCGGGGTGGCACGAGGAGCAGATTCCTCCTATACTCCGCCACGGGCCTCGTCCACGACTCTCACAGCAGGCACCGCCGAGAGCACCACCTCCAGACCAGGCTAGAGGCTCGGGGTGGCAGCAGTCACAGTTTACTTCCGACCCATGGCAGCAGTCGCAGTTTACTTCTGACCACTGGCATCAGAACTAGCTTACTTTCGACCAGTTGCAGCAACAACAACAAATCCCCTTCATGGACTTCGATTATCGACCACAATCTCATCCTTATGTTAAGCATGTCCCTTCCTACTATTGTTAGATGCAGCATGACATAATTCAGTACTTAATTTCTTGTACATGGGCAAGAGGGTATGATTCATGGGACACTAATGACGACGAGGATCAGCAGACACAGCATGAGCAGGTAGACTGTTTTGTCCAATATTAGCCAGGTACTCCACCACCTTTTCCCACAAAGGATATGCAGACTCAAGGCGAAGGGTCAACTGTACCTCCCCGTGATGTAATGCCACCTAGGATTTGACCATAGGGGGCGAAGAAGACAACAACCACTTAACACCATAGAAGATTTTTTCAGAGTGAATGGAATAGAATTTTTTTCTTTACAGAACTAAATGACATAGAATATAATATAACACAATTTTGGATATTTAACAAATAACATCAATATCAAATATGGAAATTGGCACAATTGCTTTTGTAGATTTCTCTTCATTTTTTATCAACTATTTCTTAAAAAAAAATCTATTGTACTACCAGTCTTCCGTTGATTTTGTCTTCCAACTCTATGGCAACATACACAAATAAATATATAACTTCTATTAATCTAACAAAAGATTAACCAGTGGTAAATACGAATTGGATTGGCAAATCTAATACACAACATACCTTATGTATAGACATCATGTGTGACTACACCTGAGGCTGAGCTAGCAATCACATATTTCATACAGGTCATGGTCGACAAATCCACATAGACGTTAAACAAAGCGCCAAAGCGGCTTGCACCAAGACGGTCAGGCCATAAATTGGTCCGATCTCATATGTCGAAGGCACATGTAGGTGGTGAGCGGCAAACGACAAGGTCATATATAGACGGTGAGCGGTAGAAGGAGGTGCCCTAGTGGCAGCAACCCCAAATTCCTACTCCTACCAATTAGGGTACATGGACGATAGATCGATCCTCTAATTCCTATCTATTATATGTCTGTGGCTAGGAGTAGATCGTTATTTTTATCGAGGCAACAATGCCACGATCGAGAGATGGGCTAATGGGTATTAGTTCGTTAGTCCACAACTAAATCAGTTAACCATATGCTAATGAATTATGTACTAATCTTCAGTCATTAGCGCACATACACTAATATAGATGTACCAGTAGCTACTATCAAACGTTGAGGGGGCGATCGATTAGGGGGGGGGTCTAGCCCCTGCTCGCCCCCCTTGGCTCCGCCCCTGCTTGCGGTACATAAATAAGTGCGCTCTCTATCCCTAGCGCGCTGCCTTTCCCTTTCCCTTCGACGATGTCCGCCCTTTTCCTTCGACGATGCCTCGCTCTTGCTCTTCTTGTCATTGCTCTTCTTGGCCTGCGGTTTCTTATTCTCTTGCCTCTTGTCACACTTAGCTCTCGCCTTGGTTTCAACGGATGGCGGCATAAAGATATCATCCTCATATTCGCTCTCTTCTATCCACATATAAGGTTCCTCGACCTTCTGTAGCATGTCAACTTCACTCTTGAATTTTAGCGTGTCCCACCTTGCCTGGATCCTGATAAGCTCCTCTTGTACCTGATTTGGGGTCCTCGGTTTCCACCATCTCCGATGAACTGCCCTACCAAGCTCAGCGAGAGCAAAATCACAAGCGAGGAGGTCCTCCCATGTGGCTGGTTTATTGTCTACCATAACATTTCTTGCTAAATGGAAAAGGTCAATGGACATCTGTGGCCAGGAAAACGCGTTTGTCATAGTGGAAAGTTTGCTATCCCTGTACTTTGCGTCCAAACGGGGCACACTCATAATGGAGAGGAGAGGAAAATGCGAGAGTAAGAGGAGGAACAGATGAACTAGGTGAAGAGATAACGTCTTGTTGCCCGGATTTATAGAGGCACAAGGAAGAATAGCGGGAAAAAAGGTGGAAAGCAGTGACGGGAAAAAATAACGGGAAGAGATGGCGGGAGATAAAGGGCGCGAAATATTGGCGGCAACCGAAAACTGACATGCATGATCAATACAAGCATCAGGAGGGATCTAGTCTGGTTGGCTTTTCAAAAGCAGACTAGTCCAATCTGCTTTTCAAAAATCGACGAGGCCTCTGCAACAGCACGCGCTACTCCGACAAGCCGATCAGCTTTTGAAATAAATGCCAGCTCTGGACGGTTTTTGAAATGCAGACGGCTCGCTAGATTTGCAAAACATATTTGTGAAAATGATTAAAAATATATATTATTTAAAAAAATTAGCTTTGTATACTGTAAGGCAGTGCTCTCAACTGGGAGGCATTACGAGTGCCAGGACTCTGGTTTCCAGTAAAAATATGGCAAGCGTTGAAGAATTCTGATTCCTTTTGAGTTTGGGACAACGAATTTGGCAAAACGATAAGCTAGCTGAACCCTGGCTTCCCGTTCCAAGTCATCCAGAAAAGTCAGACAGAGAACCAATTGGAATGCAATCCGATTGTGACGAACTATATATGTGCAGGAGTTGGAGTAGACCTCGATCGTTCGCCTGGCTAGTTTAAGCTACTCCAATCCAAATCCAAATCCACTCCGGATCGGAGTCCAAAGCCGCAGCCCGTACGTAGAGCTAGCTAGCTAGGTCGTCTCAATATATATACGTATACACCAAGCCCAGGCCCCTACTCCTCAACTCGATTGTCGACCTGCATCGAAAAACCGCCCCAATCTAACAAGATCTCGACGCGACCACTACTTGTCGAATCGAAGCCCTCGACGAGCAGTAGCGTGCCGGCCATGGCGATCATCTCCGACATCCAGGAGGAGGAGGAGGCCTCGCCGCAGCAGCAGCAGCAGCAGGCGGCGTCGGCGCAGGAATTGGAGAAGAAGGAGGCAGCAGCTAAAAAGGTGACAGAGGAGACGGGGAAGAAGGAGGAGAGCAAAGCGCAGGAACCAAACGCTGGCAACGGACTTGATCTGGAGAAGTACTCCTGGACTCAGCAGCTGCCCGAGGTCAACGTCTCCGTCCCTCTTCCCCGTGGAACAAAGCCAAGGTCTCTGGTCTGCGAGATCAAGAAGAACCATCTCAAGGTCGGGCTCAAGGGCCAGCCGGATCCCGTCATCGACGGCGAGCTTCACAAACCCGTCAAGGTCGACGACTGCTTCTGGAGCATAGAGGACGGGAACTCGCTGTCGATACTGCTGACGAAGCAGAACCAGACGGAGTGGTGGAAGTCTCTGATCAAGGGCGAGCCTGAGGTTGACACTCAGCGTGTGCAGCCGGAGACTAGCAGGCTCTCCGATCTGGACCCCGAGACGAGGCAGACCGTGGAGAAGATGATGTTTGATCAGCGTCAGAAGCAGATGGGTCTCCCGACAAGTGATGACGTGCAGAAGGAAGAGATGCTCAAGAAATTCAGGGCTCAGCACCCGGACATGGACTTCTAGTACAGTATATAGCTAATAGCTTGAGGCTGAAGAACAAAGGTGGTCAATTGATGGAGAAATCGTTTCTACTATACTAGTACTGTTTATTTGCCTGTTTATGCTTATTACTGTAGGGGCGTACTGTCTTTTTCTGGTGTTTTTCCGTACTATATAGAGAACAATTGTACTTCTTGATTTTATAATGATGCAACTATATTTGTTTTACCGAGAGAAGCAAATTCGGTGGTTGATACCGTACCCTAGCTAACCTACCGTGGATGAGCAGTTGTTCCCTTGTTGGGACTTTGGGGCGTTACTATTTATTCCTGCTTTTAATCATCGATTAATCTACTCCTACTAATCATTGTGGCATGATTAAATTGACACTTTGGTGATGAATAAAGGTGGACCTATTCATATCGGCATGCCAACGTGTGAGTTGAGTGCGACACAGGGTTGCACACCGGACAAGGCTCTAATTCCCGCCACAATTTCACGGATTATTAATTAACCCCACTGGTCATTGTCACGCGTACACGGATATTTAAGAGAAAACATCACATTATTATTTTATACTTATTACTTTTCGATTTTATATTATTTATTAGTTTTTTACTTTGAGTTTTTTAGTGAGATACTTGAATATTAATTTAGAGAGCAAGTAAAGACCTCGATTTAGTGTCGTTCATGCAATCCGCACTAAAACAGCCCCAGATTTGCGGACAATTGAATCCATTTTTCACCATTATTTGAATAGTCATAAGCGTACCATACGATTTTCATCTGAACTGCTCTCACATGCATGGTCCAAATTGTAAAATTAATGCGGGTCATGCCCCGGTCGAAGGTGCAACGAAGCGGACAATACATGGTGTAAGGTCCAATCTAATGCGACCTTTTCTAAACCCTGCAAAGCGAACCAAAGTGGCATTAAGATATCGGGACAAGGTTCTTCTTAAGGGGCTGTGGCGAGCTTCTTTCGACGATGGTACTGAGAAGTTATCCTACGATCATGGCGCCACGAGACACACGGTTAAAGACTATGGAGGAGGTGTATCTTGAGTGCTGACGGGATGAGAAAGAATGTAGCCAAACACATGGAAGAGCAACGATGAGTGAGCGGCACCAGAGATCACAGACACACCAGGAATTACGTGCCACCTTGGAAACAGTAGAGATGAAAGAACAAGAGAGGAGGGTCTCTTCTCTACTACAATGCACATGGCTGAAACATGTAGGGCCTCTTTGATTCATAGGAATATTATAGGAAAGATATATGAATAGGAAGTGACTCTATTCATCCATTCGATTCATTCGAATCAAGCATAGAAAAAGTGTATGATTTTTTCCTTTGATCTAGTTTTCATAGTGGAAAAAAATGAATACTACAGTCCTGATATACCTCTTTCTTTCTTACATTCATTTGCACGAAGAACGAGGCAAAGGTCATAACTTTCATATAACAATGAAATGAAGTTACTTTTACAAATATGATAACCTTTAATTTGATTAAGCATTTTATGATTACTTTGTATTTTCTATTTCTACAAATCAAATACACAGTCTCAAAAAATCCCCACGAGTTTCCAATCCTCTAATTGGCACCTGTATTTGTATCCTGTTTGAGTTTCTTCGATTCCATAAATCGGCAAATTAAAGAGGCCAATAGTAGGAATTCTAAGAGAATTTTTGAAAACAACAGCTTCTATTGCAATAGTGCCAATAGATCCCTTTTCCTTAATTGTTTTGAGCAGAACATTTGGTTTTTTACCAACGACCGAAGGGGTACGTAGCCGCTGGGGAGAGAGCTAGCTAAAAACCCATCTAGGGTTTCATCCCTCTCGCCAGCGACGTCGCCGGTACGCTCCGTGTCCGGTGGCCCTAGTGCCTTGGAGGTGTAGCGGACCATGACCTCTCGCCGGCGGGAGGTTTTTCGTTCTTTGTTTAGCCTGTTTTTAAGTGTCTTCTTCGTGATGTTTAGGCGACAACTACGTTCAAAGTCAGAATAAGATCCTCCCGTTCTATCCTCGCTCCGGTGGTGCATCTTGCGCCGGTGGTGGACACGTGGTGTCGTTTGTCCGATGGATCTCCTGGGATCCGGTCTGTTTTCGTGTTCGATGGGTTATTTTCAGGGCAGTCTCTTCTGATCTACGGTTGTCACCATTGGCAATGGTTGCTGCTCTAGTGTGTTGTGCCTTTGTGGTCTTAGCATGATGATTTTTCGTCTATCTACTACAACAAGCTTTACTACGACATGTTTTGCCTGACTCCGGTGATGGAGGGGCGAGGACAGTGGCGCGCCTTTGGCTCGTGCTAGTGTTTGTAGTCGTCGCTAGGTGGTCCAATGATCTATTTATAATTTTTATTACTTTTAGACCGTTTTATAATGCTATTGATGATTATTAATAGATCAATGATATTTTTAAAAAAAAAGATCCCTTTTCCTTTCTATTGAGAATGACATTTGGACCAAACATTTGGTTAGCAACTTGAGCATCGTGTGTGGCTTGTAATAACATCGGCGTGTATGGGTGCTTTTTTTTTCTCTCAGGCCAAGCCGTCCCGACAGGGAGAAACCGAACCAGGCTATCAATCATCATCATCGCCACTTTCCGATCATCTACCACGTGCGGGCCCACCACACGCAAGGGCGTTTTCGTCACTCACATCAGTCCTACTCCTATCGCCCTTCTCCCAGCTACTCCTCCTACTCTGTCTCCAGCTCTCTCCACTCCCGTAGCTGAATGGCGGCCGACGCGCCGCCTCCACCCGACTCCTCCCCACAGGAGCACGAGTCCGCGGACTCTTCCATGTCTGCCTACTTGGGCCTGGCCTTCGCCCTCTTCCTCGCCTCCCTCCCCACATCCGGCGGCGCGCGCCACGTGGCGTCCCTGCAGTCGCGGGGCCGCCTGCTGGCGGCGCGCCTCCTGGCCGCCGAGGACCAGCTGCGGCAGCTGCGCGCGCGGGGGCGCGAGGACGCCCGCGCCAACGCACGCGCAGCCGAGATCTCCGCGGCCCACCGCGCCTCCTGGTCCGCAGAGGCCGCATCCCTCCGCGCGCGCCTCGCCGACGCCGAGCAGCAGGCCGCGGCGCACCGGGCCCGCGCCGAACGGCTCGAGCGCGAGGCCCAAGAGCGGGACGGGCTCCTCTCCGCGCTCCTCGCAGCCACCCGCGCCGGAGGCGGCGATGTCCACTCCCAGTACCCCCGCGGCGTCGTGGAGGAGGACGATGAAGCTGAGGGCGACGCGCGGGAGCAGCGGCATTCGTTCGATCCGGCCGAGGGCTACCACGGAGATACCGACGCGGAGGCTCTGGCCGCGGCCGCGGCGCTCTACGCCCAGCAGCGGCAGCAGCAGGACGGCTTCGGCGGCGACGACTTCTACGCATCGTCTGCAGCGGCGGCGTCGGGAATGCCGCCTTGGATGGACTCGCGAGCCAAAGGGTGGCAGGTAACAAGGGGACAAAAAGGTCACCCCTTTTCCTCCCATTAACCTCTAATCTGTTCTGCTGACTGCTGCTGCCTTGCTTATATAGTTATATTAAACTTTGTACTAGTAGATTGCTACCTTTGCTTAACATAAACTGTAAGAAAACGTAATTTTGTTAGTGGATTGATTGATTGATTGTTCAGTGTCTACCAATGGATAAATATTTGGGGCAAAATCAATGCAACCAAGTTGTTGCCAAAAAAGAAAGTCCTACCATCTTACTGAATTTAGGTGCTGTGTCCTGGAAGGATTTGGAAAAGCAGCCCAATTTATTGCAGATTTTCCCATGCTTCAGTACTGTCTGCACTTATCAGTACACCTTTAGTTTTGTTTAACTGGTTAGCAAATGCACTATCCAGTGGCAGCTCCGCATACAAATTTTTCCAGGTGTCGTATTGAGAGTAGAACAGACAAATGACCATTTTGATAGTCTCTAGGATCAATTAGGATCGTGGCACAAGTTTTTTTGGGCACCCTTGCATCTGCATATGCAACAAAATTACCTGAAAGAATCTTATCTGGCCCATTTATAGACTAGACCTATGATCACAGGCGTCCTGTTTTCTCTCATTAAGTCATGGTAACAGTGCCCGGAGACATGAGTTGTGGACTGAAATCATCATTGGCTGACGGCCTTTTTTTCTGAATCAAGGAGCAAAGCTCCGGATTTCATTCAATCATGAAACCAAATAACACAATTTTTCAGGTTCAACAAATTTAAAACCTCCACCACACATCTCCCTGACCACTAAAAATCGCTCAGCAGCTGGAGAATTCTACTGAACCGAAACACCTGGTTCTCCAACCTTTTTCAAACATACCCAATTCTTTGCCTTTGCTACAACTAGTGAAGCACATCACCATTACGCATGAAAACTAGAGTAAACAGACCACTAACTCTTCTTACAACTGGAAACTTTTCTTCATCCCGAAATCCTTAGAACCATCAGCGCCCACCCCTTGGCCACTGAGTTACAGTATATGAAGAAAGCACATAGGATTGTTTAGCTGTTCTCGTAATAATATCATATCTTGTTTTTTTTCAGCCATATGTTTTATCTGTATGCTAAAGGTTCAGTGCATGGTTAGTATTGCCCTTTATGATGACATATGCATATAACATCCTAAGGTACTAATTAGCATAAATGGGAGGGTCAAATCCATTGGATACATTAATTAGCATAAATGGGAGGGTCAAAAAATTAGCTGTAACTGATTTTCCCTTTACGGACAATTTTTTAATCTGATAATTTTTTTTTGATTGAGCATTCATTGGTTACATTCAAATTGTCTTCTTCTCTCTTTCCTGCGATTTGTATTGTCTAAAATGTTGCTTTACATGATACTCAGAGATGATAGCTAAGTTGACATCTATGCTTTATTGCATGAAAAAGAGATAAATTAGTTTTCAAATTGAATAGACAAGATTTTGGATCAAAGCATTACAATCTGTTGTTGTCAAGCCATACTAGTTGCTCTTGTGATAAATGAGGTCGGGTGTGGTGAAGGAGAGATCACAAAGCTGTTGTTGGTTGTGCGTAAACTGCAAATTCCTCATTTTTCCTATATCATATAGTATGGCGTACCTACACACAGTTTCATACTGGTCATTCACTCTCCTGTATGTCAAACCATTGCGTATATTTGCAACGAGAGAATAATGGTAACAATTCCTTTCTTCGCAAAGGAGGACAAATTTGCCATTCTGTTCCATTAGGAACATTTGTATATTTGAAAGCCATGTTTCCTGTCCATGAAGTTATATATGCTTTATATTTACCCTATTAGTTTGTATAAATAAGAGATACAGAATTATTTTGGGACACCCAAGTAACACAAATCTCTCAATTAATATTGTATTATCTAGATGAATGTTGCAACTCAGTCTTGCCCCTCAGCTGCTGTAGTGTTTTTTCTTTGCTGTCTTATTCTGCTTTTTTTCTCCATGTAATGCTATTGATGCTCTCTCTCCCCAATTTTTGTTTCACTTGTCCTGAAACAACATTAGAAGTGGATCTCACTATTCACCATTCAACGTTTACGTCAGTTCTTTATCCAGTGCCAAATAAGCAAAAGGTTGAACTGAATTTAGCAAAATAGATGTAATGACGAGTTAACAGCTAATGTTGTTTCAGTTTAGCTGGTTATTTCCTATGAAATTTCATTATTGCTTCTAGATATGACAGGTTGTGGTCTTGTGGCTGGCCACCTACTTCTATAAACTCAGCTAACATAGGCAAATATCAACCTCATCTCTGAAATTTATCGTCTCATCAGCTATTTATATAGAACTTTACTTGCTTGCATGTTTCTAGGGCATGAACCATATGATCTAATCATTTGTAATCTGTGTTGCAACCTGCTAACATGCTCCAACCGACACATGCTTTTCTATATTTGCATAAGCTAGTCCACTGCTATTGTGCGGTCTTCATCTTTTTTGGATTGAATAAAATCATCTCTTTGTACATAGCTATACATTATAAAGTAGAAGACACATTCTTTTAATGTCCATATAGTTATTGCTCATACGCTCATGCCATTGATGATACCTTGAAAAACTGTTGCAAAAACAGTAGAAAAATTTCAATGTTTCTAGAAAATCATGCCGCAGTTAGACTGATGTGTTAGATTGTGAGTTTGTGATTTTCGTCAATTTGTATCGTATCACTTATTTTAACTAGCATCTTGTAGGACATGAAGTACGAATCGGTTGAGTCAATGTACAACACAAAGCATGCTGTACCACGGTAACTGTCTAACTGAAGCACATAGTTTTGTGAAGTAGCATTTGAATAAAATGCTACTTGTCATTTACCTGCTCTAAACCATGTTTCCGTATCAGGAGAGAATCTCCTTGGAAGGTGGACATAGAATCATCAGGAGTTCCGGGAAAGCTTCGGCTGCTCGAGCAGGAGTTAATTAATCTGGAGAAGGTTGGAAATGGTGATCTATCAAAGATCCCACTGGTGATGAGAAAGCAAGTAAAAAGATACCAAACTCTTGCTGGGAAGATTGATGATCTTTGCAAACGAATGGTAGGTCTTTTCATCTCAAATGGCATCTTCTTACTTGTAGCTTTAGCATTGCGCATATAGTCTGAAACATATATTCTATGTAAATATACAACTGTCATATCACGTAATTAGCATTTATGTAACCAAACTAATTCTTCATCAGTTCATTTATAAAGGCATACTTGTAGTCATCCATGTGTTACTCTAGTTCGCCTTTTTTTGTTAGTTTCCTTGACTCTCTGAAATCATGCTTCTCTGAAATATCTTTTTTCCTGGATGGCTGGCTCTGTTTTTTGACTCTTAAGTCTGTCACTGTTTCTGCTTAGGATTGCCAATATAGTTAGTGTGCATAGCCTTAACCCACTGCAGCAAGAAAGAGACTAACCTACATGCATTTGGGCAGCAAGCGAGTGACCCCTGTGATTCCACACTCAACTCGGAGTTCAGAACACAGCGGCAAACAGAGTACTTGCTGGAAGCATTCCACCTCCAGCACCGAGCAGCTGAAACAAGGCAAAAGCTCAGTGCACTACAAGCAGAGACTGCGAAGAGTAGCTTCAGCGATGAGCTGACAGCAGAAGCAAAAATGAGCACGAGGAGAGCAATGAGCTCAGTCAGGAACAATTTCAAGGAGATCCAGCGTAGTCTGGAGATCTGGCTCGCGAGGATCCTGGGAGACCTCGAGGGCATGCTGGCGAGGGACGGGGCATCCCGGATAAGAGAGTACATCCTGTCTCCCTACGCGTCTGCTGTTCGATGAGCATTCTGGTATGCAGTGGTTCAGACTTCCTCATCTGTATGCGTGTTACATTGTTACACCGCCATCAGGTAAATTACGGCGTGCGAGTTCAGAATGTGAAGTTATCAGGCTCCTTGTTCTTAGGTTGGTGTTCTGGCAAGCTCTAGCAGATATGAAGAGGAGTGATCTAAGATCATGCCAAGATCTCAGATGGATGTTGATCCAATAATCCTCCACAAAAATCAAGTTTTGACACACAACTCGATCATGTTCTAGATCACTTGTCTTCACATTTACGAAGATTGCTGTCAAGGACTCCATGAGATGAGGGTGCGTGCGCCCAGTGTTTTATGTACAACTACAAGCTCTAGCACATAGAGGTTTGATCGCCCCATCCTGCAGTGTCTTATGTATGTCCCCTTTTCTGTAGTTCATCTTGGTAGTTGTTGTACATGTGCTGTGTGCTTATGATTACGAGAGATTCATCAATCATCATATTGTATGCCTGTATCTAGCATATTCATTTGATGCACAGAACTGCAGCAAGCCTTGTTATTAGTAGTATTGATCTGTGTACATTGGTAATTATTGAGCCACATTGCAGTGCTAGAATATTGCTGTGTTTAGCATATCATTATTACTACTGCATAAATAAATCGATAAGTAAATGAATCAGTAGTGCCCACTCTCAACCTCTGAAATAAGATGTTCTTGCATGCTTAGAAAATGAGTAGCTAAACAGGCTCAGTCAAGGATGTGACAAGTTCTTCTCTCAACATGAACATGATACACACCTGCATGCAGTGACAGTCTACAAGTCACCACTTGGGCATGGCACTGCCCTAGATAAATTAAGCCTAATAAACACTTCTTTCCCCTCATCCCCCTCCCCAGTATCTCTTTCCCAGCTCCAAACCCCAAACACAAATTAAGCCCTCTATATATACTTGTAATTAAGCACTAGTATCAGGTATTTATGTTTCCCCCCTCCACTGCACGAAGCTTGAAGCTTGCTTTGTTTGAAGTGAAATCTCAGTGCAGGTTTACCATTGCAGCAGAATTCAGATTAGAGGTACTGCGCGTGTATCCTCTCCTTGTTCTCCTCCCACCACAGCTTCGCGTTCAGCTCAGCAAACTTCTCACGGCTGCAAAAATCAAATGCAAAATTCAAATTCAAGAATATGGAATAATTCAAATTCAAGAATGTGCAAAATTCAAATCCAAGAATATCAGTACTAACTCGAACCATCTGAATATTGTGACTAGTTTCAGAGAGGGAAATTGATTAAGATGGATGTGAGATGGGAGGACCTGAAGCGGACGCGGCGGAGCTCGCGGGCGCCATCGGGGAGCTCACGGACGGTGATGTACACGCCGGGCTCGTCCTGGATGACCCACTCGGTCACCTCCAGCTCGCTGGCGTTGCTGACGGACACGTCGTCCCGGCAGGAATCCGAGCCGGTGGTCGTCCGCGCCGGCTCCACCGCCTCCGCCTCCACGCCGCCGGTCTGCCGCAGCTGGTGCCAGGCGCGCTCCGACGGGTTGGACGAAGACGGCGGCGGCGGGGACAGCGGGCCGCGGAAGCTGTGCTGCCTTCCCGCGCCGCCATTGCCATTGCCATTGCCGGCACCACCGCCCCCGACCACGGGCGGGGGCGCGCGGCCCCAGGCTGGCGCCGGCGTGGCCGCCGGACTGCTCGCCGCCGTCGAGTCCGCCTGCGACTGCGAGTAGAACGACTCCCTCTCGCCTCCTCCTCCGCCGTCGTGGGAAGGGGTGGCGGGGAGACCCTGTCGGCTGAAGCGCCGGACGTTGTAGAGCTCCATGACCCGCTCGCTGTTCTCGGCCCACCACCGCTGCGCCTGCCACTTGTCGTACATCTCACGGCTGAACCGGATGCGCTTCAGGTCGTTGCCGGCGCCGCCCGCCAGCGACACGAACGTGATCTGCACGCCGGGCTCCACCTGCGCCACCCACTCCCGCACGGCGCCCTCGTTGCCCGCATTGCCGTTGGGCTGCTGGCGGTTCTCCCACGCCGGCGTGGAGGCCGCGCTCGACATGGCGCCGGCGCCGTGGCCCAGGTACGTGGCGGGCGGCACGGCCATGTCGTCCTGCACGACGCCGGGACGGTAGTAGCCGCTGCGGTACAGGGAAGTCGTCGCCCGGCCCCTGGGTGGCGGCGAGCCCCCGCGCTTCGGGCCGCCCTGCCGCGGCGTCGACCCCGACAGCTTCAGCACCATGTCCTTGAGCTGCACCATCCAACAGCATCATGGGAAAACCATGAACAGATCAGTTCAGAAACACAAGTGAATGAGGAACTCCACATGAAGAAACTCAGATTGCAAGGAATTCTGATATCAAATCGTGTACATGGCCGAGATGAAACAAAATTCAGACTGAAGAAAAGATACAGACTTACTCCCAGATTGTAGCAGGTGCATGACTGCATCCCTCCGAGTAAGTAAAGGCACTAACTAATTACCAGGCAAACAAGTGGAATGAACAGCTATCCAAGCAACCACTTCACTTATGATGCTGGCATTTCAGGGAACTTAGTCTAACTTGCCAACCTGCTTCTTAACCAGCATCAGCCATCAAGGTCAAAATGTGAAAGCTAGATGATGCAGCACCTTTAGGGGTCAGAGAATGACATGTTCAAAGATTATGTTGCACTCCATGGATCCCCTGTTTGACCTCATGTCCAATCAATACACACTGTAAGTAACCCTGCTTTATTCAGTTCAGACGGCAGAATATGTCATCCTGCCTCACTCACACAGCAGTAGTAGTGGACAAGAAACTAGTAGCAAGTGCTAGCTGATTTCACACTTGGTTAGCTGAGTCATACCAGTAAGTGGTAAATAATTCTTCTACCATGAGGGTGACTAATTGAACCACAACATGATCACTTTCATTTGGAGATAAGCTAGCCACTACACTAGACCATGCTGTTTGTTTGTTTGTTTGTTTGTCAGTCTGTGCTAGGGCCAGTTGGGACAAATCTGGATGGATCCTCTGAACCCATTTTGCTTTTGTTTTTCACTCTCCTGTACTGTAGTATGTTTCATCCACAGTCGGATTGGCCTCTTCCATGATATATACCACACATCTTTTGATGCCTCTCTTTACTACGTAGTTTATATCGGGCAAAGGAAACAAAGGTTGAAGATCCCCAGACGAGGAATTGGATTCTTGCCTTGCTGCTGGAGGCATTCAGGCATGCAGCAGCAAATAGTACTTATGCCACATCCTTGTCTGTCCAGAGGATCTCTTTTGCAGTAGTGCATCGATCCCTGGCTTGGCTTACAGTCTTCTCTCTCTCCTTTCGAGAAAGAAAGCATGCATGAACCCACCCATCCTTGTACTACATCAATCTATCTACATCGATCTAACATGGGGATGGGACATCAACATACTAGCAGTGCTTTTCTTTCCAAAAAGAAAAGAGAAAGAAATAGGAGGGGGTTTGAAGATGATGATCATCAAAGTCACCAAGAAAGAACATGCATGGGAATAGTCCATGTCCACTCTTTTTTTTGTGTATCCCAACACTTTGTTTTTCTTTGGAAAGAAACATGTGGATACATTTTTATTTTGGAAAAGAAGCATCTGATGAGCACCTTTTCTTTTTTGGAAGAAGGATCATTAATTTGCTAGGAGGGAGGAGTCTGAATTCGATCAAAGCTTCTTTGTCACAAAAGAGCAGTGGGGATGAATAGTCCGTGGCGCTTCTTTGAGTATCCCAACACTTTTCTTTTCTTTTGGAAAAGAAGCATTAATTTGAATGAAGAGTCATCTGAACACGTATGGTCTAGAGATGAATGAATGAATGAATTTTCCGTTATTTTTGTGCGCTTTTGGTTGTGCTTTGTTCCAGGAATCACTCTGCAAGGAGACGACGACCCAAAGTGAAAGCAAGCAATATTTGTATGCACCAGGCAACACTATCTGCCACCTTATCTTGACCGTCTTTATCTAATTAACTCGCTGCCAAGTTCAGTCTGAACTCTCCACTTATATGTTCAGCTAGCAAGCTTAAACGCTTTTATTTTTTTTGAAACGGGGAAAGCAAGCAAGCAAGCAAGCTTAAACACTGATTAACCCTGGACTACTCTGCTCCAGTCTGATATATATGTAGCGGGAGCGAGTGAGCCCAAGATATTGCTTGTCTTTGATTGGGGAAGCAGAGGTAAGATCTACTTAATGATGTACGTACACTGATCGGGTGAAGCTCCCTCTATCCCGAATTAGATGTCATAGATTTGCATGCATCTACGCACTAAAACGGGTGTGTGTATCTAGAAAAAATCTGCGACAAGTCATTCGGGACAGATGGATTACTTGAAATTTCAAATCTTGAATATAAAGGCACACATCGACCAGGGTATGCATTCATACATATGTTCTCTCCTTGTGTACGTATGTGTGTATAGTAGTAGTGGTCATATATTAACAAAAAGAGAATGGGAGGGAGGGGGATAAATTAAGACAGGTGGAGCAGACGATGGAGCATGCACTTTGGATAGATAGCTTTGCAAGCCGAAAGGAAAAGAGTCACACACACACTCTCCCGAGAGATAGATGATGATGCGATTGCTTTATTCTTTCTTCCTTTTTTTTTTTTCCTTTTTGGCATGCAGATGCAGAGCCTTCACAGCCTCTCTCACACACACACACACACACAGACAGACAGACAGAGAGGGAGAGAGACACAGGTGGGTAGCGCTGCTAGGTGATCTATCCGATTAAAGTTACTAGCTTGATCAAAGCGAGAAAAAGGTAAAGATGAGCAGAAGGAGGAAGAATAAATACTACTAGAATGAAAAGAACACTAGAGCAGCAGAGCCAGCTAGGTAGTGAGGCGTCGTCTCTGTAACTGTAATCTGCAGTGGTGACTATTGTAGGTGTGGGAACAGCAGCAGCAGCAGCAGCAGAGTAGAGCTAGCCAGCAAGGTAGCAGCAGTGGTGGTCGCAGCGGCAGCAGTAGCTATGGTACTAGCAGGGACGACCGCCGGCTGTCCGTCCGTCCGTCCGTCCATATGCAGTGCAGGGATGATGGATGGTGGATTTGGGGATTGCGGCCTACACAGTACTAGACGACGCACAGGACCAGAGAAGCTAGGCTACACGCACGCACCATGATTCAGCTGCTGCATGCCATGCCGGGTGGGGTGGGGTGGGGTCCCCCAACCCTCGGTGATCGCGCCGACAAGACGGTCGGAAAAGCAAACAGGGAGGGAGGGACGACGACATGTCGCCGGCCGGCCGGTTTGTTTCGGGCGGGGGCGCGCCTACTGACCTGGCCACTGAGCAGCTCGCCTCGCTCCTGCTGTCGCATGCATGAGAAAGCGACGCCACGCTCACACGCTGGCTGTCCCCTAATCACTAGTACTACTCACGATTAGTGTGAGTATGTTTGTTCTCACACCACACCACACGACCGTCATCATCACGGCTAGCTAAGCTTTACTCCATTATACTAGTACGTACTACTATCTGTCAATTTTTGAAAGCTAATAAGCGCGAAGAAAGGGAAAAAAAATGGCAAGTGGACATCGCTTGAACTAATCCGTTCGATCTACGCTACACTTTGACACCGCAAATGAAGAAAAAAGGACGGCAGATGATGGGTGGATCCACACGGCGGCCGGCGGCCGGCGGGGCTTTGTGAGGTGATCGAACGCGCGACCAAGAGTAGTAGTATGAACGAGCGGATACCTGGCTAGGAAGAGAGACCCTGGCTGGAGAGGTAGGTACGCACCTGTGAGGTCAGCGACTTGACGGGGTCCCTGCACGTCGTCGGGGTGTCGCCGCCGGCGTCGCCCCTGTCCCGGCCGCCTTCATCCTTGTTCACGCACGCGATGCAGGCCAGCATCTTCCCCTCACCTCTTCTTCACCTGCAATCGGGCGGCCTCAGTACAGTTTGGATCGCGATGCAGAGCTATATGTACACCCCCCGACCCACACCGTCTGTCTCGCTCTTGTGTGCACAGCAGAGAGTCGATGCAGGGAAAACAACGAAATGCAGTCTCGATCTTGCTATATATAGACACGAGGGGCGAGACCACTGCCACTGTGCTGCACTTTATTACTACACGCACGCTACTAGGATGGCTGTCTCGTGGCGTGCTCTCCTGATCTGCTTTGGGTGGGCTCAGCATATGAGCTCGTCCGGTCGGATTAAAACGGTGTCTGTTTAGATTGAGTCGTGGTCCGGCTTGTTCGGCTGATCGCGCCCAGCGGCTCGATCCATTTGTCCGTCTCCCTCCTACTGTTATTGGTTGAAACTCTCGCGATGTGACGTTAATAGCGACGAGACATCGGCTATCGGCGCCGACGGCTTCCCACGCGGCCGGCGTTTCCCGCCATCGTTTTCCGTGCGCTCCTCGCTTCCCACGGCCAGAAAACTTCCCGCGCCTCTCCTGCCGTTTCTCGCCTTCGCCGCGGTCTATAAAAGACGGCCGCCGGTACAACGGAGACAACAAGCTCAAAGAAAGAGTAAACCAGCGGCTTGCCGCCAAGGAGGCGGTGGCTCCTATCGAGGGTGACAAGACGGAGGCGGCGGAGGACGAGGAGGAGGAGGGGGAGGAGGTGGACTAGCTGGACGAGGAGGGGAAGGCGGTGATCGCTGTCCCCGTGCAGATCGCACAGGCGCTGGGGTTCGGCCCCAATGGAGCTCCGATTTCGGCTCCTTCTCCGGCGGAGTTGCTCGCGGCTAAGGCAGAACTCCAGCGCCAGGCGTCCGTCATTGCTGCGGCGAAGGAGCTCGCCGACCAGGAGGCGAGGGACCACTCGGCCGCCGAGATGGACAAAGGCCCTGGCGTACCATGCGATGGAGGACCACATGAAGGCGGCGGGCAAGACGGTGCCTCATGGCCTGGAGCGCGACTGTAACCACGAACGTGTCCAGCAGCAGGCCATCTGGTCCGGTAGGGCGGCGATCGACGGGGCCGACGGCAGCGGCCACGGTGGACGCGACAATGGTGGTCGCGGCAACGGTGGCCACGACAACGACGACGAGTAGCAGCCGCGACATCCTCCTCTAGCAGCTGTAGAAGTAGCAGCAGCATCCCCCTCCGCCTATTTTTTTCAAACGGCCTTTTTGTAACTGGCAGGGCTTTATCTAATGAATAGCTATCGATAAGTACTAATGTTTCACTTACAAATGGGCTCCGAGTGGCCGACGGGCAGGACACCCGCGCTGTCCGCGCACGTCTAGACCGACGCAACCGTTGCCCAGATTAGGGCATCTCCACCTGTCCGACCCATCCGGTCGCTCCAAATGGTCCGTTTCTACCCGTTTGGGTCGGTTCGTGGTCGATTTGGGGAGGGGTCTGGCACGACCCATTTGTCCACGCTGGCGGTCGTTGGCGCCATCGCTGGGAAAAGGATGCAAATCAGTTGAAAATGTTAAATTGACATGCCAAAACACACAGGTTGACTGTCAAATAACATGGAATACGTGCGTCATCGCCCTTTGGGCATCACCAACAAGTGCCACTGGTTCTGAAATGTATAAAAGGGGGCAATATCATACACAAATGTCCAAAAAATGACCGCTTCTCTGCCCAAAAAGTGGCATCCGCCGTTGCCATTGCCCTTCAGGCATTGCGAGCCCTGGTGTTATGCTGCCTCTTTGCAACCCAAGCCGTGTGATCGAGGTCATCGATGCTATCCAGGTCGGTGAGCATGATGGTGTTCTCCTCGTCCATGATCTTGGCTTCTGCGGTGACCCAACATACCAATGCATGATGTAGTACACTATAGTCGTTGACACAATGCGGTGACCCAACATACCACTGCATGATATAGTATACTATAGTCGTTGACATAACACCAATGAAACACCGTTCACTGGTATTACATCCCTCAGAATGGCACAACAGAAACACATCGGGTCCAATACATGGCTAAAGATTACAACTCACTCTTTACATAAGATCCAGAGAACACTCTAGGTTAAAGAGAGAGAAAGAACTTCTTACGGAGAAGAATCAAAGATAAACAATGCAAAAACTATTATACTAATAAAACTAGTGTTTTAACTAAGGAATTGGCATTGCTGCTATTGCAATACACTACAGAATTAGGTTCTTTGGCTAGAGATTATATTCCTATCTAATCAGTAACTTCGTCTTCATTTGAGTTGAGGTATATGTTGACTTCCTTGTCTTCATTGAAGAGCTTTAGCTGTTGATGATTCCTGGAGCATAACTTGGTGTAGACATCGTCTTCATGGCTTCAGAATATAGCAAGGGTTAAGAAGATACTTTGAGTACGAGCGTACTCAGCAAATTCACTAGAAAAGGAGTGTTTGATGCACTATAACTAAAGCCACAGACCGTAGGTCGTAGGCAATGCAAGTTTTCATAAACATTTCTTCAAAGGTTGCTTTTATTCTGAAAAGCTATGTCCATCAGCCTTCACGGGTTTACCAGAACTTTCATGGAGTTCCTTTCCCGCCGCATTCGTAGCTCCTTCCCTGAACAGGAAGTAACAAGTTACATTTCTTACACTCTGCAGATGTGCGTTACTTTACCCATGAGATATCAACTCTTTGTTGCACAACCGGGCATCTTATTCCCGTCCAAAATTCCATGATGTGGGGCCCAGAAGATGAGCCAAGCTAATCACTGCCCCTTCGCGACCTCGCATGCCTCCTTGGTGTACACCATGCCCACATAAAGAATTATGGCAATGGTTTGTACAAACCGTTAGATGTCAGAACTATCGTGGGACGCTGAGGGTTCCCACCCATATGCTGCATATCCTCTACGAATTACCAATTAATATGCACGCTACGAGGATAACAGCCACGACCTGCACATCCGGCTTCATGCGAGAGGAAGAAGATACAACTGACTTCTTCGTCCCATTCCAAATCTCATGGTCAACGCGTAATATACAGCGCAAGAATCACTGGCGACATTGGTTGTTAAGTCCTATGTGATATAGTTCTGAACATTAGTATTCCAACTATCAGATTTAATAGATTAGCTGATCACCCTGGATCAGTAACCAATAGTTCACATTATTATCGAAAATAGTGTTTTTAGACCTTTTTCAAATGCAGGCGATGACAACACTGAATTTTTAAAATACTTTACAGAAAATAAACAAAGGACATGAGCAAGTGTGAACTTGCCTTTTGTGATTACAAGATTATGCACTCACGGTCTTCGAGTCAGTATAAGATCCAAAATCTGAAATCAGCATCATTGGTCCGGTAAGGACTAATGTTTAAAGAAGCAATATGCTTTTATGCATAAGTAATGTGATGCATGTTCTAAACACAAATCCCGGGGATAACGTTGTCCTAGGGTTTGGATTTTGGAATTGACTACTTTGGAATGTGTTGTCCTTTTAGATAAGTTTCACATTTGTGCTTCTATTAGAGCTTATGAGTGGTTGTGGGAAACACATAAGTAGCAATAAAATATATATACTTATGAAATGCTAGTCAAGATTGCTTATATAAGAGTTCTTATTTGAAGTGGCAAAAAGAATAACTTTCGAAGAACAGGTTTCTTTTCTAAGGTCTAAACAAGCTTTGTGGTGAGTTGAGTAGGGTGGTTGTTATTTATGTTTGCTCAAATGGCTTGGGTTTGAGATGTTTTTATAACTTAACTACTTCAGACCAAAGTTAACTATAAAACATATAGTAATGTTTATTGCATTATATTTAGATTCTTGGAGACTAAAGTTAACTTTAAAATATAGATAGTTTTGAAATTATAATACTTATATCCTTTGTATCTTGTGTATCTGGAATGTTTTCTTTAGGTTACTTAAGATTGAATATCCTTTTACTTAGTGTAGTAGTTTTTTGCTTCTATGGTGGAGTAGTATCATTTACCTTTTATAAATGAGTGATTATGGTTTATAAACCAAGATATAATATTGCTTAACTACTTATGAACTTTTTGTAGTGTTGTGGTAGTTTTTGTAATTTGGTGGCTAGCATAGGTAGAAAGGATTTGATTTATTCACCAGGTGTTCTTTAATTTTTTTATCATGAATTGGAATCATTTGAGAATATAATCTTTACTTAAGGTTGAAGATAATTTAACAAAAAGGTATTTATAATGTTTTAAACCATTATGGCTTCATATTATGAATATTTAAGACTAATACTATTAATTAAACTTAATTTACTCATTTTTGAAATATTAACAAATTTTATTCATCCTTATATGAATTATTAATTAAGTAAATAAGTTTAAATTTGAGTTATTAAGGTTTTTGAATTTTTATTTAAGTCAAAAGTGGAATATTACATTTTTAATATGTAAATATTATTTTTGTGATCATTTTGGTATATTACATTTATTTTTGTGATTTATAAATAATAAGATATGATTTTCACAATTCTTATTACTTTATAATTACTTAATAAATAATAAATATTTACTTAAGTGAAATAATAATACATGATTATAGTTTAAATTTTAATTCTTATTTTTCTAAGATTTTTGGTATCCTATTTATTTTTTTAACATTTACCATTATTAAAATATGAATTATCAAAGTTTTATTACTTATAAAACTTTTATTGAATAATATTTATTTCAATAATCATCATAATAATATTTGATAATAATTTTAAGTTGTAGATTTTATTTTTCTACAATTTTTCATATATTATACATATTTTTCTGAATTGTAAATCAAAAGTTATTAATTAAACAATATTTAATCATTTATTTGATTTCTGGAATATTAATAATTGAGTTTATAACATTTTATTATTTAAACAGGAAATACTTTTTACACCGTACTCGAAGCTAGCCTTAGTCACTAACCCGTGGGCCATTGTCCACCTCAGCTCTCAGGTTTAGAAAATGTATTGGTTACTGACCCTCTCTCTACTCTCAGTCGATGACACATGGGCCCAAGGCCATGTCATCAGCTATGCGAGGCAAGACTAGTCAAACTAGCTGACATGGTTCGATCCTAAGGTGAGCATGACGTCACTTGAGTTGATCCTCACTAGTTGAGGATCAATCGATCGATCTGGTGCAAACGCAGGGCTGTGGCTAGGTTAGTTGGACAGAGGAGATCGAGGTGATCCTATTGATGGTGGCGCCGCTATCTATTGGTCATCGGAGGGTTATCAGATATGAGCTTCTGCGGCGGCCAGCGGCGATGCTCAATGAAACTAGACCTACAGTGAGATTTAGCAAGCGAAATTAGGGTCCAGAGATGCGTAAGCTTACCCTGATGACGATAGACTGGTCGAGGAGGCTTGGAGCAGCATGACGATGGCGAATTGACGGTAATGGCCACGACGACCGAGGAAAAGGAATGCTCGATTTCACATGATTCCCGGCGAGCGGGCCTCCGTGCTTGGTCCTAGATGGTTCAGTCCACGACGGCGCGTGCAACGGTGACTACCACGAGGCGAGGGGTGGTCGGAGTTGACTGGAATGATGAACTCTGATGAGCTAGGTTTTCGGGTGAGGAAAAGAAGTGAGTCTGGAGAGCGAGATTGAGGATGAGGACGAGCAGGGTTGTCGCGGTGGCCTCCTTATCCTCTCCTGGCGACGGCGGCGTTGACCTTGGCGCAAAGACGACGATGACGGCATCGGGCGGCGGCGAGCTCCTCCAGCGAGCTATCTGTGTGCGTGAGGATGACGACGACGGCTATTTTGCGGATATCCCCCTGGCGATTCTTTCATCTCAACCTGCGGTCCTTTCCTGACCCCACTCGTCAGTCACAGATGGAAACGAGCTGGGCTTTTGTGGGCTGCATATGGCGTCAGATAAGTATAGGGGTGTTGGGCCACGGCCAGGTAATGTTTTTATTTGTTTTACCCTTTTTCTATTTTCTATTTTACTATTCAGATTTGAATTTGATTTATATTTTGAACCTTTCTTTGTAGGATTTATTTGCTGGATATTTGCAATAATACTAAAATATATTTGGTATCATTTGTGAACTTTTATTATATAATCTTTTTATATTTCTTTTATTTGCTCTATATGAATCCATTTTAATAATTTCTAGAAACTTTTCTTATTATTTTACTCTCCTCTTTTAGTTATCGATTTCTAAATTATATATTCTTATTTGTTTATAAACTTAACTCTAGTTGGCTCATAGTTTGAATAGAAACTTTTATATGTATAATGATCCTATACCATTATTTGTTGCACGAAATATAAAAGACATTGGTATGGTTATTACTACTCCCATTAATTTGAAAAATGGCAATGTATATATTCTATTATTTTAAACAAAGAAGTTTAGGGTTTTAAATTATGAATATTACCCTAGGGTTTAGGGTTTTGAATATACTTGGATTCCTTTATGGATATGAGTAAAGATTTAATAGCTAAGCATATTGTCTTCTGTTTGTGATATTTGATGACATCACCTTTTATAATTGAAAGTTATAATTAGAATGTTTTATAGAAAGGAATTGGTAAATATATGCTTATAGGATTTGCTATAGGAAAATATTCCTATGAAGTGATATGGACATAAGATGATGGAGCAATAACATGAAATGGATATTCTACTTGGTTTGGGATTTAGAATTGATTGTTTACCAAGAATAAATATAAGAGTAATTTATAACATATAATTATATTTCACAATCCTGGATTTCTAATTAAGGAATTCCTTTCCTAGATATAATACTTCTTCCTATCCATCATCATGGTTAGTATGATGAGCTTTATTCATTAAAATCTTCTTATTCTTATATCATTCTTCTAAACTCATGGATGAATCCAATGAGTTTGATATTATAGCATTTCATAGTTTTCTTATATCCTTGCTTGATTATACCCACTATTCTACTATTGAAAATCTTCAATCCAACAAGTAGTTCTTTCAAACTCCACTCATAACCTTCCTTAATCATCCATCACTAACATTTCTCTAATAGTTGTATGCATCCAACTACCTTTCTCTAAAGTTGACTATCCTTTAAGATGAATAACACTACTTCTATAACTCTATGCTATACTAGCTTTAATTGAATAATATCATCTTAGATTCACTTTACTCCAATAACTCACACTCCAACCCGAAATCATATTTATGTGGTTTGTAATGACTACTCTAGGATAACTTATCTGTACTAGTGTTTCAATCCTGTTTTATCCACCAATACCACTTATACATGACATAAGTACTCAATCTTGGTGAATAAGGCTTGATCATTATAATCTAGTGATCCTTTATGGTTTAGGTTTCCAGTTGGCTAATCAAGGCTTCCATACAACATTGCAGTTGTATGATAATTATCTTCTGTTTAGTTCTATTGGATTAAGAGATATAATTCATTGACTTTACCTACTTTATCCAATAGGACTACTCCTGGTAACTATCTTTAGTATTCATCCTTGTAATCTTCTTTACTACCATAGGATTAGATAATATAAATAGTTCTTATATTTATCTAGGAGGAATTTAACTTCATCAATTATCCTGTTGATTGGATTCTTTTCAATCTTTACCATCCTATAGATGATTTCTAAAGCTAACATCACTATTTACCTCTTCTTAATTGTTTCTATATAGGCACTTTAAGTGTAAACTATGATATGGTCAAGAGTTGATAGATTGAGATCTGGTGAATCAATAGTTGATTCCTCAACATTAATGAACAACCGATATTGAAATATAACTCAATAGGGATGATAAAGATAGATATGGAAAGAAAGGTATAGGTGCATGATTTAAACTCAATTTCTTTCCTACTCAATCTTACTTAAGAAGTAGGGTTAGACATTACCATGGTACTCAGGGTATATGCAGATGAGATTAAGATATAGTTGTTAAATTCATATTTGGTGTTATATCCTCTAACTTGGTACTAATGAGTGATTATAATGAATACTATAATATGATCACCTAATGATCAAGTATAATTCACATTGTATTAAGGTTTAACTTTTAGTACATTTGATCTACCCTTAGATCAAATCTCCCTTATCCAAATAAGGTTTTAGCAAAGGTCTTATTGAAACTTATCGCAGTCAACTTGATGATCTGCTTCAATTCCATCAAGCTAAGAGAAGATTCATTCAATTTGACAAGTTATGTTTTAAAAGCGCGAAAATTATTCGGATTTTCTATGCATGAATGCAATGCACACATCTAGGTTCAGGTTATTTTTAAGCTCTAATGCTGGGATGTTACAGCTTCGACCTCCTTTGCCTTCGCCTCTGCCTCCTGCACCCTAGACCTAGCCTCGGCCTCCTTGGGATTGGCTTCGACCTCCGTCGCCTTGGCCTCGATCTCCATTAGCCTAGCCTTGGCGTTGGCCTCCTCCACCTCGATGGACCTCGTCTGTAGCTCGACAAAGGTCTTGGCGGCGACCTCTTTCTCTTTGCGCCGCCTCACCTCTCCCTCGGTGATGTCCTCTTCCTTCTTATCCAAGATCTTCTTCAAGGTCTCCTGGAATGCCAAGGAGTCGTCTTGGCGGGCGAAGTCGTCCTTCGTGGCCTTGTGGCCACCAGGACGACAGGCACGCCTGGTAGGCCCATCGCTTGTAGTGTTGACGAAGCCTTCGTCATTATCGTCGTCGTCTAGGTCGACGCCGCGGCCTGTCGAAGCATTGCTCTCTTGCCCCTCCCTTTGTCCATTTCTCTCCAAAGGGCAAAGCCATCCTCCCATTTTTTGGTGTCCTTGATCAACATCCAACAATGGGTCAACGTGAATGCCTTGTTATCATTCACAATCTTTAAGTGATCCATTTCCTACAAGACCTACCCATATGAATGCCAACAATGTCTCAACGGAAATGCAAGACATTCGCAAAAGAGAGGAAACTGTTCTACCATGTCAACCGGCTGTAGGCCGCTTAGTTTCCTTTTCGTCACCATCTCGAAGGAGCCTTGGAACCTGCTAAACTCGGCATGGATGGTGCCCCAATGCTTGGAGAGGGAGAGATTGTTACGCTCGCTGAAGAATGCGTCCTTCCCGAATTCCCTATGCTCGTGGAAAAACGTGCCCACCTTTTCCCAATAGGCAAAGCCCTTTTGCTCGGCGCCGCATAGTGGATCTTGTGAAATCTCCATCCATGCCTTTCATAAGAGCTTTTCCTCATTGGGGGTGTAGCTCGAGGTATGTTAGCTAAACTTCTTGCCATCGAAAATTGAGGCCGCGAATGAAGCGGCCAACGACGCGTCCGTGTCGCCCTCGCCCATAGAAGTGCCATCGTTTCCAAACAATGCCTCATCTGTAATGTTGCAGGCATCTTGCTGGGTCTCTTGCTGCGTCTCTGGCTCGGCCTCGCCATCGTCGGCATAGCCACCGCCACCACCCTTGTTGATCATGTCGTGGAGGACGCCCTCGCCCTCGTTGCCCATGAAATCCTACACCCAATTTGGCCATCATAAACGGCAGGTGAAGTATACTAGCAATGGCAAAGAAATGTGGTGACCATACCGTGTCGTACGCGGCCTGCAGCTCAGCAAGCATTTCACTGGCGTCAGCATGTTCGTGGCAGAGATGACGGGCGGCTTGTCGACGCTCCGGGGTTGCGTCCGTGGTGGTTGGAGTGCGGTGCAGGTCGATGGCGGGCTCTCCCGCCTCCGACGACACTGTGCGAGGATGGTTGAACCGGGACAACTGGAGGCCTCCAAGCGAGGGCGTGTGTGGCCCTGTCTTCCTGGGCTGAGTTGGTGGCGGGCTGGTAGGCGTGGAAGTGACAGAGCTGGTAGAGGACGTGCCGGCCGTGGCCAGGCCGGGAAGAGATACGGCGCCGCCAAAAACGGCGGTCATCGCCTCCTGCTTGATCATGTTGACGTCGTGCTTAGCGGCATTCACTGCCAGCTCGTTGGTGTCGACCCTGTTCTGGGTGGCGAGGAAGCGCTCATTCTCCTCCCGGCGTTCCGTCTCGAGCCTAGCAGCGAGGCATCGATTTCTCGCCGCTACCCGCCGGCCAGCGCGCTTGTGCAACTCGATTTTCCGCTCCTCCGACGTCTGGTCCTTTGCGAGCTTCTTCGGCCGGCCGTGTTTCTTGACGGCGGGAACGCCAGAGGGTGCATCATCAACCATGGCGACAGGATTCATCGTCTACTCTCCCGCTCCCGTCAGTGGAAATTTGGGAGAGGTTTTTTGAAGGGAGAAGTGGTGTGATTTCTGTTCCACTGGCGGGAGACCGCCAAAGATAAAGTGAGAACGCGCTTGGACAAGCACGCTGTCCGGACCAACTCAACCTGAGACCCAGATTAGGTATACGCGTGTGGAGAGCTAAGCTAGCTCAGGTCGATGGCCAGTCTACTCAGAGAGCTGCTTTAGTAGAGCGCGGTGGCGTGGTGGCGACGATGGACTGTTACCTTGCGGTAACAATTAAAAGAAGAGCTAGCTAGCCAAAAGGATCGGATAGCTGTTGCATCTTCTGCTACCGGCCGGTGTAGTACTACTTTTGTTACTAGTGTTATCTGCGGCGGGTGCCAGATCGACGCAGCCTTACTAATCATGGCTCTCTTTTCTCATCCTAATAAATCGATAGATCGATCCGCGTGCTAGAGCTTCGTCTAGCTACCTCTACCTGCATCGATGGATGGATCCATCGCGCGTGCAGAGATAGATCTTGATCGATCGATCGATCGATCGAGGTTAGCCTGCACGCACATCTAATAATCTCTGGCTCTGCGTCGTGTGCCTCCGATCCTAGTAGATGCTTTAAGCTTGCCATGTGTGCTTTGCTTTGCTTTCCTTTGCTTGGTGCTCTGCTGCCTGGTCGGCCGCTGTACCGTACGTACGTGTTTATTTGTGCTTATGCCGTTGGTTGCAGCAAGTGTACGTATGTACGCGGCGCGGGCAGCAGGCCCTTTGTCTCCCGATTCGTTTCCTCCTTTGTCTCCACTAGAGGATGATCCCCATCCGTACTCTCTCCTCTGTCTCTGTACCTATACTAGGACGCTGCGACGATGTCCCCTTCTGGACGTTGCGTCCACAGTACCGGACACCGGACACACAGACCAACCTGCATTTCGGACAACCCAAATTAGTTGACTTATAGTTGTCTAGATTCGGTTATATTTAGACATGATTTAGTGTTAGGTTTATCCGTATCTTGTGAAACTTGAGTCAACTAATTTGGGTCGGAGGGAGTAAATAAAAGGTCCACAAAATATCCACACACAAAAACCCCAATATTATGGGGTGCCATGGCATGGAATGGAAGCGAACCAGCGGGGCTAGAGCGGGAGGCGGTGCCGGGAGCGCGGGGGGCATATGGGCCTGCGCGGCCACTTAGGACTCGTGCGGTGCCGTCCCACCGCTTCTCCTCCTCCAGCTGCGACACGAGGATGGCGACCTGGAGCTCCTCCTCCACTAGTGGAAACGAGGCTTTTGTTGATCCCGAAAATGGGTTTTAACACCGGTTCTTCTACGAACCGGTGTTAAAGGGGGGCCGTACCAGCGTGGCCTCTGCGGCATTAAAGGAGCCCCCCTTTAACACCGGTTCGTGGCACGCAGTGTTAAAATCCTACACAAGTGACCAGCGCACCCTCTTTAACACCGGTTCGTAGCACGAACCGGTGTTAAAGAAAATATAAGACCACCCAGCCCACACACACCACTCTTCCATTCTTTCACATTTTGGAGCCTAGCAAGAGGTGTGAAGAGTGCTAGTTTGTGTTTTTTCATATGCACTAGAGGTGTTCGGTGAAATGCCCGAGAGCTCAAAATAAGCTTTCTTGTTGCTCTTTCCGTCTCGGTCGAGGTCGGCAACTATAGTTTCATGTGTCATTGATGTACCATATATATAAATGGTCATCTCCCTATTATTTTGATATATACTACATATTAATGCAGATGAATCGGCAATGGATGTACGGTGACCGCACTTCCGAGTACATTACGGCCTCCAAAATTTCATCGTTGTGGCTAATGCAAACCGTGGTCATAATGGTTTTATGTCTTTGTCGGTGTGTTCACCGTCGAACAAGAAAGACTACTCAAATACGAACCATTCACGCCCACCTGCTTCGATTCGGTTTCATGCCCAACTATAATTGTTGGACCAAGCACGGAGAAAAAGGGGTTGTGATGGAAGACAACGAAGAAGAAGAGGATGATGAAAACTATCATAATATGTATCCTGAATATGATGATAATGCAACGGAGGTAGATAATGAAGATCAAGAGGGAGCAGATGGTCCCGATGACGATCTTGGTCGGGCCATTCTTGAAGCAAAGGAAGAATGTGAAACCGAAAAGGAGAAGGAGAAGCTGGAGCAGATGTTAAAGGATCACAAAACATTGTTGTATCCAACTTGCGAAGATGGCCACAAAAAGCTAGGTGCCACACTTGGATTTGCTGCAATGGAAGGCAGAGAATGGTGTGGTGACAGCATTTTCAAAGTTGTTGGTAAAATGAAGAATCTTCTTCCAAGAAATAATGAGTTGCTGACGGTACATACCAAGCAAAGAAGGTTGTCGCCTCTAGGATTAGACGTGCGTAAGATACATGCTGCATTAATGACGCATCCTCTACCGCGGTGAAATACGAGAATTTGGATGCATGCCCGGTATGCACCGTGCATGGTATAAGATCGAGACGATCTGGCGATGTTGAGGCGAGGCCCCTAGGAAGAAGGTTCCGCAAGGTTATGTGGTATGCTCCTATAATACCACGGTTAAAACGTCTCTTCGTAAATAAAGAGCATGCCAAGTTGTTGCGATGGCACATGGAAGACCAGAAGAAAGACGCGATGTTGAGACACCCACCGATGGGTCACAAGGAGAAAAGTCGAGCGAGAGTACCCGGACATCGCCGTGACACAAGGAACTTAAGGTTTGGTCTAAGTGCACGGCATGAACCCTTTTGGTGAGCAGAGCTGCAAAGACACGGCCTATGACCCTATGTGTCTATAACCTTCCTCCTTGGTTGTGTATGGAGAGGAAGTTCATTATGATGCCAGTGCTCGTCCAAGGACCGAGGCAACCCGGCAACGACATTGATGTGTACCTAAGGCCATTAGTTGAAGAACTTTTACAGCTGTGGGCCAAACCAGGTGTACGTATGTGGGATGAGCACAAAGGGGAGCCATTTGACCTACGAGCATTGCTTTTCGTAACCATCAATGATTGGCTGCTCTTAGTAACATTTCAGTAGCATAAACAAGGGATACAATGCATGGACACACTGTTTAGATGATACTGAAAGTGTATATTTGGATAAATGTAAGAAGGTTGTGTACCTAGGGTATCGCCGATTTCTTCCGAACCTGCATCCAGTAAGAAAGAAAGGCAAGCATTTCAAACGTCTGGCAGAACCCCGGAGGAAGCCTGTCCTCCGTACCGGTGAGGAGGTATTTGGTATGGTCAAGAACCTAGAAGTAATCTTTGGAAAAGGTCCTGGCAGTCTATCTGTTCCGAATGACGATGCCGGACATGCGCCCATGTGGAAGAAGCAATCTATATTTTGGGACCTACCCTATTGGAAAGTCTTAGAGGTCCGCTCTTCAATCGACGTGATGCACGTGACGAAGAATGTTTGCGTGAACTTTCTAGGGTTTCTAGGAGTGTATGGGAAGACAAAAGATACACCGGAAACACGACAGGACCAGCATCGTCTGAAGGCCCCTGAAGAGCCTATGCATCCTGAGAACGAGAAGGGTAAACGATGCCACTTAACTCCTACCAGCTACGCTCTTACCAAAGCAGAGAAGGAAATCTTTTTTGAATGTCTGAGCAGTATCAAGGTCCCGTCTGGCTTCTCGTCGAATATAAAGGGAATAATAAATATGGCAGAGAAAAAATTCCAAAACCTGAAGTCTCATGACTGCCACGTGATTATGACACAATTGCTTCCGATTGATTTGAGGGGGCTTCTACCTGAAAATGTTCGAGTACCCATTGTGAAGCTATGTGCATTCCTCAGTGCAATATCTCAGAAGGTAATCGATCCATAAAGCCTACCAGGGTTACAAACAGATGTGTCCCAATGTCTTGTCAGCTTTGAGTTGGTGTTCCCACCATCCTTCTTCAATATTTTGACGCATCTCCTGGTTCACCTAGTAGAAGAGATTGCCATTCTCGGTCCTGTATTTCTACACAATATGTTCCCCTTTGAGAGGTACATGGGAGTCTTAAAGAAATATGTTCATAACCGTGCTAGGCCAGAAGGAAGCATCTCCAAGGGCTATGTAATGGAGGAGGTCATTGAGTTCGTGTTGATTTTATTCCTGACCTTAAGGCGATTGGTGTTCCGTAATCACGACATGAGGGAGACTACGTGGAAAAGGCACCCTAGGATGTAAAGCAATGATATGTAGGGACGGGCATTCTCTCAATCAAGCACACTACACGGTTTTACAGAGATCTATCTTGGTTGCCCCGTATATCAATAAACACAAGAATTTAATACGCCTCAAACACCGGGGCAACGATGAATGGATTATAAGTGAACACATGGCGAGTTTTGGCGGTGGCAAAGACTTCACGAATAACACCACTGTTGGGGATCACCAGTACTTGTTGGCGTGACACCGCCTTCTTGATCAGTATGTACTTTCCAAGGGTACGAGATAAATGGGAATACATTTTACACGATAGGCCAAGATAAAAAGAGCACCAACCAAAATAGGGTGTCCGCTTGATGCAGAAGACAATGGGCAAAAGACCATGTATTATGGGTTCATAGAGGAGATATGGGAACTTGACTATGGACCTAATTTTAAGGTCCCTTGTTTCGATGCAAATGGGTCAAGCTAAGGAGGAGGGGTTGAGGTAGACAGGAAGTACAATGACAACGGTGGATCTCAACAATCTTATGAAGAACTTAGACGAACCATTCGTCCTAGCCAATGATGTGTCTCAGGTTTTCTATGTGAAGGACATGTCCTCCAGACCGAAAAAAAGAAAAAATATGCAAATGAATACATCATATGATGAGCCAAAGCGTCACATAGTTCTTTCAGGAAAAGAAACATCGTGGGAATCGAGGACAAGACAGACATGTCAGAAGATTATAATAAATTGATGAAATTCCGCCTTCACGGTGAAAACCACCCAAGCATTCCGTTAAGTAAAGAAGATGCTCCATGGTTACGTCAAGCGATCATAAGGAAGGGCATATGCCAAGAAGTTCATGCTCATATTATGTAACTCTAGTTCATGTTTTAATATTAATACATGTCTTGAGTGTTAGTCATGTTTTGTGGATGGACCGGGACTATGAGAAGAAGTTGTCCCGATTCGTACTTACCATATTAGGAGTGCCTCTATGACCAGTTTCTTGGAGATGCCGAGGACTAGGCTCGTCGGCATCTCCTAAAACGGCCGTAGTGGTGTCCCTGCCTCGAAAACCATCTTGCAGCTTTGTAACTTCTCTAACTAGATCAATACACCAGGAGCTAACTAATTTCACATATTAGGAGTGCCTCTATGACCAGATTTCTCGGAGATGCCAGAGGATCTGGGCTCAATCGGCATCTCCTCGAATCGGCCGTAGTGGTGTCCCCGCCTCAAACCGGCTGGAGGACTGGACTCACAAGGATGCCTATTTATAGTACAAGCAGCTCGACATAGTGTTGACACTTACAAAATAATGTCGACACTCACCCCTATTATTAGTCCCGGTTGGTGTCTCCAACCGGGACTAAAGGTTCATCTTTAGTCCCGGTTGGTGACACCATCCGGGACAAGGTACACGCCGCACGATATAATGTCGACATGCACTCACCCCTATTATTAGTGCTGACTCGTGTTTTGTCCCGGTTGGTGTCTCCAACCGGGACTAAAGGTTCATCTTTAGTCCCGGTTGGTGTCTCCAACCGGGACTAAAGGTTCATCCCGCCATTTTTTCCCACCATTTTTCTTCCCGCCATGTTTCTTCCCGCCATTTTTCTTCCCGCCATTTTTCTTCCCGCCAGTTCTTCCCTCCAGTTCTTCCCGCTAGTTCACTATATATATATGTAGGGGGTTGGCCTCCATTGTCATTGCACATCTCTAGACTCATATCTGCAACCTCATCACTCTTTCCCATGGCTTCCATCGTAGCACTAACCCCAAGGGAGGCGGAGGCGCTTTGCGCCTCGAACTACCCCGCTCAAGCCATCGTGTCCCCGCTTACCGGATCTTGGCGTCGAGGCGTGCGGTTCCTCCTGTCCCTCTAGGTGTGGCGCGGATGGCCATGACGAACCACTACTACTTCGAGCTCACGCCGGAGCGGAGGAATCCCGGATGGCATCCACTATTTCCCTACTTGGGAAGCCTTCTTCGTGGATCGACATGAGAGGCGCCGCCAGCACGAGGAGGACGGACCACCTCCTAACTTCAACGAGGCCGGCCGGCTATGGTGGCGCTGTCGGACTCTCCAAAGCGTCATGGCCTATGACACCGCCGCCGACTCTAACCCCGTCTGCTACCCTCAAGTCCAGCCCACGCGCTACCCTCAAGTCCAGCCCACGCGCATTCTCCAGAGGTTCAATTACGGCGACCCGACGACGATGACGATGACGGCATGCGAGTACGACTCATTACGTAGTATTACAGGTGTAGGCAGGAGCATGACTGAATCACTCCAACATTCCGAAACAAGTTCGGCCGATTGTTACTTAATCTGGCCATGTATCTTAATTTCCAGTTATTTTATGTATCTTAATTTTCATTTCCAGTTCGGCTTTATGTAACTGTCTCAAAATGACCTATCTCATTCGAGGTTTCTTGGCTTTCGGGTCAAATGACCAATGTTATGGCTAGAATCAAGGCATAGTTTGCAAGAGGAGTTTTCCTTTTTATCGCACCAAAAAGGCATTTTCCATTTTCCATTTGATCTAATAAAAATGATTTACATGAATGGATAGATATTATTTTTCTGAAAATTATGATATATTATTCATATTTTTCTGAGTTGAAATGAAAAATATATGAATTTTCTAAATTCATATCATATTTTTGAATTAAAAAGCCCCTTTAATGCATGAAATAAGTGTTTTAATTATTTAAAAAATTTCATGTAAAGTAAATATAAAATGATTTACATGAATGGATAGATATTATTTTTCTGAAAATTATGATATATTATTCATATTTTTCTGAGTTGAAATGAAAAAGATATGAATTTTCTAAATTCATATCATATTTTTTGAATTAAAAAAACCCCTTTAATGCATGAAATAAGTGTTATAATTATATTAAAAAATTTCATGTAAAGTAAATATAAAATGATTTACATGAATGGATAGATATTATTTTTCTGAAAATTATGATATATTATTCATATTTTTCTGAGTTGAAATGAAAAAGATATGAATTTTCTAAATTCATATCATATTTTTTGAATTAAAAAAGGCCCTTTAATGCATGAAATAAATGCCCCCCCCTTTAACACCGGTTCGTGGCTGGAACCGTGTTAAAGAGATTATTTCGCTTCCTCACACCACTCTTTAACACCGATTAGGTCGAACCGGTGTTAAATAAATGCCATGAATGGATCTTTAACACCGGTTCGAGCCACGAACCGGTGTTAAAGGGGGTATTAATTCACCTTCCTCCTTTCTTCCCCAGAGCGAGATCGCCAAGACGCCACGCCCGCCTTGAGAAGCCGCCGCCATGATCGCCTCGCCGCCGCCCGCGTCTCGCCACCGCCACCACCACCGCCACCACCACCGCCACCTCCAAGACCGCCACCGCCACGCCATCACGAGAGAGCAGCCAGCGGCCGGCGTCCTCGCCCTCGCCACCGCCACCGCGCCAAGACCGCCACCACCACATGCGCTACGCGAGAGAGCAGCCGCCGAGCCCTCGCCCTCGCCCTCGCCGGAGCCGCGTTCGCCGCCTCGCCGAGCCGCGTCCTCGCCCTCGCCCTCGCCGGATCCGCCGCGTCCTCGCCCTCGCCCTCGCCGGAGCCGCCGCGTCCTCGCCCTCGCCCTCGCTGGAGCAGTCGTACGTCGGATTAGCTAATATATATGTAATCTTAAACTTTTGTCCGGCGCAAGCTGGACGATGGTAACGCTCTCGATCGCTTTGTATTGTGCAAGCTGTCGCGCACGCCGCATGGGCCATGCATGGTAGCAACGGTAGCAATAGTACTACTAGTCTTAGAACGAAGTCTAGCTCAATTAGATAGATGGGCATAATTAACCACGCATGCGTTAGAATAGACATGTGCGCAAACACGATTAGAGACAAACTACTCATTATTCAACAACACTCAAATAAATTTATACTATAAGACACACACTATTTGTGATCCAGCAACAATACTATCAAGTATATGTTGGCAGGATCGGAATGGAGGGAATACTCGTGAGTATAAAACCAATTAAAAATAGTAAAGTAATCTTCATCTGTATCAAAGAATAACAAGCAGAATGTAAAAGGCCAAGCAGGACATATATGGATGCACTAGTTGGCCACGCCTAAACCCTAACTGACCACCTCGCTCTCTTCCCCGTGCAGGAGCGTCTCGCCGCCGCCGCTTCGGAGCTCATAGGCCACGCCTAAACGCCGACGCCGCCCGCCGCCCGACGAGCCCGCCGCATCCGCCCGACGAGAACAACGTCACCCCACCGGTGAGCGCCACGTGTCTGCCACGTGTATGATTGCTGACTCATCCTGATTAAAACTTGTTTGCTCGATAAATTGTACTACATGCATAGATTAAAACTTGTATACAAATTGGACCTCTGACTCATTTGTGTATTTATTTGTGTATTTTGGTATGAATAATATGTATATTTTTGTATGAATCCAAGTCCACTTGAATGTTTACACTCTTACTCTAGATAATATTATTGTTTTAGAAACTATGGATCCACTTAGTAGAAACCTTGAAGAAGAAGAAATAATGGAGAACATTATTGATGAGGACACCTCACAATATCTGAACTTGGAGGGACATGACGACGACTCAAGTACTAGTCATGGAGAAGATGAAGACTCCGTGAACGCAATTTAATGGTTACAAAGTCCGTGAGGTATATGCATTGATTAAGCCTCGGTGACTTCCACCAACAATCTTCTTCTACATGTATTAATTAACGCTTCTTTCTTCTTTTAGCCCTCCGGATCGACCAGCCAGCAACCATCTTCTTCTACGAAAAGAGCAAGCGAGGCGCGAGCGGCGTTGAAAGATCGTGCAAAGTTCACGATCGGCGATCGTGTTGATGGCAGGCCGATGGAGCCCAAGAAGGCCGCACACAAATTTATACGTCAGTGGAGTTCTTGTTAGGGACCAAATCCCAATCATAATTGAATATTGGAATAAGCCAAAGAAGGGCGGTACCTTTGTCGATGATGATCCAAAGAAACCTTTGGAATTGTTGTTGGTAAATTTCACCCTTCCGCCAGAGGAGGATGAAAACAACCCGTTATAAAGAAAAAGGTCAAAGAGTGGACTCTAAAGAAGATGGCTGAGGCTTTCAAGAATCGGAAGACAAAATTGAACAAATTTGTCAAAGCTCATGAGACTCTAGATTTCAAGACGCATATTATGTGAAGATAAGACCTCACCGCCCGAATTTGAGACATATAAAAAGTGCTATAGCTAAAAAGAGGTCGAAACCAATACGCTTAATGCCAAGAAGGAATATCACCAGAGGACGGGTCGGTGGCTACATATCTCGAGGCCTAAGTGGGAGGAAGCTGAGAGGGCCTCACATGAGAGGGATCACACCCAGACGGATGGGTGGGACCTACGTGCAAAGACTTGGTTCTACGGAATCGGGGCAAGGTTGGACCCAGAAACAGGATTGTGTATCTTTCCAACCATCCTTGCCAAACCCGTCACTGAACTCATCACGGCATACGAGGAAACATCCGCCAGGACCTTCCATCCCGACAGAGAGAATGACCAGCTCGCACGCGCCATCGGTAAAAAATAACACCCTGGACATGCACGAGGCACAGGGGGTATGACATGGAAGGATGGGTTTGCCGACTGGAGCGACTCTTACAGATGGCGCGGTAGAAAAGAAAAAGAGCGTACAGAGCGGATGACACAGATAGAACATGCACTTGCGGTGCTGCAGGCGCAAGTGAATGCACAACAGAGCCATCAAGCTACCGGCCCATCTCAGCGGCACGAAGAGCCTGCATTGGAAGCTGCCCGCGGCCCAGACTCTGCGCGGAAAAGCAGTGAGCTGCATGTGAGATTAATGGGCTTATCCATTAAGGTGGCTGTCGGCTATGCCTTACCTCCTGTAGCTGGTGGAACTTACCACTGCCGACCGATTCCAGATGGCTATGCTATTGTCGGGGTGGATGAGGTTGTGAAGGAATATGAGGAAGCACAGCTTGACCATGCTACAGGTGAAGGGGAAACTCAACTCAAATTTGTAGTGAAAACAACCATTCTTTGGAAGAAGGAACACATTGTGCTTCCAAATTGGAGGTCACTGGCACCCCTGCCGTCTCCGGCAGTCAAGCCTGAGACGTTCAGCTATCTCTGTGGCAGCCATCTCCAAGGCGCAGCCATCTCCGCCCGTCACCATCTCTGCAAGCAGCCATCTCCGCCCGTCGGCCATCTCCGGTGCTTCATCCATCTCCTCGGCAGAAGCGGAAGAGCACTGCCACGAGGAGCATCAGTAATCGCCACAAAGAAATCCGCAGGAAACCGTACGCCAAAGAGTTCAAAAAACTACGTCCCGCAGCCTTCCACCAAGCCATTGCCGGTTTTACCGTGGGATCGCAGCGACGAGGAGACCAATAGGATCTCGGAAGAACAGGTCAAGAAATTCTTTGCACCTAGACGGGCCGAGCCAAAGGAGAAAATAGATCCGTGGTGGTGGAGAAGTTTTACAAAAATCTTTTGAAACCTGAAACCCCACTTGCCGGACTACGAGCCAGATTTTGAAGGCGGATGCAAGGCGCCGTGGGGGACTGAAAGTAGCGATCGTGAGGCACCCGGAAAATAGTTCCCATGCTCGAGAGCAGGAAAACCAATCATGCGCCCGCCCAAATGTTTGACAAACGGGACGCTCCTCCCGTAGATGATTACGAGGCAGAGCTACAAAGAAAGGCCAATGAGATGGGGATGACTTACATTGCATACTTGAACGTCATGGGAGACAACTTGCCCAAATGCGATGTCAACCCCATACAGCCATGGAAGTATGGGAAGAATCTAGTCAAGAAAGAGGAGCTCAAGAATCTACCAACAAAGATGCGAAAATTGCACAAGTGGTACCTTCATTTCTGCAAGACGAGAAAAGAAGAATGGATCACGACACATATAAGAGATCAGATTTTCTTGTGCGGAGAAGACGCGATCGACTTCAACATTCAAGACTTGCATTTTCTATTCAATCAGAAGGAACTCGACAAATCTGCCATCAGCCTTTATTGTGTCTAAGTACTATTTCTGTAATTTTTATCTCATCTCATTCACTTCATTAATTGCATGTATATATATATGCTCACCATATATGTATATACTATTATGCAGGAAAAAGGTTATGGAATGCATGAAAGGAGGCCCTTTTGACATTGGGTTCGTTGACCCAAATAGAGTTCATGAAGAAGTGGTAAGAGACAAACCCGCAAAGAAGATTACTTGCTAAAGTCTTCTTGAGACAACAAACCAAAAGGAAATACTATTGCCTTACAACTTCTCGTGAGTCTTTTACCTTCTCTCTTGTACACATTCTGCTTCGCTTACTCGATGTTAAGTGTAATTGATGATGAGTTATGCGCGTAGGTTCCACTTTATTCGCTAGTCATTCAACCTGACTCAGGAAAAGTCCTTGTCATGGACTCGTTACGAAAAGAAAAAGAGCTATGGCAGACTTTAGAGAGATACTCCAGAGGTAATTTCAATCATATTATCGCACTAGATCGACAACTTTCGTGACAAGAAGTAATTAATTACTCCTTTATCTATTTTCTTTGTCGGACAGGGTTTGGAAAAGGTTCACGGGCAGGGTCTTGGGTGAATGGTCAGAAGAACTAAAATTTTTAGACCAAAATGTAAGTAATAGCTAGCTTCCAATTCCATTATATCATGCTTTATTGATTATTATTTTGATTGAACTCTCTATTCTCGTAAAGTGCGCATCGGGACACGACAATAACTTATGTGGGTACTATGTTTGCGAATTCATTCGAACACGATATGTGCGACATGCCAAGCCGCACTAGAATAACTTAGAGTAAGTAAACAAAGTCCACAACATTATTTTATTACCATCAATTGTGTTGAGTTTTATTCTTATATATATATTGGCCCATTCTTCATATATATTCAGATCGAGCGGATGCGGGACCAACTCCTACCATTTGAACGCATACGAGCCATTCAAGAGGAATTGGCGGGTTCATACTTGATGAGGTCACGCTGGCGGAGATCTCTTTAGATATCCACCAAAATGAACGATAACGATGTATGTGCCGATGACGATGTATGTGCCGATGACGATGTTTGTGTATAATAATAGTTTCTTAATTATTCATGTACTCGTATGTACCGATGACGATTTATAAGTATACCGCTCCCGATCGATTCCCCCTCGCTCCCTCCCGCAATACGCCTTACGGGCAGAGGCAGAAATGCGACGGAGATTTAGCCGTTTTCGCCGCGCAGAAAACGGCCTAAATCTGCCATAGAACCTTTAACACCGGTTCCAGATACGAACCGGTGTTAAAGGGGTGAAGCGCGGCAGCCACGTGCGCCACCCTTTAACACCGGTTCGTATAAGAACCGGTGTTAAAGGGGCCCCCTTCTAACACCGAACCCTCAACAGCGGTTGGGGAACCGCTGTTAGAGGGCCCTCCCAACCGGAGTTAAAGGGGGGCTCTGCACTAGTGCTCCTCCGTCATCGGCCAGGGCTGCGGCTCCTTGACCGCCACCTGGCCGGGCCAAGGCCACACCTCGGACTCGACAGTGTCGGCACCCTCGTAGCGCGACCGTTCCGGGATGTCGGGCTGCGACGGTGGTAAGTCGAGGCCGCCGCCGTCATCATCCTCCACGCCAGAGTCCTCGTTGGACTCCTCCCAGTAGTCCTCCTCCTCGTCGTCGTTGCGGTGACCCATCATACCACTGCATGATGTAGTACTCTATAGTCGTTTACATAACACCAATGAAACACCATTCACTAGTATTACAACCCTCAGAGTGGTACAACAGAAACACAGCAGGTCCAAGACATGACTATAAGTTATAACTCAACTCTTTACACAAGATCCAGAAAACACTCTAGGTTAAAGAGAGAGAAAGAAACTTCTTACAAAGAAGAATTAGAAATAAATAACTCAAAAACTATCATACTATTAAGACTAGTATCTTAACTAATGGTCTGGCATTGCTTCTATCGCAATACACTACAGAAATAGGTTCTATGGCTAGAGATTATATTCCTATCTAATCAGTAACTTCGTCTTCACTTGAGTTGGTGTATATGTTGACCTTCTTGACTTTATTGAAGAGCTTTAGCTTTTGATGATGATTCCTGGAGCATAACTTGATGTAGACGTCGTCTTAATAGCTTCAGAATCTAGCAAGGGTTAAGAAGATACGTTGAGTACGAGCGTACTCAGCAAGTTCACTAGAAAATGAGTGTTTGATGTGTTATATCTACAGCCACATACCATAGGTCGTAGGCAATGCAGGTTTTCGTAAACATTTCTTCAAAGTTTGCTTTTATTCGTAAAAGCTATGTCCGTCAGCCTTCACGGGTTTACCAGAACTTTCATGGAGTTCCTTTCCCGCCCCGTTCGTAGCTCCTTCCTAGAACAGGGAGTAACAAGTTACAGTTCTTACACTCTGCAGAGGTGCGTTACTTTACCCATGAGAGACCAAATCCTTGTTGCACAACCGGGCGATCTTTCCCGTCCACACTTCCTATGGTGTGGGGCCTAGTAGATGATCCAAGCCAATCACTGCCCCCTTCGTGACCTCACATGCCTCCTTGGTGTACACCATGCCCACCCGTTGAATTACGGCAATGGTTTGTACAGACCGTTAGATGCTAGATCTATCGTGGGACGACGAGGGTTCCCACCCATATGCTGCATATCCTCTATGAATTACCAATTAATATGCACGCTACAAGTGATAACAGCCATGACCTACACATCCGGCTACATGCGAGAGGAAAAAGATACAACTGACTTCTCTGACCCATTCCAAATCTCATGGTTAACGCGTGATATACGGCGCAAGAATCACTGGTGACATTGGTTGTTAAGTCCTAGATAATATGTTCCTTTACCACCGGAACTTTTATAGTAGGTTATTACCTCATGGTAAATAACCTATAATCATATTATTAAGAAAATAGTGTTTTCTGACCTTTTTCAAATGGAGGTGATGACAACACTGGATTTGCAAAGTACTTTATAGAAAATAATCAAAGGACATGAGCAAGTGTGAACTTGCCTTTTGTGATTACAAGATTATGCACTCACGGTCTTCAAGACAATATAAGATCCAATATCTGAAATCAACATCATTGGTCTGGTAGGGACTAATATTTAAAGAAGCAAGATGCTTTTATGCATAAGTAATGTAATGCAATTGATAAACGTGAATCCCGGGGATAACGTTGACCTAGGGTTTCGAAACTGGAATGGTCATTTTGGAAGGTGTGGTACTTTTAGATAAGCTTCACACTTGTGCTTCTTATTAAGACTGGTGAGTGTGTGTGAAACAACATGTAATTATAACATCAGAAAACAATGAGATACACACAAATGTGAAATGCTACTCAAGATTGCTTATACTATAATTGTTTATCTTGAATTTTTTTACTTTACAAGTAATGTCACTTTAAAGAACTTAAGTGTTATCAATCCTAAGTATATAAGTAAAGTATAAAGTAATGTGATTAAGATTAATTGTCATTTGTTGGCTGAAGTGAAAAAACGAATAAATTTTGAAGAAAATATTTCTTTATTAAGGTTTAAACAATCCTCGTAGTTTTTAGAGTATGGTTGATAGAATGTGATTGATGTTGTTTATGCTTGCTTGAATAGTCTGGACTTGAGATGCTTTATGACTTAATTATAACAGACCAAAGTTAACCATAAGTCATATAATAAAGTCTTTAGCATTATATTTAAAGTCTTGTGGACTAAAGTTAACTTTAAGAACATGGATGGATTTAAGGTGTAATGCTTATGATATTGTACTTGCTCATCTTATAATATTTCCTTAAAGTTGTTTAATAATGGCATTACTTTTATTTGGGTAGTGGTTTCTTTACATTATAAATGTATAAAAAGGATTTATCTCCTTATAAGGGTGTGGTTATGGTTTGTGAATAAGTAAACAATATTATTTACTACTTATGAACTATCTTTGTATTTAGTCCATTATAAAATTGTGAGTGAAACAATGATAAAAGGTTTTATTTGGTTGAAAGTATCAATCTTGAAGATTTTATATTTGGTAAGGATCTTTTTAGAGAATAATATACACTTATGGCCAAATGATAATTCAATAAGATTACATTTAAAATGTGTTGAACCAAATTGACTTTATATTATCAATATTTAAGACTAATACTATTTATTAGACGTTAATTGGTTAATTTTAGAATATTAGCAATTTTTATTTACCCTTTTATGCATTATCAATTAAGGAAATTAGATTTAAATTGAAGTTAGTAGTGTATTAAGTTTTTATTTACTTTAAAGGTAGAATGTTATATTTTTAACATGTAGGTAATATTTTTGTGATCGTTTTGCTATATTATATGTATTTTTATGAATTTTAAATAATAAGTTATGATTTTTATAAGTTTAGTTATTTTATAAACATTGAATAAATAATAGATATTTAATTAAGTGAAATAATAATACATGATTATAGTTTTAAATTATAGTTCTTATTTATCTAAGATTTTTGGTATATTATTTATATTTTTAACATTTATCAATATTAAATTAAGAATTTTCAAAGTATTAATAATTATAAAATCTATATTAAATAATAATTATTTAATTTGTTGTCATAATAATGTTTGATAAGGGTTTAATGTTATAGATTTTAATTTTCTGAAAATTTTCATATATTAAACATATTTTTCTGAATTATAAAACAAAAGTTATTAAATTTTTAAGGTTGAATAATTTTCTAATTAAATTTTAAATAATATTGCAAACAGGGAATACTTTTATTACTCAGATAAAACCTACCCTAGTCACTAACTAGTGGGCCACATGCCACATGGCACGCACAGTTTGGTTAAAATGTTTGTTACTCGGTTTGTTCCTACTCATAGAGAATGACACATGGGCCAGGGGCCACGTACATGCCACATTGGCAAAGACCAGGTCAAACCCTGGACTAGGTCAAAGATGACGTCACCTCGTCGGAGTTTGACGTCACCTCGTCGAAACATGACGGCTACGTCAAAATATGGCACGAGGATTCAATCTAAAGTGTGTGTTCGATGCGACTTGATGCGGTGAGTAGAGTAGGATGCTACACGGGCGCTCAGGACCACGATGGCAACTTCGGTGAAATTAATTGCGGCGGTGCTCATCGGCCTCTCGACGAACTCGAGCTAGAGGTGAAACTAGGAAGCGATAATAAGGCCAGAGATGCATAGGCGTGCCCTGAGCATAGCTGTGTGGTCCATGACGACGATGGAGACCGGAGACGAGCGCAATTTCACGGATTTCGGCAATCACAGTGGAAAGGGAATTGAAAAATTCACTTCAATCCGAGCTCCACTTGTTGCAGTGCTCCACCAAGAGGATATCGGAGACACGACACTTCTTCTCGACCACCCCACGATCCTCGAGGTGGCCTGCATTAGTGGCTAGTCGGAGCTCACCGGCGGTGGCTTCGATGTTGTAAAGGAAATTAGAGAGGGAAAGAGAGATTGAGAGGATGGGGTGGATAAGGACGTTGGTGTGGCTCTTCTCGCCCTACTTCTAGGTCCAGGCGAAGACGGAATCGTCGGCACGGCGGTGGAGACGGTCAGGAAACGGCGGCAGCGTTGAAGCTCGTTATGTTGGAGATATGCCCTAGAGGCAATAATAAATGTAGTTATTATTATATCTTTGTGTTTATGATAAATGTTTACATTCATGCTATAATAGTATTAACAAGGAAACATTAATACTTGTGTGATTTGTAAACTTAATTTGAAGTCCCTAGTAAAGCCTCTATATAATACTAGCTTGTTGGTTAATAGATGATTGTGGTTTCCCTATCATGAACATTGAGATGTTATTAACAACAAGATCATATCGTTAGGAGAATGATATGGTGGACATACTCCTATAGATAAGCGTAGCATAAAGATCAAGTCATTTTAATAGTTCAATTGCTATATGCTTTCTGATACATAGTAACCTAATTCCTTCGACCATGAGATCATGCATATCACCTTTACCGGATGGATGCTTTGATGACATCAAACACCACACCGTAACTGGGTGGCTATAAAGGTGGCATTTAGTGTTCGGAAAGTATTGGTTAAAACACATGGATCAAGAGTGGGATTTGTCCATCCATATGACGGATATATATACTCTGGGCCCTCTCGGTGAAATGTCATCCAATTAGCTTGCAAGAATGTGACTGGCTCACAAGGGATCACATATCACGGGAATGAGAAAAGTGTACTTATCGGTAACGAGGTTGAACTAGGTATGCAGAGATACCGACGATCATAACCTCAGATGAGTAAACTATCGTGAGACAAAGGGAAATTGGTATCGTATGTAAGTGGTTCATTCGATTGCAAAGTAATCGTAGAAATATGTGGGAGCCATATGAATTTCCAGATTCCTCTATTGGTTATTGATCGGAGAAGTGTCTCGATCATGTCCGCATAATTCACGAACCGTAGGGAGACACACTTAAGGATTCGACGTTGTTTGAGTAGTTATGGAATGATGAGAAAGAGTCCGGATGTTGTTTGGAGTCTCGAATGGGATTCGGGATATCACGAGGAGATCCGGAATGGTCTGGAGAATAAGATTCATATAAGGAAAGTCCCGTTTCGGAGTTGGAGAATGATTCCGGTGTTTTCATCGGGAATGTTCTAGAAGGTTCTAATGTCCCAGCACTGGAGGGAAGGGTACATGAATGTGTTATATCAAGTTGGTATGATTGCATGATGTACTAAGTGTCATCGCTGAACAAAATAAAGGATTAAATCAAATCCTTGTTTGAAAAGTCAAATGCCAAGTTTGAAAGTCAAACGACTATTTTTGGGAAGTGGAAAAGGAGGAGGAAACCGAATTGGGGAGGAGTCCCTCCTCCCCACAGCCGGCGCACCACCAAGCCGAGTAGGGGAGGGACTCCCGTCCCCTTGGCCGGCCCCCTCCACCTATAAAAGGAGGGGTAGGGCTCCCCTCCTAGACACATAAGTTCCTACCTCTAAACCCTAGTACCAAGCCGCCGCCGCCTCTACAGCCGCCGCCGGCCCTAGGGCACTCGCCGCCGCCGCCTAGGTGAAACCCTAGCCGCCAGCCCATCCCCCTCCTCGGCGTGTCTAAACCCTAGATCGTCGAGGGACTCTCTCATACTCCACCATACTCGCTCCGGCTTAAGGCGAAGCCCTGCGAGATCTCCCCTCTACTTCCGGTACCACGCCAGTCAGGAATCACGAGGAGAGTGCTACAACCTCCATTTTGCTGGAACAAGGGAGAGAAAGGTCTTCGTCAGTCAACGTGTGACCGATCATGGGAGCGCCGAGCGTTGGGAAGGATCGTCTACGCGATCTTGAGATCGGGAAGAGTACGACTACATCACCCACGAGAATCCGCTCTCGTTAAACACTTTGGAATCTTCGAGGGTGAGTTATTCTATCGACTCGTTGCTACAATCTAGTAGATAGATCTTGGCTTGTTTGTTTGTATGCGGTAGAAAATTTTTGTTTTCCATGCTACGAAACCCTACACGTTAGGGGCACGAATCACTGCGCGACTCCTACTGGTGGACTCCTGGCGGCTAGGGCGAAGCTCAAAGGGTTCAATCACGTCCGCGAAAGTCCAAAATGATGGTGATGAGGTGGACTCGCCGTCGGCGTGTCGGCCATGCGAAGGAGGACAAATACGTGGTGCTCCTCCCGCGTGGGTCCCGCTTGCCAGCGAGACAATGAAGGGGTATCCCGGTTGGGCCGCTATTGGGTTGCTGCTGGGCTGCAACTAGGTGCACCAGGCAGTAAATAAGAGAGGAGAACCCCTGGGTCGGCCTGTTGCTCGGGCCTGGTTCCTTTTTTCTTTCTGTTTTCCTTTTCTATTTTTCTGTTTCATTTTTATATTTGTATTTTCATTTGTTTTGGAATCCTTCTTCATAGAATTTACTTGCTAAATAATTGTAGCAATAATGAAATGTATATAGTATCATCTTGTGAAATTTTATTGTAATAATGTTATCATTTCTTTATTTTCTTTATATATATACTTTTCCTTTTAGTATTTGTAGGGTCTTTTCATATGAATTTAATTTATCTAGTATCCATAAACTTATTAAAGAATGCTTTACTATTAACTCATAAGATTTGATTCTCTTTAACTTATATTATTAAAGGAATTTTTTATATGGTGATCTTTCATTTTTATATGATACATAAAGTTTTAGGGAAATAATATGATTAATATTATTCTCATGAATTTAGGAAATAACAATGTATATATTTTATTATAACCAACAAAGTAATTAGAGTTTGAAATTATAAATGCTTACCCTATGGTTTAGGGTTCTTAATATACTTATATTCTTTTATAATTGTGAATAAAGGTGGATGGTTAAGACAAATTGTCTTTATATTGGTGATCCTTAATGATATCACCCTTTAAAATAGAAAGTTATTTTCTGGAATGTCTTATGGAAAAGAATTGATAAAGATAACTCCTAAACACATATGATTATAATATTTGAAAATGACAGAGATGTGCTTAAGTGATTTGTTATAGGAAAATATTCCATAAAGCTATGTGGAAATAAGATGATAGATCAATCGGATGAAATGGATATTATGTTTGGTTAAAGATTTAGGATTTAGTGTTTATCAAGAATTTCTGTCTTCCATAATTCACAATCCTGGACTTCTAGTTAAAGAATTCATTTCCTAAATATTCTAATTCTCCATATCCATCATCATGTGTTCACATGATGAGATTTTCTTCACAAAAATGTTCCTATCAATAACTTCTCCTCCTAAATCAATTTGTAAATCCAATGAGCTTGACACTAAAGCTTTTCATAATATTTTCATATCTATACTTGGTTATATCAAACTACTCTGATAATGATAACCTCTAGTCCATTGAGGAATTACGTCTAACTCCATTTATACACTTCTTTTATCTTCATCACTAATATTATTCCAATAGATGTATAAATCAAACTACTCTCCTCAAAATCTTACAATCCTTTAAGAGGAATAACACTACTTCAAGAACTCCATGCTACATTAGCCTTAGCTTATTCATACTATCTTATATTACTTAACTCTAGTAACTCATACTCCAACCTCACATTATATTAATGTGACTTGTAGTGACTAATCTAGAATAATATATCTATACTAGGGTTCAATCATGTTCTATCCACCAATGTCACTTATACATGATATAAGCATTCAATCTTGGTGACTAAAGCATGATCATTATAATCCTTTGATTCTTTATAATTTAGGTTTCCAGTTGGCTAACCAAAGTGTATTGAAATTATCTTCTTAGTATCTCTATTGGATTAAGAGATGTTATTCATTGACTATGCCTACTTAATCCAATAGGATTACGTCTTGGTAACTATCTTCAATATTCAACCTTATAATCTTCTTTGTTACCATATAATTATATCTTCCATATAACTCTTATATCATTTAGGAGTGAATTAACTCCATCAATTTATCATGTAGATTTGATCCTCTTCAAATTCTCCCATCCTATAGATGATATTTAAATCTAGCATTACCACCTACCTCTTCTTACTTCTTTCTTTATAGGCTTTAAGTGAATGCTATGATAAGGACAAGAGTTGATAGATCAAGAATTGATAGGCTAAGAATTGGTGAATCAATAGTTGATTACTCATGAACAATAGATATTAAAATAAGGTTTAATAGAGATGGTAAAGATTCTTATGGAAAGAAAGATATGTGGTGAATGATCTCTGAATTGGTTTCCTTCCTACTCCGTATAACTAAATAGTTAGGGTTAAGTATTACCATGATCCATATGGTAGAATTAGATAAGAATAAAATAAGTCAAGGGTTAGTTATTACATTCTTGTTACTTGGATTATATTCTTAACTTGGTATTCATGGGTTGTTGTAATGAATACTATGATATGATCACCTAAGGATCAAATATAAATCATTAACTAATGTATTAGGGTTTAATTTTATTATATTTGATCTACCCTTAGATCAAATCATGTTTACCTAAAATAAGGTTTTAGCAAAGGTCATATTGAAACTTATCACAGTTAACTTGATGATCTACTTAAATTCCATCAAGTTGAGAGAAGCTTCAATCACTTTGGCAAGTTTTGTTCAAAAGCGCGAAAATTATTCGGATTTCTATGCATGAATGCAATGCACACATCTGGGTTCAGCTTATTTCTAAGCTCTAATGCTGGGATGTTACAGTCGTCGAAGTTCTCGAGGTGGGCCTCGATGGCCTCGCGTTGTGCGGCGTGCTTCGCCTCGAACCATCGGTCCCATACCGGGGAGTGAATGGTAGGCCGGATCCCGCCGTAGATCTGGCGGCAAGAAGGCCTGGCGACGGCAGATTTCGTGGTGGCGTGCAGGGCCCGAGCCTAGGATGACCGGCACATGCACGCGAGTGCCGTTGATATGACACCCCGCCGGCAGGTGCACGTCCAACCATGGACAGGGCATGCCTGCCTCAGCGAGCGTGTGCGCGACCTCGAGGCTCATGTGCACGCGCCGCTCGGAGCGCGGGCACGCCAATGGGCTGCGGAAGAATGAGGAGGATTTGCGCCTTGGCGGCGACTTGGACCGCCGGTGGGCCACGGAAGAATGAGGAGTTGGCCTTAAGACCATACCCAATGGCCCATCCGAATCGGACACGAAATGTGTTTGATTTTGTCCATTTAGAGAGGAACTGGTTGTCCTTCTCTGTCTACGTGCACGCCTAACTGGGGGAGCAAAAAAAAACTTAGGATACATCTGTGCCTTGCTTTTACATCATTTCTGGGAAATTTTCTTACTACAAGGGCATTCAGAAGAGGTACAAAAACATAATAGATAATCTAGAGACCCTAGCGTCTTCGTATAGCCTAGCCATCGGAGTCGGAGTGTTAGTGAAGACGACACAATGTATGACCGATGACACTGAAGGTGAGCATGGCGTCACCGTCGAACAGTACCTCGACGGTCCACAAGTCGGTCGCGCTGTCGTGTACCCACAACACGACCTCACGGAGCTCTTGCCTGCCGACCACCGACACGAACTTCTAGGGGATGCCAGCCTGTCCTAGTTAATGCCGTTGTGGATGGTGATGGCGAACTCGAACCTGGAGAGGTCGATGCCGCCGTACTAAGGATACGGGGCATCGATGATGGTGGCGAGGGGGACGGTGGTGGAGAAACGGCCTGGCCCATACCCCCATGTCTCCCTCACCGACCTCGACCACATCTCGGACTAGGAGGCCTTCCTAGCCGCCCTCCCCTCTTTCCTATGCCGCCGGCCATGGGTGTGGTGATGAATGTATTAGGAGGTGGAGGATGGGTGTGAAACAATAATAGGCAACATGAAAAGGTATGGGTGAAACGCACAACCCTCCATCGGGTGGCATCTAGGCTTTATATAATAACAAGAGTTACAACATGTTACAACCACGTACACGTATACATACAAATACAATACATATTCTATCAGTTTTCCTTAATCTCAACTATAGGAAACATGTGAAGATTGCGCTTACACTTCTAAAACAATAGAAGAGGTAGCGGTTTTATGAAGATATCAGCAGGTTGGTCTATGGAAAAACGAACTTACAACACCTTCTGAGCAACTCGTTCATGAACAAATTGAAAATAAACCTCAATATGCTTTGTCCGTGCATGAAAGAATGAGTTGGAAGAAAGATAAGTGGCACCAATATTGTCAGACCATAGAACCGGTGGAGAATCCTGTCGAACACCTAGTTCTTTGAGTAACGGTTCCACCTAGATAAGTTTAGATATGGAATTAGAAACAGTCTTATACCCAGACTCTGTGCTAAAACGAGACGCATTAGCCCGTTTATGAGCACTCCAAGCAATCATATTATCACCAATAAAGAGAGCATATCCCCCGTTGATCGCCTGTCTCCAACATCACCAGCCCAATCAGCATCATAGTAAACCGCAGCAGATGTAATAGTTGAGGGTCATAGCTGAAGACCATGATCAGGAGTACCAGTAACAAATATGAGAATCCTCTTCATAGCAGACCAATGGTCTTCTATTGGTGAGTAAAGAAACTGGCAAACATGATTGATAGCAAAAAACAGGTCAAGACGTGTAAGGGTGAGATGCTGCAAACCTCCAACGATACTCCAATAAGTAGTGGTGTCATCATCACTCAGCAAAGGACTATCACCAGAAAACAACTTGGTAGTCACCGACATAGGAGAACAAGAGCATATTTGCAATGTGTGAGTGTCAACCCGCCAGAACAATGAGAAACTTAATACCGAAGAAATAATGAAGTGGACCAAGATCCTTAACTGCAAAGTCCTGACAAAGTCCAAGAACCAGGCGATCAATAGCCTGAGATGAAGAGCTGAGGACAATAATATCATAAACATACACAAGAACATATACCATAACCTCAAGCTGGTGAAGGATAAACAAGGAAGTATCTGCTGTGGATATAAAGAACCCATGCTGACGAAGAACTGACGCAGGGCGAGCATGCCTGGCCCGAGGAGCTTATTTCAGACTATAATGGCTTTGACCAAGCAACACACATGATCAGGTCGTGCAGAGTCCTCAAAACCAGGCAGCTGACGCATATAAACCTCCTCCTCAAGAACACCATTCCTTAGGAATGGATGATTCCCTTCGACAAACCCATCGAGAAGATTGCCCCGCAGCTGCGAGACCACCTGCGCCCACAAGAGAAGATGGGTCTCAACGGCAAGCTTGGTGGAGATCAGATGGAGAAACTGAACCGGCCCGGGAACATGATCGCTGGCGAGCTGACTAGAGGTGGGCGCCGGCTGGCAGAGACCAGCGAAGTCGGCGGCCGTCGTGGTGGAGGACGCCGACGAGGCGGTGACGGAGGTGATAGAGGCAGAAGTCGTCATACCCAAGCAGCGGCGGAGGTGACAGAGGCTTCCGGCTGACCACATATCTTATGTTTATTGCTAATTGACACAAAATTAGCAATCTAAGCCTCTAAAATTATATTTTGTCCAGGTTTTGATTAAGATATTTCTAATTGTAAGTGTGTTTGCAACCAAATTGCATGACATCATTTGACTGAGAATTAGACAGACCCTTAGACTAGTCACAATGGGGGTATCATATAGTAGTATCATGCATATGATACTAGTATATGATATCATCTTCATAATGCATAGTATTTATTATTTTGTAGAATCTCAATGTAAAATTGTGGATAAGATTTATTTGAGATTAATTTTTCTAATTTTATGTACTATGATACCGTATCTACCTATGATATCAACACAATATCTTTTATTATTAATTGTTATGACACATAAGCATTTTGCATGCATGTGGTGCATGATACCATTGAGTCTAGTCTTAGAAAAACCACTCAACTGTACTCTAGCCGGACCCAAGAAAGCATCCCTTTGCACGACTTGCATGATCATGCCGGCCGGGAACATTCATGAGTAAGCATGTGGGGGTCTCGTAATGCATGACGGCACTCTACATATCATCCCTACACCCATCATTACCATGCACAAAGAAGCCGGTCGGGCACTCCACATTCATTCATCGTGCGTGCGTGCGCTCTAGATATCTCAAGTTCGGAGCGCTTCATGCGTCCACTATTAATCACAAACACTCATTATGTCTAAAATGCTAGTGTCCTCATGTCATGCATGCATGCATGCTTAATTAGTTCATCGTTGGCCCACATTTGTCACACGCAGTGCATGCATGTAAGACGTGGACTTCACTTCACAAGATGCATGCTACTCTCTCCATTATATAATTCTTGTTACTCTCCCGATCCAAATTAGTAGACTTAGATTTCTCTAAATTTAAATCTATCTAACGCTAAAACCTAACTAGATGCATATGTATGTAGACAAATTTAAAGCCATTAATTTGAATCTAAGAGAGTAGATAAATTTTAACGAAAACCATTACAAGAATTATGGGATCGGGGAGTAGCTACGTTTTATTTTTTGATACCATGCTAGCTAGCTACTCTTCTATTTGTTTGCAAAAACAAAGCTACTCTCTGTTTAATATTACTCCGCATATAAAGTTTGGTCAGATTCAAACTCTACAAAGTTTGACTGATTATATGGCGAACGTTAATCTTGATTTACTATATCAATTTAACATTAATAGAATCATAATAAACCATAAGGTCATAGTATATACTATTGATATTCCACCATATATACCTAGTCAAACATAACGGGATTTGACTTTGACTAAACCTACAAGCGGACTATTATGGAATAGAGGGAGTACTTGAAGTGCTCGATCAGGTCTGGTCGATGATTCCGCCCGCGATACGTACCACATATGCCTTTGAGTGTCGGAAATTAATATATAGAATGAGTACATAATATAGTTGTTACAGACACGTAGAAAACTTTCCAAGAGGTCTAACCACTTGTTAGAAATCCTATGGGATTGTAGTATAGGAAAAGAATTCATAGGAATTTTAAAGGATTCAATCCTTTGAATCAAATGACCACTATAGGAAAAAATCCTATAGATAAGAATCCTACAAAATTCTTTTATAAATCCTTTGAATCAAACATGCCCTAAAGACAGTCTTTCATAGATGAATTGGCATGAAAGTAAATCATGTGTTTCTTGTCACCACGATAAGACAATTAAACATCTATTTTTTTCAATACAAGTTTGTCCGTTCTATATAGTCGATCATCTAAGCAGCTTCAGGCTTGTATCCTTCAAGTAGTGTTATCAATATATTTGGGAATTGGCTACATAGTATTGATGAAATGAGTACAAAGTTCTTCTTTGGGTGGGAGCGATTGCATTACTTTGATCGCTATGGATATATAGAAATGATAATGTATGTAATAACAAAAATTCCACTCTATTACATTCTATCTGCCGGTTTACTCCGTACTTGGTCTTTGCTACACAGTGTGGATTTTCGACACCTTTTTACGGAGGTGTGCACAAGACTAGAAGATATGGACTTTCTTTCTCGTCATGGGTGGTAGCATAATTTACAGACAGTGCCTCCACCATCTTAGGCGTTTACAATTTCACAATATAATATGTAATTTATCTATATTTTTTTATGTTTTATACTCTTTCAGATTCTGGACATGGCTGGCTGTAAGCGTCCTAGTTATACAGAGACCGGTAATGTTTAATTTTTTTTAAGTAATAAAAACCCTTTATCAGAGAATCTACCGTGGCGGCCGATGGACCCTTTTGCGGGCTGTCCGGGGCCGCGTCGTAGACACAGCTAGCTAGCTAGGACTAGGAGTAGATCGATGCTCTGATCCTGTGATGACACTGGCCGCAGCGCATGGTGGAAGAGAGAATGGAAGGTGGGGCCACCACCAACATGGCCGCAGAGAGCTCCGATCCGACAGTACTAATAATGGTCAGGAATCTGTGTGTCTGTTCCTGGTTCCATATGCGCCATGGCCCCATGCAGTATGGCCCGGCCAGCCACCCGTCATGATCGATCATAGCCACACGGCCGGCTAGGACGACGCAGCTTCTCGCACGGCCGCCACACTCGCTCGCTCATCACGCGCGCGCATGCATGGCCGCATCCATCGGTCCTACAGTAGCTGGTTACCTAGGCCGTGCCGTGCCAGTGCTCCGAAGAGAGAGGCCCAGATCCGATCGAGTACGTACGCAAGTAGTGGCAACTCTGCAAGCAGCGCGTGCCCAGCCCCAGCTACGGAGATGGAGTAGCAAGGGCGTGATTGGTAGCAATGGGTGACACTATGGCACTTTCAGGAATCAGAAGTACTTTTTTTAGAGACATTTTTTTAAACTGTCTCTAATTGTATCTATTTGTGGCACTTTAAAAAATAGTGTCTCAAAATATGAGATTTTAGTGACAGTTTTGAAAGTGCCACTAATAGTTTATCCTTTTGAGACATTATTTATAGTGCCTCTAATGTTTTGAAAAATAGAGGCACAGTCTAGTGCCTCAATGCTAAACTATCAGTGGCATTTTGACCTGTGTCTCAAAAAAACATAACTTTTAGAGACATTTTATGTGATAATGCCACTAAAAGTATATCAACTGAGACACCATTAGTAGTGTCACAATTGGTTACCATTTAGAGACACTAAATTATGCATCTAAATAGTGACCAACTGTGGCACTATTTGGTGTGCCTCCAATGATTATCCAATTATCCATCTGAGGCACTATGTTGTTGCCTCCATTGTCCAACCAGCTGAGGCACCTGATATTGCCTCAAATGGATGATCATTGGAGGCACTGCCAAACATGCCTCTAAATGGTCATCCATTTTGGGCACTATCAGGTGTGCCTCAAAATGGTCATCCATTTGGGGCACTTTGTGGTGTGCCTCCAAAAGAATAACCAGCAGAATCAAGCAGAAAACAGATATTACACAACACATAATTATATACTAGCGATTCCATACTGATAATCCAACATAGTACTTAGTGCTTCATACTTACATATACAAAAGTAGTACTTAGTAGTTCAGCATAGTACTTAGCAGTCCAACTTAGCAGTCCATCAGATAATTACATCCAAAAGAAGTAGAACTCTTAACATAAGTTCTACACACTTCCACCCAACATCATTACTATCAGATCTAGCACTTATGGGAGTGCCGCGAGCATCAGGCGCAGCTTACCTTCTGAATTGAACCAGAAACTGAACAACATAGCATCATCCTTTTGCATGTTGAAGGCCTGCACAGCTGACCACCATCCACTGGTTATCATTGCTCTATTATTAACACCCATCTTCATCCTCACTTCCACACGATCATCAACAAACATGGATTCAACTTGTACAGTAACTGGTTCATCGAGAAATCCCTTCAGGTACTTGGTTGTGAACTCAGCATTAAATTCCTGTGTAAGTATCAAGTTTACACAACAGTTAGTATTCAACTCTGTATCTACTATATTGTTATGCATGATAAAGTAAATAGCATCTCACCATTTTGCATTTCTTCTCAATGACAGCTGACTCTGTCATCCTGTAGACATAGTACCTGATTTTTGGCCTTCTGTCATTGCACCATTCTTCGAGAAACTCAATTTGACATGGACATAGTAGTATGTCATTTCCAAACATACACTGCTTGTCCCATTCATCTGTTCCCTTGTTTTTTGCCCTGATACAGCACAAATAGAACACATTTGATTCATATTAGTACCATTTCTCAACTGCTGTAACAGACTAGATAGTTCAAAGTTTGTATAGATACATACCCCTTAAAACAAAGCCATCATCTTGCACAGCTGGCACAGCTGACACATAATCATCTGGCAGAACCACTCGGTAGAGGTGTCACTGCCACTACTACTGTCGCTTGGGATCAAGCTTCCACTGTCATCTGAGATCTCAATGGCACAGTCCTCACAGGTTCCCATCTAGTATAAAAACAGCATGTAATCAGTAATGCTAAAACATACAACATTAAAAATTTAGAACATTTAACACAACATTCAGAACATTCAGATGAAATAGCAGAAAATTCAAAACATTCAGGACCTGATCAAATAGCAAAACATTCAGAAAGTCTATAATTACATTTTGAATATTTAGAACATTCAGAAAGTTTATAAAGTACAGAACATTCAGACAGTTCAGATCATTCTGAACATTCTGAATTTTCTGAACATTCAGTAATTTCTGAATTTTCTGAACATTCAGGACCTGATCACATAGCAAAACATTCAGAAAGTCTATAATTACATTCTGAACATTCAGAATATTCAGAACATTCAGAACATTCAGAAAGGTCGGAACATTCAGAAAGTTCAGTACATTCTGAACAATCTGAACATTATGAACTTTCTGAACATTCAGTAATTTCTGAAAATTCAAAACATTTCTTCATCAACAGAACTGTAACATTATGAACTTTTCAGAACTATAGCATTTAGAACAATAGAATCAACATAACATGGATTAATGCAGAACATTAACATCAACAGAACTGTTACAGTAACCCTAAATAAAATCTAGCAGAACCCTAAACAAAATAAGCCTTAGCATCCAAATCAAACATAGAACAAGATCACATAGCAGATCTAGAACTCTAGATTAGATCTAGAACAAGATCAAACATTTCAGACCTAGAACACTAGATTAGATCTAGAACAAATCTAAGAACAGCACTCAAATCTAATGACAACACACATTTTCACACTAAACTAAGAACACGAGAAAATATCTAGTACACTAATCTAATAACAGCACCAGATTAGATCTAAGAACAGCACCATATCTAGTACACTAATCTAAGAACACGAGAAAAGATCTAGTACACTAATCTAATAACTCTAGTTCCTAATCAAGAAGAACAGAAGAAGAAAGGAGAAGAGAAGAAGAAGATGAAGAACATGAGAAGCAATAGACGAGCTCTAACGAGGAGGTGGCAGCGATAGGATTCGCCGGAGGCTTGTGGTTTTGGTTTCTGCGGCGAGTGGGGCGGCGACGGTGGTGGAACCCTAACAAGGAAAGGGAGAGAGTGAGGGAGTGGAAAGTGACAGCCGCGGTGGGTGGGTGTGTGTGTATATACTATGGTCATTTTGCACATTAGTACCTTATGTTGTTCTTAACAATTTTGTGTCCTTCCACCTCAGCTCTGTAGCACCATTTACAAAGTACTGTAGGATGAATCTTCAGGCTGATGGAAAACCCCAGATCATCCCTTCTGGATGGGCAAAGGTGGTAGAGGCATTTAATCTGAAGGAAGGGGATGTTTGCATGTTCAGTTTTACAGATGAAAGAAAACTACCACCAAGACTCAGACATCAGTGGTTCTACCTTAAGCTTGAGATACTTAAAATTGAAGAGTACTACCCTGTCTTATTAAACCCATTCTTACCATTTGATCCTGCAAATGTATCTGAGAATCTCTTATAACATATTTATGCACATCTCTGTAGGTACAGCCCCACTGAGATTGATGAAATGAGTCTGATTACTACTAGAGGTGTGATTTTCACCTGCAGATGCTTACTGTTATACTTGTTTTACTAGAGTGTTTTGGGTGATGAATAATGCTTTATTTGTCATGTAGGACCTGGTTTTGTTGGTGAAGAATCCTTTGATAATGAATGCATTTTTGCAAACAAGGTTGATTTGACATTCAATCAAGTTATCCAACTGAGAAGCTATGTTGAGGAGTTACCAAGACCTGATATTAAGGAGTATGTGTGGAAATTGACAGAAGAAAACATCATAGCTTCCTTTGATCATGTTCACTGGAGACCTGGAGAGGGAGAAATGGTTAGTAATGCGTGTTAAAATATTTCTTTGTTTAATCATGCTTCTAGTGCAAAAAATATTGAACTTTGTATTCTGCATTATTATAGTATGATTTGATCATAATTGAAATTTCTGTTTTCCAGGTTTTTTCAAAAGAATTCACAAATACTTATATTTTGAAGTTTCTAAGGCATGTCT